>JAWNOX010000191.1:4720000-6155000 GCA_035045555.1 Drosophila fulvimacula
GCATGCGGCAGGTGACTCCATCTAAGATAAAAGCCATCTACGATTTGTGACCCCTAATATGAAATGAGATAATATAGAATATTACAGATAATATAGAATAGAATAGAATACTTGCCATATAGGGACACGAATGATTAAAATTCGTAAATTCTCGAAAAAGTTTAAAGATAATTATTGCGACTGGATTAAATGGTTTTTTAATAAAACGGCAACCATCAATAGTTATATTCACCAGCCATGGCTTGTAGCCATTGGCTTTCTGGAAGAGCTCGCCACGGACATGAATTCTGTGCGCAGGATGCAGCACAGTTCCATTGAAATACAAACATGTCTTATTACGGCTAATCGCCCGAAGTCTGCATGTGTGGATGAGGAACCACGACTCGTTGTAAATCTCGCAAACCAGGTAAATTGGCAAAAACACGCTTAGGCGTATCATAAATTTTAACTAATTCAATAAATTCTATATGCTAAACGATTTAGTAACTCTTCTGTAAATATAAGTTCATGATTTCAAGTTTTAAATTTTATCTATTATATTATTATTATTATTATATATATGGTTTAAAATGCAACCTTCAGTCCCGGAGATATGTTTCTGCTTGAATACATCAACTAAGCACATAATTTGGTAATGCTTACTTAGTATGATTGGGAAAATATTTATATACGGTATAATCAGATGTTCTTCTGCTTGACCACATTGACAAAGCACATTTTAATATTATTATTAAAGCTGAGTTAAATATATCACTGAGAGATGAGACCAATCCAGATAAATTCAGCTCAAACTTCTCTGTGAAACCAATAAGTGAGTGGTTATTTACTTTTCTGAACGTATTTAAAGGTGATATCAACGATTTTTTAAAATTAATATTCATGGGATGAACATAAATTATTCTTCTTCCTAGACCAGCTGAGATTTACCTTAAAAATATTCAGTGATTCGCCTTTAAGTCCTCAGTGAAAGTGAAGTAAACGTTTGTGCTAAACTGTGGTCTCCTGTCAAATAACCACGTTAAGCCCAATAGATACTGGCCAGTTGGCATGGAATGCGGTAGAGATTTCCAATTGAGGTAAAATCCATCTACGATTTGTGTGCCCTATTGAAAGGATATGAATTCGTTTCCAAATACATCAAACTTATATACATACCACATAGGGGCACGTGTGATTAAAATTCGTGAATTCGAGAAAGAGTTTACCTAAAAGTATTGCAATTGGATTGAACGGCTTTTTAAGGAAACGGCAGATATCAACGCTCGTATTTACGAGCCACGGTTTGTAGCCATTGGCCTTCTGATAAAGTTCAATTCGAAGATGAATTGTATGCGCAGGATGCAGGACAGTTGCGTTCGCGTACATACATGTCGTGTTACGGCTTATGGCTCGAAGTCTGCATTTGTGAAAGATAAACCATGACGCATTATAAGTCTCGCAAACCAGATTCGTCATCTTGAATTCAATAGCGTCAGCTTCCTTTTAAAATGTATAAAATGTTGTATGCACACGAACTGTATCCTGAAGTCAACTTACATTATAGCTCAGCCTGAGAGTGATCCAGAACTGAATAAGAGCGCCAGCAATAAGAAGAGTTCGCATAGCGACGGTATTCGAATGACAATCGACCTTTGAATAAATTGAGAACCTGTATATAAATGCAGCTTAAACGATGTTTCCGCTTCACAGAATTCCTGAAATAAGCCGATTTTGGATGGTCAATTAATATTTTAATAGCACCCAGATCCCAGTCAAAATGCTGGTATTATATCAGGGTATTATACTTTTGTGAAAAAGTAGGTAATATTCAGAGGAAATCGTGATCGTCATCGCGATCGTGATCGATTACTTAACGTATATATATTCTTGCCCAAGTCAACGAACTCAGATCTATGTTTGTCTGGTAATAACATATCATATATGCATGAAAAGAAGGGTTAAACCTCAAAAATCATTGTATTCGTAAATGATATTTTCAACTCACATTCTTAAGACGACAAATAATGTTAACTTTTATTTAATAGATAGAAATATATAGATATATGCCATATAAACTATCTAAAAATTTATATATATTTAAATTAACAAATTGGGAATTACTTGATGTTGAACTTCGCCATTTTGTTGAAATTTGTTCATACTTTACTAAACCCAGTTGAGAACTAAACTCACAAGTATTTAAGGATTCGTCATTAAGTCTTCTTTGAAAATGAAGTAAACATTTGTTATGAGCTGTGGTCTCCTATCAAAAAGCCACGTAAGCCCAATAGATAATCCCCAGTTGGCATGGCATGCGGTAGAGTCTTCCACCTCGGGTAAAATCCATCCACTATTTGTGGGCCCTATCGAATATGAACTAGAATTCACATAATTCGATTATGTATACTTACAATATAGGGACACGTGTGGTTGAAATTCGTGAATTCGAGAAAGAGTTTACCTAAAAGTATTGCCACTGGATTAAATGGCTTTTTCAAGGAATGAATAGTATTTCTGCTTGATTACATGAACTAACCACTGTAATTATTATAATTACCTAAAATATATCGGTTTAATTATAAATGTAAAAATCACTGTATATTATATATATATATATATATATATATATATATATATATATATATATATATATATTATATATATATATATATATATATATATATATATATATATATATATATATATATGTATATTTAAACACACATATATACATAGTGAAAAAAATTTTTTTTTAAATTGGACTAATATTCAAACATTTTTGGGTAATATATAGTTTTTTTTTTAATGATCACTGAACTTAAGAACGTAATTTTAAAATATTCAAGAATTGGTTATTAAATCCTCTTTGAAAGTGTAGTAAAAATTTGTGAGATTCTTTAATTTCTTATAAAAGAAAAGTTTATCGCTCGTTAGCATGCTTCAGTTGAGAATTAACTAAACAAAATATTTAAGGTTGACCCTTTAAGTCTTCTGTGAAAGTAAAGTAAATGTTTGTCAAAAACTGTGGTCTCTTATCAAACATCCACGTTAAGCTCAATAGATATTCGCCAGTTGGCATGGAATGCGGTAGAGATTTCCAATTGAGGTAAAATCCATCTACGATTTGTGTTCCCTATTGAACGAAAATTAACTAGTGTTCAAATACATCTATTGTAGATACTTACCATATAAGGACACGTGTGGTTAAAATTCGTAAATTCGAGAAAGAGTTTAGTTATAATAATTGCAGTTGGATTATAAGGTTTTTTAAGGAAGCGGCAGACATCGATTGTCGTATTTATGAGCCATGGCTTGTAGCCATTGGCCTTCTGATAGACTTCGAATCGAAGATGAATATCTTTCGCAGGATGTAGGGCAGTTGCGTTCAAGTACATACATGTCCTGTTACGGCTTATGGCTCGAAGTCTGCATTTGTGAAAGATAAACCATGACGCATTATAAGTCTCGCAAACCAGATTCGTCATCTTGAATTCAATAGCGTCAGCTTCCTTTTAAAATGTATAAAATGTTGTATGCACACGAACTGTATCCTGAAGTCAACTTACATTATAGCTCAGCCAGAGAGTTATCCAGAACTGAATGACAGCACCCGCAATAAGAAGAGTTCGCATATCGATGATATTAGAATGACACTTGAACAATAAATAGATTGAGATCCTGTATATAAGCCCGTATTTAAAGCGATATTTCCGCTTCACAGAATTGCTAATATAACCCAACTTTGGATGTCCAGTAAATAGCACCGAGGCCAGTAAACTCAGGGTACACAACTTTTGTCAAAATGTATGCAACAGTCAGTTGAAACTTGTCAAAGAATTATTTTTCATCGTATTTTATGCAAGTTTTGGAATCTTAAAATAATATAAATAGTTGAAATAGCACTTCTTCACACAGCTCAAGGTGTCTTACAGGCTTTACCAGAAAACTTATAAATTTCGTAAGTTTGAAGACAGAATCTCTGAGGATGCCACATTGAATTGGTATTCTTAGAAATGTTAAAAAAGAACTAAGATATCAATGGTGTGCATGAACTGAACAGTTCAGTATGGACATGTTACATATCGTGTGTTAAAGGCATCGTTGCACATTGTGTAAACCTTCAAGAAAAACCCATTTTTTAAAGGAGTCTCAAGAGGTATGGAAAGACTGATATGATCAATGCAAAAGAGCATTGATCATCAGGGGAACATTTTGAAAAGCAATAAAGCCATTTTCATTAAAAACCGAAATATCAATAGCAATATCTCCTAACGGAGATATAATTAGTAGTGGAATAGAGTGTCTTATCGGTTAAATCTGTGTGGCTCTGATGGTGGTGTCAGGTGTAAGTAATATGGTGACTGGCAAGTAATATATTATAATAATAATATAATATGTATAGCAATGCTCTTTTAATCATGAATAAAAGTGTTCCCATAATAAGATATTTAATGATTAGTAATAGTCTTTGGCTCTAAGTCTTCTATAAAGATGAAGTAAACATTTGTCACAAATTGCGGCCTTTTATCAAATAACCAAGTAATTACCAACATATATTCCCCAGTTGGAATAGCATGCGGCAGGTGACTCCATCTAAGATAAAAGCCATCTACGATTTGTGACCCCTAATATGAAATGAGATAATATAGAATATTACAGATAATATAGAATAGAATAGAATACTTGCCATATAGGGACACGAATGATTAAAATTCGTAAATTCTCGAAAAAGTTTAAAGATAATTACTGCGACTGGATTAAATGGTTTTTTAATAAAACGGCAACCATCAATAGTTATATTCACCAGCCATGGCTTGTAGCCATTGGCTTACTGGAAGAGCTCGCCACGGACATGAATTCTGTGCGCAGGATGCAGCACAGTTCCATTGAAATACAAACATGTCTTATTACGGCTAATCGCCCGAAGTCTGCATGTGTGGATGAGGAACCACGACTCGTTGTAAGTCTCGCAAACCAGGTTCGTCATCTTGAATTCAATAGCCTCAGCTTCCTTTTAACGTATATAAAATCTTTTAGGTGTTTTAACATTAATCTATGGCCAACTTACATTATAGCTTTGTTTAAAAACTATCCAGAACTGAATAATAGCGCCAGCAATGAGAAAAGTCCGCATAGCGATGGTTTTCAACAGACACTCGACTATTGAATAGTTATTTGATCGTATTTAAAATATATCCTATGCGATGTTTCCGCTTCAAAGAACCGCTAATGTGGAAAATAACCCGATGATGTAACTATTTGAATTATCTTTTTTGGTAAAACTCTCTAGTAGGTTGACGAAATTATGTTACAGATTCATTCATATATATATATATATATATATATATATATATATATATATATATATATATGAATGATTATTTTTATACTTTCTTAAAAAGCCATACTACGAACTTGTCTCTGGTTTTCCCCCTTAGTATGTCCAATATTCGATCATTTTTTTAAACTAACTTGAATAATAAATTTTTTCAATTACTAGAATATATATAAGGGTTAAACTAAGCTCAACCTGCAGAGAGCTGTTCTAATGTAATGTTTAAGCTTGAATGCAGTTTAATTATTTCAATCGGCGGAAATATATGTGACATACTATATATGATATACTATATATATATATATATATATATATATATATATCATAAATATTATATATATTGTGGTTTCCTATAAAAAATCAGATTGTTTTCGATATACTAACGGCTCGTTGATCATGCCAAAATGATCACATATTTATAACAGTTTATATATATATATATATATATATATATATATATATATATATATATATATATATATATATATATATATATCATAAATATTATATATATTGTGGTCTCCTATAAAAAATCAGATTGTTTTCGATATACTAACGGCTCGTTGATCATGCCAAAATGATCACATATTTATAACAGTTTATATATATATATATATATATATATATATATATATATATATATATATATCATAAATATTATATATATTGTGGTCTCCTATAAAAAATCAGATTGTTTTCGATATACTAACGGGTCGTTGATCATGCCAAAATGATCACATATTTATAACAGTTTAAATCCGAACTGGACCAATATATGTCAATATACATAAACTTTTTTGCGTTCAAACTCTGATTTAACATTCAATTTACTTCTCAATTCAGTTAAAGTCAACTCTCTTTTCTTTCTCTTTGCCTTTCGCTGTAACATACAACATATGACAAACAATTCGCAAATTTCCAAGCTCGAAAAGTGCCAGTCACAGTCTGGCAATCAAGTCAAGTCAAGTCAACCCAAGTCAAGACAACCCATGTCTAACCATCCATCCATCCAGCAGACTAAACAAACTGACTAAATATTTAATTACTGGCATTTTGCTAAAGCGCTCGCGGCTAATTTCCTGTTTAACTGTTTAGCTCTAAGTTTGTATAGAGCATTTTTTGTATAAGGTATTCAACGAAGTCCGAGTCTGACTCAGAGAAGTTGGCCCAACTATAGGTCAATATGATAAAATATTTAAACCGTAAACGAAACGGTTTTGTTTATGTCATAGTTTTCGTGTTTGCCTCCAAAACTTTGAAGTTCTAATGGATTACATAAGTGACAGGCAAAGTTAACAGCTATACACATTCAATCAAATGCCAGCATATCAATTTATCAAGTTGACAGAGCAGAACAAACAGTTCTCAGCTCAACAGATGTACACACAATTAAACAATTTAAAATCTAACACAAACAAATTTTTGTTTATTTTTACTACGTAGAACACATTGCAAATGGTAGTCCAGGGTAAACTGGTTTTGTGAACATATACATATCTAACAATCAAAGCCTTTTAATAATACATATGTATATATTTTCGATTAGAACGACCTGTAACGCAAACCTAGCGCCCGCCTGTCTGACTGCCCGTCTGTCCTTTGACGATTGTACTTAGTCAGTTTTACCTATCAATGGCTAATCGATAAGTGATAAAACAAAAATAATAACATTATCGTTATCAAATGTTCTTAACCATATTGAAAAAGGTCGCTTTTGCATTGCATCAGCCGCAAAACATATCAATCAATAGATAACGTTCTCAGTTCGTTTGTCACACACTTAAAGTTTTCCCTTTAGATAATCTTCTGTTGTATGATTCAGAAAAACATATATTTTTAATTCTTCAGATTAAAAATTATAAATACCTTCTGGTGATAAATGTTTCCAAGTCACACTTTTCTTATCTCTTATTGGGCTATATTCTATTCTATATTATCTTTTAAGTGGAAGTATTTCATATACTCTTTCATGCTCTCTCTCCTCTCTCTTCCTCTCTCTACCTCTCTCAAGTTCTCTAAGCCGCTGCGTAATCTGGTTCTGAATGAATATGATTAGCTGCTTGTTTCCACGTAATTTCTGTAAAACGTAAATTCCAATCATGTGCAATTTAATAGGTGATTCATCAATATTATATCTAAATGGGCGCAACTACATCAGCGGATGCCCATTAATAGGAAAGCAAGTACAGTTTGTCGTATTAAATTTATTTTATATTATATACAGGGTATACGCTCGCAGCAACTACATTTTCTATTAAAGTACTTACAGAGAGATATCATGGATAGAGAGCTCGCAATTGAAAGCAACGCTCACGAAATATCAAAATTCTGAACGAGTTATTTCACAAGCCCGAACAACTTTTATCTATCAAGTATTTTTTATTAAATGCGCACCATATCTGTAATCATGGAGCGAGAGCGAGAGAGGCGCTCATATAAATACTTGTCCGCTCAGTAGCACAAATTTAGTTCCAGCTGCGACTTGTGGGTGCTTAGAAGCGTTCTGTTCGCATTCTTCAGGGTTAAGATCAAGGTCATCGAGTGCCTGCTATAATATATAATACTAGGAACATGGATATAATTTTGTTACTGGCCCTAGTGGGTCTATTCTATTTCGTCTACAAATGGATTACGGCACGGCACGATGAGTTTACGGTGCGTAGCTTGCCCTTTGAGAAGCCATTGCCCATTTTCGGTAACAATGCCGATGTCGTGTTGAATAAGGCGTCATTCCAAAAACTCGTCTCTGAGTTCTATGCTCGCACGCGTCAACAGTAAGTAAACGATCGAGGCTAATGGACGACTTATCTCATGTATTAACTGAAACCTTTTTACTTTCATTGTTGATTTGTAGCAAACTGGTTGGCTTCTTCAACTTTCGTACGCCAATGATACAGCTGAACGATCCGGAGATCATTAAGAAGATCACAGTCAAGGACTTTGATTACTTTCCAAACCATCAACCCTTCTTCACCAGCGGGGAGCGATTGATTAACGACATGTTGAGCGTAATGAAAGATCAGCGCTGGAAGCATATGCGTAATACCCTAACACCTATCTTTACGTCGGCTAAGATGCGCAGTATGTTCGGGCTGATGAACGAGAGTTTCGCCGAGTGCATGGAACATTTGGATCTGTTGTCCAAGACAGCTGTCAAGCCCGGCGAGGGCTTCGAGCTAGAACTAAAAGAGGTGTGCAACAGGCTGTCTAACGATTTGATTGCAACCACTGCCTTTGGTCTAAAGGTCAGCTCCTACAAGACACCAGATAATGATTTCTATCAAATTGGCAAGTCGGTAGCCTTCTTCCGCGGCAAGGCCCTCTACAAATTTATGCTGTCCGCAATATGGCCTTCAATTTTTAAGGTAGGCTTACCTCTCTCATATAACACATTTGCTTAAACTTCAATTCAATTTACAGCTCCTCGGATTCACGATTTTTGACTCGCAGAAAACTGATTTCTTCATACGTCTCGTGGTTGATGCCATGAAATATCGCAAGGAGAATAATATTGTGCGGCCCGATATGATTCAGCTGCTCATGGAAGCCAAGAAGGAGTCCACTGAGAACTGGAGCGATGACGAGTTGGTGGCTCAGTGTTTCATCTTCTTCTTTGCGGCATTCGAGAATAACGCCAGCCTAATATGCACCACGTCCTACGAGCTACTCAATAATCCCGATATACAGGAACGCCTCTACGAGGAGGTCAAGGAAACACACGATTCGCTGAAGGGCGAGAAGCTCAGCTATGATGCGGTGACTAAGATGAAGTACATGGACATGGTTGTGTCTGAATCATTGAGGAAATGGACCCTAGCAGCTGCGACGGATCGCGAATGTGCAAAGGACTATACGCTCTATGATGACGATGGCACGAAGCTGTTTGAGTTTAAGGCAGGCGATCGCGTCAACATACCCATTGTGGGTCTGCATTTGGACGAAAAATTCTTTCCCGAGCCGCACAAATTCATACCGGAACGCTTTAGCGATGAGAACAAGGATCAGATAGTGCCCTATACGTATCTGCCCTTCGGTGTGGGTCCACGCAATTGTATAGGTGAGTGAAGTTCAAATTTAAAACTCGAAAATCGATAAATTATTCGATAATTCTTTGACGACTCATAAGCTGAGCCATTTCTGATCTGTGTATATGCGTATCAATATCTTACGCTATTTACATACATAAATACTTAAAAAAACTTGATTCCGAGACATCGTTTTAAAGAATAACTCGAAGATTGTAGTAGCTAGGCGCATCAGAATTCATTAGTCGCTTCTCTTCGAGTATAAAAAGATGTAGAAAAATTCACATTTTAAATATCTCAGATTAGTTTTCCTAAAGTTGGGTTTTGCTAATATACTAATGCCTTTCACAGAAATATTATTTACGAATTCAATAATTCGTTTTTCCATTTTGAGAAGAGAAGCAGAACTACTTCCCAAGTCATGCACTTTCAACTTTACCCACATCATTATCATATACTTTAACTATATTAATATTAATATTAATCCTTCTTTTTATTACAGGTAATCGTTATGCTCTGATGCAGGCCAAGGCCATGTTGTACAACCTCGTGCTCAAGTACAAAATCGAACGCTCTCCCAAGACAGTCAAAGATCTGTTGAGCGACTCGCGTGGCTTCCAGCTGACACCTCAGAGCGGCTATTGGGTGCATTTGGTCCCTCGGCAATAAATCGATTAAAACACAAATTGTTATTCGTTGAGTTTACGTTAAAATACACATATGCATATTGTATATATATTTATATTGTTATTTTTGATTATGTTTCCATATACACTGATTTTAATACTAATGATAGACTTAAGATCTAACTCCATTTATAGACAGTTGGTAATACTTAGACTCCACATATATAGACCTGCCATAACTTTCACGTTTTTATAGACGTAATAAATTTGGCAAATGCTCTACCAAGTTTTTTCTTCGTTTACATTATAAAATACAAAAAAAAAAACTTTCTCAAATATTCTGGACACATGCCGCTTTTATATAACTCTTTCACTTTCACGCCGCCAGGCGAAAGCCAAAGCATTACATAAAACCCTAAAATACCTACACGAAAACAAAAGAATCTTTTGCCAACAAAACAAAAACAATATATAAAGAATCGTGTATATATATTTGTGTGTGCATATGTATATGTATTTCTGTAACTATGTAAATTGGGGTTTAAGATTGGAGGGGGAATTTTCTTTATAAGTTATTGCACATTTGCTATGCGAAAACTTTCGCTCTTTTCTCACTGTATTTCCTATTGTTTTATACACAAATTCTTTTGTTGGCAGTTGCTTTACTTTATAATTTATTGTTCGTTGCATTTTTGTTTTTGATTTTTGATTTATTTTGTGGCTGGCAGATTTTTAGCCTATACTAATTTATATTTATATGAATATATTATATATATATATATATATATATGTAAATGCTTGATATACCTTTTAGATTTGTACAAAGTTGTTGATAAAATCAGTGATATTCTATATATTTCTATAGATACTTGGAATACTTGTGAGCTGGAGCAAGAAGTGTATAGGAAATAATAAAGTTTCACAGATGATATAGAAGTCATTTACAAGAAATAGTAAAGAAAAGTAGAGAAAAGAATAATGTGTATCTTACCAGCTCACTTATCAGCTAGTTTAAGTGCCCACAATCCTTAGTATATAGTTATAACTCGTATATGTGTATGTGTATATGTATGTAGTATTTATCGATATGTCTATTTACAGAATTGCCGCTCCAGTTTTAGACGCTATAGAGACGCTGTGTATTGCCGGTACGCGATTTGCCCAGCCCGAAGAAGTTCCAGACCCGCCTTAGGCAGCCCGGCTTCTTTTCGGGCAGCAGGCTGAGGCTCTGCTCCTCGAGTATGGTGTCCAGGATGTAATAGCTGCTGAGATTCAGCGGCGGCGGCGGCAGCATTGGAGGTGGTCATGATATTGTGCAATTTTTGCTCTCGTGCATAATTGCTGGCATTGTCGACTGGGCGCCCAGACAGCTGCCGGCCGAGCTGCCCAGCTGTCCATTGTTATCGCCCGACTGGACCAGCTTCTTCTTGCGCTCGTAGGCCAGGGCATCGTTGGGCACGTAGGCAACACGCACACCACCATAATGCTTGCGTGCCGGCAGCCGATACACATAGTCATCCATGTCACTGGAGGAGCTCGAGGAGCAAGTCGAGCAAATGCTCGCCACATCGCAATTGTCCAAATTGTTAAGCAGATTCAATGCACCGCCGCCGGCCTGTGTCTGGGCATTGTGCAGTCGGAGATTGGTTTGATTGATCTGCATCTCTGAGGAGCTGCGTGATTGATTGCGTCGCCGGCGGCGGCGTCTCGCATTCGAGTTATCCGTGTAGCTCTTCGACCTGGACATCGTGTCCTGCACGCTATGGAAGCGTACTTCCTTGAGGGGCGGCCGATTGTCCAGCTGCTGCTGGCCGTGATCCTCCTTCTCGTTCTGCTTGGCCGCGAACAGCTGCTCGTAGCCATCGTGTGGCAGCTCCAACTCGCGGACTGATTCATTGTCCAGCTCAAGCTCGTTGCCGAGCTCCTGGGTACTTTGCGTCATGTCCGAGTTACTTGGCGAGTTAAGATTGATCTTGTCTATGCTCTGATAGCTATGCGAGTCCTCCGCCTTCGAGAGTAGCATATCCGGCATGGAGGATGTCAGCTGTGTGTCTCCAAAGATCGACTTGTCGCCTGCGCAGATATTGTCCAGGCTGATGCCCAGCTCCGTCAGATCTATGGGCGGCGGATGGGCGGGTCGTGGCATGCCGGGCACACAGCCACCCAGCAGCAGATCGGCAACGCCAGCTGCCTCCATGCGCTTGCGCTCCTGCCGCTCGAGCAAATCCCCAGCGCTGCCCGCACTCTTGCCAGCATGACCATGTCCACTGCCTGCCTTGCCACGCGCCGCCGAGTCGGCTGTGCGTCGCGGCGACCGCGCTATTTGACTGGATGTGGAGGCGCGATGTGTGGGCCGAAGCTGTGGTCCGGAGCTCGTATCCGATGGCGTTGGCGGCTCACCCTTGCTGCACGCTATCGAGCAGTAGATGGTGCCACGGCGCGGCAGAAACGGACGACCCAGCAACGAACAGCGGCACGTGCAGCACGAGAAGCACTGATCCGTCGCATGCCAATGCTGGCCGTCGTGGCTCATCTGGCCCTGATCCACACCGATGACCTCGCCGCAGTAGTCACAGTACTCGGCGAACATGGTGTCAAAGCAGCCCAAGCAATACGGCTTGCCTTCGCGCATTATGTAGCGCTGGCCGCCCAACTGATGCTCGCACTCCTGGCAGGCGAAGTGCTTCATGTGCCAGGTGCGACCCTCGGCCTCCGTGCACTCATCCGAGAAGATGATCTGAAGTGAATGTAGAAAATGGAAAATCAACAAAAAATTTATTAATTCATGTAGATATATAGATATAGATATATATAGGTCAGATATTTTTTTGATTAAAGCTGCACCCCAACTTTAGCAACTTTTCTAATTTGAAATTGAACCGGTTTCATCAATCAGTTATTCAGTTGTTCTCTTACTCACCTCATCGCAAGCGGAGCAGCGCGGCTTCTGGGTCTCGGCGTGATGTCGGCCACAGTAGAGATTGCCATCGCGCTGGAAGTATATCAAGTCCATGAGCAGCTCCTTGCATACGCTGCACACAAAGCAGCCTGGATGCCAGCACAATTGGGCGCCCAAACGCTGGGCAAAGACCACAATGTCACCGCCGGAGAGTTGCTCATCGCACTGCAAAGAGATAAGAGAGAGAGAGAGAGAGAGGGAGAGAGCGAGGCATTAGTTATACCGTATAAATAACAAAAATATGCTAAAGTTCGGCAATGGGGGGGACAGCGTGGCGATAGAAATCTGCAGCGTCTGCTTTGGCTGGGCAAAATATTTAAGCGACTATAAATGCTAAATAACGGTAATAAAACGCTTAAGCCCCCCAAGCGAGGACATGGCACAGAACCAGCACGAGAACAGAACTCCCAACCCCCAAACACCCCCTCGCCCATCACGATTACTTTGTGGTTTTACTTTTTCACAACGGAAATAATGCAAAAATAGCTGCCGGCCATGTGCCCGGCCTCGTCGCCAAAGTACTCCCTAGAGAGTAGAAAAACCAGAGACTTTAAACTGTTTGGATAAAACACGAAACACGAGAAAAGGCCGCAAGCAAAATGCTGGTGTCGGTGTCGCCGTCGCAATACGAGTAGGAGTCTCAGTTGGAGTAGGAGTTGCTGCTGCTGCTGCTGGCGCTCTTGTCACGGAGCCCAAAACGGAAGCGCAGTTTTAATGACTCAACCTCAACTCGTTAAAGTTGAAGCAATTCGCATAATGAACTCATTTACGTAGAGCAAGCAACGTAATAGGGTCAGCAGAGCTAATGTCTTAAGGAATATGTTTGGTTTCGCATAAGAAAACTTCCTGTGGTAAACGTAGTTACCTAGAGTTGAGCTACCTGAAGGAAATGCGGAAGAGCATACGGTAAACAGGCTAATGTGTGGGTTGTTTAGGAAGCCAATGCATAGTAGATGCGCATAGGCCCTGCAGCGATGGAAGAAAAGCGAGTTTAGTTAAGGTTCTTGGTTAAGTCAACACAAAGATTGCCATGGATCTGGGACATTGAATAAATTCGGTGGATCTACAGGGAAAAACTTCTTTACTCTGATTTTCAGAAAAAAATTCTCTATGAAAAATAAACTTTTAAACTCAGAAGATAATTAGCAATTCATTTCTATTATACAGCAGCAGTTTCCTTAAAATTTGTAGGATTTCTTAATTCCCACATTGAATAATATATTCTAATAATATTCTCCTTAGATACTTAGAATACATATTATATTTTCGAGCTCCGAAAGCTACTAAACTTCACGAAAGACACAAGTAAGTCTTCGCACTAACTAATCCTACTGAGCTCCCTTCCACGATATTCACATATGCTATTTCTACCATCCCAAACACATGGCAATCTGACTATAAATAAAAGGCTCTGCCAAATGCCCACCCCCGAGTAGACAAGGCAATTAAGTTATATCTTACATATCTGACAAATACCATACATTAGATACCTCTATACTACACGCTGTGCTAAGTTCTAGCCAAGTTAATAATGTCTTAGTGCCCCAATACTCCGACTTTTTTGCAGGAAATCTATTTGCTACTTTGGCTTCCCCATTTTCGTTCCATTTTATGAGCATGCAAAGCAATTAACGCAATTGCCCTGATTTATGAATGCTATTTCGGTGGCCCACGCCAAAAAAGTTGCGGCACATGCGAAGCGGCTGCCATTTTGTGGCTAGCCCGCCCAGCCCTGAGGCTCCCAAACCCTTTTCCGCGCTCAGCTTTTAGCTACGACAAAAGCCGACGCCAATTTGCGCCATTTTCGTTTCAGCTAGCGTTTCCTGGTTTGCTAGCCCCTTTGCCCTCCTCCAGAACTCGCGCACGCAAATTACCCCAGCAGCGCCGCAAAAGCCACAAGACGCTGCAAGGACACTGCTAGAGTGGCAGAATTGTTGACTATGCTGCTTGCAGCTTCTTAACTTTCCAGGCTATTAAACCTCAGTCGGATGCCAGTCGGTTGGCCTACCCCTACCCGCAATCAACATTTACTTTTGCAAGCCATTAAACATTGACAGCCAGGACCTACCGAGCGCCTGGTTACAGGGCTGATAATTTCCTTGGCCTGACAACTTGGCCCACTGCATGCGTCGTTAATTGTTACCAACTTCTGTGCCCTCAATCCCCTCTCCTCTCCCTCGCTCTCTTTCTGTTCACACCAAAAAGCAGCCACCACGCACTTTAATTAGGCTCCATGCCAGGCTCAGTCGCTAATGATGTATTTTTGCGCATCCTGTTGCGGTTGAGGCTTAGTTTTTTTTTTTCATGCCAGCACTTTGTTGTGGCTTAGACAACTTTTGGCCGGAAAAAGTTGCTCTAAGTAAGTAAAGTTCTCTGTGGCTAAACTAAAGTGCAAGTGCAAAAGTTTTTCTAGTTGCCATGCTTACCACAGACGTTGCCATGTGTCCACTTAAAAGGACATTTTTCAGGATTTACGCTGCTGCTGCCAAATGTCATGTGTTTAACAGCAATCGCTGCTCATTTATCTTATCAATCCAATTAATCCCAGTCGCCAGTCGCATGCAATTGATGAACTCTGACTGCACTGCAGACAATTATGCTATTGACAAATTGTAGCTGGCTGCCACGCGGAGGCGCCACCTGACAAACAGAGCTGGCTGAACCCATTTCGTGTATCTGCCCTAATCCCAACTTTGGCGCTGTGCCCGACAAACTTTTCAGCACAGACAAGCTAGACAATTTCCTGCCCAATTCTCTATCTCTCTCTTCCTCTCCCTCTCCTACCCTTTGCCTCTTTCATTTATTCACTCTATCTCTTGCGCTCATTGCACAGTGCCTTCAAATTATTAATGACGCTCGTTATCATGCCCTTTTCAGTACATAAACTTTTTGCGAGGCAACAGCGATTGCCAGCCACCCTTTTTTTTTTGGACTCCCCCTTTCTGTGAAAAATATATTTCACATTTTCTTAATAATTATTTTGTATTTCATCGTTGCCGGGACGCCCTTAAGTGTCACATCCTTGTCATGCTCGGCTGTCACATCCGCTCAGCTCTCAGCAGTTGACTCCATTGTTGTTCGTGTGGAAAATCGGAGCTGGCCAAATCATTTGCCGTCTCTGGCTCTGGCTCTGACTCTGACTCGTGTGTCCCTGACCCCGGCTCTGATTCCAAGTTTGACGCACGTTTCTGGCCTTGTGCTGCGACTCATTTACGCTTGACTGAATATGAGTGCTTTTTGGCAGCAGAAGCAGCAGCAACAAGGGAGAAGACATCATTCAGGCTCATTGAGCGTTTTCATAAATTTCCTTTAAGTATAATTTCTGCTTGGCTGTCCACGCTTTTCTGCCCTTGCGCCCTGCCGCCTGATTCAGTGGGCGGCATTTGCTTTGTTCGCATTTTAACCTTCGTTTAGCAAGTCGCAGTTATGGTTTGTGAATTTTAAGTAGCCGAGCTGTGTGCACTGGCTCTGGCTCGTCAGTCTCTGCTCATCACATTTAATCTGACTTAGCTTATCAGATTTCATTAATGTGGCACTCATCTGCAGTTCAACTCGAATACTTTGACCTGCATGAATACTTTTATATGGCTGGCTAAAAGTCAGGAATTTTATAGATTTAGAGCTGAATGCGCTAATTGTAGCTATCCAAACTATAATAAATCTCGATCCAAAACTATCTTACCTTAATCTGAGTTATATTAGCCAAGTTATACAAGAACAATTTAGACATATATTACGGTAGTTTAACCACAGTCATTAGGCAATATCTGTATAAAAATATATCTATGATTGCTTAACTGTATTTCTCTCTATCATTTCTATTTTCTTTTATATAACTCTTTCTCTATTCATTGCTCAACTCAAACCAAAATAATTATATGAATACCGCAATAATAGCTTTAGTAATAATTTGGTAATTATTTTTATTATTTTAATAAATATATACATATATATATATAAAATAATATCTATGCATAAATATATATATATATTTAATTGTTCATATTTCTCTGAATTTATGTTCCTTTAACCACTTAAATTCACTCATAATATAAGTTTCTCCCTCACTTAATACCCAGCCAAGTCTCAAGTTGCTACCCACACCTCCTGCAGGTAAACTTTCAACTGTATAATTTACAGTGCGAAAAGTCGCCTCATAAATAACTGAAAGTATCTTATAAGGTAAACCCTTGAATCATTGATCAAAACATGCGAAATCAAATATGTGACTGCACTTTGGCATTAAATATGAGCGGAGGACAAAACTTGAATTGAAAACTTCGCACGCTGTTCGCGTGTCTTGTCTCTCTAATGAACTCTGAACCTGGCGTTGGCCTCGTCCGGTCCGGTCCTGTTCCTGTTCCTGGTCCTGGTCATGGCTGCCATATAAGTCGTTGCGGCAAGGCGTAATAAATGCAACTTGGCTGCCAATTTGGTCGTCGTCTCCCACCGACCAAAGCCAAAGAAAATCACTGGAAAAACTTGGGCACAACTTTAATGCCAGGCAACACCTCCGACGAGCCGCAACGCCCACGCACGTAGCAGACAGTGAGGCAGATAGAGCAAGGATGGAGCGGGGATTGGACAAATGGATGCTGCTGCTGCTGCTGCATGTCCAACCCGTTGCCCAGACACAGACACGCAGCACTGCGTGGCAGCATGCGGCATAAACTTTTTAATAAGTTTTACGAGTGGCGAATGTGAACACAATAAAATCAAGCTCCACAACTATCTGCGGCAGACAGTGGGAGCTATGGATTGGCAACGGCAACTGCAACAGCAACGGCATCGGGATCAGGGATATGGAATATGATGGTATGCAGCAGCAGACAGGCCAAGTTGAAAGTTGAAGCTGAAGCTGAAGCTGCAGCGGAGTTGGTTAGCCAGCACGCACTCGCTCCAGAGACTGCCAAGCTAATAACAATGCAAATTTTGTGCACGAGGAGAAATATTTCACTACCTTCTACTGAAGGGGCAGCGCTGCTACCTACTGTTGCTGCAGCTACTGCTTGTACTATTTTATGCTACAAGCATTGTGCTTTAGTGCCATTTCACTGCGTTGCACAGTTTCTCTATATACATATATAAATATATATATGTACATTCACTTTTCGCTATATGCTGCAGACAAAAAACTGACAGGAAATTTGGACTCGCAAGTGCTCGACTATACGCTTGTATGTTGGATTAGAAATACTATATTATAGCAAATACTATCTGAATATCTTAATCTGATAATTTCATGAATATTATTCATGAAATTATCAGATTAAGATATTCAGATAGTATTTGCTATAATATAGTATTTCTAATCCAACATACAAATTTCTAGACTCTGAGTTCTATTGGACCAGTTTTTATACGATAACTAAAAATCTAGAATAGTCCTGTCAAAAAAGATTTTATTTTTGGTTAGCTGGAGTACATCCACACTTATATACAACATGTTTGCCCAATATCATTTCAAGTCTTCGAGGTTTTGAAATAAACGTATTGAGAATCCACGAGTGACGTAATTGATGCTGCCTCATCTAAACATATTCACCTTCTATTATCTGCTAGTTGCTAGTTTGCTAACAGCTTTTGATATCCACTTTATAGGGTATTTGAAATCAACTTTCCGCACTCCAGCGTCCACACAGTTGAGTGCCGTAGCTCGTAGCTCAGTGTGTGTGGAGCGTGGAGTGGCCTTTTGTATTGCTGTTTGCAATGGCAGTTGCTGCAATTGTTTTTGCAACAACGTTTTCATTCGCAGTTTTTCGCCTTGTTGCAGCACTTTGCCGTTTGCTAAAAGTGTACTTAATGAAATCTTTTTGTCATCTTTTATTTGAGACGCTGCCAACTTGCGATACGATGCGATGCGACGCGACGTTTGAAAGTTAACCGTTTGCCCACCCAGCAGCCCTGCACCCCTGCACCTCTGCACCACCCACAAACGAGTCACTTATTGTTTCTGGCAGGCGCCATTGTCAATTTTTTTGTTCGCTTTATGCTGGCTGCCATCCCGCCCACTATTTATAAGCATCCCGTAGCCAGCATACAGCGAGTCCTGTCAAAGTTTGCGCAAAACTTTGCCCGGGCGCTGGCAAAAAAATGAAATCGAAACTCGCCTTTTCTTCGGGCGGCCGCCTTTGTTGCTCATAATAAAATGCAAATTTCTTGGCTCACAATTAAGTTGAAGGAGAACAAAAAGGAGAAGTAGTAGTAGTACTTACCCCCTTGCAGGGCCTTTCATCGGACAGCAGCCGCACCGCTCCACGCCCGAGTGCCTCACGCTTGCGCTGCGCCGAAAATATGCGCAGCTCCTTGCGCTCCTCGTCGCTCAGCGAGTGGCAATACCGCACCTGCAATGGGAAACGTTAAGGTAAGTATAAAGGTAAAGGAAGGCATATTTAATGCTAGCTGCAGATCGAGCTGGCGCTGGCGCTGGGGCAAACTTTTCTTGTATTGTAAATATTAATTAAAATCTCTTTTACAGCAGCTCAAAAAAGGCAGCGCCAACTTTTTTAATCTCGCACTGCAGCAGCAGCAGGGGCGTTCCTTGATTTTGTATACAAATTTATTTTTTGCCTTTCTTTTACTCTGGCATACCCTTGCGGAGGGACAATAAGGGTTATGCTAAGTGACTTGAAAATAATCTCAGTCAAGAGAATGAGCTTTATATGATAGATAGACTAACCTAATAAGATCTTTAGCCAGAATATGTGAAACTTGTCTGAAGATAATGTAGATCAGTTAAATCTATATCAGTTCTTATAGATAGGACCTATCAAAACGTTAGCTTTACATTTGTAAAAATTGTGCCCTGAGCAAACGATCATTTTTTTCTAGAAATAATAAATGGGAAAAATATTATATTTCTTGTATAATAAATTAATTAAATTATATATATTTTTTTGACAGAAAATAAATCTTGTACATCCGTTGGCCCTGCCCCTGTGTACTGCATTACTCTTCCCACTACAAATTGCTCCACTAT
Organism: Drosophila fulvimacula; assembly: GCA_035045555.1. Taxonomy (NCBI): domain Eukaryota; kingdom Metazoa; phylum Arthropoda; class Insecta; order Diptera; family Drosophilidae; genus Drosophila; species Drosophila fulvimacula. The sequence continues at coordinate 4,739,904 of JAWNOX010000191.1, forward strand.
ACAACCATCTGCTAGGGTATTTAGTCTTCTATAACCTAATATGCTCTGCCTTCCATTTAGTGTCACTTTGGTTGCTTTTCGATATTCTTAAAAAAGCTGGCGGATGCTTTCCTCCACATTAACTGCATTTTTATGATGCTTGAGTTCTTTTGGCGCTGACTGCTCCCTTGCGCTACCAATCTGATGAGTCGAGTTCGCTTTTGCAGTCTTTTTTTTTTTTTTGGCTAATACTCACTTCGTTATCTTGGGGCGGCAGCTGGTGCAGCAATTGTTTCACGCGATACTTTTCCCCCGGACTGTTGACGTAGGGCACTTTGTCGTCCGGCAGTTGGCTGAAGTACAAACGAACCTGTTAACGAGCAGATAAAACAGAGACAGAGCAAAAGAGAGAGAGAGAGAGAGTTAGCGAGTGTACATAATCAGATATAAAAACTTAAGGCACTTATATATATATTACTAATAAACTTTAGCTTTAACGATTTGGCGACAAATGCCGTGGGAAGCGTTTCATTACGGACAGGCCATAACGAATTAATCAAAGTCCAGTGACAAAACGCTTTCACCAACTTGGCTAAAAGCCAATAACAACAATGCACGCCCACAGCGCAATTATCGACAAGCAAAAAACATGAAAAGCATAAAAGAAAAGTAAAAGCCACGCTGTAAAACGTGCGAAAGTGGGAAAATGTCGCGAAAAAGTCATGAGCCAGCAGAATGGTAGGAAAAACAGAAACACAAATAAACTGCCCAAACGATTACAGTTCGATTTTTGTTTTCTTTTCGTTTAGTTTTTCCCGCGCCCGTTATGTAAGCAACGACTGCGAAATGCGGGCACAAGCGATTTAATTACAAAATGCTTTCGCTTTTCGTATCGATTGCCAACCGCCAGCCAGATTGAGGCGATAATTTTCCAACCAAAAAATGAAAAATGGAAAAGCCGCTTTGCTGCGGCAATTAAAACTGCTCGAATTTCCTTAAACGCGGCCATTCAACTGGCTCTGGCTCTGGCTTTGATTTTTTTTTTTTTGGGCCGTGGCCAAGGCAAAACGAAATCAAAAGTCAATTGCCCACAGCAGGTGGTCAAAAAGAAAACCACATGGAAATCAATGCAGCCGTTGGCTTTTCGATTTCACCTAATTAGCTGCGACAAATTGCCGCATGTGTTTTCGGACCACGCCCCTTTTCCCAGTGCATACCTGATCGGGTCGCAGACCCGGCGGCACCCAGGTGTACTCCTCCAGAGCACAGCCACTGTCATCGTCCGACTGTGAATTACGCTGAAAGTCCAGCTGCTGATGGTGGCTATGATGATAGACACTGGCGGTCGCTGCCGTCTTGTAGGTAGCGGTGCGCAGCGGCGTGGCAACCACCGAGTTCAGTGGCAAATGATTGGGCGGCTGGCAGTGGCGTCGCTGCAACGGCGACACAAAATGCGAAGGCGTCCCGCTGCTGCTAGCCGTCGATGGGGCATCCAAAATGTTCACTGTCGAAGTGGTTGAGTGGTTGCTAATGCTGCCGCTAGCTTGATGTTGATGTAGCTGTAGCTGCTGCTGTTGTTGTTGTTGTTGTTGTTGGTGTTGTTGGTGCTGCTGCTGCTGTGGATAGGGCGCTGCACCTCCAGCCTCCAGCTGCAGCAATTCGCTTTCCGTTTGCGTATAGTAACTGCTCCCGGGCTGCTGCATCTTGCGGTGTTGTCTGCTCTGGCAGCTGCTCATGCGCGGTGCGGGTGTGGGCTTGTACGTGTGGCTGAACTGGTTGCTGTAAGCATACGAATATATTCGACAAAGGTTAGTTTACTATAATATTTGCTTAGATAGAGTGAATAATTTTTTATTTAAATACAAAAGTAGAGGAATTGAAACCAAAGTATTTTATTTCAAATAAGTCAAAATATATATTTTGAAATAAGATAATATATAAATTAAGATAAAATCATATATAACTTCACTTTTTATGAATTCTTTTATTTGTAAGTAAAATATAGATAGAAAAACATAAACTTTTTTCTATATTTATAGTTTCCAATTTCTGAATTTATATATATATTTATTTTTAAATAAACAATAATTTCTTTTTTTATAATCTCCAAGCCCCAATTAACGATTGCATCAACCAATCATCTACCATAACCAATCTGAAACCGAAAAATTAATCAAGTTGAATCATAATTTCTTAATTCATCACTAATCATTAAGCTCTCTCGCATCAGGAACCCACCCATTATTACATAATATGCTATAGATAATTAATAGAGTTGCTACCAAATATCCACTTGACTTTATGGCTTGTCTGAAATTCGCACTAATCTCCGCCCAGTCACATTTGCAAATCCTGTTGATTCGGTTTGCAAATTGCGCATACGTAATGTTGCTCCATATGCATATATATATATATTATTAGACCTATTTGTGCATGGATATTCAGCTGGATATTCAGCTGAATATTCATATTCATATGCGCTTGATGAATGCTGACAAGCCCAATTTGCAATTAGCCAGCTGAGATATAGCAAAAACTCATTTAAATTCAACGTTCCGGACATTTCTAATCTGTTCTGACTGCAATTGTGGCCGAATTGCAGCTGCTGCTGCAGCAGCCAACATGTTGCAGCTGCTGGCGCGCATGCGTGTTGCTGTCCAATTTATGAAATTTCGAAATTGCCAGCGCATGTCGGGCCATCAGCATGTGGCCATCACCATAGAGCCATAGCCATAGAGTCATAAACTTTAAGCTCCGTCTCTGACCGATGTGGAATCTGCCTTCGTTGGCTGCTGCTGCTGCTGCTGACTCTGGTTGTTTCTTTCTGAATGCTTCTTTTGCTGTGTGTACTTTCACTCGACACACTGTGGCACACACTCAGCCGATTATGCAGCCAACAGCAACACCAACAACAGCAACAATTTGATATTGCTTTAGAAATTCCAGCGGCAGCTTTAAACTTGGTTTTCATATGGCACCCAGCCTGCTCATGTTTCAGTTTTAATTTGCCTTTAAATACCCTGTTTATAAATGAATGTCTCGAAAGGGAGTTTGATGGATTAACGAGTATGTAAACTCTGAGACAGATATCTGTGTAAACAAATCAATAAAGAGCTAGAGACTGGTAATTTGATATATGGGCGCTTGTAATATGTTAATGAAACTATAAAAATAAGCTTAATGTATTCTTAGAAAATGTGATAATATAATTTTTTTTTTTTTTAAGTATCAGAAATAAACATAAAATCTGTCATCAAATTTCGAATAGTCGCTCCGACCATGCCGAAAAAAATGTAAATAAAGACTAATTAATATTACACAAGTTCCAAGCTTTTAATTCTTTATAAATAATACATATATTCTTATATTATATGGTTACATTTTATCAAAAATACATTAATACTACTACTTATTCAACCACGCCATTTCCAGGTCCAACTCTCTACAGGGCATTTGGCAGTCAATCAAATCGCAAGTCCCGCATTCTTACATGTTTTCTCTGTTAATTTCCAGCTTGCCCGCTGGCTATAATTTTGTGTTTTGGTATTTTTGTTTATATTTTCTGTTTCTGTTTTTTAATTTCAGCAATTAAAGTCATTTGTGTGACTTAACGCCAAGTGCTTTATGCGTTTAGCTCTTCATATCGTTGCAGTTGCGTGTCAGACTTGAGTTTGGAATTTTACATTCTCATTCATAAGCATAGCTTTATTTGTATCACATTGCACAACATTTGGAGCATTAACCACAAACAGACAAACAAACAAATGGACAAATGGACAAAAACCAGCTGCCTAATGTCCGAGCTGCAGCCTAATCAATGTGAGAAGCGGCAGCTAAAAGCAATTTGCCAGCACGCCAAGCGATTTATTTGAATAACTTGTAAATTTATGCAAATGAATGATAACAAGAGTCTCTGACTCCGCCTCTGAAGCTTGATCAGCGTCAAGTTGGCCTTTGTGTGAGTCTCTCTCTTTAGTAGCCATAGCACAGCATAAAGCCTTGTCTGCAGACCCTTTCGCCAAAGCACAATTTAATGGGCTGCATGCAAAAGTGAATGGCTTGCAGCATGTTGCATGTGTAACTAACTGATGGGCATTTGCTATTAGCATTAACACCATGTAGTTCAGCCGGAAGATCAGCTGCGATAATATTAGACAGATCGTTAAGAGAGAAAAAAAAAGAAAAGAAAATACGATTCCGAACCGCAACTAGTGAAAGTTTTATGTGCTACGTTTTGTGGTTTTCCAATGCAAATTCCATTTGTTGTGTTGGACAGTGCCAAAAACATACACCTTATCCCACCACATCTGCGTGCGATCAATCAAAGGGGGCGAAGACTGGCGCGTTGCTTTCTAAACGGCAGTCGATCCATTCATTGCGATTGTCAACTGTTGCCCAAACAAAGTCAAGGCATAATCTGTCACAAATGAATTGTGCGGCCTGTTGATTGACTTTGATAGCCAACACCAGCGTCAGCCCAATTCAAATCTATCCAAATCCAAAAATATATATATACAAAATAAATTGATTGCCAAATATGGCCGCGACTGTTGACATACTCGCAGCTGTCCAGCAAGTCGCAGCTCTTGGCCAGGCTGGGTCGGTTTTCTCTTTTCGTTCAAAAAGCCATAAGCAACAAGGACGGCACGAGGCGAGCGTAGGCAACTGCTCGATGACCTGTAGTCTGCTAATGAAATTATTTTCATAACGGCTTCTTTATGCAAAGCTCCCGAAATATTCATTAATTGCAGCGGAAATGAATGTTAAAAATACTTCACAAAATTACGATAAATGTAGGGCCCCCGCTCAGCATATACAGAGTATTAAAAACCAAACAACTCCTGCGTTTCGTTTATTTTGCAGCAAAAGCATGCAATTTTATTTGCCATACACAAACGGTCTGCGCTTAAAATCTAGCATGGAATTGACGTGCATCTGACCAACTATGGTGCGATCTCTGACACATGCATAAATTTGGGTTAAGAAGATTTCGAGTTTCGAGTTTGAGTCTATTTGGTTTGATGTTTGTCATTTCCTTGATGTGTGTATGTCACAACTGACCAGATGAACAGTCTACCTGCCAGCTGGCATATGAGTATAATTAAAAGTAAAGTGCTTGACACATATTGCAAATGGAAATGGAAATGGTATGGCTAGACAAGTTATTGCCACAGTGTATAGTTTAAATAGTGGGCCGTGCTGCAGATAAATGTCAATTGTGATCTTCTGGCTGCCAATAACTTTTTATCATCCGAAACTATTCACTTTTCTTTATACATCTGTGGACCATTGAACATATATGCCAATTATATACTTTAGCTTATATACAATTTATTCGCTATTATCCGTATTTATCCATAACTGTTAAATTGGTGAACCATTGCAATAGTCATACTGACAAGTTGGGCACCGCTCATTGGCTCAATAGTGCTTCTAACGCTTAAGAAGCGCCTCAAACGCGAGTTCATCAGACTCGGCGATCGATAGACAGTAGGTTATATAAAAACAAAACAAATATTTATAATATTATAAGAATATTTTATAACTTTTTATTTTTTGTTTACTAATTCCCATATTATCCAGCTTATCCGATTTCATACTAATCTTAATTATTATAGGAAATACATTTCAACTTCATCCCTAACACTTACATCTGCTTATAGCCATATACGGAACTGTAATTTACTGAGAAAAAAAAAAAACAAATCCAATCCATTGATTGCACTCCAATTGGCTTAGCTGCTTGATTTGTAATCTGTGGCAAATGCAATATACAGCTCATTAGGCAACATTTCAGCAATTGCGGCACGTTTAATTCAAATGCCAATGCCGTGCCCGTTGGCTAATAATATCTCAATTATCCGCATCAACACAGCTGATTGTCAGTGGCTACACCGTCGGCAGTGTATAACGAATGCATTCCAAATGTTGTTTTCTTTCCTATAGAGAGTAGCGCTGTATGACCAGCGCGATTTCATTAAATTTTAGACACGCAGTTTCCCCAGAACTGGTTCAAAATCATTTAGGCACACATACACAGGTGTGGGTATGTCTGTTGCTGATGTACCCCAACCAGTTTCCTAGAAAGAAGTGCACTACGACACGCAGTCACTCCGTTCGGTTCGGTTCGGTTCGGGCGGGCAATTCAACTACAACTACGTGGAAATTAAAACGAAACATGCAATTCTTAGTAATTGAAAAATGTAGAAGAGGCTGTAGAAGAGGCTGTAGAAGAAGCAGCAGAGCCGAATCCGCATTAAATTACTTTCACAATTGGCCAAAAAAGGACAGAGAGAGAGAGAGAGAGAGAAAAACTTGGGATTATCCGCACACGATTTGTGGATCTGCAGATTTGTAGCTGCCATTTAGGCCTAAAATGTGGGGGGCAATCAGTTGCTCCAGAATCGAAAATGCGATTAAATTAAAATGTTGCCACGTCTTGGGCGTGGTACAGAGCAGAGCAGAGCAGAGCAGAGCAGAGCAGTCAAGGCCTCCACTCTGTCTGCATGCTGTGCCTTTTCCCAGTCTATTATGAAATCTGCGTGGCTCAGCCTCTAATTTGCCCTGACCTTGTTGCGTGCTTTTGTCTTGGCTTACAAAAGGGGAGGCAGCAGCAGCAGCAGCAGCAGACAAATATAAACAACAACGGAAACAGACGTGTTTTTTATGTGTATAAATTTATACATTTTTTTTTTCAGAGTTCGAGCTGCATTTGACTCGAGCAGGCGCGCTTGCGTCACACGCACAAAACAAAGGCCAAAAAGCAAACAAGTCACGTGTGTGTGGAGAGTGTGGAGTGTGCAACACGTGTTGTTGTCGCTCAAAACTTTATGCATTTTTTATGAGCATGCACAACAAATACCCACACACACACTGACATACGCAACTATAATGTGTGTTGTTTGTTGGCTGTCTGCGCGCCTTTTAGCCATTTCTTTTGGAGTGCTCGATGGGCGCAACCTGTGGCAGCAGCGCCGGTTTGGCCCGTTGCGCAAGTTTGCGTCTACGGTGTGGAACGCCTCTTTAAGTACCGCGAGTGATTTAGTGCAATAATGCCGTTATACTGGCAAGGCTAAAGCTGTTGACTGCCTGCTGATAAGCTGCTGGCTGCTGCTGCTGCAGCCGGAGTAGTCTCAGCATTAGCCACACGGCTGCACACACACATGCAGCACACAGTCAACAAACATGGTTTAAAATGCATAATTAATCGAACTGTGCACGGTTTCGAGTGCTTTGCAGCATGCCACATGTGGCACACAGACACCATACTCTGCTCATTTCTCGCATTGAGTCGTTTCGCTATTTGAGTTCTTGTATTTTGCGCTTGAGCTCATTTCTTTTTAGCCTCCGACTGTCATTAACAGCCTTTGCATAATTTTATGCTATGCAAATGCAACTGCAACCCAAGACTTGCTACTTGCAACCATGGCTCCTTCTCTGGTCTTGCCCCTGCCTCACGCTGCCTTTCGCTTGCTGCCCGTCAGCGTCTTTGAACACGTTTCAGCACTTGCCTCTTGTTGCATGTGGCAACGCTTTAATTTATGCAAAATGTTGTTCTACTGTTATGCAATACCTAATCAACCGCTCTACACCATGCCCACAACAGACCCGCCTTGCCAGCTTTTGACTTTCAACATTTGTTTGCTTCAAGTTCGCATATAGCCTTCACATTTGGGCCAAGTTTATTAATTTTGTAAACAAATAAAGCAAAATAAACTCGCTTTGAAAATGTATGCGTTAAATTGTTGTAAATATTTTGGCTGACACCCATAAACGGAAATACACGGTAACAAAAGACCAAATTAGCTGGCCAATTAGCTTGTTTTTGTGATGGCTTTTTTTTTTGCTCTTATTAAGCGAATAGAGCAGGTATAATACAGCCACAGAGATCTCCCACGACTGAAGTTGCTGGATAATTTAAACGATGAACCAGGAGATGGTAGAGCAAGGTTTGATGGAGATGGTGACGACGAAGATGACAAATGTAATTGCGCTCAGCTTCACACATCAAATTAAGGCACAGCAAAGCCCACATCAAAAACTGTAGATTTAAAATAAAAGAATGCTTCTATATCACTTTATTACGTTCCTACGACTTTGTGGCTTTCATAAACAAGGGCGAAAATAATTGACAGCAGAGCGGGTAAATAAGAAATCTAAGTCGAAGCATATGAAGACAATAATAACAGTGACAACAACAAAGGGAAGGGAACAAGTGAGAATCTAAACAAAAAAAATATTTCATGACCAAAAAACGAAATCACCGAAGCGTTTCACACGTCTACGACTGTGAGAATGAGAGGAAGAGTGATAGCGAGAAATAAGACCTGTTGCTAACGTGGGAAGGAAACCAGTTGCAGCGACAATTACCAAAATAAGACGAGGCGCATCAGAACACACAAATCCAACCCTGCTGCTGTTGCGGTTGCTGCACTTTGCGCTGCAAGCAGCTGACCATGAAGTGGCAGGCAGCGGGGGCAGTCAACGATGACCGAAATGGGGCATGCACCAGAGTGAAACAACAGCCACTGCACTTCGGCTAAGGTCAAATGTACCGGAAGTGTGGCATGTAATTAATTGTGGCATGACGCATCACTCTCAGGCAGCCGCCAGCCAATAGCCAATAGCCAATATTTTTCCCACAATTGGAAAATTCGAAATTGGAAAATGGGAACTGGAAATGTGCGTGTGCAGTGAGCCGCAAAAGGATTAACTTTTGCATGTGGCATACACTTTGACTTTGATATGCCGCCTGTGGCAACTTTCCTGTTAACTGTAATGTGCAACAAGCTGCAAGGCAAGCGTGCCACGCAAGCAGGCAAACTAACAAACAAACATCATGCAAGCGCATAGACACATTTCAATTAACCAATAGCTAGTCGAGGGACTTCGTCTAATCGCCGCCTGTCACAACAGAGTGGCCTCGTTGACCAGACCCCAGATACCAGATACCAGACCGGCGCTTATGTAGCTGCCAATGCAACTGCGCAAAGTGTACTTGCATTTTGTATCCGTATCTGTATCTGTATCTGTATCTGCATCTGAAAACCCTGTCTGTGTGCATCTAGGTCTATGGCTATGCAAAAATGCGCAATTAAGTCATCATCCAAGCATTAGAAGCGAACTGCATTAGCGCACATTTGGCCAGAGAACCAGAAAGTCTACCAGTCACAACTTCTTACTACACATACCCTGTAATAAGATGGGTATTGAAAAAGGGAATGTTAATCAAAGGAATTTTTTAAAGCATAAATAACAGGAGACCTCAAATGAATTGGAAAAACTATTCCAACATCATTTCAGCTTATTTTGGATAATTCATCTATAAGCATGGCTAAGAACACTGCTTTAATTGCTGCCCCAATAGGTGAAACTCACCGTAGCGACGGACGCAGCAGCCTCAATCTCTCACCAAATGACGTGTTCCACATGACCTTTTAAATATGTACAGATGTATACATTGCTTAAGTCGCCACTATAGTATAAGTTGCTAAACACAGTAACAGTAGGCTACATAAGCTGAACATGTAAATAATGTATAAGAAAAAATAAAAATCTTCCCAGTTCATCAAGAAACGCAGCTAGGCAACTACATAAGAACTGTGCAACTGTTTGGCTAATGAAGCTTGAAGCGCAACTTGAGCAGTTCTTGTACTGGGATTAGTGAGCAGGATCTTGTTAGCAAATGAAAGCGCCGTTAGTTGTGGCAACTTCCTCACCCAGTTGCTCACTCACTCACGTTGCTCCATAACTCGCCCGTCTCTCCCCTCGTCATATGCTCGCCAGCAATTTATCAAAACACAATTGTTAAGGTACTGGCGCGGCTCATTAACGCGCCACTTGCCACGGCAACACCGCGTGGGCGACCTCGGGGCAGGTACAAAATGCAAGCTAAAGACGCTGTTGACCTGGCTCTTTTGGGCATGCCACTCACGCCCCAAATGCGCATGTACACATGTTTTTCTAACTTAATTGTGAGGCGCACAAGCACATGCAGCACGCGGGCATGAATAACAAATGCCAACAGCAGCTCCAGCTTCAGCTCTAGTTCCAGTTACTTGAGGTGGGAGTGCGACAAGAGCAGCAGCAGCAGCAGCAGCAGCAGCAGCGACAGCAGGAGCGCAGAAACGCGGCGAACCTCTTTGGGAAGACAGTCGAGTGCAGCTGCCTGTTAATAATTTGCGCGAATCTTGGCCAACTCCAAACAGCTCAACTCAGTGCAGCTCAGCCAAGTGGCAGAAATATTTCAAGAAAATCACGATTTTCAACTCGAACTACCAAGCGAAGTGATGCGATTCGACGTTGTGGTTCCGGCGTCGACACTTTCACAAATAAAATTTAAGAAACAACAAATGTTGAAATTTCGTTTATCAGCGATAGATATTTGTGCTCAATTTCGTTTGGGTGAGAGCAAAGAATTAGCATGAATTTCTAATCGAGCTAGTTTTATTTATAGCTTTAAGATTTCATATGAATTCATATCAGCTCAGATCGATCCCCACGCACCGGCGTCTGAAGTTCACATCAAAAGCAATGACAAATCAATTTGTACCTCTCGGGCGGGCACAAAATCTTTACCTCCGCAATTACAATCTCCGGTTAATTGTGATAATTGCTACACTTGTCTCGCTTTTGGCTACTTTTCACCCTAAACCGAGCAACATCAAAGCCAAAGCTCCGATATCATTTATCGATTTGTACAGGTTTCCACCGGTAAAGGTCTACAAATGCTATTTCTCTTTAAAATAGGCAATTCGACCGAAAAAATATGAAAAACAGAATACAAAACATTCGTATTAAACCAGCAATTGAGTGGGCAACGGGCGCCACTTTTAGTGTGGGCGCAAAGTACTCAAAATACTCTCCAAATGGAGCATGTGCATTCTTATATACAGCAAATGATAATGCTAATGCCAACCTTAAGCAATAGACATGATCAATAACAATATATTTTCATGTAATATATTAATATACGTTTCCCTTTGGGTTATCGATAATCTACGCCTTTTATAAAATTAAATGAAAATACGAATAGAAGATTATGAAAAAGAGGCCACCAGTAAGGGTATTCCTTATTCTGCACGCCCGCGTCAAGAAACTTTTCCCTTGATTGTGATTTATCCCAACTGCTGCGCTGACAATTCGGCTTTTTGTATCTTCAAATGATGGCCATTAAATTAATTAATTTGCGCTAAATGCTCAAGCTCAATTTTCAATTTTCAATTAAACATAAATTACCAAGGGACCAGAGAGATACACAACTCTGGAACTGGTTTGAGCGAGCAAGCACGCATTAAAATGGCCGGCCAGATTTAAGCCAAGCGTTTATCTTGCAAAAACGCAGATACATTCACAGTTGGTAAATAAGCCGCGAACTCTGACTGGCTTGTGGCCGCAAAATTTCGAATTATGCGAGCCTGTGAACCGAGCAAGCCTATTAAGTAACTGACTTCTCATGGAATAACTATAATCGAAAGAACAAGACACAACGCCCTTCAATTCGGCCCTTTTTTTTGTTTTTGGTTTCGGGTTTACGCTAATTTGATTTGTGGTTTTCTGATTTAAGCCCATCACCACATTCTCTTCTCACTCAAGCAATTATTGTTGCTTGCCGCTTGACTGATTTTTTTTATTTAAATTGAATTTCCCGCCAGAAACAAGAAATCAATCAGTCACCACTTCTCGAGCTGCTTTCTAGCTTTTGTTTGCTTAGTTGCCAACAGAATTAGCTAATAAATTCCGCGATGCTTTAGGGCATTACATCAGCCTCAACACCTGACCCGACTGGGAGATTAAATGATTTCCCAGTATACGAAGCCAACAGCAATAACAAGAGACAATGGAACGTTTTAGTCATTATGCCACGCAACTAGACTTGGCCACTTCTGATTATTTTTACGGCCTCTTTTGATTGGAGCACGTCTCGTTTTATGTGCCCGAGCGTAAAAAAATATACGGACTAACAGAAGACCATACGCAATTATGAAATATACGTAATTAAATTCCTCCGTTCTAGTTGCTGCCAATCACGGCTGATAAATGGCAGACAGTTGGCCAGGCCAGGACAGGCCACGCCCTCTGACCAGCCTTGGACTTTTGAGACAGCTTAAGAAATTGCTTAAAAGCACGCCTCCCGCTTGGTAAAGCTGCGCACAACACAATAAATGGAAAAAGAATTAATTACAAAATAAAAACTATTTGCGTTACGCTTCTTCCATTTGATATGTTTGGCGAAATCCGAGAAGCCAGCCACAATCCCCTTCAGCGATAGGGGAAATGACGGACGAAGAGAGCAAATGCGTTCAAGCTTTGCGCACATTGAATGCAATTAAAATCAAACGTTCGGTACTATTTTAGAAATCAAAGCAATTCGCAAAACGATGAGCCGCCTTTGCCTCGCACACCACCCGGGCACACTCGGGCCCATTCTACAACTACTGTTGTTCTCGCTGAAGAAGTTATTTTATAATACTCTTACAAATATAATAAATTGCGAGCCAAAAAAGCTCACATCATACTCGTTCCATTAAAAATTCATCGATATAGGCAACAACATGCCAACTGCACTTATCCGTCTACTGACGTCTCTGACTACTCATGGCTCTTTTAATTATCAAATGATTGCCAGCGTCTGTGTGATGGATATTAAGACTGTGGTCGCTTACTATATAGACGAAGATTTCCAAAAACTGAAACCACTAAAAAATGCTCTTCAGCTGCCACATTCAGCGGACCGTGGACTAGTCCGAGTGCTCCAAAATCTAAGCAATTGACACTTGATCAAACATTTGCCATTACTCCGGGCGGTTTGGCAGACGCAATACGCCTCCATTACACATAATATGAAATTTGTACTACAAAATGAAAGTTGATGCCTCTAACCACAGGCATAAAATTCATAGTGATACCTGGTACCTTCTATAACCACTTTTAGTTCCACAAGTAAAGCGCCTATAAAGGCCTATAAATTCACCTAGCATTTGCAATACCAATAAAGTTGGGTAAAAATCAATGACAAGTTCACGCTAAACCTATGGTTTGACCGATAAAAAGTACAGCCCGAAGGCCCGGTGAAAAAAAATGTATATTGCCCACATTCGGGGACGCTTACGTTGCCAACATAAGAACTTTTGATGTTTATCGATTCCGGCAAATTTATGCAACACACTCACTCAGTGGCTACTGCTGCTGCTGCTGCTGCTGCTGCTGCTATCGAGGAAATCCTTTCAATCGACGCCTTTTTATGATGCCAAAAGTCATTAAGGCAAAATCTAATTAACAGGCAGGTTAATTTATGAAAATAACCTTACACCTGCTGCCGCAGCAATGTTCCACTATCGTGTGTGCAGAGCACCAGAGCATATTTAATGCCAACCATCAAAATATTGACCAACCGAACGCTTTGGAAAGATTCGTACTCGTTGGAAGACATTAAACGATTGATCGATCTATATCAAAAATTCCAATTGCAACTGGTCCAAATGTGAGCCACCTCGAAACGTAGCTCTCCGATGACTTTGAGGCCATCTAAGCGAAGCCTTAACGCTTGTTCAGCAGCTTTAGCAGTAAGCTTTCTACCAAAGCAGACTAAGCTTCATCATTAGAATGCTACCAAAGCAGACTAAGCTTCATCAGAAAGCTACCAAAAATTACAAATTCAGAAAAGCAGGCAGTAATCTGGAATGAGCGGCACTAGTGCCAACAGCGAAATTCATACGCATACGCACTCAAATACGATATAATCACACAAGGAGACATTAAGCGTCACTTTGTAGACCAATACAGAATACATTAAAAACATTTACTCGCCGTTGTACCAATACCATCCGAAAATTCTTTGAGAAACACACCACGAGCTAATCCACCGAATACAGACGCTCAATCAAGAATTACATCCACACGGAAAAATATGGAATCTATTCATTAAAAACTCAACCAACCATCAGCACAGTCATCTACACATCTGCAATTCCAGCAATATGCTTGGTTATCCTCAAACGGGAAAATACCTTTATATATCGTAATAATACGTAATGCATCGCCGGAAGATATGGATGTAGATGCCGTTATCTATGACTAATGGTCATTAGAGATTCACCGTGGTTAACCAGTGTTCATAGATGCTGGTCCAACACTGAAACGAAACTCCAAAAAGACAAATAAAACGATATTTATTGCCAATGAGGGGGTGACACTCCGGCCAAGAAGTAGAACAGTTACGACTGATAAAATATGGTACAAATAAAATAAATACTGGAACAATTTCAATTCCAAACACCAACAGCAGTCAATTAAGTGGCTTATATAACCTCGAACCCAGCAGCCTGGCTTCGCACACTTGTCAATTGACCGCGAAAAAAAAAAGCTCTAGTTGCAGTGCAACCAGCTAAAGGTTAGCATTGCCGAGTTCTTTAGCGGCCGAAAATCGCAACACAATCCGAAAGTTAATCCCATGTACAAACGTATCAATCGGGGAAATTAGTTTAAAATACGAAAACCATCATCTTCTCGATTAATAGAAAGAACACTGCATTTTTATGCTATTAATCAACAAAAAATTTCGATAATCTGTTATCGAAAACTCCAAAACCATTCAAATAAAGGTGTTCTCAATGTTCGAATCATCGAATGACCGAATCATCAAATCAATATTTGCAGAAATAAATTCAAATATTGATAGAATCATCAAATCACCACTGCTCAATTAAGACCCACCAAAAGAGTTAGAATCATCAATTATTAATCGAATCATCAAATCATTATTGGAGAAATAAAGTCACAAATCAGATGAACACCAATATAATAAATTTACACTCATATGTAAATACTCTTTTTTAAAAAAGAGAGCTCTTATTTAAACTTTATTTTATTAAAGTTGAGCAACCCCAAAGGGGATATAATATATAAAAATAGTGAACAAATCATTGCTGACTGCCGACTTGGACATCCTCACTTTAGGATAGTCAACAATTGCGTACTTAAAGCAGTTGAGAATTGTAAGGGATATAAGTTGAACAAATTTCTGTCAATTTGTAGTATACTTTTGTGAAGCTTTCCTTTGAGAGGGTTTATATCACATACACGAATTTTAACATTAGATAAAGGAAAATTCAGAAGCACAAATTGTTTTATAGCTATTTTAAATATCCATTAAATATAATTACAATTTTATTTGTTGACTTAAGCAGCTGTTCATTGCCTATAAAATTATGATAAGAAACGAATCGAAACGAAAATGCGAATATCTCAATTAGGCAACAATTAAATTTCCAATTGGCCATAAAAAACAATCAAATTCTTTGGTTTTGGCTTTGGCTTTGACTTTGGTTCTATTCTCGTAGCTCATAAACGTTGCGGATCACAAAACGTTCAAACACTCGAATGACTCGACTGTGAAAGCTTTTTATGAGCATTTTAGAGCGCCGTCCATATAAAGCTATTAAACAGCCATTAAACTAGCCCATAAAATGTTCCATATGAACTAAGTTCCTATCAATGGGTCTGGGCTATCTGGCTCATTAATTCCATTTGCTATTCCCACAGGTTCGGCCAAGAGAGAGAGAGAGAGAGAGAGGGAACGAGCCGGAATATAAAACGCGTCAAACGCATTTCGAATTAGTTTTTGCTGTTGCCGCTCCAATTAAGCGGCAACTAGGGGGTAGGCAGCTCCTCTTCGAGATTATCTTAACAACCTGTTGTGGCTTTCCTTTTCTGGTATTCAGCTTGGGTTACCGAATTATGGGCAATGCGATAGGCTTTGCTTTCTAAGTGCTCTCGAATAGATTTAAACTCACGTTTTGGCAGCTAGTTGCTGTTGCTGATGATGATGATGTTGCTGTTGTTGTTGTTGTTGTTGTTGTTGTTGCTGGCCATCAAACTTGGCCAATTGTTCTTCAATATCGCTTAGTTGCATATCATCGGCAATGGCTGTTGTTTCCCGCTTGCCACGCCCACAGTGCTCCAGCAATTGATCCGTTTGCGCATTGTGCAGCCAAACAGCATTTCGATTACGGCAAACATTCAAATTAAGCAGATCATTCAGTGGCAATTGATTGGGTCTGTTGCGATGCTGCACACGCTGCAGCTGCTGCGGAGTTAGGCAGCCTGTCAGCATGGCCACCTCCACATCGTCGTCGGTTTCGCCATTGCAGGATATGCCCGAGGAATGGAAATGCTCCTCCTGCTTGGTGGGCAAACAGTCACTGGACAGATCGCTGCTGATCAGACTCGATTGCTGCGAGTGCAAAGCGAGTGCCAAGCTAGGCGCTGCCGTGTCGACACTGCCAGGCGCTGGCAGTTCGAGTGAGATGTCATAGGGCGCCAGCTTGACCTTCGTTTTGGTCTTCACAGCTGATTTGACCTGATGGCGCTGTTTGGAGCAGGTCGGCTTGGGCTTGCGTGGCGTCAATTTGGTGACCGTTGACTGACGCGATTGATGCGTGCGATGCACGGTCAAAGCAGCAGCCGGAGTGGGAGGCGCCGGAGCCTGAGCAGGAGCAGCAACACTTTCTTTGCGCTCTGTGGAACGTCGGCGACTGCGTCGTATGCTCGGCATATTGCGCGGAAACAATTTGCCAGCATCCGGCTGCGAAACTTTCGATAGACTATCACAGCTTTGATGCGCACTGCCACTGCCACTGCCACTGCCACTCCCATCTCCACTTCCACTGCCACTGCTGCTGCTGCTGGTATCCGTAATGGCCAAAACAGAAGCGCATTCGCTGTGCCGTATAATTTCGCGGTAGTTCTTGTTGGCATCATTTTGGGAATGCGGCAAGCAGATTTTCCACCAGCGCTTCTTGGCCAACAGCTTGGACATATTTGGAACACAATTGAAGCTGCTGCCAATTAGCGCATCACAAATCAAATCAATTGACACCGTTGCACTGGTATGTCGACTGTCGACTGCACAGCAATTACTGTCCGCTGCAATTAACCGCCAATCCGTTTGTGCTAATTACGTGCGTAAAATCAATAAAAAAGAACGAGAAATCGAATTAAATCGAAAACGAAATGCGCGCAATTCCCCACGTCCAATGGCATGCGAACCGTACGCCTTGAAGTCGCGTTCGCTACTAAAACAGTTGCGCATGCGTAGAAAGTTGTTCAACAGCAGAAAGTTCAACACGGCAGAGGGAGAGCGAGCGAGCGAGCGAGCGAGCAGACCTATGTAGATTGATGCAGGTCAAACTCAACACAGCCGGCTGAAACTCACCACACGATCAGGCACGCGCTCCCGCTCACAAACACACACACACACAGAGTCGCTCTCTGAGCTGCTCTCCCTCTCTCTCTCTCTTATACGGTAAGCAAGTGTAGCTCAGCTCATAACAGGTGCCGGCTTAGCTGAGCGAGTGAGACGTGTTTTGAGTTATCGAGCTGCATTTTGAGCACTTTTTGCTGGTGTTCTCAGTTACTGGTGATTTGTGGCCGCATTCTGTGCGCTTATAAAGCAGCTATTGGCGTGAGCGGCGGCTACTGGTTGCCTCATTGGCTGGCTGCAGGCAACATTTGACACATTTCAGCCACTTAAGCGAGTGACCCATTTCAGACAGCATAGCTGAGTTAAAGCTCAAGTGTGAGCTAATGCTGGAGGGCTATGCATTAGCAGCCTAACAGTGGCTAACAGCCGGAAGGGTTGCAGCCTCAAATTTCACTCTTGATTGACAGCTTCAAAATGCATAAGAGTGAAATTAGCTGCGACTGCGGTTGCAAATGGTTTTTCCGGCTTTCTAAACTTTTAAGTCATGTTTAACAAAATTTTCACTTATAATTTGTATTTTTTTTTATGCACTTACGTCTAATATTTGCCAAGTGTCGTTTCCATTTTGCTGGCCAGCACTGTAGAAATTGTTTGGACTAACTGTAATGAGAACAAAATATGCCAATAAGCAAATAAATTAGAGAACAAAGTTGCAAATGTTTAAGCAGAGGCTTGGCAAAGGGGGGGGCGACTAATTGCCAACAAAATGGCAAACAACAAAATCAACAAAACTGTACGCAAAAGTATTTTAATTACCAGCATTTGCAGTGTCAGAAAAACATGCCACGCCTCCAGCCCGCACCCCCTTTTGGCAAAAGTGCGTCAAAAGTTTATTTGACAGTTACAACTGAACAATTCATGGAGTGAAATGCGCAAAAACGAAACAATTTTGATTAAAACTTGCGACACGCAGCTGCCAGCACAAACTGTCAGCCAAATGTTTGGGTGCTGGGGGCGTGGCAGCGGGGGTAATATTACGTGCAGAATCTCTGACAATTGCCATTTGCGTTAAGTGCAGCGGGCAAGCGGGCAGGGCAACAGGTAAGAGTCAACGTCACACAGCATAGACCAAACAAAAAAAAATATTTTGCAAAAAAAATATAAAACTCGCAGAGCAAGCGACACGGCGAATGTCCCCCGACGTCGCCGTCACTGCAAAGGTCGTAAAAGTTGAGATTTTAACGTGCGCTCTACACGTGTACTCGCCGCGTGAGTGTGAGTGAGAGTGAGACGGAGAGTGAGAGTGGCTGTCAGGAGTCATAGCTGGGCGCAGCTGCTGCCCAGGCAGCGAGCAGCAGCAGCAACAGCAGCAGCAGCAGCAGCGGCAGCAGTGCTCTGCCAGCGCATATCGCTGCCAAGATGGCGTCATAAAGCACTAAAAAGTATTAAAACAATTTACACTTTGTAAAAACAACAGCAACGGGAGCAGCAGTGGCTGAAGGAGCTACAGCCGTTGTGTGACTTGTTGGTTCCTGCACGTGTCCACACGTGCAAGTGCGAGCGAGACAGCTGCTTTCGCTCGCACTTGATGTGTTATTAACATTTGCTGCTGCTGCTGCTGCTTGCACAACATGGCGCCCGCTCTAACTGTCATAATCATAACGGTGCTATCAGCTTAGAATTGCGAAATGGCGGCTATGCCGTTGACAATCGCGTTACCATAATTCCGCTTCCTATTTTTTTCCCTTCTTTTTTTTTTTGCTGCGCTGAATTCAAAGAGCATTTGGCGCTTATTTGCATAAACAACGTGAAAGTCGTAAAGTGAAAAATTGCATGGAAAAAAATATGTATAGAAATATAATAAGAATCGAGGAGAATTGAAGTGGAAAAGGGAGAAGGCGGCGCGGCAGCTGTAGCCGCCAGGCAGGCAGGCACTGTGGTTGGAATTCAAGTTTCTTGCCCGTAACAAATTTATATGCAAAGCTGACAAATTGAATTTGTAAAAAGATGGGCGAGAGGAATAACATAAATATATACTTAATAATTATTTAGAAAATTAAACTACAATAATGTGGAGAAATTGGATTTGGAAAAATACAATTATGTAACAAGATTGAAATGAAAAAGGATATAAATATATTTAAATAATAAATAGTAAATATATTTATTTATAAATATATAAATATATTTAAGAATTATTTATAAAGTAAAGTGGAATTTAATATATTTGAAGTGACCCGGAAAGTTCCATTTTCATAATTCCATAATGATAATCTTCCATAGAAATTTTTTTTTTAAATTTAATGCAATTTTTTTCATTATTAAGGTTGGAGTGCCATTGTTAACTGCAGTTGACGCCATCGTGCGTCATTCACAGTTATTCAATTTCAATGAGTCTACCGTTATATCCGCATGACAGCCATGCCACCAATGTGCCATATGCGTAGCTCAAGCAGAGCCCTGCTCAACCAATACCCAGTCTATCCCATAGAACAGCGACTTCCTCTTAAGACAATAAGCAGTGAGCGTTAACTATGGAGATGGAGCTGATGCTGATGCTGATGCTGAGAGCTGAGAGCTGTAGCTGGAGTAGGAGCTGGAGCTGTGGCAATAACAACGGGGAGCCGTAACAATTGCAACCAGCTCAAAGAGCCAGCTTCTGTGTGTCTCTCAGCTTTTATTTTATTCTTGGTTCGAGTTTCCTGCGTGGGCGGCCCTAATGATGATGTCGCTTGCTGCTGCTGCTGCTGTTGCTGCTGCTGTGGCTCGGTGGCGGGTTACTATGTATTGTTTGTTGTTGTTGCTGGAGGGAAATGTGGCGAAAGTCTCAAGTGCTGCCGAGCCAAAGTCCCGTTATATTTATGAAAAATATTTTGTTGCTGCATGAAATGCGATGACAAAACAAGGCGGCGCAATCATTGCGTTGATTTGCAAAATGGCGCTGATGACAGTCGGGGGACGTGGGCGTGGGCGTGTGCTTACTGATTTTTAATTAAAAAACCAACAACAACGGGCAGAAGCGCACAAAAAAAAAGGAAATACAACAACAACACGAAGTAATACACAGAGAGAACTCCAAAGTGCGCGTCACAAGGTTTCCTTTTGTTAATCGACTTGATTGTAAATATTTTCTTGTCGCTCCACTGCCTCGCCCCTCGCTGTTATGTTTGCTTGTCATGTTGCTGCGCTTCTAACGGCACAGCCCCAGTGACAGTGCCACAAGCAGGCACAAATCTTGCCGTGCGCCACCCGCCCGCGTCCTTAGTCACACCTTTACCCCTGCTCAGCAGCCGCCCCTTTTGCGCAACGAGTGTGTCGCTCGCAACATTTGCCTTTGTTATTTATGGCAGCATTGTTCTTGTTGCTGTTGTTGTTGTTGTTGTTGTTGTTGCCAGTGTCCCTGTGCTGGATGCGTTGCGCGTTTTTTCACGCGCCAATCTTCAGTGGGCGCGGCATCAGTTTTTTTTTTTTTTTTTGTCATTGCGTTTTTAATTTTGACTTTGACGCCGGCAACAACAATAATGTCAACGACGTCTGTCAGCGACAGTTGAACACAATTCGTTGTTTTTTCTTTTTTTTTTTTCTTTTGGCAACAAGTTATGGCCCCATAAAGAAGAGGGTTATACATTGAGAAGCTCAAGCAAAGTAGCAAAAATAAAGGTTGCTGCATATGAGCAGAGTAGCTGATCTTTAGCCTATATTTGCATATGTCAAAGAGTTAAGCAACTTAAGTAACCATAAAGTTTAACTCTTAGTATGCCTTATAGCAGGCTCTTTGGTTAAAATTAGTCTTACGCAAAATTCAATTTATGTGGACTCTGTCTTCAATTCCTAATAAAAATAATTAAACAAAGGGAAATACAAAATCACATATATATATATATATATATATATATATATATGATTTATTGTATAATAGATAAATATTTAGAAATATATGTATATAAAAATCAATTTTTTTTCGTTCGACTAAAAAATTGATTTCATTATTATTTTTCTGCTATTTCAAAATTTGTCGGTCTCTTTCAATGCTCTAATGTACATATAATTACAACGACCTGATAAACCATAAAAATTGAAAGTTAGCTAATAGCTATGTTTACTCCACGACTTAGTTGCAAACGTGTCGTCAGATTGTACAGTTCAAAGCGTGCAGATAATGTATTTATTTTGCTGGATAATTTTAGTTGCCTTTGCCACGCCCGCTATGAGTGGACACACAAAGGCCAAGTCAATGGAGTGTCATGCAGTCGATCCAAAATTCGCACGCATCGCGAACTGCATCATCAAACCGGTTGGACGCGATATCAAAGATGTTTTCGTGGTTATCAAATTGCTGAATGGTCCCGTGACAAATGCTTCGGTAGCTGACAGTTATTATATAGTAAATATACAGACTAAGACTATAGACGTCTGCTTCACAGATTCGCCTAGAACTGAAGCGACGCGGCTATAACAAACCAATTTTATATGCCTTCACCGTTGATGCCTGCCGTTTTATGGATGCCAGCAATCGTAATGCCCTTGCCAATGCTTTCTACAAATTTTTCAAATTCAACGTTTACACCAACATGAATCATTCGTGTCCGTACAATGTGCGTATTTGACAATTAACTTGATTTTGTGGCTACTTTCGATATTTTGATATTGCAGGACGAAATTGTCATCGATCACTTGCGGCTCGATGAGAAAATGAACATGCCTCTGCCCATGGTTACGGGCGACTACAAAGTAATGAGCTATTGGTATGCATACAATGTCCTGCGCTTTACCATTCACGTAAACCTAGAGACGACAGCTTAAGATATTGCATATATGATGAGAATGTATGGATAAGGGCTTTATACATATATGAGATCCATATTGGAATATCTTTATCAAATATTAAAATCATTTTCGGTTTAATGGACGAAATAAAAATCGGAAAGAAAATCATTTTTTCATGACTAGTGTTAAATACATTTACAAAGCAACAAATGATGAATACGCCGGATAGTTGATAAATATTCTATTTATATATACATTTATATCGATATTATTATTATTTTGTTTTTGTTCGATTCCTATAAACATTTATACATATATACAAAAAGAAATTAATCGCTTGACTCAACATATATTTTGGAACCATCAAAATTATTTGAATGGCCAGCTCAGTTCAACTTGTACTGCAATGCGCTTCGGTCGTGATAATCACCTTATTTGCCTAGCATTTTGTATGCTTGCCACGCCCACTTGGATGACAAAAATCAAATTAACAGGATTTCAATGCCAAAGTATGGATTTAAAGTTTTGTACGATTGCTCAGTGTATCATTAAAGCGCAGAGTCGTGAAGTTAAAGAAATAAACATGTATATAAATCTGCTGCAGAAGCCAGTGACAAACGTAATGGTCAGATACGCATCTCAATCTTTATATATGTTGATACTAATATATGATGTTATATCTGCTCGATTCCACTACAGTTGCATACCGAAATTAAGCGTCGCTTTAAGCCCTCCTTCGTCAACTTCGACGTAGATGGATGCCGATTTCTGGGCAGTAAGAAAAGAAATCCAATAGCCGGTGCTGTTTACGATTTCTTTCAATTTGGTAACTACTCGAATATGAATCATACGTGTCCCTATAACGTAAGTCTTGCTACCGGCTATAACCAAGTTTTTCAATATTTTCAATTTATAGCACGATATAATTGTGGATCGATTGCGTATTGCTAATAATATTAACTTGCCGGTGTCCTTGAGCCCTGGCGAATACGTGATCACATCCCATTGGTATGTGAGTCGCAAGTTGCGCCTCATTACCCATGTAAATTTTATAATTTCTGAGTAGCAACAAACTTCAATAACTTCAATAAACTTAAAAAAAAAAATATATATATATATATATTCTCAATTTGTATATTACCTATTTATTTTTTGACCAAGTTAACTTTTTTAAGGCAAACTGAAAGCCCTATTATTTGAGTCTTCAATAAATATTTAATTTAAAATTACTTAAAATGTAAATAATTCAAAAAAAAAGTTTTACTCTCATAAAACAGACAAGAAAAACCCTTCAAAAATTACCCGTGAGCCACAGCTGAGCTGTGCATTATTTTGTTCATTTGTCAGCAACTTGTTGACAGGCAGTTAAATCGTCATTTGTTGTTTTTGTTGCTGCCACAAGTGAAAGCACAAAGCAGCATTCACTAAAATGTCAAACGCAGCAAAACCTTGCCACACGGTCGATGTGTACATAATGAAATGCTGTTGCATGTGACGAACGGGCAGATGGACTGAGTTGGACAGAGCTGGTCAGGCCGTCAGACTCTTGCCTGGTTCAATAAACAGTTAAATACAGCACGAGCAACACCCTCAATTAAGCAACGTTGACAGCAAACAAATAAAATGGACACCCAACGGTAACATTCGACACACAAAATTGCAGCCAGCTCCGCCCACTCAACACATCCGCCCACCACTTTTATGAGCATGAGGAATTATGAATATTGCATGGCATAAGAAACTCTCTCCCCCCGAAACATCCCAGCACAGAACTGAGCTCACATCAAATCAGTTCTAAAGACCCTCTCTAAGCAAGTGTGTCCTATGTCTAGGCTAATAAATGTCTCTGCCTGTTTGTTGTGCCTGTATGTGTATGTGTGTGTTATGCTGGGTGTGTGTAAATAATTAAATTCTTAATTATCTCATGCCTCGCACACGCTCGTAAACTCTTGTCAAGTCCTGCTGTCACCTGATTAGCCGCATTCAACTTCATTTGCACTTTGCCCCACCGAAAATTGTGAAAAAAAATTCATTTAATTAATTTTAATAATTCATACGTCACAATATGACGAAAAAAAATTTCACACATGAAAACTTTTTGGTTTTAAAGCCAAAAATGCCAACTAAAAGTGTGAAATTGTCTGTCGGTGTACGTTAATGAACGAATTAGTATTCATTATTAGGTGTTCGCTTCGGGGCCTCGTCGCCGTTTGCCATTGCAATTTGCATAATGCTCTGCTCTTATCTATTTTTCACTCTGAACGCGGGCGTTGTGTGGGCGTGGCCGTTGCAAGCAGTGTGAGTAAATTAATATAAACGACAGCCAACATTGTCATTTTAATGGCTCTGACTGTAGTTGTAGCAAGTGTTAATGCTTAACTGGGAATTTATGCTTTTATCCTAGTTCTGTATGAATTGCGTGCTACAATTCTTCAGGGATCACACTATATAGATAAGCAAGTGGGTACGAAGTCATATTAATGCTTTGCAGGCTTTACTTCAAAATTTAAATGGTTTTTGTTAAAATAAACATTAATTTTATTATTGCTTAACATGCATGTTAGGGCAGAGATGTCATAGCTGAAAATTTTTATTGCAACTGTAGAAAATATTTCAAAAATGTAATGTTAACTTATTAACATAATTTTTAGCCAAACGAAAGAAGCTGGCACTTTTAGTTGAATGCGGGTTTTTCATTTAGCTGAATTGGGAAATAAATATTTTTACATGTATGTTAACCGATTTAAACTTCTTAAAGGATATTTATAATATAAATAAACAAGCTAAAAATCTAAAAAAAAAAAGAAATCAAATACACTTTTAACACATTGGTTAGGAAAAAGAAAAAATATTGAACAGATTCTACTACTTCAAACCCAGCTAACACGCAACGCCTATTATTCAAAGTATAAATATAAAAATCCTTGAAATAATTTTACTATATATATATATATATATATATATATATAGATTTTTGAATTTTTTTAAATATATATAATTAACATATTTCATTAGCATTCATTTTCATGTTACAAAGTGTTCTAACTGCTTCATATTCTTTCTAAAACAAGCACAAAATTCTATTGAATTCCTCGCTGAATCATGGCCGGAAACTGAACTTAACAAAGTGCCAATTGACTGGTGTTAGCCTTTTGTAATCGGAGCTTGGATTGGAAATTAGGCATTCATATCACATGACACCTGGCCGACTCATTACAGCAAACGCAGCTGCCGCCCCCTCGAAGAGAGTTCCCCTTTGCAATTAGCTGCCGTTCAACCTTGAACATGCTTTTGTCCACTTGACTGTGTTGTCGTGTTGTTTGGTGAAAGGCAGTCCAATTGGTCGTTGAAGTTCATGAGGCTTACCTCGCTGACGGGTTGATGACTTCTAATCCAATTAGAAAATTAACTGGCAGCACGTAGTTGTCTCTACGAGTTGACTGCGACTTGGCTCGTTAAGCAATTTACTTGCGAATGCGAAGTTTCTTTCACAATTTCAATTGGGTTTTCGGCTGTCGGTTGAAGAGTGTAAATTCAATTTGTTAACGTTTCAATTTTCACCTTCGTTATTCAATTATGCATAAACACACAGAGACACACGTACGCACACACACTTCAGAAATCAGCACGCGTAATGATATGCGAGGCAACAGTTCAAGTCGGGGCACTCTTAACCCGGTGAATGCATTGAACTCGAAATAATTTATGTTTAGCTCGAATCCCAATTCAAAATGCAACCAAGCGGAAATTTAGTCGCGTCCAGTTGCAAAGTGCAAACAAATTTGATTTTTATCTATTATATTATTTTACTGTTTATTTATTTGGGTTCAAAACATGGAAAAACACACGCGATTTGAGCGAACGCAATGCGAAAGTGTCAAAAGTCTTGCGATTCCGCTTGCACGTTGTGTTGTGCCGCGTTACCAAACCGCAACTGATTCGCCATGGCCAAAAGCCGAGACAAGGACACGCTGTCTGCCAGTGGCAACATGCCCGGAGACGTCAAGTCTGCCGAACCGAACCAATCTGTCTGTGGGTGTGCGTGTGTGTGCCTTGGCGTGGGTGTATGAAGCCATTGTTTTGGTTTGCCTTACAACCGGCTTCAAACCGCGTTGCATACGCACAGGCGCAGTGCAAAATTTACTCTTCGCGTGTCTGAACTAAGAGAGCATTGGCTTTCATAGCTCTCTTTCGTTTCTATTTGCGCTTTGAGTTTTGCAAATTTTGTTATTGTTTCAATTAAGCTAAAGTTAATGGGATAATTGAGCTACATAAATTAAGTATTTAATTTATAAATTAAATATTTAAAAGTAAATTTCAGGATCATTTTAAATTTAATTTAGAAAGAAATTTGAGCAATTGAATAGACATAGCTTGGAGCTAATTTTCAATTGAAACGAATATTATATATTACAAATATATATATTTAAATACTGACAATTTAAAATATGGCCTGAAAACATTTTGTATAAATAATGAAATATCATTTAATATCTAAATCTAAAATATCTAATATCTAAAAATAAAACAAACAAATATTATTTAAAAATAATAAAAAAAAATGTTATCTTCACTCTTTTTAATTGGTAATATTTAAAAAATTATTAATAATAATAAAAAATATATTTTAATAGAATAATAATAAGTTTTAATTTAATTCCTAAATTTGTAAAGTGTTTTTTTTTTTCAAATTATTTCTTAAAATTTTATAGTTATCTAAATTTTATAGATGTTTCGTTATCCTATTTTAAAATTTATTTTCGTTTATAGAATAAAACTAAGAATTTATCTTCAAAAACTTTTTTATTTTTACATTCTAAGTTCTTTGACTACAGAAATAAGCATTTCGTATCGGTTGGTAAATTGTAAAATTTGTTGGTAAAATTAAAAAATTAAAAAAACTATGTTGACAAAATGATGTGGTTCATATTTTTATAAAATTCGTTTAGATTAGAAAAATTGATTTCTATGTCTAAAGTTTGACTCTTAAATATGTATAGGCACATATTAATATATAGAAAATAGCTCAGCATTGTCAAGATCTTGTGTAAATTGTCAACTTATCAATTTGTAATTTTATTAAAGATCAAAAAAATTCCAATTTATTTGACTCTTCACTTCTTTTTCAGCAATCAATCAGAGTCGTGCATATATACCCTTAAAATTGCATGCCAATTAAAACTTCAATTAATATCGTTTGCGATTCAGCGTGAATGACTTCGTCCAATAAAACGTAATGAATGTAAATGCATGAAAATTAAAATCAATCAGTTTTAGTGTTAGTTAAGCCCCGACAATAATGCAGCCACTTAAGCTATCAGCCAGGACAGCAACAGAGCAGCAACTAACACGAGCAGCAGCAGCGAAGGACGACGCCAAGTTGAAGGACAACATTTATGCCACCCTTGAGATTTGGACTGTGTGAGAGAAACGATGCGGACAACTTGTGCGGTACGGCTGATGATGATGCGGCTGAGGGTGGTGAATTGGCCAAGTGTCCTGGGAGTGTGAGATGAGGAGTGAGTGAGCCTTGTGGCTAGCGCACTTTCGCGTTGACTGAGCAGGAGAGCTTGAGAGTTGGGTCGTGTGCCACGACAGCTTTGCTTAAAGTTATGCGCAATTCCTGGAAATGTGCATGCGTTACGCAAGGCTGAGCAATTGGTTGGGGGACGGAGATTGGCGAGCAAAGGCCAATGAATGCCTGATGATGTTGCCAATGATGACAACAACAACTAGAAGAATAAAATACGTTCAAGGTGCGTTCCCAAAAGGCACTTGAAGCTGCATTTACCGCTCCTGATTCGACTTGGCAGCTCCTTATATTTATTTCATTACTTTTCTGTTGGAGCCCGGAGGGTTGGCTTTTATAGAGGGGTTGCTTTTGAAATCTGAAATTGAAATTACTTAGCATTTTGCCAAGTTTTATGACCAACACTCTGGCCACACTGTGCGCGGCGCACAGATGAATGTGTGAAATGGACAACACGAAAATGGCCAACTGTGCCGCTTGTCATAAAAGCCATGTTCTATTAAACAGTAATAACGATTCGCCAGATTTCAGTTATGCAGCAACAACAAGAAGAACGTGGGTCCCACAGTAGTCAACAGTTTGTTCGCATGTGTCAGTCGCAATTTTACGAGCGAAATACTTTTGGCCAAAAAAGTTTTTACGGCAACAAGCGGAAATGGCATTTTTACTGGCCATCTAAACAGTCAGCTCCAGCTTCAGCTCCAGCTCCAGCTCCAGCTCCAGCTGTGTGTGCGAGGGGCGAATTCAGCTCCCACACACAGTCTCATTGATGGGCCAAATTGAAAACTATGCAAGCCAGTAAAGGGAAAAAAGGCAAAACTTTGCTGGCTGGCAGCATTTTCTGCTGCAATGGCACAAAAATTGATTTGTTGTCGATTTCAGTGGGTTGCCCCAGCCCCAGCCCCAGTCCCAACCCCCCTTGCGGCCCTTTTGGCAGGCATTACAGCTTCGTTTTCAATCTAATTTATGGCGCTGCAAGTGCAAGTAAACATGTGCGACAAACGACCTTATGAGGCCAAAAACTTTTTGAGGGCGTCCAAAATAAAAAGCTGTTAAATAAAAATACTCTTCTTTTGCTTTATTGGCGTTTGAGTTTGGGACAGCGAATGAAGCTGGACGTGGATGTGGATGTGGGTATTGTTGTCAGGATGCGATGGCTACGCGCTGTTGCTGCTTTGCTTCTGCTGCTTTGCTTCTGCTGCTGCTGCTGTCAACAGCAGAAGCGTTGACCATTTGTCTTCAGCGAGTGCTGACAACGAGTGTTGAGTGTTGTGAGTGAGTGCAGGGTGAGACGCGTCGAGATTGCAGATCGCAGTCCAGTCATTGATCGATCGAGCGCGTCGCAAACCAACTGCGACGGCGACAACAACGTTGCCATATCGGATATATTTCATTTGCATAAGTATATTCAGCAGTTTCTTCAGAATTTGCAGCTGCCAGAGCAGTTCCAGCAGCTTTGCCACATTCAACTCAAGCAGGAGTCAAGTTTAATATTGTTGCCATATTTTCAAATTGATTTTTTACTGATTTTTATAGATTGCGCCTCTCTGTGCACTTCTCATGCATAAACATATCTTATGAATTTATAACTCCAGCAGCGTTGCCATATGCTTCTGTTATAGGAGTCAAGCTTAGGAGTCAATAGTGTTGCCACACTATCAAACATTTCTCATACATTCTTCTTTTATCGATCCACCTTTCTACGCACTTCTCATACATAGGTATAAGTAGAATTTTCTGCTCTTCGCTCACTGATCGCGCCTTTCTCTTCTTCACTTCTCACGCACGGCCTGCCCTGCTCTCACAGGAACTCATTAAAATTCCAAGCGTATGCAAGTCTTTTAGCTCGTAATACTCTAGCATTTGTGCTATGCGCGCTCTTCTATGCGCTACTCATTAGCCATTGAAATTACATATGGTTAACCCCAGAGCTCAGCAGATTGCTATGCGCAGACATTTAGAGTTTGCCCTTTTAACTCATTTTGCCAATTTCTTTTTTTTTCGTTTCTCTTTTTGCTTTGGGGCAGCATTAACCACGTCTCGCGTCCACCTACTTAATTATTTGAAGCATTCGCACAATTTTCACAAACATGTTCTTCTTATTCACTTAATTCACTTTTTGTCTGCTGTCAGTTGGAGTTGGAGTCTTGGCCAGTGGAAAGAACAGGTTGTCAAGGTGGTATACCCAATACACACACATACACCTGTATATACCGTCCCTGTGTGTGTGCGTGTGTGTGTGTGTGTGTATGTGCTTGTAGTCTAGATAGCAGCCGCACATTCCTTCGCTGGAAGCTTCACATTTATGCCAAAGTTAAGTGAACTTGAAGCCTTTAGCCAGTGTCTTGGCCACGGCTACTGGCTCTGCATTTGCCCTTATCTGCGAGCATAAGGCCCCCTGCACTCTCCCCCGCCACCCCGCCGCCTGCTGCTGCATAAGTTGTGAGTTTTTTAATTGCAGTCCAAATGGACTTCAATGAATGTTGCTGCAGCGACTTGCAACCTGCGACTGGCGGCAGTTTATCTTTTGATTGTTGGCTGCTTCTGTTGCTCACTCCGTTGCATCGGGCAGCAGCACTCGAAGAGCGAAACAAAGTCACAAACGGAAGACGTCGACAAGGATGACGCCTTTTGCAGTCAAAGATTTTAATTACTGCAGAAAATGTTTGTCTGCATTTACAAAGTGCACTCAAAACTCTAGCGCAGACTTTGAGTGCGACTGCAGCCGCCCGCCTCTTCGTTCACTTTGATTCTATTTTGTATTTAAAAGAAATTAAGAGTTTTGTTGCCTTTTTTTGTGCTGCTGTTGTTGCTGCTGTTGCTGAGCCACGTCATCGACGGCCATGGCTTAATGCAACGATTGATATGGCACATTAAAATCGCCGGCAACTGGCGATTCGTAAGGCCTCAAGATTGATGATGCCGCACGGCAGCCCGTTGCCAGGGCTTATCGGTTAGCTGCAACCGCAGCAGGAGTTGGCAATAGCAGCAGAAGCAGCAGCAGCAGCAGCAGCAGCACTACAGCAGCTGCTTAAAGTGCACGTACTTTGTCTAACTGCCAATGGTCTGGCCATTGGCATTGGCATTGGCAATGGCATTGCGTCTTGGCCACATGCCGCGCACGGCCACAATTCGTAAATTTATTAAACGTCAACACGGCACTGAGCCAAATAAACTTGTCTCACGACAACTGCCTGCGCCACAAGACCGCAAGACCAAGACCAAGACCAACCAAACCAACTCTATATCCGAGTCCAGCTTCGATTCCAGTCCGGGCACGCAGCAAACGGTTAAAATTAATAAAGCATCTTTGGTTCGCCTCGTTCGCTTTGCTTTCGCCTGTTCGGTCAGATTCTAAGCGAGGGGCGCGGAAAGTGGCCAAACGAAACGAAGACGTTGCCAATCTATGGCTCGTCTTACCATTTGCTGTTGACCACTTTTTCCAGCCAGTGCGCGCGCAAACAACGTCAACTTGGCCAGAAAGTTGTTGCCACTGCACTCGCTCGCTCTCTCTCTCTCCATCTCTGTCTCTGTCTCTGATTCTCTAGTCTTGCATTAGCCTCACCACTGCAGCCATGTGGGTTTTCTAACAGTGATATTTATCTGCGACTGCAATTACCGTTGTATGGACTCGATTAGGGTTCGGTGGCATACTCATAACTTGGCGGGTTGGCGAGGCTCCTCACTGACATTCGCTTTTGAGTTGGGTATTTGTAATGCATACATATTATATATCCATACAATGCAGTTGCCTAGGCAAAGCGACTCGCATGCAACATCTTTGACTGAAATATGTAAGCGGGAGTTGGCAAGATGGCACGATGCTCTCCAGATCGAAATAGAGATTGTAACTTAATCAAAATGTTAGGCCTTATGTCAATCCGAACACTTTGTATACAATTCTGATAATAAATTATTTGAGCTATGAAGACTGCTCGATAGTTTCAAAGGAATTTATGGTCAATTTCTTTTATCCAGGTAAAAATATTATTTATTTTACTTTTGAAAATTCCAGCTGCCAAAACTTGTGTTGAACAAGAACTCGAACTATGCCAGACTTATATCATGAAATTTCAACGCATATCTTCATGTAAATCTTGAGCAGTGAATAGAAAATGTAATAAAGCAACAAGCAAACAACAACAGCAACAACAGTTGCAACATAATAAGTGGCAGAAAAAGAAAAAGTAAAACAGATCTTAACTTTGTGGCTGGGGCTTTGTAATTGCCCAGAGAGTGGCTCGATCGCTCGCTCGCTCAGGTTGCAGCGGGTCTTGTTTATGCAGCTCGTTGTGTTAGTGGTTGTAATTAAAGTACAGAAATGGACGGTTGCAACAAGATGCAGCACACACAGTGAATGAGGTACACGATTAAAAAGGAAAATTTCTGCAGAATTGCCAGCCAGACGACTTCAAGGGAGTCTGCCTGATGATCATGGTGATCAACAACGGCAACAACCACAACAACAACAACATCATCGCGTAATTAGACTAAGAAGCAATTTACAATTTCAACTTTAATCTTGTTAGTTTAATACGCTTAGTCCGAGCTCGACGGAAAGTGTGAGTGCAGCTGGAGTTGAGCATGGGCCAATGGCGGGTTTGGCTGAATGTTTATTGCATTGCGTGTCTGCCCAAGAGGATGTGGGTGTGGCAACGCCCAAACACGGCCAGCGGCCACGCCTCAAAACAAGCGCGTCCACACACGGCTAAGGTCAGACTGCGGCTGCGATTGGTAGCCAAAAAACATAAAAATATAAAAGGGCTCAAGCTGCAGAACTCTAGATACTCTATATAAAATATATATATATATAATAAATATCATTTATTTTGAACATTTAAAATTTTTGTATTTTTTTTTCTTTATGTCAATTATATAATATATGATATAAATGACTGATGGGAATAACCTTTGATATGTAATCTTCAATCCAATTCCTAGCTCAAGAGGTAAGTATTGAGTTGGGCCTTTAATCTTTTTTTTTTGTCTATTCATTAATCATGTTTTAAGCTAGGCTTTAAGCCTCTGAATTAAATACATATATCTACAGAATATATTTATATATGTGGTTTCTCAGACTACCCTCGTAAAATCTATGAAATTCCATTTTATAAGCAACTCTCACAATAACGTAAATGTTCTGCACCAAATTTAGCCAGATTTACTTTTACTTCTTGGGTAATAAAATTTCTTCTGTTTTCCCTTAATCTCAATTCCTTTATTTCCAAATACCCTAAGCGTAGGGCATCTCGGCAAAAAATTGAGCTGTTGGTTTTGTGCTGTGTCTGGCTGACTGGCTCTTGGCCTGACTCCTGTGACTTATGTGGCAAATTACAGCGCCTTGGCTTCCAAGAAATTGAAAAAAAGGCGCCAAATTATCTGCATTGTGTTTTATAGCACAGGCAGCAGCAACAACAACAACAGCAGCAGCAGCAACAACAGCAGCAGCAACAGCATCAACTCTTTTCGCCTTGATGCGCATTGTGGCACGTCATGGACGCCTAATTGAATTTCGTATAAAAGGCGCACGCTCGCCTTGGTCCTTGCACTAATCCTTGCCAGCTCCACACGCTGCATGTGTAAGTGATAGCTTTGTTTGAGCTTAAATAATGACTCTGTGAGTGTGTGGGTGTGTGGATCAGAGTAGGAGTCTGGATCGACATGGACGGGCAGCAATTAATTTCACACAGACACTTGAACTTTTTGGCTGCAGCAAATCCCAGTCTTTAGCTCGGAGTAAAACTTTTGCCTCTCAATGAGTTGCGGCATAGTTTTGTGTGTTTTGTGGCTTGCGCTGGCTTTGGACCAAAACAATTTACAGGCTTCCCAAAACTTGCCTGTTTATTGTTTATGGCATCATTGTGCTCCATTGTTGCTCCTGTTACACAAAAACTTAAATCCTTTTAGTGCTTTGTTTATGAACTTGCGTATAAATTCTCAGCAGTCAAAGTTTGCGTCGTCTTTTGTTTTCATTTTTATTTTTCGTATTTTTCTGCCTCTTCAGTTAATCCTTTTGGCTTGCCACAGTCGTGTGGCATAAATTTGCTGCAATTGCTTTATTACAATTTGCTTAAAATATGCCATAAATTTTGCCAGCCAGCATTAAAATCAACAACAAATTTCCACACATTCGCCTGACAACTGGCTGACAGTGATAAGCCATGTTTGCTTATGCTAATTGTGACGCAGTTGCTTAACGTTTTCATTTGCAATTTTTAGTATTTAAGCCTTGTTTGGCGTGCGCAAAATTGTGCTTTTCATACAGTTAATGCAACAGATGCATTTCCAAATTTTGTCGACTCATGAAATTTAATAAATTTTTAGTAAGTCTTACCAAATACTCTTGAATGAGTTAAGAGAACTGATGAGACTGAGACTAAAATATGTAAGAAGACTGGATACTGTAGGTAAAATTCAGAAGAAATAAAAAAGAAATAATTTTAAAAAGTTTTGACTGTTTTGTTTAACTAGACTGCGAGAGAGTTTTTTGGATATAATTTTTATTTTATTTATTTTACATTTTTGTATTTAAATTTTTTTTTTTTTAAATATACTTTTTAAATTTTTATTAAGCTCAAAAGATCTCTATTTTATTTAATTTTCATATATCTCAAACCAATCTCATCTTGAAGTCTTTCTACTTCAGAACCTCTAGAAAGTCTTGAGCTACATAGGTTCGCTCTCTTCAAATACACTAGAAAATAACTTTAACTACAAGACCTTCTCCATAAAGCCTTCAGGTATTTAACAGATTAAGTCAAGTCAGTAATATTATTTACATATTTTAAACAATTTCTTCTCATTATCTAGAATGTATATGTCAAGCCAATCAGCAAAGTCTGAGCAGATGCACCTGAACTCAAGTCAAGTAACACACAATTAATTTCAGTGTACAACATGGGTTAGCTGCAACAGGCAATTGCTGCGCTAAAAGCCAAGTGCTTTGGCCTACCACAACTACAGCTCTACAACGATATTAGCATATTCCTGGAATGTATTTGGCTTCAAAGAGGACATCAATCCAGATCGGTTGTATGCTGCCAGCAAAGTGTTCGATTGTGCACCACAAGTTGATAATGCGTTGCAAGGATGTCAACTATGCCACATCGAGTTGCAGAGAGATCACAGACGCTTACGTTGCCAAGCTGCTATGTAATTTGATGGCTCTCTACGCGTATAAAAGACGCCTGACAAGATCCGAGTTGTTGGCCATTGTCGCTCGTTACTTTCATTAGGCAGCCGCCAGTTGACAATGATGTATCCGCAGAGCATGTGAAAAATTGAAGATGCCCACAACAACAACAAACATCAGCAAAAAAAAAAAATAAAAATAAAAGACGGTCAGTTGGAACTGGCTCCACATGTGAGACAAAAGGCTCGCAAACTTAAATTGGGCTCCCCGTTTGCCGTGTATTTTTGCTCTCCTCTTCGCTTCTCTTTCTCTTCTACTGCTTTTTGTTGTTTGCTTAAATGTTGCATTGTGCTGGGCTCTTGCGCTGTGTTAGCCGTTGAGTGCATTTAGCGTTCATTTGATGAACAATTCTGTGGGCCCGGTCTTTGCCTTGCACTTGTTGGCCAAGGCGTGGGCAAACAAACGGTAGCTGCCAGCCGAGCCGAGCCGAGCCGAGACTCAAGCCCAAGTCAGAAGCCAGCCATCTACATCTTCAAATGCATCTGTCTCCGCTGCTGTTGTTGCCACTCCCCTTGCCGGTCTAAATGACTTTGACATTCTTTTGCTTGCAAAGCGTTTCTTAAGCTCAACATATATATATACTCTAGCCGGAACGAAAAGGTGTATAACTTGAGTACTTCATTTGATAGCTTTTTATGGCCAATGAAGAGTTTTTATATGGAAGCTGGGAGGATATTAAAGTTTTAGAGCTATAACTTATAGCATAAATAGGAAATTTATGACTATCCCTTATGTATCCTTAACGATCAAGTATAGAGGATCAAGAAACCTGAAAATGCCCTGAGAGCTTATGGCAATAGATTTTAGTTATTATTAGGAAAAGGGATGTTTACAGAATATTCTATAAAAAAAAGCAATTTAACAAAATATAAATTATTGATTTAGATATTCTAATATGCCCAATATATACTCTATCATAAACTCAACTGCTGCAAATTGCCCACGTGAAAGACACGGCTTCGAAAAGTTCATACCGTAAATGAAAAGAGGAAAAATTATTTGAGTTCGCTATAAATATGAACTAACCAGACACTCAAACTTAAAATTTTATATGCCATAATCAGCAGGCAGCATTTGGCCTTTTAAAGCATCGACGTAATGATTATGAAAACTGTATACTATAAATAAATAAAGAAAAAGGGTTTAGAGCTCACAATAAATATGTCCTAAGCTAACACTTAAACTGCTTTTATTCTATCGCATAATCATCTCTATCAACTCTTGCATTCCTTAGAGTATTTAGTATTCGCTCTGCTGCACTTTTTATGGCCCTCGTCTGTGCTTCTTTTTCTTTTTTCTCTTTTTTTTTTTGCTTGTGCTGTCTGCTGTGGCATGTTATGTGACTGCGATTTGAATTCAATCAAAATGAAAACACACACACACACACACACACACAGAAGCTTACACTCATATGAACAAAAAAGCAATGCCGCTAAATTGGCCGCTGGCTTTTTATGTTTCCTGTGACGATTCTTTGTTTATTAAACTAGCAATTTCTACTTTTATTTCACAATTTAAATGCCCCCGCTGCACACACACACACACACACACACACAGAGTGTAAGGGGCATGGGCCAGACTAGCTAGACATGTCAGAAATGAATACATGAACTCTGTTGACCGCCGCCGCCGCCGCCGCCGCCGCAGCAGCAGCAGCAGCAGCAAAGATCGAGATTTATGTGCGCATGCGCTTTCCGTGGTCCGCATTTCGCAGTACGGCGTGATCTGTTCAACTGCGTCGACTGCGCCGCCAATTGACGTTAATTTATGGCATTGGCATGCACCACTCGCCAGGCCAGGCCAGGCCTAACAAGCCCCAAAATGCAGCCAACCAGCCCCAATGGAGGCCCAGCATCAGCAGAAACAAAGCCACAAACACAAAAACTTTATGAACTGCTTATGAGTATTTATTTTTATAGAAATAATCAGAAAGGCAGTCAAATTTATGGCTCACATGCCTGCCAAAGCCTTCGGGCCAAAAGACAAAAAGGTGAGGCTGACTCAATGCACAAATCGAGCAGCAGCAACAAATGTGTGTGTTGGCTAAAAGGACTCTTTGGCTTATCAGAGCTTGGCTAAATGCGCTGACATGTTTAATTTTCGGGCGTGCTCGATAAGAAATTGTGGCTGGCTGTCAAAGCAATGAAATCGTTATGCACAACGAGGTTCGCCTGAGTAGTAGGGGCAAAGGATATGATGTGGTTAAGAAAAAGAGAAATATATTGAACTATTTATGATATATAGATATAAATAAATAATTATAATATAAATAAATTAAATAGGAAATTGAGTGTTGATGGGACTTACGTAGATATCCACTCCTAGCTTAGTTCTTTAACTAACATTACCTAAATTTTTGTATTCCAAATGTTCTATTCTACTTCATTTTTAATCCACTTCAAACCTCATTTTTAGTAATTTCTTAAGCACTTCCTTAAACCACCAATCACTTGAGCAACCCTCGCTGCTAATTTCGATAGCACCTGTCGAGCAAAAAATGTAAATTGTTATCCAACTGGCTACCAGCCACTGCACCACCCTGGACCACCCAGCAACCGCATTAATGGACAGACAAATGTCGATTTCCGTCGTAATTTAATGTTTAAGCTCAAACCTTAAATTCCGATTAACTGAAATTCCGAATTATCATTCGAAACGACTTTAGTGGACAGGTAATGTCGACTCGTTAATTGAAAACGAAAGGAGTTTAAAGTGTTCGCGATATGCAGCCACAGCTGCAGTAGTCGTTTTTTTTTTTTTTTTTTTTTCAACTGTCCATTTGCCATGGATATGGCGGCAATAAACGCCATCAATTGCCTGCTTTGCATATGTGGGCGGTAGGTGTACTGAGAGGGAGGCGTGGCGGCACACCATTTCGGGCAGCAGTGTCACATAAACATAAACGCAGGCATAAACATTTGATAACACAGCAAAGGCAGCTAAATTTGCGCAACGCGTTTCGTGCGCGTTTCGCACGCGTTTTTTATTTGGCATACGCAAGCCGCAGATGCGTCTGGCTTTAGTTGTCGTTGTTGTTGTTGCCGTTGCTGTTGCTGTTGCCCCTTATCTGAGATGCAACAACTGTCGATTTTTTCAATCTGGACAGTAAAATTACATGCAAATCCAATTAAGTTGTTAACTCAACGCTGGATACCGCGACTTTTAGCTCTTATTTTTTTTTTTTTACTTTTTGTTATTTCATTTTGTTTGCAATTTATTTTAATTTTTTGTTTCACTTTGTATTGTATTTGTGTGTGTGTGTGTGTGTGTGTTTGTTTTTGCGCCGTTTAAGCTCTTTGGGGTCAGTGTGGTGCACTCTTTGTGTTTTTAATGAGCAAGTGCCGAGGAGTCCAGCAAGTGGGCCCCAAAAGTGTTGGCGTTTGGTTCTTTGGCCATTGACCAATTTTGATTAAATCGAAATCCCTGTCTCTGCATTCGTTGTTTCACTGTGGCCAATTACTCGTTTATTTACAATGCATAGCCAAAAGCCAAACTCCGTTCGGTTGCCGCTTTAATTTAGTTTTTTTTTTTTTTGGCTTTCGTTTTATTTATTTTTGATTCCAATTCGTTTTTCGGCCTTTATCGCATATCTACAAACCACTTATAATTGGCAATTTAAAGCTAGCCACAAGAGCGCATATTTAAATCAATTGGCCACAATGCAACTATAAGCTGCTAAGCTAGTCGATTAAAGGCACACAATGAGACTAGCTTAAACTGAAAGCTTAACCTGGCTTAATTTATTGAAATGAGGGGAGGTGATATGATAGTTAAGAGAGAAAGAGAGAGAGAGTGAGGCAAAGAGAGATAATAAACTATCATTAGAGGTCGAGTGTGAGCTTAAATGAGCTTTATAAGCTTTTGGTTTATACCAACTCCGGTATGATTTGTATGATTAAAGGAGCTTTCGGCAGTTTTAAGTTTTCAGTTTTATCTACTTTGTGTATAACAGCTTTAAATGTTCAATGTTAAATATTTAAATGAACTTTCAAGAAACCTAAATATATATTTTTAAAGTGTTTTCCAGAGTTTTAACTTCTATCTCTCTTTAAAATTAAATCGCTACAAAATTATTATTAATAAACTTTCATAGTTTGCAAGCTTTAATGAATTTTGAAAGCTTCATTTCAAATATACATATTTATACTCACATCTTCCTTCGTTACCATGAACATAAAGAAAATTAATGATAAATTTAAGCGCTAAATGATGCCAGTGTCATTGAGTCATTGAAACCACGTAAACTAAGACAAGCTCGAGCCTTATTTATGCCCATGACTCTGTTGCAATTGCAGGATACGCCCTGGCCATTAACAATCTGCCTGCCTACAGACATACATGCATGCATGCAGATGTATATGGATATAGATAAACATTGAGGTAGATGCATATGTATGTGTGTGCTCACCCGTGGCTGTAGTTAGTAATCCAATGTTGCGGCTGCACTATAATTGAATTCACATAACTAATGATCCATAAGCAAGTCGTTGTCAGCAATTAGAACACACACTCATACGCACACACACACACACACAGATTAAAGGGGCATGGAATGCATTGCAATTGCGTTAAATGCACAAATTTATGAGAATTTAAACAGTGATTTTCACGCTTTAATTACCTAGTTGCAGCGCAACCGTCCGACCACTATAACCGACTAATAATAGTAGTAGTACCTTCTCTATAGGCCGGTTGCCGTAGACGAAACGCGGCATTCACGCATGCGCCGAACCGGAGCGTTGACTGGATATCTGCTTCAGCTTCAGCTTCAGCTTCAGCTCCAGCTTCTGCTTCTGCTTTTGGTTGTGGCACGGTCTTCCTGGCCGCGGGCGGAGTTGCGGCGTCGGCTACCTTTCCCAAAAACAACAACAATAAAAACAACGCGCAAATGGAACGCGAAACTGCAACTGTGCAACTTCTGCTTCAACTGCTGCTGCTGCTGCTGCGTTTGCCGTTCACAAATTTCATTTGGCCTCGCGGCACTTTTGGCTTTAATTTATTGCAGTTTTGTCGGCTTCACAGAGTATTTTCTTTTTCTGTTTTCCCCTTTTTTTCGTTTTTTCGCTTTTTTTGTTTAGTTTTTTTAATATGCTGGTAAGTAGTTGCTGTTATAGATTACAGATCTCAGCTGGGGGCGGCGGAGATCATTCACATTTTTATATATTTTTTACAACACTGCACAGCCGCGCTTTAGTTCTGCACGCTTTGAGCTTTGTTTTCGCACTGCTAAACGTTGTCGGCATTTGCGCAGTCGCCGTCGCCGTCGCCGTAGCTGCAGCAGTTGGCGTCGCTGCGCGCAGCAACAAGTTTTCGGGATTGGGAATGGGAATAGGAGGATGAGAGCTACTTCTGCTGCTGCAGTAACTGGTGCTGCTGCTGCAGCGACTGCGGCTGGTGCATTGGAAATGTACAAGTTCTTTTACTCGCCGCGCAGGTTTTTTTTTTCTGCTTTTTCTGCATCAGGTTGAAATTGAACTTGGAATGCGCAAAGAGCTGGCCAAAGGGAGCGTTGCCATATGACAAAATATTGGGGAACGAGACTCATTTCAGATTATTTTAAAGCCTTTGTTATCGAGCTATTTAGCTCAGCAAACAGAGTTGAAATAATCATAATAATATAATATAATGCGCCTGACTTAAGCATATATATTTTCGAGCAGGCATGAACCGGTAATGCGGCTGTCAGCTTAGCCCCCTGACTCGGCTCATACTTTATAGACCTGACCACTTTGCGGCTATCTGATGTACGTTGCGCACCTGGACGCGTCATATTTCATATGCAATTTTCACAGTCCAGACATCTCCACTCACCAGGCAGGCAGACACTAATGGAGCCTCGGCTGAATGTTGGGCGCTAAGCCCTCAGCTCAAAGGCAAATGCGCTCATTAAAATTACAAGCTTTTATGCAATATAATTTAATTGATTTTCACGCACCTTTGCAGTGGACTCTACTCGATTTTAGAGTTTGGCACGCAGCGGCAGTTATGCTATTAGATAAATGATAGTGTTAATCATCGCCAGCCCAGCAACAGCCAGCTTTCAGTTTCCAGCTTCCAGCTTCCATCGAGCAGCATCAACTTCAGTGAAGCCATAAAAAATGTAGCTGCCATTTGGCTACACACAGATCATCGTAATCATTTTCTTGTAGTTTATGATGTAAGTAATTAAGCCATAATCGTAAAATACCGTTGTTTTCTCATTTAAATTAACATACTAAACGCCATAGGCTGTCTTGGCTCTGTTGGCCAACGACAAACTGGAGCAACAGCAACTGTTAACGGTCCTACCCAACTTGCCAACCAGTTGCCTGTGGCCATCCATCGTCTACGTCCTCGTCACAGATCTTGGCGACAACACCGGCAACAACAACAACGACTCGCTCCGCTTTCGATAATGATGTGCCTGCTCAAACTGTGACTTTGAAAAATGCAACACCATCGACTGGTTCCGGCCAAATAAATTTAGAGCTAAACTACTTTGGCAGCACAACGATTGCTACTCGCATGGCAGCAGGGCAGCCCACGCCCTGTTTTAATGAAAAGTTCCATTTGCTTATAACAGTAATTAGCATAAATGTTTGGCCATAACCATAACATTTAATAAACATCAGGGCAACCAACATATAACTTCACCAGCTCCCGCTGCGGCTGCTGTTCCCAGGCTACGCCTTCTCTATTGCTCCTCCTCGCAGCACAAATACTGGGCATCAATTTAAATTGCTTTCTAATTTTACAAGCTGCAGCCTGCTGCACAATGTTTGGCCATTTATGGCCCGCTGCTCATTAGGCTGAAATGCTCCCCTGCGCCATCCCCCTACCCCTACCCTTGCCCCTGACGCTGCCAGTGCCAACAGCAATTTTAATGGCCAATGTTCTGAGCGGTTCTATTGGCGACTTCTTTGGTGGCATAGCTGCCAATTTGCAGGTGCAACGGGCAGGCCGAGCGCAAACGCGCTATTACAAATTGCAAGCCGCTTTCAATTTGGCCTTTGCACACTTCCGGCTAATGGCCAGACAATGTTTAGCTTCTAACTTCTGTTTCTCTTCTCTTTTTCTTTTCTTAAGCTCTTCCAATTAAGCATACAAATCGATTTTTAAGCTTGAGCCAAGAAAAGAAAACATAAGAAATGATTAACAGAAGTTTTTAAAGCGTTTGTATTAAAGTTAACTGTAGTGAAAAGCAAAGAGAGTATACAAATTTTTAGCAGCTGGGTTAAGTGGATAAGGATCAGCACTAAATAAATATAAGCTATATATGCGCCGAGACACAGTGAGCAAAAGTTAGAAGACAATTTCCAAATTAACCAAACTTAACAGCGTAGCCGTATTTCCACCTCACAGAACTCCACAAATGTACTGTTAACTAACATAGTTTATTAACATACGAAATAACAACAGACTTTACACTAGCATTAACTTAACATACTCTTAAGAAAAGTAACCGTTACAGAAAATGTTAATAGAAAATTCTACCATTCTCTTAAGTTGCAACTTGAAAGACATAAAAATGTATAGAACTCAACCAATCTGCTGTTAATAACATATTTCATCGACATACCCACGGTCAACAGCAGACTTTACATTATCCGAGCTGTATCAGCATTCACCTAACATACTCTCATTAAACTGCACTGCTATTTACAGAAAATGTGAAATATTTTAAGAGTATGCTCCCAGATGCTTATCCTTTTAAAGTTGAGCGATTTAAAGGTTCACAGCATTTCACTTAGCAAAAAAATTTACAGCTCACCCAATTTTCTGCCTCTTTTAACAATTATTTTTTATATTTTTCTCTTTTTTTTTTTTTTGTTGGTTCCCAGCTCACCTGTAGCTGCAAAAAGGCTGCGCATTCGTCACGTTTTTGTTGTTGCTGCTGCTGACGAGCTTGAAAAAGAACGTGGCTTGGGCAGAGGGCAGCGGATGGCTGCCTGGTTTGTCAGTAGGTGCTTGCAGGTATTTTCATTTCTTTTATCGCACATTAAATTTACAAAAATAGTTTTAACACCTTTTAAGCTTACAAGCATGTGTTGGTCTGCTTTGCAGGCCTCGTTGGCAACCGGCGTTGATTTATCCTTACCCTGGCGTACATGATCTTTGCTGCTAGACATGCGCTGACCATGGCTAACAGCAACAACAAAGAGAACGACGACGACGACGACGACATGATTCGTACATAATCCAGCCATTATTTCTGCTCCACCTCTGCTCCGTGGCCGTTCTTTGACTCGAGTCCCTCTGTCTCCCA
This sequence comes from Drosophila fulvimacula, assembly GCA_035045555.1. Lineage (NCBI taxonomy): Eukaryota > Metazoa > Arthropoda > Insecta > Diptera > Drosophilidae > Drosophila > Drosophila fulvimacula. The sequence goes on from JAWNOX010000191.1 coordinate 4,782,820, forward strand.
GTCTCCCAGTCTCATCCTCATCCTGCTGCTTGGCTGTGGCTATGGTTGCGGCTGTGGTTGCGGCTGTCGACTTATCGCAAAAATTGCGTCAAGATGTTTTAATGCGGCCCGTCTGCAGCGCGTTTTGCGGCTATAAAAATGAAAGCAACTTTTAGACAGAGCTGTAGAGCCGCAGAGCTGGCTGCGAAGAACATCCTTTTTAATTTAAAACATTATCGTAAATTCTCTGGCAATTATGCGCGTTGTTCAAACGCTGCCTCCTTTGGCCAAAATAAACGCTTCGTCTTCTTCTTATGCCTCCTCTTCTTCTTCCTCTTCTTCATTTCGCATTGTCCGCAGTCACAACACATGTTGCAGTTGCAGTTGCAGTTGCAGCTAATGCTAATGAATTGCATTTGCCTGCTGGCGTGTTGCCCGCAGATTAGCGCACTTCTTCACTCCTCAGATGGGCCAAGGTGCAGCCAGCGCCTGTATCGTGCATAGCTCTTACGCGTTTTGACTAACTAGACAGCGCGTATCTTATCGCCCAGCTCTGTCGACACGTCGTTTGGCCCCAAAAGATATCACCATTTCAGCTTGTGCGTGCATTGTTGTTATAAGTCAAGTCCACAATCCTCACTCGAGGCTCCTCCAATTCGTAGCCTCTGAGCATAAATCGACAGCTGCTTTCGTTATAATCGCACGCTCAGCATTTAGTTCCATAAAGCCGATTCTGCATGTGTGTACACATGTCTGTTCATGTTCTGAAGTAGTCTACACGACTATAGCTTTTTAATTTTTTGCAAGCTTCAAATAAGTGCGGAGATGTGGCAGAGGAAGGTAATAAGGGAATGTATAAGGAAGTTGTTGGAGGGGAAGTGAAATAGATAGAAGTAGTATGGGAATATGGTAAAGACGAATGACAATATGATAGATGTAGGTAGTAAAAGGATATAGTATAGAAATATATTGAATAGATGATAGAGTAAAGAAATATATGTATGGACTCCAGGCTGGGCTGTTTAGATGGGAATTCAGTCTTGTAAGTTATTTTATGGCCCTCCACTTTTGTAACGTTAAAGTTTATCTCTATATTCCTAGTATCAGCATGTAAAAAAATTTAAAAAACTGTATAGCTCTTAAAGACAAAATTTCGTGAACTTTATCTTAAGAAATTTTATCAACTGTCCTAAACAATTCTTATATTTTATAAATTCTTTAAACTCCTCTTATAAATTATATATTAATAATGAATTTATTCATATCTTTATACATATCTTATTTCAATTCAATTCACAGCCAATCAATATCCCATATAAACAATTTCTTCTCAAACCATTTCAAAACTTTCATTCAGTTTTTATTCCACTTTTGCTCAGCTTATCTCAACTAGAGCTACAAAAGCAATAAAGCAATTAAAACCGCATTGGGTTTTGGTTAAGCAAAAAGTTTACAACTTTCTCCATTGCCAACATCCTGTGGATCCCTACAGATAACTCTAAACGTCTAGCGCCTTGTATCCTTCCAATTTCAATATGTAAATGCTGCATTGTCTGCATATTTTACGAACTGCAAAGTAGACAAGTTTTGTTTTAAAACTGTCAACGCGAACCGTTTGGCACGCCTACAAAAAATATAAATAAAAAGGAAAAAAAGGTTCCCCAAAGATACAAATAGAAAAGTAAAGGAGCAGGCGAAAATCCTTGCGCTCTAAAAGAAAGAAAAAACCTAATAAAATAAATTGTTTCAATGCACGGCAAATAATCCGCTTTCCTGGCGCTCATTCCTTGCGGTTTAAGATTTATGCACTGAAAAGTCGCTTTCCATTGCGTTTTTCTTTCTTTTCCTTTGGTCCCCTTCGTTGCCATGGTGGAAAGTGAAAGGGGTGGCCATAAATTAGCTACGCGGAATGTCCTGCTGACTGCCACCGCATTTCTCTCTCTCTCTCTCTCTCTCCCTTCTGTGGCACTTAAACACAGTTAATTCCGCAGAACTTGGAAATTTGTTGTTAGCCTTGCTACCTTTTCACATTTTCATTTAAAGTGTTGAAAAATTTAAAGTCGCGCATGGAGCAAAAAACAAAACACACGGCAAAACAGATGACAAATTAGCTTGCTAATGAGCTGAGACATAAATCTTGACATGTTTTTGGCACACACTCCAGCAGCGAGCGAACAATGGAGCCGGAGCTTTGCCCTCCTCCTGCTCAGATGTCTTGTACACGTGTCAAGACAAACATGAAAGCCTGGCAGAGGCATTAATGCTTCATTACAAGGACTTGCTCCTGCTGCTGCTCAGCACTGTTGCTGTCGCTGCGTAAGCCGAGCCATTATTAAAATGAACTGTTAATACAAAGACAACGCAACGCTTGATTTAACTGCACAACAACCAGGGCTGGCAACCAAATTCAATTGAATTTCAAATTAAGAAATCAAGCGAAATGTTTTTCATTGTCTAAAAATGGAATAAGTGAAGGACTGCGTAGATTTTTAAGAGATAAAGTAGATGGGGAATGTTTCATTAAGACAGAAATAAAATTTCTTATGTCAACAATGAAGGAAGCAAACTCGGATGATTGATATCAAAGAAAAATTAAATTAGCTTGATAGTTATGATGATTAAGAAAGAATGTCTGTATTGATTATTGAGCAGAATTAAATTTTATATTATCTGGAATACAAAAAACCCCCATGTCAGATTGCACATAGAAAAACTTAAAAAGTAAATAAATAAATAAATAAATAAATTATAATATATTTGTGCAATCCATGGCGATTACATTTTGGTCAAGCATATCATATATGCCCAGAATGACCAGCTTCCACTTAGCCGTTTTAGTCATCTATCAGCATTTCACATCAGTTCACTTCATGGCTAAGCCCAAAAATCAAAAAAAATAAATCTGTTCAACACGAAAAGCTTGTAAATATTTAAAAGGCCTTTTCTGCTGCTGCTCTCCATCACATAAATAGCTCAAGCAGCTGTTCGAAATAATAAAATCCGCAAAAAAAAGTATGTATATTTAAATGCTCATAAATTTGCGATGCGGATTTAGGTTATTAAACTGTAATAAAAGAGCAGCAGTCACAAAATCAGTGCCTGCTTCTAGGCGCACATATATTACGCTTTCGCTGTCCGACTCGCTTTCGGCTGCCATAATACTCCAAGTTAACTGTTAAAGCCCCATTGGTTAGCCCATTCCAGTGCGTATTATTAGCATAATAAAAATACAAGCACACACACACAGACCCTCTATATGCAATGATGAGGGCTAAGCCGGCAGCGATTTGGGCTCTGGAATATTGCCGGACACCAGAGAGCACTGCGTGGACAATATAATTTTATGGCCACACTTTTATTGTGGCAAAGTGTCTTGAGCTTTGAGCTTCTCAGCGGCCAACAATATCATAATCATCGTCATCATTGCCTTCATCATATCCTTAGGGTAGGCGTTGAAAGCCAGCACAGCATAACATTTAAATATTATGACCATGCATAGCCCCATAAATGATATAGCAAATAATCGGTTCATGCCACTTTCTTCAATTCCCATTTTTGCATTTGGCTAAAAATTGCTATTAAAATATCATGTGCACATGGCGTCGACTTTCAAGTGCAGCCGCACTTTTATTAAATGCCGGCTCTAACCACAAATTTGTACATATACCTAGATATATGCTTACGGTTCACACCTGGTTGCAGCTGCCAGCAGGCAGTAGCCAGCAGCAGCAGGCAGCTGCTGCCGGATGCCGAGTGCCGTATGCCCCACACGCTGTGTATGAGTGTGAGAGTGTGTGGTAACAGCTAGAGCTGAGCTCGTGTCAGGCAAAGCATACATTGGCATGCGATACAAGGAAGGACGCCCTAATGTGATATTTAAAATATATATAGACTCAACCATTTGATATATATATATCTGATTTATTATAGATTTTGTTGTTTATGTTTCTTCTGGGCGTAAATTAAAAAAAAATTCTACATAAAATATTTGTTCGGTTTATTATTATTTAAAAAAAATATATAAAAAAAAATGTTTAATTTAAAAAAAACTAATTAAAACAATTTGTTTTGTCTAACGACTCGCTTCAAACTAATATATATATATATATATTTTTTTTTTTTAAATTAATAAATAAATTTCTTGCCGATATTTGGCACACGTCGTGTCATGCGCTCACCTCTAGCTCAGCATTCTCCACGAGCTTGTTTTAATTAAATATTCCATTTGCCTAAACCAAAACCGAAACGCGCAGTTTGGCTTGGCGCAATGTCTAGTCAGTGCGGGTGTGTTTGGATAGTGCATAAATTCAGAGCTGGACAGCGGTCAAATTGCTAGCACTGTGTTACCTGTGCTACCCGTGCATATCCTGACATCAGCTGAAGCCTCCATGCTGCATGTTTGCATTAAGGATTATGTGCGACTGCTCATGGCCGCATTTGCGGACGCACAATCACAACTGAAGTTACCAACTGCCACAGCCCCCAAGCCCGAGTTCCCCGCCTGCTTCATTAACACGTGCTTCTGCGGTCAGACAACTTTAAGGCTTAAAGTGCAACTGACAATGTTTTTTCCTCACTTTTTTTTGCCATTCACATTTGAATTTCAATTAGCCGTAAAATAACATTTGGTGCGTTTGTCGTGAATTCATTTAAAATGCATTGCGACCAAATAATGAACCACAAACATTTTACAACTGAATAAATAATTTCCACATTAATTGCACGCATTTACTGTAAGCCCTTAATTGCGCATATATAAAAATGCAGAATATTTATATATATATATATATATATATATATATATGTATATATATTTTTTTCAAATACTTTTTAACCAAAAGCCCAAAGGCCAGAAGTGGCCAAAAAATCAACTAATTAAAGAGGACAACCAACTAATTACATTCGGCTATTAATTTAATCTATTATTAAATGTATTTACATATAAATTAACTCATTTAATATGTAGATTTTGGTGTTAGCATGAAATGGAAAATTCTTCATTTTTTTTATTGAAAAAAAAGAAGAAATAAACAAAAAAAAATAAAAAATTAAGTTAAATAAGCAAATAATATGAATTATTTTGATTTCCACTTTTTTTTAGATATTTAATTTAAAATGTGTATATATAATATCTAATTATAATTTCTTATTCGCATATTTTTATCCCTGCTTTTTTCCATTTTATATTAATTTTTCTACAATAACGTTTCTAATTTTGTTTGTATTAAAAAAGGTTTTTTGGAATCAATGGTTTTCCCAGCACGTTTGCGTAATAAATCATTTAATTCTCAAATGTCCCAACTCCCATCACGCGCGCCTAATTTTCGTCTGTCCAATGATCCCGAAGCCATAATTAATGAAATCAAAATCCTATTACATTACAAATCATTAAAATTCAATAGAGGCGAACATAAATTTCGTGACATTTAATTTGAAAAAGTGCGCGACATAATTCACTTTACGCACAATTTTTAATGAAAATGTCAAAAGAACGGCAAAGAATGAAAATGTTGGAAAAACGAAAAACTTTTCTTGGCTCGACAATGGCAACATGCAAAGTAGCAGCGGCAGCAGTGGAGAAGAACCTGCGAAGCTGATGATGATAATGGCGACTGGTGGCAGCCAACGGAAGCGGAAGTAATGCCAAATAAGAAAATGGCAGCAGGAACAGCAGCAGCAACAAAGAGAAATGGAGAAGGCGCCAACATATAATAATAATAATAATAATAATGCCATCATCAATGCCAAACAAGCAACGGAAAACTCAATCCGAAGTATCGGCAAACGGGCGAATTGCAGAAGGAGCATGGACCGAAGATGGAGTGGGTGTTAGTTAGTGGGGGAATGTGAGGGCAACAACAAATGATGGAAGATGCTTTAAATTAACAAGCAAATGCAAATAAGCCGCAGCCAACAAAAAAAAAATAGAAGAATGAATCAACAAGAAACAATGACAGCAAGTCGAAGACTAAATACGCTTCAGTTATAGAACTTGAAGACGACTGAAAATTTCGTTGAAAGTTTCATGGTAAGTCCCAATTAAAAAATATAGATTTAAATTTCCAAATATCTATGACAGCTTAATGATATAGTTTTTCGATCTTAAGAAGGGTTTTTAACTGTACAAAGAGGCGAGCAAAGCTCGTTTATGAAACATTTAATCACTTCATAAAATATTATCACATAACAAACTAGCTCTTCGTATAAGTACTCAATTTCTGACTGATAATTCCCATATATAATGGTTGTCGGACTTGTCGAATATTATGTGGAAAATTCCTGATAAAGAATAAGAAAGTAGAATCCCAAATATAGATTGTGAATATTATCGGATATAGTTATGTAGAGATATATTGCTGTGTATATAATATGTATATAATAATAATAATATAATATATAAATAATATCTTAATATATCTTAATTAATTTTTTTAAAAATTTCCTATTTTATTTTCCTGCCTCCTTACACAACTGAACTACTCTTTGGAAGTGTATAAAAAGAGGAAAATAAATTAGATAAAGGCAAAAGGCAACAAACGCACAGGACTACGCACAGGACAATGCCGCGAGGCGATGCGCAGCACGCGCTGGGATTATAGCATACAAGCAGGACAAAGCTACAACAACAACAACAACAACAATAGCCAAAACGCAAAAAGGACAACGCGCCCTCTGGGCAAAAAAAGAAGATGGAAATACATCTACTCGCATTTCCTTTTGTATTGAAGCAGAAGATTTTGCTGGTTCGTTAAATATACAAAAACCATTTTTGTTGTCGGCCAAGTCGAATGTCAATAAGTTAAGTGGGCATGGTCACGTTAAATGGCCCGCCCGCCCGCCTGTGTGACTGGCATGCCAAAAGTCGCCAGAAGTGTGTGTGTGTGTGTATGCGTGATAAATATGATTAAAACATATTTCGAGGCGCGTTGATAAATGTGCAAAGTTTTCTCTTTTTCGGCTTGGCTTAAAGCACAGTTGGCAGCTGGCTGGCTATATAAACCAGATGCCGATATAAATCCAATTTAGTAGCTACCATAAAAGTGGCAGCGGCAGCGGCAGTGGCAAGGTCTATTCAACTATTTGCATGATAAAAATCTTTCATCAAGCCAAAGCCAAAGCCCAGCCAGGCTACACCACACCACGCCATGCCACGCCAGAAACAATCTCAGCTGCTGTCTTCGTCGCAGCTTCCCTTCAAGCTCCTGCCATGATTTCTGCATAATTCGACGATTGCAGCGTGAAGCGGCGGCGGCTTTGGCCTTTGTGTGGTAAACACCTAAAGTAGTAAACTGGGATTTAAGCACACACACACACACACACACACCTATACACAACAATACACACACACACACATTCACAAACAAACTCACCTACGTGTCTATAAAAATTTTACGTCGTTGGCAAGGACAAAAACTTTTGCCAGCTCTTTGCCAAAGGCAACAGCCAATGCTCAAGTTGTTAAGCGAGCGGAGATGGAGGATGGGGAAGTGCTGGGAAGGATATCACCGTTATACAGGATATGCCTTTTATTGCTTGGCAAGCATGGGAAATTGTGCTGCCTGCATACATACATAAATTCTGAGCTCAAGTCTGCAAAAGCAAAAACCCAATAGGGACATTACGTCCTGCTACTACTACTAGAAGAATCTATAGAATATGTAAAATACTTTTCAGAAAGATTAAAATTTTTGCAATTTTAATACGACAACACGAGGCCAGCAACAAAGGAAGGTGAAGTCGAATACACACACTCGCAGCAGTAGACAAAGTCTCAGAGCAAACAACAAAATTTCAAAGTTATGAGCACGAGGACTTGGGCCAGTTTTTGCAACTCTGTTTGGGTCTCTGTTTGCACTGTAATTGTTTTTCGAAAAACTTTTATAAGCAGCTGTGTTTATGGCCAAAAACTCTGGCCTTTAGCAAAGATTTCCCTTTCTCTTATTTTTTTTCTGCTCCAAACGGGCGAGTGGTAGATAAACGATAAATAATATACCGTTATAGATTTGAATGGGTATTTCAATTATCTTAAAGCTTGTTCAATTAGAATGGAAGTAAGTTTAAATGGTTTTGAGCAAGTGAAATTTCTGTAAATTTCTATTCAATTAATAAAAATATAAAATATATGCTAAGCAGGCTTTATTGCATCTACAGTAAGTTGGGCAAATATATAACTATTTTCTCCACTTCATTTTAAAATTTAAAAATATTAAAATATTTTTGATACAAATATTTTAGCTCACAATCAACCAATTATTAACATATTCATGCGTTGAAAAATTTATATATAGTTTTTACCAGATCTTCTTGAGAACTTTATTTTTCTCTTACTTAAAAATCTCAATATTACGCTTCCTCTTGAGAATTATTCCATTTCCCTATTTTCTCTATTATTTTAAGAACTGTGAAAACTTTGCTTAAATAACTTATGAATACTTTTCCTTTTTTTTGTTCCTAATTTTTTTTTCTTCATTAATTTTTGAACGGCGAATTCTTTGGTAAATTTTCTCATGAAACCAAAAATTTCTTTCTGAAAAACTCTCATTAGTTCCTCTTGAGAACTTTCTCGTTTTCGATTTTCTTTGAAATTTTATTATTTTTAAAGTTGCCTTTACCCTAAATCATTCGTACCCTACTAAGCTCGTTGGTCACGCTTTCTCTCTGCAGCTCGCAACTTGGCCGAACTAATAACTCAGTCAGGCGTTGTCCTGCGTTTCAAATCCGCTTAGGTTCATGAATTTTCAGCCGTAGCGTCCACTTCCGCTGAAGCATCCGCTTATTAAGCAGCCAGCGCGAGCACCTTGGCAACTGCCAGTTGGTTGCCTAGCTTATGACCAGCCCAAAGAAAATATAAATATATATATATATATCTAAAGGTGGCCAAAAGAAGACGTTAGCTGGCAGGCAGCATACAAAGAAATGGCGCTGGCCTTACCCCAGCTCCTGGAGCTGGCATTTAAGATAAATGATCGCCTGCCAACAATGCGCACAAAGAAGAGTCACAAAAAGTTTGGTCACGTTCCTGCTATTTGGCGGCGCAGGCATATGCTACAATGGGGGTGGCTACCATGCCAAAGGGAGGGAGGCGGTGCTACATAGGGGGTGTGGCAAGGCGTCTAGGTTGCATTTTACCTTGCCGCAATTTTAATATGAAGCAAGCAAGTTTTAAAATTCAAGACACATGCAGAAGCTTAAACGTTTTAGAAATCTATTTTTCAAAATGCCAACTCCGGACAGTTGGCAAAGAGGGGGGCGGGGCACGGCTGGCACATGTGTGCGTGCAAATTGCCAAACGTTGCGCGCATTTAATTGAAACGTCTGCATAGCTCCCACATAGAGAGACCGAGAGAGGCAGAGAGGCAGAGAGGCAGAGAGGGAGGCAAGTGAAAGTGCTTTTGGGCAACTATGAGAACAGGCAAACACTTTTATTGCTAGCATAGGCTCAAAATAAGAACGTTGCCAAGTAAATGCTTATGAGCAGCAGCAGCCCGTATAGAATATATAGCTCAATGTGCAGTTTGGGCATCGACTGCAGCCGGTCGAGTGCCTTCTGGGCCGCCTTCAACTTGGTGCAGTGTTCGTAGAGTATCAACGTGTGCCATATGATCGTATGCTCGACCCACTGCACATGCTCCAACTGCTTGTAGAAGTCGTAGAAGGTGAGTAGCAGCATCTGCTCATAAATCTCGGCCAGCACTGTCTGCGGTATATGCGTGTTCATTCTGTCAATTACTCTGGCATCGAGCTCGGGCAGCTGCAGCTGATTGAGTAGCGCCTCACAAGCGACAAGCGAGTCCATTTTTCTCATACTCTGCAAACGATCCAGCAACTGACGCACCGATTGCTCCTGCTCGCTGGGCAAGATGCCGCTCGAATTGTCCAGCGACTGCAGCGCTTGGCCATAGCTGCCACGACAAATCGAGGCGACAATCCCATTGGCCACTCTGCGCTGCTTGGGTGTGAGTGTGTGTGCAAAGGACATTGCCTGCAAAGGCTTAGTTATGCCCAATAGAATATGAAAGCGTTCAGCATGTGGCTGCTATGCTTATATGGATCGCGTTGTCTAAATTCTTTTATTTATTTATTTTTTGTTTTTTTTTTTACATATTTTAGAATTTAATAATTGAGTATTTTGTTATTTGATGAGTTATTCTATGCTATGATAACAGCTAAGATCAATGTTAAATTGGAACTTTATGTAAACGTCTCCATCTCTGTCAACAGCTGTTAAGCCAGCTAGCCTGTATGCATTATGCTGTTAAGCATTTAATTAACCACACTCTTATGTTGAGTTCGCCCTCTCATTATGTTAAAATTTCCCAAATGAGAGAGCAACTAATGATCGCTGTGCTGTTATGAGTATTAAGTCCGCCTCTCAGCTTCTTTCTGAGCTGAATTCGCTGTTAAGCATTCCACTGTTAAATGCACAGCTGTAAAACGCAGCAATTGTACTCATTATGTTAACATTTCCCAATCAAAAGCTGCATTAAAGTTCTTTGTTGCCCACTTTGTTATTATTCCCATTCTGTATATTTTTTTCCTCATGTCAACTACTTTGTTAAAGTTGAAAACGTGCCCCAAACTGTGACATTGCCTGGCAGCCTGATGAGGGCAGGCGCGACTGCCCCGGCTACAGGGCCCCATAAATCGAGCCACATATGGACGACATTACAAGTGGCTGCCGTCTGCGCGCCCAATTCAAATGGAAATCAAAGTGGGCGTTCATGAGTTAAACACTCCAGCAAGTCGAGCGAGGGGCGCCCAGGTCCTATGCAGGTCCTGGCCAGGAAGTTGAAATGTGACAAAGTCGCTGGCAATGCGCGCACTTGTGGTTTACGACCTGAGCTTCAGCTCTTTTTTGCCCAGACTCGAGTGTGACGGGGCCAGAGGGTGGGCTATAAAATGGCGTAGCATTTCCGCTTTTGACTGCCACATTGCTCAAAAATTTATTATTCTCGTCTAGATGAGTTCATTATTTTGCAGCATGTGGAATGCAAACTGTAGCAAGTAGAGTGAATGTCGAATGCGAAAACAATTTAATTTTATTGTTTTCCACATAAATATTTCGGATTGCCATACGGCAGAATTATGCATTGTTTTTTTCACATTGCCAGGAAACGAAAGACGAAGTAAGGAACTCATTTAAAACACATCGAATGTGAAATACTCTTAAGCATATAAAAGTAAAATAGAAAAATAACTGTATTCCAAGCTGCACATATGCATAGGCATAGGCAAAAGCAGACTTACCTACTTAAACCAATATTCCATCTCGCTCTCTCTCTCATTCTGCATGAGGACTTTGTTTAAATGACAATGGAAAGGCACACCACATAAAAAACAACAAATAAATAATATTTCACTTATTTCTATGTATATTTCAGCATTCATAAACACACACAACACATGGTAAACTCACTAAATACTTGTTTTTTAACAAATTCCAATTTCGAATTATTTTCAGCACACGCAACGCAGATTCGACCGATCAGAACGAAAGATTCGCACATACTAAATTGCTTAAAACAGTGCGCTCTCAGCTCCACACGCAACTCAGATAACGGGATCAAAAGTATTTGCAGCCAATCAGGATCATTTGCTTGACTGCTCCCTACCACAGCATACACACTGACTGCTCCCAACTGATGGTGATATAACGGGATCAAAAATGTAAAGAGTAACAGGTAGCAACAATTTGTGCTAGCTGCAAGAGTAGTCTATCTCTGTCTTTCTCTTTGCAATGCGCTCCCTATTGATGGTGTGTGCAACATATGAAGGGATCCAAAGAGTAAAGAGCAAAATATGAAATAAGAGATGCACAATTTGCATTAGCTGCGAGCGGTGTCTATCTCTGCCTTACTCTTTGCAATTGCTTCCACATGTTATGCTACAGTTTAAATGCCCGCTGCAAGTGTATTCCAATAAAAATCGGAGACGCTCACACATATGTGTGAGTGAGTGAGTGGGTGGCATAAAGCGTTGCCTGCTAGCCATATAATTGAGTCACGTTTGGCCAGGGCTTAAAGGCGCCAATGTAAAATATTCAGATTTATGCCGCGTATCGGAAACATGCATATATGTGTGTATATCTATATAAACAAATTCGTGTGTGTGTGTGTGTGTGTGTGTGTGTGTGTGCGTGCTGTGATTTATGTAAGCAATATTCCTGATTGCATATTAGCGAAGTCTGCGATTGAGATTCAGCTTTTTATGGCGCTTGTGCATAGAATAGACGCAGATCGAATCTGAAGGAAATTTTTATATTTAATGTATACTCCTTTGATATACCAGTTAGAGGACTAAAATCCTTCCTAACTTCCTTCACTTGCATTTGACCTGTCCAGTTTAACATCTATCCTATTACAAAATCCAGCCACGCCCACAGCAGCGCATATCACAGCAACCGTTAAGACCGCAAATAAACCTATTTTGTACGTTGTTATTAAAGTAATATGGACAAACGCTCTGGCTACCATTTCTGGCTACGTGTTTATAATGCCAATACAAGTTTCGAAACACCACCACCCCCAACCGCCCAACCACCCACACAATCATCAATAAACAGAAACTAATACAGGAACTGGAATCAAAATGCGTGCTGGCATCCCAAAGAAATAATGTTCGAGGAGAGTAAAAAAAATTTAATTTATCTGTATCAGTTCCACGTGGAAGCAACTGAACGACAGGGCTGACAGCCGGGCAGGAGCAGGATTAGACAGGACGAGCTGCAGTGCCGCATGCCGACACAGCTGGAGGAACACATGTTTCAACAAATTCATCTGCCATGTCACAATGCGCAACGGTATGCAGAATTTTTTGGGGCTCCACCCCAATGGTATTGACATGGATATGGATATGTATATATATAGAGATATGGTTTAGAGGGGGGTGGCATGCTGGGGCTGCTAGTTTTCAGTTGTGGCCGGGCTGCACGTGACAAGACTCAACGAAAAGTGAAACTTTCTGTGCAAATATTTTCCAGGCAAACAGCTTGCACTTAAAGTCAGCTATCGCCCCCCTTTGTGGCCCACTCCCACTCGCTCCAGTTCGCCTCCCTTGCCTGACTGTCCCTTTAAGCTGTTTGTGTCATTAATCAAATGGTGCCCAATAGCGCGTCAGCGACTGCCAACCCTTTCAACCCCCTTGACTGATAACTTTGCCTTTTGGATACCCTGTACTAATGGTCGAGTGCCTGAAGGTATCAATGAGACTGTGGATTTCATATGGGAGTTATTTGGAACATATGGAATAGAACTGGTTCATTTAAATTAAATGCGGAACTGGTTCATAGCAAAATGATATCTATGCCATTAGCAAGAGAGAGAGAGAGAGAGAGATAGAGAGATCGAAAAACAGAGAATGAAATTGGGAAAGAGAAAGAGGTTACAAGAGGGAGATAGGGAAGGAAACGGAGTGAGAGAGACTGAGAGGAAAGAAGGAGAAAGACAGAGACAGAGAAAAGCAAGAACGAAAAAAACCAGAGAGAGAGAGAAACGAATGACAAAAAGGAAAGAAAATGAAGGAGAAAGAAACAGCTAGAGACAAAGTGAAATATGCAAAGATAAGAAAGAAGAAGAATGAGAGATAGAGAGAGAGAGAGAGAGAGAGAGATCAGTGAAAAATAGTGATATAACGAATGGATCAGATAGAGATACTCTTTCATTAGTATACGTAAAATCTACTATAATTGATAGGAGAGCGGCACAGAGAGACAGAGAAAGAAAGAGACTGAGCTAACAACCTACCAAATACCCTATATTCTAGTAAAATATACGTTCGTCTCTCTGTCTCTCTCTCTCTCTCTCTCTCTTTCTATTTAAGTATTTGCTCAATAAAATTGGGATTCGTTTGCTTTCCCACTAACTAACTTTACTACAGGGTATCTGGCAGTCGACCAACACTTCGCCCACCTATCTGTTGCCTCAGTTTCCGCTTGTTAGAAACCCATTTTTGAAATATGAACTTTTTGAGATGCTTTCTTGCTTCTGCTGACGAATGCCGACAGTCATTAATAAATTAGGGGTTAAAACGTCAGACGAGAGCAGGGGGCGTGTGGGTGGTTGGAGCTGGCGGTGCTGAAAAGTTGTTTATTTAATTGAAAGTGAAACAGATTTGTTTAACTCAATTAAATAGGAGCAGCAGCAAGCGTTGGCGCAGCCGGGCAGGCCTCGACTTTACGATCCGGCCAGTTGTCGTCGAACAATTTTCACAGTTAAATTTTACTACACACAGTTTCAGTTTTCAGTTACACTTTGTCAACATGGATAAAATTGTTAGCTATTGGTATACAGGCAATGAGTGCCAGGCGGCGGGCTTGATTAGTCCGGTGGAGAGCGAAATACTGAGTGCCAGCGACTATGAGGACGAAACTATTGAGGTGGAGGAGCCGGATCTGGACAAGCCGTACGCCCAGCTGGAGGCGATCAAGAAACGTCTGAAGGAAATGCGCGCCATGCTGATCTATACGCCGCCCGATCCGTGCGAGCTGGAGGGCGGCAGTCTAGCGCCCAGCGAGGACACTTGCTTCCTCAACCACAAGCAGCTCCAAATGCAGCAGCTGCGCCGCAGCAACTGCCTGCTGCGGTGCCAGCTGCAGGGTCGCGTGCAGCACTTGCACAGAGCACGCAAACAGCTGCTGCTGGTGCAGGACATGCGCTGTCAGCTGGGCAAAATGCTGGAGAAGATGATCGCCGAGATGAACGCCTTGGAGAAGTTCCAGGTCAAGGCGCAGCACCAGTTCGGGCTCTGCATCGAGCGCAACGAACAGATCAAGGCGAGCAAAATCGATAGCATGGACTTCAATCGGCTGGTCGATGACATGACCTACCGCCGGCTGGGCCACATGCGAGTGCTGGTGCCGCTCCGCTGCCACATGCAGTTTTGCTACAACATTAACGTGGAGCTCATACTCGTGCGCATCTTCCTCAATGCGCTCTTTGGCAACATGACGGAGGACTGGAAGCAGTGCATGCGTCGTCTGAAGTAAGTTAACATATATAGAGACATGGAGACCCTATAACATATATGCATATACACAGAAAGACAGATACTAACTTCCTCTATAGTCTTTAGTATACTTCAATCTCCTCCATTTCTTATCTACTACAGAATGCAATCTATAATAGATTGCTGGTTTATTTATATACTACTTTTTACTACTGTATTACTACTATATGCAACTACTAACTTACTCTACTACTACTACTACTATCGCTTTATACTAATTACTAATTACTACTACTCTTCCTCATATTCTACCACATTTACTACTATTTTCAACCTTTTATTACTATTTACTACTTTATATTGCTTCTTAGTACCATTTACTGTTCGCTATTAGTTTCAAATTGTTTGTACTAAAATTATATAAGTATAGTAAGTAGTAGTATAAGTACTATCTACTATTTTATGAAACTTAATTTTCTTCTAAAGTTTTTTATAAATTTTTTCTTACCACTTTCCACAGTATTGTTTACTTTTCCTACGTTATCTAAGCTTATACTACCTTATTAGTAGTCCTACAACTACTTAATAATAATATAGTGCCAATTTTTTTTCTATATACTAATATATCTACAACATACAACATATCTACATCTGTATATAAAATATACTACTATATTTACCATATCTATTTACTACTATTACTGACTATTATTATACTATTATTATTATTATTATTATACTATTATTATGTTTTTATTAATTTCATGTAATTTACTTGATTTTAATACTCTTTGCTCATTCATAATACTATATTATTATATATATAATATATATAAATTTTAATATATATTTCTCTTTACTACTATTTGACTACTATATACTCAACTATTACTACTATTTTTCCTGTACTTCTTTATATTTCCAGATATTGTTGCGAACCGAACCAAGAACAAGCCGAGTCGAAAAAACACAGCTTTCTCTGGCCCCTTCGCGACTAAAATGCTCTGACCCGAGTCTTGGTCTCATTAAATGTTTCACATTTTTATTTTATCATTTTCATTTTCGTTTTCATTTGCGTTTTATTGGCTGAGTTTTTGGCGTTCGGTTCTAATTGCTTTTGAAATGTCGCTCAATTAAGATTATTGGCGCTTGGCGGCTTTTATGGCACTTCTGTGGGCTGCTGCCCCAGCGCTCGCCCATCCCCCTTCACTCCTCCGTAATAATTATAAAATTTCTAGAGAAATTGGCTCAGAAATTGCTTCAGATTAATGGCGTGCGCTTTTATTTGTTGGCATTAAAGTTACAATATCATAGCAGCAATGCCACCCCTCCGAACACATCCAGCCACTCGCCACATTCTAATCCTGCCACACAAATGTACGCATTCCCACCAGGATAAGAAGCTGCAGCTAAATACGAAACGGCATCAGATAAAAACAAAGCAGATTTGTCTCCCACACACACAACAGGGAAAAAAATCTCTGAAAAATCCCCAAAAAAAAAAAGAAACGAAAATGGAGCTCTTGACAGCCCGCAGCTAAGCCAAAGGCAAGCCAACACATTGACATTGGGCTCCACATCCTCGAGCTGCAGCTCTTCCTTCTCCGCTTTGCCTTGTCGAACTGCGTAAAAACTCAATTGCCGCGCATTGCCAGACAAGCACCAAAAGGCACAAACTATGCATTGAGATCGGGTCTCACTCTCTCACTCTCCCGCTTTGTTTTGCTCCCTTTTTTGAGCTCTATATATAGTCGGGGCTAAAGCTACATTGGGCTAAATACGCCGCAGTCCTTGTCCTGCATTGAGTGAGAGATAGCGCCAAACGGCAAAAGCGAATTTATTGGAGTCATGTCCTGATAAGCATTCGCTTCAATTCCATGCCAAATTACAATGTTACAAGCCCGAAAAGCGATTAAGGCCGGCTTAACGAACTGCAAATACTCTCAAATATAGTTGATAGTACGGCTTAAGTATTAAGGAATATTAGGTCCCACAAGTATCCAGAAAATTTATATTTATTTTTCTACAACTTTATATAGCGGTATTCTATAGCTTCGATATCCTATTTATGAACTGTAAGTCACTGGAATAAATAGCATATCTACGCGTATATATATATATATATATATATATATATATATATATATATATATATATATATATATATATATATATATCTCATAATAACATATATATATATATATATATATATATATCTCATAAAAACATTTTATTTGGAATGAGAATCAATAAAAAATCGAGCTCTGACGTAATAGGCATAGATCAATAATTTATTTATTTTTTATTTATTTTATTTTTTTTTAAATTTATTTCTTCTTGCATTAATCATAATTTTCATATAGTACATCTTCATATAATAATAACAAATTATATATAAATATAAGTTTATTTTAATTAATTTTAATTTACTATATTTATTCATTTATTTTTTTCTATAAATATATCTAAATATATCTAATAATTTAAATAGTAATTTTGAATGATATATCTATGATCTATATGATCTACAAAATGATCTCATTATGCTGATTATTCTTTATATAATTACAACATTTTCTTTACTTACTTACTTATTACTTTAATCTTCACATACCTAACATCCAACCCAAAAATCATCTTCGGCTGATCCTATTTGTTGCAGGGTATAGAAAACATAGATAGACACATCGAGATACAGGCAACGTAACAACACATCAGACTACATGGCTGATACACAGGAAACGCATTAGATACTTTTAGGTACACAGACTAGAGCGGGCAATGGCAGTGTGCGTTGACTGGGCCTGGACCCTGGACCCTGGCTAGAATGTGCTGTTGTTGGTCAAGTTTGGTGGCTGCTGTTGGCCGTGCGATAAAAATCTGCGTAAAATGATGCGGCAATTTGATGAGCAACTAACTTCAGGCAATTAGTTTGGTCCAAACGCAGTTACAGCTGGAGTTGGGAATTGGAAGTTTGTCGTGCGTGTTTAACTGTTGCGCGACTCCATAGCGGGGATGGAGGGAGCGGACAATTGTTATGCGAGCCGGAATTGTTAGTAGTAAGCCTAATGGCATTTAGTGTTAATGTGTTTAGCAACTGTTTCAAGGTTTCGCTTGATTTATGTGCAGACATAAGAAATAAACTTCATAGATAAGTTAGACACAGGTTGGCCATACAAATGAATCGAAGACAAACTCTGGCTCAAGGCGCCCCAATGCAAAGCCTTTGACAGCAGTGGTGAAGGGGAGTTTGCCTATGCCTTTCAGCTATTTTTATGCTGTTTAGCTGGCGAACTCAAAGATACATTTCAAGTGCTCAAGTTCTCTATGGCTGCCTGTGCGTGTGTGTGTAAGTAGCCGCAAGAGTACAAATAATTTCCATTTGGCCAACATTTGCATTTATCTTCAGCCTCACATAGACAAACATGCCTACTGCCAGCTGCAAAAGGGAGAGAGACAGAGAGTGGGACAGGGAGAGAGCGAGCGATATGTCTACTTAAAAATACTTTGACGACTGGCACAAGTTGTAGATAAATATGGCATAGATTACATAACTAGTTCTTGCAGCCAAACAAAAGTTGGCCTACACAACGGACCGCTCTCCCTCTGCCTCATGCGCTCTCTCCATCTTTCTAAATATACAGCTACTTTTCTGATAATGTTCTTAAACTTTGTCTAGCCATTTGTAGGGCATTTGGCGCGCGCAAGTCGTAGGGCGCCGTGGCTTAGTTGGTTAAAGCGCCTGTCTAGTAAACAGGAGATCGTGAGTTCGAATCTCGCCGGGGCCTTCGAGACGCTAACGCGCAACAGTTAAACTTTTTTCATGAGCAATAATATTTTTCAATTAGAAAATCAGCAGCATCTGCTGCCATTCGCCATCACCATTTATTGTTGTTTCCGTTTTCCGTCCGTATGCTGACATAACTGTTGTTATTGTTGCTTGCCATTAACATGGCTGCAATTGCCGCAATAATTGTTTCCATTATCGTTAAAATCAGCCGTGGGACAAAAAATAGCTATACAAGTTTACAGCGCTGAAAAAAGCTTGAATGAAAAAAGCTTCGCGTTATTTAGCTTTTTTCTAGCAGGTACTTTACCTATCGCAGCGACACGGTTGATAAGCCAAACTAGATTTAAAGCATTTACTATTTATTATCAAATAAATATAAATGGGTGAAATAAAAGGTAGTCAATACCGTATACCCTGTAAAAAGTAAGGTATTCATGTAAATTAAAAATGTTAGACTTAATTTTAATGATATTTTGAAAAAGTTTTGTAAAATACTTTTCAATATTTTGGAAATCTAGTTTTCGACTTCATTTTTACTCTTTATTTAAAAAACAAAAATTTAAATTATTTGCAAATTGAGGATAATATTCGTAGATACTTAAATAAATTCAAAGTTTAAATATAAATATTAATTTAGTAACACAAACCACATAAAGAATATTATTATCTATAAATAAATTTTTATATTAATGCTTTTGATATACATATATATTTATTTTAGAAATATATTTTAATATGTATTCCCATCATTTGTTTTTTTTTTGCCAATTTAAATAGTTAAAAATAATTATTTTTTTATTTAATCTAGTTTCTTAACCAAATCGCTACTTCATAGATATGATATGAACATATACACGTTTACCTCTATATACAGCTCTATTTCCTTTTTTCTTTCTCTCTCTAACTCACATTTCATAAATATATATTATTATCTTGTTGTTTTCTTATATCGCTCATGAAACGAAAACATGTGAACAAATATTAATTTAAACAATGGACTTTTTAAGTAGGCAGCTATAAATAGAAACCGAGCGCAACTAAGTTCCCTTAAGGTCTCTATTTTTACCAGTGAAATCAGTTGGGCGCCGTGGCTTAGTTGGTTAAAGCGCCTGTCTAGTAAACAGGAGATCGTGAGTTCGAATCTCGCCGGGGCCTTCAGTAGATAAAAATTCTACTCTAATATTAATTTTTTATTTTTTTTTATTATTGTAATTTTATAATTTTTCAAAAATTTTGACTACATCAAAAAATCGGTCTAATATCTCTGAAACAGTCCTCAACTTAATTTAATTCACAACTGGTAGGTGCACAGACTAAAGCTTTTGTGCGAAAGCTTTCACAACTTTCACTCGCTTCTAGTCCTGATAGACTAGATACAAGACGACAATCATGAAGTACGTGGGTCGCTCGTAAACCAGTTGCGTAAAGTTATCCCGCTTCTCGTCCATCAGATGGCACATGCGCTGATAGATGCCCTGATTCTGTTTCTCCACAATCGAGAGCAGACAGACAATGCGATGGCTGTGAAGTATTATAATGGGTTCAGCTGGTTTGGCCGATTTGTGGCTTATAATCTGCGTGCAGCACTCACCGCCTGTGGTTTAACTTCTTGACCCGATCCCGTATCTCGGCTGCCAGACTCTCGACCAGCTGCAGCGCACGCCAAGAGTCGAAATTGCGGCTGAATCGATCCCACAGCAGACGCTCCTCAATGCAATCCTCGATGATTTTGTGGGCACGTTCCATATTGAAATTGGTGTGAAAGAATTTCCAATCATTTTTCGGCTTCTCCTTACGCTCGCCACCTTCGCCACCTCCAACGCCAGCTCCACCGCCATCGCCCTGGTCGGCGCTCTGCAGCGCTCGCCGTCGCGTCAACATGGACTCCGAGAGCAGCGCATTCATACGATTTGTGGTCCGCACCGAGGCGGTGATGCTGCAGTTGAAAATGGAAAGCTAAAGGTGTTAATTCAAGCACAGCCACAGCGAGCACATACCGCGTCTTCATAGTGCTCCAGGTCGACATGGTATATATGCTCGATATATATAGATATATGTATATATATATGTGTACTATTAACAAAAGATATTGGCCAAAGTTAAACAAATTCCATGCACTGCTATCTGCACACTGACAGCCACAATGACGATGACGATGTCTCGGCACTGACATGCCGACACGCCGAGTACATCAGCCTGTCGGCCATACCCCCCGTTGGCTGGCATATAGTGCCTATATAGTTGGATCGGAATTTTGTTGGTTTTGGAGGCAAACTCTTCCGGCTTGCGTGCCGCTTATCATAAAGCCAACGGCAGCGCTCCAATTGCAATGGCGATGTGGGTGTCATCACCATGCAGAGGAGGCAACACACAATCAAAGTGTTGCCATATACAACCCGCCCTCGCCCACCCTCTCTCTCACTCTCTGTCTCTCTCTCTCTCTCTCTCTCACCATCTGCCCAGTGTTTTTGGGGGATGGGCAAATTACTTGAGCCATGGCGCACGCGAAACCTTTCGAGTTGATGACTTTTGATCGGTTTTGGTCGGGAACCACCTTTAGCGAGGTGGCACATCCGGCTGTTCGGAATCGCGGCCATTGTGCGGTTTACGGGCAAAGTTCAAGTACTTTGATTGCATTTACGACACTTGGCGAAACAGCGACGCCCCACGAACCCAGCATAAAATTCGTATAAATATCGCTGCTATAGCGTATACAAAGTTCGTGCTGCCGTTAACTGATAGTTATTATTACTCTATATGCCCTGCCAAATATACATACTATATATATAGATACATATATTTATGAACTTATTAAATTGATAAGACCCGCAACAATATTTACAATCGAACCAATGCACTCCAAATCGAGTTGGGGTAGTGCATGGGTAATGCATGTCTGTATGTTTACAGTGCTGGACAGCCGAATAAGGCAGGTGCACCATTCGATAAATAGTTCGAAATTGACTGATTGATCGAAAAATAAATTGAAGTGAGAGAAATTCTCATCAATTTTGAATATTTATATAAATTATTCCACTCAATAATTTTATTCAAATAGTAGTATTTTTACGGTGTGATTTATTGTCAATATATAATATTGGTCAACTTTGTCTTTGATCGCAGAATATATACTTATCTATATGCATACATATAATATATAAATCTATACGTTTGTCTTATTTTCTGTAATAGTCATACCTTGTTTTTTGCTCTCTCTCTCTCTCTCTCTCTCTCTCTCTCTCTCTCGCTGTCTATGTCTTATGCTCGCTCTCTCTCTCTCTCTCTCACACACACACACACACACACACATGCTATCTGGTTCTTTCCACCTGTATTATATTCAATTTTTACTGCTATTCCAATTTCTCATTTTTGCTCTCCTTCTCTCCCTCTCTCATATAATCCCCTCTCTCTCCCTGTCTCTTTCTATATGTGTCTCTTTTCTCTCTCCGTTTGTCTGCATCTCTCGCCATTTCACTCTATTAATCTTTCGCTAACTTCCCTCTCTCTGTCTCTCTTTCTATCTTTCTCTGTATGTCTCTCTATCCCACTATCCCTCTCTGTCTGTCTCTCTCTCTCTATCTCTCTCTCCCACTGTCTCTCTCTCTCTATATTTCTATCCCACTATCTCGTCCCTCTTCCTCTCTCGCATTCACTCTAACTCTCTATCTTTCTCTCTTATTTACTTACTAGGCTATATATAATATCTTTCTCTTTCTCTTTCTTCCGACCTATCGGTGTCTCTATGACAATATTTGCTCAGCAGCGACTGCTATCCTATCCTGAATTCTACTTCTCTTTATAAACTTTAATGCTTCAAGATTTCAGAATAGATATGAAAATTGAATGCGTACTAAAGACTGTTGCCACAGCAGCAGCAGTCATAAATCTTTTATTGCTTGAGTAATAAAATGTAAATGTCTCTCTCTGTATGGGTCTGTGTGTGTGTGTGTGTGTGTGTGTGTGTGTGTGTGTGTGTGTGTGTGTGTGGGGCAACTAAATATAATAGTGATGTCGAACCACATACACATTCACGTGTGGCAGCCAGCAATAGTTGTTCAGGGGAAGTGTCACTGTAATGTCTGCCACGGGGCAGTTACCTGGGTTTACTAATTGCCGAGCACAAAGTTTACGACACGTGAATATGTGCCAAAATTAAGGAGCGAACGGTGGCAACAAATTAACCAATTCTGTTGCCGCCACCCGCACACAAGGCCACGGCACGAAGCGTCAATGTTGACGACTTTTATTTGCATATAAACTTACGCTTGCATGCGACTCATGAGGCGCCACCAATTATGCTACGCTTTTCACTGACTGACTGGGTGACTGCCTGACTGGCTGGCTGTTAGCCGAATTATATTTTTGGCAAAACTGCACGTGAGCTCGTCTCAAATGTGACTGGCTTCTAACTGCGCTAAACATAAAAGCGCAAAGCTAAACCCCAAAAAAAAAATGAAAACAAAAATAAGTGAGAGTGCAGCACGTGGAGTTGATCGACTTACAGATACCCTATATGAGCTTCGAATACATGCTTTCTTTTTTATGTATGCCTACAGTCTACCCGAAATCCGATGTCTATAGCTATTTCTATATGCAAAAGGTATCCCAAAATTGAAATTTTTATCGATTTTCATACTAAAAGTTATCGATAATTTAAAGTAAACCTAAACTGGAAGAGCTACAGAGTCTATGGACTCAGACTCAGTCTCTTAATCTAATGTTTAGACACAGTCCATAGGCATACGGATAGAACTTATTCATATATATATATATATATATATATATATATATATATATATATATATATATATCAAATGTAAATCAAATGTAAATATTATATTATATATAAAATCATAATATACCACTAAAACTAAAAAAAAATTAGGGTATATAAAAAAAATAAAATCGAGGCAGCGCGCACTCACTTGCTCTAACAGTAAGCCAAGGTGTTTGCTACCCTTGCTTAGCAAGGGCAGCAGCAGCAGTAGCAGAGAGGGTTGCAGCAGTCGTTATACCTCAACCCACCTGCCCATGCAGATGGTATCTTCAATAGTTTCTAGCTTGGATTTCAGTGGCATGTCTAAGGACAACTCAGACTGTTTTATGAAGCAGTTCACATATGTGTGTGCGTGTGTGTGAGTGTTCTATGTATGCGTTGTCTAAATTGTATTTATTTTGAGTAATTTAGATTATATTTGATATGTGTATGCATGCCCCACACACACACACACACACACACACACAGCTAGCTGTGTGGCAATTAAAAACTTAGGTTACAAACTGTCGACACAGCTGCATGCAAAACCGTTTACTCTGACAGGTGTGTGTGTGTGTGTGTGTGTGTGTGTGTACGTGTGTAACTCTGATCGCGTGACTGAATTCGCGTTGAACATATCCACTTAAGAATTGCATTTAAAAATCCACAAAAATCAGAGCTCTGCATGTAGGCACCGTTTAGCTGTGTTAGCCAAAAACTTTTGCATTTGACACATGCTGAGAGAAGAAAATATGATATGTGGGTTAAAATATAATAGATATGAGTAGTGGGTTGTCAGGGGTAGGAAAAACTAATAGATAAAGTTAGGTTGACTGCATTTGGAAGTACAAAGTGGTTGAAAGGCCAAAATATAATATATATATATATATATATATATACATTTTTTTTTTTTAATTATTTTAAAGCTATTAATGGATCTGCGTGATAAAGCTAGATCCGAAAACGTTTGCTTAATTTAACATTTAACTCTTTCGTCTTTATTATTCAGTTTGATAATTTTCCAGATTATGCTAGCAGATCATCTATAAGATCAGCTTTATTTAGTCTGCTTAACTTTTAAACTAACAAATAAAAGCAATAATAATCCAATATTTATTTAGCTTAATTAAAATACTTTATTAGCTTCTACTCAAACTTCTTGAACATTTTTGGAGTATGGTACAATACAAATGGAACTGATTTAGTAGCTACCCTAATATCTGGAACGACGTTGCTCGTTGTTGAAGTGAATGCCCAAAATCGTGGCACACACAAAGGCGGCGCCCTAAAAAATAGTTAAAAAAATAAAAAAATGATAGTCAAGGTTGAGTCAATAGAGTAAATATATACACAAAACATAGATAGATAAGTGCACATACCTCAACGGTTATCAAAATCCAGCCAAATACCCTAACCAATTTTATGGCCTGGTAATAGAAATCGATCAATTTGTTTAAGCAGCCATCGGGGTAAACTGTGTGGGTGGACGTAGTAGCGGTGCTATTCGTTACATAACAGCTAGTCGGAATGGTCAGATTCGCTTTCGTATAGTCAATGGGACCAGTTATGCCACAACACTTGAACTGTAAATGGGAAATGCATGATTAGAAATATGTCTTCAAAGTTTATCATAGTAAAAACTCAAAATGCTATAAACTTCAATTATTAACTAATGAAAAAAAATAACTAATAAAAATTTAAAAAAAAAAACTGAAATGGCTATAAATATATATCTGTAAAATTTGTAAAAAAAAATCTAAAGACATATAGGAAAATTGTAATATATATAAAAATATATTCCGAATCGTCCAAAACTTACGGTCGTCTGATAGATGGCCATGGCATCCGTGCCATTCTTTTGCTTATTCCAGGCAGTATTCAATTGCTCATGCGAGATCTGTGATTCATCAATATTTCTCACATAGGCAAAGCACAGCACGCAGGACAACACCAGAATGACCAGCATAATAATAGAATACTACAAGAGAAGGTAAACGAAATAATTGAAAACATGAATGCAAATATTGAAATTCAAATAGTTACCATCCATGTGAAGCATGAGCTTTGCTTGATGGCGCCACAGCAGCCAAAGAACGAGATCAGAAAGACAATCGAACCAATCACAATGAAGAATATAATAATGGGGCGTGTCTCCTGGGCAACATCTTTAAGGGCAATCGAGTTCACCACAATAACGCTAATGCCCAAAACCTGAAAAAAATCAAAAATATACAATTAAGTTCAAGTTGATGAAATCGGTTATGAAATAAGACTCTGTTCCACTTAGATAGGAGCGTGTGTCAGGCAGGCAAACAGCTTTTGGAGTATATTGTGCCGCACCCAGGCTCCTATCTATAGGTACATAAATACTATGTACACCCAAAGCCCATACATCATACGCGTATATATAGACGCTCGAGTGCAGCTGATAACCAAAAAAAATTGGCTGAACTTTGACGCTGACTAACTGCGATTCAGTTTGGCTTAATTATAATTTTTTTTTTCCGCTTGTTACTCACCGCGCAGAGAGCGTTGAATATGAAAACAAGATATTTGATCGTTGCCGTTGCACAACCCATTTTCCTATTGTTCTATATTGGTTAGGATGTTAAGGGAAAGAGTTGTATATCAAAAATCGATGCACCTGCTACGTTGACGACGTTTTTTAGACTGAATTACTAAAAAACAGCCGAGTGCCGCTTCACCGTCAGTTAGTTGCGATAATAATTGTATGGGAAGTTATTGTGTGACGGCGTTTAAAATACAAAAAAAAAAAAAAAAAAGTGAACATAAAAAAAATAATAAGCGAGCAGCGCGTACACTGCGAGAAATTGCACACTGCCAATGGGCAGCAAAGCCCTAGAGACTATGCTTATCAGATATTTACCAAAGCCCCACACTATAGCGAATGGTGAGACGCTTTCTTGACTCTGCAAACTTAATATAGTTGACTTTGTTGCACGAACACGCCCATAAGTATGATTGAGAGGATTTCAATGTAAATACACCTACGTAATGGGTATGTAATACTTTAAGTGGAGAACTTAGAAATGAAAGTGAAGGCCAAATGGTATATGCTATGAGTGAAGTGCAAGGTGAGCACAATGAGAGTAAAGTGAAGTATGTGGAAAAGAACTTAAAAACATGTATTTAAGTGGAACATGAGTGGAATGAGTGAAATGTGGAAACATAGTAGTAAGTGAAATCGAGGCGAAATAGAAGGCAAATATATCAAACAGGTTCAATCTACTTGGAAGTGGAATACAAGTGATATATATGGGTGTTATCTATAAGTGGAATATGTGTGAAGTTGGCATAAGGAATAAGTTAACTGACTAATGAAATAGACATGAATTTTAAACGTGAAATATAAATGATATTACAAATGATGTTCATTGGAGGTGTATGGAATATAAGTGGAATACCAGTGATTTTCAAGTGTATTACTTTGTAAATACTTAGAAAATATAGGTAGATAGGCTTAGACCTTATACAACACACTACCACAAACCATTAGGAATTACATAAATTAAGTAAAATTACATCGCAAGAGGTAAGTAAAAATAAGCCACAAATGGCAGGTGAAATAAATAATTTTTTTTAAATTCAGTCAAATGAAAAAAAATCTAGAGACACTCAAATACTTCTCGAGGTCAGAGTACCTAGCTGTCTAGTCAGGTCTACCTAGTGGGAAAAGCGATTCACGTCCTCTTAAAAGTCAGGGTAATACACAGTCTAGTCTACCCCTAGTTTGTAGCTTGACCCTGAGCCGCTGACTAAGCGTTGTCTAAGCTAATTTGCAGATAACAGAGCTTGCTAATGCCACACACATACACAAAGATAACTGATATTAAATGTTGACTTAACTCACGAACTCAAATTTATATATATCTATATACATATAAATAACTGGTGAATTTTGTTCTGTTGAGCAGCTGGCAACTTTTTGGAGTGCATATCAAATAGGCTGTTTAATTATGAGTTGAGTGCAATAGGTGATCTACATAGGTGTACTCCGATCTAACCAATCATATAAATTTGAGCGATAAATTGTTGACGCTTTAGCACAGCTGTTTTGGTTTTGTTTGCTCTGCTATCGCCTTATCAGTTAGAGCTTGGGAGCTCTACATATTACGTTACGTTGCGATAACGTTCCTATACCTATAAGCTACGAAAATGGACACAGCGAAAAAATAACATTGGAGTGTTATGCTTGATTTTGGTATTTGATTCATTTTCCTCGTGCTCAGTTGAATTAAACTTGTTCGAATATTCGCACACACAAGAAAGAGACATGAGTTGCGGCACAAAAACGCTGAAAATCTCTTCGTTCGTATTGGATTTTCTCTGCTGTGTGAGTGTTGAGCTTATATATATCAAGAGTTATCAGTGAACCTGATAGTCGATAGTTGTGTATTTCGATTAGGTTTTCGCGGCTCTATCCATAGCGGCTTGCTCGTATGCCCTAGCAGTGTTTACACACAGTCAGGCCATTCGCATACCCTGCATATTGGGCATTGTGTTGGGTGTGCTGCTCTTCGGCAGCACCATCTTCGGCTGCATTGCGGCGCTCCGTGAGAATATTCGTCTCAACTGGATTGTAAGTAGAATAGCTATTTGATTAGGCCTATATATAAATTCATATCTCTCCTAGTATGTCGCCATTTTGTTAGCATTGATATGCGCACAAATTACCGTTATATTCGCACAACCAATCAACTTTCAGCTGCTGGCCAATGAGACCATCTACAGTGCCTGGCAGCAGCAGCTGTACAGCAATGACAGTATGGCCTACTATGAAATCAAGGTAAGTCACAGTTGGCTTATTTCTCTTTAATTTAATTGCCATTTATTCTTGTAGTATCACTGCTGTGGCAAATCGGGCCCTCTGGACTATGCTTCAAGCCGACTGCGTTTGCCGGCAAGCTGTTATTTGAACCAGAATTCGAGCATTGCAATGGATTTATATACCGTGGGCTGCAACCAACGGCTGGCCGCTGCTTATGTCATGGGCACCCGATATGAGCGCGTCAGTGATTGGTCTGTTGTGGGTCTGGAAGTAAGTTTCATCTATTATAGACTCTAGCTAGTTCAATAACTAATTCAAATTGCAGTTATTAACTGTCATGGTTGCCGGACTGTTTGCCATAACATTACAAAATGCGGAGCGTAGACGTCCTTATCGTTAATTCAAACGCATCGTTAACAATGTAAACAGTATTCAATGTTGTACCTATGCCTTTTGTGTTGTTTATAATTTTATGAAAAATCATGCAAAGTTTTCTGTTGAAAAACTAAGGAAACTTAAAAAGCGCCACCTGTCGTGTTTTTAGTTAACTAGTAATATGAAATTGTTTTGTATACTAATGCTGCTATGATTTATTGATTAATTTAATGAAATAATTAATTAAATAATAATTAAAATGAAATAGCAGCTGTAAAAGTCATATATACAAATTGTACAAATAAATGGCCCCCTCAACATTTGAATCGCATCAGCGCGCCACAGCGTTGCCACCTGTGCTTTCATATATTTTCCAGCCGCCACTGTCTATCGCTAGCGCTATCGATATGTTGTTTACAAATATCAACACCATAAAAATATTGGCAGTGCGCTTAACTAGTTTTCCTCTTTAAAAGCGGAGTTTCAACCATTCGGTCAGCATGTATTCATAACGTGTTGTCAATTAATACACACTCACGCACGCCGCGCATAGTGAATAAGGTGTATAAGTTGTACACAGTGCATTGGTCGCGGCCAAGTTCGACGACGCTCGCAGCGGCCAACTCACAAAATATATAAAGAAGAGTTCAATTTGTATTGACCACAGAGAGAGGTTCGGAAATTGTTGCCGGTCATTAGCACAGCGTAGCTGAAGGCAACAACAACGTGTGCACGGACAGCTCTGTTGGGAGTCGAAAAAGAAAATAAATAAGGTTTCGAGCTACACACAAACACACGCCGAAATGGGTCTGCGTTTCCAGCAGCTAAAGAAGCTTTGGCTACTTTACCTGTTTTTGTTGTTTTTTGCATTCTTCATGTTTGCAATTAGCATAAATTTATATGTGTCAAGTATACAAAACACTGACGCAGAGCCGCGGTGAGTGACCCAAACGAATATTCAATATATTTCATTGTATTATTGTTTAACTATAAAAATAGTGAAATTTTCACAACATTTTACAACAATTTTTTGCCACGAAGTTGCAACCTGACTGCAATTGCATAATTTCCTTCAAGGAAAATTGTGTTGGCTGACTAACTGACTGACTAGCTGGCTAGCTGAATGGCTGGAATAGCTGACTGGCAGATGCGCTGACTGATTGGCTGACAAACTGACTGCCTGACTCAGTCAGTCACCAGGCTGGCTGATTAGCTGCCTATTTCGCTAGTTTCTTTGGCTGATTTAGCTGGCTAGCTGATGTTGCAACAAGTGTCTGGTGTTACAGTCGAGTGGGCTGACTCGACTTCATCTTCATCTTCATTTCTAGCCTTGCTTTCGATTTTTTTTTTTCGTGGCTATTTTGCATTTCTACTTGTATTGTTAAATGCCCAACATTATTGCCATTGTCATCTTTTGTTTGTGTTTTTTATTTATTTATCTTTGTCGGATCCACTCGTGCGAAGTCATCCAAAACCGCCGCCAAAACGTCGCTCGCTCTGGCCGTACAAAAACATTGTGGCTCACTATATTGGCAAGGGAGACATCTTCAGCAATATGACTGCAGGTTATTAAACCACATCAATGACACAATACACAATCACAACAACAACGAAATAGATGAAAACAACTTAAATGTTCAATGACTATACATTTGCAGATGATTACAACATTAACCAGTTCGAGCCTAAACAGGGCGAGGGCGCCGATGGCCGACCCGTAATAATTCCATTGCGAGATCGTTTTCGTATGCAGCGCTTCTTCAAGCTGAATAGCTTTAATATATTGGCCAGCGATCGCATACCACTAAATAGAACGCTCAAGGACTACAGAACGAATGAGTAAGCAGAGAGTGGACTCTAGATGTATAATATATATATATATACATATTGTCTTTCTCTTTGTCTTCCTTCTAGATGTCGCGACAAGCGCTATACTCAGAGCATGCCCACCACCTCGGTCATCATTGTGTTCCACAACGAGGCCTGGTCTGTGCTGCTGCGTACGATTACGAGCGTCATAAATCGTTCGCCGCGACATTTGCTTAAGGAAATCATTTTAGTGGACGATGCCAGCGATCGCTGTGAGTAGTCAATGGCTTAAAAAAGCTTTTATTTTAATAATCACCCACGATTTATTTTTACAGCCTTTTTAAAGCGG
Source organism: Drosophila fulvimacula (assembly GCA_035045555.1). Classification (NCBI taxonomy): domain Eukaryota; kingdom Metazoa; phylum Arthropoda; class Insecta; order Diptera; family Drosophilidae; genus Drosophila; species Drosophila fulvimacula. Next base: position 4,813,613 of record JAWNOX010000191.1, read on the forward strand.
CAGCTGGACGCCTACATCCAGGTGCTAAAGGTGCCCACTCGCTTGTACCGCATGAAGGAGCGCAGCGGCTTGGTGCCTGCTCGCTTAATGGGCGCCCAGCATGCGCGTGGCGATGTGCTCACCTTTTTGGATGCACACTGTGAATGCTCGCGTGGCTGGCTAGAGCCGCTGCTGGCACGCATCCAGGAATCCCGCAAGGTTGTCATTTGCCCCGTCATTGACATCATATCGGATGACAATTTTAGCTATACGAAAACGTTTGAGAACCATTGGGGCGCCTTCAATTGGCAGCTGAGCTTCCGTTGGTTCTCCTCCGATCGCAAGCAGAGACAAACTATCGCAAAGGGCAGCAAAGACAGCACGACTCCAATAGCCACTCCGGGCATGGCTGGTGGACTATTTGCCATCGATCGCAAGTACTTTTACGAAATGGGCGCCTATGACAGTGACATGCGCATTTGGGGCGGCGAGAATGTGGAGATGTCTTTTCGCATTTGGCAGTGCGGCGGACGCATCGAGATTAGCCCCTGCTCCCACGTTGGCCACATATTCCGCAGCAGCACGCCGTACACCTTTCCGGGCGGCATGAGCGAGGTTCTTACCTCGAATCTGGCGCGGGCAGCGACTGTCTGGATGGACGACTGGCAATATTTTGTGATGCTCTATACGGCTGGCCTCTCGCTAAGCGCACGGGACAAGGTGAATGTGACGGAGCGTCTGGCATTGCGCGAGAAACTGCAGTGCAAGCCCTTCTCCTGGTACCTAGAGAATATATGGCCAGAGCACTTCTTTCCCGCGCCGGATCGGTTCTTTGGCAAAATCATATGGCTGGATGGTGAGACGGAGTGTGCCCAGGCGTACAGTAAACACATGAAGAACCTGCCGGGACGTGCGCTGTCGCGTGAGTGGAAACGCGCCTTTGAGGAGATCGAAAGCAAGGCCGATGAATTCATGTCGCTAATTGATTTGGAGCGCGACAAGTGCCTGCGCCCGCTGCAGGACGATGCGCCGCGCACCTCGCTGCAGCCGGTGACAGTGGGCGATTGTTCGTCGCATGCCCAGACAATGGACATGTTTGTCATTACGCCCAAGGGTCAGATAATGACAAATGATAATGTTTGCCTCACCTATCGCCCGCCCAAGAGCGGGGCATTCAAGCTGCTGAAAAATCGGAATGCAACAAGCTCCAATGTGATGCTGACGCAGTGCATTACCGATCCAAGTCAACAATGGACCTATGACATGGATGTGAGTAATCAGACAGATCGACATTAATTAATTACAAGCTAATCTCTGTTTACTCTTACTCGCTTACAGACTCAACAGATTTCGCATCGGGAGACAAAGCTATGCCTTACGCTCAAGTCGGCGACGAATACGCGCAGCCAGAAGGTGGAAAAGGTGGTGCTCAGCATGGAATGTAACTTCAAGGATATAACTCAGAAATGGGGACTGATACCGCTGCCATGGCGCATGTGAAGCTACATTTAATGTTTTTTTTTTAACGAAACTAATCCCCTGCCAGCGATCTAACACAATGTGATATTTATTGAAATTGTTTAACGACCCACCCGGACACACTCACAAAGACGGACATACAATCTGTTGCTCGTACCTTGTACACCGGGACACGCCCACTTGAATTGTTTTGAGTGTTTGCCTGGGAGCTTTTCTCCAACTCTATGCAATTCTATGTCATATTTATTAAGTGAAAATTTTTAGGAAATTTTAAGGCAACACAAGAACAACAACAACAAACACGAAAAAAGTAACAAAATTACTTTTCATTTTATATAACACTTTAATAAAAACGAAAAAAAATAACGTAAAAAGTGTCACTGTCCTATCATCTTCACCTTTTATAATATAATTGTATATATGTAGTCTATATAGATTATGGGCTCTTGCATCTGCCTTAAAACGAAAGCAACTGCTGCAGATTGTCACACTCGCACGATGCTCTGCTGCTACAACACAATCAAGTACACTGGACTCTTGTCTAATTTGCTGTATATGGTGAGCTTGCCCATTGAGTCCGTTGCCTATTAAATAGTAATCAATTATTCTCTTTCAGCTGCTGGCCATTGGCGTAATGTCCGCAGGTGGTTTGGGCCTGCAAATGGCGGAGCCAAATACCCCGGAGCACACGTACTTTGTGGAGAGCCTGGTGATTGGGGCTACCATCTGCACCATAATCATATTTGGCTGCTATGGCCTGGTCTGTGATTTGCTTAGTGTGAATATAATTGTGAGTGATCATGATTTATGTGTATTTGAATAATTTATGCTCATCGGCTTCAGCTTTCAGTTTACGTGCTTCATTTTGATCGTGCTTGGCTTGGAGTATTTACAGCTGCACAACTATCAGCCGCACAGTCGGTATAGAAGAATTAAGCAGCAGCTGGAGCTGACCACGGCCTGGCGTGACTTGGAGAAGCAGCCGCAATTGATGCAGCAATATGAGCAGCAGCACCATTGCTGTGGTTACAACAACGCCAGCGACTACAAGGCTATCCATTTGGCCATACCTAAAAGCTGTTATCAGCTTGGCAGTGATGAACCGTTTTTTACACGCGGCTGCCAAACGACATTGAAGCACAGCCACAGCCGCATAGAGCAGCGCGATAAGCTCTTTATGTGGTGCATCATTGGCCTTGAGGTAAAGCTCAGTCGGTCGCAGCGGCCAGTTCACTGACCTTCAATGACAACAACAAATTATTTGTATACCCGCAGATGTTTATACTGGTGCAGACGACTGTGTTGAGCGGGCTGCTTTATAAGCTGAGGCGGCGCGAGCGACTCGCGCGGCAGCAGGTGCCGCCAGGTGTGCGCCGCGAGCCGCGCGCCAATCATGTGGGCTCCCGTGCCCATCTGCTGGACAATGTTTGAGTTTAGAGATCATATCAAATAAGTCGTTTATTGTATTAGATAACAAATCGTAAGTCTAGTAGGCATAGCGCCGCGGCTTGTTGGTGAGCTGACAGCACAGCGTAATGCCCAAAATAATGCCAACAATCTGTAAAAGGGAAATACACATAAGAGAGGATAAATTATACAATCGATATATATTCTACGACTCACTTCATAGCCAATAAGTCCACAGTGCACCCACTTCTCAAAGCGATAGTTGAGCAGATGGGCACGCTTTACGGCTGACATGCAGCCCTCTGTGTAGGGATAGAGCGCATGCACCCCGTCCACGGCATGGAAACAGCTTTGCGGCACACGCATGGTGCTCGTATAATCGGAGAAGCCCTTGTTGCCGCAGCACTCATACTAGAGCAATAAATATACGAATTATATAACTTCTTTATGTTCACTTGATTCATACCCTTTGCTCCAGTTGATGCATAGCACCGGAATGCGACAGCTCCTTTAGCCAAATGCCCATGACAAACTCCTCTGTGGTATTCACGTGCCTGGCCTCATTGTAATGCATCAATCGATAAATGTGCGAGCCAATCAAACAGGTCATTATAACCAAGTGCTGAGTATAATAAATATTTTAATTGAGCTCTTTAATAATTCATTTATCACACGCACCACCACTAGCACCTTGATGGAGCCGAGAAAAGCGCCCGAGCAGCCGATCACAGCAGCCAGGATGAGGCTACCAGCCATGGCCAGTTGCCTGATCTTCTCAAAGTCAATGTGAGTTGCAGAGCCCTCGTCCAGTTTATAGAGCAACTCGTAGACACCGGCTAAGGCAGCCAGGCTGCCAATTAGCTGAGAACATAAAAGCAGAAATTAACGAGATAAAAATAATATGTGAATTAATAATGCGTCATAAAACAAGCAAAAAAGAAAAAATCCAAATCAAATTAAAAACAGAATCCACGCCAAAAATTATTAATGAGAAAATACAATGAAAATGTTGGCTGTCTTTTTGTCAGGCCAAAATAAAAGCAAATATTAACGCATGGAATTACTGGCGGCTTTATTTTTAAATGCCCGCGAGGCAGGCGGCGACACACAGAGACATCAACTCATACACAGATATAAGTGCGAAAAATGTAGCAATAATTAAAAATAAGTAAAGTGACAACTTGTCTGGGCGCAAATGGAAGCAGGAGATTTGTTTGCTGCCAAATTGGCTGTATACAAAGGCTAAATATATATTTATATAAATATATATCAGCAATAATTAAAAGTGCTCTGAATGTTAACTAAATGAGCTTAATTATATATAGTCTATACAGCCTTAAATGCACATTACTTATACGCACTGTGACGCCTAATGAGCATATTACTCATACGCAGCGTGTGTCAAGCGGCAAACTACTTGTTAATGGAAAAACTTTTGTAAAATTTGTTTAAATGCTAATGAGCCTACATATGTCAGCGGAGCTTTTATTTTAACACACATATTATTTTTATTTATATTTATTCATACAGCTAGAAATTTATTATTTTTAATAAGCGGAGAACTCACCAAAGTAAATGTATTGAACACCACGGCCGTCCATTGCAGACACACCTGCAATGTGGGCATTGTTGGTAGCAGCAACTAATTCGCCCGAGATTTATGCTAAGTTATGCTCTCTCTTTATTTCTCTATTGTTTTTTTTTTTTATATGTTTTTAAATAATTGTTTTATGGCCTGCGTCGCGCTGTATGTAGAATCTCCAATCCGCTCGAAGACGCGCGCGCTTCTGTTAATGCTTTTTCGGCTGCCAAGAGAACTCAACTCGTTCAGTTTGAAGAAGAACTGCGAAATGTTTACAAAAGCGTTGAGTGGTTGCCGTACGGTCGGTTTTTCTTTTTTGCTATATTTTATTTATTTTTTTTTTTTTTTCATCTTTCTTTCTTTCTGGTCGTTACTCAAGAGACACATCCCCAGCAGCTGTCCCGCCCAAGTCCCGCAGAGAGAGACGTTCGCAAGTTCCCCATGTATTTTTATATGCGTCTTTATAGGCAGCCCATATATCTATCTACTTAGACGCATCTACTCAGCTATGCTGTCTATATCTATAAGTAGTTTTTGGAATATACAAAGAAAGAAAAAGGAAAACACAATTTACAAATTTATAGACCATTTAATTGTATCGTATCAATTGAGTTTCGTTTCGCACGATTTTTGTATATTGTAAAATGCCAACACTTAAGGATGCTACGTTCAAGTTTTCAACTGCATTATGATCTAATGGCCAATTGGGAAACCTTTTCAAAAACGTTCGCGTCGCTGTGTATTGCGCACGGTGATGCCCAAGTGGGTGGCTGCGGCCAAGGCGCAAAGCTGGAAAAGATGGAAGACAGAAGGTTAAATGATTTAAGATACAAGCTAGAACTCTTTACTTTCATATGACGAATATTGAATGTTCTTGCAAAGATGGTGAGTGAAGAAAATATATTAAAATTAACGAAAAGTCTTGACTAAAAATCCTTATAGAGAGTGTGAGGATAGTGTATAGGTTTATGCTAGAATATACTATACTGTGAAATATAATCTAATTTACATCTTTTCTAGTCAACATACCTATTTGTAATACTCTTATAATTTTATTTAAAAAAAATATATATTTAATAAATTTTATTCTTAGCCCTTCTAAGCTAGCCATAAATTATGCGACTGAATTGATGTTAAGGTCAACTTGCCTCTAGCACGAAGAGCAGCCACTTGCTGATCAGGCCGTAGATGAGATTGTCAGTGGCATGTGACTGCACAGCCTCCAAGCAGCCATTGACATATAGGTTACTCTGCACTCGTTCCTTATGCTCATAACAGCTGAGTGGAAAGCCAACTCCTTGCAGTATATAGTCCTGTGGGCCACTCTGGCCGCAGCATGTGTACTATCAAAGCAATGCATAATTAAGTAGTTATTCGCACCTTAATCCAGCTTACCTTCTGTTCGATAAAGGCAATTCGGTCTATGCTGCGGCGCTGATCCGCCCAAAGAGCCTGGAAATCTGCGCGCGATCGTTCCACATAGTCCGTGACGTGAGCTGCGACGATTATATAGATCTGCAAACCAATCAATATAAGCATGCAGCTGACAAACTGCGAGAGCAGAGGATTAAATGATATTTTCCATAAGAATTGCTAACCACTCACACTCCAGATGAGGCTCAGGGAGAGGCGTGCGCCAGCGAAACAACCGAGAAACGAGCTGAGCACCACAAACGAACCCACAAAGATCTGCACCACAATTGCTAGGTGCTGAAAAGTGCCCGCCGAAACGTTGTTGAGCTCATAAACAGAGAAGGCAATGAAGCCGATGCCAACCAGCTAGAAATTAACTGGGCCATTAATGCTGACACAAAGTATATAGATATTACGTATACGCACCGTTAATAGCACATTTAAAACGATAAGCAGGACTTTCAGACAAACGACGCGACTGGCCATGTTCACAAAACCCAAAATCAATCGATAGTGCGTTCAATTTCCTTCTGGCTCTGTTTCTAATATAAATAATAAACACGCTCCAGCTCCAGCCCTTTAGCCATACAGGTTGAATTGCGACTAAGCGCCGCGCATTTATTTTTTGAAATTGTGGCGCCCCCATCCAAAAAATGAAAAAGGCCACCAGCCCAGACAATAAGGCGAAACGACAGTCCGACATTCTAGCTAGCTTTTGGCTGTTGGTGGCTTCTCCCAAGAAATCAACGTTCAAGTGCTACCTCGCATTGTGTGCGGCTTGCTATACCCTCGAAATGTGACAATGAACAAGTGCTTCAAATAATCAATATATGCTATTTTTATTGTGCTTTTTATATTGATTAATAACAGTTAAATTTAAATAAAATATGTATTATTTTTTTACATATTTTTATTTGCCGAAATAATAACTTTTTATATTTTTATTATATTCAATTTAATGAATTTTTAATTTGTATTTTATATATATTTTTATATATTTATTTAATTTGTTTATTTTAATATTTATTTTATTGATTATTTTTTAATTTTTGTTTGATATTAACTGTAGTTGAATAAGTTTTTACAATTTATATATTAATATTTAAATATACATATTTAAATTACTGAGCATAGAGTATCTCTTAGTCAAATATTCTTAATTTCTACTCATAATACTTGTTGTGCTATTAATGTGTGTTTGTGTATGTGTGTCTCTGGGCGGTCATAACATTTGTGGGTGGTATGATGTCACGACAATGTCGACAAAAGCTTTTACCCACAGAAAAGGAGCTTTTGTCCTACATATATAATATAATACATATATATCATACCTAAACATTCATTGATAAATTGCGCAGCACAAACGCTATTTGATACGTTGATAAGGCAAAGGACATCAATAATATTGAAGTAAACAGAGTAGGCTTGGCGTTTTCTATGTGTGAGCACAGTTTATAAACTTTCTCGACTAAAGAAAGTTACAATTGAACTATTCAAAATGTTATTAAATTTCTTAGCATTTTTGCTGTTAATTTTTCGCATAGAAGGCGATGGTCAATTTAGAGTGTTGCGTTCTCCTTCGGAAGTCAATTGGATTGACGCTGGTCAACTGGATAGCTTTTATATGAGCGAAGTGCTGCTGGCTACTCAAGGACATACTGTGAGTGGCGACTCTGCTTGGAGTGGCTTGGTCATCAAGAATCCATTTGCTTTGGGCGCCACTGCAATAATAGTCGTGCATATCCAAGGTATTTATAGGTTAGCAGCAGAGAAAACGGTGAACGTGTATGATCTATCTCTTTCCAATACTCTGGATTCCATTAACCATTTCATTGCCGAGCTTGATCCTAAGACCGTATATGATATAAATTTCACTAATCATACTCTTGGTGTCCAGAAATATAAGCTTTACTTTGGCAATACCACTGTGCCGATAGTCAAGCCGATCAAATATTTAAAGCCCCGCGAGTATGAGATGCATCGTCATTTCATTGAGGAAGTTGGCTATATGCATGACATCAGTAAGAACTTGCCCAATCTATTGAAGCCCTCGCATGTGATCATCATACGCATCTCACTGCAAAACTTTGTCAAGCTCCGCAAATATAATCTGCTGAACGAGGCCAAAACGATTATTAGACAAGCCAATTTTCGTCTCCTAACTGCAGCCAGGAAGCTCACCGATTCGCTACTTTTTGTGCAGACGACAGACAGACACTCTAAGTTGAAGAGCAATGGCTCAACTCCCTTTAGTACATTTTATGAACCCGATTATCCGATCATCTTCAATATTATTATGTGGTTCAGTCTGTTAATGGCTTTTCTCCTGGCCGTAGTATCCTATTTATTAGCCACCATAGATCCCGGCAATGAGACAGTTCTCTATCGTATGAGTCGCACAATATCCCATCGCACGCACAAGAAGAAGATCTGAAGAGCTATAAATGTTTATTAATATTCTCTATGATAATAAATACCTGTAATCATGAGGATTATTAGCGTATTTCCATATTAATAATCTAATATTTAAAACAATCAATTTCAGCCCATTCACTGCCTATTTCTGATTGAACGAAATGCGAACTATCCATAGTTTTTTTGTTTTCAGTTGACAGAAAGTTCAATCGTTTTGGCATTCCCTCAGTCACATGCCTTGTTTATCAATTAGCCAGCCCTCGTTTTTGGCCGAGGCGCATGCCAAAAAGAAGAAAACAAAATATAAATACGACAAATGCGTGCCTATACATACATATTTACATACAGATTTACATACGGTGTGAGACAGGCGGATGAGCAACAAGTTGTCTGCCTCCGCCAGCGCATATTTTCTTTTGGCTAGCCTTACGTATTTCTTGCTTCATTTTGGCCATGGAATTATGACGTCGCTCTATTTATACCATATCATAGCAAAGTTCTAGGCCTTATTGTTCAGGGGAATTGTACTGGAGAACGCGCTCGCACCACGTGTGGTATACGCAATTTTTATTGGGGCTCAATAAATAATGATATAGAGGAATATTGATGAAATTTGATGCCAATTTGTATAGTGATTTTAGCCAGATTGGAATTATTTATCATAAATTCATTTCATTTATTAATATTTAATTTTATTACTTAGCTTAGCCCCTCCAGTCAAACACTTTGCTTTGTAGAACACATACACATATAGTTTTATTTGCATTTTTAAATAATTTAATTAAATTATAAATAATTAAAAATTGATTTAATTACTTAACTTAGGTTGCAGCATGTTGTAGTAAAAGTTTAAGCTTATGAATTTTATAATTATTATATTTTTTTGGTAAATATTCATGCTCGAAGATCCAAAGCACAAATCCAATACTTAATTATCCTTTAGCCCAGTGGGCGTGGCTAGAGTATTGCCCAGTTGTTTTGTACTTGTCATTGGGTTACAGTTGGCCATTAAAATTGCAAACGCCGCTTTTTGTTGCGGAAACTGATGGCCAGAAAAACGGCCATAGCAAAGCACAGCAACTGCAGTTGGGGAATAGAGCAAAATTTCACACATTCATTAGGTAATTCAATTTGAAATTTATATTAGAATTACGCCTATCAATAGCTACCTCAAAGGCCACCAGCACCCAGGAGACAATGATGAAGCGTCGCTTGTCGCACTCGTAGCGGCTTTGGAGCTTCTCGATGCAGCCCTCAACATACAGATGCTCCGGCAGCTGATCCAGATTGGCATAGCAGCTGGGCGGTATCAATTGACGCAGATGGACATAGTCTTGGGCGCTGTTCTTGCCACAGCACTCATACTTCTGCTGCAGGCCGTCCATGTTGTTGGCCTGCCAAGCCAGGTCCACTATGGTCTGGGCGCTCTGCACCTCGAGCTGATGCAGAAACATAAAGGTGCTCACAATTTGCGGTATGGCCAGCAGCAGCAAGAAGACAGCGCTCTACAAATTGGTGAAGTAATTACAGTGGTTACTCTCTCTCTCTCTCTGTCTCTCTTTCTCTCGCTAATTAGCCAGTTGAATAACCTACCGTTGCGGTCAAGCAAACCGATTCGCGTATTGCCGCAAATATGCCCAGAAAGGCAAACAGCACAATTATCGCACAGGCCACGTAGGCGGCGATAACAAATTCCTCGCTCTCCGTATCTGCATTGAACGCGATCCACCCGATTGCACCCACTGCCAGGAACTGCAAGAAAAAAAACGGAAATTCAACTGGAAATTCTCACGAGTCATTTGCATGATAATATATATGATAAACATATATGGATATATACAATATGCTGTATATATTATGATGACGAGGTCCAAGTGCACTTGGAATGAATCGAAATCGAAACGCTGTCGCATTTTAATTGAGGTTTTTTAAATGATATATATATATATATATATAATGTGCATATCGTATATAGAGATAGAGATGCCATATATGTGTAGCATAGAACCACAAAAAGCGCGACACTTGAGTGATTTATCTACCCTAGGCCGGAGAGGGTAGACAGATCAGAATGCATTTCACTAGAGATATAGTCTAGATATTGTGGTTTTAGATAGATGTGTTCTATGAGCTCATCTGCCTAAGATATATAATGCTGAATGGTATACTATATATTTTGATTTATTTTTTTACTATACTTAACTACATTAGATACCCTAGTAGAAAGAGTATGTGACTTTAAAGTAAAATGCATTTCAATTCTAGATGTTCCAGGTAAATGTATATTATATATGATGAGCTTAACTACCCCTTAATGAATTAATAGCAAGGGTATCTAAACTTCTACAGCTTCTGCTTTAGTGTGTTCACTCTATTAATTGATTGCCTGACTAATTTATATACCCCAGCATATAATTGCTATACACTATATACATAGAAGATCTTGTAGGTATATGAGACTTATATTTCTTAATAATAATTTAATCATTTCAAATTGCCAAAGAGTATCTAATCATTGACAGTTGCTGCGCTTTTTCACTTTGCTAAAAACAAGACAATCAATTGGGGCTGTTGTTGTTTGTGCCAAACACACCCCGTAATCCAATTGGGGGTTGAGGCCTGGGCTAGCCTGGATTCGGATAACGTTCGTATATAGGTCAAACTACAAATAAGTAGTGGGTCATGACATCATCCAGTCAGTACCAGCCAGAAGAGAAATTGTGCTGCAATTGTGGCAAACGGACATTTAAACACACATTTCCTTCCTTCGAGCACAATGCTCGACTCCAAACCAAAACAAAAGCTGCAAGTGTAAACAGTGCTAGCCATGGTAACAACAGCAAGGGGTTGTCTGGCGGAAGGTGGCGAAAGGTGGCGCTGGGGGCGTCTGTGTTGGCCAAAGACCTGTCGACGACGTGGCTAAAGTGTGTGAAACTGACAAATGACAAAATACGTATTAAAAATACAACACGGCCAGCTATAAGTGGCTCAGCAACAACAGCATTGAGGCCATGTGCACGGGAATTTTCGTGCCCGCTGGCATCTTGCAGAACTTCTATCTGGCTAAATAATAGATATTGTAGTATATTATAATAAATGTTTGACCAAAACTGATTTCATTTCGCTTTCGTTCTGCCTGCCCATGACATCATGCTTGCAAGTGGCTTATTTCCTTTTCTGATTCAAATTCGAATGCATCAGTGAGCTAATAAATGTCATTGGAATATACATAAATTACATTTCGTACAGATGCGTCTGTAAGTCTGTATATATCTGTGCATTTGCATAATTCACTCTGTTATATATCCATATATATATGTATATATATATTTATATATGTATATTAAAAATAAAACAAAATCTTACCGCCAAAATGGCATTCAGCACGATTGAGGTAATCTTGACGCTGGTTGTGGCGCAGCCCATTTTTAAAGATTTAAATTTGACAGGCTGAAAATTAAAAATACAAAACATCGTTAAAATATCTCAGCACTTGGATATTTATTTGAAAATATTTGAGAGCATAAAACAGAATATTTTCAAAATATTGAAATTAAAATTGAATTTTTTCTTTGTTTTTCACTCTGAAAGCGAAATTATTCTCTCTGTGTTTATTCCAGTTGCTGATTGCACTTAATTAGCTCGCGCTCATTAGCATATGAAATTGTTCTCATTGTTTCCATTATCACAGCACACAAACTTTCTTAACCTCTTGACTTCCGAATCAACAAAGCGCGCTTGTTTACTTTCGAAATAACAAAAAGAATTCCCTTTTTTCTTTTGTTTAATATATTATTTTCGCTTTAAATCCGTTTCGAAGAGTCTGTCGCGTTCAGCGTTTGCTTGCAAACTGAATCCGAATAAAAATGTTCGTTATTTTCCACATTCAAAATGCCTCGCACACCTACACACATACACGCTCACACACACACACACACATGCGCAGCAGCAGCAGACCCGTATGAAAATTGAAGAGAGAGCGTCAATGCGCTCGCGCAGATGAGCGCTGATTACTGTGACGTCACTCTCAAGCGCTCAATCAATCAGTTCATCAAGTTTAACAATATATAAGTATAAGAGCTGCCCCTTCTTGTTACGATTCGTGCAGCATTCTTTTGGGCATGCGAGCTAAGTAGGGTTTCTTTAGCTAACCAGCTGTGCTCTAGGCGTTTAGTTATCCATATGGACTAGAGTTGAGTAGAGTTGGTGGAAGCTGTTGTCTAAACGGAGTAGTTTATTTGGGAGTAGCTATCCAGATGGACTAGAGTTGGTGGAAGTTGTTATCCAAAGAGGGTAGCTTATTCCAGATAAAATAATTATCAAAAGTGATTAGAGTAGAGTATATTTATCCAGAGGAAGTAGAACGAAGGAATATGGGTAAAACTAAAGATAGGCATTGCATGTATCTCTTATAAATATCCCTCTTAAGTTATTTTAGGACTATTTATTTTTAGATTAGTTTTTTTTTCAGTCAATTTAATATTTTGCCATCTATCAGAGTATTAAATACTTTTCAAACTTGCCACTTAGCAAGTTGTTGACGCCTGTGCATTACCAAACAGCTTTAGTAAGAAATTATAATTTTACTGTTCTTATATGCGATTCTCAAAAATTTAACTATGATCTTGAATGATTTCATATCTTGACTTAGCATTTTTATTTTTATAAATTGTAAATGTTAATTAACAAATGCATAGTGTTTATATATACGTATGTAAGTAACTATATGCTCGCATGGCTGCCAATATGACCACAAATCTGATTAGAAACTTTAGCCCATTTGCTTCGAAAACACCCAGGCGATATCATGATACAATAAGCCACAAAGCGTTATTCTCTCACTCTTCCTGCTCTTTCTACCTCCCCCCACTGCAACTCTCTCTCCCTATCTCTTCCCTTTCTCTAACTCATTTCTGTCATTTGCTATCAGTTTTGTGAATAAAGCCATGCCAGCTGTTTTCCCGCCACTTGGCATGAAAACTCCATCAAGCGTGTCGTCATTGAAGCTTCATGATTTTCTTTTATTTGTTTTTTTTTTATTTTTTCTCTTTTGCTTTTTGCCCCCACGTTTCGATTGGTTTGCTTAATTGATTGGAAGCGCTTGGACTGTGGAACACAATCCGTCGCTCGAAATGTTGAAACTGAAATCAAGTCAATTTGTTTATTCGAGTTTAGTTAATATTTTATTCATTCATTGGGTTGCTTGGCAAGTGAACACATGGCGCAAAGCTCTTTGATGAAGGTACATTGGTGACGCTTATGATTGAGGTACTGCGAGTACGATTCGATTGACTATTATGACTAATTAGATACTATTAGTAGTTATAGCGGCGCCTGCGATTCGAATAGTGTATGGCAAGTATGATGGCCAGTCCGAGTATAACCAGCTAAAAGAAGACAAAATTATTAGACTCAGCGAGCACAGAGAGGGGCGGAAACTGAGGCACTTACATCGAAACCCAACAGGCCCCATTCGCAGTAACGCGATGTGCTGGCCTCATCGGCGAAGGCCAGCTCCACTTTGCTCAGACAGCCATCTGGATAGACGTTCAATGGGTTAAAGCAATTGTTGCCCTTGCAACAGCTCGACGGCACTGTATTATTTCTATGTCCGATGGCAATATAATCAGCAGCTCCATAACGCCCACAGCATGAGTACTATGAGAGATGAGTTTAGCAAACAAAGTGGCAGACTTTAATAAATTCCAATACATACTGTCTTCTGTATCAGATCCATGCTGCCCGGCCTGGTCAACTCCAGTTGCCAATGATCCTCAACCGTTTGAATGGCGTACTTCTTAAACACATCGCGGGTGTTGAAGAAGATGAAGACGCCAATGAGTGCGAGCAGCACCAGCAGCAGCGAGACATACTATGAAATATAAAAAATATATGAATATAAATGTATCTATTATATTATATCTATTGAGCACTTACGGTCCAGAGCATGCGCGACGATTCCCTGATGGCTCCAAAGCAGCCAAACATTGATATCAACAAGATAATGCCGCCGAGCACAATTATGCCGATGGCATATTGCTGCGGCATGGCGCCCCAGCCAAGGCAGCCAAACACTATGACCAATATGCCAAGTATCTGGGAATGGCAAACATATATTAGAAAGGAAAATATAGTAGAAGTAAGCATATTGATAAACACTAAGTGAATCATAAGTGACTCACACTCACTTGGCTAAACGCCCCCAGTTTGAATTCAAAATTATTTATGATTTGATTCTAATTGTTATTGAGTTATATTTCCTTAAGCTGAGATTCCTTAGATCATCAGCGTGTGCATGATTCAATTGGGTATTGAGGCTGATGTCATGAGATATGAGAGCATATGTATGTAAAGCGACAAATTGGTCGCTTTTGGGAAATAAAACGTTGGCCGCTTTCATCGCCAGGTGTTGACATTGGTGTCTTGAGCTTCGTTTTCTAATCCGGTTTCTATTTTTTCAGTTTTTTTTTTTAATTATTATACTAAATCTGAAGGCATGACGTCGTTGTAGTTGTCGTTGTCGTTGTCGTTGCCGTTGTCGCCGACTGCCTGTTAACAAAGAAGCTTTCCGAAGCGGCTCAAGGAATGCAAAAAAAATAAAAGAGCCACAGACAATAGACACAACTCACTCACACACACGTCAACACCAGCCGAGCGCTAGAAACCAAGCATGTGTGTGTCTCTTTTTTTTTTAGACTAACAATAATAATAGTCTGTGAACTAAGCACGCATATACAAGATGATATCATCTGGTCTTTAGGTAAGGCCCCAAAAGGTTTTTTCTCTGCCCATTTGTGAAACATATTTGCCAATATGGAATGCCGAATACGTAGCGAATGCATTTGCCTATTTTCAAATTTTTGCTTGCGCGCCAGATGTTTCGTTTCGAAAACTATTCGAAAATCTAGACAACTTACCGCCCATAATGCGTTGAAGAGAAATAATGAATATTTAATGGTGCCAGTAGCGCAGCCCATGGTTGCGAATAGTAAACAAAGTGTTACGAAAAAACAATTATTGTAAATAAGTCAGTGCTGATTAGCGAGCGACACGTGCAACAGTTTGCCTAGACTGAAACTGGGCAATATTCTATTTTCTATTTTTTATTCCCAGCACAGAAAGTCGCGAACTGCGAGCGTAGACGGTCACGAACGAACTAAAACTCAAAAACTGAAACTGAAACTGAAACTGAGGCCGAGGCTGGTGCTGGTGCTGGCGATGGCGCTGGTGTTGATGCCGAGCACAGAGCACCGCTGAGCACCACTGAGCACCACAGTGCAAACAAAAACACAGTAAACAAACACGAAAAGCAAAAGCAAAAAAGCCAAAATCAAAAGTCAATTTGTGTCCATGTGTGTGTGCGTGTATGGGCTTGTGTGTGTTTGTATACGAAAGCCTCAGCGATGTCGGAAGCCAAACAAACAAACAAACAAGTAAACAAACAGACAGCCGGGCGGTCTGACCCAGCCGAAGAGCCAAACGAGCTCCAAAGTGGTGCACTCCGTCATTGGGTCTATGGTAAATAGCTGCCAGATGCCAAGAGAGGAACATGCGAAAGAGAGTCAGTGAGAGAAACAGAGAATGCTATAGAGAGAGAGAGAGTGGGGAGTGGTACGATCAGCGACTCTTAAATTGTCTATTAATGCGATTATCGAACACATTGCGTCACGAGTGGAGCATGAGTCTATTCGAGATGATTGAGATGAATGACGGCATAGCTCGGAGCTCAGTGCTCGGCTCGAGAATAAATGATTAATAACAATTAGACAAACTACCTGGCTTTAAAACCATACACACTTTATTTGTAAGTGTCTAAAAATAATAGTGACAAATCGGAAAACATTTGAATCGAAATATTTGTTGTGGTTCTTTAATAATGATATGTGTATCGCTGGCGTTCCTTGCGAAAGCGTTGCACCAAATAGAATGTGCAGAAGCATAGCAAAGCCTGCGGAAGATAAGAAACACATTAATAATGATAGTCAACCCAGATAACTAGATCAATTTACCGTTACAGCAAACGAACCCCATTTGCTATTATTAGCATAGCTAAAGAATCGAAGGAACTCGTCAGCAGCTGCATTGACACAGCCCGTCATGAAGTGGGGTATATTGGTTTTGCCGTCGGGATAGCAGCTGTCTGGCAGCGTGGTGCGGCCGATGCTCACATAGTCATCGGGTCCATTGCGGCCACAACAATCGTACTTTAGATGCAAATAATTATTCAAATAGTTATTCACTGATAGATTAATTAATTCATTCATTCGTTATTCAACCCACCGTACGCTGTATTTTGTCCATGGCACCAGGCTCAACCATCTCTTGTTTCCATTTCAGGTCGACATCTTCGACCGCATAGCGTTTGATATAGTCCTCGTCAAAGCTATTGCCAAACAAGCCAAACAATTGCACAATCAGCAATGCCAGTAAGATGAAACCGTACTGTGGCATTCAAACGTTTTACATAGAATCGATGCTGTGCGGTTATCGTTTTGTTTATCAAGTTCACTCACCGTTGTGGTCAGGCAAACACTCTCCTGACAGATGCCACAACAGCCGATAATAGACGAAGCAAACAGCACCCCGCCAATCACATACAAATAGATAATATATGCAGTCGGTGCCTGGCTGAGGCTCAGTGTGGCTATTCCAATTATCAACAGGCCAAAGAGCTGTGCATTTAAAAGACAAGCTCATTATGTATTTACAGATATATAGCATATAATATACATAAATATTTATATTTCAGATTCGCGAGCTTCGGTCTAAAGTCGTCCAAAATAATTGGAATATCTTAGGCAGAATGGGAGAGAAAGTTTTCTGATGTGCAAAAGCGAGCAGTACAGAAGTATAAGTATCTATATACAAGCTAATTATAAATATATGTTTATATTGGCTTTAAGATTAAAGAGCTTCAGTCGAAAGTCAGAAATAAATTTCGATTTATTTCCAATTTATCTCTGCTTTATTGAACAGACAAATTATCTAATGCCTAAAAATTTAAGGAAATTCTTGGACTTGTCAGAATTATAGAGCATAGAGTAATTTTATTTTGTAATTCTATAAATTTTAAACATATATTTTTATCTTCATTATCTCTTCTATGTATATATGTATACTGTTCTTTTCAATGTAACTTCTCTGATGGTCAAACGTAATAAAAGAAAAATCTGGAATATTTAAATCATTTTAAAAAAAAAATTTATATAATCTGTAAATTATTGGCCGAATTCTATTATATATTCTATATATATGTATATATACATATATGGGCTCAAAATTTGCCAAGACTTTGCTTGATTTTTAATTGCATAAAATGAATGGGCTGAAGCACGGCAACATCAGAGAAATATGACTAACAGGCTAGGCTGATAGTGATCATCAAATTTATTTATGTATTACTATATCGGGTGGAATATATAGAATTATATATGTAATCGGCTACATCAATAGCTTATACATTTCATTACAAAGATTTAATATTCACAGCAAGTGCTTCAGAATCTACGCCAAAGTCGGGGGTTATAAAATATAGTCTATAAATGATATATGCAATATATATATATATTTATATATATGCAGATATATGTGTATATATATGTATATATATATACACACGAATATCATTCTATTCATTGTTTGGCCAAAAACCGGCTACAGATTGACAATTCTAATACATAGTCGAACACACAATGCAATATTCAAGATATATTTATATATATATACTCGCATATATATGTGTCTATATATGAATATTAACAAGTTATCTCTCGATTGGCGAAATTTAAATATATAATTTCTCGTTACTTTTTAACTTGGCAAAACTTACCGCATAGACCGTGTTGAGTATGTTTAAGAAACACTTAAAACAGCCGGAAGTACAGCCCATATTGCCCACCGAAATTCGTAGCGTTTATAAGAGCTAATATATAATATATATAGACACACGACCGATTGTATCGGCGTCGGCTGCCTGACTGATGCCCAGAGAAACAAATGCAAAATTATATTTGGGTCTTCGCATTTTGAAACAGTGTTGCCAAGTTACTGGAATTTAGGATTTGTATACAATATAAAAAATCCATAAAAATGTACAATATTAGCCAAATGGCAACTTAAATATACATATATTATATATATATTCTCTATTGGATTGACATGATTTACCTATTGTGTCAGTCTGTGCACATCAAATACCATCTCTATAATCAGCTACGTAGAGTAAAAACCCATATACTTCTTTCACTCAGTGAGCGAGCGTAAAGCCCAACTCTGAGAAAGGCACTTGAGTCGCACAAAATTTTGAGTGAGCGTCCGTCTCCTATATAAGGCGAGCCTGCTGCAGCTCTTACTCAGTCTTCTACCTGACCCCCTGCTGGTCAGTCGTGGTGTAGCGCAGTGCTGCTCTTGTGCGTGTTGGGTAAATTGTTAATAATATTAATTATAACTTAAGGAATTGTATTAGTAAATAAGATAAATTGTTGTTAAAATAATTATAGTAATAATTGTAATGGGCATTACGATAATGCTCAAGATGATGGCGATCATGTAAATAATTATTAACATAATGATCATTATGATAATTATAATGATAATTATGATCATGATGTTTATTATGTAAACGATGAGCATTAGCAATCGATATTATTCATTTTTAAGAGAATTCTCTTTTTGATATTGTTTATTATGTCAATTATTTGATAATATAATGATCACTATATTGTTTAAATGATCGTTAAGATCCACGTAATAATCTTTACTATATAAATATTCTGTAATACTTATGATTATTATGATAATTTGCACATAATCTACAAGATAATGATCCATATCGTACTTATGAGAAGAGAAAGTTAAAATGGCAAACGTAGCATCATTTGGCTAATTATGTTGTTTATTGAATTGATTAATTTTGGCATTGCCATGGCTCGTATTACAACTAACTAAATTGCACTAAAAAGAAGCCGTGTGATATATTTAATCCTCATTAATGGGAGCCTCGTCATCCTTGATTTTCAATAGCTTCCGAGCCTTGCCCATGAGATAGGCAAAGAGTAGACTTATGAACTGTTGAAATAAAATTAAATTAAATATTATATAGCAATAAATTAGACTTATCAACTCACCTCCAGCGCCAAGATGATAATGGCTGCATAATAATTGATCTCCGCCTGGAACTGCAGGCTGTGGGCGGCTTTGGTGACGCAGCCCTCCTCATACATGTGCGAGGGAACGGTGCAGTCAAAGCCATGGCAGCAGCTGGCCGGCAAGGCGCCGCCATCCTCTTTGCCCAGATAATCCTGCGGTCCCTCAAGGCCACAGCAGCGGAACAGGCTATGTATGGGCTGCATTGTATCGACCTGCGTAGACTTCTCTTCAAAGAGTCGCTTAATGCGCTCATCAAAGTTCACCAATAGCTGACTCTTCATGTTCGAGAAGACAAAGAAATACGTGGACAGCACAACGATGGTTAAAATGCTAAACAAAATATACTAAAAAATATATTTTATATAAGTTAATGTTAATTATAGTAGATAATTGAGGCACTTACATAGTTGGAAAATTTATACGACTCTTTGAGAGCCACGTAGATGCCCAGGAAAGAGACTGCAAAGATTAGAACGCCGCAAAGAGCAGCTGAATAGCCGCCATAGACCGAAGCGGCGGAGCCCCAGGTGACAACGCCACAAGAAAAGAACAAGATATTGAAGCCCTGTGAATAAAAAGATTTTAAGAACATATGCAGAGGTTTTTGAGTTAAACGACATAAATAGGAAATTAGCAAAATGATAGGCATCTGCAGTTGGCTTAAATACCCACATATATACTATGCTTTAACAGTAAAAGACTAAGAAAGAAAATGAGCACGTTTACGAATGCAACACATAGGAGAAAACAAACACAAATGACATTGAAGAAATTAAATAGCAGGAAGGAATGAATTGCACGCAAAAGATAGAAAGAAATGAAGATAAAATAGAATAAACGAGGAAATAAAAATTAAATAAAGAAGGATGTCCAACTCTTACAAGCTTTGAGCACAGTAAAATGTTTACGTACAGAGAGCAAAGAAGAATTGAGAGAACTCTTACTTTTATGAAGCATTTGCACTCTAAATATTTATATGCGTATACATACATAGTTATGGAAACAGGCATTTTCAATTTATAAATATTGCCATTTGGCAGTCATAAATAGATTTACAGCTACAGATATAAGCATGGGTATGAGTGGTCGGCTGTGGCCCGCACTTATGCAAATATTTCGCCGCATTGCGTATAGCACATGTATGTCAAAAAAAATAAAGAAAAAAAAATAAAAACAAAAACCAAAGAATGAGTGCAAATGTAAACATTCAAAAAATAATTAAAAAGGCATTTGATTGCCGAGTGCCGACAGCTGTTTAAAGCTCTTTGATACGTTCACGAAAATATTGATTTGTTCCTTGCATTTGCGGAAATCTTGTTGGCTAGGCTTGGCTACATTCTGTCTACGCGGTCGATATAATCGGGTCAGCAAACGTCCTTCAGTTAGTTGGTCAACGACTTACCGCTATCAGAATGCATGTTGTGAACAGCGCATACTTCCAGGGTGTAATGGCAAATGACTTCTCCATGGCTGCCAGCAAAGGGAACTATAAATTGAATGAGAACAAACGCAAACTTTAATTGAATATAGGGGAAACTTTTTGCCACACACACACACACATACACGGGCTTTTCGCACAACGCACTTACGACTGTTTTTTCACTAACAGCAATTGAATAGAAGCCGCCGCACGCTCAGCTATTTATGCTGAGACTGTATGACAATGACAGTGAACCCAGTTGTCTATGCGACGCTGGCGGGCATTATTGACGCGCCTCCAATTGCAGCCAAATACGGACCCTGCTGCCTCGCTTATTAGCCCGAACGTTGCCAATCGACTGACGTCTGACATGGTTTCGAGCTTCAACGTTTATTTGTCGCGACATTCAGCGCAGGCGCTTACACAATACAGGGTGTGCCATTTCAGAGTACGCCAAAGCATTAAACAATTACCGAAAGATTTGAATTGTACCCAAATTACATATTTAGTTGGATTTTTTTATTGATAGATTAATTCATTTTCCCAATATACATACATATATATATATATATATATATATATATTTATATATATTTTGTCAGCTTTGATATGCCATTTAAATATCAAGCGTCACGCCTATGTGAACCGCTCAATGTATATTTTCTGTATTTAGGTATAGAGCAAATTTGTTAACTATTGATAAAATACTTAATGTATATATGCCAACTGAACAATTAAAACTAAATTATGTGGTATTAAAAAAAGCAAAAAAAAAATATTAAATTGTAAAATATATTTATTATTTTTTTTTTTTTTGTTATATTTAATTTATAAGCAGATGCACCAAATCATATTTAAATATATCAATATTTCAAAGTTTTTTTAAGTGTATAGTTTTATGTTTATAGTTTACTATACAGTGCTTTTGAATTTCTTTTTCATATTTATATTTTTCATTAATTTTCGAAATATTTTTTTTTTTTTTTTGTAATTATCATTATCTTTCATTTTTGAATTTCATTTAACATACTTTTTTTCTAATTACAGGACAGCTGCTAGTCATAATCCTGATCATGCTTTAATAGCCGATGATGATAATGGGCATAGACTACATTTGATTATTATAAATATTTTTTATGTGAACATTTAGCATAGTCCGCTATATATTTCTGTATGCTACTAAGTTGGAAATGTGTCGCTTTTGGAAGATGCACAATAGTGCCTTAGGAAAGCTTCTCTATTTATAGATCATCATTGAAATATTAATCACACCTGCCCCTGAGTAAGATTATGACTATAAACATCGAATGTTATTTTTTTCAGTATTGAAAATCCGACAGCGTTGACGACGTAATGCACGGAAGTATCGGAAAATATATCAGACCTACCACTAAGCAAAGGGCATTTCGCCTTGTTAAAAGATAATCAATTTTTTGTATAATTCAGTAAAATGGCTTTAATATTGAAACAAATAAATATTAGTTTTTTTTTTTTGCCTTAATTAAAAATAATACTTAATTCTTAGTGTTAAGTTGCGTTTACATCCATACGGAGTTGTTGCGACGACCTTGATTCTTCAAGCCTGTTAAGAGCAGCCAGCCAAAGAAGGCGCCAATAGCCTGTAAGAGTTGAAATTTTAAATTATACAATTATTTATTCTTTTTTTTTAATATTACCTCGCCCAATATTAGCAGCCAACAAAGGATCTTAAATAACAATAGCCTGTCATCCAGATACTCTACAAACTGCGACTTGCAGCCCACTTTGTACACACTGGAGGAATTGACGCACTTGAGCTCTGGGCAACAGGTTCTGGGCACCGCGTGATCGATGACGGCGTAGTCGCCGGAGTTATTGACACCGCAGCAATGTAGCCAGGTCTCGTAGTAGGCCAAGGCGCCAGTTTCATTGCGTTCGGCATCCCAAAGCTTATCGAAGCCCTCGTTAATGCTGCCCGAAAGACCGTCCTGGGTGCCGTGCGACACCATGCTGAGGAACAGCAGCTGTGTGAGTATCACCAGCACTACGGCTAATACGTACTGTACGGTAAACATAATAGATTAGTTTAATAAATTAAGGAGAGAGAGTTGAACTTACGAAGAGCAGTCCTTTGGACGATTCACGTGCCGCAACCAGACAGCCAATGACTGCCACGATGACTATGATAACTCCTAGGCCAATGATCATGCCTCCAGCCACATTCTCGCCAATGCTCACCGATGTTACATATATTCTTAAAAGATAAGGCCATAAATAAGATAAGATTAGATTTAAATAATAAATATTAATATATTTATATACGTATATATACGAGTATTTATTCTAACTGATTGATGCTGAGTCTAGGGCCTAAACTGCTAATTTCAAACTTCTTGCAAGTTAAATTTTAATTTAAAATATAAATATAAAATATTAAAGATTTGAACTTATTTCTCAAGCTCAAAATAAATTAATTGATTTAAAAAGTCTCTAAATATGCATATATATCTTTAGTATAAACTTTAATTACTTTCCATGCAATGGGCTTTAATCACGAGCTCAAATTAAATGAAATAATTACTGGGAAACCCGTTGAAATTTTAGTGAACCCCTTATTTTTACCTTATATTCATTTACTTACAAAAAAAAAATGCCAAAACCAATCAGTAGCATGCCGAGCACCTGCAAAAATTTAAAACAGATGCGCATCAATTAAAATTGTGCTTTTATTTTAATTTTCTCCTCAGCAGCTTTTACACACCGTATGCACAAAGTTCATCAGCAACAGCAGATGCTTCACTGTAGTTTCCGATAGGCCCATCTTGTTGTTGTTGTTTTTGTTGCTTTGTAATGTTGTATTGTTGCAGACGGCAAAAATGAGCTTTGAGGAGGAGAAGCTGACGAGATGGCAGCAGTTGTCGCACTGACTAACCGACTAAGCGACTAACCGACTGGCTGGCCCACTAGCTCGAGTGAACTATTCAAAGCAGCGAGGCAAAAAATAACTAAAATATCAGTCAGAATGCATTAAGTAGGTATTACGTATATGGCAATAGCCAGTTTTGGTTAAGGTGCGCGCGCGAAGTATGATTACGAATACGTCGAGAATATATATAAAGATATATATTTGTATATATATATATATATATTTATATAGGTATATATATTATATATACGACGGCTGCAAGCCAAATCTCTGACCGCTGCCTTTCAGTGCCGTACAACAACTGAAACATTTTACATTTTGTTTTATTTTTTTGTTGTTTCGAAAAGTGCGAGTATATGGCGTATAGAACAGCTTTTCACTCAGCCATCGATCTATGTATAACGAGAAAATCGAGAGTCGCCCACATGGCTGCTCTTATTGGGAAAGGCGAAGGCGCTTCTCCGCGATTGTGTGTACAAAAGTCTCTGTATCTCTGTATCTGCATCTGTATGTGTTTTTTGTCTTCTATTTTATCTGTTAGCTTGCCCGTTGAATCCTACTCATTTTCAAATTCATTGCTGTGTTTATATTATTTATCTAGCAGTCAACAAGAAATTAGTCAATCGCAACAGGTTTTATTATGGTTTCGTATATATCTATGTATATATATAACTTATTTATTTTTATTTTTATGACGTGGGAGTTTTGGGTCTTACAACGCATTTCGGTGCGATGGCATTGATATTTTTATCAATGAACATAGTAAAACATCTGTTTTTTGTTTTTTCTTTTTTCTAACTGTACTAAATTATAAATCACAATGGCACAATGGCTAAGCATAATTATAATACGTCTACAGTGGGACAATAATAATCAACAGAACAACTTAATTATAGAAATGCACGCGATCTCGATAATTTCGTATGCTATCCACCAAATAGCAGGTGGCCACAGAGCCCATAAACTGCAGGTGAGAAAAGACAGATAAAAAAATTAATTAATTTTTTAAAATGGTAAAAAAGGGGAAATTAGACTATTTATAGATTTATATATTGCATAACACAATACTATATATTTCTAGCTAATACACACCTCAGTTAGTATCAAAACCCAGCTGATTGTATGAAAATTGGCTGTTTTTTTGCTAACATATTGCTTGAACTTCAGCTCACAGCCGTCCATGTAGAGGTTCAAAGGATTCGTGCAGTCACGCTCTAAGCAACAGCTGGCAGGCAGATTACGCTCCAATTCAATATAATCCTCGGGGCTGTTACGACCGCAACAGTGCAGCTATGGAATAAATAACATATTTAGCATCTGCAGCCAATCTGTTAACGACGCCACTCACCCACTCCTCGTAAATGTTCAGCGTGCTGTTGAGCCTGTGCTGTGAATCCCACAGGTCATCGAAGCCCTGCTTCAAGGTGCTCGGTAAGGCGTCTCGGCTTGCCGCAAAGCTAATGCTAAACATGATAAACTGTATAACCAACAGCACTATCAAGAGCACTGCATACTGTAATAAGAGGTAAGTCCCCATTTTAATAAAGAATATTTCATATTAACAATTTTACACTTACACTTATTAGCATCTTCTTGCACTCCTTCATCAGGGCCACAGTGCCAAATACGCTGGCTATTATAACTACAATACCTAAGAGAATACACAATATGGAAGCCAATTTCTCGCGATGATCGACCAAATTCTGCTCCTCCGCAATGCTGTTCAGCAACCAGACACCATACCAGATCAACAGGCAGCCGTTCAGCTATTCAAAAGGGAATTTTATTTGGATTAACTTTTGGAATGTTTCTAGTCAATGTCAACAGATTGCAAAATGATATGGATTTTATTTTTGGCGCTCAGCTCATTTCAAGTCTGTTTTTATGATACTATTAAGATTAACGCATTCAGAATTTGATTACTATATTAAATTACGGAAAATATTTTCAAAATTTTAAATTCTTTTATATGTAAATTTAAACGTTTTTTTTTCATAGATCTTTTTTAGTTTTTAAATGTTTATTTCTTTAAAATTTATTATTGAAATTTAAATTCTGTTAGTATTGTTTATGAATTCACAATTGGATATGAGCCCTGCACATTTTATGATATATGTATATATGTATATGATTTTAATCCATTAAAAAAACTACATTTAATATCTTCCATCTTGATGTTTGCTGGCAGCTTTTATATATCCATCAAAAACAAAATTATTTTCGACATTTATCGTTTGTAAAGTAATTAATATTCTTAATAATTTTCATATTTTTATAATTACTACTGTAAATATTTTAGAACAATTATTTCATAGATAAAACGCGGTAAATTTTATGTCCAGGCAAAATTTGAATCTCCCAAAAATAGGGTAAAATAAATACCTAATTATATATAATATATTGTTTACTTAAATTCAATTCTTTGTTATTATGAATTAAATGAATTTTTAATTCAGTTTGGAATAATTCACAAATTAGAACGCAAATCTATTGGCCACATTGTAAACACTCTATTAATTCTGTAAAAATGTTAACATTTCATTCTATTTCCTGTGTAAAATCACTAATTCATTCTTTGTTTCGAGCAGGGTTTTTATTGTAAACACTTTTCAAATACTGTAAAACGCAATTCGAAGAGAATTCGCACACGTCAGATGCTAAAAATGTAGCTTTAGTCGCATTTATTTGGCCGTTTCGGTATTCGGAACGGGGTTGATTGTTTAACTTACAGCATAAATCAAATTGATGACACAGAGTATGTAACGCAGCAAACGCGTATTGCAATACATTGTTTTTGCTATGAGTTGTGGCTACTAACAAAACATGACACACGCGACGAGTCGCTCACATATAATTAGCTGTGCCTAACAAAGTTTCACGCACTAGAACCGTATAGAAAATCTACAGCGAAAGCACTTTGTTTGTGCTGCGCACCTTGAGCATCGGCAATGGTCGCACGGCAAATACTCGGAGCAAGCGATTCATAATCTGAATTTTGTTTGGCCGCATCTGGCGACGTCGCTGTCAGTTGAACGATTAACCCACAGTTCTGCGCGGCAGTCGACAGACGATGGCAATGCAATAGCCCAAAAAAAAATAATCATATACAAAACCCCACTGAGAATTGTCGGACATATACATATATATTTATATATACATATATATATATCTATAAACATAAAGTCAATATCAAAAGAAAACTCAGCTGAACACAAATGATGAAAATTAGCGTAAAGGGGCCCACGCGCTGACAGATAGGCAGATAGAGAGGGAACAGAGAGAGATAGGCATGCATGCCAGACAACTGACTAACGGAAACTGCGGGCTGCCAACACGGGGGCCCACTGTTTGGCCAGAAACAGAAACAGAAACAGAAACAATGATGTCAACAAAACCAAAATTGAGCTAAGAACTAAATATACACACTATTTTAGCATTGAAATTGCCCTTCAATGCAGCGGGTGGTCAACAGGTACATATGAGCACATAAATAATAAGCTAAGCTACACAAATGATTCCACCAACCATCTAAGGTGTTGGCTACAGCTCAGAGTTGTAGGCTTGAGTTGAATAAACCTAAATGGAGTATTTTCAAATTATCTTTTATACGCGGATTTTTATTTAAATTCGCCTAGCAGGCTATAGGCATATACTCTCTGTAATTAAAATACTGCATAATGAATTCTAGTAATAAATTAAGGGTATTCAATTGGCTCCTACTATTTGTAGTACGTATTGCCTTCAATACGCTCTACAGTCCAAATTCTCAACAATTCTATAATGAAGGAGCAAAGCTTTGCAGATACAGGGTATCTGAAATTCATTCACTTATTTTTCTAGCTGTTGTCAAAACACTTTGTTCTGTTTGATTTAGTTGAAATTTATTTTAATTAATACAAAATCTACATATATTTTACTTTATTGCTTGAAATGTTACAAATCGCATGTCGCTTAACTTAGCGTAGGCACTGTGTAGCGTTCGTAGTGGAAAATTAAATGAAAAAAAAAAAAACACAATCAAACATTTGTGACAATCTTATAAAAATAAATACATGCATATAAATATTGTACGACAAATGTATATAGAATATATATATATACATAGACATCGTAATCGGCTTGAACACTGCTTTTGGCACCTGTTGTTGAGCTCTGAAATAGAATCGTGTGTTTTTTCAAAATTTATTTTTTGCTTCTTGTATGCGAATGAACATGAGGTAGACTAGCAAACGCTGCAATATTTAGACTGGAAATTCGATTGCTTCGTGAAGTGCAGTGTAGTGTAGTGTGGAGACGAATCGAGTCGAGTCGAGACTGCGCCGCGCAGTGTAGTTTTTGCACAGTATTGAGAAATCTTTGGCCTTGAGTATGTGCGTATGTACTGAGTTGAGTATATGAAACCTATTTAGCATAATATTTAGAGCGTCTCCAGCGATTCACAATGCTATTGGCCAGCACATAGGCGAACAGTGCGCAAATGATCTGTGAAAGGAAACAATATAAATTTGATTTCAGCAATTTCATTAATGATTTATGTTACACACCTCAACGCCGACTAAAACCAATGCAAATATATTGAAGGCTGTCCAGCGGTCGGCAATGTAGTCCAGAAACTTTTGACGACAGCCATCCGTATTCATTTTATTCGTTTCGCTATTGTAGCAGCTGTTGGGGGGCAGCATGTAGTCCTTATGGCTGACATTGCCGCAACAATCGAGCTGCCCAGTGAGTAAATATTTGCTTAATAAATGATTTATGATAGGATAATCCATTTAGCTTACCCAACGTTCTATGCTGGCAATTTGACTGGCATTGCCTGGCTTGACTGGCACTGGCTGATCGTTCCACAACTGGTCGAATGTCTTGTCCACATTGATGAGCAGCGACGTTTGGAATATCCAAAAGAAGCCCACTGTCAGCACTTGCAGCACAATCAAAACAACAAGAATGGCAACAAACTGGAGGGATATGAACAAATATATATAGAGATATGATGCAACGCCAAGTACTAAACACTTACCGATTTGGACATGCGACTGCTCTCCCGAACTGCGCCAAGTGTGCCAAAGAGCGAGACCAACACTATGACAACGCCAAAACTGAGAATGATGATAGCGGCCGTATCAAAGTGTTCGAATCTGAAGAAAACGTGCACGGCCAACCCAACAACAATCAGGCCAAAGAGCTGCAAGTCGTAAATTTGAAAATGAATCAGCCAAATGTTATAAAAAAAGTTACTTTTATAGTTTAGACAATGTATTTAGAATGTAAAGAGTCGGCTTTATTGAACTGTGATCGTCCTTCAATAATAAATTAAAAAGTCTTAATGAACTATAAAATAATCGTTAAACACACACTTAGTATGGCAATGCAATAGCTAAGCGAATTATTACTCATACGCAGCGTATGCAAATGGTTATATATGTAGGCATATATATGTACAAGATATAAGTAAATTATAAATTACAATACTATACAATAATAATATTATTACGGTGTTAAACTATTAAGGTGTTAAGCTGTTAAAAATTCGTTAGACTTAATTCGTGTACTTAATATGCATATATATATATATATATATATTTTTTTTTATATATATATATATATATATATATATATATATATATATATATATATATATATATATATATATATATATATATATATATATTTATTTATTACCCACAATATACTCTATAATACAATTGTTTCTAATTGTATTAAGGCATAAAGCTATTAAATTACTAATTTGTTTAAAATATTTGCAGCTAAACCCAACTTGTTATACACCGCGTATACTTAATATGCACGCTAAGTCACTCATTACTCATACATAGCATACTCAAGCTTACAAACATACTTATCTATTTAACCCATCAAATTTATTATTATAACTATTCATTTATTAGCAAGTGCAACAAGTTAACCTTTATATAGTACAAAAAAATTTAAAAAAAAAAATATATATATATATATATATATATATATATAATATATATATATATATATATATATATATATATATATATATATATATATATATATTTTTTTTTTTTTTTTTTTAATTTATTTTTGTATATATATTTAGAACATCATCCGATTTAAAAAAAATTGTACGCTCGCATCACGCATACACATCGCTTGCACTCGCACTGCATTTAGCTTTACCCTTTCACTATTTAATTGGCAGCTTTGTTTTCCTCTTCTCACTTTCGCACTGCACAATTAGCTCAAATTTGCAGTCTGAATTTTAACAATGACTCAGGCGTTCGAGAAAATTGTACGCTGAAGCGCGAATGTAAACAGTTTTTCGATTTTGGCACTTGACACAGTTGGCAAACGTTCGTTTCGTATCGTATTTGAACTATCAGCTATCAGCACATACACTCAAAATACTTTAATAAATGCGCAATAATTATTTATACATTGTTTTATGTGTCCATCATACGTTTTGCCCAATGTTTACATTCGACTACTCGCTGTTAGACTATTCAATTGTGAATAATAATTACAATTGTAAGAAACCAGTTAAGAGACTAGGCAAACAACATAGTTGTTGACACTTTGAATAAAGAAACAGGGATGGTAACGTGACACGAAAATTATTGGATATTGGATCTAAGAATTAACACTGGTGATTGTATTGTAAATTAGAAATTGTGCAATTCTCATAAAAGCAATTGAGTTAAAGTGAACTTGAACACGATAGATAGTTAAATAACGTGCTTCTATTCGCTTCTCATGAATTCTATTAGTAAATATAATATAAAACTCATATCTTCCAGACATATTTCAGAGAGGAAAGTACATATTTTTTGTAGTCAAGTCGTGTCATGAGAAGACTCCAGCTCAACTTGTTCATACGCCCAACTTCCGCTAAATATTAAGGCTTGACATCTATTTTTGGTTGCATGTAAAGTAGCCCCCGAATTAGCTTTAAGATTTCCCAAAGCCAGCATGGTAATTATGACTGATTTGTGCGATTTATCATGTTGACTTAATGTTTGTCTAGCTTCTCTGTTTTGTTTATGCCTTTTCGTTTGAGGCTTGTCTGGAGGCAAGCGCAATTGGCATTTGCTGTAATTTGTAGCCATAACTGGTTGCGATGTCTTCATAAATTCATAGTTTAGCTTTGCACAGCTGCGCCTTTTAAGGCTCAATAGCGCAATTGAATAAAGGCCGATGCTTAACAAATAGTCAGACAATATTAGCTCTTCTATTGAATTACAATTATGCAAATTACTGTCAGACAAATTTAATTGCTGTCACTTAAGCAGGCGCACGTACATGTGAGGCATGGCTAAATATGGCCAAGAGAACTGTAGAAGGCACAAATTATTAATAGAATTGTAAAAGCAATTTGAATGCCGACAAATAAATAGTTTTTTATTCATAAATAAAGTCGTAAATTAAACTCTGATAAAGTGTTTACAGCACTCAGTAGACAGCAAGCACTTTATTCAGTTTCAAGAGACTATATAGCATCTGGCATTATCTCTAGATACCACGCCATTTAATTGTTATTTATTATGTCAGACGACGCTGACATAACACTGGAGTGCCCAAAAAGAGGGCGTCAAACCAAGCATATCCCATGGAATCCGAATGACAATGGCATTGAATCCAAGTGTGAATCAGATCTAAACTTTGGCATACTTCAATTTCGCCCTTACTTATTTACTTAAGTGCGCTCTCAATATGAGTAAACATTAGGTAACCCCAAATGTCACATGTGTTATCTCTAATAATTAGCACTCTCATTCAGATAAGAGCTAAAAACTGTCGCACAGCAACTAGGCAACTAGCAAATACAAAGTCTAAGAAAATAACATTTATTGAATAGGTAGCATGTCTCCAGTTTAACTTGTCTTAGATAACTTGAGCATATATAATATAAGTCTGGCATATGTTATTTAATTATTATTTGTATTAGATAAGTTGAACAGATTGATAACGTTTTGTTTTCTCCATATTAACTGATTTGATTAAAAATATAATGATATAAAAATATAACATATAATCAATATAGATTGCTTTCAAATTAAAATCTAGCTAAAATAAATATATTTATCATATGACATATATATATTAACTTATCTAAAAAGTAATCTGTCTGCTAAATATATTTTGTCTTATCTTGAATATATGTTCATATATATATTTACATATACTCGCATATTTATATTTTTCATTTAACAGGCAAATGACTTTCTAGATAAGTTAAGCTATTTTTGTCATATATTTTTGCTTATAAGATAAGCTAACATTTGTTTATAACAATTATCTTTCTTGCTCTAAGCATATATATTTTTGTCGATCATCATGACACATGACCAACACTTATACATATATTTAGTATGCTTATACTTACCTAGCCTAATTTAAATAAACCTATAATTTATAGTTTTTACTTAGCTGTGAATAGTCCAAGTGAAACACTGTAAGTTTTAATGGACTCTGTCCATTTTTCATTTTAATTTGTGGCACATGTTATTTGCATATTATATGCTCTAATTTGTCCCACAGACAAACAATTAAATGCAATTATCATTTATATAGAGAGACAAGTGCGTAAGCAAGGCCAGCCAAAGGCAAATTATATTTGCATACAGCTGATAAGACATAGAAACTGATTAGACTTTGGCGAGCTAAGCCCACGAATCGCTAATTGCCCGCTCACACAATAGTTGAAGCTGCTGAAGCTGTTGAAGCTGTTGAAGCTGTTGAAACTGTTGCCTATGCGAACAGCATGTGGTCTAAACCAGCCGAGAACAACTAGACAAATGTCATTGAGCGAGAAATGTGCGCTTAGATTTATGTGGGTTTTACAAAACAACCAGACTTGACAACATAAATACGCGCCTGAATGTAGCTGAGAAAAATACAAAAAAATGTTTAAAAAAAAAAAACAGAAAAAAGGTTGTGCCCTACCTCAAATGCAGGGCGGGTAGTGGTAGGCACAGCTGGCATTTAATTAAAAACACGCGGCCGCGCCAAATGAAGTAATTTTTAAGCTAAAAGCAAAAACAACAACAACAACTAGTACGACGACAGCAACAACAACAAAAGACGAGCAGATCGTCAGTAAATCAAAGTTTACTCGCTCGGAACCAATGCGGAAAAGTCGCGCATACGCCACGTTGTGCGCTGTTTCTTTTGGCATTTCCTTTGGTGGCCCATTTGTTCGTTATAGTTTTCTTGCTCGTTTTTGCTTTCAGCTTCTTGCTGAAAAATATTTATATATTTTCCAAACAAAATTTTGCAATGTCTGAAAAATGACATCAACCAATTTTCAGTTGGCGTGAAAGACGGAAAAATAAGCCACAGCCAAAAGACAAATAAACTAAATATTTTATACTACTTGCTAGGAGGCAATGACGCGATGCTATGTACACACACATACACACACTCCCATACACACATACACACATACACACATATTTTGACCGCCTTTTGCTCAGGGCCAAGTTTTATGGCGTGGGTGTACCAAGTTTTTATATTTCAATATTTATTTTTCAATTTTATTTTGAACTCGGCGTGCATGAGCGAAAAATAAAGTATTTTTGTTTTGCTTTTGTGTCTTAAACAAAAAACAAATTTAGTTCTTAAAGAAATAAACAATAAATTAAGTAAGTTTTGGCATGCAGCAATTTTGACAAGCGGTTAAACCTAAGAGCAAAACACAATTAAGGCAAAGATCATATAAAAATATAAAACAAAAATATTATAGCAATGCAGCATTGCTTTAAAAAGTCTGGACAAGTTTTTTTTTTTACATTTGTACAAGCTGCAGACAGTTCTGACTTATTAGAATGTATGTGGGCGAAATTCCTTCTATAGAAATCGAAGCAAATGAAGGATAAGGTCAAAAAAGCGGTAATGCCATAACAGACAAAATGTTTTAAAAAATTATTTCTAATAAAATATTATCTTCATATATTTTATTTTATTAATATTAAAAATTGTATAAAAATCATGTAAGATATTTTTACTTAAGATTTTAATTAAAATATTTTTTTAATATTAAAATATTTATTCTAAATGAAAAATAATATTTAAATACTTTTGTTTTATAATAAATTCGTATATTTGTAAATTTGTTTATGTGATTTCTATCACGACATTAAGGCACGATTCTCATACCACTCCATTAAGAAGCCGCACAACGTGTCTGTTCCATGAACATAAAAATTAAATTAAATTAAGCTGCTCCCAATCCAAAGAGATTAACATAAGAATAGAACGCAGCATATGATTATTTAAATACCAAACAGAAAAAAAAAACAAATAGAAACCTTCAAATGTAATTGAAATGCTGTTAAACATTCCGCTCCCCAATCAAATTGTAATTCTAGCTAAATGTTATTATACATTGGTATCAAATTGTTTATATATACACATAACATATATATATATATATATATATATATATATATATATGTATACCGTTATCACTCGTATTAATTACAAAACAATAAATATTTATGCGATGAAGTCAAGGTTTGTGTTATGTACTTTAACACAGATAAACAAAGTTCTCATTACTTAATGCATGTATTTATATAAACATCAGAGTGTGAATGAAATTGTCTTGCTAAACAAACACTTATATACACCCTATATACTACCGATTCGAACCGCAAACCCATTATTAGTTGCAATTAAGCAAACCCACAAACTTAGTGTGAGACCTTCAGCTGGGGGTTAGTAAACTCAGTAGTTCTTAATGAAACGTGTCTTATTCGTGTAATTATATCTTTTAATGCTATTATAATTATAATGCCTTAATAGTATTTATACCACTCTAAAGAGCTTTAGTCATGATTTGCATAGACCTCAAAACGTTTCCGTCAACAAGCCGCAGCTCAGGTTTCACCATTCATAAAAAACAATAATCATATTAAATGCGCACACTTACAACATATATTATATCCCAGATGAGGGCAAAGATTTTTAACACCTTTGTGGAGCAAGCCATTTTGCAGTATTATTTAATTTGCACAGTTTATAAGTATTTCTATATACCTATGTATATATGGACTATAACAGATATAATTTCGGTGCTATCTTTGCCGCACGAAAACACTTTTCATTTAAGTTTTCACTGCTGCATTTGGTTAAAAAGGCACTTGGCAACGAATGCGAACACTTGTTTGAAATTCAAAATATTTTCCTTTATTTTTTTTTTCTATTTATTTCAACTTTTAACGGTTGCTCGGGTAACCAATCCCGACATGTTCGCGCACGAATCTTAACTGATTTGTTGATAGCGAAAACGTTTTTAGCAACAAAGCAAACACAAATGTTTTGAAAGTGGAACGGAACGTCGGAACGTGCTGGAAACGAAACAGCAACCGAGCCGACCGCGTGCTGTTTGTTAGCCATGGGCGTCGCCATAACAGGGGTCTCGCGCTGCTTCACTGTACCGTTCGTTGTATATGTATGAGCGCATACCTAAAGTTTAAAAAATAAAACAGCCACAGCGACAACAACTTTTGTCGCTGCGCTATTTTTATAATAGTTGCTTTACATACTTTTCAGCGCGCTCGCTTGGTGGAACGATATGGAAGTGGGTCGAGGAGGGCCAGAGGCGGCCGAATCTAGTATATATGCTAATGCTGTAAACTTTGCACAGGATGATTCATAGCTGCTACATTAGATCAGCAAATAAGAAAACATCTCAAAATAAGTCTAAGAAAAGTCAACGAAAATATTCAGAAGAGCAACATAATTGGTGCCTAGGGTTTAATTCAAATATATTTTAATTTTATTTTAATCTATCAAATGTTCTAATGTCCTAAATATACATACTCTCTGTTAATCTAAGTAAGACCATGAAACATTTACTCAATTTATTTTTCCAAATTTCCATTAAAATAATTTTTATAATTATTTGAAATATGTGAAATTGAAGGTTCTACACTCATAAATTTTGAAAAATATAGATTATAAATATATTTGAAGCTTTAATTTATATTTTTATAACTATGCGTTTGTTAAACTGAACTAAACTAAATAACATAAAGCTAAATTTATGTCTAACCAATTCATATTTAAATTAAGGAAAACATTATTTATTTCTTAATTAGTTCATATATAAATTATAATAATAATATACCGACTTATCCCGTGCACACCCATTTTATAGATTCAAAACAAATCACATGACACATTATTTCAAGATTTTATTTCATTTCTCTTTTTGTTTTTGTTAAAAAGTAATATTCAAATAAATTAATTCACATGTCTTATATTAGGAGTACATAAAAAATTGTGTGATGTTTGTGTAAGTAAAGCTATAAAAGCTTAAAAAGCAACTAACTTGATAACAATAACTACTATATATATATATATATATATATATATCTTTGTGTATATATGTTTGTGTATGTACATCAAAAGCCATTTCAACTGTTGTAGCACTTTCTTAGAAAATCCCTAAGTTTAAATGCTTGGGCACATGGTAACAATTCGTTTTTGTTTTTCTTTTTTCTTTGTTTGTTTTCGTATAGTATCGTGAGGTAAATTCACTTTACATAAAAATAGTAAAATAATTTAAGCGCCGTATAATATTATTTTTGAAGCAATCATAATTTCAACAAATGCAGGTTTCACATTGGACGCACAAACTGCTCAATAGTACGAACGCCGATGATCATTGCGAATACTGTTGCACAGTCCACAGGATACAAAACTAAGGATCAGCTAAAAGGGCAGTAAATGTATTATTGTAGACATTGTTATTATAATAATGTTATTAAAGGTAGCTTGCCTCAGTGGCGACAAGTATCCAGCCCATTATGTTGAATATGCGTAACAGGTGCCGCCAATAGTTTTCGAACTCCATGCGACAGCCCGTATGAATCAAGTTTTCCGATTTACTTTTGTCATGATCCCGGAAACATGTGGCCGGCGGTAGGCGTTCGTTCACAATATAATCCTGAGGACTACCGCGGCCGCAGCAATGGAACTGTAAAATACGAAATTTTGTAGTATAAAGGGAAGGACCATATTTAAAATTGATAAAAAAGGTTTTGGTTTTGTTTTACATTCCTAATTCAAACTATAAAAAGAGTCTTTGTTAATCTTAGGTAATATCTATATGAATACCCACCCAGTTCTCGTATAAAGACATTGCACCAGGACTGTTGAGCTCCTCCTCCCAGGTCGTTTCCAATGAGTTGGCCAAATTCGATGCAGCTGTATTTTCGCCCTTGGTAAGTACAAATAGAACAGCCACCTGAATAATAATAACCACACACAATATGGTAATGAACTGTAGAAAAAATAATGGTTGATTAATCATTTAATTGTTTGGGTTGATGTCATGCCTGGTATAGGTTAACTACTTACAGTCACTGTGCAGCAGACATTCTCCCTCCAGGCGGACAGATAGCCCCACAAAAATATTATTATGGCGGCAGCGCCGACGCCAATATATGCGTAGGCTGTCCAGCTGCCAATCTCATTTGTATCGTAGGATACCAGGACATAGATGCCAAAAGAGATGAGCACTAGTGCCAGCAGCTAGAAGAAGAAGAGGACGGAAACATATATGGAAAACAACATAAATACACAATACATAAACAACTAAAAAGGCAACTTCAAAACATTGCGCTACTTTTATGCTTTTGACCTTACACAAACAGAAATATCCTGGAAGTGTCTATACTGTATGTGTGTCTAAGATGTTGTGTGTGTGTGTGTGTGAACGCCAATGTTAATAGAAGCTCTAGCTACAAGCTACATAGGCGTCCGATAGGCTAGTCTAGCTGGCGACAGTAGCCAAGGCATAGGGAGAGACACTCAATCCACAACAAATATAAAACGCGACTAATAGATGCCCTGTGCTCAATCAAAATATATATATATATACATACATAAAGAGAGAGAGAGAGAGAGAGAGAGAGAGAGAGAGAGACAGAGATAGTATGTGGTCATGGCTATAAATCATAGTGAGCAATCCGCATAAATGTAGAATAAACAAGCTGCAGTCACACACCAGTTATATACACCCGCAATCCCGCCAAATACAGGGTATGTCCAGCTTGCAAAATCCGTGTCAGATTTGTTGTCGCATGAGCAATAAATACTGACAGGAATAAGCACGAGTCCTTTAATTAAAACAGACACGCAGTAAATATGAAATTGAATAGAAATTTATTCACCATGGGTGAAATTAAATTTTAATATTAATCCATTTTTTTTTTTTTTTACAGCTTAATGAGTCTATACTATATTCAAAAGACAGCTATACGTCAGAGTTTATTTAAGAATTCAGTTCACAAGTGATTATAAATGGAAAATTGATAAACTGCCAATGAATGTAAGCCATATCTGATGAAGACATATATATATCACCTGTATGTATATTGTATATGCCATGTGTTCATTCTCAAATATTATTGAATACGTGAAGTAAACTAACAAACGCATACGTGTGTGCTAAATAATTTAATATTGATTTACAACGGGTTCAATGACAAACTTAAATGGTGTAAATATTTACGCCCATGCACATTCGGGCTTTTTAATATCTATTAGTGGTCCGCAAACACTATTTGCTTAGATTTTTAGAAATGTGCTAAGTACTCAAACTGTACAGAAATGTATGAAATATTTCACATAGAATTTGAGCCAAAATACTCAAGCTCTAAGCAAGTCATAAGGGATTTGAGTATATAAACTCTATCAGCTGCAGACCTAGCAATATTTATATATATCCGAAACTGCTATATTTTTGGTTTTATAAAACAATTATCGGGTTTGAAATGTATAAATAAAACTCTAAATAGACTGTACTGAGTTTGAATATACTTTATTATGCTTAACACTTAGATGTTTCTTGATCTTCGTCATCTTAAGCTGGAATTCATCTTCGATTCTTGTTAAACTGCTTAATAAACTCATTGTTTTTCAGTTTCTTTCGACAAAACATTTCTTTGAAAGCAACATATATGTATACTTTTGATAGTATGACTTTGAGCTTTGAACTTCGAACTTAATTTAGCTGTTTTATAGAGTCGCCACATATAAAATGTTGCTAGCAAAACAATTTTTAGTTCACTTTGTATACCTCAATAACTGAACAAGTATTTTTGATTCAAACTCGAATATTCCTTTAGATATTTCACACGGCAAGTCATAGACTTTCAAATTTCATTAAATTAGGAAGAAAATTTGTTCTTTGCATTTTTGTGTATTATATACGCAAAAGTTGTTTTTGGCGATTAGGCTTTTACAATTGGTGATAATAAAGTCATTGTACTTCAATTTTCTTTGCAGGCATTTATACATACATATATGTATATATTTATATATAGGTGTATTGTTCGGGAAAATTGATACAAGTGGGGATGGTTTGTACTTCCATTGACGGCAATTGGGAAAGTAAACAAACGAATTGGCAGCGTATTTGCGACAATTGATGGCAATTATCTAAAGGCATTTTTTACTTCTCAACTTACCGTACAGAGTATGTGCAGGGCATAGGCAAACACCTTGTAACCCGATGTGGAGGCCATTCTGCTGCTTTATCCACGAATGCTTCGAATTCCTGTATGGAGCAATAGAAATCCACTTGCGCAGTGCTAGCTCACACAAAACTTGTTTTCTTTTTGTATTCGCTCTCTTTGGACAAGCTCTCACTCGATCTTGTCCTCTCTCTATCTCTCTCGCGTTGCTTAGCTGATGATGCGTATATTTTTATGAGATCATGGATCAAACTTCAGAGTGTTGGTTATAACAAAAACTGAATATCAAATATGTTCGTAACAATCAATGACACATGACGTCGTGACTATATTTAATGAAATCACAAACTCGAACGGGCTCTATGTGCTATACGGTTTTTTTGACATGTTGCATAGGTGCGTCTATGTACGAACGATTTTCTATGTATATATGCGAAGCTATCAAGAATCGGGCGCCAACTTCTAACACTGAACGGGCTGGCACAAATTCGATTCGCGTGCGTCGAATAACTGAGCGCTACCAAAGCGAACTGTCTGCCGGCTCACCGATTATTATTTTCTTTCGTCAAGCTAATTTTGTACACACGCAAACGTGACGTCACAACTGCCGTTGAAAGAGAGCAAGAGAGCTGGGTCACGCTTCACAGCGGAAAACGTAAAGCTTTTTCAAACCTCATAGCTGACCAAGTGAAAAAGCTGTGACTCGTACAGTACTGCTCATATATATATGAACACTTAGCATGATACTATATTTAGATAACTCCCGTTTTATTTGAAATTATTATAAATTCACATACATAGTTATATACCACAAAGACACAGCTCAAGCCGAAAACTATGAACAGAGATTAGACTTTTAAAAAATCTAAATAGTACATGAGATGGAGAAAGTAAACTTACCTTTAATAAAAACACAAGTATTAAAACTATACGCATCAAATATATATTCATCTCGCGTTATAAAAATTATTTCCAAGCTTAAGGATAAGCAAATCATAAACAAAGCCATAAATATCCAAGAGAATACCACAGCTTTTATCTGAAAATGAAAAATAAATAAATATCTTTGCTTAAATATAAAATTCTAGTTGCAAATTAATTCACCTTTACTTTATAGCAAACGAAAAGCAATCCACAAATCGAATTGAAGAACTCAGTTAAAGCATGTATCACAAGCGTGGAAAATGCATATTCTGTTAAAATATATATATAAATATATATATATATATACATATTATACAATTAGAGCAGTAACTATGCCAACCTGGATTATCTTCGAATATATTAACATTATAATATATCAATTGTTTTATGCATCCATATGATACATATATGTTATAACACATAAAGCCCAAAAAGAGCAATAACATTAGTTCGCGACACATTCTACCTGAAGTTGATTGCGTTCTGATAAAAAAGTGGTCTTTAAGTGAATAAATAGAATAGACGGAGAACGTATGGCCAACATTAGAGTAATTATCTATGCTAATAAAAAGTAATTGAACAATTATTCCAAAGTGTTTATTTATAGGCACTAGCTCGACTGAATATGAATTCTTCGAAATTATTATTATTATTTTATATTTATATTATTGTATATTTTATATATTTGTAAGTTCAAAGAGCTTTTAAAGCATATAATAATTTTGTATTACACTCATATTTAAATTTGTTTTATCTGTGGACCAAAAATCATATATCATCATCATCATCATCATCATCTTCCTCGTCCACAGCGATAACATCATTATAGATGGCCAAGGTTATGAATAGCATCATAAGTGAAAATATACATAAGCATAATATATATCCAGAAGAATATTTAATTAAAATTCATAATTTTTCATACCGATTACGAAAAATCCCATCACTAATGAGATCAATGCTATTGATGCCCAATATAACGATATTTTTCTGTATGAAAATAAAAATATATAAATATTTTTTAAATATTTTATTATTATTATTTATTATTAATTATTATACAAAATAATATAATAACTAACGGGTTAAGAGTGCTAGCAGCTAAGGCCATCGACTGTTAAATATTTTAATTATTTTCTTTATAATAAAAAAAAATCACTTTAAACTAGAAATGGTTCAACGATAGACCGTTTAAACAATGCAAAAGCGACATTATCTCTATGAAGAATAGTATAGCATTTACACTTACTATATTTTCTTTTGCTGCATGAGAGATTTATAAACTTTATGATGATTTTCTAAATGTACAGTTAAATGAACTATTTGTGTTTTATTACGTATTTTTGCTGGTTCGTAATACATTTGAATTACGAAGCATACATAAAGCGATATGTGAATAAATATAGCGACATTATGATTAGCCAAAACTGTAAGAACTTGATCGAACATGATTACCTATAGACTGTGTACTAGCGAGCTATGAGCCGAATGGGCAGAAGGATTATAACTTACTGAAAGGATACACGTAGATATTGCTAAGAAGCTTTAAGATATATACATAACACATTAGTTAGAATTGGTTATTATAGTTATTATTATTATTATTATTATTATTATTATTATTATTATTATTATTATTATTATTATTATTATTATTATTATTATTATTATTATTATTATTATTATTATTATTATTATTATTATTATTATTATTATTATTATTATTATTATTATTATTATTATTATTATTATTATTATTATTATTATTATTATTATTATTATTATTATTATTATCTGAATATGATGACGACTGCAAAAACGAAACTAACAAAACGTGGTAAATGATGCAATATAAAGAGTTTTTATAGCTTAAGGAATTCATATTTTTAAATTATTTTCATATACGTATTTTTAATTGAAATTTTCGCCTTAGCATTAAATTCAGCCCTAAGCTGTTGTTTCCGCTGGGTCTGCTTGACTCTCAGCTGCCGGCGTACGGAGCACACGATAAAGATGAAATGCAACAGAACCAAATGTGAAGACTAAACAAGCTACGCGGATAAAATGCAAAATTACTTTTAATTTTAATAATATTCTATGAATACTTACCAATACCCACGATATTTAAATCACTATCACTTATCGAATAAAATGGACTATAGCATACATAGATAAAGTAGGCGCAGCAAGTGAGGGCGGCATGCAGCAGCAGCCACCACTGCAAATAGTTAATGCTCTAAACATAAAATTAATGCTAATTATAAAATATATAATATATATGTATAGTATATCACGACTTACACTCCGATCGGTTAGCATAATAAATGGACTGGCAAACACTGTAGGAAGATATATCGTATACATAGCAAACGTACAGTAACAGTCTTCAGGATATGGGCCTTAAGAGAATCTATTATTAAAATGCAATTAATCGTATTTTACATATTTCTTACCTTCCAGAATTTCGTTGCAGTCATCGTAGCAGCGCAACACAAAAGTTAGAGCAATAATTAATACTATCAAATTGTAGAATAGGGAACATGTTAGAGCTGCCACGCCCACAAATTTCCAGCCTGTGCACATATTTAACCGTTAGCGTCCAAAAAACAAATGCCACGAAAGAAAAAATACTAAAGCTAACCGAACAGTTGCTATACAGCAAGTTTAAGTATTAGTACATTATATTAACTCCTGCACATTAGGCTAATGAATAAATATTAAGAAGCTAATTTATTAACTTAATTTAGCTTAGTCCATCTGACTGAAATCCAATTCCTGAAGTTCATTTGCATTCAGAAACTCTTTCTCATAGTCATAAACCGTTTTAAAAGTCTTTGCAAATATAACTAAGAATTAAAAACAGAATTATATAATTATAAACTATGTATATAAATAAATATATAAAAATTAATCAGAGAACGCACTTAATATTAATATTGAAGCTGCCTTATATATCGTTGCTAGACGTTCGTCACTTATCAGCAAAATATATATAATTCCGTTAGTGTAGGCCATGGAGAAAAA
This sequence comes from Drosophila fulvimacula, assembly GCA_035045555.1. NCBI lineage: Eukaryota > Metazoa > Arthropoda > Insecta > Diptera > Drosophilidae > Drosophila > Drosophila fulvimacula. The sequence goes on from JAWNOX010000191.1 coordinate 4,856,782, forward strand.
TAACCAAATGCTGATAATACTCGGAACCTTAAGTAATAATGTAAGATATTATAAAAAATTTGTATATTTAATATGTAAGTATATATAAATATACTTTTAATTTTTGACGAGCGAAAATATGCCCAACGCCGCCATGGACTAAGAGTAGACAATAGATGATCCATATAAGATTTAATAACGATTTTTCATCTAGAAACTTTAATCTTTGAGATAATTTTTATAGTTGTATTTTACTCAGAACTCACCAATTTTTAATCCATGCAAGCCAATTAAACTATCTATTGTTGTATATATAAATGCGGACAGAAAAAATATTGTGAACGCACCAAGGCCGAGAACTGACAGTAGTAAAAACGGTCTTACAGCCACCATTCTAGATATGTTACTAATTATTCCTATAGGTAGCATACTACTGACTAATTGCAACTGTTGCGACTTATAAAGCATGCTCATCTGATTGATTATGATCATTACTTTAGTCAATATTATATTATATTATAATAGTTTTGCTGGCTTGTTGTTTTATCAGGTGTAAGCAAAGGAACTTAGTTAATTGTCGATGTGTAGTTAGAGCGATGTGTTAAGCCGTATCTGATGTATCAAAATAATAAAATAATCTATATAGACTCATATCTTGCATATCAAAGTATTTAATAATACAGCTGAGTGAATATCAAAAAAAAAAAAAAAAAAAAAATATATATATATATATATATATATATATATATATATATTAAAAATAAACATTCAGCTTGAAGTATAGTAACATTGAAACATGTCGAAATACACATCCACATGTATCCATGTGTCGATGCATCGATGTGTATGCAGAACCCCCAAACACCGTATACCTGAATTGAATACACAATACGCTAATCGCAGAAGCAAATATATGTATTTATATGTATGTCAATTGCTGGTTAAACAAAAATGTTAAAGAAACCGAAGGTCAAGCCTGTGGCTGCCATGTCAACGCCTGGGGACACAACAAAGCCGACTACTGCAACGCGGGAATTGTTTTGCATGGCGAGTTATTGTTATAGGTACTCCACAAGGCTTCCATATAATTAAAAATACAAACATGCATAACATGAGGTTCGTTTTACTTTTTTATTATTATTTTGTATATGTATATAAATACGTCTTAAATGCCTTCATTAACGGTTTTAATTCGAGTTTTACCTGCACTTTTTTGCCAAATTTTATATATTTTGTGGTTCAAATGTAAAAACTTTAAGAGATTCCAATTTACAGATAAAATGATGAACAATTTTTAATGTATACATATATTTTACATATATTCTTTTGGACACTTGTTATAGACAACTGGTACAAGTATAGCATAAGGCTTTAACACTACATAGTATTCGTATGTATAAATTGATAAAAATCAAAACAAAAATATAAAATTTTAACATTAAGATTCGCTCTTCGTTGCTCGTAACATAAATTGTTGTTGCTATCTATCAGCGTTTTGTTTATTATTATTTGTAGCTTTGTACGACTTTGGATTCGTTTTAATTATATTTTGTTAATTAAAAAGAGCAATATGTTACGAAAGTAATAGTTGGACAATATTTAAGCGCTTACACTAGTTTATACTCGTTTTTTAGTTATATATACTTCATTTTTTAGCAAAACAGTTTTTTTTTTCTATTTCGTTCAGACAGATAACTTAAATATGTTTGGAACCAAATGGTTTGCTTCGAATATATTTCCAATATTTCTCATTGGTTTTGTTTTCTTTTACTGTGTGTGCGTTCTACGGCATTATATATTATAGAGTTAATGAGAATGTATGTGTGTGTGTGTGTGTGTGTGTGTGTGTGTATATACATTGTGTTTAGTTTAGTAGCCATTGCGGCGCTTGTAGTTGCGCACATTGTTTGCCAAGCAACAGGCGAAGATGAAGCCAACCAACTGTAATAAAAATAGGCAATAAATAATTTACATTCTGAATTCAATTAATATAAAAAGAAAACTCACCTCAACCACAATGAGACCCAGACCGACGTATTTAGCCTTCTCAGAGTTGCCGGACATGAAGTCAACAAACTTGGCACGGCAACCGCCATAAATGTTCAATGGGTTGGTGCAAGAGCCGTCACAGCAGCTAGAAGGTAGTCCACTGTTAAAAAAGTTTAACGAAGCATAATCCTGGACACCATTGCTGCCGCAGCAATGAAGCTAAAAGGGATGCACAAAAGATAAATATTAATACAACCAAACTGGCAATAAATTAATTGGATATATACCGATTTTTGAATGGCATCGAATACACCGCCCTCGCGCGCTTCTGGCGAAGCCCAGGCCTTGTCAATCACTTCACCCATGGTAGTATCGAACTTTTCCTTATTGGTGAACAGCAACACAACAATTACTAGCTGCAGAATGAGCAAGACCAACAGGCAGACGGCATAGCTCATCATCATGCACACAGATTCGCGAATAGCACCGCAACAGCCCAGGAACGAGATGAACACCACAATCGAACCAAGGGTGATCATCAGGATGGGCATCGCTGCCTGAGGTGGGAAGCCGGTCTGGCCATTGACCTCAATGGTGCCAACGCTCTGTAGTATGATCACACCAAATACAATTCCCAAAATGCCAATAAGCTGAAAAAGATATAAGAAATGCAATATATTAATATTTTGTATAAACAAATATATATAAATGGGTAAACTTGTTTGATTGCTAACAGAACAAACGATTTGATTCACATGTTATTTGCGTTCATTTTTGTTATATATATATATATATATATATATATTTTTTTTTTTTTTATTTTTTTTTTTTTATTATTTTTACTTCCCAACTGCGCATTGTACTAAAAATATCGTAAAGTCGTAAATATTTTTACAAACAAATATGCGCTACAAATGATTCTTAAGCTCACATTTTAAATATCATTGAAGTGCTTTAAAAGCTATAAACAGTTTAATAAAACAGTTTAATTCTAAAAAATAAAATATAATAATTGTGTGTACTTATCACAATTTTGATTATTATTATTCTGATTCATTCCTTACAAATTTAGAATACAAAAATATATATATATTTTGGGGTTTGCGGCTCTGCTTCCGGTCCTAAACATCCGGCTGCACTACACACACAGTCAGCTTTTAGGCAACCATCATATATATATATATATATACATTATGAGTTAAGTTGATTTAACCTTATACATAAGGTGCCATAAATGGAACAATCAGTCTGCATTTTATAGATAGCAATTGCGTAAGGCCAAAGCTGCAGTTGACAGTTGTAGTTGACAGTTGCAGTTGCCAGCTGCAGTGCCAATTATGTTTAATTGAAAGAGAGCGAGAGCGAATTTGACGAGTGTGCGAGCGAGAGGCCAACAATTAGCATGCCAAAGATAAATTATACGAATTCTTAATTACAAGTGAGACCCCACCCACCGCAGCTGACCTTAGGGATAACAAGAGCCAGAAGTACGTGGCTAATGGCTATTAAAATTAGCAGGCGCAACGCAGCTGACGTAATGCAAGCAACTAGTTGAATTAAAAGAGATCTAATTAAATATAGAAGTAGTACATGCGACTATGTGTATATCTATATATATACTTGTACAGTATATAAGCTGCAAATATTTGGGCAGGCGGCCTTGCCTAAGCTAACTAATTCGGATTAATCATACGCACAGTAGTACAAGGCTAAATGCTGCTGATTAGATAAGCCTCATCTTAAGTTTAATACGCAATACATGTATGTGTGTATATACTTATATGATTATACAAGATAGCTGTAAAAACAACTAAAGTTCAAGATTCAAAACAATTTATGCAAATTGCTCTCGCTCTCCATTGTTGTTGAGTTGAGCAGCTTGAATCGAGACACAGAAATCAAGTGCAGCAACAATTGTCTGCCAATTAATTGAATTTACCAGATTTTATTATGCACACGTTATAGTATATATGGTATATATAAAGCTCTCTATTTGTCTCGCATACCCTGCAGTTTGGCAAGCGAAGCAGAAAAAATGAAAAATGTGTTATTGAGACCACACAAAAGCCAAGCAAATTCCACTTATCTGTTTGCTTTCCTAACTTCCCCAATATGCAAAATAAATAAATAAAACAAAAATCTGGTTTCTGATATATGCACACACAGGCATACCATAAATATGGTATTTTTTTAAAACAACAAATTTTATAACAAATAAAAGAGAAACAAAGAGAATTTTTATAGCGCGCAGCCAATTGCCTTAAGTGCGACTGAAGTAATTTTACTGGTAATATTTGCCGCTGTGTGGGCGTATTGTTTTTCTAGTTAATTTTTGAATTGAATGGATGCTCAGAGCTGGTCTTGTCCAAATTTGTAGCATAATTGACCCAAATAATGTCAACAAAAGCAACATTCTACTATATAAACCGCTGAATGCTCCACTTTCTCAATAAAAAAAAAGTAAAAACAAAAGTGTAGCCTAATTAAAACATCATGAGCAATTAGATCAACTGACAAACACAACTATCTACTTATATACATATATATAGACATATATATACAGACATATTTTTATATTTTTATATACATATATACAAATATAACAGGCTCTGCATTGCTCATTTTGAAAGTTGATTTTTTTTAAGTCTTATGACGTCATGTCTCAATAACTCAAATGCAAATTGAAGCGTACGCTCCTTTTTGTCAACCCTCAAAAACAATGCGCGACCAGGAACTACTCAACTATAAAAGTTTTGAAAATGTATGCTTTGGCACTCACATAAAGTTCATGCTTTGATTATTATATCTTCTCCAGTTTAGTGCCAGAAAAATAACCAAACTCTGAGCTCATTTTCTTGGGGCAGCAACAACCCTCAAGAGCACATACTTATAGTTATTTTGGCTGCTCATCAATTGCAATAAATAAATGAAGAAAGAAAGAAATTCAATGCTCTCAATGTGAGAGCCACACCCTAAGCTGTGCTGGTCCGACCAAACGGCGCCAAATTTGTATTCCACTGACTGTCTGAATGTCTCGTCTGCCCACAACTCAGTTTGTCTCTTTTTGTAACTATTCATTTATTAGAGCTGGGACAACAAGTGGAAAGCTGCTGCTGCCGCTCGTGCAACAGGACGTATGCGTGCTATGTGCCACAAAAACAACAATTAGCAAATCATGTGACATTTTGATTAGAAGCGTATCGCAATTTCTAAAATAATTACACACTCAACACGTATATTTATAGTGCCAAAACACGATATACGACAACGGCACTCAAACTTCTAAATTTGCTAACGTAGCAAATTACAAGTGGTAAAAGTTCCGTCGAATTTCGACAGCTCAACAACATTGTTCTCACATTATAAATTTTATGTAAAATATTATATATATATATATATATATTTATATATTTACATTTCTGGCATTTCAGACCTTTCTTCCTATTGAAAGATAAGCGAATTGTGAATTAGGCAAAGGCACTGTGGCTATTTATTCTAATGCTTAAAGCATTGATTAAGAAGATTTTCAGCTTTTATATATAAATATTTAAAAATGTTACATATACAAACACCTCAATTCAGCTCTACCTCTACATAGTATATATAAAAAACTCATTCAGGGTTGTCATTAACTGGTTGCAGCTCGCATTCTAACTCGCATTCGATACTCAAAAGTCAGACGTGTAGAAAATACAAACAGCAACAAAAAAAAGTATGCTTCGTGTACCTGAATCTGGGTAAAACACACACGACCCTATAGTCATTGACTGTGTGTACCTATACCTATACCTATACCTGTACCTGTACCTGTACCTGTATGTGTGCGTCTGTATCTCTGTCTGTAGTTTCCCTTTTGTATTTAACCAGCGAATTGCACAATGTTTTGTTGCTTTCTCGAGCGTTGCGTTGCGTTGGTTTTTGATTGTTAATCATACTCTAACAAAGGCTCCTATGACTTTATTAAGCACTTTGTCATTCTTAAATGTAGACCAGAAAAATTTAACAATGGTTGGCATAAAAAAACAATTGTAACAAACTATAATAGAATATAAATAAATACAGCTCCCGCTTTGTTTATTGTGATGCATTTCACTGCTAGCTCAGCTGTATTACTGAAGCTAATGTATTTTGTGAGCTAAACGAAACGATTTGCTTCAACTTAAATTCGCTTTACTCACTTCAACTATTTTTTGCATGACAAAAGTGTTTACAAATATTTTATAGTTTTTTACATGATTTGACACATGCTCTCAATTCCCTACCAGATATAAAAAACATTAAGCGAGTATATTAAAGTTTCGGTTTGGTCAAAACTTGACTACTTCCCTTTTTTTTCGTATTTTTTCTTTCGTCTGGGCCAAGCGACGCTCAAAGGCGGCTTTTTGCCTGTTAATTTGCTTGCCTTAACTGTCAAGTATGTTATGTACACAAACACACACATACACATGATGATTCAGATGTGTATCTGTGTATATATATACTTATATATGTATGTAGGTAAACAACCCGAGGTGAGTTTGCACGTGTAAATGTGAACTATGTAAATAACGCGTGCTTGTTCTTTCCACCAGTTGCTGGCCAATGCAACAAGTTTGTGTTTTTGCTTTTCCTTTTGCTTTTGCTGCTGCTTTTATTTGTTATATTCTTATTTGCCATTTTTTATTAACTTGTTGAATTTGTCGACGAGAAGTTGATGTTGTATATTTTTCTGGTTTATTGGCTGATTCACATTTTGCAAGCTTTTCAAAATTTCGAACGGAAAAAAACACACATATAAAACATATATATATATATATATATATATATATTTATTTATTTATTTATTTATATATATAATTATGTGTGATGTGTGAATTATGTGAAAAATAATTCTGACTGTTTGAGAGTCTGCTCGACTGATTGTGCAAGCTTGAAAGCTAAAGCTTAATGAGTATTATCAGTATCAATCATACAACGATTAAGTTTAACTGTAATTCATCCTCACTTCAAATTCATTGCCTAAGCTACGTACGTTAATACCCACGATTTCCATATTTTTATATAGAGATATATTCAAGGTGCATATGCTATATTTGAGTTGGCAATTTGGTTTTAAGGTGTGTTTTCTTTCCAACTATTTGTATGCACAAATATTTGCGCTAATTAATATTTCAAATGCGTAGCGATGTCTACGATATAGTACTGTAGGTGCCTCTGTTGAGTCATCTGTTCCCAGCTATAATTGACAACTACCGAGTGTGTTTCTGTAGTAGTTCATCTTATCAGAGAACGGTTGCATGGGTCTGGAAACTGATTCATTTCACAATACGATAAAATGACATCATTCGTCGCTTCTGAATTCTGATAAATTCAATTAAAGCCTGAGCAGCAACCAAATAAACAACAAATTGGGATTTATACAAACCTCGACTGTATATAGTAGCTAACGTAAATAAGCAAAATATAGAAAAAATTTTGCGCTCATAAGCACTGAAATTGATTAAGCCGCCGCTCAGTAGTGTCTACAGTTTGCAGCATCAGCGACACTCCAGATACCAGATATAGCTATTGCCACAGAGCTACAGCGACAGCTACTGCTACAGATAAATTCAATTAAAGCCTGAGCAGCAACCAAATAAACAACAAATTGGGATTTATACAAACCTCGACTGTATATAGTAGCTAACGTAAATAAGCAAAATATAGAAAAAATTTTGCGCTCATAAGCACTGAAATTGATTAAGCCGCCGCTCAGTAGTGTCTACAGTTTGCAGCATCAGCGACACTCCAGATACCAGATATAGCTATTGCCACAGAGCTACAGCGACAGCGACAGCTACTGCTACAGATACAGATACAGATACATATTTATTCAAGTATGCGTGCATGCGTGAGCGTCTGTCTGTCTTGGGAGGCTGAATACATATACATATTTGTGTATATATGTATTTGTATATTATATAAAAACAATGATGTCATAGCCGCAAAACCAGCCATGGCAAAAACGAGGCTGGCTAAATGAAAACAGTCAAGAGTTTACGAATGGCAGATACTCCGTAAAAATATACTAAATGCAATTTGGCAATTAGTCAATATTAATCAACATTAGAAACTTAAGATATTTACTTTATAATAAATGAACTCTCAAAAACATCCTTAACAAACTGTAAGTCAATCAATCTTAAAGCCTCTATATAGTCCTTGTATAAAGTTCGAGGTTGAGCCATTAAGCCCTCTCTTAGAACAAGCTCTTAATTTTAATTTGTGCAGGGTATGTATTTCAGCAAAACAAACAAGCTTTGAAGCACGTAATCTGCTTGGGATTTACATTCCAAAACACTTGCGATTCTTCGAATAGAATAAATGCCTATTGGACAACTTGGAGCTTGTGAAATCCATATGTCTACATACATAATTGTAGATTGAGTATATACATATGTATAAAAAATTTACTTACTGACACAATGGTATTGAATATGAAGAGTATATATTTAACCATAGATGTTCCACAATCCATTTTGATTTATTGTCAGCTTCCTGTAATATATTAAAGTTAACTGATTTAGCAACAATTATATAAATATAAATAATTTATTGTTAAACAAATGTATATATAATTCACTTTGATTTGAAGTTCAAATTATGTAAATGCTATTAGCGTTATGCAAGTCCAACATGCATGCGATTAACATGATTTGTACAGTTAATGAATTTAATTTTATCTAGTGGAAAGTTGAGCTACAAAGATAAACTTGTTTTATATTTAATTATATTTATTGCCAAAGTGAAGAAAGCTTTTTTGTTGTTTTCAATTACAAAAAAAAAAGAAGATATCGTTTGCTTTAATTGAGTATTTCCTCTTTATTTGCTTATACTAAAATAAATTTATTCCATATAAGAGATTATCTTTCTTTTATAGATACACACATATCCATGCATTGACAAATATCTCTTTAAGAAACCGAACTTGACTAGAATCTGTCTTAAATTTTGTTTATTTTATTTATTAATTTTTGTATAATTTTTTATTATTGTTTTAATTTTTGTTTACATTTAAATTTTTCTTTTATTGTTTTGTACATTTACGTATTCCATATGGCATTTATGTATTTATATATATATATATATATATATATATATATATATATATATATATATATATATATATATATATATATATATATATGTATATACATATGTATATAATCTTTGACATTAAGATTACAAATTAATCTTTTCTGCTTGCATTTTTATACTTCAGTTAAATATTCAATTTTATAAATGAATGAATTTGTTTCAGTTGCTCTCCTGCTTTACTTTGTGTGCCTTCATTGGCCTTAAATCTTAGCGGCAAAAAACCGGTTTGACCTTGGCAAAAAATTCCAAATAAGATTTATGAGGAGTAATAAAAAGCGCACATATATTTTTTTTTTTTAAATATAATTTTTTTATAAAAGGCATTTGAACTCGCATTAAGATACTTAATTTTTTATACTTTTAAAATGCGTCACGGTAAGCAGTAATTAACGACAATTGCTCACAAAATTAAATACTGAACTTCACGCACTTGTTTACGTCGTAAATTGTTTAGATCGCAAATTGCGTACTTCTTCCTCTTTACTTTTATGTTGTCTTAGCAACGACGACGACAACAACAACAAGAGGGCTAGAAAATGTCTCAAGCGTTTATAGATACTAAAAACAAAAGACTAAGGTCACTGCACTTCCTCAGCAACAACAACAACGACACATTGTCTTTTGATTTAATAAATGATTTCTTGAATATTTTACTCTTGCGCCGAAGTGCGTCTTCGGTTTTGTTTTATTTTTTTCAGTGCTTTCGTACTTTCCGTTTTCAACCACTTTCTCATGAATGCGTTTTCGAGCAGCTGTCAATGCAGCATCTCACGTAGCACACAGAAAATGAAACGAGAACTCTTCAAATACATACAAGCATGTATATATATACATAGATACAGCGCAATCACTTATTCACACATAGCCGTTTAATACTAAATAATATTACCTTTTCCGATTCAAATTATCTTTTATTATTTATAGCAAAACGCTCACAGTACGTCCGACTCGTTGAAGAACTGTCTTTGAATTGACTGGAACAAGACGTAGGAAATAACGCAAAACTGGTTATCAGTGTGACCAGATTGCGTAATTCATAAAAAACCGCGTAGCCGGTGAGAAGTTTAGTATATTTCATTGCAGGAAAAAAAGTATATTGTTTGTATATAACGAATATTTAAATAACTAAAATTAAACGATACGATGCAATGAATGATCACATTTTTAAAACAATTAAAATAAATAAATATATAACCATTTAATACACATATATTAATATACATATTTTAAATTAAATAAAACTACAAATAAATTTATTTCGTTTTTTTCTATATTCTCATTTCAGAATTATAAAATAACGCTTATGATTACCAAAGCTCATACTTAGATGAGCCTGTACAATATAGAATTGCAAATATTATAACATTGAAGTATAAATGTAAGTAGGAGATAATTTTCGTTTTTGACGCCGGTTAAAAAATTAAAGTTTTAATAATTTTGTCTTCTTTCGTTGTTGCGGGTCTGATTTGCCAAACAACAGGCAAATATGAAGGCGACCAACTGAAAATTTATGAATAATAAGTAAGTAATAAAACCTAAATATATATATATACGAGATTAATACCTCAACTGCAGTTACGCCCAGACCAGCATATTTAATAATGTTGGCATTGGTGTCCCATAGTGATTCAACTGCTGACTTGCAGCCCGGCTTAAACAGAACAGAAGTTAAGCTACAGCTTCCATTCGAGGGTGAATCACAGCAAGAGGCGGGATAGACAGTGCCATAATCGGAGAATTTAAACAGGCCACAGCATTTCAGCTGGAATATGGAAAGAACTTTGATTATCTACAGTTATCTAGTAATATATGTCTTAATACTCACAGATTTCTGCAGAGTATCCATAAGAAGACCATCAGATTTCCTCTGATCCCAAATCGTTTGCACCACCTGATCAAGAGATTGTCGTATTTGCACATGATTGATCCAGACATATATTATCAAGGCGAATTGGCACAAAAACAAGCCCAACATAATAATGGAGTACTAGAAGCATAAAAGATCAATCATTATCTAAAACTTAATATATATTTAATTCGTTTCAGGCCAATTTACCGATGTAAGTGCACAGGTACTTTCGCGTATGGCACCACAGCATCCAATAAACGAGACCAAAAAGATAACACAGCCCAATATCAGTATAATAATCGCCACACTATTTGCAGTAAATGTTTGGTCGACGCTGGAAAAATCTTTAATTTCCGAGACCATAAGGGAACCAAACACGATAAGCAAAATACCGCATATCTGAAAACAGAAAATTAATTACATTCCGCGTGACTCAAAAAGGGCACAACAATTGGAACTAGAATTGGACCAGTCATAATAAATAACTTATTACTCATGATGCCCCTAGGTATCAATATGTATATATGTATATATATATATATATATATGTATTGGCTCTTTCGAAACATCTGCTACAGCTCATTAGCAACAATTACGCTCAACATCGGCATGTAAAAAAAAGTAATATAAAAAAATCAAATTTCCCACTCATTTCATGACATGAGAGCCCTTTTTTATTAGATAAGATAAAAGCGGAAATATATCTATATGTATATATATATATACATATCATTTTGCGCTCGTAACAACCACATTTTTGTGCAAAGATCATGAGTTTATTTTATTTATTCCTTGAGATAAGATAGTCGCTGTTATGAGTGTTTTCGTTTTTCATAATATTCAGTCGAATTGTCTCAGCAAAAACTTACCACGAACAATATATTGAATATGAAAAGCACATATTTAACAAAAACTCCACCACAATCCATTTTAGAAGTCACAATTTTGTGCTAAGTCCGGTGATCGGTATTCACAACTTCAATTCCAAAAATCAACTGATTGTTTTTCTTTTAGCAAGTAGTATTGAAAGCTTTTTTATATAGTGGAGCTTTTTGTTATCTTGAAATGCACGGAACTTTCTTCGAATACAGCGAGAACTTCTAAAAGCTTTGTATACTTTTAGGCTTTACACAATCAATCAAGCCATGAAAAGCTCAATGCAACCAATCCGAAAATATTCAATATTCAATGTAAAATACTATTTAAAAATCAATAATAATAAAAAAAACTTAATGAAAAATCTTTGAATAACATAAAAAGAAAGTTTTAAACATTTTTTAATATACTTTTTTAATTTGGATAAAAATTCGAAAATATATTTAATATAACATATAAATAAAAAAAACTCAGTATTTGGACTGTTTGTTCTTTATTCAGCTTCCACAATCCAATTTTGATTTATCAGTAGTTTCAACAGATTATTTATTTTCGGTGGCTTATATAGGCACATTCTTGTTACGCATGCACTTGGCCAACATACCAGCAAGGATGAAGACAATCAGCTCGTAAATGCAAATGCCAAGGCCGGACCACAATACCAGATCGTTGTTATCGCTCCAGAATTCGGTGAATTTCTGATTGCAGCCCTTGCGGGTCTGATAAATGCTAGCCGCGCAGATCTGCTGGCGATTCGAATATCCGCAACAGCTGCCGGGCACAGCTTGATTGTTATCGATGTAGTTATTGTAGCTGGTGTTGCCACAGCAATTGAAAGTGAGCTCCAATGCGCTCATTGGATAGCCATTCGCAGATGTATTCTCATTCCAAACCGTGTTAACCAATTTGCTCATATCGTTCAGGAATTCTGTGCCATTCACAGCGATCCAGCAGGTGAGCACCAATTGCAGCACAAATAGTATAAACATAAAGGAAGAATACTGAAATATAGTAAATTCAGATTAATTTAATTATATTTACATACATATTTTAAAAAATAGGTGAAGCTTACCGTTGCCGTTAGGCAAGAGCTCTGACGCCAAACTCCACAGCAGCCGAAGAAGGAGATGATAAAGATCAACCCACCCAGTACAGTCACACAGATTGGGATAGTGTTCGTATCGGATAGCTGCTCGACGGCAGTCAATTCGCTAAAATTCGATAGCATTATGGAGCCCAGCACAATTAGCAATACACCGACGACCTAATAATAATAATACAGTGGTGAAATACATTATTATTTGCAATACTAATGATAACCATTAAATGGTTGCCTTTCTATGCAATTCTCATGAACTATTATAAATATTGCTTAAGGATCTACTCAAGCAGTCTAATATTTTTTATTTTTTCTAACTTTGCTTATAAGCTTAAATTTTTTAAAAAGTTGTAAGCAATAAATATATGTCAAATAAGCTTTAATATTTTCATTTCTTATCTTTTCATAAAATTGACAAAAAAAATCTTGCATGCGACCAATTTATATTTTACGTTCTTTTTAAATAGTTACAAGTGAATAATATTGTTACAGGAAGATAAATACTGTTTGCAACGTTATCATTTTCACAAATCTGACATAATACATCATTGATAACGACTAACAGACACATGTCCACTTCTTAACATTTATCATAATGAGAACCTCATTACATTTCAAGTGTTTGAGTCACTGGCAATGATAAAGCCTGTCGCAATATATATAGATAAATGGTTATATATAAAATAATTGAAAAAAAAATAATAATAATAATTTCATGAGCTCTAGCACATGAGCAATATTTGTTACTATATATATATATATATATATATATATATATATATATATATATATATATATATATATATAGGTTTGTTAACTGCGTAATATGATACGTAGGTAGCAAATAAATATCTGTCTTATAAGGATTGCAAACTATTTACGATTAAAAATATATCCGTTTCTTGCCTTTAATATTATATATTCTAATTCTATAGGTTAGCATATTAAAATATTGAATAGACTGTATTCGAGTTATACATTGGCAAAGAATATCTATAGAATAATTTGTATAAATAGTATTTTTCATTTACTTATAATTTAATTTAAATATTTGATAAAACCTTAAAAATAATTTTATATTTTTTAGTTTCCATATTATTTTAAAGAATTATAATTTTCACGAAAAATTCGTATCATATAAAATATGAAACTTGTATGAAGCTTTTATTTATTTGCATTTAGGACGTATTTAAAATTTGTTTTTTTTTTATGCATATCATAATTTTATTATTTTCATTTTAACAATATATTTTTATAATTTTTTATGATTTTGCAAATTTAAGAATTGTTTTTAAAATTCACGTAAACACATTTTCCACTATTTTCCAAATTTTTATGAAAAATAACTCACCAAAAACACTATATTTATTATATAGAGTAAAATATTAAGTATGCCCGACATGCAACCCATTTTGAAGCAGTTTTTTTTTTCAACTTTGAATATAATTAATTAAGATTTTTTTGTTTTGAAATATTTTTCGCGCTTTGTGTACGCGTCGATTACTTTCGTTCGATTGAACTTGCCCTTCTCAGTGCTGGCCATTATAAGTGCAAATCGAGCTGTATCATATCTAGATAGATTTCCCCTGTTGGGGTATATCTTATCAGCGAATAGACAAAGATAACCAGTATACGCAGCGTTGCTCTAGGTCTCCCAAAAATACAAAAGCAATGCTAAAATTAAATATTTTGAGTACACTTGGTATATAGCACTGATTCATTGATAAGCTGTGAATCAGTCCCAAGTTGTTATGATCTAATACGTACCCAGAGACTAGCTGTGAACCAATATAAATTTGATATATACACATATATTGATAGTAAGTTCTGCGAACTATGCTTAAAATTAGGCACGAAATTCAACTAAAAATTTATATATATATATATATATATATATATATATATATATATATATATATATATATATATATATAATTGATAAGATATTTCACCAGATCAGATAAAGCAAGTGCGAACGCTGTATTTGACAGAACCCGACTAGGAAATACCTTAACCCTCCTCTGATGTGCGCTCAAAATTTCTATCAATACTTATAGCTAATAGACAAAATATGTAGCTGGTCTCTAGACAGACGTAAGATCAACATAGTTCGTCGTTAAGATCGGGAATGCCACGCCTTCTACTGACTGTGTTAACCAGACCATAATACCCTGAATTCCCATTTGCAATGGGTCCAGGGTATACAAAATGACAGCTGACAATAAGTCCATATTGGAGGTAACTACGAAACTAGTTTGTTTATTTACGGCTGATGTACCTTTGTTGATGCATGATAATGTAATGATGTACTATACACAGTATGTAGACTAGCAGCGGCTAGAGCTTAGCGCTGTTTCATGGCTTTGGCCAAGCAGCACGAGAATATAAAGATGGCAAGCTCAAAGAGGGCTATGAACAAGCTGCTCCAGCTAATGATGTCAGCATTGTTGGTCCAGAAATCGTGGAACTCCTGATAGCAACCCGGACGTGATTCGTAAATGGCGGCAGAGCAGCTCTGATCGCGATTCGTATAGCCGCAGCAGGAGGCGGGCACGACACCGGTATAATCCTTGTAGTTGTTTCTTCCACAGCACTTGAACTAAAGAAAAACGAAAATTGCTAAGCAAATAAATCGACAGAGTTGCCACATAAATGCTTACGGTCAGCTGCAGGGCATCCATGGGATAGCCGTTGGCAGCATCGTTCTCCGCCCAGGCCCTGTTCACCAAATTGCTTATTCTATTAGCGAAATTGCCATTCTCGCAAAAGATCCAAATGGACAGAGCCAATTGCAAGGCGAACAAGATGAGCATGCAGACGGCATACTGGAGGAAGGCAATTGGAGAAGTCAAATTAGTCTTGCTGGCTATTCAAGTGGGGAGTAATACTTACGATTGTGGTGCAGCAGGCGTTTTCGCGAATGGTGCCACAGCAGCCGAAGAAGGCGACCACGAATATGAAGCCGCCAATGACTAGGATGCAAATGGGTATGGTGCGTGCATCGAAAGTATCGCTGAAGGAGCCAAAGGTGCCCACGCTATCCAGCATGATCGAGCCGACCACGATGAGCAAAATGCCAGCAGCCTAGAAAATGCGAAATTTAATTCAAATTATAAACAAAAATTTGTATTATTAACAATTCACAACTGGTGCATAGGAAATTTATTGCAGATATATTTTTGCAATATTCTCAGCGTCTTAGCGTCGTAGATAAAAGCCAAAGTAATATCCATATTCACTTAGATTCGACTTCTCTGTATAGTTGCCGCTCCTCTTCACACTTACCACAAAGACGATATTGAGGAAGTACAGCAAGTACTTGACCATCTGCGATAGGCAATTCATGTTGATTAATTTGTTTTTTGTTTTCCGTTAGTTTTCGATAAAGGTCCGTTCGTTGCGACGTGTCGACAGTTCGTTTCGCTATTGAGCTCAATTGGTAAGATCTAGGCCTTAATAATGGAATCGTGTTGCTCCACTACCCTGGGGTTGCTGACAAGGCTTATCTAGGCAGCTATCTAGCCAGCGATACACATAACAAAAGTTCGCACCATAGATTTCCTACATAACATAAAGAGAGAGACTTCTACATGCGCGGCTATGTACTGGGCGGGCTTATCAATGGACCCTTATCGGATTGCACCCAAGAGTCGGTATATCCCGGTTGTGCCAACTGTTTATTGGAAGCTTTTATTATTTATGCCCTGGCATTAGCGAGCAGAGAGAGAGATAGAGAGAGAGAGAGATAAAAGCTGATCTAATCTGAGTCATCAGTTGTGCATTGTCATCGTGAAGAACTTTGTGTTCCCAGCCAGGGTGGCCTCCTTGATAAGCATCATGCGGCCTCTAGTGATTCATCTGCAAGCACTTTTACAGTCTATCCGAATTTATATTTTGCCATGAGTCAAAATCTGGTTATCGGCGGCGATATTCGCGAAGCACTTTCCAGTCGGGAGTCCCCCACAACTTTTGTACATGCTTCGCTGATTACCGAACCCAAATGAAATCATAATCAGTTGCTGATCGATTTGACCGGGCAACGGTTCAAATACAAACGATGCCACTAAGCCCCTTTGATTACTTTATTGTCAGCTAGTTAAAGTCACTAAGTATGCAGTAATTATTCGGCTATAAATTAATAGTTGTTGTTGCTTCCTAATTAAAGCCAAAACAGAACTGATATCTAGACATGCCTCCGAGATTGCTATAAATTGTTTACTGTATCGAACTATTATCATTTATATTATAAACTTTTTACTATCAGCAGTTCTCAGGAATTACTTGGCAGCACGCGATATGTTCTTTTGGGACTTAATAATAATTTATTAATAAAAATAATGTTGTCAATTTCGTACTTGCAATAAATAAATAAATAAATAATTGAAAATCTTTTTTTAATTTTTTTAAATTTATATTTCAATTTTTGTATTTTATTTTTAAGTAATATTTTTTTTAAGTATTTATTTATATTATATATATGTATTATTAATAAAAATAATGTTGTCAATTTCGTACTTGCAATAAATAAATAAACAAATAATTGAAAATCTTTTTTAATTTTTTTAAATTTATATTGTTTCATCATTAAAATTTCAATTTTTGTATTTTATTTTTAAGTATTATTTTATTTAAGTATTTATTTATATTATATATATGTATTATTAATAAAAATAATGTTGTCAATTTCATACTTGCAATAAATAAATAATAAAATAAATAATTGAAAATCTTTTTTTTATTTTTTTTTAATTTATATTGTTTCATCATTAAAATTTCAATTTTTGTATTTTATTTTTAAGTATTATTTTATTTAAGTATTTATTTATATTATATATATGTATTATTAATAAAAATAATGTTGTCAATTTCATACTTGCAATAAATAAATAAATAAATAATTGAAAATCTTTTTTTAATTTTTTTTAATTTATATTGTTTCATCATTAAAATTTCAATTTTTGTATTTTATTTTTAAGTATTATTTTATTTAAGTATTTATTTATACTATATATATGTATTTGCAGTGTGCCTGGAGGCACTTGCTTCAGCTGAAAGCTGTTCTGATTCTGTGTGCTCGACTAGCAGCCACACAGACGGAAAGGGCAGATTAGCTCGCAGATTGCCTGTCGAGCCTTATCAATCATATCATGCTTCTCCCTCCTATATACACCGGCAATACCAGTAAGTTCAGTTCACATAAACCGCACGAGAATGCCCATTGAATTGAGCCCATCAATTATTTTTATTTGCTTGAAATATCCCCGTTGTTGTGGAAGTCCAAAAATGCCTTTAAGCAGTATTAATTTTTCAGCAGTTATTATCATATCGCTGAATCGTAGCCTATCAGCCTATTTCTTGGCTTTTCGCTCTATGACTAACGAAAATAACCCAGCCGCTCTATTGGAAAGATAAGGCCATAGAGTGTGCAATAGTCCGCGTGGAAAAGGTTTCTTCTGAAATTCAATTAAGATTAGCCTATCGCAAGATCGAGCCGCGAATATAGCCAAATTAGAATTGGGTTCGCTTTCCAGTGAAGAGACAATCGCCTTAATTAATTTATGTTTTTTATTGCACTTTGTATAAATTAAAAGTTTATTTGTACAGCAGAAATTAGCACAACTAACGAATATGAATATGAATAGAGTGCGAATATTATTGTAAATACAATTTTTGAAGATTCGTTCAGTGGACAAAATGTGCGCAGTAAAGTAAAAACGAGATTTGTATGGCCAACTGAACCATCAATTTATCAGTTAAGAATATATATATATATAAAGTATATATCAATTTGCTTTTCTTTTCTTTTGTATAAAATTGGGCAACATAATTCGTACTTTCGGTTTGCATTAAAATTAGTAAGGCCTCAAAGTCGGGGACTCAGAAATACTGGAGTCTATTAGTAGTCCGCTCGGCGTCGATAGTTCCGGATGCTGTTTGCCAAACAGCAGGCAAAGACAAAGCCCACGAACTGTGAAGCAAATATATATAATATATGAAATATATGAAATAAAAGTAAGATCTGTAGTAGATGTTGACCCACCTCAATGGCGGCTATAACCAGGCCGGTGTACTTGATGATGTCGCTGTTTCTGTCCCAGAACTCGACGAAGGCCTGTTTGCAGCCGCGACGGTAGACCGTTTCCTGGCGACAATTGTTGGTGTCCTTGCAGCACGAGGGCGGGAAATAGCCCTGGAAGGCATAGTCTGCATAGTTCATGCGGCCGCAGCACTCCATCTGCAGAGAGAGAGAGAGGGAGAGAGAAAGGGAGAGCAATATAGACAAATCTTTCATTTTATGCTTGTTAACACTTACACTAATCTGTATGGCGTCCATGTAGTCGGCGCGGCGTGTGCGACGCTCCCAGGCCTTCTCCACAACATCGCCCATGATCACCAGATATTTGTCCTTTTGCAGCCACATGTAGATGACCAGCGCCAGCTGGCCAATCATCAGCACGAACAACAGAATGGAGTACTAAATGGAGACAAATATACATCTTTCACTATCTCTCTCTCTCTCTTGCTTTCTCTTTATCGTCCAGCACTCACCGTCATGGACATGCAGTAGGATTCGCGAATGGCGCCACAGCAGCCAAACCAGGAGATCAACAATATAACGGTGCCCAGCACAATCATCGTTATGGGCACCTGTTGGGTCCGTAGTGCTTCAGTAAAATCATCGATGTTGTGAATGTTGCTGAAGAGCAACGCTCCAAATACAATCAACAAGATGCCGCATATCTGATAAAAGACAAATTTGAAATATTTATTATTTTAACGTATTTTTATGTAAGCAGGCCATAAAGCAGTGTAACTGCTTGTCAGCAACAGCAGTAGCGCAATCTATTTGTCATTTTATCGCAAGCAGTAGAATACATAATTTTATTATTCCCTACTAAACGTAAGGTGGCGCTGGATCTGATAGTTACAAGATCTAAAGTTAATTAAGTTATATTTGCATTCGGTAGGTGTCGTTAAAACTGGCTCAAGAGATCTGAATTAAAAGCAGTTCTTTTGGACTACGCTAGATGTCTTTATTATCATTTGTTCTACACTGTAAAAGGAAATGGCGCTATGATCGTCATTTAGCATATCTTTCGGACAAACGGACATTTATGGTTGCTGTCTATGCTTAAAAGGATCTGTGATCGCTAGATGGAGGCACATGTTGGATTTGCTTGGGAAATATTTGAATATGTTGGCTTGTGCCTGCACTACTTTAAAAGCGAATAATTAAAAATAATATAATAAACTTAAATTGCACAACAAAGTCTATTTTGCACATTTTATTTTAAACGTTCTGTATATGACACCTTCAATTGGTGCTTTTGCCTTATCAATAGCGCCTATCTAATCGATAGTGTCAATCCAATTAAGCAATTTAGATTAGTTGCTATCCATAACAAATATATGTGCTAAAAGCAACTGTTTGCATTGATTTTGGCGGCTTGTGACAACCGTCAGCCAATGAATTTGCAATTCTAATTTATGACCGTGACTAATTTAGTGCGAATGGTAGTTACACCTTCTATTGAGAGTAATCTTCCAGTGGAGGCTAATTCGGCTTGACCAGTGCAGCCAGCCACGAATTTTGTAGCCCACTTCCGCGGCAATTAATGAGCGCGCTTGAACTCACAATTTGACCTATTTTAAAGACGACGACGACATCAATGAATAATTTAGACAGTCAACGAGTCACCCATTTAAGATCAGACAGCGATGAGCGCTTCTATGAACGGCACAGCTATGTGTGTGCAGCGTAATCACTAAGCTAAATACATAGCTATATATATATATATACATGTATGTACATATGTACTTATATAGCACATAGCATAAGCCACAAGTCAAGCCAAATGAGTTCAAGTGTGCTGTCAGCGCCTACGCCCAAAGGGTGCGTGTGTAAATGCAATGTTTTCTCTACCAGAGACAGAGTGACTCGCTGACTGTCCGACTGCCCGACTGTACTGTCAAGTTCATATACTCGTATATATTTATAATTAAGACAGACTATTTTAGGCGTGGACACCCTCGCACTTGCGCAATTTCCCATTTCATATTGCACAACTTTTGGCTGTTTGTTTGCGTGACTAAACTACAAACTATTTCAAATTTAATTCTACATTACGTTTAGCTATCAAATTTCATAACTCGCATACATAAACATAAACATAAACTTGACATAACTATGCAGAATTTGCAGCTATGACATAATACTTAGGGAAAAGGGAAAGGGTATCCAACGCCATATAATTATTTTTTAGTACTTAATTAATAATTTCCCTGCGTCAAAATGAGTTGATTTTTATCTTATTTTATTTTTTTAATAAAAAATAAAAATATAATAATACATTATAAAAAAATAAAATAAAAAATAAATAAAATAAATATAAATTATAAAAATTATATAATTATTCTAATTTATTTTTAAAATAAAAAATAAAAATACAAAAATTATACAAAATAAAAATATAAAATTATATAAAATAAAATAAATATTAATTATAAAAATTATATAAAAACAATAAGTTGATTTATTTTATTTATTTAACCAAAACTAAAAATAAAATAATATGAAATAATAAAAAATAAAATAAATATAAATTATAAAAATAATGGCAAATTATTCAAAAATATTTTAAATTAAATAATGTAGCTAGAAGTAATTATTTTGCAATCGAATTGTTGCAAGCACAGAGCAGAGTTGTTCCGGCCAGTGTATATATATATATAAGTTTATAGCCCCTTATAACTGGTCTTTAGTAACGTTTTTTCTACATTCATTGAAATGGAAGTTAGAAGTTGCCTTTTGAGCAATTACAAAACAAATAAAACCTGTTGCAGCTGCGCTGTTTGACTAGTTGACCTCGTTGCAGCTGGCCAAATGTTACTTTATATGGGAAGCTAAAGAATCAAAATATATATATATATATATATATATATATATATATATATATATATATATATATAAAAAACAATAGATTTCCTATGCGAGGGTAGACCGTAAACAAGTGCAATCAATCATCTCGTTATCTGCCTTTCATCGAGCTACTTTCTACATCACATTACTTTTCAAGCCACCCTCGTTTATATACGTGTATATACAGCGTTAGCTACGTCAGACAACGCCACACAACTCTTGAAGTTAGCCCAATTTTGTTTAAATAACAAGTTTTGCATTCCTGATGATCTCAAAAGCTTTTGGCTTTTTTGTGTTAACCGGTTCTTAGGCCTAACAAATATGCCCAAAATAACAAAACAAAGCACAGTAAAAACTGACTACGAACAACTGAGCTGAGCTAAGCTGAGCTGAGCTGAGTTTCGCTTTCTTCAGACATTATCAAATGCTATTGTCTCTTACCTAACAGCTAAAGCATGCATTCTAAATTTAACTCGGTATTCGTCACGGCCGTTAGTCAGGCACAGTGTTTACTGTACTGCATGTAAGCATAGGAAAACCTGTTTGAGATGGGCTGCGACTTATGATATCATGCGAACAAATTAAGTTTCGACTCGTCTCAGTGGAAAACGTAATTAAACGTAAATTACAAATGAAAACTTAACAATGGAAAATGTAATTAAAATAAATAAAAAATAAAAAATACTTTGTATATATTTTATATGGGTTTTTGTTCACTCACCGAGCAGAGCAAATTGAATATAAATAATATATATTTAACCATAGAGATTCCGCAGCTCATTTTGCTGAGTTTTGAGATTATATTCGATTCGATTCGATTCGATTCGTGGGGACGGCTGAAGAACTGCAACTGTTTTTGTTTTGTTAATATTTTGATATTCGTTTTTCGCTTTCATACATATGCGTAAATATATACATACATATAAATATACACATATTTTACGCTCACACATTTAAGCGAAAATTTAAAAAAATATCAAGTATACGTTATAAATATATTATTGTATCATTTTTATTGAATCAGCCAAATGCACGCACATACATACGGTCTACATGAACACATACAGATACATGCTGATATACATACACGCACACAGACCCATATATACATACATACATATTTATGCAAGCGTCAACAATGATCTTTGTTTATAACAAAATTAAATTCATTTCGCTTTCGTTCGTTATCATTTTTAGCTCAGCAAAACATTTTTAGTTTCTTCTCTTCTCTGTTGGGATTTTTGTTGAGTTCTGTTGGGCAGCTTAGAAATTAGATTAACAAAGATTTTCAAACGCGCAACGTTTCGCTTAAAATCTAATTGTGAAGTGTGGTTCTTGGCATTCAGTTGTTCAGCGCACCAGCTCGGGCAACAGCTTTTGCTTGGGCAGCAGCGACGCCTTTAGCTGATTGAAGCGCTGCCAGATGAACGGATAACGCGCCGCCCACGAGAGCCACGCTTCCTTGCTAGCCGTGCTGGCCTCCACCTGTCGCAGATGTTTGTAGTATTTGTTGTTTCGCTTAACAGCAGCCGCAACATCCTGAGCGAATCGGGCAAAGCGTAGCTTGAGCAGTGTTTCGGACACATCGAGCAGCTTATTGCCCTTGGGCGGATGCACCAGGCACAGCTGGCAGACAACATAGTCCTGGCCTTGGCTCTTGTTGAGCGGTATGAAGGTGGCCTCACGCCCAATCAGGCACTGCTGCAGCCAGGAGTAGCCGTTGGCATTGACTCGCACGCCCGGTAGCTTAACAGGCAGCAGCTTCTCACGAGATGTGAAGATTGGTATCAGCGGACGATGCTTGATCATCAGCAATGTGTCCTGATCACGCTGCTGAACGCCACGTATTTGTCCAGTGTGCATAATCCGCTCGTTGATGATGCGCTCCGGTATGTGCGAGGGCTGCTTGAATTGGCGCACCAGATAGGCGGGCTTCCTCTTTATGTAAGCCACCAGCAGCATCAGCGACGAGGTGCCGTAGATGGCCAGTTCGGTGCCCACTGTGTCGCGTTCCATATAATTACATAAGTTGTGATATTTCTCCACGAGCTTCTCCATTTTTGTATTTTGTTTATATCCTATTAAGTACACTAGTGCCTAAAGGGAAAGGGTGTGGACAAACTATTGAGAAAACTGTTTTATGCAATTGTTTTTAATGACATCATTTTTATTTTACTTAATAAACTGGCAGCGCAAACGCGTTCCAAATCGGTTCGATTTCTTATATATGCACTGCTAATGTTTGTATGTGGCTTGTACATATGTTTCTCTGTTTGAGCAGTGGCTAATTTTATTTTTCAGTTTTTTGTTGTCATTCGTATGTCTTCTTCAATTTATGTTTTGCTTTGCTTTGCTTTGCAACTCGAACTAAACTTTTGACATTTACGCATGCCGACAACGCTTGAGTGCAAGCGAGCTGGCATGTGTGAACTAAACGATCCCTAAGCTGCTTTCCAACACTTGAAAGTTGACGTCTTGCAACACTCTGCGATCGAACACACATACACACACACACACAAGCAATATCAAACGGTATTCAAAATGCTCACTCACACACACCTTGAGCGTACAATTTTCCGTTTTATTTTCGATTTGGTTTTTGTTTTGCGCGCGCTACGGTATGAACTGCTGCCGTTGTCGTTTCAGACTGAGATCGGCGACCACAACAACCGCCTGTTGCTCCATGCCAGTCGGTTGGGGTCGCTCACACACAGACAATGACACACACTCAAGCATAAATATATACACCAACGCGTCGTACGGGGGCACGTTGGCGTTTTTGGCACTCGGCTTCCAATTGATTACCGTACCACTTTTATTGGCGCGCGATGTCTATTTACATATGTTTGTACAAACATACGTATGGTATATACATACATACATACATATGTACATACAATATTATTTGTATTTGTTTTGCTTACAATTTCCCCAACCCCGCCCCATTTGAATGCCGTTGCCATACCTGCTGCTATTCGTTATAAATGCATCAACTAGTTTTTCTCTGTCTCTCTTTAATAAATATAAACTAATGAGAAGGCCCTTTGTTTGTTTATTTATGCAAATGCGTTTTGGCTTTGGACGTGATTTTTTGGAATTTTTTTTTTATTATTTTGTGGTTGCGCGCCAAAACGTGTTCTCGTCTTGAGGTTTTGCATTGACATACGTTTTGTGTCGAATACCTTGTTCTGAAGTCTCAATTACGATGCAGAGCTGAAATTACACTGTTTAACTTCCTCCTTTAATGACAATCTCAAGCAAATATTCAATTCTAAGCTTCACTTTTCCCTGACACCAAAACAAAAACAATGGCTGTTACAACAATAACAATAACAATAATAACAACAGCAACAAAACTGGTTTTCAAGCTGTTGTAACTTGCGTAATCCAGTCGAATAAACGTGGCTTGGAAAACACAGTTGTCATAATAAATAAGGTGTGTATATATACATATATATATATATATATATATATATATATATATATATATATACTATGTACATTCATATACTTATTGCGACTTTGCCTCATCTGTGCCGTCGTCACAGTCACCAAATCTAATTAACGAGTGCACACTGTACAATTAACCTCGGCCATATGTTAATGTATTTCCATGCTGCGACGCACACATACATGAGTACATACATAGATATGTACATATAAATAATAAAACTATTTTACATGATTCATTCATTCATTCATTTATCTTAGCAGTAGAATTTTTAAAATAGCTGAAGCTTCCCAGCTAGTTCCCAGCATTCAAGTCCAGATTTCCCAGTGCTATGAAACGCTTACGTCAAATGAAAGTAATTTTAGCTCTCGCTTAATAGGCAAATTGCTTAGCCCCTCCCAAGAAGCTTTTCAGGCATAAATACTAAATTATTTCCGCTAACATTCGACAGCTGGACAAACAAGTTGAGAGAGTAAACAACACACGGACATGCATACTTATCTACAGTAATCCCTATCAAGAGACGTTCATTGTGCAAATGTACACCCTGTACCGCTATGTTCTATTAATAACTGCAACTGCAATATTCCCTTTAAATAAAGTTCTGCTATAGAATATTCATACTGTAGTAGTAAATGGTATATCTCTTATAGAGTATGCACACTGTAGTAGTAAATGGTATATATTCGGTAGAGAAGAAAGTACAGTGATCACTGGATTTGCATATTTCTTTTTAACCATCTCTTCATTTTTCACACCTCAAAACCTGTTCGCATAACTGGTTCCTTAAATGAAAACCATGTGACGTAGCTCACGTATACGTATGTATGTATGTATGCCTTTCACAAGCACGTTTTACTGTACGTAATAAATGAAAGTAAAGCGATTAACGAATTGAAAGAAGATTAATTGGAAAATAGGGACGCCATAGTTGTGTGTGCTTTATTCTGTGCGGCTGCAAGGCAGCTTAGTCGAAAACATTTGAAATTATTTCCAGTTAAAATCGTAAAATTATGAGTGAGCTTAGCAGATTTACATAAATACGGAATCAATATAAGCGTCGCGTGTACTGTATCTGTTGACCATGTGGTGACTGTCCGGCACTTGCGCCCGTTCCCGGCTGACCGGGCAGCATGGACAGCTGCTGCCTGGCCATTTGTTGATCATAGGCACTGGAACTTCTCCCCGGTGCATAGCCCTGCGTAATGCTACCCGTGGCCTTGGTATTCTGCATTAATGTAAACAAACATTAGATTGGCTTAGATTTTGGAATATTTAACAGATCTCACCTGTGCTGCACTGCTGCTGATTTGTAATACATTCGGATGCAATGATAGCTCGCCGAGCAGTGGTTTATAGATGACACCACCCTCGGACAGTAAATGCGGTGGAGGAGGCACATGACCCTGGGACTGACCATCATGCTTCACTTCAATGTGATAACGATCCGGCAGCTTCTCCATGGTCACCTGTGGCTTATTGGACGTTTGCACGGTTAAACTGCTGGCTCCCGGTTGCACCTGCACCAGGTCTGACTGCGAAATGGGCGGTTGATCCAAATTAATGTGAAGCACCTGCATCGGCTGTGCTTTAGGTGATGGTGACTGTGAGCCCGGAGCTTTGCTGACAGTTGCACTGGGTCCGGGTTGGAGCTCGACATGATATGCAGGCCGCAGTGGCACGCCATAGTTGTATATGGACTGAAGACGAGCGTCTGCCTGATGCTGTGTTGTCGTTGGGGCCGTCGATGTCTGATAGAACAAAGTTCCCGTACTCGGATACTGCGCCGTAGACTCTGCAAAAGAAATCAAGAAAGAGATAGACCGGAAAGTTTAGTGTGTGGTCAAATAAACTAAATGTTCAACGTAGAGGGTTTTAGATGAACTACTTAAAGAGTAACGATTAATGTTCTTACTGTTCCATGACATTTTAGCATAGTCCGCGCCACGACGGTAGTCATCGTGTTCTGAGAAACGAATTGTAAACAAATAACGAAATGAAAACGTAAATTAAGCGTGTCTGTGTTGGTTAGATATGCTACTCAAAGTATGAGAATGGCTCTGCTACATATTAAGATTAGTAGAGTAGTAATACTACTAGTGAGAAGGCATTTGTTTAGAAGGCTTTTCCTTACTCTGTGGCTGTGGTGTTGCATAGTTAGCGGGGTTCTTGTAGTATGCCTGATGCTGTTGGCTGGGGGGTGGTGAAGGACTGCGACCGCGTTTCACAGTCGCTGGTTGGCTGCCAGCGGGCGGTGGCGGTGGCGGTTGCTAAAGAAATAATTAAGCAAATTGTATAATGTTTGGCAAAATGTGTTATAAAAAGGTGACTGACCTTCTGCAGCAGCGGCAGCTGATGATGCAAGCGACCAGGTGGCAGAAATACCTGAGCTGTGGCTGCATTGGCTGCGGCTGCCTGCTGCATTGCCTGAACTTGCTGCAGTGCAAATAATTCGTTCTCCGCCTGTTTCTTGCGCGTTTCGTCATCGTTTAGCACTTTTTTCAGTTGTACGACCAGCTGATGCTTTTTCTGATGCAAATCGGCTAGTTGCTCGTCCAGTCGAATAATTTGTCCACGTGTATCTTCTAGCAATAAATTGTTCTCACGCTCACGTGCCTCACGCTCACGTGCCTCATGCTCCCGTCGCTGGCGCAGCTCCTCACACTGTCTTTCGTACTCTGCATGCGTATGTGAAATGGATTTATTGTGCATTTGAAATATTTGACATTTGACTTACCCTCTTGTTTCCGCTGTCTGTTGGCTAGTATGAAGCCTTTAAGTGACCCTCGCAGTTTTTCAGCTCGCTCGGCAGCAGCCGCTTGTGCGGCCGCATTGTTATTGTTAACCGCAGACGCTGGCGGCATCTTTGTGCTATGCTTACTTATCTTGCCAATTTTATAAGCTTTTATGTGACAGTCACGCAACGCGTAAATTATGTTAAACCAGGCCGAAATATTGGCTAAAACGCCTCAGTTGGCTAAACCGAAACTGATTTATTTGATATCCAAATAGCGCGGTGTTGTCACGTGTACGCGCTTACTTCTTTTAAGGTAATTTGATTGAAATCTAGCTGAATTCGTTGATTAAATATGAGGCTCAACTCGCTTAATAATATATCGCCAATTATACGGTTTGTTATTCTTTAATTCTGCGGAACTTGCTAAATAATAAACAATTTGTTGTGTACAAAGCACGCAGGCTGGCAACCCTGTTAATCGCGTAATACAGTTGTCTCTTTTACTCTAATGTTGACAACAGCTGGTAGCATACATGGTCATACTAGCGACTATCGATAGCGAACCAACGTATCGATACCATCAACGCTGGCAACCTGGGTCAGTTGCAGTCGAGTTTTCTTCGCGTCTTGTTGTCGGTTCGTGAAAAATCGCTTTAATACAACAGGAACAACAGTGCTTAATAATATATAAATAAGTGATATAAAGTGCAAACGCAGTTATTGCTGGTGTGAATTGTGCGGGCTGATATATACAAATACAAATGCTGTGAAATGTGTTCAGTTCTTTGATGAACCCAATTTCATTTTGCGTCGACCAATAAGAGTTTTACAGCGTCGAAATAAACAAAAGGAAAAAGCCAAAGAAAAAGGCGGCTAAACTAAGAAGAAACAGAGGCATTAAGCAACAAATACAGAAACAGCAACATCAGCAACATGGCCAGTGAGTAATAATAACAATTAGAAATAGAAATAAAATTATGCTTGAGTTTTATGTGCGCACAGCAGCAACTAAAATCATCTCAGCTACACGTTTAATGCACTTCTTAGCATAAACAAATGCAACTCATGCGTGTCATTGTGTGAGTGTGTATATATGTGTTTATATTTTTATGTATGTGTAGCAATGTCTACATTTTATGTGCTTCTTTATATATTTTACGAACTGCCGCTGAATGCAGAACAGATACAAGGTGTAGAGACCAGGTGCCTCAAGTGTCTGCCTGTCTGCCGGCTAGGAATACTGTGGCTCCGGCTGTGGCAAGTGGATAGGTGGAAGGAGACAGCGGAGGTGCTGCCGCCTTTTCTCAGCGGAGTCATGTGTGGAAAATCAATATTTACGGTTTTACCGTTGTTTTGTTTTGCAGTCTAGAGTGCACGCTTAAATGTCTGAGACAGAACTGGTCACACTCAGTGATCGTCTTAATAATAATTGTTCTTGTATGATAGAAACCATAATTAAATTGATCTTTTTTGATTGATTTAGGTGAAGTCTAGACTAAAATAATGATCGTATAAATTTTAACATATAAAAATCAAATAAGATTTATAGTGGACTTGCCAATGAGCTGTCACTCATAATCCAATTGGATTTTAAGCGAATTTCTTATTGGGATACAAACATTGGTCATATTTGGCGATCATCTTTGCGTGTTCAACTCTACATACAATCCAATCAGAACACCATTCCCTTTAACTAGCAACCACCTTTCAGCAGTAACAACAACTCACCCATCCTAGCGAGGGACACCCATTAATAAATGAATGTGCCCCTGTGTGACGAGCTCATGAGGTGCTAGCTTTACCGGCATTACCAACAACATGCAACCCCCTGGGGCATAACAACAACACACATACACACACATATACACATATACATACCCAAGCTGTACGTGCCAGCGCAAATTTGAGTACAACCCCCCATTTGACTAACTGCTGCTGTTACCGCAGCTGGGGCCCCCCCTGAAACTCACTTTAGATTTTAATTGGTCCTTTGTGTCTCGCAGCAACCGGCGACCCATCGTCGCGTCTGGGCACACTGATAAGGCGTATCGCTTGCTGGAAAAAAAAACACCCTGTGCACAAGTTTTGCATCTGTCTCTTCCCTTCCTTATTCCCTTTTTTTTCCTATTTCTTTATTGTTATTATTATTTTCGGGCTTTTCATTCGTTTCACGCAGCTTAGGGCCAGATTAGCTATGATGTTGTTCTTTTTTCTAGTTTTTAGGGCTGCTTTTGTAACAGTTTCGACTTGTGATTTTTCTTCCTCTACTTCTGCTGCTTTCTTTACTGCTAATAAGATTTTGGTCTGCGCTTAATGGCCTTGACGGCTTGGCAGACTGGGCGTGGAGGCGTGGGGAAAGTGGTACGCTTGGAATGTTCGCTATTTTAATTAAGTTCCCTCCCTCCATTCAAATTGGCATAGAAATTAATTTCAATTAACTCGAGTTTTGAGTTACAGACGAAGGACGACAAACTGAGCCGAAGGCCGAAGCGAAAAGTTTGAAGCACACTTTTGGGATTGCAAATGCTGTCAGCTGTCATTTAGTTGGCCAATTCGCAATCAGCCAGCTTTTGTTTTATTTAGGCCAAATTTAGCCAAGAACTCAAGCTCTAAATGTTAAAGGTTAAACTCGGTAAGGTAAAACGTTAAATTTACTGGGCTTTAACATATACTAAATATTGTACTAGGTTACATATTTTACACTGAATAAAGAATAATTCTAATAAATTCTGGTTTGTTTCATTTATGTTATATTAAATTTTATTCATTTTATATTTATTTATTATTATTATTTATAAGACAAAATAATGTTTGTGATTGCTTATAATTTCTTATCAATTATTAATATTTTAATTTATTAAAATAGTTTTTATTTTTTAGATTTTAATATTAATATATCTCAATATGTATATAGATAATCGATTGTATTCGTCTCGGTCAATAATCTGGGCATACACTATCTTCGCACTGCTTTTTCTCGTATCTAAAATATATTGGCTCAGAAACGTGATACTCCTGTTAACCAAGTCAGATACGTTGTGGGTATAACAAGTGGAGTTTCCAAGTAAAAATAATTCTAGTTTAGCAAAATTGCTGTTAAATTTGATATTTTGAACTGTACAAATAATACTTTTAATTTGCTTTAAACGCGCTTTCTAAGATAACATCTAAAAACTCTGTAACACATTTTAAGTTCCACAGTAACGGTCGGAAACTGTGTGGAAAATATGTAGAGAAAAGCATGTCTTTTGTGCTTAAACAAAACATTTTAAATTGTCTCGTGCCATGTGTCAAACAATAAAAAAAAAAAAAAAAACAACAAAAATGGAACAGTTAAAGACAGAGCACTGGGAATTGAGCTTGTGCTTTAATTGCAGCCTTTACAAAATTGATTGTTTTAAGCTTAGCTGAACTGCAGTTTATACAAGAGCATAGCAAATATGTATATCAAACCAAAATTTTTGATTACACAAGCTGCCGGAAAACGCAGAGACTATGCTGCGCTGCCCACGGATGAGCATGATGAGGCGGCGGATCTGCACTGGCTAACAGACGCTGTCGCCGAGCTAATCCAGGGCAATTACTCCACTGCCATGGAAGTGATCAATGAGGGTATGGAACACTGCAATGACAGCGATAAAGATTTTACAGCGCTGCTGGAGCTAAAGAACATTGTGGCACGTCTGCGACTCAAACCAGAAACGCCAGAGCAACTAATTGGACCCACTTGCAAATCAACTGCGCTGCCCAAGAGCTTCAGTGTTCACATGCTCGACGTGGTGCAGAAGGTGCTGCGCTGTCGCAATCATTATGAGGTGTTGCGCATTTCCCACCATGCCACCTACTCGGAGGTGAAGCGTGCTTATAAGCGTCTTGCCCTGCGTCTGCATCCCGACAAGAATCGTGCTCCAGGCGCTGAGATAGCCTTTCGACGCATCAACGAGGCAGCGGACACTCTGACCGACAATCAGCGACGCATTGAGTACAATTTGTTAACAGCTGTGGGTGATTGTGTTGTCAGCAAGAGTACTTATGAGACCAGCATGCACGATGTCGGACAGGACATATGCCAGCAACGCTACGCTAACCTGCAGGATCGTGGGCAGGCGCAGCCACGTCGCAGTTATCAGCCGGCAAATCAGCGTGTGCCCCAACGCCAGAGCCTCTATCAGACCGAACAGCTTGTCATTGGACTAGTCGCAGCGTTAGTTTTTATTGTAATTACTTTGCACTACCTGGCCACAGCGCCCAGTTACAGCTTTTCGCCCACCAGGTAAGTCTATAGATATGTGTTTAAAACGATCATAGCTAATATATATACTTTGATCACTTGCAGCAGTCACACTGTTCGCATGATGAGCCGGCTTAGCCGTGTCCCTTACTTTGTAACGCCCGAATTGGCGGACAGCCAAACGCCAAAGCAGATGCAGCTCTTAGAGAAAGAGATCGATGAAATCTATGTAACTGAGCTCAAACACAATTGCAAGCAGGAACGCAAGTTACGTAAGTTACGCCAATGATATTTATATAAATATAGAATTTATTATATTCAAACCTTTCATATTATTGTAGGTAGCAAGCTGTTGCAACGCGCTCGTCACATCAACAATCGCAACTTGCATGAACATGCATTAAAGATGCCTACACCCGCCTGCCACGCCCTCATTCAGGTGGATAAGGAGAAGTATAAGCTCTTGCTGGTGGATCACCATACTGAATATGAGTTCTGGAATATAAATTAAATTCTAAAAAAGAAATAAGACTACAAAACTGTCTTGGCGCTTATTCGGGAAAATGCCGCAAAATTTTAGTGTATCAGTATTTTCCATGTGGTATATATGTATATATATATATATATATATATATATATATATATATATATATGGTATATATATATATATATATATATATATATATATATATAGTAAGTAGTATTTATAGAGATAAGGATATAATTTTTGTATTTTAAAATTTCTAATATATATATATATATATACAAATGGATATATAACTTGAACTATGTTTTAGTTTGATGTTCATCTTTTTGTACTCTATAGAAATCATATATAATATAATATAATCATATATAATATAATAGTGGTATACAAATTATATATATTACATAGGTTTTGTCTATTGACAATATTTAAGTTTAAGAGCAAAATCTTGGTTGGTCTCTTTAAGGTATTGTTGTCCTCTGCGATTCTCATTAGTTCAAGTACGCCTTGATGAGTTTCATTATGTTTGTCTTCCAAGTATTTTACACCCGACCATTTCTCATATTTCATTTATGCGTCTCACCTGCCTCTCATCTCATTATACCGAAAACGTGTTACCCACTGAATAATTAATATAAAAGTTTTTCTCTTAAGGTCACAGCTGCGTGTGAGTTAGCTAAAAGCGAAAGAAATAGCCGACAAATGGGAATCGATTATAATTTAATGATGCGGTTGCTATGGTCGCCCAATTTATTGTCCTGTGTTACGTCTAACCCAGTTTTTGTTCGGATTGACACGAAAATGCAAAGTTAATAGGCCCAAACCAAAAAAAGAAAATAAGAGATAGCTCCAAAGCAATTGCCCCACAATTGTTCCAGCCAAGGCAGAGAAGCTAACGAACTTGGAGGCGTGCTCTGAATAACTGAACGGTGAATAGTCGTGAATAGTGGATGCCAGCGGGTACCAGTCACAGCTAAATCAAGGCACGCAAAAGGAGCCAGACGAACAGCAACAACAACAACAACAACAACATTCAGTCACATAAAAGCAGTCAAGCGAAATCAGAGTCGGGGGCAGGGCTTCCAGCCAGGCGGAAGTGCTGCCTGCTGCACCTGCTTGCATCACGTCTGTCATGGCGAAACGGTGGCAACTGTCCAAATGCAATTGCAATTGCGATTGCAATGCAACAATTTCTCTCAATGCTCCGCATTCAGTTTATTGGGCTGCATATAAAGGGTAACACATTTTTCCATGTGTGTGGCAAATGACGGGCCCCACCCCCAGCCATCCCGCCCAAAAACAACAGTCGCCACAATTTCTATGCCACATGCTTGTGCAGCACTTGAAGCGTGTTCTTTTCTGAATGCCTACCGAAATGGATCACTAGCCGGGCATATTGAGTTGCCCAAATGCATGTAACTGCCTGAAGGTGGCAGCAGCGCCAACATTTATAGAGCATTATCTACGCTCAATAAATTTAGAAGCTCTCAACGCAAGAGACATTAAAATTGGTATGTGAGTTCTGGCTTACCAACTCTGCATACAATTTATGGCATTTTTAGATAGCTCTTGTAATTGTTGGTATAATATACGTATATAATAGATGTTTATATGAATAACAAAGCTATAACCCAACAGAACTGGAGACTATGGGAAGAAATGTTTAACAGATTTTATACTTGAACGTAGAATCTTTAATGTCTCATCTGAATAAGGGTGTCTACTTGTCAACCTTATCGTCCATTTTTTCTCCAAATTTTAAATTAATCATTGGCTAACTAAACATTTGCAAGTCCCCTATGAATATTTTTATCGATCAGCCTTATATCAATATATCCGTTATATTCTGTTTACAGGATATCTGCTTAGCAAGCCTATCCACCTCGTCTATCCTGCACTCACATTGACTGTTTTATCCAACTTTTTTATTCATTATTTATGCTCCACAAAGCTCGCTGAATGCCCTTTCTGTGCGCCAGTGCAGAGTGGAGGTTGTTGTCGCCCATTCTTATGTAGTTTGTGTTGTTGTCGTTGGAACTTTTTCAACTTGACTACGGTTCGGTTCGCAGCGTGACCCTTGCCCTTCGCTTCGCTTAGCTGGGATGGAAAGGAAAAAGCTTATCAGAATAGCATTAGGCGGGGTTTTAGCCATGTGTTTGTTTTTTTTTTCTTATTTTTTATTTCGACTGTGTGCACTGCCCTAGCCTGGACCAGGGGATAATCACTTGTTGAGAGCAGCATGTGCTTTACAGCTCTCTCAGTGGGGACACTGCTGTTAATTCCTAGAAGGGGACTTACTTTCTGTCAAGTCAATGTGTATGCTGAGGTTTATGAGCTGGAAAACGCGGGAAATGGAATTGAAAGCTACAGAGCAAACATTAGAGATGTGTACCAAAGGCATTTAACTCAACGGAAGCATAAGAACTTTATTTCATCTTTACATTTACTTGCAATAAAGTAATTCAAGCTTAAAGATATAAAATGTTTAATTTCAGACGAAAATGTGTTTAATTAAGCATACATAAATTTTTTTTTTTATCAAAAGCAAATTAATTTGTAATTGCTCCTCTTCTCTGAGAATCTCACGAATTTAAGTGAGGCATTGCTTGCATAAAATTGTGCCCTGTTGGTATTGTTTTTTTACCACTGCGATTATATGCATAAAATGATTGTATATTATCATTGCCCTTCTCTGAAACTCTCATGAATTTAGGTAAGGCTGCTAGAGTTGTGTGACTTTTTGGGTTTACTGTAAATATGACTGTGTTTGTGTGCATACATGAGTGCTGCCTTCTCTGCGATTCTCATGAATTCAATTAGGGGTTACATGCTCTCATTTGAGCTTCACACTCATATATAAACATTTTTAAATTATATAGCAAAATATACATATGTAATGTTATATTTGTAGAGCATTTCTTGTTCGCTATGCTATTTATCCTTTTTTTTTCTCCGTTTGTTTTGTGTTGGCTTTTCGTTTGCCAGCTGTGCTGCTGGAGAATTTATGCAAATTGACTGTTTGTCTGTTGCCTAAAGCAATTCTCAAGCTCTCCAATCTCTCTCCCTCACTCTCTTTCTCTTTGGCAAGAAAATGAGCATTTAATGGGCAACACGCTTAAAGCATTTCCGACGGGCTGACAATTCGCAAATAAATGGTATTGCATTAGTTACTTTTCTTTTCTGTGGGTTCTGTGGGTTCTGTGGGCTCTGTGGCCAATAACCGGAATTGTTGGCAATAAATTTGATAGGGCCGGCAATGGAAAGGATATGCCGCAATTCGCCTTAATTGTATCGCCCACACACATGGAGATGGATAGATAAAACAGAGCTCTTAATATTTAGTGCATATTTAGCATAATTTAATGAAATGATTTCCTCTTTTCTTCTACTTTTAGCCGAAATGGACGAGCTCATTGAGCAGCTGAAGACGACAAGCGTCAGTCTGGATAATACAACGACGACGCTGCTCTGCGAAATCTCATCCACAAAGGATCCCAAATTGTTTGACAAGCACGAGCTGGCCGAATGCTTCCTTCGTCTGACACAATGCGACGACACGAATGTGCGCAAGGAGGCGGCTAAGTGCATTGCCGAAATAACCAAATCCGAGGTGCAACGCAAAAAGTTTACCAAACGCGATATCATCGCCGCCTTCCTCGAGTGCCTGCGTCATGTCCCAGCAGCCGATGGCAGCATGGATCTGCCCATACAAATATGCCGAGCCCTGGGAAACATTTGCTATTTGAATGATGAAGCACGGGATCTAATATTGGAGCTGGAAGGCGATGTGGTGCTGCTGCGGCTGTTGGACATCACGGAGATTGAGGATGTGGCTAATGCGCCGCAGTTCATCAAAGTGAGGGGTGGGCTGCTGTCCAATTATCTGCTGGGCGGCGAGGGCCTGGCCAAGCGTGCCATGGAACTGGGCATTATGCAGCAGCTGCAACGCATTGTCGACAGAGGCGCCGGCAATGTGGAACAGCATGAGGATTTGCTTCTCAATACACTACCACTGCTCAGCATACTCACCGAAAATGTGGCCGATCTGAACTTTGACTCACAGTTGAATATCAATTTGTCACGGATCTTAGCTGCTTCCACCAATCCCGATCTGGCCGAAATGTGCTTGGAGCTGTTGCATTACCAAGCGGAAAGTGATGAGGTTAAACTGCTGCTGGCCAAGGATGGCCTTTGCGAGACAATCTACAATTTGCTTGAGAAGTATAAAACGCTGGCCAGCACCAGCGAGGCGCGCGCGCTAATGAAACTGGCATGCGAACTAATTGTGCTCATTCTAACGGGTGGTAAGTGTGGCAATTAATCAATTAAGTAAAATTGCTACTACATTAGTCGCAATCCTTTATAGATGAATCCATGCATTACCTGTATACGACACCGCTGCTTAAGAACATGGTCGATTGGCTGGACTCAACGGATATTGATTTGCTGACCACCGGCGTTTTGGCTCTTGGCAACTTTGCACGCACTGATAGCCATTGCATTTACTTTGTGGAACAGCAAACGATGAACAAACTGCTCCAGGTGCTGGCCAAAAACAATGGTGTCAAGGACGATGTGCGTCTGCAGCATGCGTTGCTTAGTGCTCTGCGCAATCTGGTCATACCGAAGCCAAATAAGAATGCGGTCATTCAAGCGGGTCTGGTGCAGACCATATTGCCCATGCTTGAAATCCATCAGCCACCGGTGGTATTCAAGCTGCTCGGCACGTTGCGCATGACCGTAGATGGTCAGGGTGAGTCTTAACATGTTGCTGATCAAGTGAAGAACAGCTCTCAATAACTCTGTTTTCTCATTTTGCAGAAAAACTGGCATTGGAGCTGCTGAAAAACAAGACGCTGATTGAACAGCTAGTGCATTGGAGCAAATCGTCCGATTATGCGGGCGTTACTGGTGAATCACTGCGTCTGATGGCCTGGTTGATTAAGCATGCGTATCTCAACAAAATTGCATATGCGCTGCCACGTAAAGGCGATGCGCCGGCCGAACAGATTGCGGATAAGATACCCTTGGCCCAGGATTATGATCGCAGCAGTCTGAGTGAATTTCTTAGCAATGAGGGCACCGTGGAGGCCATGGTCAGCATGTTAACAGCCCAGCATCTAGTCATGCAGAACGAAGCCCTGATTGCACTCTGTATACTATCTGTGGTATACTTGTCGCAGGCCGCCAGGGAAGCGGAGCAGGCAGAACGTTTGCAGGACGAGCTAATCAAATGCAATGTGGGCGCCAAGCTGGCCGAACTAATAACCAAGTCATCGGACAGCATGACCAAGGAGATTGTCGAGAACTTAGAGAACTGTATTAATCTGCTAAAGACAGCAGAGAAACTGGTAGCACATCTCGAGCAGCACAACATAAACGAGCTGCTCAAATCCATACCCATTCTAACGGAATACTGCACCTTGTAAGGATTAAGGAGCAGGCACACATTTGCATTTATACGAGTAATTAACCCTCGCTGTCCAAGCACCGCCAGTTGCCTATTACAGCAAAAAAAAAGAAAAGAAACACACACGAAACATACAAACACTCAAATACAGATATTGAATTACAGCCAGTTGATTTGTAGTTTCCACCTTAGAGCAACGATTCAGATCTTAGACTTGATTATATAGTTAGTTTCACATAAACCTGAAACACAACACAGAAACAGAACAGAAAATAATATGAACAGAACAGAAGATGAAACGGGAAGTGTATTTTTTAGACGCAAGCGTATTTTTACTGCATTTACCATATTAAACATAAATTAATTAAATATATATACTATATATACACAAGCATACATGCATATATATATTTATATATTGGTATGCATTAATGTAAGCATATAAAAAGTTTTCTGTTACATGATTTTTAAGAGCACAATAACAACAAATCGTGGTGATATCGCTAAATATATTAAATAAATGTATTTTACGTATTGTACTTATAATTTGTAATTGAACATTTTACAAAAATAACATAAAAAAAGAAATTATGAAACATTTGTTGGCACACACCAAAAAACGAAAATATTTTCAAGCACAATTTTGCATGCAATTTTTATTAAGCATTTCAATTGTTGCACAACTAAAAAAATTAATTTAAATTATTGTAAAGACTCACCGAAGTTCTCTCACATTTTTTTAAAACATTTTTTATATAATACGGCAAGAAAAAATGTAACTTAATAACAATCAGTGAAAATAGCTTAAACTCGAATGATATATGCAAATTTTACAGAGTGTAGTGCTAGAATATAATGATATATATATATTTCAAATTTTACCAATTATTGTACTCAATTTTGTGGTCACCAAACAACAACAACAAGCAGAACATTTCTTAAACCTAACACTTAAGTCAAATTTAAGCACAATTTAAGAAAAATATTTATATAAAACGTTGAAACACACAAATATTTATAAATTCAAAAACACAATAATGTAAATTTAAATAGTTCAAATACAATTTGAAATGCATGAGAAAATAAATGAGAGAGAAAACCAAAGAAAAATTCCACTAAATGTTGCAAACAGCACTTAAATATTAAAAAAAAAAAAATTAGCGTGGATTTTTAAACTGGAACTAGTAATTTTAAAACACTCTCAGCAAGCTGTGGCGTACAACTAATT
Source organism: Drosophila fulvimacula (assembly GCA_035045555.1). NCBI lineage: Eukaryota > Metazoa > Arthropoda > Insecta > Diptera > Drosophilidae > Drosophila > Drosophila fulvimacula. The sequence continues at coordinate 4,896,154 of JAWNOX010000191.1, forward strand.
TTTAAATTTGAATATATTTTTCTTCCTTATGATCAACTTTAAATTATTAAATACAAAGAAATATTTTCCCGATTTTTGAACTCCATACTATCGAGCAAAAACGTAACCATCATAGCCTCCCCCGTTAACGTAACTTCTCTAAGAAGTTATTTGGTTATTTTTACGCTTGTATCGAACGGTCACACTGATCTTTAATAAAAGTCAGACGCTAACGCTACGGATACTTTTTGTCATTTGTTTTATTTTAACATGTTAAGAAAGTGTTTCGATTTAAGTGCATTGCGATCTCCGGTTGACCGACAATAAAATCGCATATTTTGTGCTGAATTATAACGTTAATAAACAATTGTGATGCGAAAGACCCGCTCGCAAACTCAGGCGGAAAATGCCGCTTCTACCACACCGCAGCAATCAGCGCCAACTGCAGTAAACACATTTGATGCTGCTAAATTCAAGGTAATTTTATCATTTTGTGTTTCATTTATTGAATTTAATAATTTAAAAAACACTGCATTTTCGTAAGAAAAAAAAAAACAATTGATAAGTAAAAACAATGTGACCGCAGGCAAGCCTCATTTTCAGCGCCCCCTAGTGCAACATACGCAAACGCTTGCTGCTAGACAGAAATAAAACGATTGCTTTACAACACTATCATCCGCCATATTTCCTCCGACAAAACAAATTTTGTGCGATTAAAAAGATAAATGCGGGGGAATTAAAAATAACAAATGTGTTGAATATCAGTATATATTTACATTACCTACTAACGTATATATTAGTAATATAAAATATCAATTGTGATTAATTGAATAATGGCTAAGCCTACAAACGTTATTTTCGCCCGTGCCGTTCAAGGTAATGTACAATTTGTGACATGCGATTTTTTTGTGTCCACTGTGCGGTCGGTGTATCTCTTTTTTTGCAAACGAATAAGTATTAGGAAACCGGTGTTTAGCAGAGGATAAAATATTGCTAACTGATAAAAGTATATATATTTCAACGTTTATATACAGATCCACATGGGATATGTGTTTTATATACATTTCGGTGTAGGTACATACACAGACAACACATACACAATTCCCATTAGCTGCATGGCTGGGTATGTGTATGTGCATGTGTATGTGTGAGTTCGGCGTCGTTGTGACGTTTTGACTGTTACTGTTATTTTAATCAGCCTCTTCTCTACTCCCAATCGTTCGGCTTTTTTAGGAATGTGAGCAAATGGTGCAGATGCTACGCGTCGTAGAGCTGCAAAAGATCTTATCGTTTCTGAACATTTCCTTCGCTGGACGAAAAACTGATCTGCAAGGTCGCATCCTATCGTTCCTGCGCACTAACTTGGAGCTGCTCGCACCCAAGGTACAAGAAGTCTACGCTCAATCCGTGCAAGAACAAACACCCACGCTGCAGTACATAGATCCAACCAGGATGTACTCGCACATGCAGCTGCCGACTGTGCAGCCAAATAATGCGAGTCTTGTTGGAGGTGCACCTACACAGGTGCCGCAGGTGGGCACCGGTAACCCATCGCAAATGCCAGTCGGCGCTGGCGGTGCACCTGCCAATATGCTACCATTCCTGCACACGCACGGTATGAACAGCCAGATGCCTATACATCCAGATGTACGTCTGAAAAAGCTAGCATTCTACGATGTCCTCGGTACACTAATCAAGCCATCAACTTTGGTGCCGCGCAATACGCAACGTGTGCAAGAGGTGCCTTTCTATTTCACACTGACGCCCCAGCAGGCCACTGAGATAGCCACAAATCGCGATGTGCGCAATAGTTCAAAGGTGGAGCACGCCATACAGGTGCAGCTTCGATTCTGTCTTGTGGAGACCTCGTGTGACCAGGAGGATTGCTTTCCACCCAATGTCAATGTCAAAGTGAACAATAAATTGTGTCAGCTGCCTGTAAGTTTATTTTAATATACTTTATTGATTGACTGACTGTCACTGACTGATGATTGATGAACTCCCTTTCACATTTAAATGAATAATAAATAAGGAATTAAATTATGCTTTCTTTCTATAGAATGTCATTCCTACCAATCGCCCAAATGTGGAACCAAAACGTCCACCACGGCCAGTGAATGTGACCTCAAATGTGAAATTGTCGCCAACAGTAACAAATACAATAATGGTACAATGGTGCCCGGACTACACACGTAGCTATTGCCTGGCTGTCTATTTAGTAAAGAAACTGACATCCGCACAGCTCTTACATCGTATGAAGACAAAAGGTGTCAAGCCTGCAGATTACACACGTGCTCTAAGTAGGTTACAAATAAAAAATAAAGAAAATGAGAAAGATCAATGTATATATTAATTATGATTTCCTTACACTCTAGTTAAGGAGAAACTTACAGAGGATGCGGACTGCGAGATAGCCACAACCATGCTAAAGGTGTCGCTTAATTGCCCGCTGGGTAAAATGAAAATGTCTCTGCCGTGTCGCGCATCAACATGTTCACACTTGCAGTGCTTCGATGCCAGCCTCTACCTGCAAATGAACGAGCGCAAGCCCACTTGGAATTGTCCAGTATGCGACAGACCAGCCATCTATGATAATTTAGTAATTGATGGGTACGTGATACAATTCACAGAATTACTATTAATATACTAATTCAACTTTCTATTCAAATAGCTATTTTCAAGAGGTATTAGGTTCTTCGCTGCTAAAAAGCGATGATACCGAGATTCAGTTGCATCAGGATGGTTCGTGGAGCACACCGGGCTTACGTAGCGAGACTCAAATACTAGATACGCCATCAAAGCCAGTTTCTAAAGTGGAGGTCATATCGGATGATGTTGGTTAGTAAACAACTACATGCATTGTTTGGTTTTCTATATGCATATACGTATAATAAGAAATGCATATGATTCTAGTGCTCAGATTACAATTATTAATTATATTCCATTTGCACAGAACTGATTGATGACACCAAGCCGATGAAGTCTGATTTGTCTCCAATGCCCGAGGAGCAGCCAACGTCCACGTCAAATAGTGAAACCGTAAGTTTAATCAGTTAACTAATAACACTAACAAATTTGTAATACATATCTCTTGTGCTGCAGGTGGATTTAACATTAAGTGATTCAGATGATGATATGCCGCTGGCCAAGCGGCGACCGCCAGCTAAACAAGCGGCTGCCACGTCCACATCGAACGGAACGGGCGGTGTTCAACGTGCCTACGCCTCGTCGCAGCAGCAACAGCAGCCACAAAAAACTGGTACGTTGGATCCATTTTTGTAATAAGAAGCCAACCAACAGGCAACAACTATTTTTTGTATAGCTAAACAAAAAAATCAACAGATTTAGTTAAATATCAATATTTATAAAAGGCTAGGGTAATATGTATACATAAGGCAATATTCATTTACATTCAAAGACACACAACCACACACACACACATATCCCATTGCCCCCGCTTATTAACTCAAATTTTCCCATTCCTTTTTCACTTGTCTTCGAGTTTCCCTTCGTTTGCGCGTTTCGCTTGAAAAAAAATACAAATTTCAATTGACATTTTGTGTGGCTCCTAGCTTGAGTTGCAGTTGGGTTTTGACAAGAGGAGGACTATTTATTATGTTGACTATGAAGGGCTATATACTTCTGTTACGGTCAGACTTCAGCATCTGTATTCCAATTATCGTGTTTTAGGTTATATTAATTGTATGTAACGGCATTATGTATGATTTTCTTATAGATATTTATAAGAAGGCAAATCGTGCGCCAATTTATGTGCGTGTTAATCTACTGCTAGGTCGTAAGAAACGGTATGTTGTGCTAGTCAACATAGAATTTCAATTTCTTCATGTGCATATATAATATTTGCAGCAACGGTGTTAAGAAGTAAAGGGCGTGAGGTCCTGGCATGGATCCACAACAACAGCAACATACATATACTCTAGAGTCTGCACTCTAAATTGCACCAACATTCAATGTTTGAAATATTTATTTATAAATTGTTCTACTGTAAAGTGTACAAGAGTTTTCATCGTTATTTTCGAAAATATTTGTTTAATTTAATTTTTATTTATGCTATGTGCATTGAAGTTGTATTTATTTATATATTATTGTCAGCAATACACAATCTACTCCCGTTCAAAATATAATTCAATCATTTTTGCTTTAGCTCTTTTTTGATTAGTTTTACAGAAAGGTATTAGCTTCCGTCCCAAAAAAAAAAAAAAAAAAAAAAAAAATATATATATATATATATATATATATATATTTTTTTTTTTTTTATAGCGCAACTCTCTCTCTCCCTGTTTCTCTGTCTCTGCTCTTTCTCTTACACACTTACCTTCTTTATATATATATGCTTATATATATGTATGTTCTATTCTCTATTTCTTCCTTCTCTTCTCTGCATTATAATTCGTCCATCGACTACACGAAAGATTCCCCCGAGCAGCAAGCAATTCCATCGCCTGAAACGCTACAGCAGCAACAACAACAGCAACTGCTAGTTGGGGACCAGCCTGCAGCTGCAATGCATGCGAGTCTATTGGAGTCTCTCGCCGCAGCCGTTGCGGATCAAAAGCATTTTCAACTCTTGGATCTGGCTGCAGTGGCAGCCGCAGCTGCTGCCACAGCTTCAGCCTCAGCGCAGAATCCAAACGGAGCTCCATAGACATACACACGAACACACACACACTCATATATACACTGATAGGCATACACTCATACACAAGAATTTGTAAACAATTTGATACACACAGCCACACACATTTCCTTTTGTTTTCGTTGGATTTTCTTTAATTTTTGTTTGCTCTTCTCTTACTTTGCTCGCTTTTAAGCATAACCAGACACACCCACAACACACATACAGTTATATATATATATATTTATATATATATATATATATATATATATATATATATATATATATATATATATATATATATATATATATATCTCACCATTCAGAGGCTATTTAACTAAAAATTCTCATGGCATTTTTCATATACATTTTCATGCAATTACTGAAATCCCAAGTCAAATTCAATTAATATAATTTTTCAACTCTATTTCCGAGTATTTCGAAATTCGATTGAAATCCTATAAATGAAAATAGTTCCGATTGCATCTAAGCTATAATTTGAATGCAATATCTCACTTATATGAATAGGTTTTACCATGTAATTATTTGTCCTTCTTTGTTTGCTTAATCATTATTAAATCATATATAGACTTGCTTCCAAAAGGCTTTTTCAAGATCACCTTTCAAAATATATTCTTTATCAATAATTGCAACCAAACTTTCTGTGTGTTGCAGGGCGCAGTTAGACGTAGCTGTTGCAGTTGCAGTTGGTCTGTTGTTTGCCACACTCTCCCACCCAAGCCCAAGCTCAAGCTTACCCCATACACGCTACTGCTGCACATTTGTTGCTCTTCGTTCCTACTTTATGCTTACACTTTATTTTATTTTAACTTTAATTCTGTTATTTGAATATTGAACTACGCTCTTCGTTTCGATGTGCTTCAGGCCTCTACACTTACTTAATGTAAATTTAGTTAACTCTATTAGCATATTTTTATTTCCAATAATAATTATTTTGCTTTTAATTTAATTTGTCTCGATTATTACACACACCCAAACACACACACACACACACACACACAGCTAGCTACAATACACATAATTAATTATATAATTTATTGGGTTGTTCGTAATATTTTAGTTAAACATGCAAACACAAACAAAAGAACGAAATAAATAGACCTATGCATTAAACAATAGCGTAATACTAAGCATAAATGAAATGTTAACATTTAAGTCTTTTTACATAATAATTCCTAATTCATATATAGTAATGCAAGACGGAGTGGCAAGAGATCGCATCGATTTTAAGTTATATTTCGTTCATCGCATAAACTTAAGTTATGTTTTTGATTTTTCCATGCTGCATTCGCTTGCAAATTTAACACATAATTTCAGTTGACCTATGAATTTACGTATGTGTATGTATTTATATGTCATCATATCTTTTTGATTTCTGCAAGTGATTCAAGCAAAAGAAGTGATGCAAACAACAACAAGCTGACAAAAAAGAAATAGAATATAAACTTCTCTCAATAATAAATAAAGCTAAACCTATCGCATAATTAAATCGCTTCATCTTTGTAATTATTTATTTAGGCACGCTGGATTACTATTTTAAGCCCATTGTGAAAGCTGATTTATAGGACCATATATAAGCAGATATATATAACTATATGTATATATATATATGTCCATACAAAATCGCACACTCACACACACAAACACATACATACATACATACACATGTACAAATTGTGAATGACCAAATGAGAGTTTATCGAAATTTCAACATTTTTATAACCTAAACAAGCAAATGAAATGAAATCAAATGAGTTGATTAAAAGACAGGCGCACTAAAGATTTTTGTTTAAAAAAAGAGAAAAGAAAATAAAGTCTACGAATTGCTTGTGGGATGGGGGAATATAAGTACATAATGTATAAGCAAATATAATCTGCAAATTAAAGCTAAATAATATTTTCAAACAATACATGTGTTTTATTTACTTCTTTGTGCCGATTATTTTAATTTATTATTATCCTCTCTTTTTTTATTCGTTAAATATTTATTTCCCACTTTCACAATTTGCGTGTTTTTTTCTCTACGTTCTTGTTTTACATACTTTTTAATTGCTTTATGTACGAAAACTGTTTTCTATTTTGCAGATGAGGATGAACCCAAACTGGAAAAGAAAGAAACTTCGGTTATTGAACTTTTAGACTCGCCCTGAAAATAAATAGAGGCGACAAGCTCCAAAGAATTTTTCACAATACAATTTAATGATACACTCACACACATACACACGCATATGTTCATATATATTCTTGGGCCCAAAACTTGACTTTCGCTAAGTAATTTAGTATTTGAATAATAAAACAAATAAATTTTGATACATATTCTCATGTATTGCAATTCTATGTTCAAATAAGCCAACAGTTTGTTTCCGTTACAAAACAAAAAGCCGGCTGAACAGCTGACCTGCAAACGTTGCCACTCATTTGTTGTTTTTTCTTGAACCAGTTGGCAGAGCGGCATCGTATTTGGGTGCTTTACAGCACTGGAGAAAACATATGTTATTTTGCGTATCTGTTTGTCGTGAGCACATTTATTGCTTTTATTATTTAACTAATTTGTGTATTTACATTTGAATATGTCCGTAAAACCTATCTTATATTACGCACTCTTCAGTCCACCGGCTAGGGCCTGCATTCTAACCGCTAAATTAATTGGTTTAGATGTGGACCTTAAGTGAGTGCAAGACCAGCTATATTTCCATCAACTTTCATTTGATATCTGTATTTCCCACAGAGCCGTTGACTTTTCAAAGAAGGAGCATTTGAGTGATGAGTTTCTGAAAGTAGGTATTAATTTATATATTACATTTATGTGATTAAATGACTTCCACTTTGAATTAAAAAATCAGTGCATAGTTTTAGGCTTGTCTATAATTCTGCTTACTTTTACTATTACAAAAATCCCAGTATCAGAATATGTAAAATATTTCATACTTTGCTTACGATTGATTTCCTGGATCGTCACAATCTAAAAAAACACGTAAATTTACAAAGTCGGTTGTCATTTAACCAAGTCAGATAAATATATTATCAAACCTCAGTGTAATCCGCTGTTAATCTACATGGGCCTGATAATTAGTAAAAGTTTTAATGTTAACTTACATAATTTGTTTTCGAATTTGATATAATTATATTTGGATATTTAAGAAAATCCCTGTAAATTATTTTTTGCAGCTCAATCCGCAGCATCAGATACCCGTTTTCGTGGACACTGATGGCGAGGTGTATGTGGATAGGTATGTGGATGTATGCGTATCAAACAATTCAAATATATATATAATTATTTATTTTTAGCCATGCCATCGCCTGCTTCATGGTTGCCAAATATGGCAAGACCGATCAGCTTTATGCCAAGGATCTAAAGCGCCGCGCGCACATAGACCATCGTCTGCACTATGAAAACGGCGTGCTCTTTCAGGTAATCAAGGATATTGTGGCTCGCAACATTTATGGCGGCGAGGCGGAGTACAATAAACGCAGTCTGGAACTGTGCCAGAACGCGTATGACACACTGGAGCACTTCCTGGAGCAGGGCAGCTTTGTGGTAGGCAACGAATTAAGCGTGGCGGATATCTCAATACACACTACGCTGATTACACTAGATCTGCTGTTACCAGTGGATCGGAAGCGCTATCCAAAAATCGATGACTGGCTGCAGCGCATGCAGCAGCTGCTGCCCGACTACGAGGAGTTGAATCTGAAGGGAGCCCAGGCGCTGCAGCAGCGCATAGAAGGCTGCATGGCCGAGCACAAATCGAAAGCTTAAACTAAATTCGATTGACAATAAATTTAAAAATACATTTTTGTTTAAATATGTATATACACGTATATTTTAAATAGAATTTTTAATTGATTTGTTAAGCTAATTGGATTAAATTCTCGCTATGCTAATGCTTTGTGTGTCTTTTTGATTTGGAAGTCAAATGTATTTGTAATTTATTTTTGTATATTTTTGAAACAGTTGCTCGTAAATTTGTTACTTATGGATTTCGATTTTTTGTTTTGGTTTTCTAATAAGCCGATAATAGTTAACACAAGTTTGTTTTTTGTTCTCGCTCTACATATATCTAGCATAATATTATTTAAGGTTTCTTTTGTCGGGTATATCATATATCGCCTAGGCCTAGCTATATGCATATATATATATATAATACAATACGAATCATAAATCTAATCACACTTATTTTGGTATCTTTTCCAGTTAACGTTGTCGTTTCCGTTGCCTTCACTCTAATCAAAGGTCGTCCAGTTGTTCATGCCCTTGCCAGCTGCACTTGCACCTGTTGTTAAAGCTGATTTTGTATTGGCACCTGCAGCAGTTGGTTCAGGTGTTACATTTAGCGAAAACTGATCCAATCCGTACTTGCGCAACAGCTCAAAATCATCATCCGGCGGTTTGGCAGTATTCTGGCCACTGCGTTGAATTTGTGGTGCTGGCGGATTCACCACTCGGTTCGTCACAGCCGCCACTGTGGCCATATGCTTGGGCGCAAAGTAGGGATACAATGGATTATTAATGCTATTGCCGCCCGCGACATGGTTGAGCACGCTGCTGTTGACACCAGCTGGCAAGGTGCTGGACTTCGACTTGTGGTTGTTGCCAAACGTTTTGCCCAGCGTTGGCAATGGACGCGCATTCTGATTCAGCGGATCGAAGTCCTCCAAATCGAAGCTGGTGTTGTTGCTATCGTCCAGCGATATCAGATCATTCATGCTGTCCTGGGGGTGTGGTTGAGCATTATTGCTGCTGTTACTGCTGCGGGGTGACTGTGAGGACGAGGAATACAATGTATATGGATTTAGATTAGTTAGGATAAACTTTAATAGCTAGGCTAGCTACATGGATTAGTCTACTACAATGCAAGCGGATTAGTCGCAAAGCTACAGAAGGGTCTGCCCATGGACATGGACATGGACTCGGTTAAGATAGTTTCGGGTCAGCTGGATGTGTTAGTGTGAGATGTGAGGAAGTGTAATACCACAACCAGGACGTTTCTTAGTTTTAAATAGACGCGCAGCTGTGTGTTGTACCTCTCTCTTGGCCCGCGGCGTTGGTATGGGCGCTGAATCGGAGCTCTGTGGCGATGATATATTTAGTTGCGAGAATCGTGAAGCGGCCGTCACAAATGAGGCGCAGGACGAACTAGATGATGCCGATGCTGACGACGTGTTCGAGCTGCGCATCGAATTGTTTGGCTCATCCTGCCAGCAATTGCGCTCCAGACGATTAATGCCAGCGCTGACAGCAGCCGCTGTTGCTGCCACAACAGCGTGGGCACTGCATTGCCGTCGCGGTGGTATAGGAGGCGACTGCACATCTGGAGGATTATCAAAGCTCGAGTCCGTGCTGGCCAGCGATCGCGCTTTCGTGGGCGTTGAGGTATGCCTGGGAGGCTTCGAGTTGATGATTGGATGTGGATTGCTTCCATTGCTGACGATCGAATTCGGCGCATATGGATGATTGTAGTAGGAGGCAGGCTGTGATGCTGGCAGCGTAGGCGGCGGAGGGCGTGCCGGCGGTGCGCCATTCCGTAAGCGCGTGCTGTGTTGCTGGTCAGCGTTAGGCTTTAGCTGCGTGTCGAAGTTGGCGTTTGGCGATGGCATTGCAAGTTTGTGAAGTTTTTGGTGTTTGGTGCAAGTTTCGAGAAGATGAGGCAGACAGGCGACAACATTATGACAGACAGACAGACGAGACGAGACAACACAACACAACACAATAAACACATGAAAAAGGCAATGAAAAGAATGAACATAAATAACATATTGCTCAGATAAGAACAACAACAACAGCAACGAGAATAATGAGAGATAGAACAATAAAGCGTTAAGCGACACGTCGACGCTAGAGCAGCTGCAGCCGTCTCTCGTATTCACGCACTAAATTACTTACGCTTCGATCGACGGCGGGCGTTTTGAACAGCGGATGATTCTGCAGCTCCTGCGACAGATTCATCTCCGATGAACAGATCGAGCTTGCCGAGCTAACAGCAGGAGACGCACCAACAATATGATCAAAATGAGCATTATTCGGCGCACCCAACGCATAGCCATTCGCAGGTATTTGACTGCTCGAACTGGACATAGCCAGCGGCACAGGAGCGCGTCGCTGTTGTTGTGGCAACTGCAGCATTGACTGCTGCTCTTGTTGCTCGCGTGCTGTGCTGCCATTTAAATTGATCTCACGCTCCAGGCGTTTGCTGCACACCGGCGAACTGGGTGCCGAACGATGCGTGACCTTACGTCCGTAACCTCCAAGGCTATTGCCGCTTCCGTCCGGCCGGTCGGAGTGCTGGGGGGAGCTTAGCCCGAAATGGAATTGATGATTAGGATTGTGATTGTGGCCACTGCCGTTATCGCGCCACTTCTTGTATGCGGTCTTCACACCACGCGAACTCTCCTTCACCTTTAAGTAGAAAGGTTGATTAACATAACACGGTTGTTCGAGTATTAAGGCTTACGAATGAGTTTAATAAAGCAACCACTCACCGATTTAACAGCAGACTTAACAGCTGGATTAGTCTGCAAAAGTGATTCGCATTTGGTGATATTACAGAATTTATATATATATATATATTTATGTATATAGAAGATCGATCAAACCCCAGAACGAGCATTAAGCACAGAAGCACAAACGTGAGTTCCAAGCCGCGTATATGAAAGACAACGCACAAATATTAAATGACACATATAGAAAATTATATGTATATAATATATATGTATATGAATAGCAGTATAAATTACAATCAAACTACTATTAAATACTAATTGTTATGATGGCAATGATGATAAATGTCCAGTTTAATGCAATGAGGCTTGAAAAATTGTTGTTATTTTTGATAATAATTTCAATTTATGGTTAGACAAAGATATCTAATTTTTTTTAATAGATTAGTAAAGTGTGCGTATTGGGTCTGGCAATTGATAGTTTTGTTTTGGGAAATTGTGCGTACCGAATGCTATAAGTAAAAATATTGACTTGTTATTATGGCAAAAGCTTTTAAATAAAATAAGTTTTCTTTTTGGCTCACTATTGATAACAGTTATAGTAGCTGCTAAGCAGCGTAACATATTAACATATTTGTTTCTGTTAAGCAGCTGTGAAACAGTGGCGCCCTGTTACAGCCTTTTGCTCTGTCTAAATTTAATATTTTAGCCATTAAAAATAACTAAATTGAACAAAATTAAATGATATCAAAACTTAAAGAAAACAAATACAAATATTACAAAACATTTTTGTTACACAATCAAAAAAATGATTTAATTTTGCCAAAAAAACAAAATATAAAGGATTAAGTGCAGTTGTTGGTTAAATAAGAAAGAGAAATATAGATAGGGAGATAGGGATAGTAAATCAATAGAACTAACATTTCTTTGGTTTTTGTGGAAAATGTGTTTTGTGTGTGTTTTGTTTTGTGTTTGTGGAAATTCTATTCGTATTTTGGTGGTGGGCGGTGGCAACCAGTCTAAAATTTGCTCTTGGTAAACACTCGCGAAACACTGCGCTTTCCCAAATAATACTGTGAAATAAATTAAATTAAATTAAAAAGAATATTGTTGAGCGAAATAGACGAAGAAATGAATCAAAATGTAATCTTAAAAATTACGTCACAACATTTAGAGCGGGAAATTGTAGCGGGACAGCGCAGAGGGCTCAATCCATATATTATGCTTTCCAAACCAAATGATTATAAATAAATAAATACATTAACAACATTAGGACCCAAGAATGTAGCACAACTAAAAATGGGAAATGTTTGGATGTGGAAATCGTATTGCACTATGATAAGTAGGGGTTACGGTAACTGAGCTAACAGTCATGGTACTAGGTCAAGGACAAGGAGGTGACGTATCCTCTGCGTAGCTTACCTTGTCCTTGACATGTTTGAGGAAGACATAGTTACGTCCGCGTTTCTTCATCTTCTCTGCATACCGAACTGTTTCCCGTTCGAATTCATCGGAGAAACCCAAGCCGCTATTCAGCATTTTGAGTCGATCGTCAACAAACTGGGCGAAGATTTGCAGGTCCATCATTTTGGTGAGAAACGGACGCAGGTGAGCGGGTCGAGATTCAATGAACTTGTCGCGATTAAACGTTTTGCAGGTGTCGTGAAATTCAACAGCATCCCGATAACCACCAATCAGTTGTACCAAAGCTCCGAGAAAGATTTTCGAAATGCGATCCCCGATATGATCCTGTGTGTGGCTTAAGTATTTCTTAAGCTGCGACACAATCTCTGGTGGCAGTGCGCGCACATCATCAAACGGACTCTCCAACAGATTCGTATCACAGTTTAAGATCACAACTTCGCCCAGCTCATCGGCGGAAACCTGAAATGAGTTTGGTAATTATTCTACATATAAAGGAATAAATCATTGTCTCGTATCAATTACGGTTTCGAGCACTGGCTTTGGCACACCAATTAGATATGGCATAGGTGCACCCAAGTAATCCTTAAACTCCCAGGGCAACACTGGTATGAATATATGCTGCCAGACCATGGGATAAAGGAATGCATTGGCCGCCTGTATGCACGAGGATAGCCGATCCAAATAGTTCGATGTAAATATAATACGGCGCTCGGCTAGCATGGCAGCAAACACGCTTATCATCTCCTTAGGATCCACAAAGTTGTAATAGAGATTTAGATTGTGCTGCACGATATTGTCAATTAGTTTAACATATTTAATTAATGAATAGTAATATCAATCGATGCTTACATTTTCTGGTATGCTGGGTAGCTGAAATGGCAAAGGTCGCTCGAATGTAAAGTGCTGTGAATAAAAATATATATTTATTATATAGAAAATTGTATAACAGTATGACAAATATTGTCCATTTCAGATACTCACGCTTTGCCCGCTGTTATAGTATACTGTTAGATTTCCACCAGCATCTGGTACGCCTCTGTTGTACGCCTCCGATAGGAAGGTGCGAAACTCATTTAAATCGGTGCGTTTCAGATCCGCTAACACAGTTAACAGCTTGAGGAAAGGATCATGCCACGGCAGATAGGTGATTAGCACCATTGCCGTTTCCGTTTTCGGATCGTGTCGACAAAAGCCAAATCGCCATTTCGAATCGGCGGTGGTATGCACGAAAGAATAGGACTGTACAGAGCCCCTATATAAATTTGAAATGATCATGATTAGATATTTGTAATAGATAAGGAATTTTAATATTAATAATATGAAATATAGCTGTATAATAATGTTTAAGTTTCTAATGAATATGTAAATTTTTGTCTTTCTTGATGCCTATTATTTCTATTTGAAGATTCGATAGTTGTTTCTATAAGTTACATATTATAACAAGCTTATTATGGCATATCCGTTCGGCTATGCCATAAACCCAAATGACCTTGACAGCAACAAGCAACAGCAGCAGTCATGTTTCTCAAGAAACGCTTCATCGCACTTGAACACACACACACACATACTACATACATACACATGAAGTGACGAATGACTAATGCCTTGACTGACCGTGTCTGTTGTTATGACTTCTTTTTTCTTTGCCTCTTAACCCAAATTAAAAGGCGAACTTAAAAACCAACCGAAAGCCGCAAAAGGCAAACACTTGATATGTTTTAGAATCGAAAGTCTTTAGCATTTAAATATTTAGAATATAGGATTGTGTTAAGTGGCGTTTCCTTTTGTTGCTCTTTTTTTTTTTGCCTTTGTCTCATTCTGTGACAATTTGTGTGCGTTGACGATTATGAACTTACTATGCATACACATGCATGCACATATATGTATGTGTGGGTACACATGTAAATACAAATGTGTGAATAAAGGCACGACAGTTATTCGCACTCATTGAGCTCCGCTTTCAATGCGACGTCGCTTGGCCTCGCATCATTTTTGCTTTGCAGCTCTTTCGCAGGCGATTTCGTGTTGCTGTTGGTGTTTTATTGTAGGCGTTGGATTACGTGAAGTCGTTAGATGCGCGCATTATTTAATAAAATATGCTAAACAGGCTCAAGCGACAAAATCGCAACGGCAAAAATGACAAGGAAGCTAGCAGCTATCTCGCTTCCACTCAAGCCGTACATGTCGGTGCATTGACTTTGGCGATAACTGTTAATTACAATAATGATAGCAGGAGAGTGAGAGAGTGAGTGACCGAGAGAGAAAACCCAGACCTAATGAATGAAGAGACTGCTAGAGGCTGTATTTGTAGTTGTTGTTTGGTTATACATACGTGCCTAAACGGTGTTTAGTGTATGCACATACATTTGTGTATATATATATATATATATATGTGTGTGTGTGCCGTTTTTCAGTTGTTTTTTTTTATGATCTTTGCTTTGTGCTAATGTTTATAATTATTATTAATTTTACTTTACAGGCATTTCAGCAAACAAAAATTCATTAGTCTAGCCCTTGGTTGGCTTTCCCCCAATTCTGTTTATCAGTGTATATAACTGAGCGATAATAATAGTAACCAGAAGGGGCTGGGCGAACAGTGGAGACAACTTGTTGCCCAGTCTTAAGGCAGCTGCACACACATATAAAACCAGAAATGTTTTCAGCGTGACTAACGGAAAGACAATTGACGCACACATACATACACAGATATCTGTAGATACATATGTATGTAACTGATAGAGTGAGGAAATACTTGCTATAAAAACAACAAGCGTAATGTGCGAAAATGAATTGCGTTCAACGTAATCCGAATGAAATAATTCACCAATACGCTATACAAACTGGCGCGCATATGTAAGTAAACAAACAGAAAAACTATACAACAGGTTATACAATTCATGGACAAACTTGAAGTGGACGCTGCCGCTGTCGTGACTCATCCAGCCAGCAGGGCAGCCAATATCACTTTTTTATAGTCAAATCGGGTTGTTTTTTTATGGTTAGACTGTGGATACAATTTTGCCCCTAGCCAAATTCTGCTCTAGCGGTTCATTTATCTAATCGAGTTTCATTTTATAATTCTGTAGTAAAACTGTTGAATATAAAGTTGAGATACATCCTACAAAATAGCTAAAACTCTAGCTTAAAAACTCTACGTCTTCCCGCTAAAAGTAGCTTTAAAAAATTAAGCATCTCTCTCTCTGTGACCATTCATTCACCCAGTCTGGCAGCAAATATCAACCAGAACATCAACGGTCAACGTTCTACATATATGTTGTTGCTGTTATTGTTGCGGCAGTGTCTAATGTGACTAATACTAAACAAAGTTGAAACATGCATGCGTAATAAGAATGTGCCATAAATTTGCAGTTACACGCACCTTATGAGATCGCACGGAAACGCAAACGATGGGATGCCGTTAAGCACCTCCTTATCGCGAAAGCCCTCCGGGAAGCTTTCGATAATAACGCCAGCGGGCGTTGCGGCTGCTCCTCCACCATTACGATTAACACTGCCACGATCGATGCCGCGTGTGGGCTTTACTTCGCACCAAAACTCAAAGAGTTTCTTTACGTCGTTTCTGCCAAATTGACAATAATTGGTTTGTGAATTAATATACATATAAATATATATAATAATATATAGGTTTCACTGTAGTTGCTGGGTTCAACCAAGCGGTACGCCCACTGCATATTTTACTTTTCCCAGATGCAAGTCTCCGAAAGAAAATACTTACTTGATACGTGAACCCATCTGAAGATTTTCTTTTTTTTTTTTTTGCTACCACTAACACATGTTTTAATCAATTTAATCTGGGGATTTGTATTTTTGTTGCAGTTTGTGGCTCTTTCTGAATATTAATTCTTAAAATTTAGATTTGTAGTGTCAACAGCAGCAGCAGCCCGCATAAATATTCACAGTCGACTGTTCACTGTGATTTTTCCCTTCTCTTCTTTCTCTTTCTCTTTGTCGAATCACGGATTGGTTTCGCGACGTCATTGAATCATATCATTCATTATTTTTCACTGGCTATTGCGTTTGATGATTTGTCCAATTGTTTCAAGAGCACCGCACTTTTGATTCTGGGCATTTAATTGACCCCAATATTTATTGATACATTTGGCACACTTATTCTCATGCGAAATAGTTGGAACAAAAACACTTATAACGACAAAAACACCAACAAAAAATTAACGCACCGACGCAATCCAACCGACTCCGACTCCGACAGCAGTTGCACTTGTACTCGATGCCGATAATTCATACTCGATACGCATAAAGTCAGCTGTATTGTTTTTATTCTTAGTATTTTTCTATCGAAACCAATGTTTTTCCAAGCAACTGTAGTTCTTCGCAGTATATTTTAATCGTTAAGAGCAATGCCGGTCACACTTTATTTTTCAATTGGCGCACTTTTCACAATGATCTTGGAAATACTTATTTGCTATTAATACTAATATTTAGAAAAGCTTTATACCCTGGTTTCCCAGTTTCAATGGGTTCAGAGTATAATAATAATGTAATGAAAAATTCAATACTTCTTAAGCTTATCTTATATCAATATATACATATGTATATTTTAAAATGTGTAAATATGCAATTAGTTGACAATATTATCGGCAATCCAGTGAATACATATATGTAGCTGCTAATTTTGTATGTACCGAATCTCTATTGCAGATTGTTGAACCATACGCTCCTATATAAATCCCTCACTATGTTAAAACATTTTGAGCTAGTGCTTAAAATGCGTGTATATATTTTTTTAAAATTCATATATATTGTATACATAAATGTATATCGTATACATATATGTATTATATATTATAGTATACATATATGTATATATATATTATAGCAAATTCTAGACAATATTATCGGCAATCCAGAAAATATAGCTGCCAACATTTGTGTAAGTTGCAGGTCCATATCCACAAGTATCCAGACCGAAGCTAACTATTCCAAATTGAACCAATCTTTGCCTCTCCATATATTGATCAGTCATATTTAGTAAAGGACCACCTGAGTCGCCATAACAGGAGTCATGGCCTTCCCCCCCAGCACACAACTGGGATGGTCTAATTTCTTTTCGAAAGAAATTATGGCAATCTTCCCGAGATCTTAGAGTGATATTCGTCTCTAACATAACATCAGAGAAGTCTACCGTTTCGGTTTTTCCCCAACCAGTTACAAGGAACTCTTTGGTTTCATTTGTTATTTCGGTCATTTCCTGGAGTGTATCGTTTAGGGGCAAGCATATGGGCCGAATATTTTCTGTGGAAAGTAAAGGATATCAATAAATGTCGAACCTCTAGTAATCTAGTTATCTAAAAACTTACTCTTAAGTTTCCCATTCGGTTTTAAGACCACGTTCTTGGAAAGCTTTATGAGTGCTATATCATTATGACCAGTAACTCTCGAGTAATCCTTGTGTACAATGATCTGCTCAAATGGTACATCCTCAACTGGTGGCGCGCATTCCCTTTTGCGGTTTCTTATCTCGCAATCTTTTTTAGTGGATATTTTATATTCGCCCAACCGAACATATTGTCTAAAGAAAAATATAAATATGAGTATATATAATATAAGTAACAAGCAGGCATTACTCACAGCTGTTGACCATTAAAGCAATGCGCGGCGGTTAAAACGAAGCCTAAATAGTCGTTTAAATTATTAAAAATCAAATAATTTACATAAATATTAATATAACAGAGATACTTACGTGGCGTTATTAAGGTGCCACCACACTTGAAGCTTTTGTGGCCGTCTCTCTTCAACATGAGTAATGCCATCCAGGGTCTGGATAATATTTTCAGATCATGGCTACCATATGTTTTTGGTTTTGATCTAGTAAAACCGCAATCCTGTTCATACAAAATTCTCATCCCTTCACTATATTCTTGGCAGCAAACATATTTCTTTGGCACAAAAGACGTTTTCAATTTTAAGTTGATTAAAAGTCAATTCATCATAAAACTGTATCACTAACCATACATGTATGGTTAGTGGCTGTACATATATATATATGTATGCGTACCTTCCTTGCAGGGTTACATGCTGAATCATGAAAATATTCTATATCTGCTACTGTAACCGTGTTGTTCTTCATCTTATTGAGGATTTTACGAATGCTTGGGCATTTCTTTATAAGAACACATGCTCCGGATGCTCCATCGGGTCTAGTGCAGCTTTCATCTTCATATTAATACATATAATTATATTATATAAAAATCAAAATAAATATATACTTATATATACATTATATTTGCTTACACGTTTCATTAGCTTTAGAAAGTGCGATAGCGGATACCACGCACAAAACGAGACTCAAGCTAGCTAAGTTCATTTCGATCGTAATTGCAAAGTTCTACTGAATATTTTTAGAGACTGGTGTATACGACTGCGAGAATATATGCTTATGTGTATAACTTATCAATCGTGGTTTAACTGAAAGCGAGCAGACAAATGCTCATTTTAATCTGAACGCTGTTCAAAAAAGTTTTTTTTTTTTTTCATATATGTATAAAGCGTTAAGACGCGTTGATACCCTTTCAACAAGTAATATAATATTAAAAATTTGTATTATCTTTGATTTGAAAACCATACTCTCTGGAGAAACACAATAGTCTGGGCGGTGAACCAATCCGAATTCGAATCGAACATGCCGCACAATATTCTGGCAGGGTATTTGCCCTTGCCAAACGATAAGAATATTAAATATAATTTTGGTGGAACAATCAAAGATTAAGTCTGCAACGCGTATGTGTTGAGAAAATAAAATTATATTTATTATATATATAAAGTATTATAAAGTACTTATTAGTTAAACCTACATTTAGTGCCTGATCCATTGGCTAAATAGATTTCAAAAGGTATATTAAAAAAACAAATTAAATCAATAATGGTTCCAATGTGGTAAACACACAGCACACAAATGTGGGCAAATCTTTAAAATTTTAATGTGCTTGTTATTTTATAAAAGTCATTGACTTCACTGGACGATTTGAGCACACACATATGGATTTCGCTGCATAGAGCAGATCCGAAGTCGAAATCTCCAAATCGTTTAAGGATCTCGCGTGCATCAAAAGAGTTTGGAACATTTTTGTTTAGTTTCTCCATCTGATAACGTGAGTTAAGCACCGTCATATGTATCTTAATGCTATCGCGTTCATTGTTGTCGGTAGCACAAAGTCCTGTTCCTTGAAAATGCATCAGGCACTTGTCGGCGAACTTTTGCAGCTCTGGTGACTCCACATGAGCATAGAGCACTTTGGTAGAGCTGGGATCATCATTCATTATTTCAAGACCTTTTATGTTCAATACAAATGGTGTTTTCAGATCGGCCAGCCATTGTCGACAAGCATTCAGCTCAGTGATTGCTCTTTGGCGTTCAGCATCGTCAAGCAATACATAGACTCCCAATGTGATATGAATACAACGCTCTGATATGAATGTCTCTTCATAGATGCCTGGCAGTTGGGCATCCAAAATATTTTGCTGAAGGATTATACGTAATCATATCCGCTATTGATTCAAGATTATAGATTATAGATTATAGTCAATGCTTACCTTTAGCTCATTGAAGCGTTCCTGCACTTCGCCCGTATTCAAGGGAACGGCCAAAAAATGTGTTGGCTTCATGCGCTTGCGTAGAGAATCAATGAGCAGTCGGATTTTGCGAAGGGCAGCACAAACGTTTTTGCGCTCATTGGATTGAATGAGCAAGTCATTGGACTTTTCATTTCGATGTGGGACATAGATTTCTGTATGGGTTTCTGTTTCAATGCGACGCTTTGTGGAGCCCTTTAATCCAATCAGACCGCCATAGAAAGATCTATAAGCATAATTTAAACAATTATTTACCATAAATCATGAAGCTCAACCTCTAACGGAGTACTCACTTGGGCACGTGAAGGGCCAGTTTGTAGTTACCATTGGGCAGATGTTCAATGTCACCTTCTGCACTATCTTCATCATAATCATCGTCCGCATATAGATCTAGATAATAGCTAGCGAAAATTTTCTGACATTCAGCTCAAATAAGTCTATTACCTGGTTCTTCGTAGCCCTTTGAAGCTTTCTCATTAGCGCCGTTCCACTTGCTGCCACCGAAATCGTCATGAACTATGTTTACCCTATATTTGCGATTGTTACTCATACGCTGAGTAGGAGGGGCCAAAACTTCGCGACTCATTTTATTTGCAAAATTTTATAAGTTTTATTTTTCAAGTTTATTTAAAGCAAATATTATTTTTGATGGTGACACCTGTTGCCTGTTGGTATTATTTAGTTTAAATGACATTTAAGCTGGGTTGCCAGACTTTGCGTTTTACGCCGGGAAAAAATGATTTTCTTGGCGCCTTGTATTTGTTGGTATTATTTTGCTTATAAATGATTTAAACAAAAAAAAAAAGATTTTTGATGTTATGTTTGTTATTATTTTTATTATTAAAATAATAAATATTTTTGTAATTTCAGATAAATCAAAAATTTCAATAATTTATAAATTATGATATATTTAAATTGGAATTTTCGCGATTAATTGCACGATATACGATAGTTGATATTTATGTTCCAACCTGTAGCTCCGAAACTTAACTGGTTCACACGTGCAACTAAATGATAAAATTGTTTTTAATGTTATTCGCAAAAAGTTGATATATTTGTGATAGAACTATCTCAAGATGTCCGCGGCAATAGCGAACAGTCGTAATAACAAGCCTACAGAGCCACATAAATCATGGAAAAAGATCAACGAAGAACGAAAGGCGCTCAAACGTCAACGAAAACAGGACAAAACTCTCAAAGATCTAAAGAGAGCTCAAGAGCTCACTGCTCCGGCGGCAAATGAAGCAGATAATGGTAATGCTGCAGCCAAGATATATCCCTCAACTGTGAGCATAGCTGTGCCTGGCTCCATATTGGAGAACGCACAATCCGCGGAGCTGCGTGCATATGTGGCTGGTCAAATAGCGCGAGCTGCCTGCATATTTCGTGTCAATGAGATCATTGTATTTGATGATGTGGGCGTGGCAACAGCCCGCGAAACAAAGCGTAACTATGAACAGGACGATGCAGTTGGCAATGGCAATGAAACGGGCAAGGGGACAGGAACGGTGCGCAGCAGTTCATTGCAATTGGCCCGAATTCTACAATATTTGGAGTGCCCACAATATCTGCGGAAATACTTCTTCCCCCTGCACAAAGATCTGAAGTACTCGGGTCTGCTTAATCCACTTGATACGCCGCACCATCTGCGACAGCAGAGCAAATTTCGTTATCGCGAGGGCGTCATTTGTGACAAACAGGCGAAAGATGGCCACAGCTACGCAAATGTGGGGCTGCTGAACGATGTGCTGATCGACAAAGCATTGGAGCCCGGTGTCCGGGTGACAGTGAAAATGGAACCACCAAGTGGTAGGTGTCAGAGGTTTCCATAACTTATATTATTAAGTTAATCTGGATGTTTTCTCTCTGTTTAGAAACGAGTCGCAAGCAGCGCGGTACTTTGGTCAGTCCGGATGAGCCGCGACGAGAGACAGGTGTCTATTGGGGCTACCAGGTGCGCATTGCACATTCGCTATCTGAAATCTTCACAAAATCACCCTATGCTGGGGGCTACGATGTGACGGTGGGAACTTCAGATCGTGGCGCTAATGTTCAGAATGTACCCAATCAATCCGTTGACTACAATCACATTCTCATCGTATTTGGCGGTCTGCAGGGACTCGAGGAGGCGCTAGCCAATGACGAGAAGCTGACCGTCGATGAGCCTCACCTGCTCTTCGACCACTACATAAATGTGCTGCCCAAACAAGGCTCCCGCACTATACGCACCGAAGAGGCGCTGCTCATAGCACTAGCTGCTTTACAAGAGAAGCTGCAGCCACAACAGCCGGATGTGGAATGTGATTTGAGTGATTTGCTGCCACGCAGCGAGGACACTGGACTTCCAATGGCACGCGATGTGCTCGTGAGTAAGAAAAAGAAAAAAAGAGTTGAGGAAAATACGGAACCAAATGAAATACTGTCACAGCCACTGATAGTAGCTAACCCAAAACCAGCGCCGCCAGTTCCAACCCATGCTAATCCATTCAACGATCGTAAAAGAGTCGAAGTAGAACCGGAATCCAACAGTATGGAAACAGATTTCGAGGTGGTGTCTGCTGCAACAGGGCCTGCAGCAGTAATTGCACCGAATGAGAATGAGGATTTAAGTCGTTTCGATTAAGTTACAAAGTTAAAAATTTTTTTTTCTTTTAATGTGTTAACTATATTGTACTGCTTCAATCTTGGATGTATATATATAAAAGATATTGCAATGTTATGGTGTAACGCCGTATCTTAGCTACAAAAACACAAACTTAATCTATGAATACAAATTTTTTAAGAAATGTTTTTTGTTTGACATTCTCATAACTTTCATTTGTTCAACATTATATTTATACAATTTATAATACACGATTTTGTGTCTTGGGCTCTGTATGTGTGGCAGCGTTCGATTTATGCTAAGAAGCAACTATATAGGCATTTTAATAGGCATTTTTCAGTCACTCGCACTGTCAAACATAAGACACGAACGTATTTTGATAACAATGGTGCATGCTCATCTTTCAACTTATCATATACCAACTAGTACAAAATATATAATAATATATATATATATATATAAATATATATATGTATATATCCTACAGACTAGATACACGTGTCGCCAGCTAAGGCTGTGTTGAATGTATATACACTTCACTACATATATCGTAATTATATATAATACGTAGCAACATTATCGCTGCTCATTATTAGCTATGGAATGATCGAGTCCTGAAAACGCGCCTCTGGCAAGAAGTCCTCCTCCAGTTCGATGCGCGTATCGCTATGATAGCCCAGTAGCGATTCAGTATCCTCCTCTAGATGCCGTATGGGATAGCTAATGCCATCGCCGAAGCTAAGATATTGTTGATGAGAATAGATTCACAGAGTGCAAAGCAAATAGAATATCATTTATAATAAAATATTTAATAGTTTTACTATGTGAACCTTTGTCAGTGTGTTGTGTGTTTCGTTCTAATTCGATGGATGATATGTTTTGGATTGTGCAGTGCAATAAAAGAAGAATTGCAAGACAGATTATAAAGTTCTTCATATGATAAAAAAGATATATTTAATTTTTGTATAAATGAAATATGTATTTGTCATCCAGCTTGCGCGCGTACAAAAACGATGCCTATAAATATTTATAATTATTATCAAAAAAATTAAAACTACTTATCTAGCCAAAATAAAAATCAAGACGTTAAACACAACTAACTATTAATAAAAAAATTAAAATTAATAAAAGCATTCAAATGCGTTCATGTTTAAAATTCATTCAGTATTTTTTTGTTTTTGTTAAATGAGAGCTATATACGTATGTATGTATATGTTTATGATCCTGACTGTACGTTATAATTATTTTTAGTATTACATCAGGTCTTCAGTTCGACCATTTCCTAAGATCTGCTTTAACAGAATAACAACATTTATATTCAAGTTAAGGCGTCAAAATTGTCAAAAACTTGATCTTATGTGAATTTTGATTTTACATTAGCCTACGTATGTCCTATTGCACTAAGTAATTCAAAATAATTGTTTTATGCTTAGCTTTAATAATAATATATATTATATATATATATATTATATATTATTATAAATCTATGTGTTCGATGTTTCTGGATGTAAGGCAACTGGGCAAACGGAAAAAGGATTTGTTACACATTTTACAGTTAACATTATCGCTCATCTAAAAGCTTTCATAAGACTTACGAGTATACATTTAATACACGCACGTACGCACACACACACACACTCACACGCGCACACACTCCAGCAGCAAACAGTTGTTACTTGAATTGATTGATGCATTTTAGACAACTAGATCGTCAGCTATCGCAACTGCAACGCCATTCAGCTGAAATGGATCCTTGGGAACTAGCTGATCGCCGATCATATCGACGACATGGTTGTTGATGGTTGCTGTCGCTGTCTTTGCCGTTGCTGCTGCGGCAGCGCCTGCGGCTACAGCTGCGTCTGCTGTTTGTTCTAGGTTGACAATGACTTGACTAGACGGTATTAGTGGATGGCTGTTGCTAGATGATTGAACGTTGTCTAGCTCCAGATGAGGTTGGTGATTATTGAGTGGAATAGCGTCAATCAACTTATCTGTGTGGTCGACCTCTAACCTGTTGCTGACTGCTCCAGCCGCCGTCCTGCCCATCGCCTCGTACCGTTGGCCATTCACACTGCCAAACTGATCAGTGGAGGTTGGGAAGTACAATCCATCGCCCTTACTAATTGAGGTTTTAGTTTTCGTGTTTTTCCAAATGTGTGAATAAGCAAAAGTATTTGGTATTTGGTTAACAGAGTTTGATTGAAAATTGTGGCGATTGTTGTTGTTGTTGTTGTTGTTTTTGTGGATAATTGCAATTTTGTTGTTGTTGTTGTTGCTCTTTGTTAGATAGACAGATTTGCGGTTTATACAATTTGGTTGATATATACATAAATATTATACAATATATCAAATGTGATTGCTGTTTTTAGTAGTAAGCATTAGTTAGCATCTGCTTTTCAAATAATTAGTAACAGTCCTAGGTTAAATCTTACACGAACTAGAGCCCCAGCAAGAGCTAGTTGTAACAGAAAATGTAAACAAATTATAACTATTATTATCACAAGTGTTGATTAAACACTAACACTAATATAGGTCGATTTTAGTAGGACTTTTGTTAATTGCTTAGAACTAAATTAAGTATCAAAGGACTGCGAATGACATTTGTAGTTTTGTCTTACAGAATTTGCCAGCTTTACAAATTGTTGTCTTAAACTAACATAAGAAAAATTTATATAAAGGTAATTCATTTAATATTTAGTGTGCGGAAGTGCAAGTACTAAAAAACAAAGCGTTTCATTTCGCCAAAGGGTGATAAGGTAATAAGAGAAGCGTAAATTGCAATAGGCAATGAAATTGTAATTAAAAAAAAACAAAACACACACACACAAAAACAACAAAGAGTGTAGCACAGATTAGTAATGTGATGTATCGATGTATATATATATATATATTGTCCGACGTACCTGGTAAAAATAGGCAGGAACCACAGCTGCCACTTGTCGCCGAAGACCTCGCAGAAATTGGCAAATCGACCCAGATTATAGCCATTCTTATCCGGTCCGCCAACGCGGAAGATGGGCGCACGAAATGCCTCTAAGAAAATCAAATCCAATTAATATAATTATCTAAGATATATATTTAACAGGTATTACCCAGTGTGGTGCGATTGACAAGCACCAGATAGATATGATATCCGAACAAGCTCACCAAGCTAATGGCAAACATGATCGATATGAAGAACAGAAAGAGTATGTGAAAGCGTCCCATGCCGCTGCCACTTGGCTGGCCCTGTGCCGAGACACCAAGACCATTTTCATTCTTAACATTATATCAAATATAATATATATGTATACAAAGATATTTATACGCATTCATTAATAACCAAGCACATCCAGCTAAGAGCTAAACAAGCACGCGGCTACCATGTATCAACTTTAGCTGTGAGCTCAACTTACCTGAATGAACATTATGAAGTCGTTAAGTGTGGTAAACGCCACATACAGGCAGTAGACTAGCGCATAGCCCAAAAATAATACGAAAAACTTATAATTGGAGAAGTTGACGCAATTGTTCACCCACGGACAGTGATGATCCATTTTGAGCACACAGCAACTGCACACGCTGCAATGATGCGATCGATCCGGCTTGATGATCTTGCATTTCTCACAGAATCTAACAGAGCCATTGATTGTACTGTATAAGTAGATATGAGAGAAATATATATAGTACATACAATTGGTTTATAGTATATTACAAAATTACAAACATTTCTGAATAGACTTGGTTGTGCGTATAGATTGTTAGCCAATATACTTGATCTGTAGATTTGGATATAATAATACACATTTAACATAATTGATTTTCCTTTAAGATCACATCAGATAATCATTTAAGACATTGCTATAAAATATAGCAATACAAAAGCATATAATAAAAAATATATACAAAAGCATATAATAAAAAATATATACAATTTGTATATATAACTAATTTGCCTCTAAACTTCAAAGCTTTACAGTTCTTTGCATACATAAACAAAGTCTTATCTAAATTCGTTTTATGTGACAAACAATTTACAATTTGCAATTTGCAGACATCGTAAGCAAATTGTACAAGAGCCATGCTGACTAAGCTAAATGCACAAATTTATTATTTACAATTTCCCGCAGAAACATTTGGTCGTAGCTCAAATTATTTTATGAGTAAGTTTTTTATCCGAATGGGAATCATGTACACTATAGCACAGCCTTTAGTATGATAACAATCTAATATGCCAAAAAATTAAGCTATTCATTATGTTTGCAAATATCTTTTAAATTTAGGAACAGCTGTTTTTTGTATGCCAATTTCCTTACCGATTTGTAACTGGTAAATTGCGCGCAAAATTGTTTAAAATGCGCTTCTGAGTCTCTTGGTTGTCGGCCCGGAATAGCTGATTCACTTCCTCATCCGGTATGCGCCACTGAAATAGAAGTTTGTTTCATATAAATAATATTTCGATGTTAACACTGGGAAAATGTGAAAACGAAACTTGCGTGCGTTTAATTATCACACTCTTATCAGCGTGTGTGAATCATACAAGTGCACGTGCATGTATGTATTTGTGTGTGCTAGTTTTACCTGATCCGGCACGCGGCCCACTGGCGTGTTAATGGTTTGCCAATAGGACCAAAGGAACAACACGAGAGCGATGTGATAAAAAATCAACAAAAATATCATCGCAATACGATTCTCCGTTTTCACTGCATACACAGGGCCAGAAAGAGTGAGAGAGAGAAAGTGTATAGTTAATGCTCTCTGTGTCAGATATTTGGGCTACTCACGAACACATAACTCCACCACATAGGCATAGTAGGACCATGCGATCACGGCGAATATAAAAATAACGGGAATCCATTTGAACACGGACAAGCAGCAGCCACAAGGAGACTTTCTTCGGCGATTGTCATCGTTCCCCATATTGCCGTACAGTGGGCACGGCACAACGTGTATCTGTGAGAGTGTGTATGCTTGTATGTCTGGCTGAATGTGTGTGTCTGTTGCCGCCACTACTGCTGTCGGAGCCAGCTCCAGGCTCGTTCCGATTACCTGTTATGCTACTATGTTGTGAGGGGCAGTTTGTCGAAATTGTGTTCCTTCGTTGTTTCGTAAATCACAGTCTGTTGATTGTCACAAACAATAGGCGAACACTCATTGGAGCTGGCTTCCGTTTTTCTTTTCTTTTTGTTGTTTTTTCTTTTTAGGCTTTTTTTTTTTTGTATACACACAGACACTTTTGCTGATTGTTTTTTCTCATTCAGCTGGGGCAAGTGAAAGTGAAACTAGCTTGTTGCCATGTTCCTTATTGCTTTTCGTTTCATAAAACTATCGCCTGCTGGTAGGAAAGTCAACGTTCAGCAATGTGCTGGTGTTAATGTACGAGATTTGCAAAGTTAATAAATAAAAATATATTTATCTGAAGCGATGGCTCATTCGAAGAATGGGGGTGGAGAGTGATGTGCAAATATGCGATGCGATGTTGATAATATATCGATACTTGAAATTGGAAGCCTGAAAATAATTTGTAACATTTATGGCAATTAAATAAAGACAAAATTTTGAGAGCTAGAGTTACTTTGCTTTGATTAATAAGATATTTGTATGCGAGCAAAATGCAGCCTTATAATAGGATCGAATTGATTGATATCGAACTTGTTCAATTGTGCTGCAACGTTGCCAGCTAAACAAAAATAGTTTCAGTCAAATTGTGACGTCACTTGTGTGGGCAGCTAACTGGCAACGCTGCACAGAAACGATACCACCGGCTGTACGAAATGTATCGAGCCAGCCCAATAAGAATCCAAGTTTCAGTATTATAGTAACGTGTGCCGTCGCCAGTGGTAGATATATATTCTGTCCGATATCGGATTATGCGTACTGCGTGCGTTTAAAATCCCACACACACCAAAAAAAAAAGTAATTACAAGTTAATAAAAATTTGATGAAAAATAACTGCAGTGTTGACAAAAAAATTAAACAAAAAAATCCAATTGTAAACCTTTTACAACAATTCCCATTAGAAATTTTTGATTGTGCAAGTGTATGTAAAAATGTGCGCGTAATAAAAAACGAGGGCGCGATATGCACGAGGAGCCAAAGGGGCGGTCGGTCGGTGAAGGAGGCGGGGCTGTGGGCGGCAGTCGGCAGGCTCACAAAAAAAAAAAAAAAAAATATACATACAAAAAATTCTACCTATCACTTTTGCCAGCTTGTTGTTGTTGTTGTTGTCGTTGCCGACGTCGTTGTTGGCAAGGTTTTTGGGGACGCCTGTTGGGGCTTCTCCTCGTAGGTGGTTGGGGGAGGTGGGGGCAATCAATAAACGCGCTTCGACTAGGCCGCACGTCAAAACCGGAAGGGGGCTGAGCGAAGGGTAACACTTTGTCGAATGCCGGCTCAAAATGTTTAATTAACAGTTAACTGCTGCCCACTCGAATAAGAAATATAATCTGTAACTCAGTCTAATCAGTTGATCTAATTGTGATAACTAGACATGTGTGCGGGTTTTTTTTTGTTTTTTTTTTTTGTTTTTTTTATTAATTAATGTTTATGCGCGCCGATACAGGCAGCAATCATTGATTAATTAATTGCAAAATTCAATTAAAATTGAAAGTTTCTTAACACTTTGATCTAATACACGCAGTATCTGATTGGCATATGCGGCTTATCAAATTGGAGGCTTGGTGGGGTTATTAGACTAATCGACTGTAAATTCCAATTGGGGTCATGGTCAGCGTTGCCAAACGGGTGACTTTTAATAAGCCAAATGCCAATCAGAGCAGCGGCAGGTGTACTAACACATGCATACAATTTTTGTAGGCCTGTGTGTGTGTGTGTGTGTGGGAGTTGTGCAAGCGAAGAGAGTGAGCGAAGAGCGAGAGTGAGAGAGATAGAGTGAGCAACTGCTGCTCGGTAGACAGGCCCAAAAAGCACAAAGCACAAGTGCAAATAAACAATACAAACAAATGAGCGAAGCACACACCAATATACATACATATATGTATATATATGTATGTGTGTATATTGCACTACAAACAGACTTAACAAATTGCTGTGCACACACGCAGAAAATATTCAATGTTTATTTAAGCGCAAATAATTCACACACACACACGTAATTAATTAAACAATTACATTGCCAAAAAAAAAAAAGTAATCGAATTGCGTGTGCACATGAATACCTTATATATTTCTATATATTTTTTGTTTTTTTTTACGAGTTTAACAACTTTGCGTTTCGTATTGGCATACAAAAATTCCAATCAGTAAATCTTATTGGACTTGTATTTTTTTTTTGATTCAGCAAAATGATAACGGTAAATGCAGCACATTATTTTAATTTGTAAAGCATTCATATATATATATATATATATATATATATATATATATATATATATATATTTACAAATAAGTATGTTGAGCGTTTTCTCATTTTCAATCAAATCAAATGAATAAATATAAAATATTTTGTTGATACACAAAATAAATACATAAACAACTACAGCAACATCAGTAGCCGCAAAAAGTTGAAGCATTGATTTGGCCGAAAGAGCCTTCGCCTTTGCCATCGCCTTTGCCGTCGCCTTCGCTTTCGCCCTCGGTGTGCGCCCTCCGATAAACCCAAACAAGCCAACCCAAGAGTAACAAATTAAATTTGGTTTTAGCCAATAGCAGCAGCAGCAACAACAACAGCTACAATAACAAAAACGACAAGAGTAATCAAAAGAAGTAAAGAGTGAGCAAGTGGAGACAGCAAGTAAGCGCGAGAGAGAAAGAGCGATACAAAAGTCGTTTTGTGGTCTAGCAGCAGCAGCAGCAGCAGAAACAGCGCCAAAGTCAGGTGAGTGCTGATACTTGTTATTGTTGCTTTCCATTAGTTTCTTCACGCGATTAAATATTTTACGGACTTATCAATAACTCCCCGAAGGGTGACATTTGCTTGATAAACAAATAAATTCGCTGAGCGAACGGGTGAGCACTGAACGGGTTAGCGGGTTAACGGGTGAACGCTGAGCGAGCGGGCGGGTGAGGGTGGCAACGTTGGCACTGTCAGCTCAAGTGTGTGCATCAAGTGGCAACGCTGACATGCACTTATACACACACACACCTTAAGTAAATAGTTGCACTTGTTACTGTTTTATGTGACATTCATTTATATTTCGCGTCAAAAAGCCACACACACACACACACACACACACATCCATCAAACTCCGTCATCTATCAACATTAGCGGAAGGCCAGCGGTCACATTAGTCACGCGCATACAATTTCCAAGCAGCGACCAGCTGGTGACGTACTTGCTGCCAGCAGCCAGGAGTGGGAAAAGGTATGGAAACGGGAATGGGCATGTTACAGGAGCTGTCATTGACTCAGTGGGCTTATGGTTGTGGGAGGGAAGCGAGCGCAGAGCAAATATTTGCGGAGCATATACAATTCTATTGCCTGTGGCAAGCTACGGCTTCCACTCATCGACTCTCTCTCTCTCTCTCTCTCTCTCGCTCTCTTTCACTCAGTGCTCGCTAACGGTTTTATTCCCATTGAGTTGCGCCCGTAAGCCAGATTCCTTGCATGTCCGCACGCTTCCTGGACGCAGCTCCAGCGTCTTATTTCATTGGACCTCGGTCGCTTTATTGATTACGGAGCGCCGAGCAGCAAGACACGATGAATGTAATACATTATTGGAGCTTAACAGTTGGCCATGCCCGTTAAGGAGCCTCCATTTTAGGCTGCAACGGTAATTAGGTGCAGAGCGGAGCAAGCTTATTGAGAGCTTTAATTATATGAATTTGTTTTTTAATGAGGGAGTTCCTGCCCCGTATTTCTAGGCACATATTGTTAAAAAAAAAAAATATATATATATATATGTATATATATATATATGTATATAAATATTTTTTTTAATATTATATTTTTACTTATATCTTCTAACTAAATGTGGGGTTTACTGGGTCCTCGTAATAAGTCAAGAAAAACTTTTTTGTGTATGCCACAGCTCAAAGGCATTTTTATTGACAACAGAGTAGAGGCAATGGAGTCTGGTCGCTCACACTCTCTCTCCCTCTCTCTGTCATTTTCTCACTCTATCTCTCTCTCTCTCTCTGTCTCACTCTCTGTGTGTGTATATTAAGGGCTTTGCCATTGACAAGGGTTTCGTCTGCTTTTACTCTACATTTTCGTCTTGTTGCACGTGAAAATCCCATCATGAAGACAAGAGGCAGGACCTTTAGTTGCTGTTGTTGTTGTCTTTATTACTTTTTCATTTCTTTTGGCGTTCAATTTTCTTGCACTCTCTCTCTCTCTGTTTGGCTTCTCCCCCAGCTTTGAGCTCCTTTCATTCTCTATCCTCTTGTTTAAAATTTATATATTATTTCATTAAAATAAATTTTGAATACCTTTTCGAGCGGGTGAAAATGCTTTGCGCTGTTTTATAGACAATGCTTTTTCCCATTAGGAATTCTTGTTTGGAGTTCAGCTGCGAATTCAGTTCAAAAATAGAAACGAATGTACATAAAAATTGTATAAACAAGATTTTCGGAAAACTGGCTAAATTACGAGACGTATGCGCAATTAGTTTCGGCCACTCGGCCACCTGTGTACAGGTGTTGCTGGTGCTCCTGGCCAAAAACGGTAAATGCGTAAATATGCACAAACTTAAGTGAACTTAGCTGAGCGCAAATGTAATTAATTAGTTCGCAAATCAACAAAAATTTGCTTTCTATGATTAATTATTTGTAAATATTCACAAAAATAATAAGATTATGATTCACAAAATACTGCGCATAATTTGCCAAACAAAAAAAAAAAAAAAACAAAAAAAAACTTAAGTTTGATATGAATGGCCCACATTTTGTCGTCTTATTGCGTGGGAGTTGGCCAAATAAAATGTACAATGCGAAGCGTGACTAACAGCAATCGAGAAAACATGTATGTTTATATATGTGTATAAAAACACATATAGATATAGCATATTTATTTTTTTGCTCAATCATAAAATATGCTAAAAAGAAAATGATGTTCAAAACATGCTAATGAAAATTCCGTTTAATTGCCCTGCTCTGTGTGGCAAAAGCCCAACAGAAAAAAATATAAAAAACAACCTTCAAAAATTTTCAGTTTGAGATTTTTTTTTTTTTCATTTTGCTTTTTGCACTTTGCTTTTAACGCCGCCAGCGGCAAAGCAAACAATTTTGCCAAGTTCATCAATATTTCCATTTAATTTTCAATTTATGTATGGCAAGCACTTAACAATTAGTAATTAGGGCAATAGATAAAAGCCAAGTAGGCATAGGGCTAAGTAAATTACAAACTAAATTAGCCAAATAGAATTTTCAATTGCAAACAACCAAATAAATAAGCGCAAAGAAAGCGAAAAGCTGAACTAAATTTAAATATTTGGCTAACATTAATGTGGGTTGAAGACAAAGTCTTAGATAAAGTCAGAAGACGAATAGAGAAGATAAGAAAGCAAGAAACTAAATATAGATATATTCGCTCTAATTAGCATTAAAATCAGACGCAGTTCTATTTATCAGTCAAATCACACTCTAATAAGAATAACAGTACCTTTCCATAAACGATTCACATAAGAAAGAAAGGAAAAGTTATAAATACACAAATTGTTCTGATTGGAATTCGAAGGGAATCCCTATTCCTTTCTGTTTTAATGTTGTATTTGTCATGCTGAGAATTTTATTTTTATATAGATACAATGTTCAACGAAAAGCCCACGAAAATTCCGTTTACGATTTGAAGCACATTAATAGCTAACGCTAATGAATTTTACTTTACAGTTGAGTTCCAAGCGAAGCTTGTCTAGAACATAATCCTCTTTTGAATGCTCCATTGAGTAGACAAATAAAGGACACGCCCCTCCACATCACTCCTCATCCTCCTCGCTCTTTGTTCACCCACACAAAAGGCAATGAAGCTCAAGAAGCTCTTTTAGATTTTAATGGGGTTCAAGGTTTATTAACCAATGTGCCAATGGATATGGCTAAATGATCTGAAGTAATTTTTTATCTTTTATTTGGAAAATTGAATAAAATTGTCTTGGGGAAATTTTAGTATAATATAAATATTGATTAGATAAAATACTATCTTGCTATTTATATATTATATAAAATTACTATAAAAACTGATTGGAGTGAATTAATACGTATTTATACTTTAAATATGTATACTATAAAAATTGTAGAAAAATACTTTTAAATAACTAATATTATTTAAAAATACCATAAATTCTTCACCCTCAACTTTGCATATTTATTTCAACACAATTGAAGACAACGTTCGCTCTTTATAGATTAAGTAATAGCGCACAAACTAAAGATAAGAAAACTGAGTAGATTAATTTCATTAGGCGGCATATGTTCTATTTCTGTATATGTATATGTATGTCTTGGCTGATAAGGTGCGTTTAGCACGTGAGCAATGCGGTTGACACATTTAAGCATGCTGAAAAGCTAATAGGCAATAGCTTTGAACAGATTGCGTATACGTCGTGGTGTACGACAAGAGACAAGAGCCAAATAGCAAACACTAAATGACTTTTAAAAGCCAATTAACGCACGATATCTGCGACTCTTGACATGCCAATGTGCCAATATAGACTGTCAATATGTTCGGCTTGTCAAAATCGAAAATCGCTTCGATATGTCGCACGCCCGCACTACAGCAACATTAACAATGCTCGTTTTGACAGTTGTTCAGCAATAGATATAAGAGAGAGCAAGAGGGAAAGAGCGTGAGAGGGGAGAAAAAAAATTGAATTTTGTGTTTGGCTGGCCGGTTTTTTTTTATTATTCCCTCAGCTGCTGCTGTGAGCAGCGTTTTTCCCATCGCGTTTTCTTCTCTTTTTTTATTGGCAGTAAATTAGACTTTGTGTCATCGTTCCACTTACAAAATATATAAATATATAGAATACTACGAACGAGGGCTTATTGATAGCTTGTTTATATTTTTAGTTTCTATTGTTGCCTTTTGTATTTTATTTTCAAAAATCAGTACTGGTTCATGAGGTACTTTAACAGTTTCTATTAAAATATAATTTAATTTAATTTAGTTTATAAATAAATTAAAATAATTCTAGCAACAGCGTATTTAGCGCATCTTGCTATATAAATTTTAGATAAAAAAATGTTGTTTGTTAATAAATTGAAAAACATAACATTTCAAGCTGAAGCAGGGAGCCAAGCTTAAGCCATGAAAATGCAATTTTTTATGGCTTTGCAGCCCTGGTTCATGTTCATTTAACTTCCGCTTTAGCTACTTTAAACGATTGTTTCGATTATTAATTTTTATTGGACTATCGAATTACTTAAGTGTTCATTAAGTTTTTTTTTTAAATACTGTCGTTGAAGAATTTGGCCACTTCTCAAACAACCCCTGCAAGTAGCTTTACCTAAGTATATATGCTGTTGATCAGTAAGCAAATGCATAAATTTCAAGAGTTATATACACCTAGACTTATATATATATTTTAATAATTTAAAAAAAAAAACTGCTGCACCACATAAAAATGAGAGCAGGTAATAAATAAAATTTAAATTAAAAAAAATAAAAACTCAAAAGAATAAAAAAAAAACGCCTACCTAACTCAGTTAAAAAACACGGGGCAATAACAATATTGTATGCATTTGAGTATTCATACTTGACTCAATTTGGAGACTTTTGGATGTGACTGTGACAGAGTATTCGTTTTAGCCTGGCTGATAAGCTATCTACATTTTTTGGCTACTTGACGCAATTTGCTGGCTGCCCTGCTTCGCCCTCTCGCTGTCTGTCTTTGGACTTGGGCAACTTTTTGCTTACTTAATTTAATGCTTATCAAAAGTCATATGCAAAGTTTATATTGAGGCACACTGAGAACTGATGACGTCTTTTGGTCAATCAACTCGATGGTTCTAGAGGGCGCCTTTTGTCTTTAATGACACCTCAGCAAATCACTCTGCAGCGCTTTAATTAGAGAAAAAACTTTTATGGAAACACTGCTAAAACTTTTGACTTTACTGATTGCAAAACTTTGCCTCTGAACTATGTCCAGTAGAGCGGGACAGAAAGAGAGGGAGAGAGAGATGTATCTAGTGATTGACTAAGTAACATTCATGACATTATCAGTTTCTGCTGCGGTTTTCCTGAGCGCTACTGCAGCAACTTTGTCTTTAATCGATTTAACAATTTGCTTTCGCAGCAAGTGCCCCAAGGTCAGTTGAGATGTTTGTTGTTGTTGTTGTTAGGGGAAACAGAAAAGTCAAAGGCTTTGCTAATACACAGCACAGCTGTGTGACGTCAATTGGCAACAGTTGCGTTAGCCAAAGATAAAGCCAAGTTTCAGTTTTTAGCCTACAGCCTCCTCCACGGCAAAGTTTTCTGTAATCTGGGTAGGTGTAGTCATCCATAATTTTTTGTATTTATTTTTTCCAGCTTTTTCCTATGATTATTATTGCTTCTATTTTTGTCATTACTGTGTGGGCACACTTCACTTATGGATTTTGTTTTTTTTACGGCCAACGCAACAAATTAAAACTCTCTGAAAAGCTATTGAAATATATATGAACAAAAATAATAATAATAATATCTTTGACTGTTGGAAAGCATTGTGTGTATAGAAATATATTTATATATAATATATTGTATTTAAATTGGTATTTTATTTGCTGTCAAATTAAATTTTTAATACAAAAAAAACGAGAAAGAATGAAAGAATGTTTATTAATAGAGCTATTATTAATAAATATTATTAGCTCCGAAAAAGTGTATGAAAATTAAAGTAAAATATAAATAAATATATAAAAATATAATACCTTTTATAATATGGGATATAGTAATTATTTTAGATACTACATACATAAATACTATTCTATTTAATTAATTATTCTGTTTAATTACTTTTTGAAACAAAAGAGAAATCATACAAAATAAATAAAGTAAAATTTTCATAACACAAAAAAAAAATGTAAAAGTGAGTTACATAAGTAAACTAAAATAAATAAATAAATAATATTTATTATGCAATTGTCTAGCTCTGCTGGACTGTAAACGTTTAAGTATGCCACACATAGAGGCGTAAAGACAACCTCAAAAGGCAGACAGACCGAGAGACGGATATTTGATATGCGTAAGCGTGCATTGCATAACAAAATAAATTAATGCGATTTATTGGATAATGCGGGTAGTGAAAATTAAGCCACTTGATAAAGAAAAATAAAAAATATCTAGACTAGACTAGAATGTCATATTAAGCCAAAAAGTTGCTTCAGATGTGTCAGCGCTGTAAGCTTGCTTCACTTCATTGATTTTGATAGGATTTGGGAAGGACATATTGTGATCTTTACTGTCTATCTGCCTGTCTGCCTGTCTGTTTGCTGTGTCAGCCACATTTGCTTACCCAAAGTTGGCTAAGCAAATTATGACCTGGTTGGATGGCCACTGGCTCTTCGGTGGGCCTTCCTGTGGGGCTGTTTGTGTAATCAAATTTCGTTGCCTCGCACTTGCAGCATTTCGGGTGCCATGCATTTTGAATGTGCCCCGGGCCATAAATCAATTAAATTTTGAACATCCACATGGAATGCAGCCAAGATGAACTTGGCTCCGTGTGAATTCTGAAGGCTTTAAATACGAAAGCAAGTTAAACTGACAGCCTCTTTAATATCGTGTCAAATTAAATGACTAGACAAGCACTTTAACTGCCAGTTAAAAATTAAATTAATAATGCTTATTTTTTATGTTCAAGAGTAGTTGGCAAGAACATCAATATGCCGTTAAATAAAATACCTTGGGCCTGACTGACGATAAATGTTAGCATTAACTTGAAAATAATGAATAAATAAGGCAATATTTTAGCTACTGTTAAATATTTAACTTCATATACAACATATGGCAGCTCCATGTCACAGTCCCGTCAGCTTGAACGCTTCAGAGTTGCCACATCTGCATAAAATCCTAACAATTATCGACTTAAGCTCTTATTTAACTGGCTGTCAACTGAATGTCACTTCGTGACAATTAACAATGGAAGCTGTGTCAGTCAATTGTGACCCAAATCGAGTTTAATACATAGTCTTTGCGCTGCTTTGCTCTGCTGCATATTTGATAAGCGTAAAATAAAGAAAAACAAAAAATTTGTGTACAAATTTTCCGTGCCGATTTTCTTTGTGCCCAACAAAAAGCATGTTGATTAGTTTTCTCTTTATTTTTTGTTGTCTTTTCTTTTTGGCAAAGTTTATTTTTAAAAAATTGACTTTCATTGTTGGTTCAAAGTTGTTTGCTTGTGTTGTTAAAAAAAAAATAAGGAACAAAAATTGTCACAAGTTTTGTGAGTTGTGCTGTTTGCACAATTATGTTGCCCTTTGCCTTGTGTTGCTCTCTCTCTCTCTCACTCTCTGCCTCTTGTCTCGCATTTCTCATCAATTTTGTGTGCCTTTGCGTCCAGCATAAAAAAAAGCAAAAAGGTTCAAATTTCATTGTTGGCTGCTATCTTGAGCGGCTTAAAAATGTTGCTGCATGTTGTTAAGATGCTTGAAGTGCGGTAAATTTGTCAAAAGCGAACCCTGAATAGCGAGCGATCCGGGATAACATTTGACTTCGAAACAATTTCGCTCTCCTTTTCTCTCTCCCTCTCCCTCTCTCTCTCTCTCTCTCTCAATCTCTCTCTCTCTGCCATCCTTCAATAAGGTACAGCAAATGAAGCCCTCAAACTGGAATTTTGTTATTGTGCATTGTTAAGCACTTGGGTCAACAGTTCCACTGGCCCCGTGCATACGTTTAGCCAAAGCTCAAATTCAAAGCTTCAACTCTAATGCCTCTACACACACACACACACACACACTCTACTATATGTACTATAATTTGTGAATGAGTTGTTATCGTTGCAGCTTATCGCATTCTTCACTTTTAAGTGCAGCCAACTAAATGCAAATAAATATTTAATTTGGATTTTAAATTAAATTAAATTTTTTTACCTTATTTCCGACTTAAAAAT
The DNA here is from genome assembly GCA_035045555.1 of Drosophila fulvimacula. NCBI lineage: Eukaryota > Metazoa > Arthropoda > Insecta > Diptera > Drosophilidae > Drosophila > Drosophila fulvimacula. The sequence continues at coordinate 4,934,821 of JAWNOX010000191.1, forward strand.
TTTCAATATTTTTTAATAATTTAGTCAAGTTCCAAACAACCTTTATAGATTAAAGAATGACAATAATTATTAAATATATTACTTTTTTTATATATAAAAAATAAAATATAATTTTTAAAAATTATTCTAATGTTCATATATATTTTCTGAAAAACGTTTCTTTTTGTTAATTTTTTAAATTTATTTTTTATACAAGTACATAAAAAATCAATAGATTTTGACGTAAGGCGCAAAGCTACAGCTAAAAGTTTCTAAGCTTCAAGTTTTCCATTTGGCTTACGGAATTGAAATATTTATGATGCTTAATAGATAATGGCAAAACAACTTAGTATGTGAGAATTTTACTTTGACAATTTGTCACGCGCAGCAACAAAGTTGTGCGTGTGTGTGAGCGAGTGTGCGAATGTGTGTGCCGTTCTATTCCAAAAGCACTTCAAACTTTACGCAGTTAACTCAACAAAAAAAAAGAGAAAACAACGGCTATAATAATGTCATGTATTGTAGGCCACACGGCTACGCCCACACGCCTTTGACCAAGGGACAATGAAAAACTTGCAAAAAAAAAGTATTTATATATGTGAAAATAAAATGAAAAATGTAAAAACTGTTGCTTGTGGCACATATGCATATGCGCATACACATACATATATATATGAGAATAAAAAAAGTAGGAAATGGGAGCGAAAGCGACAACTTATGTTTATTTATGGTCGCATATGCTGCGTATCCTTCTTTCAGTCTATGTGTGAGGGCTTATGCGTACCATGGCATTTACATATACACACACAGTGTGGGACGCACTGAGAGAGAGAGAGAGAGAGAGCGTGTGAGTGTCCACACCCACTCACATGTTAAGCAAAAAACTTGTATATGCAATTTGATGCTCGCTGCAGAATGCGCAACATGTAGATATTTGCCCTTTGTAGCAGCCCTTTGGCCTAACCCAATTTGATCTGACGACATAACTGTACATTGTGTGCTATATAGTTGACTATAGTTGGATAGAATCAAAGTTTATAGGCTTCACTTGAACTTTCACTTAATACATTTGTCTTGGGCTCAAATGGACTTTAGTCTATGTAAGCTAAAAATGCAATCAGCTTGAAGTCGGCTGCGCTTTGTTGTAGAAGCTGTGTCGATTAAGTAGAGTTATCGATAGGCAGGCGTTGAAGATGTGAGCAAACTGATGTTCGCGGCGGTTCTTTTAAGAAGTGATTTATAAGGTCAAAGTAAATGAAAAAAATTAATTTTTGAAGGCTGTCAAAACTTTTCAAGTAAATAAAATTATATAAATAAATGGGACAATAAACAACTCAATAAAATAAAACAAACACTTTGTTCATTTTACTGTTTATTACCAAAAATTAATTAAATATCAATCATGCATACATTTTTTTTTATATTTATTATAAATTCCATTTAATTTAGTCGCCATTTTTAGTGAAAAATAAATACAATTGAATTTGATTTACTTTGTTGTTCGTTGGCAAATAAGCAATTATTATGAATGCGTGAAGCAAAAAATATTTTCGCATTGCTATTAATTGAGCGATAGATTTGTGAAAAATCTATTTTAAATTATGTAATTAATTTTCGCTGTTATTTTTTTCGTGATAAATTGTTGGGCATTTGTTTGGCAATTGTCTAAGTGGTTTCATGCTGTGGGTTAAGTGGCCAGAACCGCAAAACCACTTGCATATATACATATATCTATCAAATATGATAAATACATATACATATATCTATTGTATTTGTGTGTTTGTCTTGCTTTTGTTCTGTGCAAAAATAAGTGCGACAATTTTTGTTGAAATTTGAATATTTAAATATGCATATGGCGAGTGCTTGTCGTGTAAAATGGCCTTTACTTTTATTTATCGCTCTGGCCAAATGTCACTCGAGTGCTGTTTTCATTGTCGTTGTTGTTGTAGTTGTGACAGCTAACATAGCATGCGATATCTTTACGACTTGGCACAATTTAGAATGTGGGTGAATTGATTGCAGGGGCAGCCAGAGCAGAACAGGAGGAGAAAGAGCGGGTGAGTCTGAGAGGGGCGCCTGACACAGACTGGTCTGCATATATTTAAGCTCAAGTGTGTGTTACCATATATCAACATATATATATATATATATAAAGACGTGTATGTGCATATAGATCTATATTTACTGTTGGTTCAGTTGCGCTGGCCAAAAGCAGCTAATGTGAAGTGCAAATTCAAATGCAGTTGTTGCCTACACTTGAGCTAGGACAGCCACAGGACACGCACACACACGTTCACAGTGGAACACTTGACGTCAGCCTTGGGCACACTTCCCGAACTCACACACACACACACACACACACATACACACTGGCTGCCAACGCTTCATGTGTCATCATATGCCTCTGACATTAATGGGGCTTGACCAACGTTGTGAGGCTCTCTGGGCTGGCTGTGGGACATGTTAAGTGATTTCCAATGCAGTTGCATTTGTCGTTCTAGTCATTTGCATAAATGTACCGCAAAATGCCAAAGCAACAGCAACGGCAACGGCAGCAGAAATAAACCAAATGCTTTGCATAACAAATGAAAATTCAAGTTTTGTTTTATACATTTTGTGGCTTGTTTAGCACATTTTGCACATTAACCCACATGCAAAAAGGAAATGGTGGCTCCCCTCTCTCTCTCTCTCTCTCTCTCTCTTTATCTGTGTGTGTGTGTGTGTGTGTGTCTATTGTTTTCGCTCACGGCGGCCATTTTGCATTTGTTTTGGCCCAAGACGAAGGCAATTGCCAGCTGGCATTTCGCATAATTATCCATTTTCCAGTTTATTTTTATTTTTAGCAATGCCTCGACCCAGTTTATAGGCAAATTATAAATGAGTTTTTACGGCTCCAAAAGGAACGCGTTTATAGCATGGCCTCCTGCTTCAAGGCTTTTAACTAGGCTAACATACAATTTTGCATGTTCATTTAGATATGGAATCGCATGGCTGAGTAAATAGAGGAAGGCATCTTGATCTCAAGAAGGATCTAAGTAGGTATTAAGAGAGGATAGAAAAAAGAAATAAAATAAAATTTTAGAAAATATTTAAAACTTATTCAGCTAAGACAATAAAATAAAATTAAAAAATAAATGAAAACGTACATATATTATATTAATATTTAAAAATTCATTTATAAATTATTCATTAATGAGATTCGCATATTATATTTAAAATAATTCTTTGATTCCAAATGTCTGCTATATCTTTGCCATGTATAATCACATAATAGACCCTTTATAGCTGCGCACATGCAACAGTTACAATGCGTGCCCCATTGTTAATTCTCTGGTCCGTTTCACAAGCTTATTCAATAGCATTTGCAATTGCGTTTGCTGTGAATAGTCAATATATGCAAACTACACCAATTTGGGCTAATTGGCTAAAAACAGAAACTGCATGCAAATGCGTGGGCGTGTGTGTGTGCATGTAAATGTGTATGCGTGCATGTATGCATATATGTGGCCTTTGCGCTATTTGTAACTGGCAGCAAATAATGTGCGCACAAATGTATGCTATATTAATTGCTTGCGTGCGTGCGTGTGTGTGTGTGTGAGTGCGTAGGTGTGTATCTGCATTTGCTGTTTCAGTTCGACTCCGTTCGCTCTCTGTCTCTCTCTCACTCTCTTTTGAAATTCACTTTATATTTATGACTGTGTGTGGTTGCTGTTCGCCAGCCTTGTTAATGACAGAACAAAACACTTTTAATTATCAGCGCGCTAACACACGCCAACACACACACACACACACACATGCAGATACATAACACATAGCATATGCATATAATATACATTCCTTCTTTCACATTTATCGACTGACTGTCATGCAATGCCTTAGCGCAATCTGAATGTCTTCTTGCTTCTTGTTGGTTGCCCTGCTATTATCTAAGCCCAATTGCCAGGCTGTTAATTACAAAAAAAAAAAAAAAAAAAAAACAATACCAACAACAAGAACAATGTTAGCTGCCTTTTATATCTTGTTACTTTTCTTTTTTTTTTTTGTTGGTTGTTTGCGCTTCGCACGCGCCGCTTGGCAGCCACGCGCAGCAAATTTACCCAAAAAGTGGGTTTTAAATTAAGCGCAACAACAACTAGAATGGCAACAGCAACAGCAACAGCAACAGCGATAACAACAACAACAACAACAACAACAAGTGCGTCATGTAGCTAAACGTTTTGTTACAGCACATAATCGGCGTACATGTACTTCTACTTAGCTAAATAGATACACACGACGCGCTACATAGATACACACGACGACGGCTCAGTAGCTTTTATGTAAATGTTATTGTCTATGTAGCTGTGTGTGTGTGTGTGTGTGTGTGTGTGTGGGTGTGCTTGTGTGTGGGTGTTATACTTTTGGCTTTAAAACGCAGCTGTCTTTGGGCCGTAATTGCGCTCTAATTTAACGCTAATGAGCACCAAATCATTTGGCCAGCCAGTTTGTCATTCCATCAGCAATAGCAAAGGCATCATCATCATCAGCACCATCATCATCTTCATTAGCTAGGCAAACGGTTTTATGAAAATTTTGTGCGTAGGCACTTTTGCATATTTGAAGCCGTCTATTTATTTACAGCTTCAGCTAAGCGCAAGGGTGGAATGGCTGCTGCTGCTTGGATTTGCGCTCACCCGCCGCGACCCAGCTCCGGGCGAGTTCAAGTCCAGTACGGCTGCTGGGCTTCATTGTCTGGCTTTCCGTTTCAAGGATTCGTTTTAAAAGCTTTAACTTTGCAACTTTTTTTTTTTTTGTTTTTTCGTTTTCTCTTTTTTGTTGTTTTTGCTAAGGTCAGGCACATTAAGTGCGAGATTTATCGGTGGAAAGCGGAGGGCAAAAACTGTAGTACAAAGTTGCATTTAATGGCATAAACTAGATAGTCGCTGCACCACAATATTGCAGAGCGTATGTGTGGCCAGAAATGTGCAGTGTATGAAATATTGTTTCTACAGATTTATTAGATTTATTTCTATATTCAATGCAAGCTGAAGACGAGGCCTTGTCGTGGCAAGCCATGCGTCCGGCAATCAATGCTTATATCGATAGCGAGCTATTGTTATCGATATGTCAACTAAAAGAGCAATGCGAAAACTTAAATAGTTCATTTATCTAGATCCACTTTAATTGTGTTAAATAAAAATCGACAATAAAATTTCTTGTTTTTCGTATCGATATAATAAAACTGAACATAGTAATAAAAAAAACTACGATACAAAATTTTTTTTGTTGTATTCAGATTAAGGGTTTTCCCATTCCTGAAGCAACTAGAACCGAATTTGTAAATTTCACTTTTCTTTTTATTTTTCCACTTGACATCTGAACTGTGAAATCAATTTTACTTGCTAGACAATTTTATGCGACATTTTTGCATGATACAAAAACATAAAAGCAACAAAAAAACATGTAAATGCCAATGCCAATGCCAAACCGATTTTAAATCTTATGTGCGCAAGAACAAATCCAATAGATTATAAAATAATTGAATCAAAGGCAAAGACAAAGGCCAAGTGGGTGGGCGTGTGGGATTGCTGATGGCGCAGAGTTAACGTCAAGGGTTAACTGACAAGTCGTTGTCTTCATCGTCGTCGCCGTGGCACGCAATCAAAAAACCGAATGCCAACAAATTGCGTTGAATTGACAACGAAATGTGATATATACCCAAGTCATTGGACGTGCAGGCGCAGCCCACTCCTGCGACATGCCCAATTTCTGACAGCGAATTTTACTGTCTGCCTTAGAAATTCCATTTGACAGCAACAGCTTTAAATGCGCCCTTACCAAATGTCAGTTTGGCTGCCTTTTCAGTTTATATATTTTACTGGCTGATGAAAAAGCATGGCATGAGTCAGCCCTTGGGCATGATCCGTGTTTTAATGCCTTTTGAATTAGCAGTAGCTGCGAGTCACTGTTCTTATCTTAATATTTTTTCAATACACTCGCCGCTTGAAACTTATACTTATTTTTCCATATATCACTCTTTCAGGTCTTTCTTCACTCTCTACCCCTAGCACGTTTCTTTCTACTCTTTACTCGTCACTCGCTACTCGCTATTTCTATTCTTCATTATCTTCAAGCCGTAGTGTTAGTCTCTCTTTCATATGCCCCATGTTAACTACTCTCCACTCTTCAACTCTTATCTAAAGCTTCTTATTCCTTTTTTTTCAACTCGTTATTCTCCACTGCATTGCTACCTTTTCCGTATTTCCAACTCGTTGCTCTCTCAATTCCCTTCTTTTTATAATAAACATTTAAGCTCCTTTCACCTTTGCACTACTTTTTCTAATCCTTTACTCCATCTGCTTCTACTCATTATTCAATATCCTTTACTCGTTAACCTTCTCAGCCCACTCGCTGCCCGTTGCTGTTAATAAATCAATACCCAGGCGTCGAATTTTGACGGAACATTTCAAGCTGATAACCTTTTTACTTTAACACCGCTGGAGCTGATGAACGGGGCTAAAAGGGCCAGCAGCATACACACCTTGAATACACACGCGCGCACACACACACAAACATATATATATATATATATATATACATATATAGGTACTCACTTATGCACACACAATGCAAAAACAAATAAGCATTTTGCCATTAAAGTTGCGTGACGAACTGAAATTTGCGCCAAAGACTCGCGGGACTCGTTCGTTTACTTCTTTTTATATTTTTTATTAAGCTTCCATGCACACATATATGTATGTATATATATGTATGCATGCATGCGTGTGTGCGTATGTTAGCTCTGACATTTACGGCTGTTGCGCCACTCGTTGTTGCCGTGTGCTCGTCGTCTACATATAGCCCGGTTCTGGTTTTTGGGTTTCTCTCCATCTGCTCAGCGTTTGGCTCGGCCGCCCTGAAGTATGCCTCGAAATTGCTTTGATGCCTCGCATGTGAGTGGGTGCTATGTGTTGGTATGTGTGTGCAAGTGTGTACGTGTGTGTGTGTGTAATTTTTCTTGTCACAATGAGCGGGACGCGTGTTTTAGCGTGGCGGCTTTATGGTTGAGCTGTATGTAAGGCCATCCACCACCCAGCACTAAGGACGACTTTTTGCTTGACTTGCGGAAAATTAAGTGCTTGTCGCTGGGCAAAAGCGGATTCATATTCTCTTCTCTCTTATTTTTTTTTCTTTTTCTTCTTTTGGGTTCTGCCACTTTGATGCATTGACCGGAAAAACCTGAATGCAAAACTGTACGGCGCTTTCGCAAAACGGAAGAAAAACAAGACAGCTAGCTGGGCACATGTATTTGAAAATACATTAAGTTAAATGTCAGTGAATACATTGAAAGCCCCGTTGAAAAATGAATTTTGATTGAGAATTTATGAATACATTATTCATTTGACTTTGGGCAGCATTTATCCTGAGGGTAAATTTAAGCTTGAAGCGTGAGACATTTGCTTATTAGCAAAATTAATTTGCTATGCAAGCAGGTAGCTAGAACTGTTAATGTGAATGTCAGATATTTAACATTGGGATAAAGTAGCTTTCAACTTGTTACTTGTTACTTGATGAGTGGAACAACATACAAAAATTAATTTTGATGAAGAAACTTATGAATTATGAATTGACAGCAGTTAAGCAGTTCACTTAACAGAAACTGTTAATTAACAGTCTGAATTGTATCTTGTTTGTTTAATGTTTAACATGAGGCGCAAATATGAACAAATAAAAGATTAGGCTTTGTTTATTTATAATTAATATGCGTTTCTACAATTTTAACAAATTTAATTATTTTTTTGTTTTGGCCAAGAGTGAAAAACAGTTTCGGGTAGCCCCTAAATTTGTTATTTTTATGGCTTCCATGCAGCATATGAAAATATTTTGTTTGCATGCTGCTCAAATGCAATGAAAATCAAATTTTAATTATGCATTTTTGGGCTGCCACAAACTTTGCGGCTCACAACGTTTATGACCAAAATGCGGGCCAACTTTTTAGGTGGGCAACAGCCACAGCCACAGCCACAGCAGCGGCAGCAGCAACAGCAATAGCTATTCAAATGCTGCCCAGTGGGAATATTTATTTATTTACTGCTTTGCTTTTGTTGTTGGTCTGGCCATCAAATGCCAGTTAGTTGCTGCTGCTGTTGTTGTCGCTTTTGGCCAGGTGTTGTGCCAATTGAAAATCTGCATTTGCCAACTGGTCGTATCCATTTTCCAGCATTTTTCAATTGATTTGCTCTGCACTTAACTGCAAATTGTAAGCGTCATGCTAATTGAAAAACTGACCGTAAAATATATTTTCTAATGAAAAACCATAATTGAACGGCAGAAAGTTGAGGTATTTAAAATATAAAGTGAGCTACAGAAAATCACCTGAATATATATACTTATACTTATATATACCTACATATAATATGAAATTTATTTATTTATTTATTTGTATTTTTATTTGACTACTCTTCTGTGTGGCAATGCGATCCCAATGACCTCTTATACACCTGAGTAGCCCTTTTTCCGCTAAGAGCCAAGCTACATTTGTTGCATATCAACAAGAAATTAAAGCACATTACACATTCAGTGCAATGAATTTTGTTTTAGCCATCGATTTTATGTGGCTCTGTGGTATATTTATGGGCTTTTGGGTGGCCATCAGCAGAGTGCTCGTATCATTGCACTTGAGTTAGTTGTCCTGGCCTTCAGCCTGTCCCTTGCACGTCGACGTCCACTAACACGTTCATGTCCACGTCCATGTTCATGCATTTTATTTATGCGGAATTGATTTTGCCCCGCCCCTATTAACACTTGACCCAATTTGAAAAGCCAACACACTTGAGCGGGAGGTCAAGTTAGCGGCGTACTGGAGGGGTGGGGGGCTACCAATGACAGTGGCATATGCGCTGGACATAATAATTAGGCTGGCGGTGGCAGCGGAGGCGGAGGCGTAGATTCCGGCCACAACTGTTGCCATTTGCTGTCCACTTTGGCTAATTATTGGGAGTGTGGCCAGCATTATGAACTCACTTAAAACTTGCGCACAGGTGTTCTCAATTTTTGCTGTTGACGTAATTTGATAGCTGCTGTCATTTACTGTTAGTTACTTACCTGCCTTACCTGCTTTACCTGAAAGAGGCTGCTTCTCTTGCTGCTCCCCCTTCTGCTTCATCTTGTCTTCTTGTGGCATCTGTTGATGCTTTCGCTGCCTGTGGCATGTCCTCGAGTTCAGTTCGCATAGATTTCAATTTGTGTTATGCGAGACGACAATGAAATACTCTCAAGGTCAGACAAATGCACACAAAAACACAAACACAACTACAACTACAACTACACTCATACCCACACACACACACATATACACTCTGTGCGGTTTGCCAACATGTGTGCAGACTGCAAATATATTCGCATTTATTGCTACAAGCTCGCAGTTCTTGTAGTTCTTAGGCTTAAGCACTGATTTGGAAACTCAAAGCAGAAACGTAATAAGAAATTACTTCGATATCCCTAAGCGCGATGTTGGCTGAGAGAGAATTTGGCTATTTATTGGGTAAATGGTAGTTTTTTTGTTTGGGAGTGAGAATTTACTTGGAGATTTATAAGTTTTCTTCATATGTTGCCTTTGAATCAAGGCTTTCGAGGTCGTATTTTAAGGAGGGATGGGTAGGCGATGAATCAGCAAGACTGTTATTTATATTGAGTATATATGGAGTAAATAAAAAAAAATAAAAAAAATATATATATATATATCACTCGTATATTATATACTCGATATTTATATTTACTATATAATATACCAGGGATAAATATTCTTGAGAAGCTTGGATAAGAAAGCTATAAGAATGTATATTAAGACTGGAAAATGAGAAGGGGATAAATAGGCGAATATATAGATATTTAATCTGTAGTAATGAAGTAAAGCTAAGCATCTATGGTTAGATATCACTCTGCTCTACCCCAAAGATAAGAAATGGGGTCCATATACTATGTATAGTTTGGCTGAAGAGCCGATATAAAGAAGACATAAAAGTTATACAGAGACCTGCAGAACCTTTCGCATTTATTAAACAATAAATATATATGCAGCTGTTCGCACATCAATGGGTTGTCCTATATAAGCAGCTAGATATGCAGATATATAATATTAAATATAACAGAAAAGTTAGATTTTTCTGTCTCACATATGCGCTGACTGCAGCTCTTTATGCAGCTCCAAATTTGAGCTAGAAGGACGCATGTGAATTGCATTTGTGACAAGTTTCAAATTCAATTAGAGCTCAACTTAAACAGAATTTTCTCTAATGCAGCTCGAGCTGTGAGTGGTGTGGAGAAGCATAAGCCGATGGCATATAGTTGCTGTGTGTGTGTGTGTGTGTGGTGCACAACAAATGCTGATTAATGCGAATCAAGCTGAGTAATGTATGCGAAGAGCAGCTACCTGCTCGTGTCACCTGGAGCCCAATCTGTGCGCATCTGCTGGAGGTCGGGATGTACATATAGCCAGCTGTTGGCGTCAGCTACACACGTAAACCATAATCATTTTACGCGCACATCAAGCAGCCACCTGGACAGGCGGCGGAGTGCGAGTGCGAGTTTGGTTTACTCTTGCAATGGCGACAAAAATGGCCAAATTAAGTTGGCTAATTCCATAAAAACACTGCAACGAGCTGAGCTAAAACGCGATCATCGTCGCTGTAAGAGATGATGAGCATAAGCGTAGCTATTCAACCGTATGCGTACTTCAGCCCACAAAACGTGACTTGCTAAAATAACTGGCAGCATGTGGGCGTGGGCGTGGGCGTGGGCGTGAGAGGGTGTGTGTGTGTGGCATGTGGCATGTGGCAACAACTCAGCAGGACGCAGCGTGCATAACATTAGCGAAATTGCTTAAACTGATTTGCGAGCAGAAAACTTTTACTTTATTTAAGTGAAAACTTTTAGATTTACAGCTAAAGATATTGTCAGGGGCAGTAAGTGGTTGAGCAAATGCCAGAAACACCAAAGCTTAAAAGGCAATCGCACATAAAGCCAATAGAGAGAGCAAGTGAAGCGAACTGAAAATTAGATAAGAGGTGTGGCTAGACTAGACTAGAAGCGAAGCTAGACTAGACAGGAGACTAGACCAGACTAGAGACTATACTAGACAGAAGACTAGACGAGAGACATTGCGAGATGTTATAGGAGAGATTTGATGAGAAATTAAGACAGATACCTAAAATGAGTTTTAAAGAGGGTCTATATGACAGCAAGAGAGGCTTAAGCAGTGACTACAAACAAAAGAGAGGGAATGATAAAAAGCTTTACCAGAGAGACTAGTCTAAATGCTAAAGCAAAACTAGATGAAACCTAAAAAGGTAGTTAGAAGCAGAAAAAAAGTAAGAAAGAAAGAGAAATAAAATCAATAGAAGAGAGAAAGAAAACATTCATGGAAGGAACATGATGCGGGACTAGGCTAAGACTAAGAGACTAGGTGATCGAAATGAAGTTCATAGAAATAATATTTGTGATATACTATAAAACAATAATTGACTATGCTATAAAATAAAATACTATAAAAGACTATTTATAATATTACTCAATATAGTACTATATAGAACCTAATTCAATTACTTCCCCGACAACAAAAAAATGTATTTTAATATACCATATAAACCATTTACTTCATATTCAATCTGCTGAGCTGAGTGCTCTGGAAAATGTTACTAAACTTTAGCCGAACAGTGTTTAAAGTTCGCTCAGCCAAAAACAAGAAAACTGCGCAAAAGTTGGCAACGCTTGACCTCAACCGTTGCCAGATTTGACAATTTGTCTGCAGCTGAAATTGCAGTTGGTGACATTGCGCATACGCCCCAACGTACACAAATGCAATTTGCCAGCCACACTCGATGCTGCATTTTTCCATCAGTCTCTCGCTCTCGGTGCTCTACACGCTCTGCGGAACTAACAACGGAAATTGTAAGGAAATGAGCATGGCTTAAGTTTCTTTCAGTTGGCTCTAGCACACGTCCACTCCTGCCTGCTTCACTCCTGCTCCTGTTCCTGCTCGACCTCTGCCACCTTTCAGTGTTTGTCTATTGGACTAATAGCAAAGTCCTTCTCTGCTCTGTTTGCTGGTGCGTGCCCGCATGCAGCTGAAGCCGCTTAACTCGATTTCATGCCCAACTGCAGCCCGTCTGTCCGCCTGTCTATCGTTTACTTCTGCGCTATTTTAAGCTGTTGCTTTGAAAGCACATAATTTATTTATGCAGTGCATTGCGTAGTCTCTGAGTAAACCACCTTGACCCACTAATTGGCCGCCTCGTCGCAGCCAATAGCAACAAACAACTCGCCCAGTCGCCAATAGTTTTTTTTTTTCTATTCTTGTTTCGCATTTTCTTGCTGCGCCTATTGATAAAATCACGTTGACGCAGTTGATTCATTTGCTAGACAGGTGTGTGCAGCTATTGGGAAATACATTCTTTTCACTTTACGTAAACGTACGAAACTTATGTGACCACCTACATATATATTTCAATATTGACAAATATAAATATATTTATTATGTATTATTTTATATATAAACAGTCATCAGCAGAACAGCGCACGCTTCACGTTATATGTACCTACTTGTTGAATATTTCCTGTATTATTCGAGCTATAGTTCTACAATTTTTTACTATTACAGTCGGTTTTATTCTTATTGATGTAAAATAAAGTTGGGACTCTCTATTATTTCAGCAAGTATTTTTTTAATTTCTCAAAAATTTATCATCTGAATATTGCAATCAATTTATCAACCACAGCTATTAAATTTTTTACGTAGACCCCAAATTGAGCTTCTTTAAGAAAACCAATATTTATGAAAATTTGAGTCTTTTGATTCCAGAAAAATTCTAAGATCTAAGTCTATATATATATATATATTTAAGCTCAGGAACTTCCCATGTTTTGCTAAACTTTCTCAAAAATTAAATCGCTTCTTGAAGTTTGTTTGAATCTTACTCAAATACTTTTAGCACAAGTTTTGAGTGCATGCTACATATTCGCTGCTTACCATAAGTCAACATATATTTTGTACTCACTGTGTTGCAACCCCCTCTCAAAGCCCACCCCTCGACAAATGCTACTTTTGGATGCCAGCGTGAACTTCATTGAAAAGCTCTAGCTACATAAATATTTATAAGTTTGAGTCAAATATGCGTAATTATGTAAATTGCGCATTGAGATACAGTTATTGTTGTGTGGGTGCAGCTCTACCCTAGCTATGCCTCGCCACGCCCCTACGCTCCCCCTCAGCCATCGGAGTGCCCTTTTGTTCTTCCGCTACTCGCGTTTAGCTGTTGAAAAGTTGCCCGCAACATTTTATTTGTCGTAATTTTGGAAATTAATTTTTGCCCCGGTTGTCGAGGCAGGCACAGGAGCAGCAGCAACAGTTGCTGTTGTTGTTGTTGCAGTTGCTGCCTGTTTACTGCGAATCAACACACGCACACACAGCTACACAGTTTTTGTTTTTGAGCCGAACTTTTTCAATTAAGTTCATTAATATTCAACTTGGCCTGCGGCCAGAAAGCGACGAATAAATAAATATTAAAATCAAAATTACAAACTAATAAAGGCTGCCGCCTGGCACCTCCCTCGCAATCTCCTGTTGGGCTTTTTGTTGTCATATTTGTTTTTGGCCATTTAGCCAACTGCCAATTGCCAATTGCCACTTGACAGTTAAATGCTTCTGGCCATGTTCTGCACTGAGTACTGCAACAAATATGCATCCAACCAGTTAGCTAGCTAGCTAGTTAGCTATATTAACCCCTAGACGTCCTAATGCAGAAATAATAGATGCTGCGATTAAATAATCGTAGAAGAAAAGATGTGGGAGGCAGGGAGGAAGGAGAGGGTAGCAAATTTTCTGAGAAATTTCAAATTAATTGAAGCAAGTGCAAAGCGAGTGCAAAAGCATGAAAAGAGCTCTGCAGCTTGTGACAAATATAACTGTATTAATATAATCTAAAACAGAATTAATTAAACAAGAAAATCGTTGAGTATTCAAATGAACTAATTATGTTAAATAATTAGAGAGGTGTTTGGCAAATAGTTGTGTTGGCTTTGAGGTAATTGAATAATTTGTAGATTTCAATCTTGAAGTCGGGGGATATTTGAATGTGGAATAAGGAAATGGTTATAGTTGATAGAGAATGAATACTAATAATAATGATAAAGACAATGATAGTGATGATGTGAATGCGAATGGCAATGATAATGACAATAATATAACAATAACAATAATGACAATAATATTGACATAAAAATAATCATGATAATAATAATGATAATGATAATGACAATGGCAATGCTAATGATGATCATAATATTTATAGTGATGATGATATTAACAATGGATGAATCATATTTCCATTAAAAAATTCATGATGATAATAATAATGATAATGCTAATGACAATGACGTTGGTCATGTTAATCATTCATAATAATTATAATAGATATATTTGAAATAATAATAGCAATGATATTGACAATAATAATAAACAAAATAAAATAGATGGAAAGCTATGGAGAACATAAAAAAGAGCTTAATTTATATACCTATAGGGAAAGTATAAAGCAAGTAAGTCCAAGTGGATTATTTTGCCATTTTGCATGCGTCTGTATAACTATATTATATATATTTATATATACAAACGAATATCTCTTTTTGTACATGAAATTTCGTGGCATCGCTGCAGTCGCATAATTAACATGAAGCTCACGTTCTACGTTTTCTACGAACGCAACAAGCCGGCGACAAAATCTGAAAAATATATTTGTAAATGTAGAAATATATATTAAAAAAAAAAAAAAAAACAAGAAGAAAAACAACGAAAAATAAATTGTGCAACGTTGAATCACGCGCCAACCGATGACGCGGATGACAAACGAATGAACTAAAGTTATGGCAATGTTTATGGTTGTTGTTGCTGCTGCTGATGTTCTTGTTGTTGCAGTTGTTTACATTTGTATGGCACTGCTGATGAGAGGTGTTGAATTGGGAATTGTATCGTAGCTTCCGTGGATAGTCAAAAAGTAATAAAACAGAACTGAAACAAACTGCAAATGAAAATAAAAAATATAAATGACCCATGGGCGCAGCGAGGGGCCACTCAACTAGCTCGAGGTCAGGCTCACGCGTGACAAATTACACAAATGGGCATAAAGAGGCGCTGTTTAAAGTCGCCGAGAGCCACTAGATTACACTGCATATGTACACCTCTATATATATATATATATATATATATATATATATATATTTATATATATATATATATATATATGTGTCCATGTATACATGTGTATTCCCATATAATGTTTATGTCAGCGTCAGTTGAGGTCTCTCTGCTGTAATTAGTTGTAAATTGTTTTGAGCGCTGTTCCCAGGCCCAGCACTTGACACTTGTTGGGGCAACAATTTCCACTAAACATTGTCTCTGGTACATTCCAATGAAATCTGCAATCCAACATACAATTCCTTATAATTCAATCGAAATAACATTTTATTTTTAGCAATGCAAAATTGACTTGACTCAGTGTAATCTATCAATCTATTTTCAGGCTATAACAAAAGATAAAGAAATAGCTGCTGACGCACACACTTATCCATCACAATTTAGATTGATGTTCATCTAATGATTTCTATGCCTCATTCTATATGTGTATATATATAACAGATATCTCATATATATATATTTCTTTTGCTATTTGCAGCACAAACATGTCTACCGATTCGAGTCGACGCATCCAGGTCCCAGATGAGCTGAAGGAGGTGCTCTTGCAGTTCTCAATTTCGTATTTGGTCGAACAGCCGCCGGATCTGATTGATTTTGCTGCCGATTATTTTAACAAACTTCAAGCTAATCGCCCAGTGTCAGGCAGCACCGATAATACGGCCGACGATAATATAAGCATCAACTCACAAGAAGGCGATGGTAAGTCAAACACGGAGCAACAGAGTTCTAAGCCTTTATAAGCTGTAGGTTGCATATAACTAGTTTGGGCTATTGCTCGATAGAGGTTGTTATCGATAACTGCAAACGATTACTATTGATAAATATTACTATGGACTTTTTCTATAGAGAGGCTTAACTAACTCTGATCCATTATCAGGCTTTTACTTATCGATTTGATTGATACATTTTTCTTTACTTACATATTTGATTATTAGAAACTATCGATACTGTCTCTGCTATAGATATCTACCCTTACTATAGCAGCACTTGCCTTGCCGCAATTACTATTATTTTACTACCGCTCATTAGCAATAGTTAGCCTTACCAAATATTAGGTGTATGAACTATCACTAGCTTCAGCACCCTCCAGGGTATAATACCAAACATTTAAATACCTTAGACCAAATATTTGTAGAATTAGTGCAATTGACTCAACTTAGTTGAGGAAAATCAATATTGTTTTTTTTTTCGCCTCAACACGCCCCCAGTGAATAGGCTCGCAAATGAGCAATGCGAGCATTGCGTGTCCCAAAAACAAGAGCAACAAGAATTCCCCTTGGAGGGTCAACTATTTCCATGTCTCGTCATGTTTGTGCGTCAATGCGAGCGCCGCGTGCCGTGGCAAAGCTTTAACTTACAGTCAACGAACAACTATTTATAGTAGGCCAACTTTTTGGCTGGCTTTAATTGGTGTGGGGCGGGTCAGGACGGGGCAGGGCGAGGCAGTCGCGGTTGAGGCAGCCACGCCGCCTGCAATTTGACGTCAAAACGCGGCCACGAGCTTGGCCCTTGATTTTGGTCTAAACCCTGCACTAAATTCTAATTATAAAACTGAAAGCCTACACGAAAAAAGGCGAAAAAAACAACAGAGGAAACCATAAAAAAAAAGGTAAACGAGTTTACAAATTGAAAAGTTTTGCTTTCAGCAACAAAGTATTGCTGCGTGTATGTCGCTGTGTGTGTGTGTGTGTGTGTGTGTGTATCTGTATCTCATTATTTCTCATAATGCGACGCACGTGTGCAGACAATTAGCGCCAGCTGGTCACGCAGTCCAAGCGCTCCTTGCATTCATCTTGAGCTCGCTCTTGTACATCTTCTGCTTGGAGCCGCCCAGCAGCGCCACAGCAAATTAAATAATAATGTTGATAAAGTTGTCAGGAGCCGGTCCTTGACGAAGTGTGGTCCGCAGCTGCTCTGCGTGGCTCTGCGTGTTTATCTTCCGGTTAATCAAACACGCAGCTCGCTGCTCAAGCCACGCCGTGTCAAGTGAACGAATGTGTTCTTTACTTTGCTCTCCTCTCGCCATATCGCCATATCCTGGCATCCGTTATCCTTGCAGTGCTGCACTCCTGCTCTCATTAGAAATCTATTAATTGCGCACACAGCTCAAGTGCTGTGTAAATAAGCCAAGGTGCGCCAGATTGACAGCTTTAGATCTTGATGTAAAATATATATGTATAGGTAGATAGATAGAGAGATAGGTAAATATATAGCATATATTGAGTGGCATTGGAAATTGCTATAAGATTTGTATTCATCTGAATATCTGAAGATGACGACCTGCTGGTTAGAATATTGGTATATGTATAAATATATCACTGTATATATCATTAACTGCACTGAGAGAAAATTGAGAAAATTTTAAAATTAAAAATATTTTTAAATAAGTATTAAAATATTATAATATTAAAAATTTTAATAAAAGGTATCAAGAAGCCCTAGTAAATAAAGTTGAGGATAATATTAATAAAATAAGAATGACTCACATTTTACGTTCTTTATTCTATATTTAAGAATATATCATATTTTCATGATATGGATTCATTCATATGCAATGCATTATATTTTACAGGATAAGATTTTTCTATTGAAAGAAAAAAATCATATAATTTATGCAGTTAGAACGACGTTTAATGCTTTACATATGTGCCCAATAGTGACGAGGGTTCATTATGGCGTTGCCAGACTGTAAATATTGACATTAGTGTTGGTAGCTCCGGACATATAAATAGCAGCCCTCATATATTAAATCATAATATATTTATTTATTTTATATCAAAATTTTCGCTTATTAAATTTGAAGATTCCTTCCCCTGTCAACTCCCATATTTCTCTACCCCATAAATACTCGAATAAATTCAAATTTTCTAGCTTCTGTTCGACTGCTCGGCCTGTCGATTGCCTGTCAATTGCATTTAGATCTTTCTATACAGAAAATAGCGGCACTGCGTGACATTTAATTGAAGTTTGCATTGGGGCTCGTTCGTCTCACTATCGCATTGACCTTTTTTTTTAGAATACATATTTTGCTCGCCCGCCGAGCTGAGCTGCTGTCTTTGGTTTTGCTCAGTGAAGCCCTCAAGAGTGCAGCTGAGCGTGAGAGCAGCACGCAAATAGCTCAGAGTATATACACGGTAGTGTGCCACGCCTCCGTTGCAGCGCTTTGATGTCTATTTACGGTTAGGTTGGCTCGGTTTGATTTAAATTTGCTTTAAGCGCGGCACGCACTCACACGCACACACACACATACAAATAGCTGAACATTTGTATTAAAAAAATATTAAGTATACGTACAGCAATATTTGCGGGTGCCAAAATGTGGCTTAATAAGGTGTGTGTTGTACATTTTATTAACGCTTACGTTGCCCACACACACACACATACAAAGATAGAAGCGAGAGAGAGAGAGAGAGAGTGAGCGAGCGAGGGGTTAAAGCAATGAGCGCCCATTGAAGCATGCGGATGAGCAGCGGCTGCCCGACTGCCGCACGCTTCAACAGGCACACACGTAGCAAGGGTCGCCGTTATTTTATTTTTAAGGGCAGCGGGTCGCGGTGTATATTTTGAGGCGCTTGCCACGCCCACGCGCTGACATGGCTTTGGCATGGCAGTTACATTTTGAACATTATTGACATGCCAGCGGCGTTTGCAACAGCACGGAAATTGTTGGCCATGTTGTGCGGCTCCTGTTGCGCTTAATGATAATATATATATGTATTTATATATGTATATATACATACATCCATTTATTTATATATACAACTAACAACAATGCTCATGTTAATCGAGACAAAGCGCTGCGACAGAAAGGGAAGTTGAGAGTGAGTGAGAGAGAGACAGACAGATCTCTCGCTAGATATTTATATGTATTCATAGCACATACAAGCCACACACAGAGGCACACATGTGGCTTATTCACTGACAGGCATTGCCTACTTACAGGCACTATTTCCGCCATTCCTTTTGACAGCTTGTGTCGAACCAACGGCTGCTGCGGCTTGAGCAGTGCCTTTAGTCGTTAGCCAAACGTCACGACGCGCACAAGAGACAAAAGTAGTCACTCACTCAGAGATAGTTAACCAGTCAGTCAGTCAGTCAGTCAGTCATCGTCATCAAGCCATTAGCATTCACATTGCAAATCTCATTCGCGTCAGCGTCGCGCCGCGTCTTCCCTTTCCACAAAACCAAATTAAATGAAGTCAACTTTTATTTGCCATTTTTTAATTAAATTTATTCGCGCGCGTGTGTGTGTCTCTCTCTCTCTCTCTCTCTCTCTCTCTGTGTGTGTGGTTATGCAGCCATATTTAAGACAAATTTAATTTATTACAATTTACTGCAGCCCAACTAAAAAGCAAAAAGCAAAAAGCGAAAATATTCAGCACAGAACTTTATCAAGAGCTGTCAAGTTAACATTATTTAACAAAATATTTTTGCTCGCATTCCAAAGTAAATTGAAGCTGATAAACTGTTGACGTGGCCATCATAATTTGCACTCAATTAAAATGCAATACTATATATAATTTATAACTCAATAAGTGCTTAAATGAATAAGTGAAACTTTTTTAATATGCTATACAATGAAATTTGGGCTTCAATTAGGCCAAGTTGAAGGCTATCAGATAGTTGTGAATTGAGTGGCGATTTAAACTAGGAGTTATTAAAATGCAGTAGCAGAAGAATTTTAATGTGTACTTATTTGTCATACTGGGCTGTAATACTAGTCATACTAGTCTACATAGTATAGCTTAGCATTATTAGTTTGAATGTTTCTTCGATTTATTGGCAAAATAAATTGCAATCGATATTTATCGATATTCTATTATTTTTAGCTAGATTTGCGAGTGTTTTAGAGATACTAATATCTACAAGTCTCCAGACTTGACTTTATTTTTTATCGAGATAGTTTTTATGACAGGCAACTATCTATATCGAAATATTTATCTATTGATCAACTATAAATACAAATGCAATATTATATATATTTGCCATCTATTTTATATATTTCTATTTATATATTAAACCTTAAACCGCTTTAAAAGCCTGAAAACCTGGCGAACCTTTTAATTTAATAAAAAAAAAAAAAACTATAAATAGCCTTTTATCGATACAATTCTGTTATATGCTTTGATGCTCCAAGTTGAGAGCAAAATCAAATTAAATTCTATCAAATTGTTTGCTCTGTTGTGCCTCAGCACCAAACATGCGCCCTATAAGTAGTTGAGGGCGCCAGATCCTGCTGCATGACGCCCCCAGCAGTCTCTCTGAAAATAATAGTTGAAAGTCAGTTAAGCATTTTTCAAGAGCTGCAGTTCGACAGGCAAACAGAGCTATACATATGTGTATATATATATATATATATGTGTGTGTGTGCTTGATTGTGTGTGTAAGTGCATCATTAGACAAGCCATAGCGTCGCACACTTGACACGACTCTTAAACACAGCCAATGGCAATGCAAACAGCATTTTTTTTGTCGTTGTTTTATTTTTGCTTCTTTTTCGGTATTAATAAAATTTTAAAGTGTGAAGTGCGCGTTGTGATTTCTCAGCTAAAACGAGTCGCAATCGCCGTTGCAGTCGCAATCGAGCCTCAAGTTTTGGCCAAGTGCATAAATATTTATTACGCATACGCAGCGTGTGACAGCTTATATATATATATATGTATATATGATCCCATATATATATTTATTGTGTGCATTTCGCGTTTTCACCTTGAGTTTTCAGTTTCAGTTTTCTGTCAAACGTGTTCGACGCACAACTGGTTTTTGTTTTGCTGCGTTTCTCAAGCAATATTTGCGAGGCTGCGAATTTTTGTAACTGAAACGCACTCAAAAGCCATATAGAAAATTTTCGTATTGATAGATTGAGTGCAGCGCAACATGTCGACGCAAGTGTCCAGCAATTTATTGGCGGGTAAGCTAAAAGAAAAATACAGCAAAAAAAAAAAAAAAAAAAAAGAAAAACAAGCTGCCAAATGCGAGTGCAAAAAACACGTTTTGGTCAGACACATCGCAAATAAAAATTATAGCTCCACATATGAAGCTTAGACATGTGTTTGTTGTCGACGAGATCTACGAAAATGGCCAAGACGAACAGCTGCCAAACATCCAAATAAAATACTCTGTGAATTACGTAAAAAGTGAAACCTAAAGCAAATGATAAATGTTAGGTCGATGGGAGCAGCTGGCAGGGCAGGGCTGGAAAATACTTTGTAATTCTCATTATTTAAATTTAACACATATAGCATATATAAGATGAATATAATGTCTTAAAATTTCATTAGTAAACTCAGTATAACCTGTCATACTTGCATTTATCGTCAAGTACCGATAAGCTTCACTGAACTATACTCAGCCAACTAAATAGCAAACAAAAATAGCAAACACAAATAAATAGGAGTATACAGATAGGGCTGTAAGTAGCCGTCTTTAGATAAGCGAACTAAATCAACAAGTCACATACTCAAGTCCATTAAAATGATAATTTAAAGCATTGACATCTAATAGCCACATAAATGCAAGTTAAGCTCCTAATACTCTACAGATTAGTTATCTAATTCTGAACTCACTTAACAAATGGCCACAACTTCAAAGTTTCATAAAGACTCAGTCATAAATCAGACCAGGCAAGCGACACTAAAAACTAACATTAAAAGTTTATTGAAAAATAAATGAAAACAAAAATAGGAAAAATGCTAATAAAATTTGTATATTTAAATATTATTACAATATTAAAAATTTATGAATAATATGGAAAAATAATAAATATTTTTAAGGCATTAAATTTGATTACAATTAATATGAAAAAAAAAATGTATATATATAGGAAAGTTGATCATAAAACTTAATCAACTTAATCAATTTTATTTAACATTTTTTTATTATTTTTTTATATATTATAAGTTGATTATATATAATATACAAAACTGTAGAAAATGAATAGTTGTTCATAAAATGATGATAATAATCAATATTGTTCGTATACAGACAGCAAGAACTGCATGCCTCAACAATTTGATCAATGTTCAAAGATATATCAGCCATAACATATGAAATAATAAAATACTATCTCCCTCCTACTCTCTCTTTCTCTCTCTACCTCCATCCAGTTTGAGTGTATATGAAATGTCTATTTACTGGCAAAAATGAATAATTGGTGCAATTGGTTTAGTGGGTTTTGCTCTCTTAAAACCATCTGTTCAGCTGTTCATCTGTGCATCCGTTCAACTTTGTTTGCTTTGTCTCGTTTTCAGATGATGAATTGCAAGCATTTTACTGTTTACTGTTTGTGCATGCAGTCAAGCGAGTTCTCCTCGTTGTTGTTGCTGTTGCTGTTGATATATCATCAAAAGCTTAAGAAGTGCGAGAGTAGCCTATATACGAGCTAGACGAGAGACACAAAGCTGTAAAACTGCTAACTAGACGCAATTATAATAGTGCAAGCAGACAGACAAATGTTTCCATATTTTGTAGATAGATATGCAGCTGCACTTTGCCGACTACTGTATATTTTAGTTGACGTGTGGGCTGCTGGATAGCCTCAGCCGAATTAGATACCACACAAGCGTCCCCTACACTCTTGCTGTCTCCTGTGCACATTCCCATTTGCATCTCATGTCCCAGAAAGTGTTCGATTTGCCGAGACAGATAGAAACTAAAAAAATGCTGACGCAAAACTTTATATGCATTGTATGGACAACACATTGATACAATGACAATGATGATGACGTTGATGATGGGGATGATGACAATGACGTTGATATGAGCAGAAGCGCATCCGGCATCAGCAACGGGTTGTCTGTTTCATTTCCCTTGCTCTCTACCTTTACTACCTACCTACCTCTGTCTGTGCCTCTATTAGCCATTTAATATAATTAATGTTCGCTGTGAAGCCAAAATGTGAAGCACGTCTCCTCCGCCCCCGTCTAAGTGGAACATCCTGTGTGTACTTAAGTTAATGAGCACAAACATGAAAGCCAAACTGGCACACAGGACATTGTCCTCAATAGAGACATAGCAACTGAAGTCCAGCCAGGCTAGCTAAATGAACTAAACAATTTTCATTAATTTAACACCACTCCACAAAAAAAAAAAAAAACAGCGTCGATTGATTAGAAAGTTGATCAAGCGCATGGTTAATTGTTTGAAATTCAGGTTAGTTTGTGCCTGGGCGGAGCTTTAAACTTTTTATTTTTCACATTAATGTAATTAGTTAAATGAATAGTGTAAGCTAATAACAATTCTATTCAAACTACAACTGAATAAAACGAACATTGTATATTTTCGGACAATTTAATAACTATTGCCCAGGGCTGGCAAACAACTAGTTGACTTATCGATAATAACATTAACATCTCTTTTAGCCATTTCACTGTTGAATAAATTAATCTACATTTATTATCGCACTTTGAAAATTTAAATTTTGCTATCGATTGCTTGGCATATTCGATAGTTTTCTTAAGTTTTTGATAAGAAATTAAATTAAAATACAAATTTGTACAGATTTGCATACAAATTTCGCATATTTTCGTTCTGTTCTCATTTAAATTATGCTTTTATGTTAATTTCTAATTATTGTTGTTACAGCGGAACCACCAGCAGTACAAAGCACACGTCGCAAATCAGTGTTCGCCGAGGCATACGATCCGGAGGCGGATGATGATGATGATGGCGCAACTGCCGTATTCCCCAAGACAGATGAACAGCGGGCGCGTCTCATCGAGTCGGTGAAGAATGTGCTGCTTTTCCGTTCGCTCGAGAAGGAACAGGTGCTTACACATCCTTTCAATCTCATCACTCTCGCCCCATCTAATACTCATAAATCTCCCCGCATATTTTCGTCGCAAATTCCACACACAAAACACGACCGGAACATAAAAGCCAAAGAGTTGCTACCGCAAAACCGAATCACGTTGTATGTGGTTTAGCTGAGTAGATGTAAGGAAGTGTGTTGTGTGTGGTGTCCCCCTCTCTCTGTTTCATTTTCCCTGTCTTTCTGTAAGAAGCTCCATAATGCCTTTTGGCTATTTTTCTCTGCTTGTTGCAGATGAATCAAGTGCTGGATGCGATGTTCGAGCGAAAGGTGCAGCCAGGCGATTTCATCATACGCCAGGGCGATGATGGCGATAATTTTTATGTTATTGAATCGTGAGTATAGTCAACGAGGAATAAGATGCCAACAAATTGCGTATGGGTCGTGTGTGGGCACGCTCCAATAAGTAGGCAGCATTAATTTGTGAGCCACAGACGGCGTGTGCGCAATTAATTTGCATTTGTAATATAATCTATCTCTCTCTCTCTCTCTCTTTCTCTCTTTTTCACAGTGGCATCTATAAGGTGTATATAAATGATAAGCACATTAGCACCTATACCCACACCGGACTATTTGGTGAATTAGCGCTGCTCTACAATATGCCCAGGTAAACAAATATTTATTATTAAATATCTTGTATAAAGTATATCATATCTGTGGGATAAACACTCATCTATCTATATTTCGTAGACTTGTTTTGTCTGCATATCAATTGTTGACAGCCAATGTCTACGCATGAAATGTGCTAATTTTTTCATTCTGTCATCCCAATTTGACACTTGTCAATTTTCATAGCGTGAATTCCCATTAATTTGATAGGGGGATACTTAACTAATTTGAAATGGAATTTTTTTCAATAATATATAGAACAGATGAAAATTTGCAATACATTTCCACCTATGATCGAAAATTTTAAATCGTTTTTCCCCTGAAAAAAAAAATAAATAAATAAATAAATAAAATAGGAATTTTGTTCAAAAAATATGTGCATATAAAAATTAAACAAAAATTTTTTTAATCAATTAAACTGACATGATTTTGGGCAAAACAATAACGTGTGATATTGAAATTTCTTAAAGCCAATTGAATATCATTATTCTTACGAGTCTTAATTGGCATAACATTCCAAAATCGTCAAAAAAAAATAACAGATCTATGGTCATTAAAATTTTAAGAGGTAAGCGTTCCGAATTCATGAAATGGGCAATAGGAACATTCAAACACTCTATAAAATTAGCATCAACATGTTTTCACCCCGCTGATCATTTTTATTCCCCTCATATTTGATCGATAAACTCGCAAATTAATCTTCGCACCAGCCCCGCCTACGGGTATGCAACAAGTTTCATGTATTAGTTGTTTTATATTTTTTGGTGCAGACTTTTAGTGTCGTGCTACTTATTTCTGCTCGCCTGGTATTTAGGAAGAGCTCTAGTACATTTTCCGCCTAACAGAGCTGTGTTAATAACATAACAGAACTATGTTAATTAACACAGACATGTTAATAACATAACATAATTATGTTACTTAACAGAATCATGTTAATAACATAACATAATTATGTTACTTAACAGAATCATGTTAACATAACATAAAATGATCATGTTAATTTACAAGATGATGTTAATAACATAATAATGTAATGTTAATTAACATGATTATGTTAATCAACATGTTTATGTTAACGAACTGTTAACTCAAATGGATATGTTAACGCGATGTAAACTCAAATGGTAATGCTAAAAAACTATTTTTTCAGCCTGCTAATGGTTTCTGGGCGCCTGGTATTTGAGTGGAATTTTAGTGCATTTTGAGTCAATTTTCAGTGCCACGTCAGACAACCTTGAAATAAAAATTTATTTTGAGCAGACCTATCGTTATTCTACTCAGTTCTGGGTGCCTGGTATTTTAGCGAAATTTCGGTAATATTTGGGTGGAATTTTACATAGAGAATAGCGGCTTAAAAAGTGCCACGTCAGACGACCTTGAAATAAAAATTTATTTTGAGCTGACCTAGCGTTATTCTACTCAGTTCTGGGTGCCTGGTATTTTAGCGAAATTTCGGTAATATTTGGGTGGAATTAGAGAATAGCGGCTTAAAAAGTGCCACGTCAGACGACCTTGAAATAAAAATTTATTTTGAGCTGACCTAGCGTTATTCTACTCAGTTCTGGGTGCCTGGTATTTTAGCGAAATTTCGGTAATATTTGGGTGGAATTAGAGAATAGCGGCTTAAAAAGTGCCACGTCAGACGACCTTGAAATAAAAATTTATTTTGAGCTGACCTAGCGTTATTCTACTCAGTTCTGGGTGCCTGGTATTTTAGCGAAATTTCGGTAGTATTTGGGTGGAATTTTACATAGAGAATAGCGGCTTAAAAACTGCCACGTGAGGCATATATGTATTTATTTTGTGCTTTTTTAGAGTCGTTCTACTCATTTCTGGATGCCTGGTATTTCGCTTGAGATAACGAACCATATATGTTTAAATTTGGAAATAAAAACACATTTGTTTATTTATTATTTATATACAATATGTTTATTGCAAAATTTACATTGTTTATTTTATTAAATATACTTAAAATTATGTTTCATAATATTTAAGTAATGCTATATATATATCTTATTCTGTTGTACATATCATCATGACTATAGCTTTATAAATAAATTAATTAAATAAATCTTTGCACTTCTAAATTTGCATAGAGCGGCTACCGTACAGGCGGAAACTGTTGGTCTACTCTGGGCCATGGATCGTCAGACATTCCGACGCATATTGCTCAAGTCGGCGTTCAAGAAGCGAAAAATGTACGAGGAGCTGCTGAACAGTGTGCCGATGCTAAAGGCGCTGCAGGTGAGAATAGATCAGAGAGAAATATATTAATGTATAATAATATAATAAAATACTTGCCATTTTAGAACTACGAGCGTATGAATCTGGCCGATGCTTTGGTCACCAAGACCTACGAGAATGGCGAGCGCATCATCAAGCAGGGTAAGCTTAGAGCTGGATAATCATCTCTGAAAAAAAAAGTTGAAGATTAATAATAATGATTCATTATTAATTGATGTCGACTGATTTGATTGACTGTTTCATTGATCAGGTGACGCCGCCGATGGCATGTACTTCATCGAGGAGGGCACTGTGTCGGTGCGCATGGATCAGGATGATACCGAAATCGAGATATCCCAACTGGGCAAGGGTCAATACTTTGGTGAACTGGCCCTGGTCACACATCGGCCAAGGGCTGCTTCCGTTTACGCCACGGAAGGCACCGTAAAGCTCGCATGTAAGTCCCACCTGTAGCTAAACGGGCAATCCATTTAGTGCGCCTCGCCTCCAGCCAGCTATTTTAATGCTTCTTCTTTTGTTTTTATTTTCTGTTTATTTGTTTATGCACTTATCCTGGCGCTCATTTGTACACTTGTGTTTTGTGTTTTATGTTATGTTTTGTGTTCTGTCGTGTTGTGCGTAATGTGTGTGTAATTCTGTGTGTGTAGTTTTGGATGTTGTTTGCTTTGAGCGACTGCTGGGACGCTGCAGCAACCTACTGCAGCGCGGCATATGCGACTATCGCTATCTGGAGCTCGATCTGCGCGCCTACTTTGACAGCCTGCAGTCCATCTAATTGGGCATTAGTTATTATCCAGTTGCTACCAATGGGGAAGCGGGGTGATGTATACCAAAACATGCCATGCAATACCTGTGTGTGCACACACTTGTTTAGCACTCGCACTTTTGTTCAATCACTTAATACTATTATATATATATAATATACTTGTATATTTAAACACTGTTAAATTTAGTTGTAAGCCTTTAATGCATATTTGAAAATCGCAAAGAAAGGCGATAATTTCGATAATGATGTAGAAGTTGCAGCAAAGAAAGAGGTGAGCGAGAGTTTAAGAGTGCGAGTTATAGTGAGATAGAGAGAAGGAAAGAATGGGAGAGAGAGAGAGAAAATCTAATATATGGAAAGGGTTAAAGATACAGAGAGAACTAGAGGACTGGTATAGAAGAGAGGTAACAAAAGGATGTGCTATAGAAGTAATGTACTTGGAGAAGCGGTAAAGTAAGCAAACTAGGGGAGTATACAGAGACAATTTTAGTCAGCTGCGAGATATGGAGAGATATATACAGATAAGATATAGGTATACAGGGAGAGATTAAGCTATACATAAAATGGAAACAAGTCGGAAATGGAAAGGTAAACTTATTTTAAACTTCTGCGAATCACATAGAAGAGACTTGCCTCACTTTACACTAGAATCAAGTGCATTACTATAGAAATCCCCTTAGGACACACACACAAACGTGTTGCACCTGTTTAACTCACCCCTCTTCTCCCTTGTTGTTATTCAGTAGTTTATGCTTAAGTTTTAATTATAATTAAATTCCGTCCCAGTCCTGGACACAGATGCCTTTGAGCGTATCCTGGGCTTCCTCACCGACGTGCTGAAGCGCAATATCCTGATGTACGAGCAAATGTTCACCGAAATGGCACGTCGCAATACAAACCTGTGAAATATGTAGCCCAAGCTCAATTATTATGATTTACGTTTTTAATATTATAATTTTGTTTGTACGTTTGTAAGGCCGAAAAAAGAAAATTTGTTGTGTATCTAAAGACATGAAGAGACGAGTGGAGCTGTCATTAAAAATTTTACAGTTGCCGAGCAAATTTCAATTTATTTGTATTTTGTTTATTATTGTTGCGCGCGCGCACACACACACACACTTACACACGCACACACACATAGAGAGAAAAAGGCATACAAACATCAAGTATACGCAACGTTTGCCTACCCCACAGCTTAAAAGTCTGCTGCCGACACAGACAAGCAAAAGTATATTCCCGTATATATTTATATATATATATATATGCACAATATATAAATAAAAGATTTCAATTGTGATTGGTAAGCGCAGCTCTATATAATATTTACGAGTTGAGGCGCCTGTGGTTGGGTGTACACATACATATAGAGGGCAGTGTGAATTCCTGTGGGTCAACTTCGGTCTTTGATCTCTGGGCATGCCGGCATAATTTTCTGTCTCGTATACTAATATAATTTATTAATTTATAAAAAAAAAAAAAAAGAAAAACAACGAAAGCATGTTTTATTTATGTGTGTGCCTCTTCTGTCCATCGTACATCTGGCATATATTAATAATATTTATTTATTTATATTGAATTCTCTTCAAACAGTTCTCGATGTGAGAGCATTTGAGCGTCTGCTCGGTCCCTGCATGGATATTATGAAACGCAACATTGATGACTATGAATCGCAGCTGGTTAAAATCTTTGGCAGCAAAAATAATATCACCGATACACGATAAAAAGTCTGAAACAACAACAACAAACACAAAACAATAGCAACAACAACAGCAACCAGGCTAATGGGGTTTTCAAAGGACTCTGCACAAAACTAAACGAAGGCATGCACATAACAACAACAACAATAACAACAAAAACCAACTACCAATACAAGCGCAAACCAAACACATACACACCCACACACATACATTGGACCCTATATATAAATATAAAAGTTAAAGAAGAACAAGAAAAACTTGATTTAAATTATGTTTTAAGCTGAGGCTGGTTAATGAAATACGAAAAACAATGATAATGATAATACGCTAATGATAATGATAATCATAATGAGTTGAGCACACACACACAACTATTGTATGTATGTATTAGCAATTGTAATTTAATGTATTTAATTGGATAAAAACAAAACACACAAGAACAAAAACTAAAATCGAAAAGAAATTTTTGGCTACTTTGTGTGTCCTTAGCTCAAATTAAGGACGTGTTAAGAGTGCATAGTTAATAGTCTTGTTTTTTCATAATTTTAAACTATTATTATTATTATTATATTAATACTAATTTGTTATCGCTTGATTTACGCATAATTTAGCACAATATATAGCAGAAGAAAAACAAAAACAAAAAACTATGCAAAGTCCCTTTTTTGACATAAGTTTCTAGAACAAAACATAATACTTACATATATATATATATATCAAAGGAAACACATCAAGCAAAAGAGTTTATATCTACAAAATACAAATTTAAATACTTATATATATATATATATATATATATATATATATATATATATATATATATATATATATATATATATATATATATATATATATATAAAGTAGCTAAACAAAATAAAAACCCAAAACACATCTAATTTATTTATAAAATAAAGTAAAACAAAAAGAAGCAAGAAAGAAATCATTGTACTAGTCTATATATATATGTATATATATATATATATATATATATTTATATATATATATATGTATAAATTTGCAAGAAAATCAACCGTTTATATATATATATAATTACATATATATAAAATTGAGACACGCATATAAACGCAATCCCCAATCTTCTTTATACGAAACGAAAGGAAACGATTATTGAAATCAAGCTTTGTTTTTTGGTCTTCCACCTAAGGATTGAAAGCTCTATAACAAAACCAAATACGATCTCAATATAAGCAAAATGAATTTCCAAATTATCTAAAAATCATTTCTCAATTTCAATTGGCTCTACAAAAAGGCTAAAGGCACAATCAATCTATGTTGCATGGGATCAAAACTTAGAAAGAAAACAAAAATTCGAAATATATAAAGTATATGGTATATATCTAATGGAGCATACGTACATATTTTGCAGATCTGCTCAGCACATTTATAAATATATCGTTTATTTTTTGTTTTTTGGGCTAGACAGGAGAGTACTTCTTATAGAGAATCGTAGTTAGAGCGAAGCAAAGCAATATAAAAACAAAGGCCTAGATGTGTACTTAGTAGAGTTTTAATTTTTATTTCCTATTCTTAATTTCTTAACTATCCCTATACACACAGCCCCTGTCCTATTCCAAACTCTACTCTAACCACATGCATGCATATGTATATATATATATGCATATGTATATATATATATATATGTATTACATATACTGAATGAGCTTAATATATATATATATACTATATATTTGGTAAACCCAAAACTCCAGTACTTTATAAAGTTTACTTTATTGTTTATAAAATGCGTAACTAAACAAATCCTAGACCGTTAATCAAATAACAAATTACTTATGTACTTTGTAGTTATGTAAAAGCATATTATAAACAATTTAACTGGCATACCAACAGTCGACAAGGTGTTCACAAAAAAAAACCATAAATATCTAAAGAAAAACTAAAAATATATTAATGAAAATATCATAAATTTAAATAAAAAACAAAAACTTGTTAAATGTGACATAAAAATAAAACCGAAACAAACAAAAACAAAAAATCAACAAAAAAAATATGTTTAATCCTACATAATTGGTGTCTAGTCTATGTTCAAGACTTTAAAAGCAACAAATTCTTGAAAACAAAAACATATTTAATTATATCCAAAAAAAAAAAAAGAAAAAAAGCAAAACCCATAATAGAAATTATAAAAGCGAAACTAATATAAGAAAAGCTGAAAGTGCTGGACATTTTCTTCCATATAGACAACACAACACGCATATACACAAATACGCACACACACATACTCACACAGCCACACACACTCACACACACACACAACAAAAAGTTAAGCAAAGCTCAAAGAATTTTCACAGAACGCGCTAAAATAAAATTTAAAAAAATAAATAATTAATTAAAAACTATTTGTATTTTAATTGTTGTGTTGTAATTATTGCATAAAGCGTATTTAATTATGTATGTGTAACAAAAAGAGAATAATGAAAACAAAAAAAAAAAAACAATATGTATGTATGTATTTAATGAGCATATTTAAAGTGTAGACACTGCAAAAAGAAACATAAAACCAAAAAGAAAAAAAACAAATTTAAGAAAAACAAAAAAGAAAAAAATGCATTATGAAAATTTAATTGGAACTTTGCAATAGGCGTTTATAAATTAAGAACAAAATTAATCAATTGAAACGCCAACAGAAGCTGCAAACAAAAACCCAAAACAAATATCGAGAGAAATCCCAAAATGAAAAAACTTCAATTTGTTTGCTTTTAATTTAACCAAACGCCAAAATTTGAATTTTTGTGTCATTTAAGCGCAGCAACAATTGGCATGGATATATCGTATATAGCATACTAAGTTATAGGATTGTGAAACTATTCTTCAGATATCACGTTATGTGCCACAAAACAACAACCGTGTGTGCAGAGGCAAAACATGACGAAATGAATACAAGTTTAATAAAAGCGATAAAACACAAAAAATCTAGTTGTTCTTATTTTTCGTATAGGAATTAGGGGAGAGGGTACCATAGA
Source organism: Drosophila fulvimacula (assembly GCA_035045555.1). Lineage (NCBI taxonomy): Eukaryota > Metazoa > Arthropoda > Insecta > Diptera > Drosophilidae > Drosophila > Drosophila fulvimacula. Next base: position 4,967,156 of record JAWNOX010000191.1, read on the forward strand.
GATGGTTCCACCAGCTTGCAGAGAAACGGATTACAGGGTATTTCTGTTGAACCAAGCACTCACACTCTTTACTAATTCTGTATGCAACTCACACAGCACTTCTCTTTACAGTATATTTTGCAGTCGACTATACCGCTCCTGTTTTCCCAATACTATAAAATCTGCATGACATTTACTAATATTAATTCACAACTCTTTCATATTCTTAATGCTCTAACAATTTAAACAACACAGGAGATTCACACAAACACATCTATATTTGTAGGGTATAGCCAATTCGCACACCATTGACAAGTAAATTTCCAATCGGAAATCCTTTACACGTTCCGCCTACTTAATTGGCAAATGGTAAATGCTCTGACTTTATAATTTTTATTCACTTAAAAACGTAGCTCCAAATACACTTATAATTTTACGATGTTTAATATATGTATGTATTTATCATTATATGTATGTGTATATGTGTATTGTTTATTATCATTATAATGTATATAGAACTCCGATATCGGTCGCCCAGCTAACGCCGATAATGCACGAATGATAAGTGAGGCTAATCTTTTAATGGGTTTATGCGCCAATTACAAAAAATTCTATTTGATCCAAAGTAATGGTATCAAAGTTTTAAAGTTATATCCTTTTTTGCTTTTTATGCTGATTTTGTAGTTTTAGTGGTTACTGCTGCTATGGATGTTGTTGTTGTCGTCTTATGCATGTGCTGCTGTTGCTACTGCTGCTGCTGCCGCTGCTGGCCTCTTCTGCCTCCTGGCGCCGAATGTTGTTTTAAAATTGTTTTGTTGCTCTTTTTTGTTAGTTTCGTATTTTGTTGTTCTTTTTGTTTTTTGTAGGAGGAAAAATTCATTTAAAAAATTGTGTTTCTGTTTGTCTTGATTAAAACTAATAATCTAACTGTAAAGATCATCATCGCCATTGTCGCCCGGCGAGTTAACTGGCATATTGGTGCCAGACCCTGAGGTGTTGCCGGCATTACCGGGGAATCTGCAAACGAGCAAATGAAAACAATATTAAATATTCAATTATACAAAGTTATTACAAGAGTTTTACCTGAAGTTCTGGCCAAAGCCGCGCGACTGTTGTAAAGTCTGAGCAAACATCTCGTATTTGCGTATGTCGTTGTCCGAAACGGAGCGACGAGCAAACTTCATTGCTTCCTCAAAGTGAGCGCGTGTTATCTCTGGAACGGGATCATCCTCGTCCATCTATTAAATTTGAAAATTTGTATAACAATATATTTCCAACAATTTCTTTCTAATCCACTTACATCCATAGCAGAGTTCTGGTTCTCTGCACGATCCTTTTCACGGCGAATCTCAGCCTCGATAGCCTGGCGAATGGCCAGCTTGCACGCACGTTGACAGATCTCGGTCAAGTCAGCGCCCGAGAAGCCCTGCGTCACCTTGGCAATGTACGTTAGATCCACTTCCTTCGCCAACGGCGATTTGCGTAAATTGGCCTTCAATATAGCCTCGCGTGACTTGTCATCGGGCAATGGAATATAGATCAACTGATCTAAGCGACCTGGACGCAAGATAGCCGGGTCGATAATGTCTGGCCGATTGGTGGCACCAATAATGAAGACATTCTTCTTGGCACCCATACCGTCCATTTCAGTTAGGATCTGATTGATTACACGATCTGCAGCACCGCCAGCATCGCCGACATTACCACCACGTGCCTTGGCAATCGAGTCCAACTCATCGAAGAAGAGCACACATGGTGCAGCCGAGCGAGCCTTGTCGAAAATGTCACGTACATTGGCTTCAGATTCACCGAACCACATGGTCAATAACTCGGGTCCCTTGACCGAAATAAAATTCGCCTGACACTCATTGGCAATGGCCTTGGCCAGCAGTGTCTTACCACAGCCAGGTGGCCCGTAGAAGAGAACACCACGACTGGGCTGCATGCCAAACTTAAGGAACTTGTCGGGATGCTCGACTGGATACTGGACGAGCTCCTGCAGCTCTTTCTTAACATTCTCCAAGCCGCCAATATCTGTCCAAGTGGTGTTGGGCACCTCCACAACTGTTTCACGCAACGCCGATGGACTGGACTTGGTCATCGCATAGCGGAAGTTCTCCATGGTGACAGCCAGCGAAGCCAGCACTTCGGCATCGATTTTATCGTCCTCCAGATCAATCAGATCCATCTTCTCACGAATTTGTTGAAGAGCTGCCTCAGAGCAAAGCGAAGCCAAATCGGCACCAACATGACCATGAGTTTCTGCAGCAATCTGCTCGAGATCAACATCCTCATGCAATTTCATGTTCTTGGTGTGTATCCGCAACACTTCCAGACGACCGGTAGCATCGGGAATGCCAATATCGATCTCACGATCGAAACGACCAAAGCGACGCAACGCCGGGTCAATGGAATTAGGGCGATTGGTAGCCGCCATGACAATTAAATGGGAGCTCTTCTTCATGCCATCCATCAGCGTCAGCAGCTGTGAAACAATGCGGCGCTCCACCTCGCCGTGGGTCTTGTCACGCTTGGGCGCAATTGCGTCGATCTCATCAATGAATATAATAGCAGGCGAATTTTTTTCGGCCTCCTCGAATGCCTTACGCAGATTCGATTCGGATTCACCGGCTAGTTTAGACATGATCTCAGGTCCGTTGATCAAAAAGAAGAACGCACCCGTCTCATTAGCAACAGCGCGTGCAATCAGCGTCTTACCAGTACCAGGTGGACCGTACATGAGAATGCCACGCGGTGGCTTCACACCAATTGCCTTGAAAAGAGACGGATGCCGTAGCGGCAGCTCTACCATCTCCTTAATCTGAGCAAGCTGCTTGCGACAGCCACCAATATCATCGTAGCCAACAGCATTCAAAGACTCCTCCTCCTCCTAAAGTTGAGTTATAGATAAATATATATAGAAATTAAGTTGCAGTACAGCGGACAAAGGGATGACTAATGCCAGGGCAGAATATAGAAATTTGAAAAATCTAGCAGATAGTCGTCCACTGTGTTTGTTATCTAACTATGATGCGCTTACCTCACGCTTGATCGGGTCACCATCACAGAAGATGACCGTTTCGGGTGCCACAATGCAATAGGGTTCCGGATCGGTGAGCATTACTTTGAACTCGATTGGCCGCATGGCGGCTCGCACAATGAAATTATCGCCCATGTGAATGGGACGATAGGCCTCCAGGAAATAGGGCTTCAAATAGATCTCAAAGAGATTGCCGGTAACACCTTCAGTAGTATCATCAATGGGTAAAATTCGCACTCGTTTACCATACTTGACATCCGGACAGGATTGTACGGAAACAACATCCGATAGATGTACGCACAGATTATTGCGTACAACTCGATTCATGCGAATCTTCTCATCCGGGCAGGTATCATCCGACAGGACAATGCAGACAGTCTCCTTACGGCGTTTGCCCTTCAGGATGACAGTGTCGCCACGGAAGAGCTGCAGCTCATCCATTTTCGCCTAAATACAAGCGGATAAGTTTAGCCAAACGGCGAAAATGCTGACGTGGCTCTACAAGATGTGATTTTTAAGTGCTTACCTGCGATAGCGACACGACGGAATTATCATCATTTTGCGCCTCCTCGACAATCAAACGATTTGGACGATCCTTGCGCTTCAAAATTGCGGTGGCCAGGTCTTCACTGTATGTAATAAAAAAATTAAATCAAGCCATCAATAAAAAAAAGGGAAAATAAAATAATGATCCTCCCTAGGTGCGCACCGTTTTTCGCTGGAGAACTGCGGCTTCGGTAGATCGCAAGGCTCTTTCTTAGCCAGCTCATCGTCCTGTTCGCTGCGATAATTGCGCACCATGTCGCTTATATCGACATCCATGTTCTGGCTATTGTCTACATTATAACTGTTCATATTATTTTTGTTGCTGTTGTTGTCGCCAGTGTCCGCGAGCGAACGTTTCGAGCTGCTGCCAGCATTATTCTCATCGTTGCCGCTGGACATGATTCTTCTTCTTTTTTGCTATAATCCGCGCTTAGCTCTTTCGATTTCAAATTCGATTTTCAAATAAAACAGAAAAGACAACAACAACAAGCAAAATACAGGAAACAGCTTGCAACGTTGTCGTTGTTAACAACAAACTAAGACTGTAAAACGAAAGGCACACTTAGATACCATTTGAAAAAGGCAACGAATATATCCCCCCCCCTAAGTATCCCTGGACAAAGAAATCGAAAAAGGGTACAATTTCGTCGAATGGCGATTTTCTGCGTCTTGGCCTAATTTCGCAATCAAAGAGCTGTAGTGTAAATTCAACTTCATAACTTAAAAATATTCGGAATATAACCTCAACTTAAGTGAATAATCATATCTTAGTCAAAATTTGACACATATAGTTTCCACTTCATTTTCCCTATGTGGCCTTTGGTTTTTTTTTTTTCTCACAGGGCGAATGACTGCGCGAAATTGAAGCTGAGAGTCGGCATTAGTTTGCCGCTGTTTATTACTACATATACACTTACCCCTTGGAATCAGCCATAGTATATGATTTGTGATGAAACTTTTGAACTTAAATATACAAATTGGCGCGTTTAACTTTTATTATATGCCTTTAAAAATCGAGCACAAGTTTTGTAAAAAAATCACAAATGATTTAGCTAAATGTTCGCATGGGCTGCCAACTTGACTGATGGTAACGAGTTGGCAGCTTGGTGTATGAAAAGTGCTGAGTTGTGTGATAATTAGGGTTGGTACTTTGTACAAGAATTAAATATCGATATTTAAGCGAATGCAACCCAGTCATACCAACAATATTGCCACTTTGATGTTAGCTAATTTAACGTCTTTTTAGCGTAGTGATTCAAATGGAACACTGTTTATTTGTAGGATCTCATTTAAGGAAATTTGTTTATTCCACGTATCTTGTATAAAGACATATATAAATACATATACATTTATAATTCTTATATTAATATTGAATACAAAATATGCTCTTGCCATTTGACATTTTGTGCAAAATTACACTGTTACATACAAAAATCTGTAGAACCGAAACGATTAAATGCGTTATTGTTTCGAATTGTTTTACATAATTTTGTTCAATTGTTAATTTGTATTTCTTTTTCATTTTTTTGGTGTGGTATTTGTGGAGAGTATTGTTCGATATCGGACATTTAGCCAGCATGCACAGACTGAAACGAAGAATAAAGAGATAAATCAAATGAAAGCCAAATCATATATATGGAAATCGAATTGGAAAGCAAAAAATCAGAGATATATATGTACATATATGCAGAAAAAACATATGTAATCATAGAGCTTCATATAATGTTGCTACATTTCTCTACCAAGTCTTTTGATTGCCATTTGTTTTACATTCTTTGTGTGTTTTCTGTTCGCTGTTTCATTGATGTAAGTTTCTGCTCTTAGATAAACTCTGAATTGGAACGTACCCTGGCAATATCCACGCCAGTTATGTTCTTGACCAGCTCCGGCACCTTGTTGACAATCTGCAACACCTCGCCGGTTAGCTTGGCGGCTCCAACATCACCTTGGCCACTGGAAATCATCGTAATCTTTCTGGCCTGCGACAAAGGTGCAGCTACCTCGGCGGCCACCTGTAAGCGGAAGAGAAAAATTTTTATTAAACCAATTTAGAGCTGTTGCTAAATCTCTGTTTACCTTTGGCAGCGTATCTAGCAACATCTCCACCATTGCTGCTTCCCGGTATTCACGCCAAGCATCGGCCTTCTGTGCCATTTGCTCAGCCTCTGCCTTAGCCTTGGCTGCAATGGCAAATGCCTCGGCTTCCCCGCGTATCTTGATCTATAAATGCGAAAACGAGTTTTTTAAGGATTTATAGAGCTATTGAGCTAATTAGCAAACTTACCGATTCAGCCTCAGCTTCGGCTTCCATCACGACGCGCAGCTTGTTGGCCTCGGCCAGCTTTTCGAGACGATATTTCTCAGCTTCTGCTGGACAGCGAACTGTGGCATCCAGCTCCTTCTCACGTCGCATAATCTCCTGCTCCTGCACGGCAATTTCCTGTGTGCGCTCAATGACCTTCACCTGCATCTGTTCCTCCTTGATGCGCTGCTTGGTCTTAGCCGCCTGCAGCTCATAGGCCATATCAGCTTCAGCCTTCTTTGTCTGCACCTCCAAATCGTAGGCAGCGCGCTTCAGTTCGAAGTCGCGTTGCGCCTTGGCAATGTCAGTGTCGTTAAGGAAACGAGCCGCCATGCGCTGCTCCTCAGCAATAGCCTCCTTGATGTGTGCCTCAGCACGTGCCTCTGCTTCGCCAATGCGAGCGTCTCGCTTCACCTCAGCTGTGCGAGCCATACCCAAGGATTTCAGATAGCCCTGCAAAGAAAAGCAAATGATTTATATTAAAAAGGGATGCCAACAGCTGGCAGTTAAAGGGACTCCACATTAAGGAACAACTCTATACGCACCTTGGAGTCACCCTGGTTAGTTAAACCATGAGTCGATATGTACACGCATGCAAAAATAATTAATACATATATCGATTACTCAAAAATGAAAACGAAAGACGCGATCCACAATTGTATCCTATCAACTGCATGCCCAGAGAGCAAAATCTAATGCAATTATCAACCTAATCTTTGGATAAGCTCACCTCCTCATCACGCAGATCCTTGATGGTGTAGGAAACCACTGTGATGCCCATGTTGGCCAAATCACTGGAAGCCACCTCAAACACCTGCTTGCTGAACTTCTTGCGATCCTTGTATATCTCCTCTACGGTCATGGAGCCCATAATCGCGCGTTGATGACCCTCCAGTGTGACCAAAGCAATATGATTAATTTCGGACTCGGATTTGCCTAGAAACTGTTCGCAGGCAGTCAACAGCATATCCTCATTTTGGCCCTGCACTTTCACCTGGGCAATTCCGGTCACAGAGATGGGCACACCTTGGCTGGTATATACGCACGGGCTCTCCACCTGCAGCGTCATCGTGTTCAACGAAATTCTACGATAAAAACACAAAGACCGTTAGTTTGTGACATCATGCCTGAAGGTCAAATTAATTACCGTTGGACTTGTTGAATAGATGGCCAGACAAAGGCGCGACCGCCAGGTACCAACAAAGGCTTCATATAACAGCATCCTTGAAGAAATGGAATGAAAAATCGAAAAATATATATTTGAATGTTTACAATCTGACCAAAACAAAACAAATGCACCGGAAGCCCTGCATACACACATACACATAAACACAGGCACGCGCTCACACACATACTCATGCATGCAAACGAATATGTGTGACGGCGTTCGTTCGGGTGCGCACGCACGGCTTCGGTCTGTCACAATTTGCTTGTACATAAAAATCGATAAGCAGTGACGTCATTGGTGGGTGCTGCCCCGTGCCCATTATATTTACAAATTTAAACAATTTGTTATCTTCAGTTTACCATAATATTTACCTGACACAACTAGCGCCTCATTCGGCCCACAAGTAACAAAGCCCCAAGTCATATTTATAAACTAAAATTATTGGAACTTGATTATCGTTTAAGAGCTGCAATTTCTGCTGCTTTTGCTCGTCGGTAATTTCCCTTTTGGTACTTCTGTTGTAAGGCCCGCACAAAAAGTACCACTGATAATTAAATATTTATAGTATCGCAATCAAAATAAAGTACTATTATACATATATGTAAATAATATATATATATATATATGTATATATATAGCAACGGGCTCTTTACATCAGCTATACGAACACGAAACGCGACCGGTCCGTCAAGAACACAAAAAGCAACTAAATAAAAAAAAATAAATGGAGCGCGAGTGCGCAGTGCGCATTAGATTTAACCCTTAAGTTAGCCGATGTGGTAATTTATATACATGTGATTTGTTTATAATTTCGGTATGTATATTTATGAAGATTTATTCTATAAATATTAAGTGAACTAGGTACAGTTGCAATTGTTTTTGGTTCTTACATTTACTTAATGTATATTTAAAATATTACAACTGATGGCATTTGGTAAAACCTATGTTAATAGAATTGCAATGAATTGAGGATAAAAACAATGTGTATAAACTAAAAATACGTTCCTAAAATATACATACAATTTATATATTTATATTATATATTATTGAAACAGTCGTAAGAACTAGAAGTGAACTTTGATTGCCACATTAATGACCCGACGAGGAGCTCTCTGTGAAAAACGGATGCTGCATTGCGGCTTCCGCACTAATTCTCTGATTCGGACGGCAAACTAGGAGTTTTTGAAGTAAATCACGGCCCTTAGTATTCAGTCTTGGTACAAGTTGGCTCCACGATGTAATTGGTGGAAAAGCTAAACGAATATACATATATATATTTTAAGTATGATTGCTTGATCTTTTTCGGCTTTAGTCGACTTACATGGAAGCGCAACATAGTCGGATAGATGCGAGACACCTGGCCAAGATTCTTCAGTTGGTGTGCCAAGCACCCGGAATATTTTCAGCAATTGATCAAGTACATCGGACCCCGGAAACAGCGGACGTCCCGCGTCAGCTAATTCGGCCAATATGCACCCCGCTGACCACATATCGATGCTTGTCGTATATAGTTTGGCACCGAACAGCACATCAGGTGGACGATACCAGAGCGTCACTACCTCGGCAGAGTAACATTTGACGGGTATACCAAAGGCACGAGCCAATCCAAAGTCAGCCAACTTGAGTTCTCCATTCTTGTTGATGAGCAAGTTTTGTGGCTTCAAGTCCCGATGCAGCACATTGTGGCTAAAACAATAAAGTAGAATAAAACGGCAATTGCAATATGCATAACACCCACCTGTGACAGAAGGCTAACCCGCGCAACAGTTGCAGCATAAAGCTTCGGCAAACGGCCATATCGATTTCTCCATTTAAACTGTCAAAATATTTTTTCAGGTCCTGATCGCAGTGCTCAAATACCAATGTCAATTTTTTATCGGAGTGCAACACATCACAGAGTCGAACAATATTTTTGTGCTTCAGTTCCTAAATGTTAGAGTGACGTGAACGTGTGTCGAAAAGTGTAGAGCAAAGCTCTCATTTGCTAGCTATTTGCAAAACAAACCTTTAGTAAGCATATTTCTCTCAGCGCGGAGCTAGGTACTCCTTCGTCGTCTTCGTCTAAGCGTACTCTTTTTAGTGCCACGATTTCCATAGTATCTCGATTGCGGCCTTTGAACACCGTACCGTAAGTGCCCTCACCAATTTTCTCCATTTTATCATATTTTTGCATGTTTATAAAATATTTGTGTCGCGATTACCTGAAAAACAGTGAACGTTGCCAGACCGTCATTTAATCAGCTGTTTTCTCTTTTTTTTTTATCGTCTTCAATACATTTCTTACAAACATCATTCGCGTGAAGTTGGCTGCCAACGCAAAAACGAGTCTCATGACATTTAACGGATGCTATCGATTAATAGAAAAAAGCGCAGTCGCTCAAAGTTAAACAAAATTTATTTTGGGTAACATTTCTATATCTTTTCTTTTTTTTTTTTTTAGTAAAAAATGGATACTCTAAACGATGATGCGCTCATTCGCATACTGAGCTATTTGGATCTTAAATCGCAACAAGTTATGTTAGGATTGCATCCACGCTTCTATAATTTGATGTCAATTGTGTGGAGCTCTCATTATAAAACCTTAAAGATGTCGCTATTCGAGGCTCAGTTTTCTATTGAGCACTTGCGTCATTTCTTTCGAAGCATTTCCAAAACTGTGCAAGTCATGCATTTGAGAATGATGACCGCGGAGCAATATCGAGTCCTCCTTGAATTCATTTTTCCAAAAGTTTATGATTTTCGATTTGCAACAATGCCTAGTAAATTGCTCTCAGATTCCGATATACCAAAATTGATCCTGACATTTCCAAATTTGACAACATTTAGCCCTCAAGGAAATTTTTCTGGAAGATTTTTTACCGATTTCCCATTATTGGAACGTCTAACATTGACCTACTGCAGACACTTTAGTGTTGAAAATCTAGCAAACATCATGGAAAAACGTAAGCTGAAGGAAATCAAACTATGCCTATTTGATCGGAAGACTGTTGAATCAAGTACTATAAGCCTGCTCGCAGACTCGATGACAAATCTGGAGTCCATTAAACTGGAACTGGATGAGTTGCCCTGGTTCGAACACCACCTAGAGAGACTGAATAGCCTTAGCGAGCTGACCGTTTGTTGTGCAGGATTTATGGACACACTTCCCTTGCTATGCCACAAGTTGGGCTGCCTAACTCAAAATCATCATTTCAAAATATTGGAAACTTGCAACACCACCGATACTCTGTGCACTGTAATTGGATCCAAGCTACGTGTAGATGTACTTAAAATCGTTACAGATAATTATCTATTGGAAGACATGGGTTACTTTACGCCCTCTAACTTTGAGTACATAAAAGAGTTGTTTTTCAAAAGCTGTTGCATTCACGAAAAGAAATACTTGAACAATCTTATGCATAACATCGCCAACGTCAATATAATTAGCTTTGAACAATGTGTTTTTACTTTTGATAATTACCAATTTATTGCAGCTAAAATAGTCGAGAAACGTGACAAACTTTTGCAAGTCAATTTGTTTCAAAATACATACTTATTAACTGTAAGTATTTCCTATTGTAGAAATATCTATAACACTAATTATTTATTTTAAATAGGAACAACCATGGAAATTTATTAAAATCGGTGAACATTCTTTGCTGGAATTCATTGATGGTAAAAACTTTGAATATACATATGAACCAATTTACATGACTTTCAACTAAATACTTAATACACTATATTAACTAATAGAATACATTGTTAATAATGTCAAAATCAAATACCAGTTCAACATATGTATATCTAGTTTTGTATAAATAAAATATCAAATCACGCTTTCATCAGTAAATTAGCATAAAATTTGAATTTGAATTTGAATTAGGTGGCTTTTTCTCGTCGAACACAATTTTCAAATGTAACGGCAAACAACATTGCGTGCGTATCTGTAAATACGTTGTACGATAACAGCTACCCGCTAACAGGTTTATTATTCACGCTTTTTGATTCGTTAACTGGTTCCACTGGTTCACGCAAATGGTCATTGCGAACCAAACGCATTCGCTGTAAATTAATTCGGTAGAAAAATAAGTAAAATAAAATAGAAATTAATTATTTTGTGCATCTAATTTAGTTTGCACGTTAACTACTTAACAACACAGATACTTGGGTAAGTTTCATGCTGGTGCGCAAAGTGAATGAAAGGTGAAATTTTATGCGCATTTGGACACCTTTGTCAACGCTTATTTGCGCAAAATAATAAGTTCCAAGTGTTTATTGTTGTTGGTGGACCAGCAGCACACAAATACATAGAAGTTGGCTCGCTTGGCGCTGACAGAACAAGAACCAGTGGAAAACGCAAAGCACAACAACAGCAACATCAAGAAACAGAACAGTAATAAAAACAACAACGAAAGTATACGCCAGCGATCACAGCGAAATGGCTAATACAAATATGATTACTAGCAATCATAACAGTAACAGCAACAGCACCGCCTACACTTACAACAATTACAACAGTGTTAGTGCTGACAGCGGCAACAGCAGTGGCAGCAACGGAGGCAGTGGAGGTGGCAGCGAGGTGCAAACACTTCGCGAAGTCTGTAACATGCTCAATACTGGCGCTTCGGCGAGCTATATGATACCAACAGGTGGTTGTGTGTACGATCACATTATAACGATGATGCGCGGCCTTAACCTGCAGGACGACGGCATTCTCCTAAATAACAAAATTAAAGCCATCGAAGCCGATTTCTGCAACATTGTGCGCGACGAGTCGATGTTATGGTATGTATATATTTGCATAGTCTTGGCGTGTGTGTGTGTATATATATATGTATTTGCATCGCCGTATATATGTATGTATAGCTTGTGTATACGTACATTTATTTCTATATATATATATATATATATATATATATATATATATATATATATATATATATATATGTATATATATGTATGTGTATATGTATGTGTAGGTGTCTACGTCAGAGCTAGTATTAATATTTACAACTATCTGTAAGCGATGTCGCAATTCGCTTAAAATTTAAGAACTAACAGAGAGAGAGAGAGAGAGAGAGAAAGCGAGAGTGGAAATAAGAAAATAAGTAAATTTCCCGCCAATTGGATAAAAAAAAAATACTATGCTCTCGAAGATTAAATACCCTTTAAAATGAATACTAACAATTTAGAATTATTGTTAAATAAGAGTTTAATCAGCTTATCAAGCATTTTTGTATTTGCCTATTCTACATAAATAATTAGTTCGATTAAGTAAAAATTTTCCAGTTAGTAACAATATTTCCAAGCAATTATTTAGCTTTTGTCTCTCACAATGTCAATACACAATTGTTATCCATATAAAGCCCCCTTCTTTATCATAATCAGGGCTGCAGCATACAGACACAACCGGTTCCCAAGTTCACCTAGTTCACAGTGAAACCAATAACAAATCTCTATAAATGCCAATTGCAGTGAATCCATGGACTACATGAACAACAAAGCCCTGACCGATGCTGAGACAGCGTTGAAATTCGCCCTATTGTTCTCCTCCCGCAACTTTGACGCCCTGGCAATGAATGAGACAAAAGTCCGCAGCGCCATGCTTAAGATCCTGGAGACGAACTACATCAATGCCGATGCGTATCGACAGCACGATAAGAATCGATTGTACAACTCGATAACATTGCTGGGGGAATACTACAATCGAGTGCGCCTTGCGAACAATGCTCCCATCACAATTCTTGGCGATTCGCTCCTGACTTTGCTAACGCGCGAAATCAACGACATTTCCGTCGTGATGAGTACGCGCCTAGCGCGTTTGGTGCTTTCACAGATCACGCTAAACGGCGAAATTATGCGCGCGCGTCACAAGACAGAAATCGATCAGTTACTCTACCATGTCAGGCGGCATCTGATCATGCAGCCAGCGCTGACGGACAAAGTAAAGGCGATGCTGCTAATGGTGCTTGACTTGTTCTATAGCCATTTCAAGAATGTTGGCAATGAGCTGGAGGCCATGTACACAAACTATTTGGCTATCGATGAGGACGAGGATGAGGGTTTTAATAACAACAATAACAATAACAACAACAGCAGCAATAGCAACGGTGCCGAAACACAGCCACAGACAGACTCGTTCAGCGGACAAAGTGCTGCAACCGGATACAGCGACGAGGAGAACGGCAGCAGTGCTAACACCTCTGCGCAGGAGTTGCCCAAGAAGTGGAGCGAGCAGGTTTGCGAGGATCCGCTATGCGACATAGTTTATGGCGAGACACCGGCCAATGGCGATGCGCAGCAACAGTATGACGACAACGCTGGTAGTACCTATCAAAGCCTCGACTCCTCCAGTTCCAGTCGACACGCCCGACGTGGCTATCAGCCTCGCCATGTGCCGCGACCGTTAAAGCAGGCTCACGCACAGGCGCCGCATGTAGCGTAAGTTATCCATTAGTAATCTGCCTACGACCATAATTTTTCACTTTCCACTTGCAGCAATGTCAACTCGGATCAGTATGCATCTATGGCCAGCAGCGAGGATCGGGATGAGTCCAAGCCGCTGCCAAGCTGGCGCAAGACACGCTTCAATCGTGGGAACGATGGCGACCAGTCAAATGGGCGTTCCCGTCACGATCAACAACGTCGGTATAGCATCAGTTGCGACGACGATCATCAGAGTGTGCGCAGCGAAGGGCGCGGTGGTAATTTACGCTTATACAGCATAGATGATCGCAGAAAGCATTCAGAGGAGCGCTACGAGCGCAATCTGGGTGGCGGCAGCAACTACAACAATATTGTGAACTCCAATTGGGATCAGCGCGACGATCGCAGCGAACGTTCCTACATAAGTAATTATGAACGTGGCAATAGCTACAAGCGTGGTGGTCGCTACAACAGTCACAATCGCAACACGTACGACAAACCGCCTCGTTTCCAAAAGCAACAACAACAGCAACAACATCAACAGCAGCAACAACATCAACAGCAGCAGCAACAACCACAGCAACAACAACACAAAATACACAGTGAAACTTGGCGCCGCTCAAATACAGCCATAAACAATGCATATCAGGATGAGAATTGTGCTTATAATTCGAATGGCCCAGAGTCGAACAGTCGCAGCTCTTCGCGTGCTCGCACGCTGCCACGTCCACCCAAATCTCAAATGGATGATGGTGGCAGGAAGCCCAACTCTAGCTATCGTTACAGCCAGAGTCCGACCCGTGGTGCAGGCGGCGCACCACGCAACTTTCCGCGTTATAGCAGTCAGAGCAGCTTAGCCAGCGAGGCATCCAGCACGTTTGATCGTCGCCAACAACCGACGCGCCCACATCAGCATCAAAATCAGCATCAACATCAACCGCAGCGCCATCGCAACTTTACACGTCGCTCACAGCCCAATATACATCAGCCGCAGGAGCCAAACCCGCAACAACATCAACAACAACAACAACAGCAGCCGCAGCCACATTCAAATGCCGACAACTGGCATGGAGACACTGGCAAGGATGAGAGTGAGCTGGTGCGCAACGCCCAGCAGACCACACAATATATGAATTATCTGTCCGCACAGAAATGAGAGCGACGATCGCGCTGCAAAAGCAAACAGCAGCGTTGTCGTCGTCGTCGCAGCACCAGGAACTACAAATGCATGGAGTGATTACAAAACAAAAAAAAAAACAATAAGAAAAATAAGCACGAGTACGATTTTTGTAAAATAATTGTTTTAAAATTGAAAGTCTGCAACGAGATTCAGTTTCTAAAGTTTTTAAATAGCTGCCCAATTCTCTCTCTATATTTCTCTTGCTACACTCAAGTAATCAATTATTGTTTTGCTTTCCACATGATTGATTCATTTTCGTTTGCTTGTATTACAATAATATTTGATTTGCTTTTATATACAAGTATATTTCGGATATCAAGACCATTGTTTAGATTATAATTGTGCCGTTCATATATGTTGTAAACAATGAAGTAGAGACTGTTTCTAATCTACAAATTGAGCTCAAATGTTTTGAACCTAACTCGTGGCCATTTTTGCATCTAATCTCCAATTTCCCCGCCTTAAATAACAAACAAATACAACAAATATGAAATGAAATCAAACGTAAACACAAATCAAGATAGGCTCAAGTAGCAATTGTCAATCGCAAGTATATATATACATATATTCTAGTAAATCGGAAACAATTTATGCTTATCCATAAACAAAATGTAAATATCTATTGTAGTCGACGACGGATCGATCAGCATATATATATATATATATATATATATATATATATATAAACATCCACACATAAGCCCGCACACATGCATATATACACACATATACAAACATACATACATATATATATAAAGAAAACAGCATGTTTTATAAATTTTTTGTTAGAAACTAAGTACAAAAGTCATAAACATGAAACAAAAATCCTATTTCTATTATAATTGTATGAATAAAATGAGAAAATTTTGTTGTTTAAATGTTACATGCACGTTACCCACGTTGTATTTTAGCTAAATATATATACATATATAACAAAATGTCATGTTACGATACGGTATGTGCAGAAGATTTATTAAAAAACATATTAGATTATATATAACACACAGACACGTATACATGCAGACCTTAAAGAAAGTTATTATAAATAATTCTGAAAAGAAGCGAATCGCATTATTAGTGTGACGAGTTCGTTGAAGCAACAAAGCTGCTAAGCATGAGAAACAATTGTGACCACGAAGTCGACAGATATACGTATTTTAAGCATAACAAAAGATTAAACCATAGTTATATATATATATCTATATATATATATATATATATATATATATATATATATATATACATATATATACATATATGTATACACAAATAGAAATACATAGTCTAACAATAACAATTTTAATAAATATATTTCCAAGACATTGATTTTGAAATGTTAAATATATAGATTATTTAATCCAATTGGAATATAGGTGGCTCAATACCGATTGGATTGCGTCAAGTGCAGTCGCAATTGGACTCAACGCTCAGCCTGCTCTTTAGGCGTGACAACGAGTACCTCATAGTTTTGGTTGGAGACCTCGTCGCGTTGATGAGGCATGTATATAACTCGATGGGATGGATGCACTTTGCCGAGCAATGTTAGCCCCGCATGTACAGAACGAGCGGTATATAGTGGCTCACCCAGTTCCGAGTAACCCGTTTTAAGGCCACCTGGGGGCACTTCACCGTTTGCTGCAGCCACCCATTTAAGTTCACAGTCTGTTAGAACCAACAGTTCCACCTCTGAGTTCAGCAGATGTGCACTGCAGTTCCACGGTGTGTAGACGGCTTTCTTTTGAGGCACAAAATTGGCCGGCAGCAGATCCTCATGCAAATATACGCGCGCTACATACGTATCGAAGCCCTCGTGATCGGTGCCGCATTGGACAGCACCATCTAGCGTGACAGAAGGAACAGGTTCTTCCAAATCGATGGGCATCCATTGGATCTGAGAGCGTTCCACCTCCTCCACCTCGGTGTATTCTGCGAAATTCAAATAAATGCGATGCACACGCTGACGATGACAAATGGCCCGGCATTGGGGACAGCTCAACGAGCGGGCTAGCCAACGGTTAAGGCAATTCTTGTGGAAAACATGGCCGCAACTGGATGTTGAAAATATTATATCATTTGCTTTGTAAAACTCATTACAAATTCCACATAGAACGTTTAATGTTTCACTTGATTGTGTTGATTCCGCTTCAGCTTCTATTTCCATCGCGACTGTTATTCTTATTAAATTTTGTCTGTCTATTATCTGAAAACGTCTATGTGTATTTAATCAGATTAATCATCTTTTGTTTATAACGCGGAAATGCCTATTTCATCACTTGAAGACGAAGAGCACTGATAGTCGGTGTTTTGTTTTTATTTGTTTTTGTATACTCAAATAATCGATGAGCTCGTTATCAGTTATCGGAGGCGATAAATTGGTAGCCCTGGTTAGCTGCACGTTGTTTATATTGTTGGTTTTGATTTTAATGTAAATATGCAGCGAAAGGAGCCAAATCCATTTCTGAAACTCGGCTTACGGCCGTGGCTGGCCAAACAGTTGACCAAATTAGGTAAGCTAAATGAGTACATAAAAAAAGCTGTCTATCACATATTGCATTCCACAGGTCTCAAGGGCGTAACGCCTATACAGGAGAATTGCATACCAGCAATTTTATCAGGCAAGGATTGTATAGGAGCAGCTAAAACAGGCTCAGGCAAGACTTTTGCCTTTGCCCTGCCTATTTTAGAGAAGCTGAGCGAGGAGCCAGTCAGTCATTTCGCCCTGGTGCTAACACCCACACACGAGTTGGCCTATCAAATCTCCGAACAGTTCCTCGTCGCTGGCCAACCCATGGGAGTGCGAGTGTGCGTTGTCTCTGGTGGCACAGATCAGATGATAGAGAGCCAAAAGTTAATGCAGCGACCACATATTGTTGTGGCAATGCCCGGGCGGCTGGCAGATCACCTTACAGGATGTGACACTTTCTCGTTTGACAATCTCAAGTATCTGGTCGTAGATGAAGCGGATCGCATGTTGAATGGTGACTTTGACGACAGCCTGACCGTAATCGAACGCTGCTTGCCTAAAACCCGACAGAATCTATTCTTCTCTGCCACCATGAAAGACTTTATGAAGGAGTCAAGCATATTTCCCATAGCTAAAGATGTAAGTAAATACCGAAGCTGACTTAATTGTTCATTTATATTTAACTATTTGCTTTCGTAGTTAATGGAATGGTCGCAGGAGTCCGATGTGGCCACGGTGGATACGCTTGAACAGCGTTATTTACTCTGCGCTGACTACGATCGTGATATGGTCCTAATTGAAGCTCTGCGAAAGTTTCGAGAGGATAATGAAAATGCGAATGTTATGATATTTACCAACACAAAGAAGTGGGTTTACTATATATGTATACAATTGCACATTCTAAATTGTTGTGTACCCAACCAGATACTGTCAACTGCTATCGATGACCCTCGCCAACATGGAAATTGAGAATGTGTGCCTGCATGGGTTTATGCGACAAAAGGAACGAGTAGCAGCTTTAAGTCGCTTTAAGTCCAATCACATACGCACGCTAATTGCCACGGATGTGGCTGCACGAGGACTAGATATACCCAGTGTGCAGCTGGTAATCAATCACATGTTGCCACGCACGCCCAAGGAATATATTCATCGAGTGGGACGAACAGCACGTGCGGGTCGTAAAGGCTTGGCCATATCTATCTTTCGCTTTCCACGCGATCTCGAATTGCTGGGCGCCATTGAAGCTGAAATTAATTGCAAGCTAACAGAACATCCAGTAGACCGTAGGTGATTGATCTCTATGTAATCTACAGTATTAATTCAGTTACGTTTCCTTAGAGCGCATGGTAGAACGCATATTCATGCAGGTGAATGTCACAAGACGTGAATCGGAAATGCAACTGGATAACAATGACTTTGATGAGCGTGCTCAAAACTACAGACGTAAAACGTGGATTATGGAGGGCAAGGATCCCGATGAAATGGAGGCACTGTGAGTAATCCAATCACCCATTAGAAAATCAATCTAATTCATTTTCAATGCCTTTGCAGCTATCGCAAGAAACAAAAAGAGAAGTTGCGCGAAATACGCCGCAAGCGTAAACAGCAACAGGCAGAGTTGGGCGCCAGCGAGGAAGGCAAGGCTTTACTGAATGATGAACGCTTCACTACCGTGGACAGTGCGCGCTTTGAGAAGAAATTTAAGAAACGCCCAGCAAAAGATGCAAACGATAAAAACACGCCCCAAAAACAAAATAAAACATCGGCAATCAAAGCAAAAGCGAAATCAAAATTAAATGCAAAATTAAATTAAATTAAATTGATGAAAATGTTTATATGTATATAAACAATTGTATGTATATGTACATATACATATATGTATATGTATGTATTTTAATAACAAATAACTTTTGAGCTTACACCTAATAAGCAGTTACGGTTCATATAAATATGTACGTAAATTCAGACGTGTTTAAAAAATGCAGCTGTAGCAGCCTTTAATTTAAATATGAAGCGGGCACTTTTCTTGGGTTATAGTTTCAGTTTTTCAGTCTAGGGCGATGGTCAACAGCGCATCCTCAGGATAAATCTCCAGCAGCACCTTGGCGCCATCGTTAAACGGATACGAGATGCTGCCGTCAATGACCAGATCTGCAGAGTGATAAACAAAATTGGAATTCAATGAATATTTCATTCAGCTGGGACTTGGCTGTCTGCTACTCACTGGCATCGATGCAGTGCGATTTTATAAATGCGGCCTGCACAAAGTCTCGTGCCTTAAATGTCTTTGGTGAGGGCCAAACGCCCACACAGATCTGCTCCCGTATGGAGTAGCATAAACGCGGATCATCAGGCGGGAAGAGCAGTCCCTGATTGTAGCGCTGAGCGATTTCCTCAACATTTTCGCGCAAATGTAGTATCTGCGGGGTCAAACTATTGGGCAGTGATTGGAGCAGATCGTCCACATCGCTGCTGGTGATCCGATTGATACTCGTGTGCCACGAGGTGGAGCCAGTGCCCGTGCTAACGCACAGACCCGAGCATTTCGTTTTATTAATTACATCCTGATGGTTGAGCACCAGCTGCAAGTGCGACACGCGTGCAGACAGTTGTTCCCCAATGAAGACCTGCACGGGAGAGAGAGAAAAAGATTGAGAGGATTAGCTAAGCTGCAACTATAGCTAATCCCTTACCTCGTTCAACGCCAAATACGGTAGAATGCGCTTCATTTTCGCTTTGTACTTGTCAGCCATGTGCCGATCCAGCAGCTCTGGCACTGTATCTACCTGCTCCATTTTAACTGCCGTGTGTCTGAATAGATCCGTGGACTCGGGTATGGTGCCATTGTTGCCCAGCATGGTAGTGCGTATGCGTGAACGATGCACCCACTTAAAGTCGCCCTAGAGCAAAAGAGATTCGCATTAGTTAAAAGCTGATGGATTGCATAAGATGAGGACTCACGCTTTTGATGCGATTGACTGCCTCCTCGGGATTCTCGGAGTAGTGTTTAGGCAGCAGCAGGCGACCCTCCGAATGCTGCGGATCGGAATTGAAGCCAACAATAGGTGTTTTCTGCTGGCTGAGTGCAAAGAGAGGACTGGCACGATTCGCCGACAGCAGAAAGGTGCCATCGCCGCCAACGGGCACAATAACATCCGCCCAGCTCATCACATCCTTGCTCAGAGAGCTTCTAAATTCAAGTCTGCTTGTTTAATAAAGTCAAACAGCAGCCGCAAACAGGGACACGTTATGTGGATGGCGGGAATCAACAACATTTGTAGTTGGATGACAATGACGATCGATCAATTTATATGGAACACACATCCAAACACAAACACAACAAGGCCACACACACACACAAACACACAATCAAGAGTTAGATATAAATTGGTATATGTACTTGTCATGGGTTCCACAAAACATCTCAACTACCCACCTGCTGGAGAGTTTCACCTCGCAGCCCACATTCCTGAAGCTGCGCACGATGCGCCGCTCGAAATCCTTGTGCAGATTGTGCAAGTAGAGCACGTTCTCCACATCGGTGCCGCGATCCCGCAGCTTCTGCTCCAGCTGCTCGCGCGACAAGTCCGGGTGGCGCAGTTGCTCGATCTCATAGCGGGAGAGCTTCGTCACAATCAAAGCGCGTTTCAGTTTAAAGTTAGCGGGCGAAAAGTTCGCGCATTCTAAACAGCAGGAAGACATTCGAGTTAAAGATTTAATCAAAGTATTTAATATTTTTATTTTGCTCTGAAGTTGATGAATTTTGAAATTTCAAGCCAACTGACAAGTTTGTGATTATTGCTAAAAATTTGTCGAATGATAATCAATTTGATAATTAAGTATTTTTGTTGTTGTTCTAGATAATCTTTTAATAAACATGATTCCACACAATCACATGCTCCAGAGCCATTGGCTGATAATAAACGGAAGCGCAATTAAAAAAATATAAAATATGCATGTAAAAACAAGGCAAGCGCAAAGTAAACAGCAATAAATTAATTAAAATAACGAAGAGATTTCTCAGTCAAATTGCGCGCTATTCATGAACAATTTAATCAAAGTACAATTACCTCTAACACATTGCCTTAGCAATTGCTGGGACTTCAACATGCTGAGCGTTGTTGAATGAAATGGCATTTATTTATTGTTATTATTCAACTCGTTTTCTACATCTACTAAACTAAAATCTCTTTCAACATCAAAATAGGTTTTTTTTTGTTTTTATTTTTGGTCCACTCTTTGTGTTTTTATTTCTCTCATACATTGAGTAACGTACAAAATGTGCGCAAATTGTAGGTTATTAATTATGTTACAACTAAAGATGAATTGTCAGAATGAACACGCGTTATCCGTAACCGCTGAACATTTTCTTTGATGTATATTTGACGTCCGCTTTGCTACTCTTTATTAGATTTACTGATTGATTCTTATTCCAGTTTGCTCGTCGTCGTCGTCGTCACAACTCGCTTCGTTTTGCCGTCATTTATCGCTGTTTTGTTTCTATTTTTGTTCGCTTTCGGTTTACATCTCTTTACTGACAGCTTAGTTCTTGTTGTGCATTGCTGATAAGCGCGGCACGGCCTTTTGCTTATCAGCCAAAAATAATAATAAAACAAAAATACATTTACTTTCAGTCGTTTGTCTGTATATGTGTGGGTGTGTGTGTGTTTCAGTAAATTGCCAATCACAGTGAATGCCGCATTCTTCTTCTTACTGACTTACGCCTACGCGCTATTCACATAAGGCGCATTTTTTAGCCATTCTCCTGGAACGAAAGCTTTGCGCTCATTTTAAAAATTACTTAGAGATAAGAAAAAAAAAAATTTAAATAACGTCTTGTCCAGTATAGTTGTCTACTTAAATCTGTGATACATTCTCCGCTCAGTGGTTTCGGGGTTTATGCGCATATCCAGTCCAGTTGGTTCTTCTTCAATGTTCCTGTCTTTTTTCTATTAAACAAATTTTGTGATTATTTGATACTTTTGAAAAAAAAATTAATAAAATTTTACCTGCAGCACCGACAACTCCTGCTGCACATCATCATCCAAAATGGGCTTGTGGAAAACATTGCTTAACAACATCATTGCATTCTTGGCCACCTCGGCCATATCAAAATTCGAAGAGCTGTCCACGTTCATTAGATCGGCTAGACGTAGTGAATCCGAAGCAACAATGGCTCTATTCGGCTGACGGGTTAGCTGGTTCGCTTGCCGTGCAAGCATGCATTGGTGGGCATTGTTAGACTGTGCCAATTCGTTTGAAATGGTGCGAAGGTTAGGACCAAAACGACTAGCTAGATTATTAATATTAGTACTAATATTTGCCATATTATTGTTGTTGTTATTGCTATTATAATTATGACTGTCCATATTATTTGTATTATTAACATTAATATTTTGATTTTGCATTTTATTAGCTGACTCTATTAAAGCAGTTAGCGAGTTTGATCCCAATTGCCATTTGACGTTGGATTGGTTTTGATTTGAATTTGAAACTGAATTATCGTTATCATTTAATGAGGAACTAGCATTAAGGTGCGAACGATTACTTTGAAAGTGATTGTTTATATTCATTAACACCTGCTGCGGCTGTTGCGTACGGTTGTTGTTACTATTGTTATTGTTGTTGTTATTGTTGTTATTATTACTTTCATTATTATTATTGCTCTGCTTATTTACTCGTCCATTGTTAAATCCATTATAAGCGTTCCGCAAACCCTGTGTTGTGGGATTCCGACCACGCTGTTGGTTGCGGCCGGTATTATGGCCTAGACGAGCGTGAACGGATTTGTTACGATAATGATTATTCTTATTGATGGTATTCCTATTGTTATTCTTGTTGTTATTTCTATTGTCGTTGTTCTTATTGTTGTTATTGTTATTATGGCGATAAAAGCGACGTCGATTTTGGTTTTTATTGTGATAGTAGCGACCACCGTTTTGAGCTTTTGGCGGATTACGCGGAGCATCCTTGGGTACCAATGGTGCTGCGCCCTGGGGTCGATTAACATTAATTGGGTTTATGCGCCACTGTGCCGAAGATGCTGGTGTATCTGTTGGCGACATTTCTGTTGGAGGTTTTGTTGGCGATTCTGCTGAATTCTTTGTGTCCATTCGCTCTTCAGTATCTTTATACAACTGATTAAACTCATTAGTTTCAAAGCTAATTTGATTCATATTTGTATCCTCGATGGACAATTCTAGATCATCATTGTGATTTTTGTCGAAATCGGCATCACCCTCTGGTGTGGTATTCTTATAAGACATCAAATGAGCCGCTTGCCGGTGGAATCCGTAACGTTTGGGTATGATTGGTTTGGGCTTCACAAAATTATCATAATATTGTTCTTGAAAAAATAGAAAATATGAAAGTATAATATATTACCGTTAAACATTTGTACTCTTTTGTTTGATTATTATATTTATTTTGTGTTTTGTATTACCGAGTGGCATTGTAACTTCTGGTTCATCATATGAAGCCATTGCGAATAATAGGAATAAATGACCACTCAAAAAAAATTAAAAAAATCAGACAAACGTACAGCAAGATGAAATTTGACAGAAGAACAGTTACAAATTTGATGACTATACATGTGTGTGTGCCAGGGTAGCATTACAAAATAATCGAAAATAATTTGACATCATTACAACACTGCTGTTGAGTAAGTGCAGCCAACTTTGCTGGTATCCGTCACTTTTACTTTGATCGAAGAGCGTGGTGCAAGTGCAGCGATTTAATTTTCAAAATGTAAGTAAATTGAAACGATGAAATTTAATATTGCAGAAAATATAACTGTGCTAAGTGTAGAACAAGCCTTATTACAGAACTCAAAGCTGCAAAAGCAAATTTGAGTACAGGAAAATGACCTACAGCCAGCTGTAATTAAAATTATAGTCACGTGGCTTGGGTCCTCTATCCTGCAGCTGTACAATTTTTTTTCTTATTTTTAAAAGCTTTATTGTTAATCAATTTTTTTCTTTATAGGTGAACTGCTATTATATTTGTCGGCTATGGCAGACATTGATTGAATGTGGTAAGACTTCATTTATCTGTTTGTAGTTTTCTCTTATGCGAACTCGAGTCGCTGGTATAAAGATCATCTCCACTTTAGCTAGTGCTTTTTTTTCTGTTCGTAGAGAAAATGAGCTTCGCACAAGCATAACCCAAATTGGTATAACAAATTTGCGGTGCATATTTTTCGCGAAGCCAACATTTCCAATACAAAAATAAAAGCGTTTTTTAATTACTATTGAAAACTTTCAATTTTGCTTATTTAAATTGTATATTTTTCTATTTACAGATGGTATTTGACATATGTATGTCATTCTCTGTGCATTTCGGCAATAATGTCGCAAGGATAAAGGTATAGATATTCTTTTAATATATGTAACTTGTTAAGGCAACTTTTTTTCTGATGAAATCCTATTTTCTGACACCTCGTATGAATCAATGTGATTCCACTGTTTTTTATTACTGAAGTTGCCATTTAAAATAAAGTGTTTATTGTTTTTAAGCAATTTTTAAATATAAGAATTTACTTTGTAGGTTATAGACGGATACACAGCTGTCTGAAATGCATAAACCTGGAGCAGAATTCCTATTTTGGGTTAGTATTATTAAATCAATTCCTCTTACCCTATTGAATTTGCAATGATGATCACTTAAACCATTCACAGACACCATATAAAAGTTAAGCGCTGACAAACTTCTTCAATATTTTTTTGATGTAAGCGAGTCTTGCTTAGCCGGTTATGTACCCTGGTTAATAAATTGGCACTGAGTTTATATACCAAATGCCTACTTTGTGTGTGTTATATCCAAATACTTATACCCAATTTTTTATTTCAGATGCTGCAAATGCGGAAACAGCTTGT
The DNA here is from genome assembly GCA_035045555.1 of Drosophila fulvimacula. Taxonomy (NCBI): domain Eukaryota; kingdom Metazoa; phylum Arthropoda; class Insecta; order Diptera; family Drosophilidae; genus Drosophila; species Drosophila fulvimacula. The sequence continues at coordinate 4,992,114 of JAWNOX010000191.1, forward strand.
CCTTTGTAATTCCCTCTAGATGTACATACATTGAATAAAGAAACAACTGTTGACATCAAAAATCGTTTTTTACTAGATTAGCACGTTCTCTTAAAGCTAGCTCTTGGTTCTGTTTTGCAATCATGCGATCACCCTTTGACTTTTTTCCTATGCCCAGTTTGGGCAGTCCACGATTCAGTCCTTCCAGGAGTACACACGCTTTACATGGCTGCTGTGAGGAGACGAAGCCACAACGCTCGCAAATGCCGCGCACAGGCTTCTTTACTGTATCCTTGAACCGCAGTTGTTCGCCCGAATATATAATGTCCATTATGACGGAGGGCCGCACCTTTTCCAGATCTTTGAGAAAAGCTCGTGCGTGTCCTCGGTAAGCATTGGGCGCAAACACGCATTCGGTGGAGAAGTACACCAGTTTTTTGTAATGCGCATACATGACGATTTCCTTTTCGTAGCTGTATTTAAGAGGCTTCACTCGGGATATGGAGTCTTCACCTCCACCTGTGCGAATATCCGTGCAGCGGCGTAATCGAGCTGTGTCGCCTCGCAGTATATTCATCAGAACCGTCTCGGCAATGTCGTCCGCATTATGACCGGTGGCAATGCTGTCCACGCCCAACAGCTTTGCTCCTCTATCCAATGCCTGACGACGAAACACTCCACAAAATGTACAATTGTTGGATCGACCTATTTGCGCCACTATGCGATCCATGGTCCAGCCATAAAGTTCTTCGTAGGATAGGATTTTCAGTGGCATCTGATAGTCATCGCGATTTTGTTTCACCGTTTCTAAACTGTCGTCCCGATAGCCTGTGATACCTTCATCGATAGAGAGCAGAGTCAAATCCAGCCCATAATCATGACGTTCATTGAGCAACTTTAAGCTAATTGAAGAGATTAGTTAAGTTCTAAGCTTAAGCTTAAGCTGGCACTTACACATGCGCTAGAACTGTAGAGTCCTTGCCACCGCTGGCGGCGACGGCAACCTTCTCGCCGCGTCGAAAAAGCTTGCTTGAAGTTATTGTGTGATGAATCTCAGCCTCAAAGGCAGCAAAAAAGCAGGCCTTGCACAAAGCATCTCCAGTTTTAGGGCGCTGCAAAATATCGATTAAAATATTTATGTATATATTAATAATGTATTACTTACCTTTAAGCTAGCCCTGTTGCCACACTTAGCTTTGCAATCTATAGGCATTGCTTATGAAATAAATAATATTTATAAACAACGTGCAATAGCGATTGCACAGCTGTTATTGTTATCGATCTAGTGTTGACTAACGCCACAATACGAAATTCATAATATAAAGAGTTACTTCTTTAACTAGTTGCGGTTATTGTGAATAAAAAAAAATACTAAAATCATAATTAAGCAACATCAAATTATTATCTATTTAAAATATAATATTAATTAAAGTTTCAAAATCAGAATTATATTTGTTAATATTTTTTGTTTTGTTTTTATCAACATTGTAATTCTAACCAGGGACTACCCTTAACAAGCAGTTTGCCTAGAATGAAAACAAACATTTGAAATTATGACTTTAGATGATGAAAGCGAACAATATATTCACCAAAAATTGTATCGTAGTCGCGGCAAATGTGGTATGTAATGCTTATTAAAAATTATAAATATGTACTAAAAGTTAAATTGATCAAAACGCAGCAATCTATGCATGCCAATCTGATGTATACGTCGAGCTGAAGCAGAAATCTAATGTGCATGCTGGAACTCCGATTTCCGCAATGACTGAGAGCGCCAATAGTTTCACACTTGATATTGGACACGATATCTGGTTTCACATAGCCATGCACTTAGATCCCGAAGATGTCCAGACCTTTGCATTGCTCTGCAAACAGACTGCCAAGCTGGTGAACTCTCGAGTCTTCTGGCGCAATTTGTACAAACGCCATTGCCAGGGCAGCACAGCCAAGGGCTGGAACTTGGAGCTACCTGACCAGTTGCAATTGGAACAAATACGTAACTGTGATACGAAAACGCTGCGTGCCAAAGTTATTGAGGCGCTTTACCACTGTTATAGTCCGCTAAAAACGCGTCTGGAATTGGGGTACAGCCTGGACTGGTTGCTGCATCGCACCTTCATGTCCTGCTCGCAGCAGCAGTATCAATGCTTGTGGATCATATGCTATGCACTGCGAAATCAACAGGCGACAGCGCCTAGAGGCTTAGTTGAAGATGGAACTGGCTTGGCGCAGGCGGACAAAGACGTGGTCAACGACTGGGAAGCGTTGGCAGAGGATGCTGAGCTAACTGCAGCCACCACTAACAACTCTTCCTATCGCCACGAAGGTGTTGTACTACTGATTGTACTCTGCCGACAATTTGTGCCGCTGCCACTGCAGTTGCTCTACAATCAGCAACAGTCGCTCTTTCGGTTGAAGGCCACACGCGAGCTGCTCTGCACGGATATGCGTGCCAAGAACTTGGAGTTGGACTTTGTGGAGGACAAAAGCAGCAATAGTCTGAGTGTCACTGTTAAATATTCACGCATTGAAAAGTACAAAGTACTGCCCTGGTGGCATCCAGATTTCAAGCGGTTTCTTAAATAAAATTCTAAATATTTTAATATGGCCGAGAGCTTATCCAGGTCAGATGACTGAATAAGGATGAGTTCCAATCCGAGGTTTATCTATATATATATATATATATATATATATATAGTACTGCATAAGCCTGCCAGTTCCATAGTTTATTACTACTATCATGTATATAAATATTCTAAGATATGACATGATCTTGTTCAAAAATGTCAACCAAGGCTCAGCTGTATCAGTTTTTAGTATAACAAAAGCTTTATCAATGCTGCCGTTATTGTAACAATCAGGTGATGGCATATGAACGCAAAGAGATCTTATCTCCTATTGTGGTGCATTCGTCAATACAATATACAAGCCAGATGACAAGACTGGAAACATATGTTGTACATTGTTTGTTTACTACCGGAGAGGCTACCATTTGACTTGCAGATAAAATCGGTCGTAATTTCAGAGCTGGAAAGAGGCAATCAGAACACGTTGACGTAATTTTATAAAAGCGATTTGTTTTCTTTCGCTATGGTAAAGGATATACAACTGGAAGATTATTGGATATATACATACACACATTCAACTTAAACTTATTTGTGAGTTACATACAAAAAAAACATTTAGATGTGTTCCGTTTTTAGTTGTCTTGTCTTTTGTTAGAATTGCAGCTAAGCCACGGCGTGGTTTGTTGTCCTAGAAAGACGCACTTCTGTTTACACTTTGCCCAGTAGATCGTGGCCATACGGCTTCTTGCGGTAGCCGCCTTTGAAGGCGAACAGCTTAAAGGCCACCACCATCATCACAATGCAGAAGGCATAGAGAAACATGCCCATGCGCATGTCCATGTCGGAGAAGACATTAGAGATCTGACGCTTCTGTCGCATTGTGTCCAGCGTCTCGTGCAGCAGCTCCGCGCGTTGCACACCGAAGCGACTGACAAACTGTGGATTGTGAATGTTCTTCAGGAAGCCGAGCACCGCATCCTTGTTCCAGTCCACAGACAGGTTCTCTTGGGATGCGGTTGCTGGCGCATTGCGGCACTGGGCACAGCTGTTGGCACTGGGAAATTGTTGCTTGGGGAATTGTGGATCCTCGGTGGCGTCGCCGGCCAGGCGTTGATTAACCTCATTATGCGCTTCCCACAGCCAGAGCACGGCTTCATCTTTCGTTGAAACGTTCCAGATTTTGCGACGTGTTGCCATTGCCTGAAACAGAAAATTGGTTAAATCGATTCAATTGCACTTGTATCAATACGAACAGTTGCTGCTAAGCCAACAATGTAGGTCGTTTATGTTAATGCGGAAAATAAATACTGCAATTAACAATTGCGTAATATTCGAGTTAAAAAGTATTCTCAGAAATGTAAAAAATATATCAACTTAATCAGCAACATGTTTTTTTTTTGGCTAAATTATACTATAAGTTCTTTGACCCCACATAAATAATTGCTCGATTAGCATAAATATTTATCAAAAACTTGACATCTGTATTAACTTTAAGCTATGTAGGTTAACTAGACAGGTCTAGACTTGTGTTTAGCCATATTTATGTATCATCTATATTTCTTGTTCTACAAGCAAAAAGTTGACATTTTTGGAATTTCTAATTTTAAAATAAAGTTGTATAGAAGTCTAAGCAATTAAAAAAATATATTTTAATATTTTAAATATATAAAATTTATATAACAAAGATTTGATTATATTTTGTTCTCTTATTGAACAATTTTGTTCATTTTCTTATTATTGTTTTTCTCTCTCAAATTAAGTTTACGCTTAATATGCTAATATAATTGTCGTGAGTTAGAAACTATGAAGTAACTGTTAACTTGATTTATGGCTTTTGGTACCTAGTGTAATGAGCAAGCACGTATTACTCATTTGTATATATGTATATATAATATAGTTGATAGCGCTTTTCCTTAATTCATAATAATGTTAATTGCGCTTTTCCTTAATTGTATTCAATAAGTATAGGTACTACAGTTTAATCTAAGTATATTTCTATATATAATATATGAGTATAAGTTGAACTACTCTCACTGACATAAAATTCGTATGTATATGGGTTAGTGTATATTTACGAGTAGTCAAAAGCCTACGTATCTCCATATATATATTTAAGAGAATGTTTTGAAAAAAAAATATATATATTTTTTCTGACTATGAATATGGAAATAGATCGGCTTATATTCGAAACGCCATATTTTCATTTATATATATATATATATATATATATATATATATATGCGGGTATATCCATTCCATTTATTTAGTTAAGATATATGAGCTGCATGGCTATACGAGTATGTACTATGAGGACTTGAGATCTTTCGAGTTTGCACTTTAGATCTTCAAAATCTCATTATTTTCTATTTACCATATTTCAAGATATACATATAGGGGTGTTAAAAATATTTATATTGAGAACTCCAGATTTTCAACTCTCATCATTTTTTATCTGTCATTATATGCTATACATATACAAAAAAAAAAAAAAAACTACGCGTCTCATTAGTCTTTTCTAAGTTCCCTTATCTGCAATAATTTCAGGCTGGAACAATAGCTGCTAGCCAAGTATACCAAAATATCACACTAGCAAAAAAAAAAAAAAAAAAAAAACTTAAAGTCTGTGCCAGCAGTTCTTGTTTAACAACAAATGAGCGTCAACAAATTACTTATAAAGTAATGTATATAACTATATATGAATGACTAGGCATGTACTCCTATTAGTTCAATGGCGACACCCTTAGCCGCACTGAGGTTAACGCTGATCTCATAGTGAAAGCTATACTACAATAATACACGTAGGCAAACCTCTAAATTGCCTTTTGTGTGTGCGTGTGAGTGTGATTGAGGTTGAACGAGACTGACTCACCTGGAAGTGTTCGCTGCAATCGGTGCAGCCGAAATAGTTCTTGATATAGCCATGCATGGCCTGCAGCACTTCCAGTGGATCCTGCGACTCCTCGTTGTTCGCTGCCTGAACGCTCATAAAGTGGAAGAGCGTCCACAGCGAGCAGCTGTAGCCACGGAAATGCGGACTGGAGCCCGCGCAGCCCACGTATTGTGTGCTGGAGTAGGCTGGGCCCAACTTCGTTTCCAGACGTCGCATCTCGTCCTCAAACTCCTTGCCCGTCAGCTTCTGATTGAATTGCACAACGAAGTCCTTCAGCTTTGCAACGAGCTCGCGTCCATTTGTGCCCAGCGGATTATAGCGCTGGAGGACAGTGAGGAAGCGTTGTAGAGCCAGCAGCCGATCGCCGCTGATCTCGTTCACCTTGGACACCTCGTTGTGCAGGATGGTGCGTATGGCCTGCTCCAGATCTGCCTGATAAATGAGATGCTTGTTGCGTTGCACTTCCTTGATAATCTGTTTCAGCAAATCGTTCGAGCTGTCGCTGCTTGGCTGCTGGGGATCAGCATGGGTTAGTTTCAATGGCTGCAGTGGTCTGGGTGTAAAGCTCTGAGCGCGAAGTGCATCCTCTATGGATTTGGCATAGACATCGCTGCTCTGACTCGACAGCGTGTGCAGCTTCACGTTGCCTTGTCGATCCACAAGCGCCATCTGCTGCTTGTTGATGTCCAACATAAATTTGGATGCCACGGCTGAATCGCTGAAGCGCCGAACCTGGATGGTGGGCCACTGAAGCATAAATAGTGCCGTCTCGGCAGCTAGTGTGGAATTTTCTGGCTCATAGATGAGCGCTACATATTGCCGCAGGCTGTTGAGGCCCTCAAAGAGATCAGATTGGTTCTCATTTTCTGTGACGGGCGCAAAATTTGGCCAATATGTGTTGTTGACGGTTTGATTCTCGGCAGCCACCATGGAGGCGAGTAAGCTGCGTATTTCCTCGGGCTTCTGGGATTCCAGCTTCAATCCATAATGATTGGCACTGGGCTGAAAGCCCGGGCGCATGTAACGCAGTGTTGGATAACCCATTACCTCGTAGTTGCGGCAAATGCCATTATTCTCCTCGGCCGCACAGTCAATTGCACTGACTATGACGACTTCCTGCCAGGCGTGCAGTTGGTCGGCAATCTGTTTGTAGGTGGGTGCAAATCGTCGACAATGCCCACAATATGTATTGTAGAATTCGACGAGCGAGCCGCGATTCTGTTCGAGCACAGTTTCATTGAAATTGGCCACAGTTAGCTTAACCACCTTATCGGTGTCATCGTAGAGGCCGAGCTCCTCGTCCACCGGCGCTGATTGTTGTTTTAATATAGCCTCGTATCGGTTGAGTGGGACGCCAGCAGTGATCAATTCCAGAGTACATAATAATATTGTTAAGCATGCCAGCTGCGCACCTTGTCGAGTCATTGTCTTTTGGCCGTGTTCGCTGGGTTTATAGGTGTTCAGTGCGCAATGCAGTGAGAACGACTGATACGATATTTCCTACCGTAGCATTTGGAATGTTTTATGGTTTCAATGATTTTGATTAGCCACACAGCGTATTTTCGCACTCTCTCTCTCTCCTCTGTTTCTTATTCTTCTCATTTACGTACGCTCACGCTAATAACTCTTCATAGAGATGAGCGATTTCAGTAAATAAGTGACTCAGTCACGGTGATTCACGAGCTGAAACCGTTGATTATTTGAACTGATTATTTGATGAAGGGCGCAACCATATTGAGATTCACTTACTATGATTTTTGGGATAGCTAAACGATAATTGAATAGCGAAGAATGAGAAGACTATCAACTAAGGTAAGCATGGCAGACCTGTTAATAGCAGCAAGCTAGCTTGTAAGCGACCAAATAAAACAATAAGTTATTGTGGTAGGACGTACATCTGGAAAATGTTGTCTTTACTTGATTAAAAAACTATATGCAATATGTAACAGGTTTGCAGACATTGATGTGCTGGAAGGCGGACCCAAATGCTTCGGTAGACCTGCTCAGCTACTGTCAAAATTAAAGAGCGTTGCCATAGTGGGCTTACATATATACAAAATAAAAATTGCTATTTTTAAATATAAATTGTACAAAATAAATCAATTTTGAACATTGTGTTGATTTTATAATACATATTTGTTTGCAATTTGCAATAAATCACAGTTTGCTCGTTTTAATGGGGCAGCGCTCATACATGAGACCATCATCGATATATTTAATATTGTACTATCGATTAACCGAAATTCGGTATTTACATATCAAAAGTACATCACTTGCATGTCAAACAAATTTTGAAAGTGTTAGGAAAATTAGATTAGTTTATTGGCGTTGAGATGATATTACGACCATTGTATAGGGCCTTATGGCCACGCTCTGTAGGCGACGGAGTATGCTTTATGCTCATTGCGATTGGTGTGCCGCTAACTTACATATTTCAAGTAACAGTTATTATGCCCGAGCTGCACGACGTTGGCAGTTTTTGGTATACAACAATTTGGCTGGCCGGAATTTTTTTGGTGTTCAATATAACGTCCAATTTGCTGGCATGCATGCTGGTCGATACCTCAATTAAGAGTAAGTAGCTGAATCCTATGTAGGCGGTTTATTTCGATTTCTAATGATTTGCTTTCCAGTGCACATATTGAAGCCACCATTGGAGCCGCATCTGCTTAGTGGGTGGCATATGTGCGATAGCTGTCAGGCGCTGGTGCCTCCACGTTCGTGGCACTGCGAGACCTGTGATGTGTGCGTGCTGAAGCGGAATCACCATTGTCGCTTCACGTGCTGCTGTATTGGACACCACAATTATCGCTATTTCTTCTATTTTCTATTCTACATGGGATTGGGAGCTCTTTACGTGACAATCAACGCCAGCATTTATCTGTGGTATCTTCACGCCGACTATTATTGGCGCCCCTACACATTAATAACCATCCTCGTGCCTGCTATCAGTCTGACCGTACACGCTAGCTGGGAGAACTTTTATCTTGTGATCTATGAGCTGAATATCTTGGCGTTCGGCATGTCCACGCTCCTCCTCATCTTTCATCGGCCCATCTTTCAGCGAGGCGCCGTGATGAAGGACCGTTCAAACAACGCATACGATCTCGGCTTGCGTGGCAATATGGAAATGGTGCTGGGCAAACGCATGTATTGGACGTGGTTGTCGCCGTTCGTGCGCAGCGAGCTGCCGCACGATGGGGTCAATTGGCTGCCATTGACGAAAGAGGATTGAATCCAAATCCGCTACAGAGACTAGTCATATTTCTAAGTAATCTCATGATCTAGCACAAATATGTCGAATTTTAGTATTACACAATGCATTCCTTGCATTTATTTAACATTTTATATTTATTGCAAATTATAAAAACGAATTTAATGACTATTAACATTCAGTGTGCTGATTATTTTGTGAGAAATCCTTCGCCGACTAGGGATTTCAGCTTCGCCAAGTGCACTTCGTTTAGGGTGAAGCCCTCGTGGATGCACTTTGCCAGAGCACTCGTTTCCATGTTGTTCTCAACAGCATACTGGAGTGCAATCAATGCCTGGCTGGGTGATTTGTTCAGAACAGTCGCCTCCACATACTCAAACAGAGCCCTGTCAGCAGGAGTGCCGGGAATGCGATGCTGTTGTTTATCGATGTAGGTAAACACCTCGGTGGCTTTGTCAAAGCTGGTGTTGCCGCGCACGAGTATGGTCAGAATGTCCCCCAGCATTTGGCCAGTGAAGGAGACTTTCTTCATTCGGTTGACCGACTCCTCGATCTTATTATACATATCCAAGGCCACATTGGCGCACTGCTCCGGGAGCTGCTGCTGGGCGGGTAACTCAGGATTTGGACGATTGTCGACCATAATGCGGAGTACATAAAGCAACAGACTCTCGCGATAGATGTGATCGAAGATGACCATATCCGACCAGATGCGAGGCACGTGCTCAACAGCTCCATTGATTTCGATAGCTCTGAGGATCTCCTCCATGATACCTGGCTCGGGTATGTAGATGTTGGGCACGAGTATATCATAGGTGCGCATGAAGTCTTCGATGGATTCCGTCTGGCAGAGTAGCGCTAAGTAATTGCGATAGTAAATGCCCTCCTTGAAGGAGTCTCCTATCAGATCGTAGTTGTTGCCAGTGTGCAGCAGGTCATCCACCCTCTTGGCCAAGGCCTTGTCATGCAAATGATTGCGGCACACATCCATGGCCGTGGCAAAGAAGTACGTATCCTTTGGATGCTCCACCTTGAACTCCTTGCCACTAATATCATTCAGAATGTCTATGATGACGTGAGAGACAGGTGCGCGTTCCCGGCAGAATATAATCAAGAGGTAGTAATAGGAGCCAAGACTAGGCGCAACGCCTAGTTGCTTGAATTCGGGCAGAACCTTCAGCGCTGAGCTGCGGGCCAATTTGAAGTTTGCAAATGTGCTGATGCACTCAAGGATCGCATTCAGCGTGCCCAGATTCGGCTGCAGCTGCTGTTCCGCCATTTGGTTCAGCAACGACGTGCACATTTGCCAGCGCTGCTCCGCTGTATCCTTAATGAAGCTCACAATCTGTATGATCGAATTATATGTATTAGTGTCCAGCTGTATCTGCCTCTCATTAGCTTCCTGGATCAGGGCAAAAGCACGCTCACACTGCAAATATTTGGCCATGCCGCGGATGACTGCTGCATAGGATTGAGGCGTCTTTGGCTCAATTGCTGCGTACAGTTTCTCAGCTAATTCACCATCCTTCCAGGTCTTACCATGTCGCTCACGTCGTCGATTGTTTTGCATGAACCAACGTTCCTCAATATATTCCTCTGGCAATGGCTCTTGGTTGTTGTAGAAACAGACCAGCTCTAATAGACTCTGTTTCAATGCATCAGTGATCTCAATGCCCTTTTGCTCCAATAGATTATATACAAGCACAGCATCCTTCAGCTCGCCCTGCGAGATGAGCAACTGCAGTGAGCTAGCATCCACCTCTGATTCCTCCGTGTAGACCATGGACGGTGCAAACTTTTCAATCGCTGGTTGGGCTTCTTGGTGCTGTGGGAAGATGAAAAGAATATTGATATTTAAATACTAAAGTTAAGTGAAACACTTACCATAAACAGATCGCGATGCTCCTCTTTAATAAATTTGGCTGCCTTGCGCCCTGCCTCCTTCGATAGCGCATAGGTTCGCTTGGCGACGCTCGACACGGGTATCAGAAAGGGATCATCATGATATTTATAGTGCGGCGCCGTTGAATCACGTCCCACTGTGCTGGCCAACGCCTGCAGCAGATCTGTGGGCGAGCGCTCAATGCGTTTTGGAATTTCAATGTGCTCTGCCGCCGGCTGCGGTGAAACGGTTGTGTAATGTGGGCCATTGCCGCTGGCAATATGTCGAGTTAGCCTGGATCGGGGCAGCTGTCTTAACTGGCGCGTAAGGTACATAATGAATAAATCAGGGCTTTGCTAGCTCAACAATTTCAGTGAAAAAGAATTAATTTTCAATTTACAAATATTATTCGCTAACACAGTGGTAAGAGCAGTGTGACCGAAGTGAGGTAATCATAAAAAGCGCAACAGCTGCATTAATCGGCTGGCTCCAGAAGTATATCGATAGACAATGACCAAATATTGCTCCACACAGCGCGCTTAAAGAAATTTAAAAACTTAAAGCTGATATTTGTTTTTTACTTACATATTAATTATTGTTACTTATATATATATTTTTTTTATCAATTTATAATTTATAATTTTTTTTTATATATATTAGACGTTCATGAATATCAATCGAGGTTTTTATTACTTTAGCCTCACTTCTTTAAGAGATTACGCTCTTTTGTTCTCGCTCTCTCGCTCTCTGATTCTCTCTTTGAGCTATCGCAGAATTTTATACATATTAAGGAGAAGCTGAGATCGTCTTGCATTTCAGTTGTTTGTGAGCTCTATCTGCGTTTGCTTGCTTTGCCTTTTATCTGTTCTTCAATTTTTGTTGCATTTTATTATGTCTACACCGATTTTATATTACGATGATCGTAGTCCGCCTGTGCGCAGCTGTCTGATGCTCATCAAAATGTTGAATATCGACGTGGAGCTGCGATTCGTTGATCTGTTCAAGGGCGCACAATTCGACAAAGACTTCTTGGCGGTGAGTGTATGCAAATCGTATGCACAGCTGAATACTAATTATTTATCCGCCAGTTAAATCCACAGCATAGCGTTCCGACGCTTGTGCATAATGAACTACTTCTCACCGATAGTCATGTTATACTCATCCATTTGGCGGAGCATTTCGATGGCGAGGGCAAATGGTGGCCGAAGGAATATGCAGACAGAATGAAGGTGCTTAATCGCCTGTTCTTTGAGTGCTCCTTTCTCTTTCGCCGTGACAGTGATTTAATGGTGCTTAGCTGTCGCTTAATTGTAAGCTATGATATTTACAAATACCCTTTTCCCTCTATCCCATCTGCCAGTCGGAAATCGTGCGCAAGCAGTATGCGAATGTGGATTTGACTTACCATCAGAGGAAACTCCACGAGGCATACGACATCATGGAGCAGTATCTGGATGGCCAGAGCTACATGGCCGGCGATCAGGTTGGCAACCACAACAACAACAAATTCATCTTCCCCTCCCTCTTTTTGTTTCTTAATTGCATTCAGTTCTATGTTGGTTTTTGCAGTTGACGCTCGCCGATATATCCATTGTGACCACATTGAGCACGGTGCATCTCATGTTTCCGGTGGAAGCAGCACGTTGGCCGCAACTGCAGCGCTGGTTCGCCACAATGCAGCAATTGGATGCTTACGAAGTGAACCGACGAGGGGTGGAAAAACTACGTGACGTTGTAGAAGAACTGGGTAAATTTGAATTTCCCAAGCATCAGTTATGATTTAGCAAATTTAAATGAACCGGTTCGAAGAAGAAACTAGAGGCGGACAACTATCGATAGCAGGCTCCAACTAGAAGCTTAGATTGTGGTTTAAATTGTGAATAGAAACTGTGGAAATAAAGACAGATTGGAATAAGAGCTTGTTCAATGTAATGAAGCAGAGTTTAAAGAAATATGGTGAACTTGTTTGGGTACTGGCTCGAGCTTTAAATGATAAAAATAAATTATATTGAAAATAAAATTTTGGGCTTATTAATAGAAGGTATTTTACTTTCTAATTAAAAGAGAAATTTCAGAAAAAATTCAGCTTTCCCTTTGAACCGGTTCATAAATAAAATTCAAATTATATTATTTATATATATACTGACTTTAAATATTACACAGATATTTATTATATATACTCTTACACAAAGTCAAGCTTCAAGCCAGCTGCTTGGGGCATATGGAAAGATGAAATATTGGTTCACAGCATATATTTATCACCTATTCCATCACATCCATCATATTAAAAACCAATTATAAATATATCTGGCATACGCCAGCTCAATTAGCTTTATGCGCTGTTTGTTTAAAGCCTACTAGATATATACGCCCACACTCAAATATAGAAGAGCGCTAATGATATTTGGAATTATGTCTGGACATCATTAGCATATGGCTCTGCTGTAGACCCTGTTGATATGACTGTGGTCCGCTTACGCACTCTGTTTGCACTCGAAATGTTGGCTAATATTTGCAGGACGTGGAGGAGGACAGTCATGTCATGCCTAATGGCCATATCGAGTGCGCAAATTTGAGTTGGGTAAAAGTAGGGTAAACAGCTTTCAAGTATTGCGCGGCGTTAATTGCACGCAAAGCCGCGTAATATACAATTCCATGCTGGTCACCCAACTCAAATAAACTTCAGAAATCCCGGCAGATGACCTCTCCTTGACCGTGACTGTGCTCCTTTGCCAATCTCAGCCTTTCGCACTCAGGTGCTGCACAGCTACAGCTGCAACTGCAACGCGATTTCCTTTTGTGTGCGAAAATCTGCGCTGGGACACGCAGCAAACTTTGCAGTCAGCAAGTTTTTCAATTTGCCCAGCTGTAATCCAACATTTATTTGCGACGCCATGACAGACGCTTGATTAGCTGATATATATATTTTTTCAGCTTGACATTCTATATGTACTGAGCATGAATAATGCATTCCAAAGAGCTCAGCTGCAATGAGAAAATATATTATTATTTGGAATACAGGTTAACATAACATTATAGACTTACCCTTGTCCACTGCCTCTCCATATGGTTGGCTCTTTAGTTGCCTCTATTAGAATATATCCACATTTATAACACACACACACATAAACGAACTGTAGTCAAACAGCATCACAGTCTGCCAGCGGCACTTGAATTCTTGAGAATCGCATAGAAGGGCACCATTTACAGAATACAAACTTAATATGTGTGTGAGACCTTGTCATACTCATTCTTGCCATCACTCTGATTCTTTCTCTCTCTCTCTGTGGCTTCAATGCAACATTCTACATTTTTTCCTCTCTCTACCATCATTTCTCTGCCTCTTCCTCTCTGTCTGTCTTTCTTTCTGCCTCTCTCACTCTCTCTCACTCTCTCTCCCTCACTCTCCCGCTCCCTTTCTCCATCTCACTCTCTCTCACACACTATCTCTCTCACTCACACTCTCGCTCTCTTTCTCTCTCTCACTCACTCACTCTCTCTCACTCACTCTCTCTCACTCACTCTCTCTCACTCACTCTCTCTCTTTCTCGCTCTCTCTCTCTCTCGCTCTCTCTCTCTCGCTCTCTCTCTCTCTCTCATACTCTCTCTCTCTCTCACTCTCTCTCTCACTCACTCTCTCTGTCCCCCTTACTCGCTCTGAGGCAGAGTAGTAAAGAGAGAGTGACTTTACTACTCTGCCTTTCCTTCTGCCACGTATACTCTGTCATCTCTCCTTTTCCATTTCAGTGTTTTCTTATCTTTCTGTCTCCCTCTCTTTGTTTATTATAACTTATTTCATTGTACAAATAATAGTTTATATGACGCGTTCTACTCGTTTATTTATTCACATATTTTATTTATTTCACCCAGTGTATATATATATACTATACTATAAAACATGATTTAAAATTTATTTACTATTTTTTATGCTTCTACTATTTGCATTTTACGTTGAACTCGATTAAAAGCCAAACTGCCGGCGACTGAATTTATTTATGTTCATTCGACAGCTACAGCAGCGAAAGGGGCAAAAGCAACTAGTGGGTGGCAAGGGGGCGTGGTCCGCACAGAGACCGGACCAGGACCATGATGCAATATACGTATGTTTAAAGAACGTAAAAGCGAAATTGTATCGAACGGGTTTAATATTGAATTTTAAAGCAAAGTCAACAGCAGACTTTAATTATATTTATTGCATATAATTTAATATACAAATAATTATGTTAAATAGAAGAATAGAATAGAAGAAGAAGCAGAGGAAGCAGAATATGAGGCAGAAGAGGTGGGCAAGTGCATAAATTGCGAACAGAAAAGGCGCAAATACAAACGAAAAAACAAAAACGCCTAAAAGCAGGCAACGACTTTTGTCAAGAGGCGCCATAATTAAGCGCATAATGAGTGGAAATTAGCGAGGCTGTTAAAAGTTACAAGTGAGGGGGGTTCAGTGAAAAGGGGTAGCTAAAAGAGTGGGTGGGGGGGGGGGGGGGTGTGGGCGTCTGGGGTAGCAAGAAAGCAGGCCTAAGCCCTGCGGCACGGTACATTGCAAATCGAGTTCCAAATGATAAACGACACCAGCAGCAACAACAACAACAACAACAAAAGACTTTTTGTCTTCCTCTTCAAAAGTTTTTTGGGCACAGCAACAAAGGAGTGGGATGAGGGCTCCTGCAGGTGTTAGGGTCTGTAACTTGAGTTTAATGCTGCAAAATACATTTTGCAAATTGATTTATGTGTAAAATGTTGCTTTGAAGTCGCAATGCGACGCCTTAAACGAGAGTAGGTAAACTTCAACTCGCACTCTCACTCCCATACGTCTGCACCCACTGGCACTGCCTCGTCACCTTTTACTCAATTTAACAAAGTGTAGACCTTTTTGGTCTTAAGTCTCGCAAATCACATTAAACGCTGCCCCTTATTAACTAGACGCAGCTGTTTGTTTTAAAGTGTTAGCTTCGACCGAACTCTACTCGCACCGCCCGACCGCAGTCAACGATGCGTACGCGGCGGAAATATTGACAAAGTTTTATGGTCCAAGCATTCCATCAGCACTTTAAGCAACATTTGTTGATTCTATTTGGGTCAGCCTGAAGTTTTGCTCTGCTTTCTCTCTCTCCCTCTGTATTTTTTTTTGGCTTTGTATGAAAAGCAGGCTCTGAAGTTGAGCCCGCATGGTCGTGGGGCAGCAAATTGAAATTCAGTCGCAGCTGAATTATTGATTAAAGAGGCAGCGACAAAAAAAAACTGGAGATGGGCTCCAAATTGTTAGACATAGAAATATCCTATATATATTTTATTTAAAGAAATCTTTATTATATATATTACATATGATATATATATATATATATATTACATATAATATAAATATATAACACATATATTGATATGATATGAGATGGAATATAGTTGCTTTATAAGTTATACTCTTTACTATTCTGTTTTACTATTATTTACAATCAAATATATAGGATGTAGGTATGTCCCAGGAGATCTGCCTGACCCAAACTGCAATGCAACCTTTCCTAACTTCCACTTGTCTTATATTATTTATAGCTTGATCAACTCACTCAACCCCCAATATACCCGTTGCCCATCAACTGCCCTTGACAGGGTATGCGCATACCTTTTGACTTTCTGGTTTCTTGGCCAATTATTACCTGTAACTGAGCCTAATTTTATCTGCTTTAAGCTTGAATGAGCAGCAATATAACATTGAATTCAATAGATATTTGGGCTTGGGCCAACCTTTTTATTTATATTTTTTCCTTTCGCCTGGAATTCGTAATTAGGGGTTTTTCATATTAAGACTAAATTGGCCAAATGAAATGCTGCCGGGACAAACTTTGCGCAGACTAAACCCCAAAAGCGAAAAACAAGCAGAAAAAAAGTTCAAAGGATGCCGCAGACTTTAACAAACAGAAGCAGAAGAAAAAGAAGAAGAAGAAGAAGATGAAGAAGAAGAAGAGTATATAGATAGCAGACAAGTGCAAATAATTAAAAAATATATATACGTCAATTGTGGCCACGACATGATTATTGAGGAGCACATAAAGGGTAAATGAAAAGTTTGAACCGCAGGATTTCGCGAACGCCCATAAAATGTTAATTGCTCGAATGCCTGCAAATAGATGGCAATTCGAAATAGACGTCAAGAGAACTCTGTGAGAAACTTATAAATATCAACGTCAAAGTTCTGCGCTTTGTCTGTGATTTAGATCGTTGGACTACACGGCGTATGCGCGATGCGTCGCATTTATTTTTATAGCCCGATGACGACATTGAGTCGCGAGTTTTTCCAATTAAATATTAAAGCAGCAGCAGCGACGGTCTAAATAAATAACACACCAGCTATAAATAGCGCATAGAGCGAAAGAGCGTCTGCAGTGGACAACTATTTTGCCACATAATTTCTTGTTTATTTATATAAAACACACACAAATAAAATTCTATTTTGCGGCGTAAGCCAAAAGTCAAGTGCGAATTATATTTGGTCAGCATTCGCATTCCGCAGTCCGCAGTCCGCATTTGCTTCACTTCATTTCCTTTTCCTGGTTGTAAAAACCAAACGGAAATTCGTTGAGCAGCTCTCTTGACTCTAAACAATAGCCACAAGTGGTATAACATTCACCCAAAAAAAGGCGAAAATAGGCAATCATCCCTAAGGGACAACGCTGTACACCCAACACAGCGAGCCCATTTTCGCTTGACTTCATCCTGGAGTTTATGCGCTGGCCATGCCCTTCCAGCATCTCGGGCATATTCCCAGTTGGGCCCACACTATGTAACAATCATACGCGCAGCTTATACTCCAATAACATTTGATGGGGGTCCAAGAGTCTGCAGTCGAATCCTCTGTCTACCAGCTGAAACTTTCGTGGAACTGTGCAGTTGAAAGCCAGCTTTGTAGTACATTTTTATACTCTATCTAATATTGTGCGAGGCTTACACTATGTATTACAATAGATTTCACAATATCCACCCAAATATTATTAATAGGATCTGAAGAGTTTAAGCTTCACTTTGCAAAGTTTATTCTTGTACTCTGTCTGGGGTATATGTAACATGTGAAATACCCAGCTTATACGAGTTGGCTTTTACTTATATTTTATTTATATATAGTTTTGCTTTCAATCTCAAAGGTATATTCTCCTCTTGTACTCCACTCTTATACATCACTCGTATATTCATAGTCGACAATCAGTATCGCAGATCCACTCTTATACCTTCTACAGTTCTGCCCTACGACACTCTTATACTCCACATTTATATCTCACTCTTATACTCAACTTTTATACTCCACTCTTAAACTCCTCTCTTATAGTCCATTCTTATACTCCACAATTTTACCACATTATCATCTGCACTCCCAGCATCAATCTTATACTCATTTCCCACTCTTATACTCCACTTCTAATATAAGTATTTTGCGCTTATCCCAATTTCTAGGGTATTCAAGAGTCGTTCTCTAGTTAGCGTCTGCTTGCTTGTCCATTGTGTTGGCCGCTTTGGCCATTGCCGTTGGCTAAATTTCGGAATGTGTGTCCTTTGTTACCATTTTATGTTGATTTATGTGAAAATAATCCAGGCGCATTTAACATGGAGTGCTAGGCCTTAAACGTAAGCCTCCTTTTTAGACGTCGGACGTCGTGCTGCAGCTGCCGCAAATCAAATTGACGAAACAAACAAACCCACAAGTGTTCAAGCGGCTAACGTATTTATTTAAGTTGGTCAGAAGCACTGCCAGTAAAGGAACTTAGCTAATATACCCTGTAAGTAGATAGGTAAGCGGGTATATTGAGATTATATATGATTATAACTGAGTAAAATCTGATAGTTAAGGAGTTTTATATGAGAGTTAGACTTTAAGTTTCTTTTACAGTTAGGTGTTCGAAAACTGTGTTGGCCATAATTTAAGTGTTGCATAACGAATTTAATAGCTAAAAACTATCGATAGTTCATTGATAGCCGTTCAGCTTCAACTTCTGCTTATTCTTATAGGGAATCTAGCGATGGTGACATTTTAGTAGCAAGCAATTTTATTTGCTAAATGAATTGAATTTTGATTTCAATTTACATTGTTTCACACAAACAACAATTGTGATTCAATTATTGCAATTTTAATGGTCACGAGAAGCTTTTGAAAATTGAACTTAATTTGTCCAATGATAATTTAGAAAAACAACAGCAAAGGCAATGCAAAATTCTTGTAATTTAATTACAATCAACAAATTTTTAATTTGGGTTCATTTAATTCGAGGTTCGAGGATATAACTGCCAAAGGGCAAATTTAATACATTTAATTGCTAAAGGACTGTGCGCCTAGCAGAGAATCCCATTGACAAAAGCCAAAATTTTGTTAATTAAAAAATAGCTGCCTTGGGGGCTACTAGTACAGACAGAGATAGCGACTGGTGGAGGACCCTAACAACTGGACCGCCTTGGCCCACAGCGGCTATAAAAATAAACCAACACGCCGTGCGGCGAGAATGTGTGAATAACAACAACAGATACCGCTTCACTTCTACTTCTCCTTCTCCTTCTCCTTCTCATCTTCCTCTCCCACTCCCACTCTCTCTCGCTCTCTATGTACACTCGAGTCATCTCAATAGCTCGAGAGTCCAATAGAGGCGCCTGGAAAATCTCAATTGCTGACGCAGCGCCACATTTGTTTTTTTCGCTCTTCCACCTGTTTCGGCGTGGACACAAAAATAGATTCAACCCAGCGCACAATTTGTGCGCGGCCAGTGCGCCTTATACGCGTATGCCAGCGATTGTTATCGAAATTGTATCCGCTCTAGCAGCGAAAAGACAAAAGTTATCGCCGTCGATATCTGTGTGTGAGCAAGGTCACACAGTCGCAGCTTTGGCTTGCCTACATTTCACTTTACTTTGATGGTTGTTGTTGCTGTTGCTCTTCTTATTCTTATTTCTCGATGTTATTGTTTGTGCGTGTGTTTTGTTGTTGGCTTCTTGGCAAATGTACGCATGTTATTTCTGGCTTCGTTGTTGTTAATATGAATAAAATATGACCATTTATTAAGGGCATGCACTTTGTCTGACTCGGCATTCCAAAGCATACAAAAAATCTCACAGGCAAATGGCATGCTTGGGAAATTGTCTTGTAAATTAAATACACTATACTTGGGTGGACATAAATAAATTCGTCACTCACTGGGTAACATAGAGAAAAGAGTTTCAGACGCAAATACGATTGATTAAAAATTAAAATTATAATCTATATATATTTGATATATTTTTAGTTAAAAAAAAACTAAAATATTAAAAACAACAAATTTTTTTTAAAAATAGATAAGGAAAAATTTTAAAATGAAAATAAGATTCAAATATTTGCATGAAAATGTAACATTAAAGAGTATTGTTAAAGTATTTATATGAATACATATATATTTAACAGAAAATTTATGGGTATTTGGGTATAAAAAAAATCTTGAGACATATTTTAAGATATTTAGACTATAATTTAAATACAAAAAAATCTATAATTAATATTTCACTGTGTCCAATTCTATTTTAAAATTCTTTCTATTTAGATATCGAGTAATTTATTATTATAATCTATAGCGAGAATCTACATAGAGTATTCACAGTTCAACACTCTAGCTCGCCTTTGTCTTCATTAGGCATTTTGACATCATTTAAATTTCTGTTGAAGGCGCCTCAAGCGTTTTTCAATACCGCGCCGCGTATAAATTAAATTAACTGCCTGGACATAAAAATGGCTTTGACCTTGAGCCCGAATTGTTAGAAAAGTTTTGCTTTTCTGCAAATTTCCGATGTTAATGTAAATAAATGTTAATGCCATGTGTCTGCCATTAGGAGTAGTCAAATTATCTTGTTATAATTAGTTTTTTATGGCTTTAATAGCTATAATTAATTGGAATGTGTGTAGTAAAAGAGATCTTAGGGCGACTTTAGGTATCTTCGGACTCGTCGGATAGATCCGATAGTGAGGGTATTTCAAAGAACTTTAAGAGCTCCATTTTCGAAGTAATTGAGTCATTTCGGTTGGGTGTACTTAGCATATCCTTCTCCTCCTCATCCTCTTCCTCGTTGTCGTCGCCGTCGAAAAACAATTCAAATTCTTCTTTCTCTCTCTTCTCGTTCTTGTCGCTCTTGACCTTCCGTAAATTTGTCTGGGCGCTTGAGGAGGCCGTGTTTTGATCTTTTTGAGTTTCTTGAAAGTTAAATTCGTTGACTTGGATCTCGGAGTTGTCAGGTCGGAATCGTATACTACGCGATTTCTTCTTCTGTTTTGTACACCTCGGTCCATCGTCTTTGGAGTCCTCAGTCACACTCAAGCTGAGAAAGTTCTTCTGGCTATGCAAGATCTGTAGAATTTCCGTCGAATCCTCACAGGATAGACGCCGATTCCTGATTGTATTTTCCATCACTTCCCTGTCGAATTCCGTTTTGATTTTCAAAATTTCTGATTCGGAATTCGAATCGGAGTTTATGGTATTCTGACTATTCGATGGACTCTGGATAGTCGTTGAAAGAATTTCATTTGTTGTATGTTGAATTTCTTCGACTTCTGCTTCTCTGGGGCTTCCTTCGACTAACTGACTATAGTTTGTAATTAGAGATACTTCTCCACTTTCTCTGGAGACGTGTCCTACTAATTGATTATAGCTTGTGTTTATTTCCAATTCGTCCTCTCTTCTGATTTCGTCTCTACTGATTTGGGCTAACAATTGGTTATCGCTGATCGTTGAAGTACTTTCATCTAATGTCTGTTTCGCTTTTTTCTTGATCGAATTTTCGTCGGCGTCCATAAGTCAATTTGAGTGTATATATATTATATATATATATATATATATATATATATATAGTGTATAGGTGTTTTATGTGTAGACTATTAAACTAGAAATAACATTTCCAAAACTTGTAAAAGTTTGATTGAGTATGCATTGCTAACAAGAAATTGAAATTAATTTGAATTTATATTCAACTTAGGTTGCCTGGGAATTGAAAGTACTTTTAATGAGGCGAATATTATAATTTTTTCCTTTTGCATTACTTTCTCTAATGGCTCATATTTTCTATGCTTTCAAACAATTTTCCACTTGAATAAACTAATTCACAACATTTTCGCACATTTCGCACAATTGAAAATTCATTCAACACTCAGCGAAAGCAATTTCCAATGCCAATTTTAAGCATGATACCATGCATTCCGCATTCAAAAAAAAATGTATGTATAAAAAAATTGAAAAGTTAAGAAAATGCATTAAGACAGCTGGCCAAAAGGCCGCAAGGCATTTCCACACTCCGAAAATCGCGTGTGAAAACTGTGGTAATTTGGAAAAAGATAAACATCGAACAGAAGAGCTGATATTATGTATACGTTAATTGAAATCGAAGGGGAGAGGAAGACGAAAGGCGGCCAATAACTTAGACTAGAAGAAGCAGCTGCAGCAGTTGTTGAAGAAGAGGAAGAAGCTTGTAAGCATTTACTTAGAGGCGCGCGTCTATTTTCATAAGATGTGTGAAAAATTATTGAAATTGATTTTTGCCAAGTTCTTTTCTTGATGATTTTTCAGGTCTAAATTTAAAACGCACGACTCATGCGAGATGGCGACGCTCAAAGTCGGAATAGTGAGAAATAAAATGAACACACACATACAGACACACACATACACTCACACACACCTGATGACCGCGCCCACGCCTTGGCCACAAAATCTCAGCGGCATTTGCCCATATAGACGACTCCGAATTCGGATATATTTTTGGAAAATTCTTGAACAGCGCCTATGTGTGTGCCATTGACCTGCATTGGTGTGTGTGAGCATACAGCTCTTGCTCTCGCGCTTTAAAAGCCGCATACGCCCTGTGGCCAGGCATCAGTGTAGGCTTGCAATAGCTTTGGTGAAGATCTTGTTAAACCCCAATCCTTAAACCAAAAAAAAAAACTCTCAAAATGTCTCTGGAACGTGCTGTTCGTGCCAAGGTGAATAAAAGTGAAAAAAGAAACTTAAAAAATATTAAAGTATTTAAAAATATAATTAAAAAAGTAAAATAAAAAAGATTCATATTAAAAAAATTAAAATTTAACAAATAATAAAATTTAAAAAATTAAAAAATTAATTTTTTTTAAATTATAATAAAAAGTGTTTTGTGCTCAGCAATTAAAATTAGAATAATTATAAATTTGCTTTGTCAATTAGATTGCCGGCAAACGCAATCCCGAGATGGACAAAGAGGCCCAGGAATGGATCGAGTCGATTCTGGGTGAGAAATTCCCCGCTGGTCAGTCGTACGAGGATGTGCTGAAGGACGGTCAAGTGCTGTGCAATCTGATCAACAAATTGAGCCCCAATGCCGTGGCCAAGATCAACACGTCCGGCGGACAGTTCAAGTTCATGGAAAACTTGAACAACTTCCAGAAGGCGCTGAAGGCTTACGGTGTGCCCGACATTGATGTCTTCCAGACCGTCGATCTCTATGAGAAGAAGGATATTGCCAATGTGACCAACACCATTTTCGCTCTGGGCCGTGCCGTAAGTATACTAATTGATGATGAGAGTGATTAAATGAGTGATTGACTGATTGACTGATTGATTGATTGATGGACCATTTTGTTGCAGTGCTACAAGCACGATGACTTCAAGGGTCCCTTCCTGGGCCCCAAGCCCGCCGATGAGTGCAAGCGCGACTTCAGCGAGGAGCAGCTGAAGGCTGGCCAAACCATTGTCGGCCTCCAGGCCGGCTCCAACAAGGGTGCCACCCAGGCCGGTCAGAATTTGGGCGCTGGCCGCAAGATCCTGCTCGGCAAGTAAATCCATAGGAATCGTCCTCGACTTTCTATCTGCGTCTTGCTACTATGATTTATTTGTTATAATTTCTACAACTATGTTTAATTGTTAAGTTTACAGTCAAATCAAAACATATTAAACCAAACCAAAAAATATTCCTCACACAAACACACACACAAAAAAAAAACCAAAATGATATATGAAACACTCACACAAATGCACACATGGACAGCACAAAGGGCTTGTCGTTGCGATTTATATTAAGTATACGCCTAAGATTATTTATACAAAAAAAGAAGAAGAAATAAAGAGAAGATTATGTGGAGATAAAAAAAAAATACTAAATCGAAATCGAAATCGAATTTTAACCTTCAGCTACAAAGTGTGGCGTTTGTGTGGGTGTATCTTTTATTTATTCATGCTATAAATCTAGCATATGAACATGCATATCGTACATATATATATGTGATCTAAATATGGCTGGCTATATAAGTAATATACACATACGAAACATATGTGAAAACGTAAACAGCCCGTCTTTACAAGTGTGTGCAAAATATTCCACTGAAGCGTGTTGAGGTCATGCCAGATTGTATATACATATACCTACTATATATAATCGCCTACATCTATATAAACAAAATATACACATTTGATGGAATCGGTGATTAATTTCTCTCAATTGAATTAATATTTGTTAAATATTTTTATTATTTTGTTTATTTATTTTTTTTTTTTGGCTAAGCAAACCGTTAAATTCTTTAATATAATCTGGCTGCAGGTGTTATACGACATTCAAAATTATGCGCGCCCGAGACATTCTCAGAATTTCACGCCCCCATTTAATTTCGCTGCATTTCTTTGATTTATGCACACGAATCTTGACTCTTTTATAGGGTATTTAATTTTTTTTACAATTTTTGTAACACTTATTCGTCGGCTGCTGAAATGTGGAAAATAATTTACTCATCTCTAATAAATGCATTTTACTTGAACTGGTAAGAGCGGAAATACTAGCTTGTGGATGGTAAGAGAGGGAATGAGTGTGGAATGCACGTCATTGCGCTTTCCATGAAGTTAACTAATTAGACAAAAGAAGGCGTAGTTGGGAGCGATCAGAACGGTAAACCTGAGCGTGTTTATGTCAAGAAGAATACAGGTTTATGTTTGTAAATTATATGTTGTTGCTTAAGAAAAATCTGTGTTCAAATTGCCGAAAGAGAGACACTTGAAGAGAATGACTTGAAGAAATTGATCTGCTCGTAAGCGAATTCTATTACGTTTTCTCATGCATAAGTTATTCAACTTGCATATGGCTGAAATACAAATAAACAGTCGAAAGAGTATTTAAGCTTCGGTATGCAATTTGTGCCACTCACATTGTTGCGCTATGAGTACTCGTTTATATTGCAAATGAAAAATGTTCTTCATTTGGTTTTTACTAATTGCTAGCCAGTCTTTGCTAAATATTAAATTCTTATAGTACTTACTAAGCCAAATTTCCACAAATTCCAATGCCAAAAATCACTATAATATATACAAAAAAAAAAATAAAAATATATATATATATATATATATATAAATTTGGGGATAATCTGATTAAAGCGCGTGCCAGCATTTTACATTTTTGTTTACAATTCAATAATTTGCGCAATTGCCGAAACAAATAGTTGAAGGCACAAACTATATGTATATACGTATATATAATATATAATTTGTGTATTTATAATTATTATTATAAATCTCAAGAAAAATAAAAAACATAAAGTATCAAACATGACACTGAAAATGAGCAGATATATATTATGTTTGCTCATTAAGAGATTTGCTGTCATTTTCAATGGCAACTAAATATATATATTAATATATATATATATATATATATATATATATATATATATATATATATATATATATAATATGTATTATGTAGGTCTCTAGTTTGATATATAGGAAATAATAATTTAGCATTTTATATATAAACATTGTGATTTTAAATAAATTAATTTATGTCAACTTTGGCAATGTAGAGCAAAGTATATATATTTTCATATAATTATGTTTATTTTTAATTGAATTTTGGTATAAATAAATACGATTTTGATGTCATCAGAAGATGATAATAATTAAATGATTCTAGTCTCATAGTAATATAAAAATTTCTTAGGTTTACCTTCATTATATATATTTATTTGTGTGCATATGTATGTATATATGTGTTATTCTTTTTTATTATTGTTCGACATCTAGCATATTTTAAATGGATCGTGACTGCACCTCTGCTATACGTTGCGTTAGCTTCTTAAAGGTCTCCCTCAATGCATTGACGGACGCTTGTTTAGTCACCACCCTCTCTACAGTTTCATCAAAATCGTACATCAAAGCTGGCATGGCCAAAAGTCCGCCCTGGTAGGTGAGGTCTGAGTACTCTTTACGTACATTACTATGCGCTAATTTGGCCGCAAATAGAACTTCGCGAATTTCATCTTGTTGTTCCACCTTTTTCTTGAGATTTTTTTTATATTCATTATATTTGTTTTCCAATATTTTGGCCTTCTCACGATTGTGCTGAATCACGTGCATTTCGTAATTATAGCCATATCGCATTTTTTTTAGATCGCTGTTACGTTCTGCAATGGCGTAAAAGGGAACTAACTTTCTCAAAAACAATTTTATACTAATAATAAAACTAACCTTCGATTTTTTTCGCCAATGATACCACTTGATTTTGATTGTTAATGAAGTCGTTCATGCAGATGTCTTCATTAATTGTCTCCAATATTTTAATTTTCTGCAAACCGAATAAGTATTTCATTAGAGATCGAAGTCTTTGAAGTTAATATACCCAATATCCAAGACACTTACATGAGCGATGCGTCCTAGTGTGTGCTTCCTGGTGATCAGGAAGAGCCGCGTATCACTTATCTCACAACGTTTTTGGTTCATATTCTGCAGTTCACTCTCGACGAAGGCCCTCATTGATTCAGATTTGTTGGTGGTCAGAGTATCTAAGATAACTTTTTCTAAATGTTGTTCAGTGCCCATCGATATGTTAACGATATATGAGAGATCCATGTATACGCTGGATAGTAAAAAGGCGGTGCGTTTTTTAGTCTCCGCAGCGACCTTGATCCAGTGATCCAAGAGAGCAAGGGCGGCAAGAAGTCGGTCATGCTCTTTCGATTCTTCTTCCGGCAGAAGCACTAATAGTGCTCTTTTATTTTGACTGCGCTTATAATATTCATACATTTTACTATTTAAAAAATGATTGAGTTCATACTCAGTTTTGATCTTTTGATAGAGTTCGATTAGAGCTCTAATCAGTCGATCCTTATCGTATTTTTTTTTGGCTGCCATTTGTTCAGTTTCTTCCTCAAATATGTTGACAACTTGCTGAATCAATCCGGATATAAAATCTTCTGTCATCTCTGCCACTAACTGAATATCACATGCGGGTCGAATATCCGCGATGTCGGTAGGTATAAGAGCAGAGACAAAATTTTGGTGGAATCTAATAAACGCATTTTCGTCATCATGCGTAACCAGCTTCCCGAAGACCGACGAATCCTTTAAATCATCCTTAAGGGTCGATTCGCCAGAGCTAAAGGAATTGATATCATGCTTGAGGACAGAGCTTAAGGTAGCAAAATTAAGCGAATCACTTGGATTGCTCTCCGACGGAACATCGCTATGAACTTCTCTAAGACCTTCTCTAAGACCTTCGCTATGAACTTCGCTATGAACTTCGCTATGAACTTCGCTATGAACTTCGCTACTTCCGAGGCTCATACTATCGTCAGGGTTGATTTCCATGTCAATGGGGCTTACGAATTTACCTACGCTTTCATTCAGGAGTATCGATTTTCTCACTTTGATTATGCTCGGCGGCTTATGCTCTTCGGATATTTCCGATAGTGATGGAAATTTAAATTCCGCCAAGAATCGTATTTTTTCCGTGATTGTATCTTCGACAACTGGCTCGCGTACTTCCAATTCTAATTTAGGTAAGTCGTCATCCAAATTGTTATACTCCATTATTACGTCAATATCAGATCCAACGACTTCAGTGGAGCTTAATTCAATTTCAATTTCCGGGGTAGTTGTGGCTGACCACTGTCGTTGCTTGGACCCGTACATTGGCAAGTCATCTTCGCTATCCGCTATCATATAGTCCGCCACATCCACATCAACATCCACGGATTGAACATCACCAGCAAATTGCGTAGTCATTGACACTTGCGAACTGATGTCTGATTCTGAATCTTGGTTTATGTCATTCTGATCCACGTCATTCTCATCTAGCTCTGTGAATACGAGCACGGTTTCCTTTACGGAATCATCGACCCTGGAGCTTATCGTTAGTCCGCTTGATAAATCACTTTCCATCGAACAATTTGATTTTATTATTTTTTTATTTTTTATTTTTGTTTTGTTTTTCTTACATGTATATATGTATATATATATATATATATATATATATATTTTTTTTTTTTTTTTTTTGTATTGTTTGGTGTGTAGTGTCTGTGTTGTGAATGACTAAGGAATTGTAATTCTGGCATTAAAAAGTGAAATAAAATTCGAAATTCACAGATTTTGCTTGTGTATAGCAATTATAAAAATATAAATTAAGTTTTTTTTTTTAAATATATAAATTTTATTAAGTGTAGAACCTGTACAATCAAATTTAGTACCTTAACAACACATGTATATATATGAAATTAGAACCAAACCTCACATTATGAGGAATTAATAGTAGATAGGTTACAGCAATCCCATCGTTTTGGCAAAGCCTTGCCGTTTCAGTCTTCTTAAGGGTCTGGCAGGGATTAGACCTCTTGCGAGTAGACTTCGGTGTCGTTGCAATCTTTCAGAGTATCTGCTTGTATGTCTACCAATCTGCTCTTCGACAGTAGTCAGCTTGAGGTCTCTATGGAGAGTTGAGCCGCGTATATACCAGGGAGAGTTGGTTATCTGTCGTAGTACTCGGTTCTGCAGTACCTGTACCCGTTTGTAATTGGATTTGGCAGCAATCCCCCAGATTTGAACTCCATAGAGCCATATCGGTAGGATACATTGCACGTAGACAGCTCTTTTGCATCTCAGCGGCAAGGTGCTCTTTTTATTGTTGAGCCATCGCAGTTGTTGCAGTCTGTGACGACATTTTTTCACCGCAGCTTTGAGGTGCGGCCCAAAGGTGAGACGCTTGTCCAGTGTGATTCCAAGATATTTCACCTGTGGTGGCTGCTGTAGAGTTACTCCCGCCAGCTGGATTGGAGGGGTTTGCGTTGTTATCCTTTTTAGGGTGAAGCAAGGGTTTAATGTTTTCAGCGGGTTGACTTTTAGGTTCCACCGCTTGCACCAATCAGCGAGAGTATCAAGGTACCTCTGTAGTCCAGTACTTGCTTCAACAAGACTTTTAGAGTTATAGATGATTGCAATATCATCAGCATAGGTGGCAATGAGAGCTTTCGAGGGAGCATCCATATGTTGAGAGGACGGGCTGGGTATGTCTGAGGTATACAAGGAGAACAGCACCGGACCAAGTACACTACCCTGCGGCACTCCTGCTCTCATCGAATATGTGGACGAGAGTGTATCCTTTACCTTGACTTTAAACTCACGGTCCTCTAGATAGGACCTTAAGACGCCATAGTACGGAGCAGGTAGAAGGTTTTTTATTTTGCACAGTAAACCATCATGCCACACCTTGTCAAACGCTTGCTGCATGTCAATGAAGACAGCGTTAGAGTATTCTGAGTCGTCAAAGGCCTGCAAGATGTGTTTCACCAATCTGTGAACTTGTTCCACTGTACCGTGTCCCTCCCGGAAGCCAAATTGATGATCCGGTAAGATGTTAGATTGCCTTATGATGGCATTAATCCGGTTGGCAATGGTCCTCTCCCATAGTTTAGACAGGGAGGGCAGTAGGCTTATAGGTCGATATGATTCTGGATCCTCTTCCGGTTTGCCAGGCTTATGAATCATCAAGATCGCAGCTAATTTCCATTGCCTTGGGAACACTTGGAGCCTGATGATGGCATTAAAGATTAGTGCAATATAAAGTAGCGCTCTTGTAGGCAAGGCCTTCAGCGTAGCATTGCAAATCTTATCTATTCCAGGAGCTTTATTTTTCGGCAATAGTTGGATAGCTTCACTTATTTCTTCAATCCTTATAGGCTGAATAGGCAGGGACATCTGCAATGGAGTCTGCAAACTGAGGTGAGTCTCCATGGTCTGCTCCGTCGTAGCATAGCTATAAGAAGTAAAGCGATCCTCTAGATGACATCCGAATGCGTTAGCTTGTTCCAATTCGCATTTAGCAAGTTCGCCACTAGGGCATCGGACAGGTACCTGTCTAAAAGGTTGTCGTTTGAGCGATTTTGTGCATTTCCATAAAGAGTAGTTTGCATCTATAGTATAGTCCATGGAAGCCAATTTTTGCTCAAAGAAATCGCCTCTGAGTTCTCTTAAAAGGTTACGTAGCTGTCTTGCTGCACGGTTCCACAAAATTCGGTCCCAAGGATCTTGGGATCGAATCGCTCTTCTACGAAGGCACCTTTTTGTTCTGATGAGCTCTTTAGCTTCTCTCGTTAGAACAATGCCATAATTAGTGGGGCGAGGCGCAGGATTATGCGGCGTTGCAGCAGCAGCAGCTCTATATATATTCTCCGAGAGAAGATCAACCGCATTCTCAATGTCTTCTCCAGTGTTCAGACACGAATTTAGTTCAATAGTGTCATCTAGCTGTTGTCTGAAAGCCGTGATGTCACTACGGTTGGTTATTAGCCTTGGGCTTGGCCTGATATTGGAACCATCGATTTGCAACTCAGCAATAAGAGCTAAATGGTCAGAATCTAAGTCCCAGCTTTGGTAGATATTTGCTTGATAATTCTGTATCCCGTGGTATACAGCAAAGTCAATGCAAGAGGGTGTGTGACTGGATATGTATGGGTATCTAGTTGGAGATCCAGTTGCAAGTATATTGGCGCCTCTGGCTGTAATGGCTTCTGCTAGTTCTCTGCCCCTGGGTGAATCATATGAATCTCCCCACAGCCAATGTCGTGCATTCCAGTCACCACCAATAAGATACCTTTGGCCGCAAGAAACGAGTATATCGCTAAATTGCCTTTCTTCTATTCTGTTCCTTGGTGGGCAGTATATGGCGCAAAATTCAATATCTCCCAATCCTGTGGCAACTTTAATTGCAGACATTTGTATGTTTGGAGTTTCAATAACCCTTTGTGGAAAGTGGCGAAGAGAGCTTCTGACGAATATAGCCGCTCCTCCCATTCCATGGTTGTGATTTGATGGTTTGTAAGCCGGATAAAAGATATAACCATATATTTTGACTTTATCTCCTCGATTCAGTCTGATCTCATTTAGTAGAAGAATGTCGACGTTGTTGTTATGCGCGAATAGCTCCACTTCTCTGGCTTTTCCTGCAATGCCGTTGACATTCCAGATGAGGATCTTCAATGAGTTCATTGTGAGGCGGAGGCGTTGTTATGAAGCTGGTGAGCCGATGATTCCCCAGTCCATTGCTTTAGCATGCTGGCCATTTCATGGACCATTTTCTCGAGCCGTTCTAATCGTTCACTGTTTCTCTTGTTTTGTTGTTGTTGCTCACGTTGTTGCGCCTGAAGCCACGTGAGAAATTGCTGTTGTTGCTGCATTTGCAGCTCTTGTTGCCATTTCAAGAATTGTTGTTGTTGTTGTTCCAGTAGAGATTGGACGTCAACTAGGTGATGCTGCTGTGAAATATTTGCTATAGGTTTAGCTAGCTGGCCTTGCGCTTGAATATTCCGTATGCGACTCTGAGCAGATGCATTTCCATTTTTTGCTATCGAGGCATAGGATACTCCACCTGCTCCGATCCTGGAAGTATTAGGAAGCTGTTGCGGTTGCTGGCGAATTGGTTGATGCTGCTGCTTTCGTTGTGGCTGTTGCGGTCTTGCTTGGATTTTCTTGGTCGTTGAGGAGCCCATTGATCGTCGATAGAACTCCTGATACCACTGACAACCTTTGTAGCTTGCCATGTGGTTGCCTCCACAGTGAATACATGTAGGCGGTTCGTCTTGTGAACGTGTGCAAAGATTGGTGGGATGGTCTCCGCCACAACGTGCACAGTTAGGATGACGACGGCAGTATTTGGCTGTATGGCCATATTCCTGGCATCGTGCGCATATAACGATTTCAGAAGTTTTGCGCATCCTTTCTACTCTCACCATTTGGCGGCAAAGTGATTTTATATTATAAATCTCGTTAATTTTGTCGCATGGTTTTATATTTATGAAAAATATATTTAGTTTTTCATCTCTGTTTGTCTTTGACCTTGGGTTGTGCACTTGCAGAGCATCAAATCCATATTTTTTAAAATTGGCAATTATTTCGTTGTTCAACGTACTATGGTGAAGCCCCCTTACTACAATTCTGTAAGGTTTGTCTTCCTTCAGCTGATATGTATGGAACTCAATGCCTATTGTATCAAAATGCCTTACAATAGCTCTGTAAGTGTCGCTGTCTTTAGGAAATATCCTAGCCGTCACTCCTTGGTTAACTTTGATTACCACGTTGTCAATACTAGTAACTTCACTAATTATTTCAAAAAGATCATTAAGATCAGTGATACTCACAACGATTTGCGGTGGCTTAAGTGTACCGATAGGTTGTTTGTTGTTGCTGGGTTCCTTATGTTGAAGGTTGTTGACTGTATCAGTTGCATCAGCAGTGCTCTTACGATCAACAATAGAAGCAGTCGCAGGGCTTGCACTTCTGTTTTGGGGATGCACCTCATCATCGCCTTCGCTGGTGACATCCATGTCCATATCGAGTAAGGCAAAACTGTTGCTGGATTTCGCCATGTTAGTTGAAGCGGAGTGTGAGTCCGTATCTCGGTTTGCTCTTTTGCTACTGTTATTGGGCGATGTAGGTTTCTTCCTCTTAGTTTTAAGCATTTTTTGGGCTGCCGCCAGTTTTATAGCAGCTCCAGTGAGTTTTGGAGCGACAATTTTTACGGGGGCAGGTGAGAAGCGGGCTGCATGACTAACCATGCTTCCGCTAGCGATTGCATTGCTGATTGCAGCAGTTGCAGTAGTATATATTGTGCTACTGGTAGCACTAGTAAATGTGATTGTTGTTGTTATTGTACTGAGGTTCTGGGAGTCGGTGCATGAAAGGCGTTGGTTATTATTAAACTCAGACCTCAGCTCGGAAGGTGTTTTACCAGCTATTTGGTACATTTTATCATAATCAATCGGCTTATTTCTAAGCTGAGAGTTAGAGAAAGTGTTTTTATCCATTTTAGTTTATATTTGTTAACTTTCTGTGAGATTTAAACTTATAAACAAATCAATGTCAATCGTCGAGCAGATCACTTTGCTGATAAGCACAGCGTTTATTGCCCCTCTTGAGCGGCAGCGCGCGGTTAGAGGGGAGATGTTTTGCCCAAACGGGCAGCAGGTGCAGTCTTATCTCACTACACTTGTGTTTTGTTTTTGTACAGCTGCCGACACTGCACAAGACAGCGCCCGAAAAGTTTATGACTTGTGCTATTTTTAGCACACGAAGATAACGATAGTAAATAAGTCAATGCGTTCTCGATTATGCGCGACACAACCGATCTCGAAGAGCTTATCTTAACGACATATAAATTAAGTGGCACGTCAAATCTTGATTCTTCAAAATTCAATTTGCAAAATATAACTTTCCATTGCATACTTTTGGGCTTTCAGAGAAATTAACAAATGGCCAGCTGAGCTTAATACAAAATGTTTATTATTATTTATGTATATATGTAGAGTAGTTAATATATATATATATATATATATATATATATATATATATATATATATATATATATATATATATATATATATATATATATATATATATATATATATATATATATATATATATATATATATATCAAATTTGTTATTTTGTCACGGGCTCTGCACCTTAAACGTATTGCGTTTCCAGCTCCACGATACGTTGGGACATATTTTTTAGGGTCTGCTTCAGGTCCCTAACAGCCGCCTTTTTAGCATTTATCCTGTCCACAGTTTCATCAAAATCGTACATTAGGCTGGGCATGTATAATAGTCCGCCCTGGTAGCTGAATTCCTTGGTTTGTTTACGTACCTCAGCATGTAAACATTTGTCTTCTTGGAGCCGTCTGTTCAGTACATCCCTTTCGATTATCTTTGAAGCCAAATCTTGGTTACACTTTATCAGTTTGCTGGCCAGCGCCAAGTACTTTTCATGAATGTGCTTGGTCTGATGCAATGCGCTATGATATGATATTTGCAACTTTTTTTCTTCCACGTTACGTTCTGTAATATTTGAAAAGTAAAAAAAATATATATATAGTAATATACTATATATATATATATATATATATATATATATATATATATATATATATATATATATATATATATATTAATAATTATAATATAAACTAACCCTCGATTTTTTTTGTCAATGCTACTACTTGATTTTGTATATTGATGAAGTCGGTCATGCAGATGTCTTCATTAATTGTTTCCAATTTGCGGATTCTCTGCAAAAGGAATAAGAGTGTGATTGAGATTGAGATTGATATTGGGATTGAGTTTGAGATTAGATTCAATCCTTACATCAACGATGCGTCCGAGTGTGTGCTTCCTGGTGATCAGAAAGAGCCGCATATCGCTTATCTCACAACGTTTTTGGTTCATACTCTGCAGTTCACGTTGGACGAAAGCCCTCCAAGACTCCGATTTATTGGTGGTTAGAGTTTTCATTACCAGATTTTCGAAATGGCTCTCGGTGTGCTTGACAATGTTCATTGTGTACGAGAGATCCATAAGTACACTGGAGAATAGAATAGCTCCTTTTTTTTTCGTATCCGCCGCGACTTTAATCCAGTGATCCAAACGAGCAATGATTTCTAAATATCTCTGATATTGATTTTTCGTCAATTCCGGGCTGAAGTTTAATAATGGTCTGTAATTTTTTAACCGCTTGTAATGCTCACAAATCTTATAATTTAGAACTCCATTCAGCTCCAGCTCGACAGACAATTTTTGTTTTAGTTCGATTAGAAATCGAATCATCTTATCCTTATCTAAATAGCTTGACAATTTTCCGACATTCTTAAAACGAATATATTCTTCAACGATGGTATCAAAAATATCGTCTAGAAAATCTTTTATTTTTAATACTTCTTCTGAGTGAGTGAGCTGCCGGGGCTTTTCTTCCAATTCATTATAAAAATGGTATTCGTTAGTATCAACTTGTTCCTTGAGAAATAAGTCAAAATCATCGTTACTACCAGGTGCGATGGTCTTTATGTTCAGCTCAGTGAGGCGATCCTTGTTCAAAATTTCCATGCTGTCGTCCTCGAGCAGAAGGTCAAGTGAGCTATTACTACTACTACTACTACGCTTCTCTAGAGATCCTGGCGTCGGCTCTGTTGTCGATGTCGATGTCGATGTCGTTGACGATATCACTGAAGATATCTCCACATCTTTGGGATTTACAAATCTACCAGTTGTGCCGCGTTCACACTTTTTCTTTAGAGAGCTCATGGATTCCATCCGAGAGGCTGGACGACTAACAATTGGAAATTTGAACTCGTTGAGGAAATTCTCTTTCAGCTGAACAGTATCGTCTTCTAAGAAATACTCATCGCGTTCATCGACATCATCCACGTATGAATAGAGCATCAGTTCGTCAATTTTACTGATGGATGGCATGTAATCCACGGATGTCTCATTAATTTGTAAATGTTTTTCATCTTCCTCGTCCCCATTATCGAACTGGGGATCATTGGGATTCTCGAGATCAGAGAATATCTCATCAGCGAAATCCTCCTCTGGATAGAGCGTCACATCTTCAATATCGTAATTAAAAAGCTCATCGGAATCCGAGTAGATGCTTTGTAAGGTCAAAGTTGATGGTTGCTCGGAACCCATAGTAAAGCTTGATGTGCAGTGTAGTGTATATTTTTATATAGTTTTTCTTATTATTTTTTTCTGCTTTATTGGTTTTGTGGTTCAGTGTATTGTTTTTGCACAGTTTTAGTTTTTATATGTTTTTTTTGTTAATTTTTTGTTTTTGTTTTTTTTTTTATGTTTTTGTTTGTAGTGTCTGTTGTGTAGAATGTATGTGTTGTGAATGATTAAACATTATAACATTTTACTCCAAACCAATTTGACGTACGTAAAATTTGTACAAAATCTCATATTTGTTATTTAATAATAATTTTAATATTCGAATTAATGGATAATGCTCTATTTGTATGTGATTGATCTAACTAAAGTTAATATATAGCGCGTTTTGTATATGAAAATATATATGTTGAGAATATTTTCAGTGAACTGAGCGCATATATATATATACTAAAATAAAATAAATATATTAAAATTTTTCGAAATCGAAGAAAATCGAAAAAAATATTAAAATTGAAATTACAATTTAAAAAAAAAAAAAAAAAAAATATATATATATATATATATATATATATATATATATATATATATATATATATATATATATATATATATATATATATATATAAAATCATCAGTTAAAGCATTAACTAGTCAAACAACACAAATTTATTATTTTATTTATTATTATTATTATGTATATATACATTTTCATATATAAATAAAAATAAATATATATATGTAATAAATATATATGTACATAGATCAAACATAAGAAAGTTCTCTTCATTATATTAAATTTAAATCTCTTAAATCGAATTTCATTAGAGAGTATTTTCGGACTTGAATTGTATTGAATGGCAATTTGTTTTATCTTTAATCGAGTGTTTTTTTTGTCGCATAAACAAATCTTAGCTGCTTTAAAGCTGATTGATGGCCTGGCAAACTTATGACACTGATAAATTTTTAATAAATAATACAACAAAAAAATGAAGGGGCAAGAGAGAGCAAAGAAAATACAAAATTTGGGTGTGGGCTACAAAAAAAAATGTTGTCGTTGGAACAGCAGGTGCCAGTTGATTTGCATAAAATGTTGCAGTGCGCCTTGTCGTAATCCAAACAAAACGCAATTTGCATAAAAAATATACCTAAAATGCAATATTTCGTTGGTAATATCTGAAGGCAATTGCGTGCAGAGCTGATCAGCCAATAGATACGCTGTTTTGCTACCTAGAAAGTTTCAGCTTTTATTAAAAAGAAAAAAATTACAATAAATATAAAGTTATTATTAATGTCAATATATCCAGTCAAGAGATAATAAAATATTGTTTATATTATTATAAAATATATACAACAAAAATGTTTACTCTTAGAGAGAGTTCTCTAACTAAATCAATCCGTCAAGCTGTTTATAAATCTTAACAAAATCATATATTTTATTGAAAATGGGAAATCAATAAGTGAAATAGTTTTCCATGAGTCCCATACACCCCGTCAGTAATTTGCATTTCCAGCAGGATATAAATAGCGGGGCGTAAATATAAAATTTGAATTCACTTGAATTATGCAGTAGCTGAGTATCTTTTCTTCGTCAATTCGCCTGGTTATGTTTCAGTTCATTTCATTTCATGTCGTTGCTTTCCAACTTGGCTTTTTGATGTTGCCAAGGAGCTGCTGCTGCCACGCCATTCAACAGGGAATCCAAATTCAATCAGCCCTTTGCTATGAATATACTTTCGTCATTCTTTTTTTTTGTCGTTATAAGCAGCAGAGGCTGAAGTCTCTGACTGCTAAAGCTGTTAAATATTTGCTTTTAATTTCGCCTCAGGTGACACCTTTTGGACTTAACAGCTATTGCTCGTCCCTTATATTGTTTCGAGTCCAGTTTAATGCTGGCCCAAAAGGCGCCAGCTAAATGCGATTCTTACGCCTGACGGGCGACGCAACTTAAAGCTTCTTGTCAAAGGAACGATACTGTTTACAGCGGCTCGGTTAGTTGGGGTTCGTATGCGACGCACGTCTGTCATATCCTTTACTTTATTTGGCTTTTACTTATTGACGCCGTTGCGGATTAGCATTTTGGCCCAGGTCAATAGCTTGCTGTGGCCCTTGAGGCGACGCTCCCATATATAGCTCATACGCACCGTGGTGCGCATTGATATGCTTATCAATTGACGAACTAAGCGAAGCTATTGTGTTTAGCTATAAAATATATATTGTTGTTTCTATTATTCATGCCTGAGTTTCATGATTTTTTCGAGTCTCGTCTCATCGCGTCTGGTCAAATAATCAGAAATTGCGCGTTCAGTTCGCTACGTTGATCTCCGCTGATCTCTGCGTTATCAATTCGATGGAGAAGCGGCTCAATTTGTATTTATTATGCAAGTCAAGTTGAAAATTTGCACACAGACAGCGTGCAGGTCGCCCAACTGAATTGCGCATTCCGAAATATGAATAAGCATGACGTAGTTAAGCTGCGATAGTCGACCCACAAATACACTACATTGTGGAATTCTCAAAATATACTTTAATAAGATATTAAATAATAAATATTTGAATGGAATATATTTATCTATATTGATTTACTAAAATATTTATACATTTTATGTGCTTAGAAATAATGTAAGAAAAAAAATTAGTTTATTTTTTTTTGTAGAAATTCCAATGCTTAGATCTTTTGCTTTTGAGGCTAAATATAGTTCTCTCAGAAGAAAATTTCTTTTAACTTATTTGCTTACCTTTTTAATTATATATATTTTTAATTTATTATATTATTTATCTTATGTTATAAATTTACTCCATAAGAAGCTTTACATATAAATTTTCTAAAGATTATTATTTTTTATTAATTATTTTATTTACAAAAATTATTAAATATTAAAATATTTTATTTTATTCACATAATAAATATATAGTCATCTATTTTACTTATTTATTTTTTATATTAGTTATTTTAATTTATCTACATCATTATCATATATATATATATATATATATATATATATACACAATTAAATATATATATCATATAGATATCATTATCTCAGAATTCTCTCATATATATAACCTTCACACATACAAAAATTTGTCTTTCTCCTCTGTCACACATTCCACCACACTTCCAGAGCATCCAACCCTTTGTTAGGGTATCGGCATGCTGTGCTTTTATGCGAAAGGCGTGTTGTGCAAGCAGAGTAAAGCCGCATTAGGTTGCACTACTCGCTGCGAATTCGCGCGTTGCAGCGCTTGCAGGTCGATTGCTAATCGATGCTGCTTTAATTGGACGCCGCCAGCATTATCTCAACGGCGGCTGGCGAATCAGAATTCCACAATTGTGATAATAAGCTTTCATAAGAAACTGTGTGGACAGCGGCGCAATTCAGTCGAGCCAAACACGGCGTAGCGCGAGCAACACACAATAAATAATTCAAACCAAGAGAAGATTTTTATCAGCTGAAACAGGATGCGTTCATGGATGCTCATCACGATGTTGACGGCGGGGCTGATTGTGGATGTGGCATTGGCTTTGCCGCTCAATCTGGACGATATCCAGGAGACACCTGAGACCGATGAGCAGCTGTTGAAGTTGCTGGGAGGCCAGAGCATGGAGGACGTGGCTGCCAGTGGAGAACAGGAGCATCTGCGTGTGCGTCGCCAGCCCATTGAGGATCCCGATCCACACCATCATGACTGCGACTCGCATGCGCATCCCGACGAGCTGGCACATGAGCTGAACAAGTATGCGGCACGTGAGCGACGAGCGGCTGGCGAGGATTCCAGCAACTCATCGGAGGAGAAACACCAGGGCGGAAACCAAGAGCATGCTGGTGAGGATTCCAGTGGCTCATCCGAAGAACAGGGCCAAGGAAGTGCGCCACCCGCAAAGCGTCACCGTCGAGCAGGTGGCGAGGATTCCAGCGGCTCCTCAGAAGAAGATGGACAAGTCAAGGCGAAGGTGGTGGGTCAGCAGCGGCCAGAGCCCAAGCAGCAGGAGGACGATAGTTCGTCCGAAGAGAAACCAAAGCGCAAGAGGCGAGCAGCCGATGAGATTTCCAACGAGGCCGAAGAGTCACACAAAACAACGAATGGCGTTGAGTATGACTACGACGCGGTACCTGACTCAGAATATGCCCAGGGCTGTGGCATACTCGACGTCGGCTCCAATGAGCTGAATAATGAGACCACCTATAAGGACTAACCTTAGACCAATTGCATATTTAATTAATCGTATTTTTAGCAAATAAAACAAAGAAAACAAAATCTGAAATTTTTAAGAAAATATTGCTGAATCTTCTTATCGCTGCTGGCGAGGTTATTAGCCACAGTTGGTGTTGTTGTTATTCTTGTCACCTCTGACCGTCCTTGATCAAGATATGTGGGCAGCCGCTGATAAGCAGTCGCTGAATGGCATGCTTGCCTGACTTTTCCTTTCAAGAGTCAGCTGGAATTATTTGCCTCAAGACTTTAAGCAGTTTCTCAACAATCTCGCTGTACAAAGGTGAATAGTAAGAAAAGGGCTGCTCAAAGGTCTTCTGTTATAAATATATATAAAAAAAAAAACATATTACAGCGAGAAAAATGTATAAATAGAAAAACAAATTTAAAAATAGAAAAAAGTTGCTAGTAAAGAAGAATATAATAAATATGAATATAATAATAAAATGAATAATATATTAAAAATGTATTTTAAAGCCGATGCCTTGACATAAATTTGAGCAAGTGCCCATTGAATACTTTTGATAACAATACAAAAAGAAAAAAAAAAATATATATATATATATAGATAAATAGTTAGATATGAATTATAATCTAACATGTATGTTACATAACATATGTAACATATAACATACATATACATATTTTATATAAATAACATATAAACATATGAAACATATGTTAAATACATAACACAATCTGTTATGTTATAGAACATGCACCTAACATATGTTTTATTAACATACAAATAACATATTTTATATATAAATAGCATTATATATATAACATCCTCATGCCTTCTACCTCCATTTCGTTGATTTATATTTAAACGCAATAATAATCATCAGTCAACAGGCGAGTTTACAAACAACAGTCAACGAAATTCTATTAATTTCCCATAATTATAATTTTTTTTACTGAATTTACTGACTTCTTGACATTAACCAGATAAGCGGCACACTTTTAAACGCAAATAATCAGCGGTAAACAACGTCAGTAAACAATAAATACGAATTTCAAGCTAATCAGGCTTTTGGTACCTTTTCCCAGAAAAATATAGAAAAATATTTCAAATAAAATCATCAGAAAGTTCTGATGCTACAAGAGCGAAAAACAAGCAGGAAAACAGTGCGTTGCTAGCTGACATGAAAATGGGAAAACTGCATGAAAACAGAAAACGCAAGGAAAATGCAACAACCGTTTACAAGTGGGGAAAACTTTTCATGGACCTATCCCAATCAGCACAGAGCAAAGAGAAGCAAACATAAAAGATCAAGAAAACGTGCGAACAATACATGCAAGCGGTCAACGGCTGCGATATACCCGATATATAGTACACTGATGCAAGAATATAAAAAGTCAAAGCTATATATAGATATTGATATATAGATAAATATATGTGAGTGAAGTGGATTAAGATTTGTTTGTTTGTTAAAGGGCAAAGCAATGCATTTCACATAAAATGTATATCCAAAATAACTATTTAATTATATATATATATAATACTTTATTCAAATCGGATATACCCCACTTGAGCTTAAGGTGCAATAAGAGCAGCAACTGTCGCCGTGCGGCAGTTGCTATAAAAAAGCGAATGCACTACAAAGGCAAACTTCTCGAAATTATTTTAGCGCTTTGCCTTTTGGTTTTTAGTTGCCAGAGTCGTGTGCAATCGTGCGGAAGCCAAAGAAAATTGTGGAAACCCTAGAAGAGAGAGGGGAGAACAACCCAAGCTAACATTCATTAAGTTCTGCGCTTCGACACAAAATAAAAAATTAAATAAAAACTGCTCACCTAATTAAAACGTATTAAAATTCCCGAGCAAATTGGCTAAGCCATAAATCTGCAATTACACAGAGTGCGAGGAAATGGTGAAAATTTCTGTTCAAATTGGTGCATTGTGCAATGCGTGAAAGTCTGATTATATAAGAGACGCAGGCGAGAAGTTTGCATTAGTGGAAAACTCAATTGACGGCATTTTCGCACAGTCATCGCCCAGCGGAAAGCCCAAAGAAAAGCCGGCAAAAAAAAAAACAAACCAAAAAGAATTTTTTTTTGCACGGGTAAAATTTGTGAATTTTGACAGGCAAAAAAAAAAAACAGAGGAAAGGCAAATTGAAGAGAAAAACTATTGCAACAAAGTGTAAAAAAAGAATAGACAAAGAACAAGAGAGAGAGAGAGAGAGAGAGAGAGAGGCAGATTGCGAGCGAGCGTAAAGATTTATAAATAAACGAGCAGCCACGCACAAAAAGAGCAGCGATAAGAAGCGTAAGAGAGGCAGAGCGTGAAAGATACGAAACGTAAACAAACAAAGGGAATAGCAAACGAAGCCACAACAAACAGAACAACAACAGCATCACGATGCCCGAGCCCTTGGGCATGCTGTGGTCCATGCCGGAGACAAAGAAGAAGGCGCCCATTATCAAGGTATCCTGCGGCATCGGCGACACGGACGGCTTTCCCGCTTTCGATGTCGAATCGGATGCCTACGACTCGAAGGATGACGAGAAGTGGGGCTTTCTGATAACTGGTGGCGCCGAATTTCATATGCCCTTAACTGTCTTTCAGGTAAGTGACACTGCCAACGACCCACCCCACCGCACCCCAGCCGCAGCCCGACTTCCTCTGAGAGCCCGCACAACTGTCGACCCATTCCATATTCCATTTCTTTCTTCCAACTACCAATTTCCGTTCGATGCTTTTGTCTGCCAATGCGACAGCTGCAATTTTTATATCGTCATAGCGCGCATTTCATTTTGGGTGCTGGCCAAAAGCGTTTAAGGAAATTGAAGGGTGAAAGTGACTAGAAGATACTCTGTAAATGGAAATCTTGAGAAAATATATAAATTCTATAATATTTTATTAAATTATTATTTTAGAATATTATTATTTCTTAAAGATCATTTTGATATATTTAATAAATAATAGATTATTATCGATTTGTTTAAATTTGTAATATTTTTCGATAAAAATTATATGCAAAGTTAATGAAAGATATTTCAATCCAATAACAGACTCAAGTATCTTGACTCTATGACCCAACTCTGCCTCTCATCCATGTATGCCCGGATTTACTCCTTTTAAAAACAAACGCATGCAACATTTGCTCGTATGCTTTCGAGTTATTCGGCTATGACGAAATCAACGCAGCCAGCGAAATAAATATTTTACTTTGCTCCGGCTCGTGCGATGGGGCGTATGAGCGACAATTGCCGTGTGGCGCTGAAACGACAAAGGCGGCTAGCGGCAAGCGGTTTTGCTGTAGTTCGTTCTCATTTCAATTTGTTTTTATTCTCGAGCAAAAGGGAATGTACAAAAATTTGGGTTAGCAAGTGTATTCTATGTAGTATTGCTTTCTGTTTTGACGTCTGGCTGTGGCTCTTCCGTTAAGCAGCAGAAATATAAATTGTTATTTTTTCTATGCCGCTGCACATGCGGCACATTAAATGGGGCATAGACGAAAAGGCAGGCGAGTTGTAATTTAGATTTGGGGCACTTACGCAGTTTGTATTATTATATTAATATGTGATATATACAAAATATTTGAAATTTATAAATTATTGTAACTATCTATTGGTAAGCAAATATATTACATTAGGGATATGCCAGTTAGCCAAATTAATGTATATTTAAATTTGATGAAATTTATAAAATAGGATATTTAATATACATATTTTATAGAAAAAAAAGTAAATAGAATAATAGGGATATTCCAGTTATAAATCTTAGAAAAATTAAAAATTCTTTTTTTTTTTTTAATATTTTGAATATTTAAAAAAAAGAATTATATTAAATAAAATAAAAAATATATTATCTTATGATAGTTTGATATCTTATAGGATATATGTATCTCATATATTCCAAGTATTTCATATGAACTTCTATATCTCATACATATGTTATATATATAAATGTATATATAGTTTATCATCTAGTTAATCCCATATCCCCCATCCATATGCTCGAAATTATTGCCGTAGCGCCCACTTGACGTCGACTATTTTAAAATACAGGCAAGAA
This sequence comes from Drosophila fulvimacula, assembly GCA_035045555.1. Taxonomy (NCBI): domain Eukaryota; kingdom Metazoa; phylum Arthropoda; class Insecta; order Diptera; family Drosophilidae; genus Drosophila; species Drosophila fulvimacula. The sequence goes on from JAWNOX010000191.1 coordinate 5,035,588, forward strand.
GTATCTCATTGTGTTTTCTTTTTGGGAGCACGTTTACACAGCTATATGTGTGCATAAATACATAAGCTGCTATAGCCAACTGAAGCAGTCTGTCATATATCGTCTACTCAGTACATAGCCTAGTCTATACTATATATACATATTTATCTATATACTTGTTCGACCCAAACTCGAACTACGCAACATTTGTGGATCAATTGCGCGTTGACTGTCGGTTCGGTCGGTCCGTGAAAGCGAAAGTTCTTGCAGGGTATTAAATTAGCATATATGAAAATCATAATAAATGCAAAGGGAAAGTAAGTGTGTGACTGTATCTGCTTGCAGGTAACGCCCAATGGTATAGCCGACAAATCGGGCATACGTCTGGGCGATATAATTCTCGAGATAAACGAAGAGGACGCCACGCAGCTGACTTTGGCCCAGGCACACGAGCGCATCAACGCGACGCCCAAGAAAGTGCAGCTCATCATGCGCAAGTAGGTCGACCCCAATTATACAAAAAAAAAACAAATTTATATACACATATATATATATATATATATATATGCCTTATGTAATATGCACAGCATGGACGAGGATGATCCCACGGGCATGTTTGAGGCCGGCGAGGAGAAGGCGATTGTGATGCGCGTGCCTAAGCCAATGCCGCCGCCAAAGGGTAAGTCGCTGAGCCTAACTAGAGCATGTCCTTGTGCGTATATCCTGTAATATTCCACAATCCTGTATCCTTTTGCGCGGCATTCTGTGCTGATGGACTTTTGGTTGTCTTATTTTTTTTCTCGTAGACTTCACCCCAACCCCATTGCTTGGCTCGCGTTGCTGGCATCCCATTATGTGGCACGATCCGCCCGAGCCGCCCAAGCCCAAGAAAAAGAAAACCAAAACCCAGCTAGACGATGAGGGCAACGAGTTGATCATTGAATTGAGCGAGGACGAGTCCTCAGACGAGGAGGAGCAGGTGATTGAATCAATTGACATATCCAATGAGCAATTCACTCACTCTCACTCTCTCTCTCTCTCTCTCTCTTTCACACACACTCGCTGCCCCGCGTGCAGGAGTTGCCGCATCATCGCATTATACGGAATATTAAACGTTTCTTTGCGGAGGTCGGCGACAATCAGGAGCTGCGCAGCAGCACCATTGAGAACATGCTGATGGCTCTGCCTACCGCATCCAAGTCCAAGTGAAGGCGCCCACAACCAAAGCCCAGCCCAGCCCAGCCCAGTCCAGTCCCCAGCCACGCCTCCAACTAACCATAGTGCTTTCGCTTACATCAAACTTAAGCTGTGTATTTGTCCTTGCGTCTGTATGTGTGCTCGTGTGTATATTTAATTGCAATAAAATAAAATCATAAATCATATGTATATATATGCATATATCAATATATAGCTACATCTGTAGCATCGCTAGCTGCTCGCTCCGGTCGCGTGCTGCCCAGCTCGATTGAGCTGCGTCTGCTGGAAATGCAGCGCAAGCTGTCCGCCATAGCCGAGATACCCAAGATACTGAGCTCCACGCTGGAGACAGTTTCGCAGTCCTTTGGCAGCCTGCAGGACGAAGAGCTGTCCTGCCTGCAGCGCAAGTGCTCCTACGACGAGGATGCGCTCGACTATGAGCTGGCCAGTGGGGAAGAGGTTGAGGATGAGGATGAGGATGAGGATGAGGCTGAGACAGAGGAGACGGAACAGGAAGATGATCTGGTGCAGGTGCCAGATGATGGCGATGACGAAGAGCCGTGTGTAGCCAAGCAGCTAAAGGATTTGACGCCGGAATCCGATTATGCATCGGAAGTCAATTACACGGCAAATGAGCTGAATGATGAGCCAAACGAGGAGCCAGACACAGCTCGAGCTGAGCATGAATCAGCGCTCAAAACAGTTTACTACATGAAGCTGCCTAGTTACAGCGACGATGAGGAGCAGGAGCAGGAGCAGGAGCAGGACGAGGAGGACGATGACGATGAAGATGACAGCGATTTCCTGAGCACCACTTACACCTGGAATCTGCGAAATGTGCCCAAGCTGCGGGTTAGCGACGCTGACAGCCCGCAGCTGGAGACGCCAGCCAATGCGTCTGGCACATCAAAGGTGCGCCCAGCCACGCCCACACCAGCGCCAACGTCCACGCCCACGCCCATGCTAGAGGCTACAATAACATCGCCGACAGAGTCACAAAAGGTAAAGCCAATCAATGCGGCGTCTCATTAGGCATTACACCTCACACACACATGTCAACGGCTTTTTCTTACCTTTTCAGCTGCTTTTCAAGCTGGATAATCTGGAGCGCAGCTGGCCCTGGGCGGATCGTGAAAAAATCATCTACAAGTGAGTGACAATTTAGAGTTAATGAGTGGGAGAGAGACAGGGGGCTACTGTTGGAGATATATATATATATATATATATATATATATTTTTTTTTTTTTGTTTGTTTGTTTAATAATTAACAATATATATTCCCATTAAAATGATTATGTTAAAAAATTAACAAATTTGCCAAATTCTTTCCTACAAACTAAAAGAGAGTATATTAGCGTCTATTAAATATACTCTCATTTGCAGAATCAGCTAAATAAAAATAAAAATTTATGAAAAAAAAAAATTTTTTTAATGTTATATACAAATTCAGTCAGCTATGCCCGCTTTAAATTCTACTCCACATATATTCATATTTTTTAAATATTTTTTGGCAGGCAATCAACTTGTCATCTGGTGTCACGCAAGCCGCTGGGCATCGTCGGCCAGCGCGTGCAGTTGCTGGCCAAGCAGGAGCTGCAGCGCAAGGATAAGACGCAATAGCCAAAAAAAAGCGCATTGACTTCTAACTGTGGCAGCAGCTGCGGCTGCAGCTGGCAGGCAGCCAACTTTTAATTGAGTTCATTATGCAAATACGTCAGCTGCACGAAGAAGAGGAGAGGAAAAAAAAACAAACTTTTAACAGCCATCACACGAGGCGTATGCGCAATTTTTACATTTCAACTATGCTAAAGACACTGCCTGGCTGAAGTAGTTTTAACACATTTTTTATTATTAATTACTGCTGTTTTAACATGTCCCATTCATCATTCGTTTCGTTTTATTCAAGTTAGCATAGTCGATTTTTTATTAAATTTATGTGAATTTTGTAAATTAGTTTTCTAGAAGAAAAACAGTTTAATTACAAATTTATTTTAAATAAACTTAAATATTAAATTAAACTCGAGCGAATGCTCTTTCACTCAATTAAATATAACGGATAATCCCACTGAGTAACGAGTTTAATTATTCGAGTGCAAGTGACATGTTATTTAGCTCACTGTCGAACCATCACTAATTGATTTTATGTGTGGACTGCAACGCATTTGATCCAACTTATGAAAGTTTAAACATTTAGCCGACAGAGCGCGCTGTGGATGGTGAGAGCCAGGGCTTTATTGTTGTTTCATTGGTTTGAATATCGGCTAAGAGTGCGGCGCAAGCGTAAGGCAATTTAGTCAGTGCGCGTCTCTCCAGTTGATCGGTTGTTGAAACTGCGCGTGTGCATTATATATGCACTGTCTTAAAGGAAATCAAATATATTATGTTGAAAGTATTAACTTGAGTGCCGTGTGTGTTGCTATACAGTTTCAACCGCTGCCCTTATTTTTAATGCTTAAATGCACGTGGTAAATATTTTATTTGGCTACAAGTCTTTTTCCTGCAAGTAAAAAGACACATGCAATCCACTTCCAGTGAGCGGGGAAGACAAAGAGAAAGAGCGAGAAAAAGCGTGTTACTCTATGTATGTATGTATGCATTTATATATATCTATATTTATTTGTATACTATTTAAGTCCACACTGGAATGCTGTACGGTATTTACTTACTTTAGGGTAGAGCAGGTATTATAATTTAATGATGCCATGTGTAACGCATGAAAGGATATGTGTGTCTGCATATGTACAACAATTCTTATGGGAATTCTTAACATTACGTGTGCATTTAAAAACTATTTTTACACAATTTCTCTCGCATACATTTTCTTTAACATTTATTTTTAACGAGACAATTTTTTGTTCAATGTGTGTTGCTGGTGTTGTAAAAGTACTACAAGTTGTTTGTCTGACTGTCCGTTTGAATCACTCTTGAGTTGTGGGTCTAAAAGGTGTCCAGTTCAGGTTGCCTTAAGTGCTCGCACAAGTCCTGTGAATCCTTTGTGCGGCTGTTGCGCTTGAGTATCTCAAAGCAAAAGGCTTTTTATATTTTCCTTGTAAGCTGCAGATGCAGCTCCGGGTCTTAACGCTTGTCATGCACTTAGCTTAACACTCGACTCGACACGCACACACATTCTTGTATATACTTACACACACACACACACACACACACGCACTCAATTAAACAGCTCATTTAAAATTTGCAGCACGTTTGATGAGCAAAGTTTCGACTTGGCTGGGATTTAAGTTACACACTTTACAAAGTGTGCGGGCGCGAAATATGAAAAGCCAGTCAAGAGTGTACACACACACACACACACACACACACACACAGAGACTCTCTCTCAATTTAAAGCGCAATAAAATGACACTTAACAGGTTGCTTTACATGCATAAAACATGGGGCCAGGCAGCTGTTGGTTGCATTTGATGTGCAGCGTGTGGCATGCGGCATGTGGCTAGTGGCATGCCATGGCAACCTGCCACACAATCATCAGCTACATCATTAAAGGGCCATCAAAACAACGCGCCGGCAAAAATGGCAACGCGGCCAAGTGTACACCGAAGTCAACTTCTGTGCAAATCAGTTTCAATAACTGTCAAACAAAACGCTGACAGGCTACTTCCCATTGTTGCTGTTGTTGGTTACCGTTGCGTTGTCGACCAAATTAGCCCAGCAATAGACAAAGGACACGGCAATGGCATTTATCATGGCTGCACACAATTACAATTTCAGTCTAAAAGGGACCAACGTCCTGTCGAGAGCCCAAGGGCTTCACTCCATGAATAGGAGCAGCAGAATCACCAGCAGCAGCAAGAGGCAGGTGGGTGGAGTCGCCGCCATCATTGTGAGCCGGAAGGTTTATTTCATAAAATCTCAACAGCAGCGTAAAAGTTTGCTAATTAACAGATAATTTGTTAGCTACTTAGAGCTTAATAATACTTACCTGGGAAACAGTGTTGCAAAATGCGCAATTAAGCTTAATGTGCAGCAGCTTTAAGGTGAATCCAAATGGCTTAGTACTTAAGCAGCAATAACATCCTTAAAAGTGTTGTGAAATACTCAATAAAATACATTCAATTAGCTTTATATACCATTTAATACAGATATACATACATTTATATATATATAGGTTTCATATACACAGATTTCGAAGCATTTCGTCTATAATAGTAAAAGCGCTTAGGTTAAAAATGTTAGAAAGCTCAGCTTACCACATAAATATATATATTTAATATGTTTATGTATATATATAGATATAGCCACATATGCATGAATAGTTAGAGGACACATAACACTTAAGACAACAATGATATTTGATATCCACATAAATTCTTAATAATCATATAATAGTCGCAATTTAAATATATTTATATCTTTATGTATTTTATATGTTATATGCTTTCAACTGCTAGTTGTTTTTTTTTTGTTTTTTACAACACTGACGCCAGGGGGAGGTTTTTGCATACTAAATTTCAATTTCACAACAATTTCATAGAAACTATCTTAAGTCTAGGAATAGAAAGTTATATAACTTTGTAGTGTTGCAAAACTTGCGATTTTGATCGATATTATGCTGAGGTAAAGCATAGTTCGTTTTGATACACATTGGAACTTTTACTATATTATTTGATATATAATATATAATTAGGTTAGTTAGCTTAGCACATTTTTGCTTTTTCTTGAAGCCTTTATCAACACTATTTTCTGTGTATGCGCTGTGAAATTGAAACTCAGACCTTATATTCCTAATTATATTTTGATTTATGATTTTGATAAACCTTCAAAAAAGTTCCAAATAATTTTTTTCTATTATTAAAAATGATTTTTATTTTTTGCTAAAATTTCCACATTTAAAATGATTTTTTTTTTGCTTGCTAAAATTTCCACATTGTTCGTTGTGTTGGGCGGCCGACTATATGGGGTTTTATTCTTTTTGTTTTTTTTTTTTTTTTTTGTTTTTTTGTAGGTGGGGTGCATTTCTTTCTTGTTTGGTTTTGACTGCATTTTTGGGCGGGTAGCTACTTAACTTGGCTTAGACTATGAGAGATTTTTGTAACTTGTTTGTTTTTGTGACTCGGTTTTGTTTTTAGTTTTAGTTTAAAGCGCCTCATCGGCTATATTCTGTTGCCCGTTGGCATCTACGCTAACAATGACAACACCTGTAGATGCACCTGTAATCAAACCAGTGCCATTGCGCTGCTCGGCTGCATTCGTTGTTCCGGTTGTGGTTGCTCCTGCTGCTGCTGCCACTTCGGCAACATCTTCTGCTATTGTCGTCATCAGCTGTGGCCTGGGCGCCACCTCCGTTTGCATATTGCCAGCTGCCAACTGCAACTGTGCATTGCCAGCAGTTTCCTCCATAAGCGGCTGTCGCTGATGCGCATTATCCACGTTGGGTCGCCGCAGGAAGTGCAGTTTCTGACGCCAGCCATCGATAAGACCGGACGTGCCTGCACCGGCGCCTGTCAAGGCCATGCTTTGGCTGCGCGAACGTTGCTGCTGTAGTTCATGTTGTTGTTGTTGCTGTTGCTGGTGGTGTTGTTGTTGTTGGGGTGCTGAGGAGGCGCGTCGCTTAGCAGATGACGATAGATCCTTTAGTCATACCTTCTCCTCGCCAGGCATTGGCGGACCGCAGCGTACGAACTACAATCAAAAGAACTGAGAATTTGCTATCATGGTGGTTGGCAGGTTGCAAAAACGGTGCGAGATTTTCTATGTAAAGTTCGATCTGTGTGTGTGTGTGTGGATGTGTGTGGGTGTGTTTTACATGCATTTATCAGCTGGAATTAGTGTCTGTGTTATTGCATTAGGCATTGCTTGCATTAGCTCATACGCGCCATAGACCCGTTTTAATCTAGCCAGAAAAGAAACAGAAAGCATTGTGAAGCTCATATGAAATCTTACCGAGACCTGAGTGGCTGTGTAGGAATTGGTACGGGGTCGACTACTAAAGTAGAACGTGCGCCACTTGCGCTTCACTTGGGCAATCACCTCGCCGTTGAAGAAGCAGAATAATGTTGCCACGCACAAACCCTGCGAATACAAATTGAGTTTCAGTTGGGCAGATAAAATATTATTATTGTTGTTCGTATTGTTATTGTCATTGGGGCCGAGCCCAGTCGAGCCAAGTCGAGCCGAGCTGAGACGCAAGCGTCTGCTACTTAAGTCTAATGCAATTTGGTTTATATGCCAATTTCGGGTCCAGCTCAACAGTTGCCAATTCATTTTGGCGACCAGACACAGGAGCAGCTCTAGTTGGAGTAGGAGTCGTAGTTATGGTCTGCAAAAGTAGCTGTGAATATTTGTATTTGTATTTGTATTTGTATTTGTATTTGTATTTGTATTTGTATCTGTATCTGTATCTGTATCTGTATCTGTATCTGTATCTGTATCTGTATCTGTATCTGTATCTGTATCTGTATCTGTATCTGTATCTGTATCTGTATCTGTATCTGTATCTGTATCTGTATCTGTATCTGTATCTGTATCTGTATCTGTATCTGTATCTGTATCTGTATCTGTATCTGTATCTGTATCTGTATCTGTATCTGTATCTGTATCTGTATCTGTATCTGTATCTGTATCTGTATCTGTATCTGTATCTGTATCTGTATCTGTATCTGTATCTGTATCTGTATCTGTATCTGTATCTGTATCTGTTCTGTATCTGTATCTGTATCTGTATCTGTATCTGTATCTGTATCTGTATCTGTATCTGTATCTGTATCTGTATCTGTATCTGTATCTGTATCTGTATCTGTATCTGTATCTGTATCTGTATCTGTATCTGTATCTGTATCTGTATCTGTATCTGTATCTGTATCTGTATCTGTATCTGTATCTGTATCTGTATCTGTATCTGTATCTGTATCTGTATCTGTATCTGTATCTGTATCTGTATCTGTATCTGTATCTGTATCTGTATCTGTATCTGTATCTGTATCTGTATCTGTATCTGTATCTGTATCTGTATCTGTATCTGTATCTGTATCTGTATCTGTTATCTGAGCTGCAAGCTATAAACAGTTATTTGCAGCTGTAGCAGTATCTATATCTCTACCCCAGACTGTATATCTTGCAAATATTTTGTATCTTTATCTGTGTTGCGTATCTGTCAATTGTTGGCTGCCAGGAGGTGACGTTGTTTATCATTTGTCAGGCAGGGCAAATGGAGTGTGCGCGTGTCTACATACGTCTTTAATGCATATAGCAGGCTCCTTTGTCAGCATTGCTTTATTCACACACTGCTTGCATATAAATGAAATTGGCAAAAGGCAAAAAAGGCTTCATTTGATTGGCAATGCACACGTCCTGAACAGCTCCATAACTCAATCACACTCCCACACATATACAGGCACATTCACACGCATGGGGACACAGTCTTTGTGCGTTCGAAATACTTTGGGAATTTTCTTATTCCTTGATTGTTTTACTTAGTTGCAGCTATTCATTTAGAGATAATTGATAAGCTGATTAGCCAGGCTCAGCTGGATTAGTTTTTATTGCAACATTGTTATTATATATTATTATATACATTCAAATAAAAGTACAGTCGTGAAAAATAACTAAAAATGCAATTATTTCAGAGAGCTGTCCTGCAGTGAGTCGCCTTACAATTAGTAACGCTTGCAACCATCAGTGAAATCAAAAAGAACATAATAGATCCATAAGGGACCCAGCCTCAATGAGCAGTGCTCAAAACCGACAGGCGACTAAAGGACACAGCTGTCCTTGCTATTTGAGTCCCAATGGACTGGAATTTAGGGCAGCTGAAAAGTGTCCGCTTTCGTTAGCAGGTGCATATAGTCAGACAGTCAGTCGAGTCAGCCAAAACTGTAATTTTTGAGACAAAACTCGGCTTAAAAACCAATTTAAATAAGGAAATTTTAAACACAGAAATTTTAAACACAGAAATTTTATGGCTGCCTTTGACTATGTTCCACAACTAGCCACAGGGAAATTGCAAGTCGACTTGAATTCTCATTTTGCTTTGGCTTTTGTGGTTGCGGCGCATTTATAAAGATTTTCTACGGGTTTTTGCCTATCCGCCTTTAGCCACCCGGCTTTGCCTGTAATAAGTCCCGCAGCTGGGCTCACTTTATGTATAATAGGTTGAATATTATTTAGCTAGTTATTATGCAAACTGATGTTTGGCATTACTCAGCAGGAGAGGGATGAGAGAGACTAGACAGTGAGAGAGGGGGAGATGTCTACATGCAGCTGAAGCTACGTTTTTATAGCTATTTTGTGAATACTCTTTATTTGGCTTTGATTTCACCGTGATATACAGCTCTTGGGCAGTTTGCAGACGATGATTTGCTAATTACGTGAGTAGCAGGCAAAAACTGGAAACAGTTTGCAAAACTAATTAGCAAAGTAGACAGCCAAAAAAAGTTTGGCTGTAAATGTGCTTTCGTTTATGGTCCGGTCCACATTAAGAGTGTGTGACTTTTGCTGCCAAGTTTTCAATTCAATTTATATGAAAATAACAACAGCTGCTGCAGTTGCTGGCGTTGGTGGGGGTCAAAGATCGAGCTGGGCCCATACACTGCTGCCCCCCTACATACATAGTCTATATATATATATCAGAGCTCATATGAGCTGCGTAGCAACGATTATTTAAAATATTTATTGCAAATTCCAGCTGCGGCATTTGATGAATAAAAGCGCCCTGCAATATCAAATAAATTAAATATTTTTCTTTTCTTTACTTTTCTATTTTTTCTTTGTGAAGCAAGTTGGCTTTAATTGCAGCGAGTGCTCATATAAAGTATAAGTATTTACTAGGTTGCTCCGCTCTTAAATGTCAAAGAGCATAGCAGCAACTCAGGCTAATGCATTTTATTTATATGATTAGCAAAGCTGAGGGCTTAAGGCAAGATTATGCAGCTCAAATCTTACAGAAATGCAAAGCAATTTGCATTTAGTATATAAAAGTGATGGAATTTACTTTCTAAGCTTTTTCAATTATTTAAAAATTGGGACAAATTAATGGGCTAGCTTTTTCAACTAATTATTTATTATCATTAATTTGATCATTAAAAAAAAATATTTTTCTGTCAAGTTCAATCTCAAATCTCAGCTAAACTAAGTTAGTTTACCCTAAACACCAATCTTCAGCTCAGTTAAACATTTTTCAATTTATTTTTAATTTTCCGACTTAATTTTTTATGTCGAAATTTAATTGTTGGCTCTTGAGCTTGCGGCACGAACAATGTGCTTATATTTTTTAACAAAACATATATACAAGCACATAAATATAAAAAACAAAACAAAAATCTCATTCCTTTACTAGTTTTGGCTCGCAGCATCGGCCATTGTGCGGTAGATGAAATCATCTCGCATATAAACTTAATATTATATGGACTTTATGGCGCTTAAAAGTTGTACCGAATTTTTTACGAGAGTCGTGCGCAGCAGTGCAGCTGGCACAGTAAATCCGAAATTATATCTGTGCCAAAGTAAAAAGTGCCTCTTGATGATGAAAACTTTGCAATTTGCGCAGCGACAACAACAACAGCAGCAACAATAACAAATAATATAATAAAAAGTTGGCTTTAAAAACATTTGAGCAAAAGTATTTTGCTTTTGCATTTGTCACTCAACGATGCCTTTTATTTTTGGGGTAACCAACGAGTGAAGTAAAGTCGCAGATAAACAGCGCATTGTGTTTTATTTGAATACCCTAGGGGCTGAAGTCATATGAAATTGGGTAGCTTGTTGTAAGGGGAACTCACATGGCTTACACAGAAGTCAGGAATGAAGCTTACCTACAATGAATATTAAAACAAAGAATTGCTATGATTATGTAAAAAGTCTCCTTATGTCATAAATCCCTTTTAAAATTATGTTTAAAATTTCTGTTTTGATCCCTTGAATAAATCAAATAGCTGCAAAAGTTGGAAATGCAAAAGAAAGAAATGTCTGTTGTTGAGTGTCTGCCCGATTTGTTTTTACTTCTTTTGCTCTCTGCATTGCTGGCTAAAAGTCTTGTAACTGCAGTTCAACTGCAGCGTGTACTGCCACGCCCTCGGGCAGACCGCAAGACATGAGAATTTAGAATTTTCTTCTTTACTTTTTTTTTCTTTTTACTGTATACATATACACACATATATATGTGCAGCAAACCGCAGACATTGAAGGTTACATTTTCGCTTGGATTTTTTATTATAGTTGAAACTAAAAGAGCAGCCAAAAATAAGTTGAAGCTCGATTTGGTTTCATGTGTCTTGAATTCTACTTTAACTTTGACAAAAAAAAAAAAATAGCAGAAAAATGTATGGTTTGTTTTGTTTAGGTTTCCAAACAACTAAACTTGGATTTCTAGGAAATCTTCTATTATGGTTAGGCTTAGCTGTTTTATGGTTTCAATTTTGATTTCCAGATTCAACTTTAATTTCTTTAAAATTTTCACAGATTTCTCTTCTATTATCAATTGCTTTCATTTTTCACAAAATTTCCGCCTTGATTAATCTTAATCAAATTCAATATGATTATTCTCGACATTATCGAACATAATATATCAAAATCAAATTTTTGCATCGCATGTTTGTTTATTGATTTCAGCTGCTTGCCTTGGCCCCTCGTCCAAGTTCCTCTTGGCTGTGGCCGAAGTCGTTCGCATTTAAATGCGCTGAGATTTGCCAGCTTCAAGGGGGAATATATTTCTCAGGCATGTGCCTGGCATTTTAATAATTTCGCCCTCAGCGTTACGGCAACGATATGGTTTATGATTGGGAGGAAGTTTGTAATAAACAAGCTCTGACATGGACGTTTGGCTTATTTACATAAATTATGGCAAATATCTGTTGGTAAAATCAGCAAATTTTTAGCCAATTAAATAAGCATATTTTCTGCCATTTTCTCTTCGCAAAGCGAGTTCCAAGCGGGTGGATTTAAGTTTAAATCGAAGCAGCTGAGTGAGAAATTTACATACACTAACAACATAAAAGTATGTACCTGTGCGGGGGTCATAAAACAATATTAAAAGGTGGCTGTGCAACGATTTGTAACTGTTGAAGCTGATGGCCTATGAAATACCCTGTAAAGCAGTTTTGGAATATAAAAGAAATTGGGAGTTTTTAAGATTATTCTTTAAAGAGATTGAGAAGAATAAGTTAAGGAGTAGAAAATGAAGCCAACGATTAGTTAGAGTAGTAATAGGTGATATAAGATAGTAGAGGTTACTTATTTATATAACAATTATATCAAGTGAATATTTTAATATTTATATTTGGTAATAGTCAATGAGATTTTTTTATAGATTCTTTTAGAATCCCATTACATTTTAAACTAGTTTCCAAACTTCAAATTTTATGCGAGGTATTCAAAAATGGCAATGGCAAAAAAGAAGAAGCAGCAGCAGCAGAAAGCATTACTTACTTGAAATGAGGCCGTAAATGCCGAGATGACTTGGTATGTATACTCCCAGGGATGCTCTTGGCCAGGACGAAACGGCGTTAACATATACTGGAGGCCAAGCAGCGGCACCAGCAGCAACGTAGCACTGTAAAGCGAAAGAGAGAGATAGAGTTACTGAGCAAGTGCGTGACAAAGAGAGAAGATAAGAAGAGAGAGAAAGAGAAAGAGAGACTTAGGTTGGATTGTAATAATACTTAGACTTATGTATAATTCGTTTGTCGACGAGCGTATTAAAATGCAAGTCAACGCGGCGTATGCGTAATTTAAAATGTAAAATGAAGCAACAAAAAAATAAAAAACTTTCGAACGTAGCGCGACGCAAAAGAACAGCAAAATTAAAGGAAAAATATGCGCTGAAGGAAAACAAGTTTATTACGCATACGCCCTGCAGGCCTGTCGTCATCATTTTTTGTGTGAGCAAACAAATTACATATTATTATTATTGAATTGAAGTCTTTTGCGTTTGGGACTTGACTTTGTTTTTTATACTCGTTCTTTGTTTGCTTTGCTTGCGCCAAAAAACTTACCGAAATGCTTGAAGTACGGTTCGTGAGGGTCCGCAGCCGCCCTGCAGACTGGCCGGGGCATTCAGCTTGAGCAGGACGACGCGCACAATGTTGCAAAGGAACAGTAAATTGAGAAAGATTGAAATGCAAACGGGAACTATCAGAATGTAGTTATAGTCAGTGTCCGTCATCCAGCAGCTAGAGAGAGAGGGAGAGAGTAAGAGAGTGAGAGAGGACCTAAGTCTGTGGGCGAATTGTCATCTAATGAATTGCAAACGAGCTGGTTTACAATTGATTTGATTTGATTTGAGTTTGCAAATCAGCCTGCATGTATGCGTGCACACAATCAATTTAGCGAATCGCACACACAGACATACACATACACAACACACACAGGCACACTCTGTCACATACGTGCTGACATCATGTTGTTGCACTTACTGTAGATTCTCCTCCCGGCTGCCAGTGAGTCCACGCGCCAGTCCATAGATGCAAATGACAATGGCCGGCGAACACCAGCCGAAGGCTATCAGCCATTTGACCAGCTTTTTCTCGGATATAAAAGCGGCGACCAGCACCGTGTGCAGGTAAAATCCTTCGCACAGCATCCACGAATAGTTGGTCAGCAGAAAATAGTGTAGTATTATGTGCAAAGCCACACAATAGCCCTGAAACACAAAAAAAAAAATAATGTGAAGGAAGAAAAAGTGGAAATTCAATTTCAAAGACGGGGCTTTGAGTTTGATTAAGTCTGCTTACCGGACTGAGCTGCACGAGCTCCGCGTTGGGCACCACAACCAGATACCAAATGAGCCACAACGAACTGTTTACGGCAAATGAGCTGAACAGATTCATATGGAGCGTGATGCGAGCGCATTTCAGGGATCTGCAAATGAGAAGTGAGAAAGTTAGTTGATAGTTGATATCATTATATGATATGATATGATATGATAATAATAATAATCCCATATATTCCCTTGATATTATGATAATACTACTCGACTGATGATATATGAATATCATTCATTATACAATTTAAATATATATACTGAAATTTTATCAGAAATGTTTGGTTCCACTTAATCTAGATAATCCATATTATCTAAAAATGTCCTACAGAGCATCCCACAGTCGAGTAGTCGCAACTTATACAGTGTCTTCCACGTGGCCTTTTCCAAATATGATTACAAAGAGAATTCGTTTAATTCTCTTTTTCTTTTGTGTACCCAAATATTGACATACTTTTGGAAAAACACGTATTTGCATTTCACACGTCTCCCATTGTTGAGAGTTGGCCAAAACAGTGGATTTGCCAATGGGGCAGCCATACGAGTATAAGACGGCTAGGGGTGTGAGCCGAGTTTATTTCAATGTCAGCACTGAGCGCAGAGGCTGCGAGCTTTCATTTCTCATCTTTCGGTTCGCATCTCTATCGTGTTCTGTTTCGTTGCGGATGGGCTGCATTTGTCGAATTTTGGCAGTTGGCCAGAGAGCGTGCTGCATATTAATGAAATCTTGTTGGATCTGGCGAATTAATGCATGTCATGCAAATTGGATGCAATTCTCCGTGTGGATTGTCCACAGGTTCTGTCCACATTTTGCAATATGTGACCGCAATGTCAGGGATTTCTAATGCAATAATATATAAGACAGTTTTTACTGGCGCAGCTAGATAAGTTAGATAAATTGTGTTTAGCTAGAAAAAGGACTTTGAAATTTTGATGCGGTTTAAGGCAGCTTGCTGGCCAAGCTCCAACAGGATTACTGTCTGACTATATACGAGTTCAAGTGATTTTTGCATTTGAGTTAAAGTTGCTGCAGGAGAGGAAATCTCAGTGAAAATTTAAATGAATTTAAAGAATTTAATATTTAATATTATATATACAAATATTAGATTAGCCATTTAAGTTTTTTATTTTTTAAATTTTATTAAAAATATATAAAATATGAAATTTTTTTATTTTTAATTTGATATAAGCAATTTTTTTGTTTATTTTGAGAGGAACACTCATTAATTTTTGCATTAAAATGATTAATTTATATATATTTATTATTAATTATTTGATAGTCTTTAACCAAAGTCAAAGTAAAGTCAGCTTATTTATTTGCTCACAGTTTTGTTTGTTCAAATTTAAATATTTATATATTTGCTTAAAGTATTATAAAAATATTCGTGAAGTGTGAACAATTTTATTTTAATTGTCAATTAAACTAATTGAAATTCGCGAAATATTTGTGTCTGCGTTTAATTTTCACACTCAATTAATTTGCGCTTTTAATATACTCGCACTTGCACGTTAGTGTAGTTAAGAGCGTAGTTAAACGAAATTCCGGGCACATTTGGTGGCACGTTTTATTAGCCCTTTGCACACAGTTAAAAACGCTTTAGCCAAAGTTTAGCTGACACTGTTTCCATCTCTCTCTCTCGCTCTCTTGCGCCTGTTCTTACTCGCTGCCTTTGTCTCTGTCGCTCTGATTGTCTTGCTGTCTGTCTTTTTGTCTGAGCTGATAATAAACAAGCCAAGAGCACTAATTGTGCTGCAGACAAGTGGAAATTAATCGATATCCTGTTTGAAGAAGACACACAATTTAATACTCACTTGACGTACGACACAGCAAGCAATGAAAATGATAGAGAAGGTAGAAAGCCGTGACGAGACGAGAGGCGGAGACAGAGGAAAAGCTAGCTGCTGATGTGGAGGCCTTGGTAAGAAAGCAAATATTTTCTCATTTCCGACGTCAAGTGTGGCGGATTAAATGGGCGCAAGAAAAGTGCAATGAACAGACAGACAGACAGAGAGAGAGAGAGAGAGAGAGAGAGAGAGAGCGAGAGAGAGACGGAGACAGACACACACACACATGTTGAGCTCTTTGGCAGTTGATTAGAGAAGCGTTTGGCTCATCTTTGTTTAACAATAAAATTTGGCGCCAAGCACCAGGGTAAGACCATAACAGCAACTGGCAAATGTGACTCATTAGCCTTAAGTGCTTTTATACGACATTTCAAGCACAAGGTTAGCTAAAATTAGAGACTTACTTGAAGTAGCTCAAGATGGCCAACGATAGCAATATGGCCAGCAGCGAGATGCTGTAGCCCACCTCATAGATCAAGTTGACATTGTGATTGCGCTACAAATGAAAAGGAAATTTAATCACAGATTTTCAATTTAAATTTGAAGGTAAACTTACCGCCAAATCATCCAGATTCACGCAGGTGGTATAATTCGACCAGGTCCTGTTGGTCAAAGGATGCTTGAACCATTCGCCATCATCGCCGCACTCCTTGTGCGCATATCCTGTGAATCCAAATGAGTTTATCTAATATTATTATTTCTCGTTTATAATTAGCTTTCGCCTGAATAAACTAATTATAAATGCATTCACTTGGCGCTTATTTTAAATTATATTTTCATTAGTTTTCCCATTTCGAGATTGCAACTAAAATGTAGACGGCATGTAAACAATTTAACCGCAGCTAATTGATTGTGCACTAAATTGCTATTGGCGGTGCTTGATATATAAATATATAATGCTAATTTTATAGATTGGAAATATTTTCAATGATCGACCAGCGAATACTGCTTATTAGCGCAGATTTGGCTAGCTTTTATATAATTTTCTGATTTTTCTGCTAGTTAAGTAATTGCAATAATAACAATCAATTTTAATCATAATAATAACATTATTCCAACTAAAGTTAAGAAATTTCAATTGATCCTGTAAATGGTTTCCTTAAAAGTTTTTAAGTGCCTCAAGCATGTCGAATGCCTTGGCTCGGCTGAGTTATGCAATTTTCGTGCCATTGTTAAATTGTTATCGAACTTGTTGAAAGAAATCGCTTGCCATACACACACACTGAGAGTCTTGCCACAGCCGTAACAGCAGCAACTATTGTATTCTTGGTCAATGGGCAAAAAAAAACACAAGTTTCGAATACCTGTACTGTTGGGAATTTCACAGGTGAAGTTCTGATACGCTCGCTTTATCTATTTTACTATATCTCCCTTTCTTTCGCTCTGTTTGCGGTGCTACCCTTTTTTTATGCTCTGTTGGCACGCAGCAACGAAAAAATCACGTATACGCTCTGTGTGGCAAATAAGCAGCATGACAGGCAGCTAACAAAAAAGCATTGCCGTTGCTGCTGCTGGTGCCACTTCTACTATTGCCACAGCCACTGCTACTGCTACTGCCACTGCTAACCACATCCGACCAACGGAAGTGCCATAAAAGTTAATGGCGGCGCACTGCAAAGCACATAATCTTGTACAATCTGGCGACCCCGAGGCGCTGCTGCTGTTGCTGCTGCTGCTACAGCCGCAGTCTGTGTCTCAGCCAAAGGCGCGCTGCTGGCCAAAACCGAGTCATAAGCCAAATGTGCTGTAAGCCACATTTGCTTACTGTTAAACGCAACGCCAGCTCCCACCCTTTAACCGTCAAGTATGCTAGGCGCCATGTTTTTTTTCTACTTTTGTCCTTTTTGGCATAAACAACACACAAAAATGTCATTCAACTTTAGCTGAGACACGTGACAAAGCTGTTGCACGGCCGCTGTGAGCATGGCCTGCTGTTGCGTTTCATGCTAAACTGACATGGCACAGAGTTGAGTAATATGCCATAAATTGCCGTACAACAGTTGATTGTGATTACTTAATAGTGAGCGTTCAGTTTGGCTACAAATATTGCAATTTATACACTGAAAAAATATAAGATTTTTTTAAGGAAAAATATACAAAAAAAAAAAAATTAGAAATTAAAATTTTCATAACTTTTTGATGCAGAGTCAATGTAAAGCAGCTAGCAGGAGTGGTCTAGGAATCGTAAATTGAACATAGATTTATTTTCTAAATAAATGTATACAAATGTATTTTATATCTAAGAATCAGACTTTACAGACTTTACAAAATTTAATTTACATTTATATTTGCCTAAAAATATCATTAAACTTGATTGTAAAATCTGCAAAAATTTCATAAAAATATAATCATCTCCAAAAGATACAATTCGCGGCCCTATGCTGGGTATTTTCTAATTTCTTTTGTTTCTACTTTCCTTAATTCGTTTTTTTTTGTATTCATAAATATTTGAAATATATTCAACTTTTTATGTTGCTTTTGGCTTGCATAAACAATTTCATGCAGTTGTGAATAATTCATTATTATTGTATTCAAATGTTGCTGTTGCTATTGTTGGCCAACGCAGACAAGCAACAAAATGAAATTAAAAGGAGAAAAAAATGAAAGCCGCGAGCTAATAACAGGAAATTGCGCTTGGTTAATTCGTGAAGCGCTGCTCACATATGGGTTATGATACACAATTTGTATCTATATAATTAAGTAGGTTCAAAGTTTGCGGCTTATGTTTTTGATAGCATGAAATGTTAAACTTTTTTTCTTCGTTGAAATGTGCAACTTTTTTCGCTATCGTTTATTTATATAAGGCGTTTGGGCTTACTGTGTTGATGGAGAATTTAATAATGCGAATGTGGCACACAAGATAATAGCTAAAGGCAATGAGAGCAGGTGGAAATATATAAGCCAAATGGATGGATAATTTGATTGAAGTTGAATTTTGCAGCAGGCAAAATAATTAGTTTGCATTTTTAATATTTATTGACAATAAATTAAATTGTATTTTAATGAGTTTATGATAGGCGAAATTAATTGAACTTTGAAGGACGAAAGAAAAAGAAGTCTTAAATAAAAAATAAATATTAATAAATAATAAATACAAAAAATAAATTAAAAATAAAAATAAATTAAAAATAATAAATAAAACATAAATAATTAATTTGATATTGGCGTTTTTCTTAAATATTTTTTTTTTAGGATATGGATTTGACATCTAGGCCATTAGAGATTTCTATATATATTTTAAAGCGTTTTCTCTGGTAATAGATTGTTCTATAGAATTAATTCAATTTTTCAAGTGGCACTTGTGTCATTTTCATGCTCAAGTTTCTGGCATTTATTTGACTTTGTTTTGGATTTGCAGCTTTAGTTCGGATAATAAAAAACTTGTGAAACTTGTACAATTTACTTTTCGATGCTTCAAAACTTGAACAATGCTTCATTGTTTGCTGTTATTATGGTTGTTGTGGTTGTTTTTTTTTTTTTTTTCTTTAATGAAAACATATTTCACAGCAAAACTTCAGTTATTGATTTCCAACCAAAAAAAAAAAAAAAGGAAATTGGAACAGCTTCTGTGCAAAAAAAAAAAAAAACAATTTAAGCAGCTGCCGAAAAGCTGCTGCTTTATGCACGAGTACACACGCACACACACACACACACACATGAATATCATGTATTTGTGTGTATGTATGTTCTGTGTATTTAAGTCAACCAAATTGATTTGCCAGCGTCTTTTAATAACAGATGAAAGATAAGATAAAAAAAAAAAAAAAACACAGCTGCTTTCCGCCGTAGTCAACAGCGGAAGCGAAAATACGGCCTAAGAGATGCCTCCGTACACAGGGGAATGCGGCCAATTAGCATGTCAGGTGGAATTGGGGGCTTTGTGGTTTGCGGCTTATTCAGGCATGTGTTCTTCAGATTGTGTGTGTTTGTTGATGTTGCTTGGGGCACGCAGCCTTGCCTCAAGTGCCTGCCGTGGCCGTATTTCCGTTTCCGTTGTAATCTTGCGCCCGGAATTTGGCTGCTTTCGTCCATTTCATTTATATATTTGATTAGCTGTCAAAATCAGCTTTTAGCGTCAACTGGACGCCGGATGTCGAATGTCGAATAAACAAGTGCGCAAATAAAATAGCGTTACTTACGTGCCGGATCAAAGCCGGTGATGAAGCCCGGACAGAGCTCATAGGCGGAGTCGCCGGCGCGCGTGTCGGGCCAGCAAAGCCAGCCATCAAAGGTACCAGTGCAGTGAGCACCTAAAGACAGATTAAACAAATTGTATATTGAGCATTGTAGTGGGCGTGTGGCTGTTGTGGTATGTGGCATGCTGTTGTTGGCTTACCTGTTAGCGGCTGGCTGCTATTCAAGCGCGCGTAGCAGGCCGCACGCAGTGCATCAAAATCAGGTCCGCTTTCAGCAGCGCTGTTGGAAGCTGAGCTGCTGCTGCTGGTGCTGCTGCTGCCACTGTTGTTGCCGCTGCTGCTGCTCTGCTCAGCCATCGCTTAAGCGTTGCATGCAACAGAAAAGTCTGCTGCAAAAGTGTTGCAATTAGTTTTTTGGGGTCGACTCGCTGGCTTTTAATATGTGGCCAAATACGTTATGCGGGGGCCAAGCGCTTAAATCTAGGCAAGGCTTTTATAACTTTTGTATGAATTTATGAGTGTGTGTGTGAGTGAGTGTTGAGTGTATGGATGTATATGTGTGCGTGTGCGTGTGCGTGTGCTACACACGCTTCATTGCATGCATTCGCATATTTTTGTGTTTTACAGTTGGTTTGAGCCGCAATTTAATTGGTTTTGCGGCCAATTCGGTATGAATGCGGATTGTTGTTGTTGTTATTGTTGTTGTGTGTGGGTGGTTGTGCGTGTGTGCTTAACGTATGCACAATTTATTCATTTTGTTATTTTAATGCCTTTTCCTGTATTCTGCTGCGGGCAAACACAATTTAATTCGAACGCCCAAAAGTATACAATTCACTTTTTATGGACGCTTACAGCAAATGCGCACTATGAATTAAATATTTATTAAAGTGGGCTTCGAAACGCTTAAGCAGTTGACAGCAGCAGCCATAAAAATAAGCTTGAAATCTTATCGAACAATTAATATGCATTGAAAGTGAATTGAAAGTTGGCATTTGGCAGCTAAAGAATTTATTTAGGAAATTTCTCAATTTCAAGAAAATTCCTTGGCAATTAATTAATCAATTATTTGATAATTTATATATGTATTTATTTAAATATTTCTAAAACCAAAATATTTATTTGAATTTAAAATTTATTTTCTTGAAAATTCCAAAATTGCAATTGATGCAAGGCTTAAATTTGTCGCACAACATTCCAGTCATGCCATGCTGGCTAACAGCTAGGCAAACATGGAAATAGCTGTGTCCCTCACACACACACACACACACACACAGCTTAATTGTCGATAGGCTGGTTTGGCTGCGCTGTGCGTCGAGCCGGATGCGAGCCGAAGAGGAAGCCGTACCAAATAGTCCGAAACAAAGCGAAACTATAGCCGCAACGGCAGTCAACAGGCAGCTGAAAGCTGAAACCCAGTTAGCAACGAACTGATTGCGGCGGGTGGGCGTGGCAGGGTGTCGAACTGAAGGCCGAAGGCTGACGGCTCTGTTGCACATATAGCTGCAATCAAGCGTGGCGGGAAGATAGAATTAGGTTTAGAGTAGATGAGCTCAGTTGAACAAGAATGATTTGAGCGCGAAATAAACACAGGCACACACGCTCACACACATACATATGCACTTACACAAACACACACACACACACATAATGGCAGTTCGCACTTAAAGCAACAGCGACTAAATGCGCACTGAAATGAATTGTTGCAGGTGTTAAAACAAAGGCATAAGCGAGGTAAAAAGTGTTTAAGGCAGGCTAGCAATGCCTAATGGCTAAGTGTAGCTGCATTGCTGTGTGCGCAACACTTAGCCGGGCATAAAACTGGTAAATGCTGTAGGGCAACAGCGGCAGTTGATAAGAATAATGCATGTTTATATATTTATTATGCCAAGAGCTGAGCAGACAAATTTGTTTATTAACCGGCAAAAGCTATAAAAGTGCTGCCAATTTGCAGTAAGTCAAAGAGTGGGAGAGAAAGAGAGAGAGGGTCAGTAACAGCTTGGCAGCACTTAATTTTTACGAGTCCGAAGGCGACAAACTTGCCAAGCTGATAAGAGACTGGGGCAGGAGGCGGCGCGACTAGGTGAGAGAGCATTAAGCCAAAAAGTTGAGCTATTGATAGAAGCATACGCTAAATGCGTGCAAAAAATATCAAAGCACACTTAGCAGCGTTTACTTGCAGTCAATAAGTGAGGGTGTTGGAGTGTGCGTGTGGGCGTGTCATTGCGCCCAGTGCTAATAAAAATATTTTTACGAGTGCGTACGAACACACACACATCTTTGGAGGCCTGTGCACGCAAGGCAATAACAGAAATTAGCAATAAAAAATGCCTAGGCCAAAAGCGTGGCCCAAACACTCATCAGCTGGCGAATTGCGTGTGGTGGCAACCACAACAACAACAACAACAACTTCAATAAAACTGGCAACCCATAAAATGCCAAATGTACAAGCCAGCCAGAAAGCTCTACGGCAGCTCTACGGTACAGTGAAAAACAATGTTCGAATCGTAATTTCTTTTTACTTTATACAATTTTTTTTTTTTTTTGTTTTTATAGTGCAACACATATTAAGAGAGAGGCGGGAAAACAAAAGGTAGCGAAGCGCATGAAATTTGTGTGGCTTGTGAGCTGCATTTCGGTAGCTTTCGAACTGAATTTTCATGACAGCTCGCAGCTCGCGTTTCCGACCCACGCACACGTGACGTATGAGTAATGAAAACTCGCACATACATTGACTTTGCTTGCTTTGATGACTCTGTGTATGTGTGTGTGTGTGTGTGTCTGTGTGTGTCTGTGTAGGTGTTATTTTCAATTCGTTCGCTGTCAAAACTTTCAGCATCCATGTATAGTTTATTGCAAATCTTTCGAGTTGTTTTTCTTCTATTTTCAAATAAATCAGTTTTATTTACAATTTATTGGGCCTCATATATCATACAAAATCTCTCAAAATCTCTTCCGCTGATTTATGCGGCTTCGCACATGTGGGTGTATTAAGCACACATAAGCGTATGCTTCTTCAAATAAACAATCGGTGTACTTAAAAGCAATTACAAATAGCATTAATTTTCATTTGCCATGCAATAAGCATAAAAAAAACTGAGCAGCCGCATGACCTTGCATATTGTATTAAAACAAATAAATATATTTCTTTTTTGTATTGTATTTGTGTATGTGGGCAGCAGAGTACAAAAATATTCTTTGATTCACACAATACAAAGTTTGTTTATTGTTATTTTATAGTTGTACGTGAGAGTGTGTGAGTGTGTGTTCGTTTTTTTTTTAAGCTTTGTCAACACTGGGATTTGCGTGCTGTGTAAAATTATTACAGAGTATCAATTGTGTAGCTTTGTTTGCACTTGGGGACATCTGTTATGCTATATATATACATAGTTAACAATTCTGCATGGGTTATAAAGCAAAAATGGAGGATTTTCTGCACAACTGTTGCCAAATGCATTTAAAGGCTTAAATCAACAAATATGCATTTGCCAAATTGAAAGCAACAGGAGCAGCAAATGCAAATCCCTTTTTGATTTCAACTCCACTCAATCTGCAGGCCATTGAAATTCAAGGCAATATATGGCCGGCCTGTCAAGGCTTTAAACCGATTCTCAATGAAACGGTGCGAAGTGCCTTAAATTTTAGATTTTACAAATGTAAATTCCAAGCCATAAACAAGGATTTTCCTTTGAAATTGAAGCAAGGCTAGCAAAAATTCATAAACAACCTGGCCTTAAACTAAGCCCAAAACTAAGCTAAAAATCGTATATAGCGCATCTGATTTAAGAAAATATTTATTTAGTAATATTTTCTGTCACTGAAGCGCATAATAATTAATCAAAAAATGAAATAATTTCCCTCATAAAATAAATAATAAATAACAGATAATTCAGTGCTGTCATCTGCCACGTTGATTCCCATACAGGAGTCAAGCATATTTTTTAACGCTTTGCATTTAAATTTAAATTCAATTTAAATACACATAAAAATGCCAAAACCGTAATCAAAATACTAAAAAAAAATATTACGCATACGCCACATTGAGCATGCCGAAAAAGGAAAAAGCCGCATTTAAGGTGCCGCTTATCAGGCAGCGAGCCAGCCGCTTTTCATATCTAACAAACCATATATCATAAAATACATCACAATGAAGCGGAAACTTGAATTTTCTGCTGCTCGTCCCAACACTGCCAGCCGTCATGGCAATGCATAATGTTGGAGAGAACGCGCCGCTGATTCATACAGTGTACAACACGCATATTTGAAGATTTGAAGTGCACACAAAGTAGCTAATATATCAACAAATAAAATGCGAGCAGCAGCAAATGGGAAGCAGCTCGAATAGACCAAACATGGAAGTGCGCCACAGGATACATGTCTCTCTCTCTCTCTCTCTCTCTCTCTCTCTATATATATATATATATATGTATACACATGTATACATGTATATTATATATATATTCGTCATTCAGTCGTTTAGACCCCTCGATGTCACAGCATAACACATGCTCTTTATGTGTCCGGAGTGCGCTGCCAGGATTATGTCGGAACGGACAGCTGAGCAAATAACTCGACCAACTCCAGGCATTACAAAAAAAGGAGCAGCAAAAGAAAAAACAAGCATTGATAGAAATTACTGTTGCTGCTGGGTGGCTGGCTGCTGGCTGCTGCTCTTGGAGCATAACTCGCAGAGGCAATTTATTTATTTAGCACATGTTTTATTTTCGCCCTACTCTAGGGGCAGTCCTCCGCATGCCAGCATGCTGGGCTTAAAATCCAAATGGAATAATTTATAAACCTCAGACAAGGTGCTTACGGGCTGCTTAGCGTGCGTTAAAGGTCAAAGTGTTTGGCTTTAAAATTGCAAGGGAAATGTTTGTGCCACTGGCCCGAGCAGTGCATTGCTGCTTGTGGTTTGCTTTGTGCCACATTTTGCCTTTGTTGCACACGCTCGCTCGTTCTCACTGTCACAATTTCTGCTGCCTACTCATGCCATTTCCCCATTACTTTTCCAAGAAAAAATTCCATGTACTACGTGCCTCAGCTCATTTTTTTCCCAAGCGCTCGCCTTGTCAACAAATTGCTGGGCATTGTTACGCATACGCCGTGTGGTACACGCTGGTTAGGCCCCCGCAGGTTCATTGCTTCTCGCTTAACTAACCAGACAAGTTTTTGACTTGAGTTTGGGTTCTGGGCTTTCGGCTTTTCAAAATGAAATACGTGCCACACGTGTTAAATGCCGCTCTTTACATACGGTTTGTTATCCCGAGCAACAATTGCACAATTTGACAAAGCCCTCAAAGAAAGGAGGTGGCAGAGGCAGAGAGAGGGAGAAAGAGAAGGCTATATACATTTGCATATGTTGTCTTGGTACAAGCTGTGGCAGCTTGGGTGAGTGTGTGGCATGTAATGTGAGCCTGCGCCTAAGCTGTTTGTTCTTTTAATTGTCATGCGGTTGTAAAGTCGAGCGTCCTTAAGTTGCAGATACACACATATAGATATCGCTAAGGATACGCTTAAGCCTACATGACAGCGTGTTTGTGCTGCCCGGCATATCCTTTACAATGGCTGCCTTGGCAAGCAGCTGCAAAAATAATTTCGCACTTTCATTTTGGCAAGTTTTCAAGCTGTAAAAGTTAGCAACTGCGCTTATGTACTTTGATTTTTGACAAGGTTTTTTTTAAGAGACTGTGGAGTGGTGAGAGTGGCGAAAAAGGGGGGTGTTTGTTTTGCGTTTGGGGAATTGTTTGTTTTGGCTGCCTAGATAAAGTTAGAGCCTGTCAAAGCTGCGACAGCTTAACTTAAGTACAAAGAACTTGGGAACAAGCTTGTTAAGCGCGAACGCAAAAGCAAAACAATTCGCATTCGCATTCGCATTTTGATTTCTTGATTGTTATTTTTTACGCGCGTGGATTTGGAGGCATAACAAGTGAAGCTTTATTATGTAAATAATAGAAGTATATTAAACTAATAAGAAGCGACTGCAAGAGAAAAGAAGAAAAGAGACAAATGAGTAGGGAGAAGATAAGCAGAATAGACAGCAGAGAAGAGATATGAGAAAAGATAATAAGTGAAGAAGATCTTAAACTTATAGTAATCAAATATATATCGATAAATGTATCGATTACCTTATAGATCTCAGCGTAGAAAAAATAAGTTAAATAAAGCAAAGAGAAAATAAATTCGATAATTATGAAATCAGTCAGTTATCAATAAATTTTGTCGATTGACTTGCAGACTATTTACCATATTGCGATTTATAGTAAACAAGTACAAGTTACTTCTACTCTTAAATACTAGTAGTATTAACGATTGATTGTTACCATTACGAACTCCTAAGCAGACATTAAAAAACTTTTCAAGAGCTTCTTACAATCTTGAAGTGTCATTTTCGATTAGTTAAGTTACTTTTCACGCAGCTCTCGCTTCAATGAGTTTTTAGATTTTCATTTGTCGCTGTTCATTTGCATTTGCCATTTCTATAGAAGCTCATTTAATATTGGATCAAAAGAATTCATTCAATTAATGCTGTAGCCCATCTAATTGAGTTCCTTCAAGGCCGAAATCATTTATTTTTATTTGAAATAATATTAGGAGACAGAAAGAGAGAGAGAGAGCGAGAGGGAAGGCAACACGCGCTGACACTTCCGATCTATGTCTAAATATTGTGGATAATTCATAATAAAAACATTGTTTTTTGTCTGATGCTGGCTCGCAGCATCTACACTCTCAGATACAGAGAGAGGGAGACAGAGGGAGACAATTGATGCTGAATCCAGCCCAGCCAACACACGCACTTTTCCGCCCATCAACAATTTTCCGCACGTTTCGTTGAGTTTTGTTTAAAATGCTTTTACAATTGACTTGCCGCCACTTGTGGATGGGTGTTGAATTGATGCCTGACTGGCTGGGTGGGTGGCTGGATGGTTGGGTGGTAGGTGCTGTTTTCGAAGTTTCAGCCACATTGACAGCTGCACTCAACCACACACACACAAACAGTTGAGGCGTTGACTTAAATTGCTTTCAGCGCCTCATCTACAGATAAAACGAAAGTCCTGACCCTGACCCTAAGCCCCTGAACCCATAGCTAACGCCATCGCCTCAACCCGTTTCATGTCAATGAAAGTCAGTTTGATTTTCGTAAGTATTTTCTTTCCTCAATTCATTTGCCTGGCTACAGCAAATTTCGTTTTCTTTTTGCGCCTTTTTAGACAATTGCCGCTCAATTCATATGGAAATATATTTTGCTGTTTATTGTCTCGCTGTGGCTTATTCTCTATTTGTGTATCTGCATAATCAAGTATTATGGCCTCAAATGCTGCACAATAGTCGTGAGTCGTGTCCAGAGCCGGCTGCTGTCATTGCCCATAATTCTCTACAACAATTTCCCTTGTCGCGCATTTAGCGACCTTTTCGGCCTAATTTTGCCCGACTTTATGTATAACAAGTAAAAGTTGAGTTCACAAAAAGTTTGCCCTGGACAATGGTTCAGTTTTTGTATTTACTTGTTGCTTTCTGAACTTTGTCTTGTATTTTTTGTGTTTTTTTATTGCCTTTGTAAAATTTCTTGCAATTTCAATTTCATTTGTGATTTATGACATTTTGATTTACTTGAAATTGCCGCGGAATACCGCAAGGCTCATTCAAGCTACCAAGCAATTAAGCTTGATTTACTGATGTGTATATATATTTAGAGTGATAGAGAGAGATAGCTACCGTGTATATATGTTAATTGTTGGACTGTTCTTGAATAACATTATTCGGTTGTTAGTCAATATAAGCTTTGGTGTGGGAATTATATAAAGAATGGCAGGAAGTGCTGGGAGTAAAGTAATTAAGGCATTGTATATAAAATTGATAGAGCTTAAGTAAATCGAAAGATACCCCAACAGACTGAACACATACTGACTGTCGCCTATTTAAATGCAGGGTATTGAAATGCCCATCAAAGCCAGCTCCTTTCCTTCTTGATCGCTTAATAATTAAGCTATCAAATAGCTCTGGCCATTCAACGCTTAGAAAAACACAAAACTTTGACCTAACATAAATTTATCATGTAATTTTATTTTTGAAGCAACAGTAAGTTTTAATTAAGAGCCAAAAGTTGAGAACTTTAAAGTTCAGGCCGAGCGCAGAGCATAAAACTGCAATTACAAAAGACGCCCAGGCACAATGCTAACCAAAATCGATAATAATGAGAGAGAGAGAGAGAGAGAGAGAGAGAGAGAGAGAGAGAGGGGGGTCAAGTGCTCAGAGTGTGGCTTAAGAATTAATTGAACATATTTATGCTGGCGACAGCAGCTACAAGAAAGATACAAAAGTATCTTTATCTAGTCGTAGGTAGAGCTAAGCTCAACACGTGCTGAGTGCGCTGCACTTTTAAGCTGCAGGAAAACTTTTTGCTTAAGCAGAACTTGAAGAGCCTTCAAGAAAGTCGAAGCGTAGACATGATACAGCCGGCGGCCGGCGAGCTGCACGCAGTAGCTAATCAAGTTGCGCTCATTGGCGTAATTAATCCAGTTGTGTGAAGACTAATTTTTTGTGTAACGATACCCTGTGGGAATGCCAGCGTAGAGAAAGGGTATATCTATGTCTATGCAGACAGTAATATTATTTACAAGATTTTCATTAAACTTGCTACTATTTATGTTGCCTCTTGGAGACAGCTAAAAATACAGGGTATTTGACGATCGAGTTTCTCTGGTCTTTTCTTAGTGGTATCTCTACACATTTAATTAGAGACTGTGCTTGACAATGGCTACAGCCACAGGAACAAAAGCATAAATCTGAACAACCAGATGACTCGAGCAGAGGTTGAGGTTGTGCGTGTGTGTGTGGGGTATATCGGTGTATGGGGTATGTATAACACAAATGTATCTGCCGGATACAATCGCCAGCTCATTACAAGGCGCATACATTCATTTTTTTCTCATTTGTTGGGTGTGCGTGTGTGTGTGTTGTTGTTCATGTGTCTGCCCTAAACCAGTTGCCGTTACTGTTGTTGTCCAGTGAGTGGAACGCATTATGTTGTGCCTGGGCATTTTGGCTTATCTGATTTGCCTTTTGCCTTGTGCCTGCGCTGGCCGCCGGCCAATTGAATTTCAGTTTCTTTTGTGCTTTGAACCTTTGCTGCTATCTGTAAGATACATTCTGATAATTCCGATTGCTCGACTGGTTGCCAATTAAAATGACGTTCGCGATTTGGCCGAGAGATTTCCCGCTATAGTCGCTGCTGCTGCTGGTTCTGCTGCTGTTTCGACTAATTCAATAAGCTTGGCAAAGTTATGTGCCATTAAGCGGAATACCAACTGTGCGACTACAGATGGAGGGAGGATCTAAGTAGTGATAGACTAGAAGGATACCCTTTGAAAGTTATATTATTGAAGTAAAAAGTAGGAGTAAAGAGTTCTGGCCTATGAAGATGTATATAGGTGTATATATTTACATAAGAGTAATAGACTATGAAATACCTTAGGCATAAAATAAGGTCAAAATGGGCTCTTTTAAATTACTGAGTCTTTTACTTTATTGACAACCTTCTACTATATTAAAAGTCTTAAAAATTCCTAAGTAAGTTCTCTGGTATTTTTTATGAAAGTATAACATACTTTAGCTACTAGAATTTTAAACCAACTTCTTAAGCATGCACACTTACATTATGTATGCAAGTGCGTGACTTTTGAATACCTTGTACACGCAGCTCTCAAGCATTCTAGACTCACTAAAATAGAGAAGTCGGCACTATAATTATTTGTTTGGTGGAATGTTTGTTTAAGGAAAAAGTAACAATGCTGTCCAAGGTTAAATACTTAGAATTGATTTTGTGTATATTTTCAGCTTACTTGCTTAAATAATTTATAAGATTACACATGCGCATAACACCCCATCTCAACCCAGCGTTGCTTTACAGGGTATTCTAAATCTCTGCACCCACACATAGTTTCGTATAATTGAGCAAGTGACATCTGCTCTGCAGCATTTAGCAAATTATGGCCATTATACGACATGACAAACTTTCGCTTGCCTTTATGCCAGCAAAAAAGAAAACGAGGTCGAAATATATGCGAAATGCATAGCTCTGGAAACGGAGCACGAAATGGAGCTCGTGTAGCTCCTTCTATTGTAGATAATCGGAAACATATCTAGCTGCTACTGCAGCTGTATAATGTTTGCTGGCTGTTGTTTTCTGCTTTGGTTTGTGCTGCATTATTTTGCATACATCATGTGGCATGCAATATGCAGCATGCAACTGGGTTAACTAAATGCAGCATTTAAATGCATAGCAATTTCTGATTGGTCATTCCTGGACAGCAAAGAGGCAGAAACTGTTTAGCTGGCATCTCGGTTTGACTTCATTATGGGTTGGCTTCAGTTTGTGAGGGAGTGTTTGAGAAACGGGGATCGCCCAGATATTGAAATGATAAGAGAACTGTAAATTGTTGGGAATTCTTAGAAATAAAATTATGTAACAATTGTCAAATTGATAGATAAGATATATAAGATACGGATAGTATATATATTTTTGAATGACTGCTTAAAATATTCTACTATAAAAATTAATAGTAATATATATATTATAATAATATTAATAATTATAGTAGCTTGGATAATATATATATATATATATATATATATATATATATATATATATTATTTTTTTTTTTTTTTTTTTTTTCAAATACATTTAATATTTATTAAAATATATTTATTCTTTTATTCATATTTATTTGTTTTTTTTTATAAAAATTGTTTGAAATACAAAAATGACTATAGTACCCAGTAATTTTCTTTTACAATTTTGATATCTTTTTAATTATTTTTCTGTCAGAATCGTCATTTCATCATGTCTCAAAAATATCGTTAATTTTTACTACATAAAACCATATTTATTCTTTATTCTTTATGCCCATAAACTCGCTTGCCATAAAATGATCGCTTTAGATAATAACTTGATGATGTGTTTTAGATTTTCCAAGCAATTGCCACAGAGCTATTTATATTTATGCGCTATTTTTGGCTAAGTCATATGAGCAATAAATATTCATTGCAAATCAATGAAAGAAAGAAAATGCCTCAATGGATGTTTAAAGAAATGTTCTTAGGTTTAAGAAAATTTGCTGCGCTTGAGAACATCATCTAACACGCCGACCACAAAAGGGTCCTTCGCAAAAAATAAGCCATGGGCTAAGGCGTGAAAAGAAAGGCGAACCACAATGAAATTCAGACAGTGAATTATGCTGATGTTTTGAAGGAGGCTGTGGGGCTTTCTTAATTACCTGCAATATTGCAGCCACAAAAGGCGGCAAGCTCAAAAAAAGGCCATAAAAAAGGACATTGTGGTAGAAATGGCGGGGGCAACTTCAATTAAGCGTTTTAATTTTCAGTGGCTGAGCAACCAAAGCGTTGCCTTTTTGGGCCAGGACCATCATCCCACTCAGCTCAGCTCAGCTCAGCTCAAGTGCTGGCCGCAAAACACAAATATATAGTATGCAATAATTTAGCATAAATTACGTAGGCAAGGATATGCTTTACACAGAGTACACTTGACTTAATTGCTATTTATGCATATTTAATCAAAAGCCAAAAGTCAGCAAATGAATTTAATTAAAAGTGTTCCGAAGTCTTTGACCAAAGAACAAACAGGCAATAAGCCAAATTTTATGCGCAGGCACGAACTGTAAATCGAAAGGAACCAAAAAAAAAAACTTTAAGAACGGACAGCGCTCGCTGCTGTACTCGAATGCTCGTTGCCCCATACCCAATTGGCAATTGTTTAGCCTACGAATCGCCTAGACATTGATAGACCCACGCTCCACAAACTTGATGGCTACTATAAATAACAGGAGTAAACATCGTCCTGATTTGATTGCCATTGCGTGCAATGCGAGCGGCAAAGGATATCAACGGAATATCAATCAATGTTTATACACTATATATATTTGTATAAATCTATATATAAATATACAAATATATTTATAGAAATGCGCACGAAGGCAACCTGAGCAGCCATCAAGCACTTGCCGCTCATCAAATATGTGTCTGGGCTGTACGTTTGTTAAAGCGTTCGCAAATGGATGTGGCCATACGTTATAACACATGGCGTATGCGCAATCTCCACTGTCAGTTGCTCAATTTGCTATGTCCTACAATCAGCCTGTCCGCCCCGTTGCCCTTTAAGTGTTGTTATGAAACACTTTGCATTATTTATGCGCCCAGACCTCAATATGCTCGGATCCCAAAGCTCGTATTAGCTCGTATTTCGTATGGATTCTGATTGTGTGAGAAGATATTCAGGAAGAAGCTAGCGAGGCTAGGCGAAGCTTGGGTTAGCAGGCTGAACTAAATGCTGCCCTGTAATTAGTTGTGTGGTCAATTGAGCATACATGAAGTTCATAAGCTGCTTAAAGCTAAAGCTGCTGAAGGATTTTGATTTAAATTAACTCGGAGAATTTTAGTTCGGCTTTAGCTGCCAATGAAACCTTTGCAAGAAAAACAAAGCAATTGAAAATTATGGGTGGGGTTAAGATTAAAGAAGGTTTAGCTGCGGAGCATTCAGAAACATTTTATTCCTTTAACTAAATACGTTTGTTATGTCCAAAATGATGTTTGGATAACTTTTATAGCGCGTTTTGTATATGCAAATATTTATGTAATTAAAATATTTTCAATATAAATAGCGCACATATACAAACAAAATTTAATTTAATTTTTAATATAAACTGAAAATTTTGGGCTTATGAAAGGGAAAGTCAACTTGACATAAGCACCGACAGGAGTGAACTTTTCTTTTCTTTTGATTTCTTAAGTATTAATATAAATAAATAAAATAAATATATATAAATAAATTTATCTATATAATATATCTATTTATTTAGCCATCATGTATTCATCCCCCATCTATATTTTTTAGGATTTATATACCCACATTTATCCATTTCCATTTATCTAGAAAAGTTCAATTTACCTCCAAGTACAGTTTACACTTTTAAGTTTAGCTTATAATAAAATTGATATAAATCCTTATTTATTAATTTATTTACTACAGCCATTAGTTAACTCTGATTCACTCTAACTTATAGCCACTTTTATTGGCATAAAGATTTACGACTGCGCGTCGAAATAGATTTATTGTGCTAGTCATCAATCAATTATAGCTTATGATATCATCATTAACTGACATCACATATTAATGGCATATTAAGATACCCACTTAAGGAAATTTACAGGGTATTATTAAAGGTAGCTGCACATAAATAGCAGCTGTCGTTGACAGTTTTTGTGGCTTTAATTCTGACTGTGTCTCTCTCTCTCTCTCGTTCTGCGGTCAGCCAAATAGAATTGGGTCTAAACATGGTAGTCGAACAGGAAATGCTGCCAGGAGGTGTATGTTCGCATTTTTCTTTCTTTTTTTTCCATTTGAAGTTTGGCAGTGAAATGCTGCCACAGCCGAATGGGGCAAGGGTGTGAGGGGCTAACAGCCAACAGCCACAAGCCGGAACTTTTCGGTTTGTCTAATTGAAAGAAAATTTTTTGGCAATGCTGCTGTTATGTTGCTGCTGCTGCTCTGTCCCTTAACTAATTAGCGCCTGTCAGAATGGTTAAAGCTCAGTTTTTGGTAGTTAACAGCGAGCAGATGGCTCATTAGCCAAGGGAAATGGAAATGCCAGAGTGCAGGCGTGAATTTAGCAACAATATTGTGCGATATTTCAAATGTTGGCCCATTCGTATGGAAATTGAACATTTCTGTCAGGCATTTCAGTGCGACTTCTGTCACTTTTTCCTTTTAATTATGTTCTGTGCAGTTCTTTTTAATTGCAGAAACGTTTGCGGGCAGGGGAATTGAACTTTGTGTGTGTGTCTGTGTGTGGGCGCTGCTGCCGCCCTGCTCTAATGCAATTTTCATGTTGTCTGCCTTTGCATGTTGCAAGCTGAATGCACAAGAAGCTGCTGCTGCTGGTGCTGCCACAAATGTGTTTATTTATGCCACGCGCCGGCGTTTCACTTGGAACACTGCCACATGTGCCCAGCCAACCAGCCAGCGAGCCAGCCATCGAGGCAACATCGCATAAATATATTGCGCATACGCCACATATTGTCGCCAGGTTTTGCCAAAGCACTAACCTGATTTACGCATTCAAATGCAAAAGACCCCAAAACAACTAAACCGAAAGACCCATGAGCAAATGTCTTCATTTGCATTCAGCTTGCGATTGGCTTTGCCTCTGCCTTTGCCGTTTGGGTGGGTGTGTGGCAGTAGGTCAAATGGCTTCAAGAGAAAAAGCTAAGCAGTTTGTTGAATGCAAATCAGGAAGTAAAACCACTCTTGAAGCTTTTTCGTTGAGACTAAGCTTTTAAGCCAAGCATTCCTAAGACCTGTGAATGAATTATAAGCAAATCAAATACTAAATAATTTAATAACTCTGCTTGAGCATGAATAAACCTTTTAAATGTGATAGAATGCAAGCGCAACACATCAAATATTTAATAACTGCTAAAGAGTGAGTGATTGATTTTCTGGGTGGACTTTGGAAAGTTTTGACCCGGGATATTTCTTGTTGTGGATTATTATGGGAATTTATTCAAGTTACTAGTAATCAAGTTGATAGCTATTGATATCTGCAACATTATATATCTATTTATACAAGATATCAAGTTATAAACAAGAAAGGCTTCTCTATCGTAAATCTTTGAAAATAACATTATAAAGCCATTTTTCACACTGCTCACTTTCATATACATTTTAAAATTTATTTCTGGATTAATTGCATTTTGATTTATTTGTCTATATTTGTCTGGCAAATTTTGACTACAATATTCGCCTGTTGTAAAATATTGTTTGAGAAATTTTCAATTTTATTTATGGCATAAATAATTTATGATATCTTCATCATTTAGACTGCAGTCTATGAAAAGCTTTTCCCGTTTTGTCAAATTAGTAAATAAATTTGTTATAGTACATTGCTAATATATTTAATGAATAAGCAAACTCTATAATTTATGTGAAATTTCAAAGGGTATCTGTTATCTTTTTATGTGTGTTTAAAATTCTTATAGATAACTTTGTCTGTAGAACTGAAAAGTAAGCAAAGAAATGATGGACTTTGGTATAAATATCATCAGATATGTCAGTTGAAAAGATATGCCCTGAAGATAAATTTTATAAATAAATATGAATATTGTATATATAAATACTATAAATATAAATATTATGAATATAAATTGTATAAATACAAAAATTCTATATATATATGTCAAATATTAGTTAGCATTAATTATTATTTTAATGATACTGTTTATTCTATACTGACTAGCAGACGTTTTTTTTTTTATGCAAGCAAAATGTATTAAATACTTCCCGATATCATAAAGAACCCAATCTTGTTTTCTTTTAAGAAAAATAAAGAGTCTTTCATAAAAATTCCATTGCAATTTCAATTTAATTCCCCAATGATCTATTATAAGTCCAATTTCCAAACAAACTTTAGCTATCTTTTGTATCAAGCCAAATTCGTGTCGATTTTGTTTATTGAAATTTTGCATAAAAATCACATTTGGCAAAGTTTGTCAAAGTGTCAAAGACACTCGCGCAGCTCTGGCTACTGCAGCCAACACTCACATTTAATTGCACTTTCGCATGCCAAGACTTGTTGTTGCAATTGCGATTTGCGATTTGCGATTTGCGATTTCTGGAGCCGTGCCCAGAAGCAAGAAGCAGCAGTAGCACACAGCAAAGTGTAGTCAGTGCGTGGGGCTTGCTTTCGAAATTTTAAAGGTCTTTTGACGCTGCTTTAGGTGCTATTTTGATTAGCAGCTGTCAACGCGTCAACCGAAATGCCAAATGATGTTTGACGTTTGACTTCCGTTTGCTTATTGATAAGGTCTGTGACTGTCTCCCACTCCAACTCTCTGGGTCTCCCTCTCCCACACCGTATGTGACTCCACACAGTGAACGCTTGATATGTCAATCAATTGACTTTACAAATTTAGCAAATGTCGCGCTGAGCCTTAAGGCATGAGCGAATGAGGATTTCTCTGCTGTAGCCGCGAGGCGTTTGTGAGTAGGCGGCGTAGGCGTGGCACATGATTTATGGGCTTGGCAGGCATGACATGTAAAACAAGCGAACTGCGAATACTTTGCCCTAACACACACTTACGTCATTATCTAAAGAGCATATCAGTGTTCGTTGTTAAAAGTTGCTGCAAATCATCTTTTGGCATCGGATAGCCGCTGAGCAACGGCAGCAAACGGAAGTGGCCCACCGACAAAGTGCATGCAACGTGGCAACAGGTGTTGCCTAGCTGGCCTATCTTACCAAAGGCCTTTAATTTATGGCCCACACTGGCGGCTGCTGCTACAGTGCAGCGTGGCGCAGCTTCGTGCGGGTCCTGTTGAGCGCGAGCTCAATTGATTAATGTTGGCGGCGCAGCTCCAAATTGAGCGTGGCAGGTAGAAGAGAGAGATAAAGAGGGAGAGGGAGATAGAGCTGGATATGCACACAGGCTATGGCTGCGCCTATGGGCTTTACTTTGGCTGCTCAAACCAGTTGTCTGGTCTTGTCAAAAGATGCGGCACGTGTGACATGTGCAGCATTTGGTGTTGCAACTTTTGTCGCTTGTCGTTGTTGTCGTCGTTTGCTTCATTAGCGCTGACAGCAGCCCAAAAGGTGTTCGCATCATCTGGCATAGGCTGAGGTCGCTGTGTGGCCAAACGAAAAAACAAGCCTTGCTCTGCCATGGACCTGTCAAAGGCAGTGCCAGCAGTTCCAGCTACAAAAAGAACTGCCAAAAAGGGGCACAGAACATAATCAACAGCAGGTGGTTGGGGCTGGGGTGGCCCCGTGGAGTCTAGTTGGAAAAATTTCAGTGTGAGCGGCAAACAAAGTTAGCTTTGAGTATGTTTGACTAGTAAAAGTGCAGAGGACTGACTAAGCATTTATAGTTATGTTATATATAGTTATAGGTTTATAATTATATACGGATTTATTTAATCTTATACATAGCTGTTAATTATTATTATAATTTAGTTACTTAGCTAGTTAACTAAATGAAGATTAACTTAATTTCTTCTAAAAAAATTAATAAAACGTAAATATATTTTTAAATTTATTTAAAATAATAAATCTAAATTTATTGACTTCAATTATATTCTTTTTTAAATTTAATTGCGAATTAAATTTTGTAAAAAAATATATATATAAAATTTATATATATATATATATATATATATATAAAATTAAGTAACATATTTTTTTAAATTAATATAAATATATATTTTAATTACAAGATTAAAATATCATAATGTAGAAGATTACGATATTTTTAATAAATACAAATATTTAGTTTAATTAAAAGATTTAATTTAATAGCTATAATTAAATTTCATTTAAAATATAATTAAATTCGATAGATTTATATTTATTACTTTAAATAAATATTAATATATATATATAGATATTTTAGAATTAATTAAGTTGGCCAAGCAAATTCGTAATATTATTGACAAACTTCATAATTTAATCACTTTTTGTTTTGTGCCTTAATTACTGCAGTATAATTCCCCAAACTCCCGTAAATTTAAATTAAATTTCAACTAAATTGAATCGTATAAATTGTTCATGAAGTGGCCCGACTCTAATTGCGGCGGCTCACAATTCAAACTTGAAGTCTCGAATGGGCATCGCAATGCAGCGCAAATGCTGCAAATGGGTAAAGCAGGGCCTGTTCTTAGCGACTGGAAGCTGGACTGGCAGCGAGACTGGAAATGGGACTCGCTCTTGCCTTTGCTATCAGCTTTAACTGCAAAGCAAAGCAGCTGGCTTGGCTTTCAAACGTTTAGCACAAGGCAGACAAATAAGTTGATTGTTTTCTGCTGTAGCCGGCACGTAAATGATACTGACAGCCAGAGGTGGGGGCCGGGGGACGGGGTGCCTTAGGGGGTAACAGGCACATGCCAGTTGAATCTCTCTTGATGTGGCATCGCGCCTGTCCAGCTGCCAGCTGCCAGCAGCGAGCTGCTTCTCGGCTAAAGCAACAGTTGAGACAAAACTTAATTTCTACATTTGCTGACACGATAACAACAAAGCAACAACAAAAACAACAACAACAAAAGGCGGCTGTCAGATCGTATTTACGGCAGCCGTTGAGTGGGTAAACTGGTAACAACAGTAGCTCGCGCCACTGGGAATACAGCTCATCTTCAAAGAGGCGATTTGGAGTTGGGATGGAGAGAGAGAGATAGAGAGAGAGAGAGAAAGAGAGAGAGGAGAGGGGGAGAGAGAGCGAGAGCAGAGCCTATTCCTGGGCATCGATTCCATTAGATGCTTTTAGTGCTTGTTAAATTCCAATTAACAACTTTTTCTGCCAGTTCGGCTGATTGGCGATTTGCTGTTGTTGCCTTTTAAGGGCGTGGCAAGTAACCGCCCACCCCGCTCTCGCTCGCTCACGCACTCTCTGCCTCCTTCTTGTCGCTTCGCGTTAATTGAACCCGCACACACAGTTGGCCATGTAAGAGTCACATTAGTTGTGTAGTTTGTTTACCTGTCTGTCAGTTGGTCTACCTGTTTGTTTGTTTGTTTGTTTGTCACGCAACTGTTGCACGTAGCACGCTGAAAGGCCAGAGAGAAAGAAAGAAAGAAAACAAAACCTGCACCTGAGTCAGTGCGGCGCACGCGCGTTTTGCTAGCGTTTCGCGCGCGTTTTTTGCATTTGTCTGTTGTTGCTTTATAGACGCGCATAACAATTAATTTTAATTTTAATTTTAATTTGCTTAGCTTCTAGCCAAATGCGGTAATCGAGCGGCCAGCTGCGCCGCGAAAGCATTTATGATTGACCATTCGAGTATGATGAGTTGACTAGCCCCTGCCATCGCTACCCTCTCCTCCTCTATCACCTTTCATCATAATGAAAATTGATTGAAGCAATTTCAATCAACAGACAGTTTTGCGCGCCAAACGTTTTTGTTGTTGTTGTCTCTGTTTGTTTAGATTTGGTTTTAGTTGTTGCCTTTGGTTGATGGAAAATGCGGTTTTGATGTTTACAGCTTAAAATAAATGCGTGGTATTGCAATTAATTTGAAAATGCTTCGTGCAATAAACATTGTACATCGTCGATGAAAAACCTGTAATGATTATAAACGCCCAGCGAGAAAATTAATCTATTTTGGCTTTAGGCCAACGAGATGATCGAGTTTTGGCCGCTCATCACTGAAGTTCAATGTGCAAAAAAAAATCAGCTAAGAAAATACCACAAATCGGA
The DNA here is from genome assembly GCA_035045555.1 of Drosophila fulvimacula. NCBI lineage: Eukaryota > Metazoa > Arthropoda > Insecta > Diptera > Drosophilidae > Drosophila > Drosophila fulvimacula. Next base: position 5,074,708 of record JAWNOX010000191.1, read on the forward strand.
TCAAATGAAGAAAGAAGGAAATTGTATAAGATTAATTTGATTTTGAACTGGAAATAGATAGCAATAAAGCAATCGTTACTGTTGTCTTTCGCATTAACAATATAAATAGTTATCGTTTAGGCATTCAACATGAATGAATTTGTATACTCTTTAGTAAACTGATAGCAGGGAAAACGAAAGCGCTTAACACAACGAATAATAGATGTGCTGCTTGAGCTGTTTGCTGAGAGGATATAATTGTTATTATTATTATTATTATTATTATTATTGTTTGCCATTTGCCATAGAAAATTAATTTTAATTCAAATTGTGGTCGATGGGAATTTAAACTGCATTTGCTTGAGTCTTTATGGATAAATAAATATATAATTAGAATTATATATATTATTGACAGAAAATGTACAACAATTATTCAACTTCAATATATTATCTACAGAAATTCATTTATTGTTACTTCTCCATTAATGATTGTTTTTATTATTATCGAGACTTGAGAGATAAAGCTTAGCAATTATTTTTACTATGAATAGTTTCTTAGAAAATATTATAAGCATTAGGAACATTCGGCACGTGTTGGAAATAGATAAATATACTAAAATATATAAATTTCTGTTGAATTTGGTTTATAAATAGGTTTGCAATAAATTATAAATGCTGAAAATCAATTTATAAATATTTGATTTGATTTTATTTAACTTCATTCCTAAGCCAGGACAAGTGTTAAAAAAAATAAACGAATATTTAAAATCAAAGTCTAAAATTTTTTTTATAAATATTACAAAGTACTTTGTAGATGCAAAATAGTTGCATAGATTAGAATATTATATCCCTAGTATCCAGATATAATTGATATAAACATATATTGTATTCCTAGGCAGCTTTTTACATTAAATAATGAAATTAATATTTATATTAAATTAATTTAAAATATAGCGCATATTATTTATGAAAATATGCATAACTTGTAACATTTTCAGCTGACAAACGCGCAAAAATGAATTAAATATAAAACTTCAATATTCATAACTTTCGAAAATATTTTTTGATTTCTAAAATATATATAAATATTAATATTATATAATATATACAAATTTATAATATATAATATATAATAGAGGCAGACAAGTAAACTACACTCATCTTAATCTTGATAAGCCAATTACTATAGCAGATTACTTCACAAATAGGGTCTAGTTATCGATGTAGCTCGGCGCATGACTATATTCTCTTAAAGTATATTAGGTATAAAATTCTATAACTCCATGAATAATTTCATTTAAATTAAATACAAAACTGCCCTAAGTTAATATTTTCATATACATATATAAAATCAAGATCGAATCGCGCTTATGCAATGGCACAGATAACGTCACAATACTGTAGAATTAATCTAAAATATATACCTACTGCTGGCTGAGGCTTATCTGTTCTTGCCCTCAAGGAGAACCCAAATGTATTCGTCAGCAAAATTAAGAATTATAAACACACTAGTCGCATTTCCTAGATCTAGATATATATTGTATATCTATAAAATTTCGAAAAATTGTGCTTACAACTGAAGCGATGCGTCGCCAATTTTCGCTTGAATTTCTGACGTTGTTTGCCTGTAGATATATGTATACTATATATATCTATATCCATATGCAAACTAAATCTAGTGTCTGCCATTATTTACTTATTGTATGGTTTGCATTAGCGACCACGTGCACAGCAGCAACAACAACAACAGCAGCAGCAGTAAAAGGAGACAACCAACCACCACCCACCCACTCAGCTCCCCTCAGAATGCAGTCAACAAAATGCCGTCGCATTTTGGCTAAGACTCGTGTGCATTTGCCCTGCTGGCAAGTTGAATTGTTTAAACTAAACTGATAAATGGCTGGAAAGCCAAACTGATATAGCGTATACGCAGCGTACAGTACACGCAGAGGATGGGGGTGGGCGGGGTACAGGGAAGGGGGCGCCGTAATGTCAAATAGACAATAAACGTAGCAAATTGTATTTACTTACAAGCTGCGCTGACTGCTCGTTAGGCTCAACTTGTTACGGCCAACATTTGACAAATTGTTGCAGATACATCATGGCGATCGTGCCACAATGATAAAGGCCAGCGTGAAATCATCGGCGACAAATCGATTACTCGATAAGGCGCGATAGAATTTTGCATTTCGAAGACAATTAGAGACTAAGATTGATGGCTTTGCAGCGTGCTGGCCAAGATTGATGCAGATTGTTGCAAAGGAAAATGGAAAATGAAAACAAAAAAAAAAGGCGAATGTCGTCTGCATGCCACATGCCGCATGCAACTTGTCTTGCCTAATGCTCGTTTATAACTATGCCACGCCCACACGAGCGATTGGCCTTAATCAACTTACCCCGGAATGTGAAAAGCGGCCTTCGGCGCTGCAAGTTGCTGCTGCTGGGTAGCTGACGGCGCGTCGCTTGCCACGTCCTGACTGCAGGCTCGGCTCTGCTTGGCTTGGCTTGGCTCGTTGACGTTGTCAGCAGTTAATTGAATTAGTTGTTAATTTATGGCAATGTTTTCACTGGGAATTTTGAGAATGTGCCTCAGCCCTCTTAACAAAAGGCGGCAGCACTGGATGCTGCTACAGCTCGGGGCATGCCTTTGGCGACACAGACACAGGCAGTGGCACACAACAAAGCTGCGCCGCGCTCTCAACTCCCAGCTCCCAGCTCGAGGCTTGATTAAATGCCTGCCACTTAAATTGGCTTTTAAGCGGCACGCACTGCAACCGCTTGATAACGCAAATCAGCTCAAGTCTTAGCCTATTTTCATTTACACTTGTCACACAAGAAAACGCTACACTAAACACTTATGTAGAGCGGTTGAAGTACATTAGCTGTCACATTGTATATGAAGTCATAAATAATTTTAATTTTTTATTTGATCATTTTTCATATCTAACGTCTTTTCTTTCAAATTTGAGCGCGCCGCTTGGAAAATTCTATTTTCCGCTTTTGAACGTGTGAATTTCGCGGCTGTTGAACGACAACTGAAATCCGCAGAAACCAAATGATTCGAAAGGCCACGCAACAATTGCGCCGGCCGGCTGTTGCCGCTACTCAATTTCCAATCGGGTTGCATGTTTAGTTAACAGTGCCAAATTGAGTTTAACATTGCCAATGTGAGTTTAACAGCGGAGAGGCCCGCGCTCAGTTTGAATTTAACATTTATGTGAAGTTTAGGACAAAAGTAAATTAGAGATTTTTTTATAGTTTTACAAACCATTTAAGTTATTTATTATATATAATGTATATATATATAAATATATATAAAGTAAGCAAACGTGCCTTTGCTTTGATGTATTTGCTATATGCTGATAAGCTTTTTACTATGAACAATTTTTGAAGTACTTTTTGATTTATTTGTGGACTGACGCAGTTCGTAAATCACAATCAATGTAATCAACATTTCTAATTGTTGTCTAATTAAAATGTGACTTGGAAACATTATCAATTTTGTTTTCTATAATTAAAAACTAGAGCTATTAAAAGAACTGAGCGCGCGTGGCCTAAGATTTGTTTCAAATATATTTTTAAAAATCATAAACATTTGCCTTGATTCACAATCTCCTATATGACTCTTGGTGTGCCTGTTCTCAAGTAATTTTCATGCTTTGACACACACAAATTGAGATATTTCTATAAAAATTGTAGTTCTTTATCACATTAGATAAGACTTTGTCAACACGCAGTCAAACTTCGATAGATGCGTCAAGTATACGCGCAGTATCTATCTGTAATTGATAGTAAAACGCTGACAATGCTTAGATAGTGCCAAAGCAAAGAAATTATCAAGTCATTTGCTGCAACAGTTTTCAAGTGGGTTTCTATAAAAGCTTAGCAAAACTTGTAAATTTTGCACTTGACGTATTTGTAGGCAAAGGGAAAGTTATAGTATTATAATAGGTAAAAGATCTAAAGAATAATACAAATTAAATAATACTTACTTAGAAGCATATATTCAGTGATAGATATATAGATATATCTGTTATGACACTCTTAAGTTTTTAAGTTTTTTCCTCTTTGAGAAGCTCAATAAAAATCCTAAAACTCTCATTTTCAGTTTATTCAAATTTTATTTAGCGAATTTCCGCATCACTTCGAGCTTTTTAGGCCACGGTGTAGGTAAAAGCGAAGCCAGCATCATTTGCGTCGTAGATTTCATCGCTGTTGAAAAGCACCAACAAAGGACCTGGGTTGTTGCCTGCGAGAGAGAGTGAGACAGATACAGAGTGAAAGCTTTTGCGAGCTTTTGCTTAACTTACTATTGATAACCACATCGCCATTTGTGGCGCCACAGAAGTAGGTGGCGCGTTCGTTACTCTCCACCAGCTTAGCCTGTGGCACCATCAAGAAGTCTGCGTTTTGAACGCTCGAGCTACCGCTGCGATAACAGGAGTTGTCGGTCATCAAGGAGCTGCCGGCGGTCTCGGCACCCACATGGAAGAAGTACGAGCGAATGCTACAAAAGAAAATAAAATAAAAAATCAGATTTTTAGCTCAAGAAATTCTTATAGTAAACCCACTTGAGGGAGGAGGTGTATGTGGTCCTGCGGAAGCAAATGGCATAGTTCATGTGCGAAGGATAAATGCCATGGCCGTCGTTGTAGTTGAAGGACTTGACCGTGCCCTTTGCGTCGGGGAAGTACTGCAGGCAGCCAGGCGGGGCAATTAGAAAGCCATCCGTAAAGGAACTGGCGCGCACCTGTGGCTCCTGCACATCCATCTCCACCTCCACCTCCATCTCCGTCTGGTAGAGCTCACGCACTGAGGCACCAGCAGGACACTCGAGCTGCGTCACCACCATGCTCCATTCGGGCGTGGGCAAGGACACGCCGCCGGCACGATTCGCCAGCGAAATGAGCAGATCGACACGGCTCACACCTGCCGTGGCATTAAAGGGCACATAGATATGCTGCCAGATCTCCACGCCGCACAGACGCAGTCCGTTCACCTCGAAGAAGTCCTCCGTGCACTCGGCGGTCCTTAGGCCCGTCTGTGGCTGCTGCTGCAGCGTGGGCTGAGCCAGAGTCATGGCGAAATCGATGCGCAGCTGGCAAACGTATTTACTGTACGCATTGATGTGATATTGACATTCGCGTGGCGGAATCGCCGGATTCTCCAGCTTAATGTCCTTGGAGGCGGTGGTGCCGCCGCAGTTCGGCTTGGCCACAGACGCAGCGCGCACACGACCCGCCAGCAGCGCAGCAGCCAGCCAGACAATTGCAATGTAGCTCTTCATTTTCCGTTTTGACATCTCCGGCGATGCCTGCACGGCCTTTTATGCCTGCCCAGCCATAGCTGAGCGTTGAGCTAATTAGCATTGTCGCGGCGCCTCGATAAGGAAACTTCTTCTTTTATCGCGCACAGCTGGGGGGCTGCTCTATGTTCCCTGCGTATGTTCAATTCTGCAAAACATTTTTTAATTAAAATTCATGTACTTATAGCAGTTGACTAGATATAAACTCTATAAATAAAGTCTGTATACAAGAGAAACAAAACGAGAAGGTGCAAATAATGATAATTTGTATTTGATTATATTTTTAATTTCGGAGAGAGTTGTTGTTGTGAGTGAGGTGTTGGCTAAGAGTAAGTATTTAAACAAGGATAACGCAAGGCAGGACCCAGAAGATGAACAGCTTTAGCTTAGGAATTCGGCATAATTTTATAGTTCTACAATTATTTCTGAATTTGAATTAAAATTTAAATGTTATTAAAGCTCTTCATAAAGTAAGAATTGAGTTAAAGAAACTAAGAGTTTATGATATATAAATCTCGATTAGCTTAGTAATCAAAGAAAAGTTACGGCGACAATTTCTAGGCAAAGACACCAAAGCTTAAATAAAGATAAATAAGCAAAAGTGGCAAGAAATAACGTCTCAGAGTTTACACTAGTTAATGTATGCTAAAAGAAAGCAAATATTTGCTCAGTTTAGTTAAATTTAATGACGAGACGAATTCAGCTGGGCATTCTGGAATTTCATTGATAAATAATCAATAGCGCAAATCAAACTTTAAACACTCCATTTTATTGATCGAAAATTAGGTATGATAATCAATTCCTAAAGATTCCATTGCTTGATTTAGGAAACTGTTCAAATAATATAAAAAAGAGTAAAATAAAAATGAATACCTACAAAATAATAAAATTAAAATGAACTAATTATTAATTAAATTAATCATAAAAATGAATTAAATAATAACATTTATAAAAAATAAATAAAAAAAAATAAAAAGTATAAAATTCGAAATAATAATATGAGAAATAATAAATTAAAAAATAGTATATAATATATAAAAAAAAAACATAAAAATATAACATAAAAAATAGTAAAATAAAAAATTAAATTACATTAATTAATTAAAATATAATAAAATATATATACAGAAAATGATATATAAGATATTTAAATAATAAATAAATAAACTTAAATAATTAAAATAAAATAGTTTTCAATAATTAAAATTTTCTCTATTGTTTTATCAAGATTTGTTTATGTATTATTATTTTATACCTGATTTTCTTTCCATTGTGTATATTTAATTATTTTTATCATTGTTTTATTTTTTATTTTTCTCTAAATGATGCCCGATTTGTTTTATAGTTAAAAATGGAAAAGTTATTTTAGCCGAAGTGCATAAATTGTTCTTGTTTATTTTCATAGCACATCTGTTGCACTTGTTGCCGACAATGGAAGCAATTGCTATTGTGCAATTTTTGATTGGTGATAAGGAATTGATTGATTGATAATTTCTTCTGTCATATTCACACACCAATTTATCGGCCGCATCACTTTTACCACTAACCATTAGCGCAGCACGAGGGATGTGTAGCAACTTTTCACTTTTTGACATCATCGCGAGTGTAAGTCGAATCGGAGACAGTCTTGCCATGGTAAACATAACCCAGTTAGAGTTTGTCGAGCAGTTGAGGTTCAATGACTGGGGCTGGACTCGGTTACATTTGAATATTCATATGACCATTCGTAGCCGTAGCCGCAGCCGCTGCCGCTGCCGGACTTCAGATTTGGGTCCGCTCTTAGATTCTACTTACCAAATATTGACACAAAGTGCTTCTAACACGAATATCACATCAGCGATGACGCCGACGGCGACGCCATCGTCGCTGCCCGCGTCTGTTGGGCTCATATAAAAGCAGCTACGCCGCCTGCAGACATTGTCAGAGTCAATGTGAAAGTGTTGCCGGTAGCAACAACAACAACAAGTGGAGGAAGAATCTATTCAATTAACTAAGGATTATGTTAGCGTTGAGCTGGTTCTATTTGCTGGGCGTTGGCGCCTGCGCCTGCGCCTATGCGCAACAGGAGAAGCAAGCTGGAGCAGCAACAGCTGCCACAACGGAGAAAATACTCGTGAATCAAACTGAGGAGCAGCTGGCCAGTGTGCCCGGGATTTGGCGACAGGCGCGCCGACGTAATACGCTGGCGGATAGCTGTACCACCAACGCTGGTGCAACAGGCACTTGCCTCACGCGCTTCAAGTGCATGCGTCAGGGCGGCACAGTCAATGGCTATTGCGGCACCTACGGCGTCTGCTGCGAGAGTAAGTGTAGTGATTCCACCTCTTCGTCTCCCTTTCTGTTTATTTCTCTCTCTGTCTTTCGACAGCCAACATGGCGTGTGGCACCACGACTCGCTTGAAGCGCACCATCATCCGCAACCCGGCCACATTTGCGAGCAACATCTGCCAGTACACGATTGAGGCATACAGCGCCAACGTGCAGCAGCTGCGCATCGACTTCGAGCAATTCGAGCTGCAGCAGCCGACGGTGAGTGCCGTGGATGACCGTTTGCTGGAGTGCCAGGACTACTTTGAGGCCGGTAGCTTTAAGCTGTGCGGCATGAATGCGGGCCAGCACTTGTACCTGCCATTCAACGTGGCCGCTGGCATTGATCAGATCACGGTGACCTTCTCGGTGCCGTCGCGCTGGCAGCAGAGCAATTGGCGTCTGATTGTCACACAGCTGGAGGCGCCGCAGGCGGTCAACAAACGCAAGTCGAGCACGCTGGGCGGGTTCGGCGGCAGCGCGAACAGTTTGCAGGATCTGCGCAGCATCTTCGCCTCCCACCACGCCGACTACGAGCTGCTGGCGCCTGCCGGCTGCCAACAGTACTACACGGAGCTGTCGGGCAACATACGCAGCTTCAACTACCAGCCGACAATGGGCAGCGTCTACATGCCGGACACCAGTTACACCATTTGCATCAAGTCCACGCCCAGTGCCAGCATGATTGAGTGAGTGTCTGCCAGGCTGCCAGACTGTCTCCCTACTTACTCCATTCCTTACTTTCAGATATAGCTTCACCAAGCTAGCCATGTCGCTGCAGACCGGCGAGGGCGAGGGCTATGATGAGGCGTGCCATTCCACGGTGCATACGGCCGGCAGGCAGGAGGATTATCTACTGATACCGCAATCCTTGCTGGCCAGGAATACAGCTTATCAGCCGACCTACTACTGTGGCCTCAACGACAATTTCTTGGTCTATGGTAAGTGCCAGCGTGCAGCGTGGCAGCATTCTTGACCTCCGGTTTAATATCGTTTTACATATTTACACAACTGCTCATCGCAACAGCCTCGCCGCCCTACATGATGCACTTCTCCAGCGACGAGATGACCCTCGATGCCACCCAGGAGACGGGCTTCAGCCTGACTTATCGCCTACGTACATCAATTCTGTAAAGTGGCTGCCCGGTTAAGTGGGCCCTTAGATTAGGCAACATTTTAGCCATGTGCATAGAATTTAATAAACTAAAGTGAAAACGATTCTCGAACTCAACTCGATTTACTTGCCTCACACACACACCCACACGTCAGGACCCAGGACTGGCTGCATTTGCAGTAAATTGCATTTTAGTTTAGCCAACAATATGGGCAATATTTACCGCAAAATGTTATGGTAATTGCTTATGTGTAGAGTCCTAGAGTTAAATAATGCGAGAAAACAACAAGAAAGGAAATTTTATGGATATTTCTGGCCAAGCTATTAGGGGAATTCGGGCTCAAGCTTTGAAACTCTGACCTTTGAAGCGAACAATTCTTCTCTGGACCTAAACATGGATAATCATAAATGCTTTGTTTCGCACTAAATATCTCTGTTGCCATTGACGTTTAGTTAGCCACAGCCTGGGATTACAATTCGGCTTTGTCCTTTTGTGCATTGCCCAAACACTGAAAATTGTCAATTAACCGAACCGAGGCGGAATGCCTTTCATACACATTTACATAATTTTGCAATGTGTTCATTGGGCACTAATTGTGTTTTTGGGGCAATATTTGTATTGGATTCTGTGAGCTTTGAATAAATAATCATGCATTAATTATTATGTGAGAAGAAGTTGGCAAGTTTGGCAGAGATGGGAAATTTAGATATCATTTCACATTTATGTTCAGAACTACATTTTTAATGAGTAATCAATAATAATCAATAATTTATTTGTTCTGAAATTATAAATTATATGAATTAAATAAATTAATAGTTTTTCAATAAATAATAATTTATTTGATTTTATATATTTTTTTTTAATTTTTATTTAATATTTTTTATAATTTACCTTTTATATATATTTATTTTTTATATTTAGTTATTTTGTTTTTATTTTATTCCTATATATTTTATTTTATTATAAAATTTACTTTTATATTTGATTTAAATTTTTTTTTGTATATTAATATTTGATAAATATGATAATATATATGTTTCATATTTAAAATCCTAACGCTAACCCAAACTTCGTCATGTTCTATTTTATCTATCACATTAGGTGAGTAAATAAAAAGCTCTTCGAATGGGAACTGTTACGACTGTCATTTGTTCCAAACACGTTGCATCAACATGTTGCCAAAAAGTTACAAAATAAAAGAAGAGAAATAGAGAAAAGAACAAGAAAAATAAATATGTTTAGTTGGGCATTAGAAATCAGAAGCTGAAGCTGAAGCTAAAGCTCGAAACTTGTTGTGGTCAGCGACACGATTATCCTTTTAGCTCTGTAATTAGTGTGATTAAAGTTAAGCAGCTTGTTGGTCAGGTTGAGGTGGGGTGCAGCATAGTTGCGGTACGCCATGGGACGCCCCCACCACACAAACAAAACACAAATATCCAAGCAAATACAGCTACAAGAGTGTGTGCGTGTCCGTGTGAGCCATAAGCCAGAACGATAACAAATAACCAAGTTCAGAGAGCTGTTTATTCAGTTACGCACTCACCCATTTTTCTACAGCTGTTGTTGTTGCTGCTGTTGTGGGTCTATGCGTATATGGATGCATAAAACGCACAATTGGCAGCATTAAGATGTTGCCCCACCCACAACTCTCAGGCCTTTCACTTTGACAAGGTGTTAGATTTTAGCTGCCGCGCTAATTGCCAGCACTGAGCCGCGTAGCTTCTTTCTTTCTCAGCATCAGTTCTTTTTTTTTATTTTTTTTATTTTAAAACATTTCGTATCCATTTCTTTTCTTTCACCCGAATTTTTCACACTTAACGGCGGTGGCAGCGTCAGCTAACAGCATTTCAAGCATTTGTCAATATAATTGTGGAATATGCCAATCGAGCTACTCATTGAGCTATGCGCAGGCACGTGTGAGTCTGTGGGGGAGGGGCAGAGAGATGGGGCAGTCGGGTTGTAGAATCATCTTAGCAGCTAATCCAACAGTGATGATTGGTGGGCAGTCGAGTGCTTCGGTGGCATATACTAGATTTATTATGAATTCACAGCTTCACACCTGAGCCAAGCAAACACGCTGTGTGACCAACCCACTGCAACTAGGTATATGTATATAGTGTAGATATATAGCTAGATATATATATATATATATATATATATATGAATATTCATGATGGCCGCCAATTTGTTTGCTGCAAATCTTGTGCAATAATTGTTGAATTTAAGCACCAGCTCAGCCACGCAAATGCAGCACATAAATTAGGTGTCCAAACTAAACTGCAACAAGGTGCAAACAAGGTGCAACAAGGGCATAAAAAGCAAGCGAAAAGTGTGATGTGTGTGATATGACGAAGTTTGAATACCCTGTACGTGACATGTATGGCAAATTATATTAATTGGAGACGCACGTGAAGAGAGTTGGAATGGGTTGATAAGGTAGAATTTGGTGGTTGATTGAATGTGTTATAATTATTAAATAATTATAATTAATTCTTTAAGTAAATTTGAATTCTTTTGTATATAAGATATGCTGCCTTTACAGATCTGGAAAATTTCCCTATATATAAAAGTTGTACTTACGTTTGTTATAGCCTTCCACTGATCCAAAATTGTTTGTCATATATATAAGCCATTTTCATACATTAGTTTCTATGGGAACTATTGTTTTGCATTACTCCAATTTAGTTCGCATTGCCACATCTATCAGCAGCTGAAAGAAAAGCAGATCAAGAATATCAGATTAGTATGGCATGGGGCATCATACAAATAAATAAGTTCATATAGTCCAGTAAGACATATATATTTATAGCATATGGAATTATATATGTAGTTGACCCAACTTAAACGTGTCAAACTGTACTTAGACCATAAGCTACACGCACTCTGACTATTCGCCAGTTCGATATGCAACACATTTCATGATAAGCTTATAATATCCGCACTGTCAATAGGGCAGGGTATAACGTGAAAGGATTGTGGCAGGCAGGCAGGCCAGTTGGGCAGCTGGGCTGGGCTGGGCTGGACGGCAAGTCGTGTGCGACGCAGCTGCACGGCAAATAACGAAAATGCATTTTAAAACTGGCCAAAAGCAAACGAGCCAAAAAGGCGAAGGGCGACAGGCAACAACTTGCCAGTTCCCAGGCCACTCGTCGACTTCTCTTGCATTCTCTGCTTCACTTGTGCCCTCTCTGTGCCTCCCCCTTTGTCTCCTTCTCGCTCTTTTTGGCCCTGTGTATTTAAGTAATGATTTTGCAAAATATGCGCAAAAGTGCCAACAGCAACACCGCAATATGCTGCCCCTAAATGGACTGTAACCGGAAGTGCGAATAGCGTGCAGCTGGTCCACCCAAAGCTGGACAGGACATAGAGTGGACGAGCTGCCGAGCTGCTGAGCTGGCTGCTTAATATAGTGTGACCAAATATGCAGGCAGACGGGGCACACGATTTAAGCCAGCTTTAAAGCCTTTTGGCTAATAAACAAACACACACACAGATACACTTGGCCAGCTATTGGTCACTATTGGCCACAGGGTGACTCGAGTCGCAGCTCCGGCGGAAACGGATATTGTAACAAGCATGTAAGGCGACATGCTTGACTACCGCCAATGCCCGCCCCGCCCATTCGGTAGGCATATCCTTTAGGGCCCATCATCGATTGCCTGTTGTTGTCTTATCAACACACGCGCTGAAAATGAAACGAAAATATTGCAAATGTCCGCTTGTCATAGGCGCTCAGCCCACTCTTAGCTGTGTTGTGTTTGCAAGCCAACGCCACGCCACGCCACGCCATGCCACGCCATGCCACGCCTCTCCGCCCGCTCTTCTAAAAGACAAAAGCAATAAAATCGAAATACAATTGCACTCATATACATTTGTTGTTGTTGTTGCTTTGTGTTTTGGTGCTGGTAAGGAGGAAGTGGGGATAGTGGGGCGGTAGGCATGGTGGGTGGTTCGATGTGGCATTCAGCGTGAGAATTTTACGATTGCTGCAAACTGAAAACTGAAAACTGCAAACGGAGGCTCATATTCACGTGCTGCAAGTCTGACTGTCTGTGTGTGTGCGAGTGTGTGTAACTGCTGGTTGTGCATTTTTGTTGATTTTCATGGCATATTTTACAGTGTATGTAAATACACACACATAGAGAGTGAGAGAGAGAAGGAGTGAGAGAGAGGGAGGCGGAGCGAGTGCAAGAAATAAAATTGAAATGAAATATGCAAACATGAAAAATATGCGCCAGCCCGAAATATGCTACGAAAAAATTGCCAACAACACGCACACACACACTAAAAGGTATACACAGTTGCAGGCGGCCATTGCCAATACACACACACACACACACACTCTCTCACACACACATACTCATACAAATAAACGCCCACTGGCTGCGATTTATTGCATTATCAATAAAGTGAATAAATTTTGAGGTTATTGTGGCGTGATAACGGCCATTTTTCGTTTTTGTTGTGCCTGTGACTGTGCCTGTGCCTGTGCCTGCGCCTGTGTGTATGTGTGTGTGTGTGTTTATACTCTCACTCTATGTGTGTGTGTGTGTGTGCGTGCGTGTCGCTGTTGTTGCTGTTGCGTGTCGTAATGCTGTGTAAATGGCGCTGTTAATTAAAAAATCGCACCCATGTCCGCTTGGCCATCTTGCTGCAGGGCCTCCTGCCAACAACAATTAACTGATTAAGTGTTTAAGCCGCCTGGCTTTAAGCCCAGTTATCCACTTGACTTTGTTCAGTATGTGAACAACAAACTGTTTATGTTATGGTATTAATATTAATGCGTTTAAGTTATAAGCCAGCTGCATGTTTATGAGTGTGTGTGTGTGTGTAGTTAAGCGTAGTTAAGTGTTGTGAACCGTTGAAAGCTCTGTAAGCAGTAGCAAGTGTTGAATAGTTATTTATCTACAGATACTAGCAGAGGATAGTAGTGTTCAGAATCTGCTGGAGCCAAGCTATCGAATACCCATATTTTACTTTATGGAAAGCTAAAGGTGAATAGCCAAGGTGCAAGTGCGGTGAAGCGTTGAAAGCTCTGACAGTAATAGTAAATGAGCTTAAGTGTTGCACAGTGTTATACATATGAATATATGAACAATAGGGATGCTGATGCAGATAGATGCAGAAACTGTGTGAGGCAACAACAAGCAGTTGAATAACAAAGGAGTTAAGTGTTGTGAAGCGTTAAAATTGTATAGTAAATATGCTTAGGAATAAACAATGTATTGCATGAGCTTAGCTTTTCTTAAAATAATATAAATAACATAATAAAATGTAATAGTTGTGTATAGAACCTGGGCTTATTTAAGGCAGATGCTTGAATCCGGCTTCAGTTCATGAGCAGAACATTTTGATAAGGAAAGTGAAGCAAGCAAAGGGCTTAAGTGTTGCGAAACACTCCAAACTGAAGTAAATCTAATTTTATATTACATAATTAATTCAGCTTGATTTCTAATCTAACATTTACATACATTATGTCGCTCGACTCATTCCATAAAGTGTAGAAAATATTAAATGTAAGAAAATTTTAAAAAATGGTATATACATTGGGCCCTATTATGGGCCATCAATGACAGTTTAGCTGTTAAGACTATACTAACTACACATTTGAGATTATATATATGTCATAGCAAAAAAATATCATAAATATCTCAAACGAATCTCAGTCAGAGAAATTCCCAGCTCTTAGCTCCCATAAAGCATCTCAGTCAGTTTCAGCTGACCATTATCGCATGCCCAAACAGTAAAATATGTTTTAGCTGACCTATATTAATTACTTAAGCTATTATTAAAATTCTGTTAGGCTTCTGTTGCCAAGAGCCGATCAAGTGTAACCGTTTATTATGAATTTCCTTTGCTTTTGGTGTTGCTGCTGCTGATTGTTGTTTACAATTCGGCCAAAATCAATTGATTCTACACATCATTATCTGCCGCTGGACAATATTTTGAGTTAATGTCCCCTCTACTCCAGGAACTTCAAATAAATCCGATGGCCCGCATCGATTGTTTGAATTATCAAATTCTCATCATTAGAAATTTTCGGGAAATTATGCAAAACGCCACCGACGCAAGCTGTACACACAATTAAACAAACACACACACACACATATGCACACATACATGTATGTACTTTGACACCTAATGTTGTTGTTGTTGTTTGCATGTTTACATGTGTGTGTTCGTCTATGAGTGTTTGCGTGTTTGTTTCTATTGTGTGCGTTTTAATATGTTAATCGCTGCCGTTTCCATGTTTGCATATTGAATAATTACCGTTATGCATTAGCATGCTATATAATTCTTTTTTTTTTTAGTTATTGTAGATGTAGTTGCTGTTGTAATTGTTGCTGAACTTTGAACTACATACATAGCTAATGCAAGGAAAGAAGGAAAAGATGTTGAAAATGAGAATGTCTATAAATGCTTGTATCTAGCACTATATGTAAGTCTGTATGTAGTATGTATGTATATATATATATATATATATATATATATATATATATATATATATATATATATATATTGGTATATTAATTATGATATATATCATATTATTAATATATTCTATTTACGAGTATATAAGCACGCATATAACATTTGACATAATTTTATAATTTATTTTATTTATTTATTAAGAAGTTACAATTAATATAAAATTAACTGTAACTAAGGCTAAGCACTGGCAGCATGGGCCTTCGACTGGATGGTGTTTAATTTTATAATATATATGACCATATAATGTAGGAAACAGAGAGCCTTTAACAAATGCAAACATAATAATCATGATCATAATGTTTATATAATACAAATAAAAATAACAAAAAACAACACCATTTCAGTAATAAGGAAGATCTAATTGTCATCATATTTTCAATTTAGTGGCATGTGTATTTGATATAATTTTGATTTTTATTATATCCCACCCTCTTAAAATGCAGTTGAAAACATTATCAGTATTAATTAAAACCCATTAAGTAACACAGAAGTTATTAGACAAAACGTTTAGACAAGAACAATGTACTTAGCAGCACCGCGAATATATTTTTTCACGCATTTCACGTTTTTCACGCTGTATGTTGCATGCTTTCACGAATCTGCATTTCTGTATATCCGCGTCCGCATATTCGCATCCGCAAATCCGCATCCATATATCCGCATCCACAAAACGCATCTGCATATCCGCATATCCGCACGCGTATCTCGCTTATTAGGTGTTTCATGCTTTTCACCTTTTCATGCGTCTCACGCGCATCCGCATGTTCGCATCCGCATATCCTCATCCATCCATCCATAGCGTATCCAGATTCACGTTTTTCATGCTTTCCATGCATCTCACGCTGTACGCTGTATGCAGCATGTTTTTCGCGCATTCGCATATCCGCAGCCGCAAACATGGATATCCGCATCCGCAAACCTAGATATCTGCATCCGCAAATCCGGATAACCGCATCCGCATATCCGCATCCGCATATACATTTCGCTGTACTCTGCATGTTCAAATTCAGATTCACGCTTTCCAAACCTGGATATCCGCATCCGCAAACCTGGATATCCGCATCCGCATCCGCAAACATGGATATCCGCATCCGCAAACCTGGATATCCGCATCCGCATATCGGGATATCCGCATCCGCAAACCTGGATATCCGCATCCGCAAATCCGGATATCCGCATCCGCAAATCCGGATATCCGCATCCGCAAACCTGAATATCCGCATCCGCAAATCTGGATATCCGCATCCGAATCCGCATCCGCACCCGCATCCGCATCCGCAAACCTGGATATCCGCACCCGCATATCGGGATATCCGCATCCGCATCCGCAAACCTGGATATCCGCATCCGCAAATCCGGATATCCGCAGCCGCAGCCGCTTACCTGAATATCCGGATATCCGCATCCGCAAACCTGGATATCCGCATCCGCATATCCGGATATCCGCATCCGCAAACCTGGATATCCGCATCCGCATATACATTTCGCTGTACGCTGCATGTTCAGATTCAGATTCACGCTTCCAAACCTGGATATCCGCATCCGCATCCACAAACATGGATATCCGCATCCGCAAATCCGGATATCCGCAGCCGCAGCCGCTTACCTGAATATCCGGATATCCGCATCCGCAAACCTGGATATCCGCATCCGCATATCCGGATATCCGCATCCGCAAACCTGGATATCCGCATCCGCATATACATTTCGCTGTACGCTGCATGTTCAGATTCAGATTCACGCTTTCCAAACCTGGATATCCGCATCCGCATCCACAAACATGGATATCCGCATCCGCAAACCTGAATACCCGCATCCGCAAATCTGGATATCCGCATCCGCATCCGCAAACCTGGATATCCGCATCCGCAAACCTGGATATCCGCATCCGCAAACATGGATATCCGCATCCGCAAACCTGAATATCCGCATCCGCATCCGCATATCGGGATATCCGCATCCGCAAACCTGGATATCCGCATCCGCAAATCCGGATATCCGCATCCGCATCCGCATCCGCAAACCTGGATATCCGCATCCGCACCCGCATCCGCATCCGCAAACCTGGATATCCGCATCCGCAAACCTGATTATCCGTATCCGTTCCGCAAATCCGGATATCCGTATCCGCAGCCGCAGCCGCTTACCTGAATATCCGCATATCCGGATATCCGCATCCGCAAACCTGGATATCCGCATCCGCATATCCGCATCCGCATATCCAGATATCCGCATCCGCAAATCCGGACATCCCCATCCGCATATCCGGATATCCGCAAACCTGGATATCCGCATCCGCAAATACTTTTCGCTGTACGCTGCATGCTTTTCACGCATCTGCATATCCTCATCCGTATCATATCCACATTCACGATTATCATGCTTTCCATGCGTCTCACGCTGTACGCTATATGCAACACGTTTTTAGCGCATCCGCATAGCCGTATATCCGCATCCGCTTATCCGCATGCGCATACACATTTCGCAAATACATTTCGCTGTAAGCTGCTTGCTTTTCAAACATCCGCATATCCCCATTCGTATCATATCTATTCATATTGCATTTAAACGCTTTTCACGCGTTTCACGGTGTACGCTGTATGCTGCATGGTTTTGGCGCATCCGCACATCAGTATATCCACATATTCGCATACGTATCTGCTGATATGCTTATCCACAACCGTTTCACGCTTTTCATGCGTTTCACGCTTTTCACGCATCAGCATCCGCACATTCGCATCAACATATCCACATCCGCTTATAAATTTTCATACTGCATAAGCATTTTCACGCTTTTCGCGCGTTTCATTTCGCATGCATGCTTTTCACGTATTCGTATCCATATGTCCTTTTTCATACTGCATAAGCATTTGCACAATGCAAATTGTATGGTCTAAGCTTTTCATGCTAAGGTCGCATGCGCATGCGCGCTGCAATATGTTTATATCAGGGCATATTACAAATTTAATAACTTTGTCGATGTGTGTCGATATGTGTGTATTGCCATAGCACAGGTCTCGAAAGAGGTCTCGAAAGAGGTCTCGAAAGAGGTACGTACATATCTAAAGAGACAAACAAAGTCAAAAATTTCCTTGATTTAAATACAATTATATACAATTATATACAATTATATACAATTATATACAATTATATACAATTATATACAATTATATACAATTATATACAATTATATACAATTAACAATGTTTTACATTAATATTATAAAAAAAAAAAAATTAAATATTAACAAAAATTATAAAAATAATATAATTAAACAGAAATTTTTAAACAATAACAATTATCAACTAGACTACACCTCACTTCACTGCGACTGATCCACACCACGCCAGGCAAACGACTGATCATGCCTAGCTGCAGACGCGCCTTTTATAGCTGACAGAAAATGACTCAGAGAGGCGCTCGCCTGCTCTTGAGCACTTTTCTTCTGAGTGAGTTTTGAGGCGCAGGTCTGCAGCTTTTGCATTTGTATGCAGCTACAGCAGTCGGAGTGATTCTTTTGACACACACACACATTTACACACATACATGTCCGCTTTTTCTCTTACACAGACACATACAGCTTAGAGATCTGCGCTTTTGAAGAGTTAAGAGTGTGACATCAGCTGTGCATAGCTTGGCGCTTGATGCTGATGCTGATGCCAGCCATTAAAAGCCCAACCCTTGTTAAGAGACAGCAAAGCCGGCAGCTGCCCCCACTCACCCCCGCAGTAAAATGAGCGTTGGTTTTAATAAATTTGTAAACAGATTTGTTAATTTTAGCATTAAATTTTGATGAGAATTTGGCCATATTGTGTGTGCCACGAAGCATGCCCATGCCCTATGCGCGTGTGTGTGTGAGTGCGTGTATGCGTGTATGCGTGTATGTGTGAGTGTGTGTATGTGTCTCAGTTGGTGTTGGTGTTAAGTATGCGTGTTCAACACAAATAACGATAAAAACACAAAGTTAACTGCAAACAGGCAAAGAGCTGCGCCTGTTTGTCTGCGCCTCTGCCTCTCTATGTGTGTGTGTGTGTGTGTGTGGGTGGGTGGGTGTACTGTGCGTGTATGCTTAATGCCTGGAAGGAAGCCAAACAGCAATGCGGACAAAAGGCGTAAGAATTTAATGAAAATCATTAACAAAGTGTTGCCCACAACTGACAGCAGCTTTAAGCTCGACGGCGTAAAGGAAACTCATGGGGATGGGGGCGTGGCAGGCCAGGACAGGGTATGTGAGCGTGGGGTTGATGTTACCAAGTTTATGATGAGCCACGAAAATTAAGACTACAAATGTTTGTTTGGCTTAAATGAGTTTTCTGTCAGGTCGCAGCGACAAAAACTGATGAAAAGTTTTCAACTTTAAAGGACGAAATAAAAGCGGCAAGAAGGGCAGTCAGTCGGGCGAGTGTTGTTTACATAATGAATGAACTGAGGTCCTGGCCCGTGTGCTTTTTATGGCCATGTTAATTATTAGATTGAATTCGAAATGAGCCATTCGACTCGGCTGGGGGCCTAGCTCAACTATCATGGCGGCTGTCCGGGCTGGCTATCATGACGACAAACAAATTGAAACGGTCAGCAAATGCCGTTTATGGCTATAACGGCATCAACTGCTGCCAAAAATACCAATAAGGATAATGCCCAGCCAGCCGAGCTAACGAAGCCGAAGTATTGAAGCGCGTTTTCTAATTGCATTTGCAACAGTTTTGTGCAATTAGCGTGTGATCTAGGGTTGCCGCGCGAACAGGGCTGCCAAATGCCTGCGAACTTTGACTTTTCGCACAGACAAAACAGAACGCATCAAAAGCGACATTTGCCTGCCATTCGCGCCAAGCAGCTCGTTAAGCTGACAGAAAAATGCCTGCGCTGCCGGAAGGCCGCTGAAATAGGCGGAAATGGGAAATATTTGAGAGGGAAATTTTGTTATTGGGCAAATGCTGATACTTGAGCACATTTCCTAGCGGACAGGCTAATAAATGGATACTTATTATTGAATTATGTTGGGAGTAGATGCGAAGGAGTTTGTTGGCAGATATTCTTGGATTAGCTTAGGGAACCGCTTGCTTTTTGTTAGTTAACTGAATGAACTTGTGGGCCAAAACACAATACAAGTCAAATTCGGGCCGCTTGTCAGTCGTTTCTTGAGGCCAAAGTCAAGACAAAAGGCTTTTTTAAAGCTTTCTGTTAAACTAAATAAAAATCAGTGAAACCAAATTTATGAGCTTTTCAATAAATTACACTTCGAGTGCCTATATTGACATTAGAAGTCATAGTCTCTCCCATCTCTCTTAGCATATATCAAAGCAGTTCCATATGCTAAGGATAACTAAATTAGATTAGTAAACTCAAAACATATCACTTATTTAGAGAGTTAATTTCCATTACATATTAGATAAGCTTTATGCCACTGTGACCTAAATTCTTAGGAATTGTCTTAAATTCTCTAATTCAATCGTTAAATAATTTATTAACATTTTTTTCCAGCTTTATGTTTGCTCTCCCTTGTGCTTTTATTTTATGGCCACAAATAAAAATGGCGTCGTTTTGTGGCAAAAACTTGCAGTTGAAATTTTCCTGCGCGCTTAAAAGTAGGCAGCAAAAATTTAAATAAATTTTCAGCTAATTTGTAAAATGAGCGAGTCGAAAGTTTGTTTTGTATTCTCGAATTTTTTTATTTTTATTTTTGGGTGTCCACGGCTTCGCTATTTTTTTCTTCTTCTTTTTTTGGCTATTTAAATATGCCAAAGCGCTATTAAATGTATGAGTGGGCGTGGCAGTGGGAGTGGCGCGAAAGTCTCCAGCTCATTTTCAATTTGTGTGTCGTGCTGTTGGCTTGTTAGCCGCCCGCTGGGCAGGACATGGCAGTGAGAGTGGCACGCAGGACCCGACAATAGCCTGCTCCATACATCAATGCCGACTGTGGTCGCCACTGTCAACGCTGTCTGTCGCTCTTGTTGTTGCTGTTGTGTTGCGTGTTTCCGCTTTTCGACAGAGATTAAAAAATTTTCAATTTTGCGAGGCATAAGCGCAGGCACTCGACGAGTTTGCTTGTTTAGTAGAGCGACAGGCAGCAATGCTTATGCAACCAGGAAGTGAGACACACACACACATACTCTATGCTTGTGTGTGTGTGTGTGTGCATTAGCTAGCATTGTCGCATTTTTGCGGTCTATTTTTGTTGTCCTTGGCCAATGGCAAACGGAGATTAATGTTTTCGTTCATGGCCCATAAGCCAAACAAATGCACAACAAACATATGTACGCACGCACACTCGCGCGCGCACACACACACACACACACAGATGTAGCCTAGTTTATTTTACTTATTTTTCTTCTTTTTTTTTGTTTTGTTAACAAGCTCAATCAAAAGTCAAGCAAATGAGCCTCATGTACGTTTGCGCGTTTTTCAATTAACTTAATGTGCATAAAAACAAGCACGGAGCAGCAGCCACACACACACACTCTAACACAGAGAGAAGGGCGCTTAAAATGTAAAAAAGCGTTGCAAATTTATGACATCTTGTTTTTTATACTCTTTTTTCGGTGGGGGTTTTTTTATGGCCAACAGCGTCGCAACCGATATGCGATATGCGCTCGATTGGCCCACAGGTGTTGCGTCTGTGTGTGTATATAGTGGAAGAGTGTGTGTGTGTGTGTGTGTGTGTGCTGTCAATTCAATCAAATGCTTCATACATCAATGGACAGCGACAGGCTATGCAAGCGCACACACAGGACACACTTACACACACACACACAGACGAATACAAATGCAGATGTGTTCCATTGGGAAGAAAAACCCTTTATATGAATAAAAAAGTTTGAATGCGCATCAGCGTGCATGCTCAACTGGAAGATACCCTTTACGGAGCTTTAAATTTAAATAAAAAATAATACGAAAAAAATATAATAAAAAAATATTAAAAAATAAAATAAAATATATTAAGCATTGTCATCAGCTTTCAAATATAGCCTTAGCAATTTATAATATTCTATCGATATATCATCTACTGGTTCAGTATCGATAAATGATAAAATATTTGATTATATTATTTATTTTATTTCATCTCCTAAAAAGCCAATAAAAAGCCAATTTAATTAACGAATAGTTATCGATAGTTTTTTTTAACATTTTCGATAACTAACGCATGTTTCAACTTTCAGCTAATTACCACCACACTATAACCAAGTCAAGTCACGCATAACTCATCAACTATGCATTACAGGGTATCGCTGCAGCCCTGCCATACATAACTATTTACTTATTGATAGAATCTAGTTTACTTTTTATTTCCATTTCTTTGCACTACTTTATTATTGCCCTTACATTCAATCATTTCACAATTACAGGGTATAACAGCGCCATCAAGACAACAACAACAACAAAAGGCACGAACGATGCCACTAAGCGACAGTAAAATGCAAAATTCTTTGCATGAAATGCCGATGAAATTCATAAAAACAGCTCACGTTTTATTGAAATAAAATATTTATGTAATGGACAGTGAACTGTTTGTTGTTGCAGTTGTTGTTGTAGCTGCTGTTGTTGTTGTTGTTGTTGCTGTTGTTGCTGTTGCTGTGGCTAAAGGTTAACATGCGCTTGAAAGTAGGCAACAGCAGACATGCAGATGGAGTAGCTACATATGTAGCTCTAACTGTGACTGGAACTGTAACGGTAACTGTAACTGGATATGTATCTACAAAATTTGTATAAACCTCGATGCCGTTAAGACCCAACCCCCATCCCCCAACTCCCAACCCCCAACACCTCTTTTACCCTGCTTTCGCTGCTTGTTGTTGCGGTCACATTTCAAGTCGTAAATTTGTCGCACGTAAAGGTTTAAGCAGCCCTCTTACGATGCTACCCTCGGCGCCTGCCCCTGACCCTGACTGTGCTGCCTCCCCCCGTTGGCATCGGCACACCCCTTGCTTGCGTGACTAAAAGGTTCATCAGATAGCCCAGAAAATTATGTTTCGTCTCCCGTTGCCCTGGCCTAACCCGGGCGCTGCTCTACGTCCAGCTCGTCGTAGAGTCAAAAATTCATTGAATTGCGGCCGCTGCATTATTAATAAGCCCCCAAAAAATGTTGCTTGAGTACATTTTGTGTGGATGTTGCTGCCGCTGCTGCCGCTGCTGCTGCGGCTGCTGCTGCTCGTGGCTGAATAGTGAGCTTGGCTGCTGGGGTCAGGGTTCACCTGCAAACGCAATTGAAACGTGCGATGGCAACTTTAACAGTCGTCTTGCATTTATTTCAATTTACCGTCTGAGCCAGTGTCTTGGTTGTTAGAGTTGTTGTTGCTGCTGCTGTTGTTGTTGTTGCTGTACTTTAGTCCGTTTGCAGCAGTCGCAATTCTTTTGTCTCTTAACTGCCGTTCGTTGCTGTGGCACGTCTTTCTCTCTGGCTTGGCTACACGCTTATCCTTTGCTTGCTTTTGTTCGCTTCGAATTTGACTGCCCAAAGTAGGCGTATCATAAAAGTGGGCGTGCCGCGCGGAGCTTGAATTGTTTTTCAGTGTTTTTGACTTTTGACTGTCGGCAATTGACACTGAGCGCGTCACCAATTGGGCGATCAATAAACTTTAATGTCCTCGAGCTATCTTAGATATTGAAGGACTCTACGATATGAATATCACTTAAAGAGTTCATATTAGATTTATCTTAAATGCTTTTTAGCTATATTCAATATTTCAATAAGAAATGCAACTCATAAAAATATAAATTAAATTTTATCTCTTATTTTATTTGAGTTTATTCCCATTTCACTTTCATCTATACTTTATAAACTAGTTAAAGCAGCTGCATGGCTGCATGGCCATTCAGTGCACGCCTCAATCTTAAATGGCTAACGGCCAAGTCGATGAGTAAAATGGCTTGCATGAGCTCTGCTGGCAACTGGTTAAAAGGTCCTGGCCACAGGACGTGTGCAAATGTTTTTTGCATTGATTGATTTTTCATTACATATGAGCGACATCCGCTGGGGCTCAGGTCAGGCTCGGCCAGGACATGGCCAGGACATTAAACGCAGGCTGTGTCTTTGCATGAATGTTTACCACTTCCGGCTTCCGCAACAACAGAGTCGAGCAATCCCAAACACTGCAACAACTGCAAATGCAACTGCAACTGCAACTGCAACGGCAACGGCAACGGCAACTGCAGCTTCAGCTGCGGCATGGCATCGGCAATTGTGACAATGAAACAACTGCATTTTTGGACACAAACACACGTTCAACTACACACACACATACACACACACATATATATCTATATATATAGCCATGCACACACACACACACCCATTTGTTTGCTTCACATTTCCGTCACACAGAGGCAAATGCCGCCCACATGTGTCAATGTGGACAAGTGCACTTTAAGCAAGGGAGTGAGTGAGGGAGAGGGGGAGAAGGAGGGAGTGAGAGAGCAATAGCTGCAGCAGAACCAGCATCAGCAGTCGCCGTCGCCGTCGCCGTCGCCGTAACAGCAGCACAAAGAACTGGACATTTAGCTGCCATGTCAAAAGGGGCGTGTGGGTGTGGCAGATCTTGGTGCCTATGCCCTTTGACACGCGCTCGATTGCAATTTCGTTTTGCATGTGTGCGCAATGCAACCAAAATGTATAAAACTGACTGGCAGCAGGCAGCAGGCAGACAGGCAGCCCGCACAGCAGCGCCTAGCTCCCCGCCCTGCCTCCCTTTGGAGTGTGTGCGGCAAATGCTGTCCATGTGCCAATTGTGGACTCCAATTCGCTTTAAAGTAACATTTTTCATTTGTCTCTGTGTGTGTGAGTGCAAATATGCAATATCCTGTGCGGCAACGACTTGAAGGCTTTTCGCTGTGCCACATCTCTTTACATTCCTTGGCCCGCTCTGCTCTGCGCTGCTCTCCCTGGCAATTGAGCGCTCGAGTGCCAATGTTTGTCATTTTGGAGGCCTGTTAATTTTGAACGAAAATCGATTTTTCATGCAGCCAACATAGTTTTGTGGCCCCCACTTGGCAGACGCCTCTGGGCGCTGATCGCTTCGCCTCGGACTGTGACTGCAAAATTGCCGGAAAATATTGAATGCACAGCTAGCCAGGCAGCTAGGCAGCTAGGCAGGCAGGCTGGGCAGGCTGGCTGCATGTGCGGCATTCATGTGTGGCATTTCCCAAGTGTGCGGCATGTTTAACCTCGTTTGCAGCAACAGCAATGAAAATAGAAATAGAAACAGCCTCGGGCAGATCCTGTTAGAGAGAGACAGACACTTGTCTAATGTTTTATTGCTGCTCTGGCTCTGGCCTCAGATGTCGGCTGCAAGCAGCTCGTTGCAAGTAGCAATTGCAATTGTATAAGACTTAAATTAATTAATTTGCCACACACAGAGACACAGAGACACAGAGGAAGTGCTATTCCTAGCAATTGCCTGACTGGCGGGCCAAGTCCTTTGCCAAGTGTCTGGCCTAATGAGTTGATGCCGCTCGTTGCGATGCAAGTTTTTGGCTCTTGTTGCTTATGCAATCGGCCACACAGTGGCTGCCAAAATGTAATCTACCAAATGCCACCAGCAAACGATAACATCTCCTAACTGCTAAAAGTATGCGACTGACAAATGCTATTAATATAGAGTTGGAAAGGTAAATGAAGAGGGCAGAGCTAAGACGTAAGAAGTAAAATAAAACTTATAAAGAATCTAAGCACATCTTAATATCAATATATATCGAATTTACCGATAACAAATAAAAATAGTAAATAAACTTGCTATGCTGCTTGTTGCAGCTCTTTTTAATGTTTCGAGAACTAACCCCAAAACAAAACTGATCATATCTTAAGGAAACTCAAAATATATACAACTCGAGATATATCGAACGTATCGATAACAACTAACCATAGTACACACTTTATCAACAGACTTTCCATGCTGCCTGCCGATGCCTCACTTCTTAATGATTCGGGGCATTCCCATTAGGCCACCCTCAACTTGCAAATGAGATGCGCTGTGGCCAGACACTGATAGGCTGCAAAAATGATAGCTCGAGGGGGCAAGCAGGCGAGCGTTGCATGCAACCTTCTGCTGGCAGGTCGATGGCTGTGCGCTGTCTTGTGGCGCTCAGACACCGTTTCTTGTGCGGCGCCTCGCCCCGCGGCAAATGCCAAAAAATGCCCCCTTCAGGACAATTTGTGGCAATCAGCAAATGGGCCAGTGGCAAGCAGCAGCAAGCAGCGTGTGGCAAGTGGCAAGCAGCGTCGCTGCATTAGCTGCAGAATGTGGCGTCAGGCGACACTTTTGCGTTTTTCGTAATTAAATTAGTGCCACTGTCCGAGCATTAGTTACACTTACCACCCACACACACACACACACACACATACATGGGGCATGTTGGCAGTTTAAAGTTGGCCACAAACCTCAGACAGGGTCTGCGGGCGACTCGACTGGACTGGACATTGTCAGCAACTGATTTTG
Source organism: Drosophila fulvimacula (assembly GCA_035045555.1). NCBI lineage: Eukaryota > Metazoa > Arthropoda > Insecta > Diptera > Drosophilidae > Drosophila > Drosophila fulvimacula. The sequence continues at coordinate 5,101,335 of JAWNOX010000191.1, forward strand.
TGAGCGTTTTAAACGTTTTATTTGTTCGTTACGGATTTCACAGTTTTATTTTGCAGTCAGCTTAGTTTTGTGGTTAAGCCGTCTATACGTGTGTGTGTGTGTGTGTGTGTGTGTGTGTGAGTTAGCTACGCCCACATGCTGTTTGCCTTTTGTGCCTTGCCTTTTGCTGCGGGCGCTTTTCAACAGCTTTGGCAGCTACTTAAGAGTTGGGCCAAGTTTTTGGGTTTTCGGTGTAAATTCAAGTTTGATTTGAGTGTGGCCGCATGTCAATGTTGACAGCGCAGTGTGACCGTATCAGCAGTCGATTGTTGAAGTATTTAAAGTGTGAACAATGAGTAAACTGTGAGCATGGTTCTCGCTTTCTCTCTGTCTCAATCTCTCTCTTTCTTTCTCTCAGTTCGTTTCAACCGAATTGCATGTGTTTTTTAAGGCACTTTTTCGGATCGAGCTCTGCTATGGCCCTCGCCCTGGCCCACACCCACACACATGCCAACATGCCTCCTCTGTTTCGCTTGTTGTTTTTCTATTTGGCTGTTGTCGGCCTGTTTCTGCCTGCCTGCGCTTGTGTAAAACTATTTTCGAAGATTTACGACGAAATTGTTTCAAACTTTTTGATTTCGTCGCACATTGCGAGCAGCACTCGATGCGATGCGACTCGCCTCGCCTAGACTCAACTCGACTCCGACTCGACTCGACTCGACCCTTGGCTACCAATTTTTGGCCTTTTCCACTCGTTTTCGCCAGTCGATTTGTTTGTTTGGCCGCTGCGCGGCCCGCATGTGCAGCAGGCGACGCGAATCGTCGACATGAAAAAAAAAAAACAGAAAAGGATTAGGAAATACGTGCATGTTGCCTGCGACACAGCAGCTACTGGCTGCCCCTAGCTGGACCATTTGCGGCGCTGGGCCATTTGTTTCTCTTCTCTGGGCGAGCGCAATTTAAAGCGCCCTGAAGCGTGCCCCACACACACACACACACCGACTCTGAGAGACACGTGAGCAATGTATGCACGTCCTTGATGCCAACTTAATTACACGTAGCCCAAGCAGCAAGCAGCACTTATTTTCACTTTTTCATTTCCTTTTTCTTTTTTTTGGTTGACTTTAAGCTGATGCCGATTATTATCTAGCATTTGCATTTGGCGTTTCGCATGTGCTATGCTGGCATTTGGCATTCAGCATTCGGCATTCGGCGTGCAGGCACTTTTAATACGCTTAAGTGCGCCGGAGCCCCGAAAACTATGCTATGAAAAATAGTTCAACAACTTTATTATGAAATTTTTCACAAGCTGACGGACTGAAAGGCAAGCGGGGGCGGGGTTTGATTCAAAGTGCATGCAGCAACAAAGACAAAAATAAATAAAAATAGCATTTATACTTGCACACGAGTGCATGTGTGTGTGAGTGTGCGTATGTGTGTGTGCCTCTGAAGTCGACTGAAGCGCTTGGCAAATACAAAACAACAGAAACAAGAAGAAGCAAATGCAGAGCAAGAACAGACACAGAATCAGCAGAGAGAGAGAGAGAGAGAGAAAGGCAGAGCGAGGGAAAGTGAGGGAGAGGGAGTGTGAGGCAGAGAGAGAGAGGGAGACAGTTACAAGACAAACTGACAAGTGTGCTTAGTGGGCCGTGCAAAGGTTTTTGTGAGTCTGAGCTGTGTGTAATTGTTGGGAATGCAGCCGAGAGCAGTTGATATTCATACGAATACACTTATATGAGTACCTATGTCTGTCCATTCGTCCGTTTGAATGTGAGTGCATGTCTTATGGCGGCAGCACTCATATGTAGTACCTAAGTGGAGGGCACCTCGACGGCATTAGATGTTCCCATATGAGTTTCTGTGTTTTTCAAATATATCATACATATATGTGGCACACACACACAGAGCTTAAATTAAGTTACCTAAGGGAAATATATATATATATATACAATATATGTATAATAAATATGCGCTTATATGGCCCTCGACCAAACCTTTTAATAAGTAAAGCCAAAGAGAAGTTTTCAGTTTGTAATTAATTCTCTTTGAGTGATACTTTCTCTTTCTTTCTCTTTTATTTTAATTTTTAATTTTTAAAAAATAATAATAAGTCTTAAATATAGAAATTATTTATATAATATATTATAGTACTTCAGGTGTAATTCCCCAATCTTTGCCTGCTTTTAAACACTTTTCATATGCATTTCTCTTTCTCTCCTCCTCTTTTTTTTCTTACCAATGACTCAGCCTCTCTACCTATCGCCCCTATTTTCCGCAAAACATAAACGTTCTATATAATTCTCAAACATTTTCTTGTAGTAACTCAGCTAGCAGTTGACTAAGCTAGAAGTCTACACAAATCTTAATGTTCAACGCAATTTTATCCTCTTAAACCTTTGATAAATATGATGTGGCTTATATAATAGCTATACATATATATTCATGTATATGTATATATATGTATCTGTATCTATTGCAATTTGTTCGCTTTGACGAATAGCCATTAAAGCGTAAGGCAGAGAGATGAAACAGAGCCACGGCCCCAGCTCGAACCCGAACCCGAAGTGAAACAACGGCTAACAGCTCGACATATCGTTAATGTGCTGCCAAGTCGAGGGATGTGTGTGATGATGGGTTGAAAATGAAGGCTCGGCAATCTCTCTGCGTGCGTGTGTGTTTGTGTGTTGCAAGGGCTGGCAAGTTGGTTGCATGCGCTTAATGCAAATCCTTGAAACCACTTGCGGCCCACTCGAAATTTTTAATTTTTCCCACAAAAGCCGCACTCGACAGAACTCGAGGCGCATCAACCAACCAGCCAACAACTCGACACACATGGTTGTGCGTGTGTGCGAGTGTGTGTGATTGTGCAAGTTGTAACTGTTGCAATGGGCATGAAACAGAAACACTTTGAGCCTGCCATGCACCTAGGCAGAATTACAAGTGTGTGCATGTTACCAGATATATGTGCATGTGTAAGTGTACATGTGTGTGTGTGTGTGTGTTAGTGTGTGCATTACTGTGTGTGGTTATATTTGCCACAGTAACAGATAACACTGCGAAAAGTAGGCACGCAGTGGGCGTGGCATAATTTGCAAATACTATGACAAACGTCAGAGGTTGAGAGCCGAAAGTGAAATGCTCTGCCCAAGGTATTAATGATAAAATGCAGTTAAAGACAAGTTCTGGGAATATTGGAAAAATTATGAATAAAATATGAATGAAATTTGATTAAAGATAAATATTTTATTATATATGACTCTATAAATCTATAGCGAATTGTAATCAAAATGTAATTTGGTTATTTATTATTAATTTTTTTATTATATTTGAACAAATTTTAAACAATTTTTCAACAGGTTTGGGCTTATTAGGGAATTCAGCTTAAGTTTTGCTTGTTGATTTCTATGATACATATATCTAATTTATAAAGAATATATTATATACACATCCGAATGATTAAATGGCAAAATAATAACAATTATGATATCCAGACGCTTTTTTCTTTGCATGTTTTTATTGGAGAAACTTGCCTTTGGCTTGCGCTCATAGCTGACAGCTATAAGAATATATATGCCATATAAGAGAGAGGGAGAAAGTGGGATAGTGAGACAGAGAGTAAGAACACTAATAGTTGACTACATACGCAATATGAGAGAGAGAGAGAGAGTGAGACAGAAAGGGTATTTCTATCCATGAGCTTTCTGTCTGTACGCATTAGATGATGCTAAGTCTCTCTAGCAGAGCATTAGGCAGTCAGCTTTAATCCTCGACTAGCTACAGCTGAGCAACCAACACACACACACACACACACACAAACATATGCATGTGTCTATGTGTGTGTTTTGCTGGTATATGTTGGCAAACTCACTCATAATGCGCTCAGCTTGGCGCTCATTGCATTCGTGAACTTTATTAATAATGGCGCCAAACAACATGAGCTTCAGCCTCGCTCGGCTTCTCAACTATATAGCCAAGTCTCAGCCGCGCTGCTGGCCATGTCCACGTCCAAGTGTCTGGCTGTCCATGTGTCTATGTGTCTATGAGTCTAGCTGCGCGTATATGTGTGAAAATCGGCGAGAAAAATTGCAGCAGCAGCAACAGCAGCCGCGGGTAAAGGTATACAGACAACATAAAGGCAAAAATAAAAATAGAGCAGATAAAAAAAGTTGCACAAAAAATGGGAAAATGGGAAAAAAAAAATAAAAGCGAGCAACTTGCACTGCAAATTATTATTTTTTTGCCAGCGCCTGGGGCTGTGCCGCAGTGGCGGTGGCAGGCGGAACTTTGTCTATTTTATCACCCCTCCCCCCCCCTCTCTCTCTCTCTCTCTATCACACACTCTCTCTACGTACATATATAAACAAATTAAAGCTGCTTTAAGGGCAACAGCCAAAAGGCGACACACATCAGCACCAGCGGAGGCATCTATGGCCACATTATCGTTAGCTGAAATGGCATTCATAATTATGCGACCACGCCCACTCACATGCGGAGCCAAAGACATTCATCTTTTGGCAGCTGCCATCCGCAAGCTTCCCCCGCTCAGTGTATGATGTCCTCTTGCTTGCTAAGCTGCCAGCGCAGCGTAGCGCATCACTCAGTCAAAAAATTTCAGCGCGTCAAGTTGTGTTAACAACAACAACAACAACAGCAACAACAACGACAGCAGCGACAACATGGCTAACACTCAGCGCTTGGCTGGGCTTTCGCTCAGCTGTGCTAATTACAGCTGACAGTTTTCTTTTGCTCCTTTAGCGCACAACGTGACGTATGAGCAATGTACGTGCGGCAATTAATAAACGATGCGAGTCGAGGCAAACAGCAAAAGAATGAGAGGCAGAAAGGTGGTCGACAGGGGGGGAGGGAGGGAGGTAGGTAGGCAGGCTGTTAGTTTTTCGGGCAGGCGACAAAACTCTGGCTATTGATTTTTGTTTGCCCGCGTAATTGAATTCGTATGCAAGTATTTGTGTTCAATTGCTGCCTCTACCTCTGGCTGGCTCCCCTTTGAGCGTTTGCCATTAATTAAGTGCGCTCTGACCTGAAAAATCAAAAAGTTGACATTATAAATTACAAAACAGCGGCAAGCGGCCAAGTGCCGCACACTGGCAGCGCCAACAAAATACAAAATACTAGAGACCAAAGTAACAAAAACAAAAAAAAAAAAAAACAAAAACGACGAAGAAGAAGAAGAAAAAACGAGCAGCAAACTGAAAAGGACATCGCAAAACTGTCAAGAGTCTCATTAATTGAACAAAGCATTCAAGTGGAGCAGCAGCCAGTCGGGCATAGGCTAGGGCCATGGCCAGCAAATGAGCAACCAATTTTTTGTGACAACAACAACAACAACAGCAGCAACTGTGGCAGCAACTGTGGCAACTCTTGTAACTTTGCTAACGTTTTGTTTGCCTCCCGCCTTGTGGCAAGCAGCGAAGCGACAATGATGATGCCGCTGCTGCTGCTTCACTACTTGGACTTGGACTCGAACTCGGACTCGGACTCGAGTCACAGTCACAGTCACAGTCACAGTCACCGTCACAGTCGGACCCTGGCGCTTTGTGCGCTTCCGTTTCCGATTTTGTTAGCTTCTTTTGCTCATTCTCTTTTTCGCTGCGCTTCCTGTCGCCTCCTGCAGCAATGTCCTGCTGCTGCAACGAAATGTTTCACCAAGCGGCACTTAAGCGCACTTTTTTTTTTTCGTGCCACAGCAAATATGTTGCCTTGCAGTCGCCCCCGCGCTGCCTGGCAGCTGGCAATTTCATTTGGCTGCTTTATGGCTTGACTACGACGGCGGCTGCTGCTGCTGCTGCTGTTGAGGCAACATCAGCGTAATTGCGGTTATTTCACCTGTCGCAAATAAAACAAAATGCAGCCGCGCAAACATGTTGCAATTTGTACTTCGCTGTTGCAAACAGTTCAATTTCGACTTTGCCACACACACAACAGCAGCAGCAGCTGCAGCAAGAGCATTCGAATTGCTTCGTTGACAAGTTTTGTGGCATGTGCATTGCCCATGCGGCACGCCCAACGCTCGCTCGACTCGCTGCGCGCTTTAAAAAAGTCAATTTTCTGCTAAATTTGCTGTACTCGTTATAACTCTCAATCACTTAGTTTTCTATTTCCTACGAGTAGCCATATATATATATATATATGTATGTATGTATGTATGTGTGTGTGGCTTGCTCTGTTTACTTTTTGTCAGCCATTCGGCTTGTGGGCCATTTCATAAATGCAGCCATAAATCAGCTTTCAGTTGGCCACGAATTGATTTTGAACTTTTGTCCTGTTGCCGTTTTTCCTTTTTCATTTCCTTGGCTACAGCCACGCCCACTGCTTCCACATTCTTATCGCATTTTCAGTTGCTTGTTAACAGTTTGCTTTTAACAAAACACAGCAAAAAGTAAAAATCAACAACAAAAAGAGCAAAGCTGGAATGAATGTTATTTAATATTTCATGTCTCTCATTTTTCGCCTTTTCCCTTACATTTTCCTTGCGTGTTTCCTTTTCTTTTTCCTCGCTCCCTTTTCCTTTCTTTTTTTTTGTATTATTTTCCTTTTGGTTGCTTTTAATCAATTTCTGGTGTCATTTTATGCCAATTATTTGCTTGTCAGCTAGCGTGTCCTTTGTTGTATTTGTTATTGTTGTCAGCAGTTGTTGCTGTTGCTGCTGCTGCTGATGTTGTTGCTGTTGCTGTTGTATTAATTCCATTGATATGCATATTTGCAGCTTAAGCGATTTCCTGTTTGCACACATGCATGACATTTTTGGTATTTTGATGACAGTTTCACATTTCATTTGGAACATTGTAAAATGTTTTTTTTTTTATTCTTTTAATTTTTTTGGCAAAAATCAATAGTGAAATTCTTATTTGAAAACTTCAATCGGATTTTGTGTGCTATTTTTGGTATGCTTTGAAACAGTTTTCCTAAATATTTAGCTTATTTTTATTCTTTACTTTTTATTAAAAATGTTGCTGAAAATATTTTGGTTGACTAATTTTAGATATTTTTGTTTTTATAAAAAACTTAACTTTAGATATTATTAATTAATTATTTACGAAATTAAATTCAATTTATATTTTATCTACACAGTAATCACTCCAACTTTTATTTTTTTATCAAATAAAAAAAAATTATTAATATACCAAGAAAAATTTGTATTATTATTACACAATTTTTTAGCATGACAAGAGAAATTTTTTAAAATTTTGCTCTAAGCTTGAAATCAGTAGAGAAATATTTATGATAAATTTCTTAAAAGCTTAAGCTTAAATAAAAGTAAACAGCTTATGTGTTTAGCTATATCAAAAACCTCTTGGTCCTATCCATGCAGACTTCCCTTTAACTACTGCAGCATTTTTGCCTTGTAACTCTTGCTAAGCTAAAGAATTTTATGATTGAATTTGATGATTATGTTGAAAGAGAGTCAAAGCGTTCACTTTCTGTATATTTAACCCATGACACATGGCAATTTACTCTCCTTCCATATAGAAGGATATACCAATCTTATTATTTCTTGCTAGTGTTCACCTCAAAACCATTAGCAAACAGCATTGCTTACACTACACAACGTAAGCTCCAGCTACTAGGCCTATAATTTCTCTCAATAAAAAATCATACAAGCTATACCACATCATATATACACTCATATTTTCTATTAAATTTAACAGCATTTAGCATGTGTGCCTTATGTGCGCTTCATTTCCAATGGTTAAATGCAGTTCGTGTGGCTATTGTTCAATGGCTCTGTTTGCTCAATAGTCTTGTCCAGTTGTTGTTGGTGTTGGCCGCGAACAAGCCATAAAAATGCAGCAACAGATTCCATTTGGGGGCTAACATAAACCCCATTTAACAGACACTTTCGCTTTTGCACTCCAGTTCAGTTCAGTTCAGTTCAGTTCGGTTCAATTCAGCTCGTTTCGGTTCTGTTATTATTGCTCAATGAAAAATGACAAAGATTTTGTCTTGGCTGCGTCTTACACTCTTTCTATATGTATGAGTGTGTATCTTTCTCTCCTTCTCTCTCTCTCTCTCTTTCAGTCCACTCGCCATCTATCCCTGTCTGTTGGTCTTTTGTGATTGTCTTGGACGGCGTGTGTCCATCGCGTGCTCGACAGCACTTGACAGTATTGCAAGTGCAAGTGCAGCATAGCAAGGACTCGCAGGACACAGCGAGAAGGCGAGAGAGAGAGAGAGAGATAGGGTGGTTCACTGTGCAAGCTAACCAACTTTAAAGTGGATTTCCGTTGGATTTGTTGCGGTTGCGTGTCGCTGGCATTGCTCCACTATCGACTGGCTTGCCCGGCTCACTGTGCTCCGCTCTGGCCGTGACGGGGCCAGCGCTATGCTTTTATGTCTTCTGGCCAACATAAACACTCGAGTTGCTGCTGCTGCTTTTGCCGCCGTCGAATGTCAAAAGAAGAGCAGAGCAAAGCAAAGTTTCGCTGACAGTTATAGCCGCAGCAGAACCAGCACCAGCAGCAGCAGCAGCATCAGCGCCAGCAAAAAAAGAAAACCAAAGCTCTGTGACAAATGTCCTCAAGGATGTGAGTGCGTGCGAGTGTGTGCGTTTGTGTATAGGTAAAAGTTGGTGTGTGGCATGACACAACTTTTGCAAGTTTTACAGCTAAACGCCTTGCAATTGCTAAGCGTCTGTCAATGCAGCTTCGGTCTGCCTCTGTCTCTCTCTCTCTCTCTCTACCTCTTCCTCTCACCTGCTCCACTCCACAGTTAGCGGTGTGCAATGTCTGTGTGTGTATGCCATTACTGCGTTTATTGGCTTAAAGTGTTTGACAATTCATTAAGTGGCATGCCTGCACATTGGCAGCACCATTTGCTTCTTGTCCTTAGCTGCTTACAGGCGCGTAAATTGCATTGTCGCCAATTTCCAAGGATCAAACGGCTAAGTAGAACAGGACGCGTTAATTTGTTGGCTTAAATGGGATATTCGATTTGAGGGTATCGCCTGTGCAAGTGTCAACAAATCGCCAGCCACTAAATTGCTTTTGCATAAGCACTTCCCCTTGACCTGAGCCAAGCCAGCAAGCCAACTTACAGTGCGATAGAATGCAGCTTTTGTCCGTGCTGCCCTATCACTGAGCTGATTATCTGAGCTGCTTAAAAGTATGCAACATTAAATTCCATTTTATTTTGCTTTCAGCTAAAATTTGTGTTGCGGGACGTTTTACTTAAATGTTGCGCTGCAGTTTTAATAAATCATCGTAACTAAATCTTTGTTTGATATTTTTATAGTTCATTTATAATATTTCTAATGCAATTATATTTATTGCTCGTTTACATTTCAGCTGCTGGATATTCAAAAGACTCAAAGCTTTTGTTGCATTCAATTTATGCATTTAGAAAAATCGATTTTATTTTTATTCATATTTCATATTCATATTTTTATTCATTTAATTTCATTCTGTTTGTGCAATTTATTACTTGCTCTAATTAGTGTAGCTAGGCAAAGCAAACATTTAATGTTTCTAATCAAATTTAATTGAAGGCACATTTAAAAATATTTTTAAGAAAATTAAAAAAATAAATTCAGCTAGTTACATATTTTCTTTTCATTATATATCTCTTTATCAAAATATGACTAAAAATAGGTTAATATAAATGCTTTCTGCATTTCATGATTTCCTGATTCTTAAGTCTCTTACCCTTTAAGCTAACTTTCAATAATATGTTTATAATGCCATCAAATGCATTTAAGTAAAAATCGATATTTTTATTATCCAGTTAACTGCCAACGCAGCGATCGTACAAAACAGGGCACTAAATTCCCATAGTTTGTAACTCAATCAAAAAAAACTGAACGTGAATATGAAATAGTTACGAGTTTTAGTTTCGTTACGTTAAATTTTATACACCCTGAGGAAGGGCTAATATGATTTTGCAATCAAATGTGTGAGGCTAAAGAGATTATCTTATATTATTCCTATTTTCTATATATTTATAGAATTAAATTAAATTAAATTTGTTTTTTTTTTTCTCATATTACTTTTCATGTATTTCAGCTGAGTAACAAATAAATTTTTAATTTTCAACAAGTGTAGTTAAAATTTCGTCATGAAGAATTAAACTCGTTTTTCTTAATTTTTTTTTTTTTTTTTGATCCACATAAACTGCCTAGAGCAGCAGCAAAATGCCACAGCACACAAATACACACACACGCGTAGCGACATCGGCACACACACGTGCCAAACTATAAAATATATAATAATAAACCAAATTTGTTGAGCAAGTTTAAGTGAAAATGTTAAGAGTAAAGTTTTTGCTGCTGAAATAAAGACAAACATTGTTATCACCTACAAAACAGAGAAACAGCCTGCCGCAGCAGCGAAAGAGAGACACAGAGAGTGACAGAGCGATAGAGAGAGAGAGAGAGATAGAGAGAGAGAGAGAGAGAGAGAGGGCGAGCGCAGTAGAGCAACAAGCAGGCCATCAAGAAGGCAGAAGTTGGCAAAAGGGGGCGAAGGCCTTGTCTTTGCCGCTAGCGTTGGAGACGTGCAAATAAGTTGAGCAACAGAGCGAAGCAAAAGGCAAAATATTTATACAAATAGGTTATGCAAACAAACTTAGACAAAGTCACACATACACACACACACCTATGGAAACATACACACACGCACACCTCCATACATCTACATTCGCAGCAAGATAAAGTATATGAAGCAGGCACGCACAAGGCTGTGGGGCGATGTGGAAACATCCTGGCACGACATGAGCTTCACTCGCTGGCGCCAGACGCTGCAGGACATAATGAAGTTTGAGCTTGAGACTCAATGAAATGTCAACAGAGCGGGCTGGGGCATTGGCAGGGGCAGGGGCAGGGGCAGGGGTGCCAGCAGCAGCACGGCTTCAATTGCTCAGCTCTCTGTAAAAATGGGAAAAAGCAAAGAAGCAAACAATACGCAAGTGACGCAGATCGGATTGCAGAGTGCAGCAGCAGTCGCGACAGCTGTGGGGCAATAAAATTCAACTACATGCTAGCCTTTATCATTTAATTACAATATATTAATTATGACTAGTTGCCACAGCGAGTCCCCCCCCCCAAAAAAAAAAAAAAAAATAAACCCAAAGGCCAGAAGAACCCGAAAACCCCAACAGCAACTGAAGTCCCATTGCGATGCGACTGTCGATTACATGGCAAATGCAAAACTCCAAGGATATATCTATGAATACTTTATATATGTATGTGTATATATACATGTGTGTGTGTGTGTGTATGCACATGCACATAAAACACGCAGCCGCAAAACATATTAAATTTATTATCAATAAATTTTCATTAGCTTCGTGTAGCTGTTAGACTAGACCTATGTCGCGCTGTGAGTCTCTCTCTGTGTGTGTGTGTGGATATCGCACTCCAACTATAACGAGCTCTGTGGGTCGTGGCCAGTTGACATAATTTACAATTTTAGTCATAAAAACACACACACACACATGAATGCATATACATATATGCTGGCAAAACTGATGCGCCATCAGCATAGCTCACACACACACACACACACACACAGGCTCTAAACTTGGCCTTTAGCTACGCCAAAGTTATCTCGAACCGCATCAACGGTTAAGCCACAGCTTGGCTCGAGGACAACCAGAGGGGGGGTAGGGAACAGAGGCTCTCTGTTAGTGTGTGCTATTTTAAAGGCAATACCCATATCGACTCATGGCATAACCTCTAACGCTCCTTGCACACCCTTTGTCTCTGCGCTTTCACCACCCACATTCCTGCTGGTCCAAAGCGAATTTGTTATGTAGTTTGGTGTAAACGCAACGGTACTTGTATTGCATGGCTCGAAAGAGAGAAAAAAAAATATATATGTAGGAAAAATCGTGAGTGTAAAATATGTGAATGTGCATATATTTATCAAGTGAATCGTCTATTTTTTATATAGCCACGACAACACAATATAAAATATGCATAAGATTGCATGCAGAGAGAAAAGTGTCTAGTAGGTAAATCATAAAGCAAACATATTACGATTTAATATCGGCAAAGAATTGCCACTTGACTTTAAGCCAAGTGCTTAACAGCTTCAGAGAGAAGTTGAGTTCAGGGTTTGATTACATTTGAAATGGATATAGAACTTAAGCGATATTTATAATATGTATTAAGAGTTGTCTGATGGAACTTTGATGTACTGACCTCATTTATGCTAATACTCTGTTATGCATTGGCTAACATAGCCTGTTAATTAACATTAATATTAGCATAAGTTAACATTAAAATATTTCTTAACGTTTCATTTTATTGTCCGTCATATATGCCTACCTACAGCTTTTTGCCTTGCTTATGTTAACTCTCTGTTATCCACTTACAGCTTACAGTTCTTACTAAACTTTTGCCAGAGCAATTTAATTTACTCCAGTCACATTCTCTGCCATTTGAATACTTTCCTCAACTCTACTACAACAATTTGCTCAACTATTCAAGCTGCTATGAATGCTTCCCTTATACCTTCCCTACGCAGCACTGTTCCCCTCACTCATGTTAACTCTCTGTTATCCGCTTACAACTGCTGCTGCAGCTCATCTAATGTTAGGAGTCTTAAAGCTGCTTGCAGCACTTTGCTCACGGTAATCAAATGAAGTGTAAACTGTTTATTGAATAAAATTGTAAAATGCTAAAATTGTAAACTGAAACCTTGATGTTTGCATGGTCTAGCTTTTTTCTGCTGTTGCTCCTGGGATCAGCGTCAGCAACACCAGCAAAAGCAGCAGCAGCAACTATGCCATCAGCAATAGCATCGGCGTTGGCATCAGCGTCATTGGCATTTCTATCGTCAGATGCTGCTGTAACTACAACAGCAACAACAACAGCAACAGATACAGCGTCGACGCCATTTTATTTTCTCTTTGTGTTCTGCGCTGTCATTCAACATTGTTGCTGTTGTTGTATTTGTTGTTGTATTATAATGCCAACTCATATTGCGCTCGTTATCCTTTTGTGTGTCGTGCAACGGAATTGACCCTTTTTGCTGCGTGACATGGAAGCGAAGACAACAACAGCAGCGGCAGCGGGTTGACAGTGTGCCACAACATGCCCACACAGTGGCATCGCCTAGCCCCAGTCCAACGACACCGCCCCCGTCCAGGTAGCTGAAACGCGACAATGCTAAAGTATCAAAAGTGATGGATGACAGGTTAATATGCGGCGACATTTTCATGCTGATGCTGATAAAATTTTCGGTTTGCATGCGGGGCCTCAGCCAACAATTGGGACTGCCAACTTGCAGGCAGATCACACGGGCGAAAGCCGGCCGCCTGAGTGGGAGAGGTTTAAGTTTTGGTGACATTTTAAATGCACAACAGACAAGTTTCATTTTACAGCGTTCACAACAAATTAAGCGTAACAGAGAAGCAGAGAGAGTAGAGAGAGAGAGAGAGAGAGAGAGCAAGAAAGGGAGGGATAGCGGGAGAGACAATTGCATTAAAGTTGAGCTGCGTTGTCTAATTGCCGGCAACAGCAGGCTTCATTAGCAGCGCTGCTAAATAACAGTCAACCAGGACAGTCAACAATAACAGTGCGAGAGTGAGGGGAAGAGAGAGAGAGAGCGAGAGAGAGTGTGGCAGCTCATCTGAATGCTGTTTGAATGCACTTCAAAAAGTGGCCAACAGCTGCAACGGCTGGCTGGCTGGCTGACTGACTGACTGAAGCTGCCAGCCAGGATATCTAGTTGACGCTTTTGCCCAGCAGCAGCAGTTGTAGCAGCTGGCAAGGGTTAAGGGACTGCAGTGCGGGAGCAGGGCGTGGCATGTGTGTGTGCATGTGGCAGTCATTTGAATGCTTTGGAAAAACTTCCGCTCCATTAGTCTGCCAGTTTCCGGCAACGTTTTCCTAGCACAATTTACGCAAATTGATGTCATCAACAGGGGCCAGCCCACACAGCTCGTATTCACATTCACATTCACATTCACATTCACAATCGCATTCACATTCACAATCCGAGTGTGTGTGCGTGTGCGTAACTCGGTAAATGAAGTGAATGAATGAGTGAATGAGTGCATGTCGAGCCGCGCAAGCCGGATGGCTAGACATTTTTTGGGGTCAATGCAGAGAACAGGGGGAGGCATGCCCCACAAACCCAGGATGTGTTGACACAAGGTGAGTGGGGTGACTCTAGCCTGTGGCGTTGCGCTTCCGCTTCAAATGCATTTTGCTCATTTGAACGTCAGCTAAGCTCGGCCTTTTTTATATGCGACTATCCATTTAAGCATTATTTGCAGAGCGAAATCTAATGAAAACAGCTTCTTCGGCTGTCGAGGGGGGCAGTCAAATGTGCAACATCATGCGAGAGGGTGCGAAAGAGTTGAGTCTGTGATTGTGGCAAGCAGGCAGCAGCTAGGCAAAACTTTAGCAGCACAAACAAACAAGCTAACAAACAAACAGATAAACAGACAGACCAGACAGTCGAGACAGACTAGAGACAGGCAGCGAAAAACTCAACTCAACTGAACTCAAGCCAACTCTCTTAACTCGCAACGCTCAACAGGATTTCAAGTGAGTTTCGAAAGTCAAGTGCGTGTCGCTGTTGGCAGCTCCTGAAGATTCCTTTGTCTACTTGCCAAACACATGTTTGTGTGCGTGTGTGTGTGTGTGTGTATGCATGTGTTAGTTTATAAATATTTGCCTTGCAAATGCCGCCTGTCACACACACTCGTAACACACACACGCATACAGTCTCACTCTTAGCTCATGCCCGTGAATAAAGTTTTCGTCTAGCTTTGGCTTATATCCAACCAATTGCTTTGTGCTTTTTTCACTTAATCAAAACAAACACAAATTCAAATGCAAACCCAAATCAAAAGAAATCTGCGTAATTAACTGCCTTAATTATAATTAACTCAGCTTTGAACACACATTAACTGTCAGCCGGTAATGCGATTCCACTTAGAATCTATTAACAGAGAGATGTTATGGCAGTGTTAACAGAGTGGCTGCACTTACAATCTGTTATTAACAGTATTATGTTCAGTAATATAAATATAAGCATTATAACATTAATCAAATTTGCATGCTAACTATAACAGCTCTTTTAAAGAGATTTCAATTCCAATTAAATTTTTTGTTTCATTTATAATTGATTAATAAAATCAATAATTTCATTTGAAACATTTTTTCATGACCTATCCTCCTCAATATATTCAAAATAAATTTAGATGTTTTTTCTAACATCTAAATACTTATATTTCAGTAATTGCCCATATACATATCACAGACTCTATTTATGGTTATACATATCAAATAAATATTTACCTAATTCCTCATTAACTTTAAGCATTCGAAATTTAATGAGAAAATGTGTTGAAAATGTTTGAAATTCCGTTAAACATTATCTAAATAGCTTAGCAATCAAAATCATTTAATACTCGCTCGTGAACTGAATGATATTTAATGATTATATTGTTAAGTGTTGTGTGCAGTGGACATATACAAAAGATAAACATTATGCATTGCGTGCGTTGCTTCATATTTCCATACAGATATTTGTATATATTTTTCATTATGTGGCATGTGTGGTCAGCCGCAAAAACAATTAAGCATAATATCATGTATTTAATGTAGATCGAAATAAAGCAAATTATGGCACCCAAATAAAGTGACAAAAATACGACAAATAAATAAATGTTAGATAACATTATGTTAAGGAGAGCTGTTGAATTCTGATGAAATCTAAGCCAGTTCTGTTAGCCAAGTTTACTAACTAAGCACTTGAAAAACTTCCAATGGAAACCAACTCTTTTAAGATTAAAGACAATTCTTTTAAGCAAAGTTCAAGCTACCATCAAAATAAATACAACTTCTGTTAAGTCGTTCAAGCTAAAAATTTGTATACAAATTATGTTGAAGTGTTTCCCTTTTTGCTGACTTCTCAACTGAGTACCCACACTTATGCGAATATAATAATATTTAAGATATTTCCCAAAACTTAGTTTGACCTTAATTTGAAAGCAAATGCAGCAATGGAAATAAAATGGAAAAGTCCAAGCAAAGCGTGCGCAAAACTTTATGCAAAAATAATTTTCAAATGGTGTCTGTGTGCATATTTTATGGATTTTCTTTTTCGCAACTTAATTCGCGATTTTGGTTGCAAGTTTATGTGTTTGTTTGCCAAATGCGGAGTAAGTTGCAAATGTTTTTTATTCCGCTTATTTTTGGTTATTTTTCCGCCTTTTTTTGCGGCAAGTCGTGACAGCTTTTTCGCCAACTGCGCAAAGCTGCAAAACTTAATAGAAAATTAGCTGCTGAAAGTGTTGTTTGAACTTGCCACCTGCAACGTGCACCACTTTGCGCCCGTGCTTGTGGCAGCTACTGCCAAGTTCATTTTGCCGTGCGCAAATCTCTGTCGCGTTTGCGGTCTACGTAATCGCAATCTTGGCTCGTGTCGCGGCCTTTTTGGCGCTCACTTCATAAACCAAATTGCATTTCGGGCCCGCAACGAAGTCAGCTTCAAACAACGTGGCAACCTGCTTAAGTTTTAGCCGCATAATCTGCGCTGGCAGCGCCATAAATATTCAATGGCTTTGTCCGTGCAGCAGCCGGTGGCAGTTGCTGGTGCCTCGCAGCCACCTTCGACTGGCTGCGGGCCAAGTTCATTACGGCCAAGTTACTCGTGTAAACTCGGCCCACCTCAGATCTTAGCACCACTTCCTATGCAGGTGCCATCGATTAAGCCTGGCTAAACGCTCGCCTGCAATACCTGGCTAACCTCTTGCTCCTTCTCAGTGTGAGTCTTTCTCTCTCTCTCTTTCTTTCTTTCTCTCTCTCTCTCTCTCTCTCTCTCTCTCATTCGATTTGTATCTGTCCTTTAGTGGTGCTGTCAAGACAGCACTTTCAATCGCCAGACAGAGCAACAACACGTTCGCTGCCACAGAGGTGTCATATGTTGCTCCGTGCCACAGGCTGCCAGTCTCAACTCCCAACTGAGCATTGCCAATGCCAATGCTGCACCTTTTGTCTTTTATATCTCCTCGCATTGGGTACTATAAATGTGTTATGAAATATGCTAGGATTTGCTTAACTGAGAAAATTGTAGAGTGAGAGATAGAGAGATGTGAATTGAAGAGAAAAGGAATGACAAAGAAGGAGAGATAGAGGCAGAGAATGGTTCATTTATATTATCTTTCAAGATTAATTTTGAGCTCGGAGATAAATATGTTTAAGATTTGAGAATTCTATGACAAGGAAAAACGTGGAAAACCAGATACAGAAATAGAGAAATGCACTTACAAGCTGTTATTAACAGTGGTATGCTCAGTAACATAAATATAACAGCTCTTTAAGCATTATAATAATATTAACATTTCTATGTTAATTTACATAAGTATAACAGCTTTTTAAAAGAAAAAGACGAAGGGAGAAAGATAGAGAGAGGTTGCTATTGCTGAGTAAGAGAGTAAGAAGCCAATGATCGATAATCGAATGACATTAAAAAGGTCTAGAAGTATATCAGAAAGAAAGATTTAAATTCAAGCTGAATTTCAGAAATATCAAATCGAAACCAAGTTTCAAACAGCAATAAAATATAATTTTAGTCAAAGATAAATTAGTGAAACTGAAAAAAAGAACATATGCACTAGTGATTCATTCCCGTATGAATAACACTCAACTTCTGGCGTCCACTTGAAAAAGACCTCAATTGAACTCTTTATTTATGATTATAATTCCATCAAAATGAAATACAATCATCAATAGCTCCAACTCTGCCACATCAACCGCTTCTCATTTAGCTAGAGTATTTCACATGCTGCATATAGCGAGAGATCAGAAAATTCGTTTTATTCGTTTTCTATATTTGTTTTCCACTTGAATTGCTGGCGCATCGATGGCACATTTGCACGTATGCTGCATGCAGCAGTTCCCAGCAGACGCAGGTTGTTGCGCTGTGCCGCAGCAATAAACAAGCGAGCAGCGAGTCGAGAAAACGCAGCAGGATAAAGAGGTGAGAGGCGGGACACATACACAGACAATACCCTGGCGATTGAAAGTTGGGCAAAAGTGTTGGCATCGCCCACTAAGGTGAATATCTTCGGGGCCAACACAGTTAAGGCGAAAGTTTGTGGAAGCCACAAGTGCCACAACTTTTGGCTGTGGCATTGTTTTTAATTTATCTAAATTGAAAAGTGCAACAAATCGCACAACTAAAACGTTTGCCACTGATAACAGCTAGATAACAGAGTGGCCCCACCAAACCACCACTCCACCACCAAACAAAGGCAGATGAAAAGGCAACTGCTCCCAGTCAGAGGGCGTGGCTGAGGGCCAGGCGGCGTTGAGGGAGTATAAAGAGCAAGACATTTGCTGAAATAAAATTTCAATTTGCTTGAATTTCATTTGTGTCTGTCTCTGTGTAGGTGTAGGTGTGTCTATGTGTGTGTGTGTGTGTGTGTATATATATAGGTGTGTGTGTGTGTGTGTGTGTGTGCCTGCTTTATCGCCTTGGCAGTTAACGTCAGCTTGGTTTACCGTTATGCTTGGCTGCTTGCGCCGCCAGCAGCAACAACTCGAAGTAACCGGAACGACAACAAGGACAACGGCAGGACGTGGGCGCAAAGCTGGAGCAGCAGCAGTTGGAGGACAAAGCAACTTTAGCTCGCAGGACAACGCCAAATATTTGTTGTGCGTGCGCCTGCCTCTGTGTGGCTGTGTGTGTATTTGTTTGTTTGTCTGTGTGCCGATTCTCACGGGCTTCCCACTGTCTGCGTGTCCTGCATTCTGGCCATTCACGCTGCTGGCTGCTGGCTCTGCGTATTCCCGCTGGTGACGTTTGTTGATGGTTTCCAGGTGAATGCACGAATTGCGTTTTCGTATTAAATAATAAATGAATGTCGGATTGTTTTTTTGCCGCTGCTTGGCCTCAAGTCTCTCAACTACCTCAGCTTACTCTATCTACTCTCCCTCACTCTCCCCTCTCTGCCCTTGCTTACTGCAATAATTCCAGCTGTTCGCTGATTGCTTGGCCGTTGGACATTAAAAGTGTATTGCTTATTTCTTAAGTGCCAATGGTTTGTTTATTAAAGCACCTCCCTGGCAGCTTCCTCAGCGTGCGTCCCTCGCAATCCAATGTCGCCACAGGGAATTGCTTGTGCCCGGTTTTTGCCGCACGGCCAAGTAATTAAAGCGAATGATATGTGCAGGCAAATGGGGCAGTAGTTGCTGCTGCGAGGAGACACTGGCAGAGGCGTTGGCACTCGGCTGTGCGTTGATAGATTAACCCAATGAATTTGCTGGCAGCAACGCTTGGTGACTTAATTACCCGCCCCATCATCAACTACGCCAGCTGCTGTGGCTGCTATGGATGCTGATGCTGCTGCTTCTTGATGATTCAACAACACATTTTGATGGCACTCGCGGTAGCTCATTACGCAACACTGCCAGCTATTATGTCTGTGTGTGAGTGTGTCTCTATGGGGGTGTGAGTGTGTGTGTTTGTGTTTGTGAGGTCGATAACTCTTTGAGTTTGCTTTTGAGTTTCTGCTTAATTAATATATTTTGGATACTACACAAATTTATTAAGCAGCTTAAATACCACTTAATTCTTTGGTTATGGAACAATCTAGTTAATTGTTGTGGTATGCGGCATTAAGTAAAATGAAGAATTGACTTTGTGGTATATAAATAGTTTAAAAGGGTTCTTAGAAAATATGGCCGGGATGTTGTATAAATGTGGCTTAACTGAAATCGACGCTGTAAAAATTTTGAAGAGAAAGCTGTTTAAATGGAATGGAGGTAATCCAAATAGAAACTAGACAAAAATTCATTATTTTAATTACAATCTGGCCTTTATTTTGAAAAAATATTATAATAGAAAATAATATTAAATAAATTTAAAATAGAAAAACATACCAATTAATAATACAGAAAATCAGCAACAGAAAAATCAGATGCAAAGACAGGAAACATTTATAACTGGTAAGCAGCTACTCAGGTTATTAAATTTCATTATGGCTATGGCACGTCTTTACATCACTGAAAGAAAAATATTTACACCTTAAATTAAGAACTATTATATTTGAAAATAATATTAAAAATGTATACACCTACCAGTTATTTTATAGTTGATATTTTAAACTACTATTAAACTAAGTATGCCTGCTAGCAATGACTCATAACATTGCTACAACAGCTAGCTTAACATTAAGCAACTGCATTAAAGCTGTACCGCACTCAATAATAATTGCTTACCCAACAAAAAGAAACAACATTATTCTGCTATATAATTTATTTATTTGCAACAAATTTAATATAAATATTTTACATTCTGGTGAATAATAACAATTAAATAGTTAAGTTAAATTACGCAAATATAAATATGCTATAAATATGTAAATATTTTGTAGACTTATGAATTTTTTGTTTTTCGTTTATTTTTCTTTTCAATTATATTGCATATAAATATAATATATATGTATGCAATGTATATTGATTTATTTAAGCATATTTATTAATATATGCTCTGCACCTGTGGTATTTTTTAATTATAAATTACATAAATACTTGCGTCAAGTATTGTTGTTGTTGTTGCCCCCTCTCCCTCTCGCCTGTTGTTGCTGCAAAGCAATTAATTAAATTTTTGGTAAATGCGCTTAATGCAAATGTTTCAACTGCTCAGCGCGTTAAATACTAATTTCATACCAGGCAGGGAATATACACAATATATAAATAAATATGTATGTAAAATATATATGTTTTATGTTACTCTATGTTGAATTTGTAATTCACACTGCTCTACACACTGCTCTACATGCACACACATTGCATTTGCTTTTCACAGTGCAATTTTCACAATTTGCATTGTGTGCATTTGCCTGAAGCTAATTTGTAAATGTTTTTCAGCTGTTTTTTGTTGATTTTGTTTTATTTTTTTTGTGTGCCCGCTGGGTATGCAATGTTGTTTGTTTTTTACATTAACAATTTTTAATTTTTTTCCCATAGATGATTTTTATGCCAAGTCAGTTTTATTCACGCCTGTTTACATTGTCACGAATATATATATATATATATATATTTTTTTTTGTATTGATAATATCTGAAGCGTACTTCGTTGATTGTTGTCGCACGTATTTAGTTGACTTGGTGATACGAGCCCTTATCAGTTCTCCGTCCAGTTGTCTAGATATGCACACGGGGCGCGAGAATGATAAGGGTACGAATGCACCGGCCAATGCCCAACGGCAAATTGGCCATTTATACACACAAACACAAACACACACACATGCACACATGTGTGTGTTGTAGCTGATACTCACCATTATTTGGCTTTTAGCTGCCAATCAATCATATCGCAGCTGCACTAAGAGAAATATACAAGGCAAAACAAATACAAATTTTGTCAAATGTTAAACTGTGAACTATTTGGCGCTACGGGCCGTATGACATAACGACAGCTGGGCAATGCAAATAGCTTGTACAACAAAAAACCAAAATATATGAAAAAGAAAGAAAACAAAAGCAGCTAGAAGCAGAAGCAGTAGTGGACATAAAAATATTCAGCAGGCAAACAGTAATTTGCAAATGAAAGCCGCAAAAGTGAAATAAAGTAACAAAAGCGAGCAGTGAGCAGCGAGCAGCTCATATGCATAGTGGCATTTGCATACATACATATACATATGTTCGTATGTGGATATGTGCATACATATACATACATACATATTAAACAAAAGCACATGCACTCACGCAGCACGCACACACATAAATAATTCAGCAATCGAACATGAGACAGTCTCTAGCTCGAAATTTATTGAAATTGAAAAAGTGTTGCCTACTTTTACGCGCAGTTTTTAAATGCTTAACTAAAATATATATAAAAAAAAGTGTGGGGAGAACTCGTTAAGCAATTGCCAAAAATAAAAAATAAAAAGGAAAGAAAACCATAAGCGCATTTTTGTTGAAGTGAATTGCTGTATAGCCGCACTAATTGATTTTTGGTCATATGCAGTTTATAGCCAGCGAGCGCTCAACTTTAGGCGCTTTATAAATGGCTTTTCAAATAGTCGAACGACGGAGTTGAGAGTCGAAAGGCAGCGAGTGCTGAAGTGGCGGCTTTTGGTTCAGTTTCCAATTGAATTCGAGAACTGTTTTGATTGAAATAACTAGCGATTGGCTGGCGATGAGCGCGTGAGTGATTAGCATCGAAAGGGCAAAAGGTATACGTGATAAATTATGAAAGATATTGTAGGAATGGAAAAGCAAAGCTAAGTAAATTGTGAGTGTAACGTGAAAATGAGAGAAGTTATGAAATAGATATAGTTATAGATATTTTAGATATTTTTTTTAATAATATATTTATAATATTCATGCAGTTATATTTAATGATTGTGTATTGCATAATGATGATTTATATGATGGCATACTCTTTTATCTGGTAACAGAACTTTAAATAACTTTCTTATATATTTTTCTCATTTTGGCAACGTATAATACATTTTATATATATTTATTACAGATACTTCCATATATTTCATTTTTCTAACTGTTTTATTCTGATATTTTGAAAAATTTACAGCTGACATTGATTCGCTTTCATTCGTGTCACGCTATAAGGCACGCGCTCATCTCCAGTTGCTACCAGTTAGGATTAGTTGGTTAAAAAGCAGAACTGCCCTTTAACTGCCCAAAAATAAACAAGAGAACCACTCGCTCAACTCTGGCTCTGCCTCTGATTATGCACTGGCCATTTGCGCAAATCGGCGCATGCTTTCGACGAATTCATGCGAAAATCAAATCCGGAATGCAGCAAATCTGCGAAACGGAAACCGAATGCAATTCATGCATTTAGCAGACAGCAATGTGCTTAGTCTTAAATGGAGCAGCATCAAGAGAAATTAGCTGGGCAATATTGTGCATGGGGTAAACAGTTGCCAGTGTTGCCACCTAGCCTGAAAGTGTGGCCACGTTATGAATTTATGAAATGAATTTCGCTGCTGTTGCTACTGCTGCTGCTGCTGCTGCCGTTGTCGTTACTCTTGCTGTTTCTGTTGTTGTGTAATAAATCAAAACTATGCAACAAAACGCGCCACAAGGCATGCCAAAGGACTTATCTGCGGACCGTATAT
This sequence comes from Drosophila fulvimacula, assembly GCA_035045555.1. NCBI lineage: Eukaryota > Metazoa > Arthropoda > Insecta > Diptera > Drosophilidae > Drosophila > Drosophila fulvimacula. The sequence continues at coordinate 5,124,378 of JAWNOX010000191.1, forward strand.
AAAACGTTGAAAACGCTGGGCCAAGCCAAAAGCTCGACTAGCCCAGCTGGTACACCTAGCCACAAAACCGACCAACAACGAGCTGCCCAGTCGCTGCCCTTTAGAGTTGCCCTGCTGCTGATGTTGCTGCTACTTTAGCTGCTTCTTTTAACTTCTCATTTTTTTTTACTGTTGCACTTTTACGGTTATAAATTTTAACACACACAGAGAGAGAGAAAGAGAGGTAGAGTGGCAGCGAGCGCTGGAGATTGGGGGCACATAAAACCGGACACATGCTTTTAATCTTCGGCACAAACATGCTCACTGCTCGCTGATGCATGGCAACTCTGGCAGCAGCAGCAGCAGCCTCCAGTCCCAGTGCACGGCACTGTGTCTCCACACGGTTGTTGATGGCGCATGGCTTATGTGAGGCTGCCTCGACTGTTGCCATGCATAAAAATCTTCCGCCGGAAGTTAAAGAGTTCACACAAATACAAATCTCTGCTGCGAGCGTTGCTTTAAATGCCCGCACCCTAAAAGTATGCAGCGTTATTTTCGTGCCGCTTTTATTTTTCAATTAGATTTTGGCTAGTTTCGCCTCGCTTATCGGGAGCGCCTTTATGTTCCTTTTTATATGGCAACAGCATTTAGCAGGACACCATGAGCATCGACTTGTTTTCCTTTTTTTTTTTTGTTGGCCATTGTGTTTGCATTTGCTGGCCAAGCGGCGCTCTTTCGGCTAACCAATAATGGCTATGGCAATTGGCCATGCCACAGGCCGTAGGCCGTTTCGTGTTGTCCTGTCGCGCGCTATCGCCACCAGCCACGCGTCGTATTTGGTCTTTGCAGCGTCTGGGCCACGTTATCAGCGCGGCAGCTGGCGCAGGTGCTTTAAATTTACCAGCATGTTGACCCAACACACACACACACAGACAAATGGGCGTGCCTTGCGGGGCATGTGACAAAAAAGCACGGGAAGGAGTGAGTGAGGATAGTGGTATCCTGTGCGTTACTGTGGCTTAGTTTGCATATTAGTTGAGCGACCAACAGAAAGAGATAGAGAGAGACAGAGAGAGAGAGAGAGAGAGAGAGAGCAAATCGATGCGTTGTTGGGCTTTGTGAAAAACGAGGCATTTAGCGCCGAGCGTTATGAATATTGAAACAATTTTGCGCTTGCCATTTTGAATTTTGAATAGATTTTTGTGGCATGCCCCGGGCGGTGACAACAGCAGCAGCATCATCATCATCATCATCATCAGCATCGTCGCCATCATCATCATAATGCTCATCAACTTTAGCTCTTGCTTTGTTGCTGCACAAGTTGAGCAAAGCCTCTGCCACAACTTGCCGCAGGCTGTGGCAAGCCAAATGAAGCGCACCGCCAAGATGTTGACTGTGGCAAGTTGACAAAGTACTCGCTTCCCCACATCCCTATCTCCCTCTCTCTCTCTGGCTTTGCTTTACTTTTTAATAGCACACTTTGCAGCAGCCGATTTAAATACGCTCGAAAAGTTGATGAAATGCGCGCGTCATAAATAAAGCGCAAAATATGCTCGAAAACTAAGTGGAAAGAAGGCACTGCCAGCTGGCTATGCAGGCCAAACAGCTTAAATTGCTGTTAAGTTAATACAAAATGTATTTTTGTATTTATTAATTATGCGCATATTTCTTTGATTAAGCTTATTTAGTTGTGCTGCTGATGGAACTTAAGGGGAGGGAAATGTGCTTTAAAGGCAGCTGAATTATTATTTGAGGCTGCTAACAGAAGCTGAGAAGATACATTTATTAAGCAAGTTTTGCTGTTGGTTGGGATATTTTGCAGCTACTTAACTGCTACTCTATACTTTGAGGTACATGTATCTCCAATAATGTAGTAATAATGGAAATATACACAACTAAGAGAAGGCCGTGTAGTATTACAACAAATATTTAAAAACAATATTCCTACTCATCCATAACTCAAGAGCATTCGATAGCACAAAATCTTGAAATAATATACAAATTTTGTTACTCACACTCTCTCTCCCTCTCTCACTCTGTCTCTCTCTCTCTCTCGCTCTCGCTATATATATTTTGGCAAATGTTCAAAATCGTGCGTCAATCAGGCTGGCAAAAATCTATTAATGAATCTATAGACATAAGCAAAGAACAAAAAAAAAAAAAACAAGCAAATAAACTGTAAAATTGCACAGCAACAGCTGATTGAATATAGTATATCCTTTATATTCCCCTTTGTTTAACAAGCGATCAGGCATTAGGCAAACAAAAAAAAAAAAAAAACTAAAATATGACAAAATCAATTTAGCAAGCCGAAGCTTAGCTCTTTTTGTTTTTATTGCTATTGACAACGTTGCCAAGTGCTAAGGCCAAATGGACATGGCCTGTTGACATCTGTCTGCAGCGTCATTTGCATATGATAGTCTGGGTGTGTGCGTGTGTATTGCTTAGCAAAATGTAAATGCGGCTGCAATTCAAATGAATTTCGCATGTAAAATGTGCCAAAGAGTGAAAATCAAAACAATCAAGTGAAACATTTGGCAGAGGGCAATCGAACCGAGTGTCTGCTATGCAAACACACACACACATACACAGAAAGAGAGAGAGAGAATAGAAATAAAGAAACGTTAAATGTCATAAATATGAAATCGAATTCAAATTGAAAGCAGATCGAGCATTAGATGCGAGTGTGTCTGTGTGCTCGGTTAGTATTTGCATTTAATTAGCAAAAAACTATGCATAGTTTGCCATTGTTGATTTGGCCAAAATACACAGCCGCACACACACACATACACACAGGCATTTGTTTGGCTATAACTGTTTGCAATTTTGCAATTACGCAAAACGTTTATAAATTATGCAATTGCCATGGCCACGCCCCCACTGCGTGCCCCATCAACAATTTGTTTAATGAAGCTCAACACAACAAAAACCACAAAATCAAATCAGCGGAAGCTGTTACCCAGTTGTTCAGTTCTTTCTGAAATATTCATGTAATTAACATTCAAATCATAATTCATAAATGTGACTAACGCAAAATTTACAATTGTTTGATGCCGCATGCAACGCGGATAAGCTGTCCAAAAAACACACACAAAATTATGCATAAATATTGAAATGCAATACTATTTGCGGGTAAATCGAGTGGAGCTGGGCGAGATGCATGAGTGGACAACTTTGTTGGTCTTTGTATAATTAGCCAAGCTAAGCGAATTCTTTATGAAGTGTCATCATCCAACTGTTTGCCAGCAACTATTTTGTTTGTTGACTTTAACAACTTTGTGTGCATTTTGAAGTTGATTTCGTTGAGTTTGCATTTTTGGTTGCGACGAGGATCAGATGACAGCAATTGGAGCTTGGAAAAGCGCAATGAGTTTGGCCCAAAGAATGTGGTGGCCTAGTTATTATTTAGGAGTTTATCAAAGCAATCGAAACTGAACAATTGCATTATATAATTTAATAAAATAATATTAATTAATGATATACTAAATTGAAGTGAAATTTGAGGTATATTTTAAGTTTATATAGTCAACATCTTTCTTATAGAATTAGTCAGTTAGTTATTTAGACCGCTTTCAAAACCACACACATATTATATATATATATTCATTTCTACATTAATCTTATTAAAAGTAAATTTCTTGGAGTGATCTGTTGATCTTAATATGATATGATGAACATATAATATTGTAATCGAATACTTTTTAAAAATATATATATAATATATATATATTATATTACCTGAGCTGAAACTTTTTCAACTTTCAACCCGAACTGCCTATAACAAAACCAGTTCAGTTGGGCTCTATATCGTAGCTCAAATATTTCACAAATAAACAAAATAAAGATTAAGAAGTAACGGCTCTTTGGCATTTCCCTTGAAAGCTGATAAAAGGGAATAATATACATATATATTACACATATATATATATATATCCAAATACCCATGACCACACAGTTTGACAATCACTGCGAGTTATCTTAAGAGCAAAGCAATTACAACTGCATTTGCCGCCAGATAAGCAAATTGTATAGGGTAGGGTGTGTGTGTGTGTGTGTGTGTGTGTGTGTGATTTGTGTGTTGTGTGTATTTTAGGCTGCTTATCTTTGTGGAAAATACACCCACAGAACACAGACTCACTCACTCGCTCACACACACTCCCATATGCAAATAGCAATTGTGAGTTGAACATAAATAGAACTCGGTTCGTAGCACTTATTGAAGGGAAGTCGTGCGCGCAGCTAAGCAAAGATTAGAGCCAAGTCTGATAAGTGGGACTGGAGCGATGAGAGAGAGGGAGAGAACTCAGTGAGGCCGACCAGACAATTCACATGCATAATTGATATCGTTGCGAGAGATGAGATTGCCAGGACTTTAGACAGTGCCCATTGCCTGGCATAGGCAGCAGCAGCAGCTCAGCCAATCAATTGGAAATGTTTTAATGGCCACAATTGAGTTGCTGTTGTTGGGCAAAAACGTCAGACTAAGACGCTAATTAATCATACAGACTGTGACAGAGCCACAGCAACAACAACAGCAGCAAGTCAATTTAATTGATGGGCCAATGGGCCTGCGAAATGGCCAAGAACATCCACCACCAAACAGCAGCCTAGCAGCCTAGTAGCCTTGGCGAGGACGCAAGCAACCGCAGGCTCAATTACATGTGTGCCCAGCCGCCACAGCAACAACTACAACTAGCTGTAGATCAGCCCTGGGGAAGGGATTTGCGGGTTTCGTTCGTTTCGATTGCAGCCAAATTTTGCCGTGTGATTTGCATGAGTAATTTGACAGATTACCTCGCCTGGCTACAAACACAAATTGAGGACGCATAACACAAAAGTGGCAAACGAAAAAAGAAAAAAAAATACAAATTGCTATATTTCAAGCTACCCTAGAAAAAAAGATTTAATGAGTTAGCTAATGCCATGTAAAGCGAGCAGTGATTAATTGCACCAGCAAAAGAATTGTAGAAATTAAAGACTTGGAAGATCAGCCAGGCTTAAATTGTATATATATATATTTAAGAATATATACAAATTCAAGCTAAACTAAAATACTATGCTCAGGTGCAAATCAGATATAGATCATATTTAAAAAAATATATTTTATATATTTATTAAATTATTTGTTATAAGAATTTATAGTTATTATTTTTTAAATTAAAATTAGAAATTTTTTAATTATATATTAATTTCTTGCATTATTTGATTATTTTTTTTTATTTCTTCCTCAGTTTTCCATTTTCTCCGTCTCCACGTAATCTACCCAACATTATTACATATTTATATCTCTCCATTTCCTTATGACTAAAAGGCAAATCAATCAATTTCTATTGATTCAATGTGATTTTTTCTACTATTTCATATGTTTATGCCTATCGCCCAAGACTTTTGGACCAGCGCCAAGGCAAACGCGCCAACAAGCTGAAAAATATGCTGTTTTGGGGCGCCTCGTTTGCAGGCAATTGCAATAGTGATAGCTAAAAGTTGTTGCTATTGTTTTGTAGACTCTGTGTGGAAGCTATTTACCATATGCCATATAGGGCAGAGGGCACATGCGAAGAGAAACGGACTGCGCTTAACTGTCCACTTCCTGAGGCCCGCATGACGGAAGCCGTTGAAGTGGGCATTGAGCAGGGGGGCGGGAGGCGGGAGGCGGGGCGGTGTGGAACGACGACCGGGGCAAGTGGGGCAAATGTGATGACAGCGACGGCGCGACGTCGTCGTCGCCAACAATTTTGAGCGATAAGCGACAACAAACAGCAGCAACGCGACGCACATTTGAATTTCAATTAGAATTTTAATAATCGAAGCTGAGTGTTTATGTGTGTGTGTATACATTTCGCTTCCGTTTAAATTTTTTTTATTTATTTTAAATGCTTTCTGTGGGCATTTATCAAAAATGTTGATGGACATGGGACATGCCGCATGCCGCATGCCGCAGCTGGAGCTTCAAAATGCAAAACATACGTAAGCACAATTAGAGAGTGGGCGCAGCGGGAGGGCGTGGCTCGCCAGGTAGCTGACACAAAATTAGCACAAGGACAAAAGGCATATATGAAGGAATTCCTGGCCACGACTCCCTCCATGTGTTGCAAATCCCGCAAGGATTAAGTAAGCAGCAGCAGCAGAAAAAAATTAATATATATATATGAGTATATATATATATATATACATATATATTCCAGGCGGAGGCAGGACAACAGCAGCGACATGTTGCTAATTTTTTTGCGCCATTCTAATATAATGAAAAAATCATATGAGTGTATGTAAGTGTGTGTGTTTGTGTAAATTTAGCGACAAGGCTGCTGACAACAGCAACAGCAGCAACAACAACAAACAGACAACAAAAATCCCAAAAGGCAAACAATTCAACAAAAGAGCGCGAGCTAGAGGAGGCGTTGCCACAAGCGAGCTGGAGAGGTAGGCGGCAGCCAGCTGGACAATTTCATTTGGCAAGGTAACTGCCAAAGCAGGAGCGGGAGAGAGGGATGGGGGCTTGGTTGGAGTAGGAGGGCAGCTGCACAGCGAATTGAGCTTGTAAATGTCAAGGGGTCTGCAGCTGAGGGGTTTGAGTAGGCGCGGCAAACGGGAGCATACACTGCGTGTATGTGTGTGTGTGTGGGGGGGGGGGGGGGAGGCACACATAGCGAAAGAGTCGCATATTCAACAGGAAAATCCCTTAATTGGAATAAATTAACTGTTATTGCTACGGCATGCCACGCCGACAACAGCCACACACACACACACACACACAGACAATCCCACGACGAGCATTATATAGATATATAAATATAAATGTATCTACATATGTGTACATATGCAGCTGCAGATACAGCTACAGATTGTACACATGTATTTGCTTACGCTCTCTCTCTGTGTGTGTGTGTGTGTGTGTACAAGTCGCTATCATTTCCCACTGGAGCAGTGTTTATTCTATATAGAGCGCACACAGAGAACAGAGAACATATATATGTATATATTTACATATACATATCAGATGTATATATAAATATATATATGCCATATCCATATGCATATGTATTTGTACTCCGTTAATTTTTGCGCGCCGCACAACACGAAATTAAATAATATGATAAAAGCGAAATTTATGACACATGCCAGAGAGAACAGCTCGATTCACAAATATTAAAAGAAAGCTAAGAAAAATATTTTTTTTTAAATTTACATTTTGCAAAAGGACGACTGATATATATACTCTGTAATGAAGTGGAAGAATAGGCATAAAATAGTTAAAATAGTTCGAAATGTTTTCCAAAATATTGACATTTTCACAGAATATTCTCATATTTTCCAAATCTCTTCCAAAACAAGTTTTTGCCTTGCCAAAAATTTCCGCAAAAATATTGAAACGTTTCGAAGAGTTTTCTCTTCACCACCAATTCCAGGCCCACTCATTTCGATACAACTTATATAGGTATTTTCATAATCTGCCTATATTCTATGGACTATTTCATTTTCTACAGATTTTAATTTTCTCCAAAATATTACAACTGTTCCCCTGTTCCATTCTCTCGCTCTGTCTCACTTCTTTACCCCCAATTTCTGTCTACCCCACAGAGCTCTCTCAATTCCTCTACAGGGTATTTAGGTATTTTCATAATCACTGCACGCTGCCTTGCTGCCTGTGGTATCTGTGGCAAGCGCAGTTCAAAGTTTATGCAACGCAATTTGCAACTCGCTGCCCTGGCCTAATGAACACAACCCGAATATCCTGTTTGCCCAACTACTACTCCTGTGAAAAGGATGCCTTTTTTTATTTCATTTCAGTTTTTTCCCTTCTTTCCACAAAAAAATGGCCTGAAGGTGTGGCCGCTACGGCAAAGAGGTCGCATTATGCAACATAGTTTTCCTAGCATAATATTTTGTCGTAATTAGAACAAGTAATAAGGAAAGGGAATATGGGTAGAAGAAGAGCTGCTCGAATAGTTTTCTCTCATCTTTCTATTGTTTTGTGGTTTCCAGGAAATGATTTATGTGGGCTTCAGAGCTGGGTTTGGAAACTTAGAGGGCTTCTTTGACAGGCTGTGCGGGGATATAGCTTTTGAATTATCTAGAGAATGTATCTAGGGATGTTAACAGAAGTTCTCCAATGTCCAATGAAACACTTATAAATCCCATCGTGTAGAATTTCTAATAAAACTGTTTTTTAATCTACATAAAATGAGTGAAACATGCAAGTATGTATGTATGTGTGTGTAGCATTAATGTTATCAGCAATGGGAGGTATGAGCACTTTGTGGTGCGATAAGCATATGTATTTTTGGTATTACTCGACCAAATAAGTGGGTATATATACATATATATGTATGTATGCATAATGTGTAGGGGCTCCATATGCCATATAGTCATGCAATACGTGTACTTTAATGATGGCCATGTGGCCACGCCAAAAAGGAGCATAGATTATATTTATGAATGAGCTATAGATACACCTATTACATACATAGATATGTACATACATCTATCATAGCTATACAGTTATGGATAGTCCAAAACTTACCCCAATGAAATTCCAATTTGCGTGCCACAATATGCTGTTGTTGGGGCTTCTTCTCACTTGGTGTCTGTCTTCAACGCTGTTGATTTGTTTGCCTTGGCAGCATTTCAATTAAGAGTCGTCGGGGCGCTTAATTGTTATGTGCGGATACTTATAGTTGATAATAGACGTAGTTTATTCTTTCATTTCATTTCATTTTTTTTTTTTTTTTTTTATGTGGGGCGGCAACACAACTCGTTTTTTTTTATTTAGCCCGATTGAGGGCAATTATGTGTCCAATGATAACGCGTGTCGCACGGCCAAAGCTGTTAAATGAATAGAGCACAGAATTCTCGTTTTAAGACACTTGATAAAGCATACAAATTGTATATGTATATATATACATATATAGTGTTTATCAGCACAGCCAGCACACATGCACACATGTACAGATCCTGGAGCAGCCGCGAGCAACACACTCGTCGCTCCGCACGCCAACGCTGACGCACATCAACTGAACAGGAAAGAAAGAATACAAAAAAAAACACTGTTGAAGAACTCAATTGAAATTGAATTCAGTTTGGAAACGAACGAAACGCTACGAAATGAAGTGAAACGCAAACAAATTAGAATTTGACACGCCGCACTCTGTATACCCTGTTAGCGTGCGAGCAGCTAAATTATTTAATTGCGCAAATTTGTGTGTGTGTTCAACTGCCGCCCGCTGGGCTTGGCGTTCAGCAACTGGGCACCGCAGCAGGCGCACTGTTAGTGTATTAGCACACAGAGAGAGGCAGAGGGTGAGAGAGAGAGAGACACGAGCGCGTTTCATTTCCACGCTGTGCCTATGCTCTCTCCCACCTTATCAGTGAGCAACGCTGTCGACGTCGGCAGCAACTGATCGTTTGTTGCTTTGTGTTGCGTGCAGAAAAGAGATGGCAACACCAAGCAACCAAACACATTTAATCAACATTTCGTGTATTTCTGCAGTCTGTGTGTTTTTTGAGCATAAAAAACGTTTGTGTTTAAAAATTGAAGACAACATTTGCAAAACACATGTCAACGGCATGTTTCCGTTGACGCTGGCCATGGGATTTGTCAGCCAAGCCAAAGAGAAAGCGAGTGCACGCAAGTGCAAGGGAGATAGATAGCGCTCAAGAGAGCACCCGTGTCCTTGGCGAGCAGTGATTGGCTATCGATGCAGTCATCTTACAAGCAGCAAAAACAAAGCAACTCTTTAGCTAAAAGCAGGAGAGAAGCTAAGTACTGTAAATAAGCATATGCAAAGCGAAATGTGTGACGTATGAATTTTGATGTCACATACACACAGCGCTCAGCTACAGTCAGCATACAATGTATATGTATTTGCTTTTAAGGCACAGACAACAAGATAAACAGACTCATACATACACACACACACGCACACTTAGAGATTGCCATATGCAAAGTCTTGGAATATTTTTTGCTCTTTGAGCTCTTGTCGTCGTCGTCGTTCTCCTTTTCATTTTCCCTATTGTTGTTGTTGTTGTTGTTGCCGCTTTAAACGCGCCAGCGTCATCAAGTTTTATGAGCAATTACAACATCTGTTGAATATCGCAAAAGAGACGCACACACACAAACATCCGACACAGAAAATGAGAGCATCTCCATAGAAATCGCACATTTTTCTGTCTTTTCGCTCGTCTTCCCCTCTTCCTCTTCTACGTTTTTTTTTTTCTTTTTTTTTTTTTTGTTCATTCACTAGGCAACACAAAGCGCCAAACAGATAAAATAGAAGACAAGCTAAAGGGCAGCGGGGAGGGGGGCATGGCAGATGAGGGTACAATACGAAATGCGAACTGCTCAAGTCTAAGGGCAGTCGAACAGCAACAACAGCAATAACAATGGGCACTTGGCATTGAACTTAGGCGCAGTTCTTTTGTGTGTCCTCTTTCTCTATCTCTCTCTCTCTCTCGCCTTCACCCCTTCACTCTTGCTCTATCTCTGGGGCTACTCCTGATTCCTGATTGAGCTATTGAATTAACATTTGCAATGATTTACCAAACAACATTTGATAATGATGCCCAAAGAAGAAAGACGAAAAAAAGTACGCACACAAGAATGTGGGCGTGACATTGAATCATGGGGGCTGCCCGACACACAGCAGCGTGTCGAATTTAAGCATATAAATGTATATGTATATATCTAGATATATGTATATTCACATAGATTTCAATGGGGAATATCAATTTCAATATAAATGTCTTGATTGAAGATGCTTTTCCATGTTGCCACACATCTATCAAGGCTGCTAAACTGTTTGAATGAATTCTTATAATAAAGTGAAGCTTAGACTGAATCGAAGCATATTTTCGTTTGCCAAAAATTAAAAAATTTAAGACTTTTACCTAAACTTTTGCTATTATATCATAAATTATTTGCAGTCTCAATTTCTTCTCTTCCCAGTTAAGATATTTGATAAATAAATTAATATATAATAAATATAATAATAATAATAAAAAAATGTATTTTAAAATTTTTTTATTAAAAATTTTTTTTAATATTAAAATTTCAATAAAACAAATTGGAAAAAAAAGAAATCCATTTATTTTTACATGCATTTAGAGTTTTTTTAGCAAAGCTAGATCAATTTAATATTTAAAATGCGACAACCTTGCGTAGTCTCGCCCCGTTTTACTGTACTTCATGCACATGGCTGACTAGCAGCTAGCTGTAGCTCAGGCTATAATGAATTTTAATTTTAAAATGCCGATCTTTTACAATACGCCCGGTTGACACCTGGACGCATATTTTCGAGCTCCGCCCCTTGTATGATTCCTCTCAAGCTGAATCAAGCTCACAATCAATCAGAAATACAAATGCGAATATTTGAAATGCGTGTACAATGAGGGCGAAAATCTGTCAAAAAGTGGTAAATGAAACTCTTCAGATGTCACTGAGCCATAAAATTATGCGATAATTAATTTCTCATAAAAAAAACAGGAGAGCAATAGAGCCAGAGAAGGAGAGAGAGTGAGGGAGAGAGACAGCAGCAAGGGAGATAGATGTAGAGTTCGGGTAGCGAGGCGTAAATTCTCAGTCGAGTGCATTGTTTGTGCGAGTCCTTAGCGGAGTTCGAACCATGGGTAAGCTTCCGCAATTATGATTGTCCTTCGTCAGTCGCCAGGCTCGGCCTGGCCTGGCCTGGATTCCTTATTTCGGGGCTCATTTGGCTGGGCATTTGAGCACATTTTTGCACATTTTTTTCACAATTTTTTTAATGCCTCGCTGTGGTCTTGTCTTTGGCTGGTCTTAATTAAAAAGCTGTACAAATTGCAAGGGGTAAAGGCTCGCTCGGTAGGGTGGCCGTAGATATTTAAAGCATAGCTGACTGCGACAACCCCTAGCTAAAGGTTTTTTTTTTTATTTTTTCTTCTTTTTTCTCCTCCTCTCCTCTTCTTCTTTTTTGTGCCTGGCTAAAACAAAGCGCACACAGATTTCAATTGTTTGTCGGGCATTGTTGAGCGTGTTTCGAGTATATCTGGAAGCATGCGACGAGTATAAGTTCCATTGTCCTGACAAAAAATAAAAAAGCGCATTGAATGCATGCAAAAGCTGACGCCGAAGCTGGAGCTGATGCTGATGCTGATGCTGATGCTGTAGCTGAAGTTGTAGCTGGGGCCGCAGGCAAAGCCAAAGCCAAAGTGCTGAACCCGAAAGCTGAAGCACATGTGCTCTCTTAGCCAAGTCCTTTGCCACCGACTTTTATGCGGGGGCGGCTAATTTGCCAGCTATGGGGGCGCACTTCAACTGACAAGCAGTTACTTTAACTTAAGCCAGCTTAAGACGAGCCAGCAAACAGAGAGTGGAGAGGGGGAGGCAGACAGCCTCAGGTGGCAGCACTTTGTCGCGCACTTTACTGTAAAACTTCCGTTAATTAACGTTAATTTACTGCAGCTCAACATTTGCCCGGAACACAAACTTAAGGCGAAGAAAATAAAATATAAAAAAATAAACAAATTCAATGAAAATGCAACCCGAAAAACTTTTGCCGGACAAATGCAGTTGCAGAGTGCTGGTTGCCAGAGTTGCCAGATCTATGGCCCCATTGTTGCCACACACAAAGGCTGTACGTGCCGCATTCATATGTGGCATAACGACGCCATTTTTAAAATCTTTATTATTTTTTTACATTTTCAGCTCAATTTTTTGTTTGTTTATTTTGTGTAGGTTTTATATTTTTTATTTTTTGAAGACAAGTTTTAACGTTGACTTTGGTGCTGGCAAATTTTTGCAACAATGTGAATGGTTGGTTAAAAGTAGACGAAGACCGTCCGGGAAATGCTCTACTATTATCTTTTAAATGAAGATTTATTAGAGTAAAATCTACACATAATTTATGGATGTTTATACCTTTATATAAATATTAATATTATTATTAATATTATTATATCTTATATTAATATATTTAATCAAAATATAAAATATTTTTTAAATTTTAAAATCATTTTATAATTTTGTTTTTATATTGACTATCTAAATAAACCCAAAATGCTCTTTTAATTCTATCATAAGCAATAGAGTATTTCTCTTTCGACACGCTTTGTTAGGGTATCCGGCACAGCCGTCAAGTCATGTGCAGCTTGTGTACTTTAAGCTGCATTCAAAGCCGGAGATTAAAAAATTACCCAATGTTGACAAAAGCCAAAGCAAGACAAGTGTGTGTGTGTGAGTGAGAGACAGAGAGAGAGAGAGAGAGAGAGAGATATATATAGAAGGAGTAATGGTGTGTATGTGTGTTTGTTCACTTTTATGTTTGTTTGGCTGTTACTGGTGCTGTTGCTGCTGCTGCTACTGCTGCTGCTGCTCTGCTGCTGTTCAATATGCGCAGCATGTTTCTGATGGAAATATGATTAAAGTCAATGCGAAAACAAGCAGCAGCAGCGACCAGGACCTGAACGAAGGACGTGCCGCTGCTGCTGACCAAATATAGCGCAGCAGCAGCAGCAGCATTATGCAAAGGCACGTGAAAAGTTGTTTGATGTTTGTGCAGAGAGCGAGAAATCAACTGGAAAAAATACACAAAAACAAAAAAAAAAAGAAAGTCGCAGATGAGAAATAACAGACTAAGCAGCTGCAGCTGCAGCAGCAATTTTACGAGTGTTGGTAAACTCCACAAAGAAAATCAAACAAAAAGCAGAAAAAGAAGAATAGAAGAACTAAACTTTTTTCTTTTCATATTCGAATTTATTTTATAATATGAATTTTGTTTAATATGCCAATAGTTGGTTATAGAAAAGGATATATTACAGGCCATACTCACTCTCTCTCTCTGTCTCTCTTTCTCTCTCCCTCTTTCTCCTTCTCTCTTTTACGCCTCCCTTCACATGCATACATTGCGGGGCGTGCAACTTTGTGGTCTTTTAAAAGATTGTTTGCATTATTTGTGGCTGCTTGCCAGAGCCACCAACAAGGTGCCTCGCCCCCCACTCCCGTTCTCCGGCCCTAGCCCCATCCCGTGGGCCAAAAACATTTTCTGAGCTGTTAACAAAGTGAAACCGCACAGTTTGTTTCGCTAAAGTTTCGCAGAGAGAGCGCAAGAGCGCAAAAAACGATAACGGTATTTAGTTTGCATGAGCATCGGTTTTTAGGGTTTTTCGGTTTTTGGGTTTCAGTTGGGTTTTTGTGGGCGCTTTGCCCATTGTTGCTCTTGTTGTTGCTCTAGAGGATTAGCAACAGCAACAGGAGCACCACCAGCAGCAGAGGAAGCCAAAGCATCGCCAGCCCTGTGATTATACGTATGCCTGTTAAGCCTGAAGCTTAGAAAAGTTTCCCATATTTTTGATGGGTTTATAAAACAACAAGTACCAACAAACAAAATAATAAAAAAAAAAAACATATATATATATATATATATATATATATATATATATATTAGCTAGACTTCATAGTCATGCATAGCCTCTAAAAAAATGCGCAAATTTTAGATATGCAATTTAATTGCTATGAGAAACAAAGTTTTCCTTTGATTTTATTTGCAGAAATTTGAAGATTGAGTGTGGAATTAGTTTTACGCTCTTGCAACTAACTACATAACTATCAATGCGTGCACTTTTTTGTAAGTCAGCTTTGCAGCTAGGGAAATTGTGAGTTTTTCTATTCTATATAAACTGTAAATATAAGTTGTCAAATATTTTACTGACTGCAATGGCTGAGCCATTAAACTAGTTGCTTTAATCAAATATAAGTCTAGTAAAAACGTAGTAAAAGTAGTAGTAGTAGGAATAATTGTATTACAGCTGGTTACTACTAACTAAACCCCGAAAAACGTGTTAAACTACGGCAAAGGGCAAGAGTTGCTTCTTCATCTAGAAAATTCAGCTGTTTTGTTCTTAGTTTACCCAATTCTCTTATACATTAACCTCAGCAAAAAAAACCACAGTTTTTCTTGCCCTCCACTTTCTCTACATAATTCATTGTATTTTTGCCATAATATTTATTGAATTTCCATTAAATCCAAACCAAATTTAAGAACTTGCCCGCACTTATGCTAGGGGCTTAACAACTGCTCGCAATTTATGTGTAGTGCAGTCAACAATTACAGTTAGTCACAGTTACATTGACTGTGACTGAAAAGAAAAAAAAAGAACAACAACACTCAAACACACACTTACACACACAACTAGAAGTCAATTTAGTTGATGCGTGAAGCGATTTATGTTTAGTTCACGCATTTTCAGTGTTTATTTCGTGTTGTTGTTGTTGTTGTTGCCGTTGTCGTTTTTTGGCGGCTGCTGTAACGAGCAGCTAAATCGATTGTAACTAATTTGCGGCAGTCACGACGGCAAGCACTGATTTAGAAAATGCCAACAACTTGCCAAGGACGACAGCAAGGAGTTTACCCTGACAGCAGGCGAGGCAGGGCCAGGGCAAGGGCAGGGCAGGGCAGGGCAGGCCAGGGCAGGGCACAGCACTTCAGGCAGCGCAGGCAATGAAACGCGACACATTCCATATTATTAAAATATTAAAGACAATTCAATAGGAAAATTGGCAGGCGAATAGACAGGCAGACAGACAGAGATAGAAAGAGAGCGAGAGAGAGAGGGAGAGTCAAGCGAACTAGCTGCTGTCAATGCATATATATATATATATATATATATATATATAAAGTAATTGAAATAAATGAGAACAGTTATGTATGCGCTCAGAGAGTGGGTGAGAGAGAGAGAGTAAGAGTTAGTTAGAGCGAGATGGACGTAAGCGAGCGAGTTGAGGGGCTTGTTTAATAAATGATTTCCGCTGTATTTTCCAAGCCTCCACCTCGACTGGCATGCAGCGTGGGCCAGGCCAGCCTCTATAGCTATGCGTTGTCTATGTGTATCTAAGGGTTTCTGTTTCGGTTTCTGTATCTGTATCTGCATGCGTCATGCGTTCAGATTAGACTCGTACGTTCGTGACTGCCAACAATTGGCAAACGCGCGCACACACACACACACACACGCAATCGCTCGCTAACCAAATCAGTGCGTGTAATATCTTTGTATCTGTAGCTATACACAGATGTATCTATATAGCGGCGACAATGAGCACACATTGTTGCTCGTTCTCCTTCTTTTTTTTTTTCTTTTTTTTTTTTTTGTTTGTGTGCGGGTGCATGTCTTCTCATTTCATTATCGAAAATATGCAAACGCGACGCCAAATGCCTGCAAATGATAATGAGGGCTTATCGCAGCGCGCACCCTACGCAGCGGAAGTTGAAGCCTGAAACGGACTACACATTATCTCTAAACTATAAAAAAAGAGAGAGAAGGCAAAGAGCAGGAAAAGAGAGAGAGAGAGTGGGAAGGAGAAGTAAAAGGAGAGGCAGCCCAAAAAGTAAATAAAAATAAAAATCAATCAACAAGTGGCCCAACAGTGGGAGCCAAAGGCACCCAAGGGTAGGCAGGCGGGCAGCCAGGCCACAGTGGGGGCGTGGCTGGTTTTGTTGCCAGCTGCCAATTCGCAAGTGTCGTCTATTTGCTGTGCAAATAACAAGCATTGACGTTGAGTAGGGAGCGCAGGCAATTGGCTCAGGGCCTGTGGCTAGAAGAAGCACGCAGGACTCGCAGGACACACAAGCTGCACGGGAATGCTTGTGCTTAAATAATTGATTTAATTAACATTAATGCTAATCATATATATATATACATATATATTTAGTAGTTATATATAATATCATGTATATATATTATATATAAGATATGATATGAGCATAAGCAGCCATAAGCAGCCGTTAGGCACGCACACACACACACACGCACAAGTAATAAAATAATCATAAATATATAATGATGATTTACCCAGGCACAAGGCAGAGTGGATTTGCTGCTGTCTGCCTGGTCCATGCAAATAGGCATTTTAGCCTGGCTAAATTGTAATGAAGCAAACGCAGCCACGCCCACTACTCCCGCCTCCCTCCCCACACGCATACAGTGCGAGATATGGAAAAGATAGCGTCGAAGCTGAGAGCAAATAAATTGCTATACAATTTTACCCAAAAGTCGCATACAAAAACCAAACAGCACGCCAGAGGGTAGTCAGTGTGGTGGCAGGGGGCTGTGGCATGTATGGCTACGCCTGCAGCACAGTTACAGTCGAGCTGCAGGGGTTATGGTGTGTCTGCTGGGGGCAGGTTGAGAAGGATAGGGGGGCGTTGGGGATGCTGCAAACAGACTGTCGTCATGTCAAGCAATTCAATTCAATTTGGTTTCTCACGCGTTTGTTTGCCAGCTCATGGCTGCGTCTCGCCTACGTCATTGACTGCCTTGATTTGAGTGTGTGTGTGTGTGTGTGTGTGTTTGGGTGTCTGTGTTTATTTTTATTTTTATTTAATTCATTGGCTTTAAAAGTTTTGTAGCCAGACCTAGGCTGGCTGTAAATAACAATTTACGATTTACAATTTTACAATTTTACAATTTACAACTCGGAAAAGTTCGCACACAACTCGCATACATAACAATTTGCAGGCGCATTAAAAAGTTGCCAGATTAATATTTAAACGGGCGAAAACTTATGCACACATATGGCAGCACGAAGACACGCACACACACAGACACAGCGAAAATTAAGCATAAAAGTATGCAACACAAAACTGCACGCAAGAGATTCACACTCACACTCACACACACTCACGCACTGTCATTTCGTTTCATTTTCCACTCATTCCATGTACAAAAATCTTGACACTTTTACTTACTTGCATAGTTATCTTACAGCTTAGGCTGCAGTCGAGCCGTGGACGGTCTGTCAGCGCCGTCTGGTGCCGTGGCCGCTGTTTAACGGCTTTAAGTGGCGACATCCAGTGTCCATACGTCATCAACATCAACATCAACGTCAACTTTAAACAGCCGCACCAAATGCCGACGGCTGTTGCTCGCTTCTCCAGTTCCTTCACTCATTCATACTCTCTCTCTCCCTCTCTCTTTCTAGCTCGTATTGATTGCTTGTCGGCGGCGGCACTCACGCATACACTCACACACACACACACATATATACTCTTCTGACACGCATAAGTAACTGCTAACACAATTTGTAGTCTATGGGTTAACTGTATAACTGTATAACTGTTAAAGCCAACAGCTGCCTTTTGTGGCCGCTATTTGCCGCGCCAAAGAACTTGACACGAGCGAGGTCTGCAGCCAAATGAATCTGAAATAATGAAACTGAGTGAATTTCGCTCGAAAGATGCTGCGAATGCGAGACGAGACGACACGACCAAACCCGAGCACACGACACGACAAAGCTGTCCAAAAGCTTCGTCTCGACAGGAGAGAGCGAGCCCATACGAATGGCTTGCGCAAGTCGTGGGGAAATGCGATGAAATGGCCAAAGAGAGGGGCAATGTAAACAAGGCAAAAATTGGGATGCTGCGGCTTTTAATTAGCCACCGCTTGCATATTTCAGCAGCTAAGAGAGTATGCATTAAGAGAGAGACAGAGACAGACAGAGAGAGAGCTTTGCTTTGCTCAAGAGCGACCGACCGACCGACCGACTGTACGTGTGTGTGTGTGTGGGTGAGTGAGTGTAATAACAAATGCTGCTGATAAGGCTACTGACCTCTGTGCAGTGGCGTCGTTTGCAAAAGGGGTTGCTGCTGCAGTTGGCTTAGCTTAGCCTGCCACACACACACACTCGCTCACACACACACACATAGGCAGACACTCACAAATCAGGTTGGCAGCTCCGTTGGCATAACTAAATGCCAATTAAATGCTTTCGAGTGTTTTCTAAACAAGTTGAATTTACACAAATTTCAAATTTACCGCAACTTGCGCAGCTTTTAATTAAATTAATGCATTGCCTACGCTGTACCCTATCTCCCTCTCTCCCACTCAGCTGTTAGTGCTGCCCACTTAATTGTTGGCATTTTTCTTGTGCTGTCTGGACAAACAGCTGTGCCATCAAGCGCATAGATTACACAACAAACAAAAGCCGCTCAGAGACAAAAGGCAGGCAGCAAGTAGCGAGCAAGCGAGCGTCCAGCCAAGGACTCCAGCATCTCACCGCAGACCCATGTTCGGGAAATCCGAGCAGCTTTAATTTGGCCACGTCAAACGCTGAATGAAGGCAAATTTGTCCGCCAGCAACAACAACAACCAACAGGTCTAAACAGCCTATATTTAGGCGCACATATTAATCAAAAAAAAAAAAAAAAGAAGAAGAAGAAAAAGAGAAGAAAACAAAAATAATAATATAGAGTAGACAAGAAGCAACTCAAAGTTGACTTTCGGACCTCGTTTGACTCTCGGAAGCACAAACTAATTGCCGCATGGAACTGATGGCCCAATGTGTTGCAAATATTGCGTGTCAGTAAAAGTGAGCGAAATATGAGCTCAAATTTAAGAAAGTGGGGCGAAAGTGACTTTTGGGTAAAGGTTACTTAAAAAAAGTTTACGATGTGCATATGTTATGGCTTGAAGGAGAAACTTGAGTATTGAAGGCAATTGATGCGGGACACATGAAATGTGGTAAATAAATGGCTAAGAAAATGTGAAGAGATTGAAGAGGAAAGGATTGCTGGAATGCATTTGGTGTATGGTCGAAATAGTAGTATAGTTTATGTAGTAGTAGTAGTAGAAGTATAGCTTATGTAATAGTAGTAGTACGAGTATAGTTTATTTAGTAGTAGTACTACTTACTAAGCTATAGTACTAGTACTACCTTTTGCATTCCAAAAAAAAAATTTACGAAATTGCAGCGAAATTGCTTTTGAGAACTGCTCATTCTCTATTATTCTCCGTTCTACCCCGTTTGATGTTGACGCTTAGACGAAAAGCTTGTAGTCTATTAAAAGCATTAAATTCCTTTACGCAATTTTATAAGATGCTTAAACGCTGCTTAGCTAAACTAGCTAAAACAGATTTTGCGTTTCAGATTAAGAACTTAACGGGGGAAAATAGTAATTTCATTTTACGTAAACCTTAATCATGTTTAAGGCATATATTAATAAAATTATCAACACTTAACCAAAGCCGACTTAAGTTAACCAAAAAGTTACGGAATCAAACGGAAATAGTTGCAGCAAGAAAGTTTTTGGACAGCAACGAGGCAGAAGTTGAAGCGAAACTATGTTAAGAGCACATCAAATGTTGCGCAAGAAAGAACAATAATTCAAACGCATAATTTAATCAATTACCAAGCAGAAAAAGTGTATATATATATATATATAATTTTTTGTTGATTTTTCCTACATCCCACCCAAAAAAAAGAGAAGAAGCAGAGGAGGAAAATGAAGCGCAAGTTCAATCTCAGTTCGACAGCATCAAGTTTCGCACAGTTTCTCAGCTTTTGCAGTGCACGTAGTTTATGTTTTTCGCTCGCTTTCCCTCGCTTTCATATGCGACACACACACACACACACACACACAGAGACACATACACTGATGGAAATAGAGCTCCGAATGATTAATGACCATTTTGCGTTACGTTTTTCCATTGTTGTTGTTGATGGGAACTTGGCTTGTCAACAGAGCGTCGCACAGTTGTCGATGGCAGAGCACCACGTAGATGAGAAATCGGAAGATGAAGCAGATGAAGAAGAAGAACAAGAAGCGGATGAGGCAGTCGGTAGAGGTAGAACACAAAGTAAAACTAAGTAAAAGCCAAAAGTTTGCCTGCAAATGAAATTTGATTTCAACGCCAAGGGCTGAGCAACAACTCGAGTTACACGAATTCCTGCAGCCATCCTGCAGCCTGGTCCGACAGCAGGCGCCGCAAGTTGATTGACTAACCTTAGCATTGGCAACTCATCAGCAGCCAGGCTGCACAAAGAGCATGCGACAACAGGCAGCGCAATTTCCCTCACGGATTATACAGTGTGGAAAAACGAGTCAAAAAGGCAAAAATAAAAGCAAAAAGAAATGAAATAAAACTGACTGAAACTGTAAAAGTGCAAAAAAATGACTGGCAAGTGTTGATGATGTTTGATACCGATTGCTTTAGCAGATCTCAATGATAAGGCCGTCGCTGTGCAACACTGCAGCCATTTGGGACGCTTAGCAACACTGCCACACAGGTTTGTCGACCAAACTTTGTTGCGGCATTTTTGATGTGGTTTGCCCACACGCTTGCTCTCCCTCTCTTTCTCTCTCTGCGTGTAAAGTGGCTTGATCCTTTCTAGTCCTGGGGTCCTTTACAGTTAACGAGCCCTCGCAGCGGCCAAGTGACAAATGAAAAATGAAAATGCTTTTCAGCCATATTAAAAAGGATTTGCCGTACGCCAGATAAATGTGCCTAGGCACAACGCATTACTTAAATTAATTTTCACACAGCAAGAAAATAGAGAGTGGGAGACAGAAAAGGGACAACGGCAACTTTTTAAATATTTAAATGAGCCGAGCGACAATACAAAAGATGAAAACAAATAGATGGCCAACACGTCGAACGAGGCATTAAACATGCGCAAATATTTGCGCTGAGCTGTGCCAAAAAGCGGAGGATAGGATATGCAGTACACCTGGCGCGGCAAGGATAACGCGCAAATTATGTCAAAAGCTGTGCAAATATCAACAAATAAAAAAGCAAAAGTGTAAAACAACAAACGAACAGCAAAACTTACCCAGTTTCTTCTTTTATATTCGCTTCTCTCGCTCAGCTTTATTTTATTTTAATTAGCCAGGACCTCGACTCGCTAGCCAGTTGCGCATTTTCTGGAAAAGGATAACACATTTGCGATTAGCTTTTGACAACGTTTATATGTCTGAATGTGTGTAGAGCTATTTATGAGAGCGTGTATGTGTTTTTTAAAGTGTGCCAAACAAGCTGCGCCTGGCTGCGCTTTAAAGTGGCCAAAGTGAGTGTGGGCTGAGGTGAGTCGTGTAGGCGTGGTTTGCGCTGTCGTTGACAAAAATCTTTTGTGGTTGCCTCTAATTAAAAACCGAGGCGCTATGAGAGAGAGAGAAAGAGCGCACGGCAAAGGCAGCTGCTGCAGCAGGCGCAAGCAGTCCTTGCCTTGGCCCAATGAAGCGCGCTATAGAAAAACGCAAAGGAAAAAAACTATTGCATACTTTTGCGCGCAGCGCATATTTTGCCACGGCATAATTAATTAAAAATATCTGACATGAAACAATAAATTTTCGCCCAGTCCACGTGTGTGTCTGTGTCTACCTTGCAACCAATCTGTGCCACTCTCTCTCTCTGTCTCTGTCTCTCTCACTTAATCTCTCCTGCGCTTCTAGTTCGTGTTAAATGCCCCAAAGTGCAAAAGTTTTAAATAAATGAATTTTCTCTCCCTCTCTGTGCCTCTGTGTGTGTGTGAGTGAAAGCCAAAGCAAAAACATAACTGACATCATTAGCAAACTTTAATACACTTTGCGCCCAGCGGCAGCCACTCAGGCAAAAATAAATAAACCAAACGAAATGAAACCGAACTAAAACCAAATCAAATGAAATAGAACGAAAACGAAAAGTGTGTGTGCTTATACAATATAAAATAAAACAATATGTATATATACATACGTGTGTGTGTGTGTATGTGTGTGTACGTGGCTTCCATAGAGCAAACTTTTGAGTAAACAACATTTTGCAACACTGTTCATTCACAAGTTTATATTAATAAAGTTTTCGAAAATTCTATTACAATTTTGTTCGTTTTGTTAAACTACTTGTAAGTATTTCTGTTCGTTTTAATATTTTACATATTTAAATATTACACAACACTAACACTCTTCTATAATTAGTTATTTGCTAAAGAGAGACACACACAAATTTTATAAAATAAATCAGCTTCTTCTATTTCTTCCCTATTGATGGTACTATCGTTAAGTCTTGATGATTTTATGGTCTACCATCCTTAATCATGGTTGATAATCGATTTCATATTTACAACACTATTTCCACAGCATTCTTTGCTATACCTCGCAAATATTCAAATACAAAACAATTAAGACAATTTTAATTTTCTCCCACCATACTAAGCCTAAACCAACACTAACTTAGCTCCGTCCCATCCTTTTCAACACTGTCAACTCACTTAAGTCTCTTTTTTGACTGAATTAATTTCATTTTTTTCACGTGCAAAAAATTGATGTCAAAAACAATTTAAACTTTGCACATTTGTTTCAAATATGCATTCAACGCTGCTGCAAGCTCAAAATTGGGCTTATGCAAAAGCAAAGCCAAAGCATTGGCCAAGTGGCTTAGATTTGGATGCCGCAGCCAGAGATAGAGAGAGAAAGATAGAGTACCAGAGCGAGCCACAACCAAGTTGAGTTGGAGTTCGAGTTCCAGTCGAGTCCATGACAAAGTTTTGAGTCAGTTGAAGGTGGCAAGAACTATGTGGGATTAGACAATTTGTATGCCAAGCGCTGTGGGTCGCGGCATGTGGTTGTGTGGTTATAACTCCAAGCGAACCACCACCAACAGCCAGCCAGTCGGCCAACAATCAACAGCACCACCGTCCGCATTAAGCCACAACTGATGTTTACATTTTTAACTAAGGCAAGGAAAAGGCAAAGGCAAAGGCAAGGCAAGGCAAAAGTTTGTCCTGACGCAGAGACAAGGTCCTCTGCCTGTGCCAGTGCCTGCGCCGGTGCCTTTGCCTTTTTCACGTTTCGGCATAAAATTTAATGCATATAATATTGGCTAATGATGTTTACAATGCGCGCGGGCTTAGGCGGGCATTAAAATTGTCGAGCCAGTGCCAGTTGGGCCACCTGCTGCTGTGGCCAGAGTTTTCTACCTCAGCCACAAAACTCACAGACTCATTTCTCGATTTCCCTCGCTGCTGCTGTTGCTGATGTAACCAAGTTAGCAATTAAGACAACTGTGTACTCAATATGCCAGCCCAGTTGTTAGTTAATTGAATGCGACGACCAGCCAAGGGCAAACAATTTATTAAGCAGTGCTGCGTAACGTTAGATTGTCCAGCAGTGTTGTATAATCGTTTAGCATCTTTAGTTTTTACACTCAATGACTGCAGAGACTCATCAAATTTGTTGTGTAACCTAGTGTAGTCTTGTATGATTTCATATTTATTGTCTAACTGCTGCGTTAGACCAAGAAAAGTTAAAAGATAGTTCATGGTATATGCTTTCGCCTATTCCAGTGTTGATTAACGCCTTGCAATGTGGTTAAGCTTGTTTACTCAACTCGTTTTGCTTACAAAAACTTTTCAAACTAAGTTCCAGTTGCCACAGCTCACAAAAGTGTCATTAGCATCATTTTTAAGCACTTTTAGTGTTGGCTAACGCGTAAATTAGCTTTTTGCCGTTTGCTGCGCTGCACAGTGCAAACACAAGCCAAACAATTTCAAACTCATTAAAAATTGATTGACACGCACACACAGGGAGTGAAAGGGGGAGAGTTATTTGAGCTGCAGTTACACCTAGGCAATGAAATCTGATGTGGGCGAAATTC
The DNA here is from genome assembly GCA_035045555.1 of Drosophila fulvimacula. Lineage (NCBI taxonomy): Eukaryota > Metazoa > Arthropoda > Insecta > Diptera > Drosophilidae > Drosophila > Drosophila fulvimacula. Next base: position 5,148,726 of record JAWNOX010000191.1, read on the forward strand.
TAATTGGATATTTTATGGCCAACACTTTTGACGACTCGGCAACAAAACTGTGTGTCCCAATGGGAGCAATTCCGCTGCATGTTTGATGACATTCCAGGTTGATGTTGCAACGGCAACAGCACTAACAAACAACAGCTCACATATGTCAACATCAACATGGTAACTCCCTTCGAAAAGGACAACGGCACATAATTAAATGACACCAAGGACCTTTCTGCAGCAACCCTTCAACTGGGCAACCACACACACGCACACACACACACACACACACATAGCTGATGAGTTGTTGCCAGCTAATGAGCCTGAAATGGATACTCAACGTGTGTGTGTATAACTGGGTTAATGTGCAACTACAATGGCCGAGCACAAATTCATAAATACATAAATACACAATGTCCTTGATATCCTGGTATTTTGTCAACATTTTGTTAGCTTCGCATGGCTCACAAATTGCAATTAATAAACCAATCAGCTGCGCTGAAGAATTTTGGCACTGATGATGAGGCACCAATTTGATTTCCCAGACAACATCTGGCTGACCCTAATGACAGGAAATTGTGCGGTCACAAAACTCGACCAGATGCAATTGCAGCCGCAAAAACAAATCAGGATAACCACAAAAGCCATCAAGCAATCGCACACACACTCAGCAAGCATAGATTTTCCGTTTAATTTGGCCAAAAATCACAAGCTGTTGGCTACACAATTTGCATAATTGAATATTAAAATAAAGTGCAATACACAAACATTTATGTTTGTAACTTCCCTCTGAACTAAGGTCAAACAAACTCTAAAGTTTCTCCTTCTCTCTATCTTTCCCTCTGTGATATGAGTTGCTGTCAAAGTTGGCAGTTCAATTAAATAAAATACAAAATCATAAGGAACAACTTTATAGAATTTAGATTTGACCATCACAAAAGCCAATTAGCTTTATATAAATGTATGGAATTTCATAATTGGCTTGTTTTTAACCATTTACCAACACTGATTCTCAAATAATAGAATTAAAAGAATTTGTATGCAGTATACCTCTTAAGCTATCAAATATGATACATTTATTACTAATGATTGAACTTTTACTTGCTGTCTGTCTTGGCACGACAGATTTTTACTTGTTTTAAAGCACTACAAAAAAAAAAGTTTAATAGAAAAATGCCCCAAAAGTTAGCGATTTATATTAAGTCTTTAAAAATTTGTAACTTACAATTTTCCCTAACATTAAGCATTAAATTTTGCTGTTTGCCAATACTATAAATTATTGAATGCTCTCATAAATTACTTTAAAGGTAGTCAATAGCTAACGCAAAGAAAATTTCTCAAGTAGTAGAGAGCTTACTTAAACTTACCATATTTCAAGTTTTCATCAGTTAATTTTCGAATTCTTATCATTTTACAACACTACTGTATCTGTTTACTACGTTATTATTATATTACGATAGCAATGATTAACAATCCATTGTTTACTACTCTGATATAATTTTGCTATAAAATTAAATTATCCCCATTAAACACTGGAAAAATCATCTGCAATCATTGAACATCGTTTAATTCATTATAAAAATAAAAACTCACTTAAAACCGAAAGGACAGTCAAATGCCCATAGCTCAACAATGTTTCCACATGTCACATGCCTTCTCTCACCCTCTCTTTCTTTCACTCAGTCACTCTGGTCACAACTCAGCGTCAAGATTAATCTGATGCCCAAGTGGCACTTGCAGCCAGTGTCATTTGGGTGCTTTATCGAATGTGCAGCAATTAATGCATGCTTCAAGTGAAAGAGATTCATCTCACAAGTGAAGCCATGTTGAAGCCAGACAATTGCAACATCCATCTTCTGCAGGCATTTGTCTCTTTCACGCACACACACACACGACAAGGGCATAGGATATGGGTAGATGGGAGATGTGAGATGGACACGGTCAGGACATGGACATGCACATGGCGGTTGGCCTTTTGTCACTGCGTGAAAGACAACAAACACATTTACTAAATTAAAATTGAATTTATAGCGCACTAAATGCAGCGCCTGCATACATATCCTTCGCACAAATTGCCCTCTGTGTACGTTTGTGCGTGTGTCCTGGCTGCCAGGCCACGCTCCCTCGGCCCTGTTTGTTTGTGCGCTTTTGGTTAGTTTGCTTAATCTTTGACAAGCAGCCCAAAGGTCGTCGCCTCGCATCCAGCCCAGGCAATCAGTGCGACTGCAGCAAGGACGCACACACGCGTTGTTCCTGTGTCGGTGTGTGCGTGTGCAACTGCATTTGGGCGTCTGTTTGACTAATTAATTATATCATTAAAATGCACACAGCACAATTTTGCACCTTTTTTGCTCGGACGGGGTTGGAGTCGCGCTGGTTGCATAAAAAATGCAAAAGAATTTATCAGCTGCATGTTTCGTATCTTGGCCAAAAGCGTTGCCAAAAACGGGCGCCAGCCAAGAAAATAAATTGGTAATTTGATGCGGCGGTAGGCGACGGCTGAGGCTCGTTTAATGAATGCTGGCCCCTCTGCCCCTCTCTCCTCGCACACCCCTTCCACACTCACTCACTCACACACACACACTCACACTCACTCAAGTCGCTGTCAGCCCGCACATGTAAACTGGCAAATGGACAAATCTCTTGGCTGGCAAAACAACAGGGCCACAAAAGTTGTTGCCGTAACGGTGACATAATGAATAGGATTTTGCCTCTTTGCGGGCACAATAACAACAATGCGGCGAGTGTTGACTGTGGGCGGGCGCAAGGATATGCAAAGGATATGCAAGCCATGAAACAGATGTTGCAGCTCTGTTGAAAAGCAGCCAATTTGGTGCACAGCACCACGACGACGACGACGACGGCGACGATAGACATGGCAAAGTGACAAAAATTTAATATGGAACCGCACCGCCATCACCACACAGTGGAGTCGCACACGAGCAAAAGAAATGCGCGCAAAATAAACGGCAAAATAATCGCGCACAATGCATTGGCAATGAGCCAAGGCAAAGGCTATGCGAGTGTGCCTGTGTGTGTCTGTGTGTGGACAAAGTTTGTGCTCGCTATCGATGAAATTGTGGACGCAAGAGGACACTGACTACGATACCGAAAAAGTGAGAAATGGAAACGGACGAGAGAGCTGAAGAGCACGAGGGCAGCGCGATAAAGCGAACGTGGCAGGTGGGCAACGGTCATTGTGTGTGTGTGTGTGTGTGTGTGTGTGTGTGTGGGTATGTGTATGGGCGTGTCTAGTGGCAGGTGCCACCCGTAGCCACGTTGCACTTGTAAAAATTAATCAGCCATGCGACCGAGCAAACAAAATGCATTTATTGCCAATATTGTGCTGCAATTGCTGAACAATTTTAAAGTCCTTTAAAAGGACACACACAAAGACTCACACTTCCTCACTCTCACACATGGCAAAAAAAAAAAACTTTCAATTACAGGGTGTCAAAGATCGAGAGCAAACACAAATAAAAGGGGGCGTGCAGCTAGTTGCAAGCCCTGCAAACATTTCAATTTGCCTGGCGACAGGCGTCGCACAAAAGCCAAACAACAAACCCAGAAAAGCGCATGAAAACCCTCACCCAAAAAAATAGCAAGGAGAGTAGGGAAAAAATGTCGGAAAAGCTGCAACGAAAATGCTCCACAAATCGGACAAATGGCGCACACAAAAACGCCGTTTCATATCCGGTGCGAGGCGGAAGTGGGCACGGTCACAGGCACAGGCACAGTCACCGGGCACCGGGCACAGTGACTTCTCTTTGCTAGCCAAAGCCTGACTCTGTCATGGCCAATGGGATTAGAAGCATCCCAGTGTCCCAGCTGTCGCAGCTTCTCAGCTTCTCAGCTCACCGTGTGCCCCACATATTCCCAGTGTCCGCTTCGAAAGACTCAGCTCAACTCTCACGTGACGCTCAACTATCGCATATGACATAAATATTTAATATATATTTATGAATGTATATATATCTATATACATATATATATATATATATGTGTGTGTGTGTGCAATTGCAGCTTGATTTGTATTTAATATACATTTAATTAATTTTTTTATTAATTATATAGACACATTTTTAAATTTATATTTATTTATCATATAATGCTGAGTAACTGTTTCATTTTAATATTAAATTGATTAATTTATTAGCTGTGACTTTTTCAAATTAAATACATTTTTTGTATTAATCTTTTTTAGCAGGTCATACAAAATTTATAAAATGCTGAAATATCAAATTGAATAAATTCCATTTTAACTTCAATTTGCATAAAAAATATGTTTAAATTTATTTTCAAACAGAGAAAAAAGCTGTTAAAAAATATTGATATTGAAGCCGACGGTTTAAGCAGTCAGTAATATGATATAAATAGAATTTTTATACATTTTACTATGCAAAAAAAATGACCATAAAAACAATAAAATTATATATTATAAAATATATTGTCTGTTCTGACTCTCGCTCTATCTTTCTCTTCCCACCGTTTCTATACCTGTCACTCTCTCTCTCTCTCTCTTCCTCAATTATTTTTCGTTTGTCTCTCTCTCCCTCTCTTTGCCTTTTTATACGTCTGTCACTCTCTCTCTCTATCAATTTCTGTCTTTCGTGGTTTTTTCTAAGTTTATTTTTCTCTCTTCTCTAAACTTTTCATTTTTATCTCCGTCTTTCTCTGTTCTTTCTATTCCTCTTTATCGCTTCCATTATCTTTCTTTCTCTTTATTTTTCTTTTTTTCTCTTTTATTTCTCTCTTCTTTCTTTACCTCTTCCAATCTTCTTCTCCTTCTCCCTTTCTGACTTTGCTTCTAATTATGTCTTTCTCTATTTCCGTCTGTCTCTCTCTCTTTCTCTCTCTCTCTCTCTCTCTCTCTCTCTCTCTCTCTCTCTCTCTCACCTTCTATTTACCCCACAATTCTTTTCCTTTTTGCCGAATCACGCGCTCATCTTTATGGCTGTTGATCTGACTTTTGTTGAGTTTTGGCTAGCTACTTGGCATGCTAAGCGCCAATATTTGGTTACATGCTCAGGTGTTCATATCGTGCTTTCAAAATCTATGCAACCAGCACAAATGTTGCACACACACACACAACCGAGCAATAACAATGTCCAAATAACAAAAAAAAAAAAAAAACTATGCGGGCAGCCACAGCCCAAAGGCTGAGCAAAGCTATCAAAATAACAAAATCGAAAAGCGTTCACCGCACTTTTGCTATATTGTTTTGTTTTGGGCCATGTGGTTGTGGCTAACTGCAGCACCAACTGTGTGACGAGGCCGATATTATGGCCACATAGTCAACAAACAACAGCCTGCAAACATAGCACAACAAATACGACAACAACAACTACAGCAACGTGCATATGAGAAACGCGGCTCAAAATCATTTTCAAATACATTTTGTGGCTCTGCTGGGCTTTGGCTGGGGCTTTCGCCTGTTCGCCTTTACCAACAGCACTCATTTAATTGCAAATGTTGCGCGTTTAAAGCTGTGCCAATCTAGTTTTTTTTCCTCCTTTTGTTCTGTTCGGACTGGTAGTTTTTGATTTACTGCCGAAAATAAATATATGAATAACGGGCGAGTGCGATGTGTACATATACCCTGTAATTGATAGCGATATCAGAGAGAGAGAGAAAAAGCGGGCATATCATTGAGTTATGTTGCGGCTAGGTAGGAAGTTTGGAAGAAAAGTCTCATTTATAGCTGTCCTCCACTTTCTTATTTCACTTTTCACTCTCCTCTAAGAATATTAAAAGAGATGCGCTTCCCTTTCACTAAACATAGATCCACTTAATCCACTCATCTTATATACCTAACATGAGCTGACTTCAAAACCCTTTGCTCTCTCCCTTTTCTTGTCACTTCACACCCACGTCAACAGCCAACAACAGGGCATCTCTTGGCTTAGCAGGATGCTCAGTGCCATTTCAACTTCTTGTTCTGTCGATTATTGTTTAGTTTCGTTTCGTTTTATTTGGCATATTGAAACAATATTTTATAAAAATTTGTTGCACAGCTGGCGTATCGCAATTTTGATGGATTTATTCATGCAAAAAATTGCATTAAAATTCACAATACACGTTTGCGTAGCGGCCAATGCGTTTTTGGCGTTTACGGCCGGGCGTACGGGCGTATGGGTCATAAACCTACAAAAACGATGCAATTAAACAAGAAAAACGAAAAATCATAAAAAGGGCACAAAATGCAGCTGAGGCGTTAATTCGATTGTGGTCATGCATATATGTGGATAAAATACACATGAAATTCATATCAAATATAAATGCAGGCGAAGTTCTGCTCTCTCTCTATCTCTCTCTCTCTTTCTCTCTCCCACATCGCAGCCACAAGCACAAAGTGCCAGAGGATTGTGCAAACATTTTAATTAGCAACTAGAAGAAGTTTTAATTGAATTGAGATGCAGTTAAAGATATAGTATGCTTGTTACGATTATACGGGTTTATTGGACACAGCCCAAACACACATCGAAAACAAAGGGTACGAGATTTGACCAGACAAATTATTTGCGACATAGAGAGCACATACACATATATAAATATATATATATTAATTGAAAAGAATTCCTGCGGAATTGGTTGACTTGCATGTGGCAAACGGTTACCAGTAGATCAGCAGCAAATAAAATGGCCCCAAGCTAAACAGCATTAGAGCCAGCACCAGGACAAAGGTCAAACGCCAGCTCTGCATAGGAGGTGAACAGTATCAGTGGGATATATATATCTATATAGAGCAATTCGAGATAGCTGTTCTCAACTTACGCCCTTAAAGCTCGTCTCGCTGTTCTGCAACGCAATGGGGCATGCCTCGAGGCTGCGACGACAGAGCGGACAGCGTTTCGCCTGCCAGTTGCGTGCCTCGCGATAAAGCGACAAGCAGCTGCGACAAAAATGATGCATGCAATGCAGCTGTACAGGATCGTGAATGCGATCCAGGCAAAACGCGCACAGATCATCCAAGTCCATTATGTTGTTGCTGTTGTTATTACTGCTGCTACTGCTGCTATTTCTATTGCAGTTGCTGTTGTCCGTTCGCTCTTTCATGTTAATTTATAATTTTTTTTTTTTTAATTTTTCAAATGGGTGTGTTGAAAAAATAGATATTTAAACGAATATTGTGTGTGTGACAACTAAAAACTAAAAATGGAACAAATACTGTACAAATACTGAAAACTGTATATATTCTATATCTGCATCTTCAGTCTTATGCTTGGCCCCTTCACAATTTTAATTAAAAATAAAATTCTAATGCCATAAATTCTCTACACACACCTTGTCGCTAAACGATGTCGTTGTCCTCGAGAAACTTGCAATAAAATTTAATTATATCAACGCCGGCTTAACTCAAGCGGCAAGCATCGAATGCAATTAGTAGTAGCCTTGTACAACTCAATTAGACAGTAACAGAGCTGGTCGTGGGGTGGCTCAGTCTTGGCTAAGGCGAGACGTTGTATAAAAAGACAGCGCTTTGCACTTTGGAGACACCGAACCGCAGTGCAGACGCGTTATAAATCGAACTTAACAACTACTTGTTTTTTTTTTTCGTGTTTTGTCGAACGTAGGCGAGGGCGAGGGCGAGGGTGAAGGCGTGGGCGTAGGTAGGCGGCGGGGCAGTGACAGTAAAGGACAAGCATTTTAATTAAGTTCAAACTGTGTAAGTCTGTCTGGCAGGCGCTAAAAGTCGCATCATTTCTTAGACACCCACACACGCCCAGTTAACAAGGCTGACAAATTGAGTCTGTAACGTCAGCTGTCTGCTGCTTTCTAATTTTCACAGGATAGTCTTTAGCTCTCTATCTCTCTAGCCCTCTACTTACTATTAGCGCCTCAAACTGGCCAATTAGGTTGGGCCATGCACCACTTGATTTGCATTCGCAACTTGATTATAAAAGTTGCAACAGCGAACCACCCCAAACCACCCGAACTACCCACTCAATTCAACTTGATTGTTTATTGTTTGGCTTGAGTAAACATTTCTTATTTTTTTCATTTTCCATTCTCCATTTTTTTTTTTTTTTTGGAATTGTTGATTGGTTGGAAAAAGTTTGCGCCTTTTGTTGTTGCTGAAAAATTTTCAAGTTAAATTAATTTCGAGCCGAGTTGCTTTAATTATGCCCCTAAATGGCCAAGCAAATTGTTCAAAAAACACATTTCACGCGCTCTTAGCACTCGTTTTCCACTTCTCTCGATTTCTCAATTCTCAGTTGGCAGTTTTCGGCTGCAACTTTGCACACAGCTCAAAAGATAAACAACATCAATCTGTAAGTTTGCTGCCAAAAAGTTAAGCCCGCACAAACTTTGTATATACATATATATCTATATATATAATCGAGTTCAGGTTAACTATGCCCAAAGTGTTTTTCAATTATTTACTTTTGGAATTAGCCGAGTCAACAGTCAGTCTATCAAAATCTTTCAACCTAACTTCAATGTGTTGATTAATATTAAAATTGAGAAACAAAGTTGAGTTCTTTTTGCTGTCAGACATGGCGTATACTTTATAAATTGTTCAGGAGTAGACTTGGTTGAAGTTGACTACAATATTTAATGAACCTTTGGCTAGTTTAAATTCTGAACTTCTATACCTATCATATTGTTCTGTCTATATATATCTACCTATCCATTTCTCTGTCTCTATATCTATATATATTTATCTATATATTTATCTATAAATCTATTTCAGTTATACTCTATCCACTTATATATTATATTATATTATATTTACACATCTCAACAACAAATATTTCAACTAATTTTTCAAAATTTAAACTCTTTCAATACTTTTGTTTGCGCTAATCTGCAAACCTTAAGATCCCCTCTTAAAGGCATAGTAAATGTCATGTAGTACGTTATGCTGTGCCATATCCGGCTGCGCTGCGGGCACGCTAGATGGCGCTGTTGTGCCGCTAATGAGCTTTGTAACCGGACACGCTGGCGTTGTCCTCATTTATGCTAAGCTTTTGCTGCATTTATGCCAAACAGTAGCAGCTAGGATAACAAGGATGCCAACAACAACAATAACAATGGAGGCAAACAACATCTAGAGTCGACCGCAACTGTATCGTGTGCTTAATGGGTTAACGTGACGCTAAATGAATCATGCCCAGCAGCTAGCGGCATTAGTGGGTTAATATTTCAAAGCAAAACGAATGCGGAGGGAAGGTGGATTGGCGCCAAGGCCGGAAGTGGAAATGGAAACAGCAACGGAAGGCGGTGGAAGGGGAACAGGCAACTACAGCAACAGCAGCAAGCAAAGGAAACAGCCAGCGGATGAGCCTGGCCAGATTTTGCAGCGCGCAAATTCTATGCAAAAGACAATGTTATCATTTACAGGGTGTCTAATTAAATGAGCGAGGGCAGCAGGCGGGACGGTGTTAATAAGCTGTAGCTGACTACAGCTGTACTTCATTTCTATTTTCATTTAAGTTTATTTAGTAATTAGCCTAAACTCAGTTTCTGTGCAGCTGATTTGCTGTTGCTAAACGCATAACTAATTAGCTAAAGCAAAATTTGTGCAAATTATGAGCAAATGATGTTAATGTTCCCTGATGCCTGCCAGGCCTTTGACTGTCAGTACCTACTGTATAAGGAATGGCACTAGAAAGTCCACTTTATGTTGGCATTGAGTGGGCGCTGTTCTCAGCCCGCAGCCAGCTCACAAGCAGCACATCGCATCGCATAGAAGCTTTTTGCTAAATGCAGACAATGGCATAAAAGGCGCTCGTCTTTAGACATGTACGCAGAGCCTTCACCCACTTTCCAGCTGCAGTTCACTTGAATGCACTCTCCAAAAAGAACGGGGTGTGGGCGTGGCAGCTGTGGCACGTGTGCTCGAGGTGTATGTGCGCGAGTGCAGCCGTAATTCAGCTAAATGCACTCAACCAGAGCCAGGGCAACGGGGTCCATTGTGCTGCCAGCCAGCTGCCTGCTGGCTGCTGCCTGCTGCATGTTGCCCGTTGCGGTTGCACCTTGTAATTGAAAAGTAGGTTGTACATTTGGCTGCATTGTCTAGCAATGTCTGCCTCTGCACATCGACCCACATTTCGCAGTCGTTGTTATTGTTGCCCATAAATCAGGGCTGTGCAACATTTCTTTGCAACTAATTTGTCAGCTGATTCACCGGTGTGGCATGGACACAAGCACACACTCAAGCATATCTGCATTAATAGCCTAAGCAATTTGTTTAAGCCATAATAAATTAAGCCAACATTTTTGCCTACACTAAGTTTGCATTGCGCACTCGAGCGTAAAGCCTGTGATATCCTTCGAGTTTGACAATTGAATTTCAACATTTCTTCGTCTCTCGCTCTTTCTTTCTGTCGCCCTCTTCACGAGTCTCAAATACATTTTGCCAATAGGCACATAAAAGATTTGTTGACAACAGCAACAGCATCCGGCAGCAGCCAGCCCAGAAAGGGATGCGCCAGGCGAAACTATGCAAATGACATGGCTGGGCCAAAAACTTTGAGCTGTCCCCGCAAGGACAACGTTGCCTGAAACTTTACTTTTTCTTCCTTCTCTCTCTCTCTCTCTCTCTCTCTCTCTCTTATTTTTATTCAAACAATATCTGAATAATTTCATCCCAATGTCCTATTATGCAAAGCAAAACGATTTGCGATTGCTTTAAATGATAAGCAATATGTTCGATGCTCTTCTTCACGAAAATCTATTAATGTCAAATCTAAAGCCATTGAACTGTGTGAGCAGAGTTTGTAAGCTATTAAATTAGCTATGAATAAATAGCTTGTTTACATTCTGATAAATTGTTTGACATCCAAACAGTTCATTTAGACAATTTCGACAATCTGGCAACGCCCAAATATATTCAGTTTACAGGCGTGTTAAGGAAAATGTCTAAATTTAGCTTTAAGTTCCTTTTGCGTTGACAGTTTCCTGTCTAGTGTTTAGTGAGCTAAAAACTTGGGGAATTTAACCGCATTTACAATGAACTTGTACAAACCTTAGTCAAATTCTGGCACATTCTCTCCAAAATGTACAAATATATTTAAAATTATTCGCAAACAAAATGAAATTATCTCGAGCTTCAGCTCCAGTTAAGCATATTTTTTTTACATTTTCAATTTCAAGGAGTTCTCTCTTTTTTTATTGTTTTCTAAAATTATGAATTTCCAGTTGTGTTTTTTTATAATTTTATAAAGCTTTTCGAGTTGACGACGCCTCACTTAAAACTCAAAACTTAAACCATAAAACAAAAAGTCCGAAACTGACTGAAAACACTTTTGTAGTAGCACCAGCAGCCGCATTCAAGGCGCCAGGATAGTCGCGACGAAAGGACACAAAATTCTCTCCATCTTCCGACTTTGCCGCTTACCCTTGCTAAGGCAAGCTATTCAGCTAGAGCTCTATGCATTAATTCCTACCTTTTATAATGCAAAAATGAAAGAAATAAGGTGCACTTACGAATATACCCCAAAAAAAATGTAGTAAAAATCCACCAAGGAGCCAAAGCTAAAGGAGACAGAGAGAGGGACAGAGACTGTGAATGTGAGGCAGAAGGTGAGCTACAGCATAAAGCAAAGCAAATTCCAAGCATGCCGCAGCAACTACGTTGAGTAGTCGCACTCAACAAGCTCCACGACGACGACAACGACGACGACGCCGTCAAGAGCAGAAAACCAAAAAAAAAAAAATAAATTTTACGAAAATGTAGTATAGTGTAGTCTAGTATAGTGTACAGTGTTTTTGAGCCTGGTCTCTCACAAGAAACACAAAAAAAAAAAAAACACAGACCCAAAAACAACAACAAAAACAAAAGCTGAAACATTTTGTTAAAGTTGGGCAACAACATTTTTTTGGCGTTTTTGCTGCTTCGACTAATTGTGGCAAATGTGGGCGTGGCAGCGCATGCAGCGTGAATTACTTAACTTTGCTTATAAGTTGCTTATAAAATGGAGTGGCGCTTGCTTGCTGACTGCCACTGTAGAGCTGCCTGGCCGGCCGCATGGCTAGCTGGCTACCCAAGTAGCAGTTGCGAATACAATTGCCATTGCACTTGAGCGGTAAGCCAAGTTTACTTTATTATGGTGCCGGTGCCAGGACGAAGGATATTTAAGAGGGGATGCTGTTGCTCCTGCTGTTGCTACTTGGCTTGCATATAAAACCCTTGCTCAACGTTCTTTTGGCTTATTCGCTTTGATAATGCCAAATAAAGAAAATTGAAAATAAATAAAGGTAAATGATGTGCTAATAAGTGAGCTTTGTTACTGTTACTTAGGTTTAAGCAGCTGAAGGTCTGGTTTGATAAAGCGTTAAGTGTCTTGGATATGCTGAGCTATGCCCACACGCCCGCCGACTCAATTGTGAACTGCATTCAGAGTCGTATATTTGCAATCATAACACACACTGACAGCCAGCTCCATCATCGCAGCCTTAAGAGCGCTGCAGTGAAATGCAATTTATATTGCCAACATGGCAGGACACTCCAAGACTGAGTGCCATAAGCAAAGCAAACAACTCAACGAAATGGAGCAGGGAGCAGATACCGACGACAGCGAGCAAAGAGGGAGCGGGAAGCAATTGCGTTGCCTTGAGCCATACTCTCACATAAATGCAAAATTAGTTTAATCTCTTATCAGGCAAAAGCTCAATTTATGGCCGCACTTTGCATTTTGATGTCATTTAAATTATTATTGTGCATTAATATCTAATATATTAATGCCTATATATTAGGCATGTGCAAAGCACATCACATAACTGCCAATTGATTTACCGCCATCAATGACTATATATATATATATTATATATATATATATATATATATATATATATATATATATATATATATATATAAATGCGTGTGTGCTTATTTGTAAGCATTTCTGTAGGCTCTAATTGAATTGGTTTTGGAATCTTTTGACTGTGGGCTATGCTGATGTGTATGTATAGGCTAAAATAAATAATAATCGTAATATATATTATACATTGTAAATAATAATAATTATAAATAACAATAAATATAAATAATAATAATATATTAAATAATTTCACTACAAAAATTGCATATAATTTTCTTATATAAGAATAATACAACCTAGTTACAACAGCATCCATAATGTCTACAAATATTTTAAATATCATAAATAGCTGATCTCAAGATTATCTTTGAATGCGATTTTTCTTTAATCTCAATTCTATTTCCTTGAACATAAATCAAATCTAAGCAACCCCAGAAAAGGCAACCAGACACAACTGGCTATGAAGGCAAGCTTACAAAAGTATATCAACAGATTAAAAACCCAATGTGAAATACGTCATTACAGGCAGTGTAAGGTTTGATGGCCATGGAAATAAGTAGATATCAAGGTAGCTTAAGCAAAGGTAAGAAATAAATTAAGTTAATAAATTCGCTTTTTGCACCTAACACAGATAATACAAAATATTTGTTCTGACTTGTTTAACATAAATTTGGTTATAATAATTTTAACTCAACTCAACTTTAGAATAAAGTTCAACATTTACTCACCTTTCAACACTAAGAAAACTGCTAACTAAACCTGGCCAACATAACTAACTAAAATTATAATTACCACAAAATGGAGGCAGCTTTAACATCAATAAACTGGCCACACTCCAGCCACTTCACCTCACCATATGGCACAGCTCTTAGGTGGCATAATATGCATAATATTTTCGTTTTATTTTTTTCCTAGACACACAGATGACGCACCTTTGCGCATACAATTTCTGCTGACGTATGCTAAATTAATATATTGTAGACCTTTTTTTGTGGCTTATAACTTTTACCTCTGCCATATATAAACACACACACACACTGACACTAAATATTGATGTAACTTTTCATAGTCCAGTACAATTTGAACGTTTACTTATGTCGATTGCCGTTACAGGCAATTTAAGCGGACCAACAGCTGATGCGTTGCCAAAGCTTTCTCAGTTCTACAGCTTTGTTAGGCTATAATAACCTCAATTTAGCGTGAATTTGTCTGGCTTCAATCCAAAATATATATACATATATATGTTACAACCTTATCGCTCAAGTCAACTCGACTCTCATCTCATTTCTGTTTCGCCTCGTATACAAATTGCCAAACTTTGTGTGTTGGCCCAAGAAATGTCAAATGCAAAGCCAAAAGCCAAGCCAAAAACCACTTTATGCTAAGTCGCTTATTCCGCTGACTCCCTCTCTATATCTGTGTGTGTGTGTGTGTGTGTGTGTTTGCGCCTGCAAGTATGCTATGCAAAGCCAGCGCCTGACTAACGAAATAAATTGCTGTATCAGCTCAGAAAAGTAGTTGCTATATACACAAACATATACTAACACATGCACACACGTGTGTGTGGAACGGTAAGAGTAGTATAAACAAGAAAAAACATCTGTCTACGGCATTCTAAATGCTCTATACCCTGCACAGTTTTATTCCCAGGAAAATCATGCTAAGCGACACTAAATAATTAGATTTACATAAGTATAAAATCTATTAGAAATTTATATATAAAAAATCAAGGTATCAAAATAAAATATAAAAATGTCCAAGAGTTAAAGAAAATGTATCAAATTTAACAGTGTCATTAACAGAGAGATGTAGTTGGTATCCCATTACAGTTAGTATTAATCATCAAAAAAATAAAATAAAACTAGCTTAAAAGTTTATTAACAGCGTCTACAGATAGCATGAAATTTTTTTACACCAACATATCTGCTACAGCTAAAAGAGTTAACAGATCTTTAACATTGCCTCAGTTGCAGTTAACATTAATATGTAAAATACAGCTCAACAGATTTCTGTTAAATATAGACAATGTGGCAAACAGTTTGAGATAGTGCAAATTTTCAGTGGCAGGGCATAAAGCGAGACACCGATGTTGGCTGCAACCGCAGAGGTTGCCACATGGTGTGCGGTTTGTTTGGCTGCCACCTGGTCACGAACATGAAGATGAAGAGAAGCATGCAGCAGGAGCAGCAGAAGCAGCAGGAATCAGGCAGCAATGCTGGGGCTGTGGCTGCCTGCCACGTTGCAGTTAATATTTTCTGCTACTCTGCGCTGCACTGCATAATTTATGCAGACCTGCGTTACCTTGAGTATGTGTGTGTTCAGTTGTGGCATGCTTAAAGGGAATGAACCAGCAAATGAATTTACAAAGCGCAAATCTCAGCGGATAGCCATGTCAGCTCTGGTTGACATGGACTCTAACAGCAAATTCTCAAAATTCCACATACACACACATGACCAGGCACACACTCACACACAGATACACAGGGTGCACTTTTTGCTTGTTCCACTTGCCACTTGTTTCAACAAAAAAGTGCAAATTTGCGCTGAGTTGGCATGTTTGGTCAGTGCAAAGTGTTTGTTGAGGACGCGCATTTTAAATACTTCTAATTCGCAATTGCATTAAGTCTAATTGCTGTAGCAAATACGCTCTATCTCACACACACACATCCATGGACGCACGTACACCTCTGATTTACCTGACATTTTCAACTGCCAAGTCAAACAATTCTTTGTGGCTTTCGCTTCAAGTGAATATGCGCCCATTGATGGCAAAACCAAAGAGGCTAAAGGCAAAAGGACTCCCTTGCAGACATATCCTTGCAAAAATTGTGGCAATTATGCCAAAAAGTTTGCGCACTCGTTTCAAGTCTCGCTCTATATCTATGTGTGTGTGTGTGTGTGTGTGCGAGCACTGAAGGCAACACACGAATAATTAACAAAATTTGCACTTTATCGCTGCCCGTGCAGGACCAGCCAAGCGCCCAGGATGAAGGCAAACTTTAACGAGCGCCAGCAGCTCGCAGCATGGGCTGCTCCTTTTGCTCGAGTTTCACATCATTTTTTTCCTATTTTTTGCTAGGTAGTTGTATACTCTAAAGGAGAGTATATGGACTTTATGATTGAATATGTAGGTCTTAGAAGTTGAGTGTATTATAATCAAGAAAATTCTGTTAATTTTATTAATAATAAGAGGAATAATACTAACAATATAAAAATAATATTAATATATAAAAAAAAAATAAACAATAATCATAATGAAAATAATAATAATAATTATTTTTTAAAAAATAATCATTTTAATTAATTATTATTTAGGATGACCGTGAAATAAATCCTATTATCTTTTTGAAATTTTTTATATCGACTCTTGTTATCACACAAAAATTAACCAATTAATAATTATTTTTTTTTTAATAAAATAATAATAAAAAAAAAAATTATTTTTATATGTAAAAATTGTATTTCTGCCAAAGATAAGCTTACTTATATATCTTTCTCAAGTTAATTTATACAATCAAACTTAAGTTTAGTAATAAGTAGAACCTTTATACCCCGAACTGCTATAGAGCTCATAGCAATGCAACAAATATATATACTTCTATGACATTTCATCTTCAGAAACGTAAGCTCCTTTCACAACGATTCTAATCAAGATCGACGTAAGCCGCGTATCTCTAACAGAAGTAAGTGTATTTAAGCTTCACTCGTTCGTAAGTTTTTTTTTTTTTTCTGTTGAGCATTGCTTTGCTGTTTATTTTTGCCGCTTGGCATGTGACGGAAGCTGATTTGAGACCAAACACAGTAACACATTTAGCCAGTGGGAGTGGCATATATGCAGTACATGTGTGTGTTTGTGTGTATGTGGCATATGCGGAAGCGCTGCAACGGCATTTGGCATAAAGGGAAATCGGAAAATAAACGAAAATGTCAGCGGAAAATGCAGCCGGCAAAGAAGACTTTACAGTTGAGGCTGAGTTGGCCAAAAGGCGCCAAATCAACATCCACAGAGCGCGCGTTGAGGCTTATGGCAGTCAAGTGTGGATGGCTGACTCTATGGGTGTGTGTGTATGTGTGTGTATGTGTGTGTATGGGGGTTTAGAGCAGTAGTACTTAGAAGCAGTGCTCGCTGTTTTTGTTAGCAATGCTGCTGCTGCTGCTGGCATTCCGCTATATATGTGTGTGCTATGTCTGTGTGTGTGGTATGTATTTCATGTGTGTGTGTTTGTGTCTTTGTGTGGCATTAGTTCGACCGCTGCGCAGCTTGGCAACTAAAATGCAATTAAGCCAAGCTGAAACAAGGCTTTTTGCTGCAGCTGCGTTAAAGCCTCGACTTTGAGCGCAGTAATGTACACTCACACATATGCCCCCACACACATATATATGTATATATGCACATGCACACACACACACACCTAGCACGCGAGACGCTGCATTACTAAGCGCTTTTTGCAATTATTCACATTTTCCTTTTAATTGGAATTTAAAGCGCTGCAATGGAATTTTTAACAGATTTTACTTGTCTCTCTTCCCCTCTCTCTCTCTCTCTCTGCCTCTCCATGGAGTTTGTGAAGATTATAGGGTATATTAGCGTTGTGACTGAGCAAAATGGAGCTTAGGCTGACAGCTATCTATAGGCTGACTTCGATGATTATACGAAAGCTAGAAGGAAAACTATTGGGTTGGCTAACAATCTAATGAATGGAAAGCAGCTCATCATCTTCCCTTGTTTTACAGGGTATATGCTAGCCAAGCATTTACTATTAGTACTTTTCTGCTGATCTGTACGTGGTTTCTTCCAGAGGGATATAGACTTTAGACATACAATGAAAGACTTCAGCTGTCTCTAAGCTGATCAACCTACTCTTTTCTTCCCTTTTTCATCTAAGTATATATCTTTTTATATCTTTTTATTTCTCTCCCCATTCCTTCTCCACCTACTGATCATTGCTTTAATTACATTGTGCCCTTTGCACATTTGACGCTCAACGCAGACTAGCAAATAAAATTTAAATGGCCTCATTTTGGTTTCTCTGCTTTTATTTAATTAAACGCGCAAGCCATGCAAGTTACACACACTAGGAAAACTCACACACACTAACAGTGATGTGAATATGCATGAATATACAGTTGAAAGTGTTGGCCATTGCCAACAAATGAGCCATCACATTTGAAATATACAAAGTATTGTTAATCTGTTTCCGAATGTATTGTTTATATTGACACGCCCCGCTCACCTTTCACTCATTCATTTTGATGGACGTTTTTGTTTGCTATTTTTTTGTTCAGTTAAGTTTTTAATGCAATTATCAACTTGAATTGAAAGCGCTTTCTTTAATTAAATGTGAACTTACAAAAGTTTTCCGACACTTTTCCAAGCGAATTCAATTTTGTTGTTCAAAATATTTTACGGCTGGCTTTTAGTGCAGATATATATAAAATATATTTAAATATATATACATTTTTTATAAAATTAAACTTTATTGATAATTTACTTTTGTAAGTAAATTTATATATATATATTTATTTAATTTTTTATTATTAATTCACAATTCAGCTTAATAATGCATGAAATATATTTTTGTTATATATTATAAATTTAGACAATAATGTAATATTTATTTTATATAAGTTTATTTATTATGACCAGAATATATATATTTTGTTTTATATAACAGAGAATCAACAAATGTCATTTTTTTACAATTTGTTATTAAAAAAGAAAACTTACAAAAAAATAAAAATTACTAGTGAAAATACTTTCCCTCCTGGTTCTTTCTATATCACATATAATCATCATATCATATCATATCAACGCATATATAAATATCTATATATATAAAAAATAATTGTTTTTGGCGTAAATATTTAATCTAAAATATTTAATTTAAAATATGTAATATATTATCTTGTATTAAAATTTGTCTATGATTGGAAATTATTATTCCAGCGTAGCTTTTAGAAATGAAATTTATTAACAGACCTTAACAAAATGTTACATAGTAGCTTGACTAATTTCTTAGTTGCAAAAATCTTAAATTCTAAATTAAGATCCTAGCAACACAGCAAATCAAAGCAGAAATAGTTAGAAGACTCTTATTGCGGTTACTCTAAAATTGCTAGCTTTAATTTATAATAAATTAAATTTGTGGCCTCAAGTCTGATTCTTTTATATATGAGAAAGGATTGAGGCTGATCAAAAAACAACAAGACAAAGATGCAATACAAATACTCAAAATTTCACTCACATTGTTAGTTGCTTTTAACGCTTGACTAAATAAAGCTGAAATTAATCTTTGTGTGTGTATTGTATGAGTGTAAAAGCATGTGTGTGTATTTGTAATTGCAATTTGCATGGAAATATATAATTAATGCCATGTTTTACGAGCTGATGATATTATGTAATGAATTTCAACAAAATTTATTTGCTTACCTCCTGCGCCCTTTCGGCAATGGTTCGTCCTTGGTCAACGGACAACAATTTCATATAATTTAACGAGAGAGAATTTACATATATTTTCTTTTTTAATGATTAAATGATTTTCAATTGAATTTCTTTCTCATAGTTTTCATATGTTGTTTTTCCTGTTTTTTTTTTTTGCTCGCGCATAATTAACAAAGCTGTTCAATTGCATTCAAATGTCATTTTAATTATATTTTTGTTGCTCTTTTATTATTTTATAAATATTTGTTTATGCGGCTGCTGCCGGTGGCGCTGTTGCTGCTGCTGCGTGTAGGTGGTCCAGGTTACATTTTACCTGTTAATTGCCCGTGTTAAAGGTGTGCAAATAAATTAAGTGTATTGACAACAGAAAAGGGAAACCCGTGTAAAACACACGTCCAAATAAACAACAATAAATAATTGTTAACCCACAAATTATGTTAATTACTTTAGCAGACAAATATTGAAAAAAATATTAAAAACACAATTTAGAATTTATAAAAAATATATCTATAAATTGCTCACATACTTTACTTTACTTTACTTTACATTGTTTTTTTTTTTTTACTTTCAAAATTGTTTATAAATTCAACAGTTTTTTTTCTCACTTTGACAGTTTCTTAAATAAATTTTCGCACTTGTGTTTCAAAATTCTTCATCTTGTGAACAGCAACAAATTGTATTAGTGTCTGTGCGTGTGGTGTGCGTGTGGGTGTTCGTGTGTGTGTGTTTCTTGACGAACTTTGCAACTGCTTCACTGAATGCGCTCCACACACACAGTTAGACTTAGTGTTAGAGTTAGAGACAGAGATAGAGAGACTGGGATAGATAGAGTTAGAGTTAGACTAAGTTGACAGTGGAGACAGCGCACCACAGGACACAGGACACACACTGGACGCAATGATTTCAACTTATGAGCAACGAAATGCGTTGCGGGCGTTTTTATACCGACGTCGTCGCATCCAGCACGATGAATTTTCCGGCTGGGGATATGCAAAAGGAAAAAGGCGGCGAAAACGCAAGACGCACGCAAAAAGGAAAACTCCGCAAATGAAAAGAGTGCGCGAGTGAGCTGAAGAGCACAAAGACGACAGCGCCAGCTAACCCAGCCAACCAGCCACCCACCCAAACAGCCCATAGCCCACACAGACACACACACGCACACAGCACAATACGCGCGCATACACAGATGCAGAGATAAGCCCGGCAGCGCAGCTGGCAGCAACATCAAGGGGAAATATATTTTTAACTGCTTTTGCAGCTGCAGCAGCAGCAGTCGCAGCAGCAGTAGCAGCGCAGCCTGCGCACGCATCGCAAGCTTTGCCTATGTCCCAAAAAGCTTCGCTTGCCGTTTGCCGTTATTGTGCACTCGTTTCGTTTGTCAACTTCGGCTGCACTCGTGCGCGCTTCGTTAATGCTCGTGTGTCTGACGCACTTCGTGATGCTGTTCATTTACTTGAATTCGCCGCGCGTTCATTTCTATGCCGGATGCGGCGACATTTCCCCTGCGCTGCTTTCAGTGATGCTGCGCTGCTGCTGCGCTGCGCTTCTCCTGCTGCTGCTGCTACCGCTTTTAGGTGCCGCTTTGCTGGTATTTCGCTTCGTTTCTTTTTCTCTCGCTGCTTTGCCTGCCTCGCTGTTCGTAGTGCAGTTATTATTATGCGCTGACTTGACTGCTGCTAAGCCCCACTCCCACTCCCACTCTCATTCCCTTCGCGCTGCCTTCGCTCGTCACTAATTTACAGTTTCATTTAGCTAGGGTCAGACTATAAATAGTCGCCGGCAGACATTGGCTGCCATTTGGCTTTCCATTTCGCAGACACGTGCGACGCACACACAGAGCGAGCTACTATCACCCACCCCCTCATTACACCCTCTTTCGCCCTTTTTTCACGCTCCAGCAGCAAATCAAACACGAAAATCAAATTTGTAAACAGCTCTCAAAAGTGGCGCCATTTGACGCAAACATACACCGAAAGCAGCAAAAAAGAGCGAATGCAAATTTGTACCTGATGTGCATTCGGCTGTTGTTGATGTTGTTATTGTTGTTGCTGCTATTAATATAAACCGCTAAACGGGCAATTTTTATATTCTTTTTTTTGTCATCGCGGCACGCCCCAAAGTCGCGCCTCAAGTGGCGTCAACTCAAGTACGCGGCTGCTGCGTCATCATTTTACAAGGCTAAGCGCCCACCACCCTTAGCCAGCCTCGCCTGCCACTGCTGACTGCTTTGCATATGAAAGGCAAAGCGCTCAAATCAAAATCACTTAGTCTGCCAACGCGCTCATTGTCGATAAGCGAGGCGAGGCGCCCTACTCCCTTCTGTTGCTTTACTCCCTCCCTCTATCAGTTTCAGTCCTTCTCTCTCTCACCAACCATCACCTACAATTGGCTGGCTAAGCAACAAAAGCAGTTTAATACAATTTTGAGCTGCGCCTAAAAGCATGCAGCAAATTATTTGCCAGCCATTCAATTAGCTATTAAAAAAGCACACATCACACACACACACACACACACACGACTCACACACACTGTAATCATTCTGTTGTTGATTTCTAATTTTGATCTGTCAAACGCAAGGCCAAAGATCGATGGCCCCGATAAAAAAAAAGCCACAATAAAGGCCAAATATAAGAAATGCATGTAAGTTGTTAGCTCTCACTCTCTCACTCTCTTTCGCTCCCTCTCTTTTCAGCTCTTTGCCATTCATGTGGAAAATTTCGTCTAGCGCTTTGTGCACGAATTTTATGTTTTTATAAACTGGCCGCAGTCCGAAATTCACTTGCAGCCCATAACTTGGCTCTCTATTAACTTGCAACACGTGAAAATCGCAGCAGCAGCAGTAGCAACTGACCACCTACACGGCACACACACACACATGCACATAACTGCTGTTCGCTGTTGATGATGACGTTGAAAGCCCGAACAAATGAGGCGCACATCGCATGTCGAATGATGCTCAACGGCAAGTACGAAAGCACACACACACACACTCTTGTACTATGTACATAAATAAATATAAAATATTATATATATATATATGTGTGTGTGTTTATTTATCTGCTCAAGGCAGCTGATATGAGAGCTTGTTAAGCGCAAACCACGCGCTGGACTTATATTTGGCTCAACAAAGTAAACCTATTAAATGAGATGAATATCAGAAAATATGAGAGAAAAAAAAAGGATCAGAGATATAAGAGCGTATTGTAATGAGAGAGTGCAGATGAAGAGAGAAGGCGCAGAGAGAGTGATAAAAAATTAAATATGTATACAGTGCAAATACAGCTAGCCAGAAAAACGGATAAATATGACAGAAAGAATAAAAAAGAAAGGAGAGAAAATACATAACAACGCATAGAGAAATAGAGAAAGTGAGAGAAAGCGAAGGACAGAGATCGGTGGAGAGAACGAGAGAGAGAGAGAGAGAGAGAGAGAGAGAGAGAGATAGAAAAAATAACAATAATCGTACACATACAAAAAAAAGTTATAATTAAAGCTTAAATACAATCGGAAAACAGTCAACCAAATCAATTTGCGAACTTCAATTTTCTGGCTTAATTGTAAGAAATTTGTAATTGATGTCGACAAGCTTAATTACATAAAACAATTAACGTAAAATATCAGAGAGTAATTAAAAGCCAGAACATGATTTACTAGAGCTAACAAATTGAATTAAATACTCAAAATTAAAATTGCGAATTATAAATAAATTTAATATAAATATAAATTTGAATTTAAATTTTAAAAATTATAAAAAGTTAAAGAAAATATATACATATTATTAGAATAGACAAAACAGATTCAAACTCATTGTTAATGATTACCCAAAAAAAAAAAAACTGTCCAAGAAAAAAAAAAAGAGATTTCTGCTTCAACAGTTGCCAGCGCACAAGGAAATTCAGTTATTTGGCCACTCTTCTGGGTTCTTCCTCTGCACTTTGGCACCGCTGTTGGCTGCATTTTGGGATACATCAAAAAATCGCAAATTCAATTTGTTTGACACAATCTAAACCAATATTTTAGCAGCATTTCGGACTCCAGCAGCAGCAACAGCAGTGGAATGCAGCTGGCGTAGCAGATTTGGCGGCATCGGCAAATTATGACCACGAAAATAAACGAGTTACGCAACAGTCGAGCTAGCAGCGGCATCAAGGAGTACTCTGTTCGGAGTGAAGCTCTTACTACTTGCGGCTGGGATGGGATGAAACTCATGGCCATTGCCAGTGGCTGACAGCAGAAACCAAAAATTTTGATTTATGGCTTGGGGCATAAACTGCATTTGACGCGCTTGCTGCCTGCCTGCACTGGCTGCAGTCGGCAGTCGGCAGTCGAGTGTGCCAGCGTGCGGCAAGGTGGTCATGCCACATGATATGGCTACATATATAATCAAATAGCGGTAGCAACAAATGCGAGCGCGACTGCGAGTTAAGCTGCCCAGCCAGCAGCCAGCCAGCCAGCCAGCCATGTGAACGATGACATGGCAGCTCGACACACAAAAAACAACAACAACAACAGCAGCAACAACAGCAACAATGCACAAACATAACAAACAACAAAATTGCAGTGCAAATGCCATTTTTGGGCAGCGATTTTTATTTGGAAAGTGCGAACGCAATATTGTGAATGTGTTACACACACAAACACGCACACACTCTTATAGACACACGCACTTTATAGCTGTACTAAAGGGGGCCGACTGTGGGCTGTTGGCAAGTAATGATGATTAAGCATTGTAATGAAATTGCAAATTGGCGCCGCGCAATGCCAAACTTGGCACGAATTAAGTGTGTGAGAGCGAGCGGCAATTGTGTGTGTGAGTGTGGCTTTGATTTTGCCCGGATTTCATTACCAAAAGGCGTCAAGTGTGCTTGTGTGTGTGTGTTAGCGTAATTGTATTGTAGTTGAGTGCCAACAGCGAAATAAACCTCTAATAAGCCAAATGACGTGCATTTGTCATGATGTGTGTGCGCACACACACACTCACTCGACTCGCATACATATGTTAGTGTATGTGTGTGTGTGCCTTTTCAAATAAGCACACACGCTATTTTAAGCGCCTGTTAATTAAATTGTAGTTTCATCGATTTCTACAAATCGTTCAACAATGTGATGTGCGCAAAAATGTGATATTAGTAAAGTGCAAAAAAAAAAATTATTTTGTTCACATTTTTAATTAATTAATAAAAATTGTTGTGTTACTTTTGATAATTAAATTTCAATCCTGTAAATTTACATTACAGATATTCATAAATAATGAAATAAACAATATTCATAAATATTTGCAGATTTTATTTATTTTTTTTAATATTTTAGTTTAATATTATTTTTTAAATGTTTGCATACGCAAATTATTTGAAATTTGAAGAAAAATCAATTTAGAACAGAACTGTTTATAGTAAATTTTAAATTAAATCTATTATATTTTGCTAAAGTTATAAATGTTTAAAATAAAAATCTATTAAAATTGAGTACAAAATTCCTATTGAGTAAGAACTGTTGAAATCTTCTCAATACCTATAGAACTCAGTATAACTTTAACTAAGTCATATAAGCTCACAGCAGCAAATAATTCTTCTTCCCATCTTCTCAATCTATGTAGCATATTAAATGAATATTGAATTTTGCTTATAAGAGTTGCATATTCACAGCTACAAATTGAATTTATAACGACCTGGCTATAATTAAAATCAAAAATCTATTTAGCTCTGCTCTCTTTGCTTTAAGCCAGCTACACTTTAACTCTAGAGTGAGAATGTGTGTATGCGCCCTTACAGTACTTCCTTTTACTACCCTCTTCTATCCACTCTTCTCTCACTCTCTCTCTCTATATATATATATATATCGCCCTACCCAATGTCATCTAGAAATTGCTGCCCCATTTCGGTGCAGCCAAACGCAAACAATGGGCGCGCGCCTAATGGCCGTCATTTAATTTGGCTAAAAATTTTTACTAATTCCAACTGCTGCCTGTTGACGTTTCTTCTTCAGCAGAATTTTATTTTATATTTTTTACTTTTTGCACAATGAATTTATACGACATTAGAGTTCATTTCGTTTTTTTTTTTTTAATATTTTAAAAGTAGATTTAAATAATAAAAAAAAAAGCGAACAACAAAAGCCAAACAATGCAGAGAGTGGGAGTGGGCGTGGGAGTGGCAGAGGTTGCATCATAATATATAAAAAATATGATTTGAAGTGGTAGCCTGGGCCCAGGCAGCTGCAGCGGAAGGGCAAATGCAAACAAACTGTCGAAAAAAATAAAACACCAACACAAAAAAGTTACATAATCAAAATAATGACGGCTAAAAGAGAAAGAGGGGAAGGTGTGGGTAGGTGGGTAGGTGGGTAGGTGAGTAGGTGGACTGTTTCTCCACTAAGCCCAAGATATAGACAATAACAATATAAAAAAAATAACAAAAATAAATAAAGGCAATGACAAAGGTAGATTTCGTGGCGGAATGGTCGCTGCTTGCAGGCTAATCTCTCAAGTGGCAAGTGCATTCAAATGCGAAAGTCCTCATATATTGAGGTGGAGGGGAAGGTGAGGCTACTGATATATATCTACTTTTTCGCCTTGTTTTGCTGCTGCAGCACAATTTTCAATGGCACAAATAGTGGGGCAGCCACGACGACGACGGCTTAACACATGCACTTGAAATTTAATATCGCAGGCCCAGCCGAACTGTCTGACTGTATGTCTGTCTGTCTGTCTGTCGACTCTCGACTTAGCTGCATTTTATTATAGCATACTTTCCAGCCTCTCTTCCCTCTCTCTTTCACTGTCTCTCACTGTCTCTCACTCTCTTTCTCTATCTCTCTCATTCGGCCTGCGCCTGCAGCATAATCCCTCATATTTATTTTTGCAAAATTATTTGCTTTGTCTGATTGCGGATTTGCAGCTGCAACGTTTGCACAGTTACTTTGCCAGTAGCTGAGCATAGGGGCAGCCACGCCCAGTTCTTGTGTGGCAGCAAATGAATGAATCCGCCTACTGCTCCTCCCCTAGCTGCTTTTAAGTTTCAGCTCCAGCTACTCATTTAATATGAAAGCAAATTGCATAAAATCACACCTGCAAGCCAACTTAGCAGCTATCAGTCCAGCTCTCTCTTTCTCTCTTTCTCTGTCTCTCTCTGAAACACACATACTCTCTTACTCTAGCAGTTGCCTGGCAGCCAATCCTTGGCGCTTAGCCCTGGCCAAACAACTGCTGGCAACAGACCAAAGCAAAGCTTTTGCGACACACTCGCAGGACAGCATCGGACAGCACACTGCATCGCGTGCAAATATCGACTGCACACACACACAAAGACAAACAACAGGCTGCCGCGCCCCCAGCCGTTGCCCACTCGTTGCCATAGCGGCCATAAAAACACCTTTACGGCTAGTCTCTCCCATCTCAGCGGCTGCAGACGCGTGCTTGAAACCTCATCTTCGACTGCTGCATGCAGAGAATCCACTGCAACTGCCACATGCCACATGCCAAATGCTGACTGCCGGCTGCCGACCAGCGACTGCTTCGACTGGGATCAGCATTGCATGTTTATGTTGTCATCTTCCATTTTATGCCGCTCACAAATAAACTCGCGTAATGCGCCGCTCACTAATTTGGTTCGACAGCCATGCTAAATCCCATAAAAACTAACAACAAATTGCAAATGGAAGGCTAAAAGGTTTACAGCACATACAAATATACTTATTTTATTTATTGATGTATATTGTATTTATGCATATAGTACATCAATATACCTATATAAATGCAAATACTAGATTGTCAGATATGTTCACCAGAAGAGCTTGCATATGTATGTATAATGACAGCTTTGATTAGCATATTCATATGTAATTTATATATATTTTTTTAATTATTTATTTTTTTTATTTTAATTATTTATTTTAATTTTTTTTCTATAAATTTTAATTTTTTTTTTTATTTATGTTTATTTAATTAATTTTTATTTATTTTTCTCTTCACTGATAAAAAAATTGTATTTTGGCCTAAACTTTTTCCAACTTTATTTCTAACTGAAATCCAGCATTAATTGTTTAATCGTGCTGCGCCTCGTAAATAGCGGCAAATGTTCAATTAAAAAGGCACAAAAAGCAGCACAATTTAGATGGCGCAGCACCACAGAAACCACATTGCGCCGCCACCACCACCAAGAGGCGCAGCCAGCAGCCGGCACTTTAATATCAAGTGCGGCGTGTTGCAGTTGCAAGTGCACAACAGCCCATGTGTGTGGCAGTGCGTGTGTGTAGCTGTCAGAGCCACGCCTTGTCGCAGTTGGCACCATGCAAAACGCCCACGCTGCAATTGCGGCTGCTGCAGTTGCATCTACAGCTGCTGCTGCTGCTGCTGCTGCTGCTGCTGCTGTTGTTGTCAACGCTTCGATTTTGCAGTTGTAGACAATAAATTTGTGCCCGCTTATTGTCAACTAAAATCAAAAACATAATTCAGAGACGCACAGGGACCACAATAAGTCCTGCCCCAGTGTGCGAATGTGTGTGTGTGTGTGTGTGTGTTTGTGTGTGTTGCATAACAACGTCGTTGCCGCTTGGCATGAAATTAACACAAAATGCCAAAACAACGGCAACAGCCAACGCACACACATACACCCACAATTTGTGGGCGTGGCATGCAGCCGCCTGTCTGCCTGGCTGCTGCTGCTGCTGCTGCTGCTATGCAGGATTACCAAGTTTCAGTGTTTACGCTGGCATTTAATGCATTTGCAGTCCGGCCACAAATCGACAAATCCATCTAAACATGCACATGCACATGCCGAAGCGACGCACACACACACACCCACACACTCACTCCCACAACCACTCACGCACACTCATACACAGCAGCAACAGCGCTGTGCATGCAAATGACTTCCGGCATTTGTCAGTTGTTTGTTTAAAGCAAATAAGTACAGCCAGCAAAAGGGACTGAGACGGGCTATAAAAGGCGTGTAGCTAAGCGCTTGGGCTTAGCAATGGTTGCGTGTCGTGCTTTCTTGTCGTGACACGCACAATTACAAGTGTTAGGAAAAGCTACGAAGAAATTAAGCAGCGCATATTGTGGAAATTTGTGGGAAAAAGCAGCAGAAAATTTAACTATTTGAAATGAAAGATGAAAATTGCCAAAAATATATGAATTTTTAACAAATTTAAAAATAATGAAAAATAATATTAATTTGCCCAAATGTACGGCATTGAATGTTAATTAACAGTGAAATTTAACAGATTTCGCAAACTAAATTTAAAAAATAAAAAGAATATTTTTTTTTTCTTATGCTAGAGACAAAATGTTAAACTTAAGTTAATGTTACGCTAATAACACTCTGTTAACATAACAATAGAATTTATAAACTTTAATAGATATACAAATATGAATATTTTTGCAAGTCTATATATTCATATTTAATTTTTTTATTTTATACAATATATTTTGATCGATTTTTAAGCTATAAACGAGCATTATACATCCGACTCGTTTTCAGCTTTGCCTCCCCTATATTGATGTACTAAACAAAATGCAAACTATCTAACATGCCCAACCCTAAGCATAGAGGCCTGACTACGCTGACAATTTGAATCTTAAATTTTAACACAATTGCCAAAATCATTTGCTGACACGCCCACGCCACACAACAGCCGCCCCGTCCCCAATTCCCGCCCAAAATGTGCCACATGACAGCCACTAATCTGCACTTGTATTGACATTATATGGACATTTGTAATTTCCGGTGTTGCCATTTTTATGCGCCCATAAAAGCCAAACTTGCAACAATGCCGCACACAATGAGCCAAATGGCAGCGGCCAGGCTAGCCCTTGACCATATTCTCATGTTTTCTTTTTTTTTTCTTCTTCTTGTCAAGAGTCCCTTTTTCTGCTCTCGCTCTGCCTCTCTCTCTTTCTATCCTTCGTAGATTGGCAGGATATGCGCCGAAAGAAAACACAAAAGGCCTGACAAAAAGTTGCCAAAGGCAGGCAGGCAGGCGGCAGGCATAGGCAAGCCAAGACTCGTTAACTATTAAAAAGGCGAGGCAAATGTATGACACACACACACACATACACAATAGCTGCCACACACACGCACACAAGGCAATTCAATTGTGTTTATGAGCGCGCATAAAAAAAAAAAAACTTTGAATTTTTTATTTGCTGCTGTTGTTGTCGTCCTCCTCTAATGAGGCAGCAGCAGCAGCCGCCCAAAGGGTTGGCAGCTCACACACACTCGCACACGTCTAGGCTTATTGGCTATTAAGTTCATAAAATACTCTTTCGACTAATTTTGAGCCAGCTGCAAATACTTTGACACATATGAATTAACAGAAGTGACACACACACATACATAAACACACACACACACACACAGTTACTTATATATAGAGTCATAAAGCAATTAACCAAATTGCTGTTTATTGGCTAGCAGGCAACAGCTGGCGGCAGGTGGCAAGTCACAAGTTGCAAATCTAATTGCCAATTGCAGCACACACATACACACACACACACACACATCGTTTATGCTTAATCAAATGGAACCTTAATTAAAGCACCTGAATATTGCCTAACTTCGATATTTGGCCTTTGCTGCAGGGTGAAGCCAAGGTATACGACCCGCATGTGCCGCTGGCAGACAAATAGCTACACAAGGAGCAACATTTTTAGTAAAGTGAAAAGTCAATATTGTGGCTGGAGATGTAAAATATTAAATGTCTTTGGCAAAAACCTAAAACCGAAAATCGAAAACCGAAATTGAAACGTGAACCGGCCGCAACTATTTGCATGCAATTTGTTGCAAAATACAAAATAATCAAAGCAATGTGCATCCAAGCATGCAACCAAACAGCAGCAGCAGCAGCAGCAGCAGCAGCCGTAGCTGAAGTAACAACAACAGCAAAGGGGTGGCACCTAGCTGGTCACTTAGCAAACATCAACACCTGTTTAGGGCAGCCAACAGAAGGAGGAAGGTAGTGAAATAGTAAGAGCTGCAAATTGGCTTGTGGCAAGTTGTGCTGCAAGCAGCAACAGAAACCAGCAACAACCGGTAACAACATCTAATCAATTTTCCACAATTGGTTGTAGCAAATGGAGCACAGGCTGACCGCAGGGCCAATTGCCCCTCGTCCACTCCCTTCTTACTCTCCTCTCCATGCCTTTACATTCTTTTACCGCATTTAGCTAAACAAATTTTGTATTCTGCTCTTAACTTCATTATGAGATTTGTCCAGGATTTGTTTGCGTATATACAGTTGTAGCTGAAATATCTCTCTCTCTCTCTCCCTCTCTCTCTCTCTCTCTCTCTCTGTGTCTACCTCCCTCGCCCTGTTTTTGTGTATCTCTGTGTCTGTATCTGTCTCCTTGGCATATCTCATTCTATAATTGCAATACCGGAAATATTATTAATTCAAAATGTCACTCAATTTATGCGCTCATTATCCTTGCTGCAATTATCCGTGCTGTTGTTGTTGTCTGTTGCATTTTCCGCTCTGTTTCCATATGCATATTGCCTAATTTGGCATTTCCAGCAAATTGTTGTAACCATTAACCTGAATTGGACATGAATATATCTGTATGCATAGGTATATATATATACAGAGATATTTATCTATTATATCCACTGGAGCCTAAGCCCTCAAAAGTATGCTACGCTAAATTGTGCACAATAATTATTATGTAATTGTGAACGAATCACAAATACTCTATAAATGGTATGAGAAGTATGCAAATAATAAATAAAATATTTATTTATAATGTTTACGAATATTATTCGTATTCACTCACAAAAATATATTAAATGTTCAACATTTTTAAATATTTCACCAATCAATAGAAAATGCAATTCTCTCCAAGCAGATAAACATCTAAAAAATAATCGCCCATCAATTACAATAATTATTTCATTTAAATAATTAACAATATTATTTTAATGATATTTATATAAGCTTTTACTGTTCTTTTTCATAAATAACAAAAGTTAATTAATTACACAAAACCACAAAGACACAATATTTAAATCAATTTTTCAAAAAGAGGATTAAATGGAAATCAAGCTGAAATATGTGAAAAAAAATAAAATAAAATAAAAATTATATTAAGGCAACAGAAAAAAATAGAATATTAACCTAGTTGTATTTGACAGCAGCATAAATAATTTTGTGGCACGAAAATTGTTTTATTTTTATAAATTATCAATATTATTTACACATATGTTGCATCAATTTGTGCAGAAAAGTCACACAGCTGCCACCAAGTGTTGCAACAGCATGTGGCAGCAGCAACAGCAGCTGCATTTGCGTTTAGCCTAATTAAAATTGTGCGCCACGTGTGGCATGTATTTCCATTGTTTTTATGTCAGCTCATATAATGCGAAAAAATTACTTAATGATAAAAATGATAAGAGAGGACTGAGCTTAGCTTGTTTGAGCTTGGTTGACCTTTAATTATTTGATGGTATATACATATATATATATACATATACATTGGGCACGCATGTTGGGCTTGCAACAGTCGTTGTGGTGGTTTTGGGGCCAGGCACTTTCGCTTATTGAAAAACATTGAAAACTGCAAGTCGAGACGCGGCAGACATGAATGTTTATTGATCGCCCAGGTAGATGCTTTTAAGGCCATCATAAAAATAATAATGATGCCAAGGCATGGCGATGGCGATGGTGGTGTTGGAGTTGGTGGTAACTAGTGGTGGTGGTGGTGTTGGTGGTGCGAGGCCAACACATGGAAATAAATATTTATATGCGCGCCATCTATAAATTGAAAGACCAGAAGAAGCAAAATACCAAAAAACCTATACAAGTAAAGGGTTGTGCGCGCTAATGCCAATTCCAAGCGACAGGTGAAACGACAAGGAAAACAAGCAGCAGTGGCAAGGATGGGGAGGGGGGCGGGGGGCGCGCACAGCACCAGCAGGACTTATGAGCTTTGGTGCACAGCATTTGGACTTGGACATTTTTACGATGTGATTTCACATAACCACAGCAGACGTGCAGACAGAGAGAGAGAGAGAGAGACAAAGAGAGATAGAGAGAGCGAGCAAGCGACGCGAGAGAGATAGAGATAGAGAGAGTTACAGACGCTTTGGTGATAAACATCGAAATTGCTGCTTGGCTGTGTGTATGCGTATGCTATGTGGCAGCCTGTGTGGCAGCAGCAGTAGCAGCAGCAACAGCTACCAAAATTTATTACACTCCAGCGGCACAAGCGAATTCTAATAAGCGAAATGCGACGTTGAGCTCGCGCGCTAATGTCCTGCAGCGAAATCAAACGGAATTACAGGCCGCATTACGCATACGCCCACACAAACATGCATGTAACGCTGTGTGTGTCTATGTGTGTGTGGCATCGTTATACAAAAGGGTTGACTATCATTTGTATGATATGATTTGATACAGGCACTCCATATATACTTATTTTAGTTTGATTTCAATGCCTACGCGTGCATGACACAAACCCATTCATTTGGTTGCAGAAAGGACACAAAATCAGCACAGGATTATCACATAGTTGAACGAATATCAAATGCCCTAACAAAAATTTAAGAAAGTTTTATATTGATTCAATATTAGGTACTGGGGAATATTTCATTAATTTAATATATTTAATAATTTTTAAAAATATATCGTGTATTAATATTTATATTAAAATATAATTATTATAATTAAAATTAAGTAAACATTAAATTAAATGTTTTGCACTTACCAAGGGTTTTTTAAACTGTATAAAATTATATATATATATATAATTATATATATAAATTATATATATTATAAGTTAACACTATTAAAGGCAAAAGGAAATGCCTATATCTGTAAAAAAAAAAAAAAATCAATTATTATATAACAAAAAATTTATATTTTTAATTAAATAAATTAAAATTGTAAAAAATTTTAAAAACTTAGTTTTGGGCTTTACACAACTCTTTACAATTTCATTGAACTCTCAGCTCTATAAAAACTCAAAATTGGTCACAGACTGAACGTTATCCATATGCCTTGAAGGATTGTTGTAGCTAGCATTTGGGGGCTGAGTCGCTGTGGATTGTCGCACTTGAGTTGATTTAATTCAATTCATGGACAGACAATGATTGCGTCAATTGCCGCATGTTTATCATTCTGACAGTTTTGCAACGACGAAAAAAAAAGAGCAAAAGTTGGCAAAAGCAAAAACTGGGCCATAGCCAAACCCCTTTAGCTAGCTGTCGCACTCTCTCTGTTTATGTAATGAGGGGGCGGTTAGCGGAAATTGTATGTAAGCATTCGTCTGCTGAAAGTGTCTACAAATTGAGCGCATTATTTGCAGCCGAAAGGGTTGGCAATTCGGTTTGGCTCTTGGCCTTGTTTACATAATGGCCAGCGGTGTCAGTGTCACAGCATATAAACCTCTATCTATTTTCTGGTTTCTTTTTCTTTTTCTTTTTGGCTGGCCACAACTGTGCCAATTAGTTTTTAGAGCGCATTGGCTCTGGGAGCGGGCCCCGGGAGTGCAATAGTCGAGCGCAGGGTTTTCAATTACACATTATGGCCGTGGTAGCAGTAAAAGACTTGGCCCAAACCACACAAACAGAAATTGGATTTGCGACTGTTCGCTTTTATGTGCAGCAGACCAAGCGCCTCGAAACCCTGAAACCCTGAAACCCTCAAAGCTCAGCTCGTTCAGTTTTATGAACTTATAAACAAGCGACAGGTTGGGCGTGGCCACGATTGGTCTGCTGCAACCCCTTTTTTTCTGTCAGCTGTTGCTGCTGCGGACTCTCTAGCTGCTTATTATGTGGATTATTAGAGGGATTTACTTGGCTAGCAAGCATTGCACTGCTACCAAAATCACATAGTACATGTGTGTCTGCCTGTGTCAATGACATAAATAAAAAGATTTGCCAAGGATTTGCCACTGGGTAACCACAGCAAGCACAACAAGCAACAGCTTCCGGCTCTGCCAAAAGGTGCCGTCAAAATGTGCCGTAAAAATACCCACCCAGCCACCTTTCCACATTGGGCTTGCTTTAAAGGGTTCAGCTCACTCTCACACACACATACACCCACACAAGCACAGTTGTGTGATTTACGCTGACACTAAAAGCTCAGCCAGGTCAATGTTTGCCTCTGGCTCTGGCCATAAATTGATAAACAGCTAATCGCGAATGCCAAAACAAAGTATAACAACAGCAACAGCAACAACAACAACAAATCATACGAACAAACGGCAAAAACATTCATTCACTTCTTACTGATAACGGCACTTCAAATTACCGCCTGTCATTTACAGTTTTTGAGCTGAGCGTAAACAATGACGTGTCGTAGAC
Organism: Drosophila fulvimacula; assembly: GCA_035045555.1. Taxonomy (NCBI): domain Eukaryota; kingdom Metazoa; phylum Arthropoda; class Insecta; order Diptera; family Drosophilidae; genus Drosophila; species Drosophila fulvimacula. The sequence continues at coordinate 5,183,210 of JAWNOX010000191.1, forward strand.
TTTCACTGAAAATCATGTGTTCCCTAGTTAATCATCGAATTGATAAACAACATTCACTGTGTGGACCAGCAGATGCCCTGTAATTCAGCAGATTTCGAATATTTTTAAAAAGAAAAATTCTGCTAAGGTGTTATACATTTTGTGACAAAATCATAATACCCAAATACCCTAGTTACATTTTTAAGAAATTACTGTAAATAACAAATACATATACATATGTACATCTGTATGCATGTATATAATCATTAATATATATAACAGAATTCACTCTCCCTCTCTTTCTCTTACTTCCAATCATAACTCATAAGATTTGCGCCTTCGCTAAATTAACATGCACAGGGAAACAAGAATAGCAAGAAGCACGAGACTTCATATTCTCATGCTCTGCTCTAAGCTCTCTGGTGGATATACAAATGGAACAAACACATATCAGCTCTCCCGCTCGATCTCACACTACACACAATGCTCGGTCTTGTTGTTGCTGCGTCACACATCATATCGGGATCAAGAGAAATAAGTAAATTATCTTCCACATATTACCACGCATTACCTCTCCCACTCTAACTTATACAATGCTCGCTCTCGGTTGTGGCTATAGCCTGCAACCGAACATAACCAACGGGACTTATACGAATGCGCTGCCCAAAGAGTGTTTCAATTTCCCTTTACTTTTGCATTCACGTCCACTCCACCATTTCCATAACAACGAAAAATTTACGCAGCAGAATTTGAAGTGTAAAGGAAATGAAGAGAATAACTGCATATTCTCTCATGTACTTACTTTTTCACTCTTATTAAAAGAGGATTATGCAAGCACAATTTTCATCACCACACAGAAAAAAAATTTTAAAAACATCTTTATTTCAATAAAAAGATAAATAACGATTGAAATATTTTCATATGACACTGAACACACACTCACAAATCACCCACATTTATATTAATTTAGTAAAAATTAAAAAAAACAAAGCAATAACTACGCACGCGCGGAAAAAACTGCCGATCATTGAGACTGACGCGCACTGACTAATTTATCTCATTAGATTTTATCCTACTCCCACTCTCACTTCAGTGGCAACTCTGAGCTACTCTATCCTTCACACTATCTCCAATTAGCGTTCTCTCTTGGATATTCGACAAGTGGAAAAGACATATTAGTTCTCCTGCTCGAACTCATACCAATAGTGCTGCGAATAAAATAGCCAGAAATAGCTTGTTAAATGTTGAAATATCTTGAAAAATAGATTTTACGATTTGAAGGCGCTAATTGCATTACATATATTAGTAGAAGGCGATCAATGAATCTAAATACAAAGCTATAATACCTGTCAGCCACAAAAATAACAATTTTGTGTTTATATAATGCCAGAGCTGACGGGAAAATAGCTTAATTGCCAACACTGTTCTTTTGACTCTCTGTTGCGCCTGCAATCCACACATTATAACGGAATCAACTGGAATGAGTAAATTGTCATCCACAATGTCCACAATATCCACACTCTACTCTATGTTGACTAACGAAAGGAGTTACATTAAATTGTTTGTTATCAGAAAAAAGCAGTAATGATTTAATTAATAAGTAAACAATGTTTTTCCATTTAATGTGTATTTATATATGTATATATTATAATCTTTATTCCCATGTTATTTGAATACAATGTTTCAAGCTGATTAAACTATTTGCTGGGCAGTGGCTGAGGGGGCTGAGGGGGATTAATTATTCACGTCTTTACTGATAAGTCAACTATTTATTGTAATAGCCCAAATCATTCTTGAGCACACGCCAGCGCGAATAGGCAATATCCCAGTCGATAAAGGCGCCCACAATATGCCTAACATTCTGGTCCGTATCATCGTAGCCCGTCCGGCCGTGCACCATGCGCACATTGTCAAAGGTGAGGACATCACCTGGCGTCGTCTTGAAGGTGCATGCCTGCTCGTTGGCCAGCCGTATAAACAAGGCCATTGCCTCGTACCAGGGACGCACCTGTTCGGCAGGTACGCTGAAATGGCTGTCCCGTTGCGGAATGCTGTGATTGATGCGCACGTAACGTCCATTGGCGTCCAAGCTGTAAGCAACAGGTGGTGGTGAAGCAGAAAACTAATGAAGGTGGCCAAATCCATGGCCAAATCATGGCCAACTCACTTGATAACGGGCGCCCGCCAAATATTATGGAATTTCAGTTTGTTATCACTACCAATGTCCGCCCAGTCCACGGGGGTCTCGCTCAGCACCTTGAAGGCCTGCGGATGCCGCTGACGCAGCAGCTCCGCCACATAGAAGGCATCACTCAACAGATTCCAGCCGCCAGGTGAGTCCGACTGCTGCAACGTGTGCAGCAGCGTGATGCTCGGCTTGTACTCAAAGTAGGGCATATCGGTGTGCAGGGGCAGCGGTGCCGCCAGGTAGGCATAATTACTGGCACCTGGCTGCGCCTTGACGCTCCACTCATCACCGTAGGTGGTGCTGCGCATGAAGCCCACGCGATTGCACAGATCCCGCAAGACGTTCGCCTCGAGCGGCGCCTGCTTGACCAGCGCCAGGCCGTAGACGGCCAGGTGGTGGAGCCACTGCAGCAGCGCCTCATCGTTGTGCAACAGCTCGTCGTAGCGGAACTCACGTTGTATGCGCTGAAACTCTTGGCCGCACCACAGCTTCTGCTCCGGGCGATAAGAATCGCGCAAATAACGCGCGCGATTCGCTAGCGAGAAATCTCGCTCCTCTAGCCAGCTCAGGGCATAGCTGGACTTGTGCTCATCGGACCAAAGGACTTGCAGGCTCTGGCGCTCTGTGCACCAGCTCAGCTGCTGCAGCCGCACTGTGGTGTCCAGATAATTCCAGCCGTGCGGCAGGCGACTGCGCGTCTGCTGCATGTAGCACGCACTGCACTGGCAATTGTCGCGCAACCAAATCTCCGGAAACTGCAAGGCAGCCGAGTCCGGGCAGAGGCGCAACAAGACCAGCTGCTGCTGAAAGTCCCACGTGACCTGAACGCAGGAGGAGCTGGCGGCGGAGCAGAAGCTAGAGTTCGAGTTGGAGCTGGACATGGCGCAGGAGCTGCCGCAGGAGGCGCTCGAGCTGGAGCTGAAGCTGGAGCAGCTGCTGGTCAACATCTTTAGCGATCGGGCAGCGAACTGTAAATGATCTGAGCTTCGGCAGAGGCAGCGGCAGTCGAGCCGGCAGCATCAACATCAGCAGATGAGCTGACGCATGGTTGGCTACAATGGACACGTAGCCCTCTAAATAGCACTGAGAGGGCGCTCTCCGTCTCCCTCCCGCTCCCGCTCCCGCTCCCGCTCCCCGCTCTCTCTCTCTCTATTTAGATTATTGGTCGAGGCGGCTCGCCTGATGCCAGCTCGAAGTCGAGCACTTATCAATCCTTTGTGATAGCAGCCAGGCTTGTTTGCTGGCTCAGCTCAATTAAGCATTGGGGTAACGGCTTTAAAAAGAATTGCTGTGAATCTTTAAGCTGTCTCCCTCACACACACACACACACACACATGTCTAGCAATCTATGCAAAATTAAAAATGCAAAATTAATTTTTTTTCTTTGCACAATTTTGCGCGCGTTGGCAAAAATTTGCTGCATAATTGTTTGTCATCAGCCAGGCGGGGGCCAGGCTGTCAGCTCTCCCACTCCCACTCACCCTCCTCTCTCTCTCTCTCTCTCTCTCTCTTTCACTCCCTCTCTGCCTTATACTGCATTGAAATGCCGTCAATCATTGTTAGGCACATTGATCACTTCATGCATGTTGCCACATCCATCTTGCCCCATGTTGCCTGATTGCAATATCCCACTTCTGGCACAATACAATAACCAGGCAAACACACACACACACACACACATATATATAAATATGTATATATATATATATCTATTGTATGCATATATATAGCACAACAACTGCAAGTCTATAGCGCGATTTTTAATTATCACTTTCGTATTTCACACACACACACACACATACCCACACCCAACAGCATTTGTATCTGCATCTATCTATCGCTTGGGTATCAAGCGCCTTTTTCCATTTCCATTTTCATTCAGCTCGCTTTCACGCCTGGAACAAAGAAATGCAAGCCGTGAATGCTCAGCTTTTAGCTTTAGCCAAGTGTATTTACACTCACCAACAAAATTCAAGCTGAGCATAGCAAAAAAGTCAACTTATAGAACATAGAATATGGCATATAGAACATAGAACATAGAATATAGAATATAGAATATAGAATATAGAATATAGAATATAGAATATAGAATATAGAATATAGAATATAGAATATAGAATATAGAATATAGAATATAGAATATAGAATATAGAATATAGAATATAGAATATAGAATATAGAATATAGAATATAGAATATAGAATATAGAATATAGAATATAGAATATAGAATATAGAATATAGAATATAGAATATAGAATATAGAATATAGAATATAGAATATAGAATATAGAATATAGAATATAGAATATAGAATATAGAATATAGAATATAGAATATAGAATATAGAATATAGAATATAGAATATAGAATATAGAATATAGAATATAGGATATAGAATATAGAATATAGAATATAGAATATAGAATATAGAATATAGAATATAGAATATAGAATATAGAATATAGAATATAGAATATAGAATATAGAATATAGAATATAGAATATAGAATATAGAATATAGAATATAGAATATAGAATATAGAATATAGAATATAGAATATAGAATATAGAATATAGAATATAGAATATAGAATATAGAATATAGAATATAGAATATAGAATATAGAATATAGAATATAGAATATAGAATATAGAATATAGAATATAGAATATAGAATATAGAATATAGAATATAGAATATAGAATATAGAATATAGAATATAGAATATAGAATATAGAATATAGAATATAGAATATAGAATATAGAATATAGAATATAGAATATAGAATATAGAATATAGAATATAGAATATAGAATATAGAATATAGAATATAGAATATAGAATATAGAATATAGAATATAGAATATAGAATATAGAATATAGAATATAGAATATAGAATATAGAATATAGAATATAGAATATAGAATATAGAATATAGAATATAGAATATAGAATATAGAATATAGAATATAGAATATAGAATATAGAATATAGAATATAGAATATAGAATATAGAATATAGAATACAGAATATAGAATATAGAATATAGAATATAGAATATAGAATATAGAATATAGAATATAGAATATAGAATATAGAATATAGAATATAGAATATAGAATATAGAATATAGAATATAGAATATAGAATATAGAATATAGAATATAGAATATAGAATATAGAATATAGAATATAGAATATAGAATATAGAATATAGAATATAGAATATAGAATATAGAATATAGAATATAGAATATAGAATATAGAATATAGAATATAGAATATAGAATATAGAATATAGAATATAGAATATAGAATATAGAATATAGAATATAGAATATAGAATATAGAATATAGAATATAGAATATAGAATATAGAATATAGAATATAGAATATAGAATATAGAATATAGAATATAGAATATAGAATATAGAATATAGAATATAGAATATAGAATATAGAATATAGAATATAGAATATAGAATATAGAATATAGAATATAGAATATAGAATATAGAATATAGAATATAGAATATAGAATATAGAATATAGAATATAGAATATAGAATATAGAATATAGAATATAGAATATAGAATATAGAATATAGAATATACAAAATAAAGGGTATAATATGAATAATATTATACATTTAATTTTTTATTATTTTTTAATATTTTAAATTAATATATAGAGTCCATAGCATACATTCCGGAGCATATCAAATTAGTATTCGAATCAAATCTCATTAGATGCTTATTCGAAATAAAAAGAAAGTGTATTCAGCTGTCGTTATACATTCTCTACTCTAGTACCGGCAAAAGCTGTTCATTTCGCTGGGCCATTTCATAATTCTATGGAATATTTTATGCATTATATAGCTGAAGAGTGCGGAAGGAGAAGGAGAGAGCAAGAGAGAGGAAGAGTCGGATAGGCACAGAGCAAGATGGAGGCCGGGTGCCGCTGGCAGCGCGCAACAACCCAAAGCCAGAAACTTTATTGTTTTCAATTAAAAACATTTTACATGCAAAAACATGCGCATCTATGTAAACGAGTGCCTCGATCCATTCATAGGACTTAACAAACAAACAAACAAACAACAACAACAAGAGCAACGAACAACAAACAAATAACAAAAAATCATCAAGAACAACGCACAATTGCAATGAAGTGAAATGTAATGAGGTGTAATGAAAATGCATTCAAGTGTTGCGCCTGACAGTTTTCCACCTGCACTTAACAATCATCGTAATCAACTGCAACAATCGCAACAGCAACAACAAAAGCTACAACAACAATAACAGCTTACATCTGCTGTCATATAACAATCCAAATGTTATCCATGGAGATATCAATTTCAGCCGCTCTATTTGAATGCAATTTCTGCTAATGAATTGGCAACTTGCTTACATAAGGCGAACTCGAAATATATATATATATATATATATATATATATATATATATATATATATATATATATATATATCTAATTATATACATTATAATCTGTTCCATTAACTCTATTTGCTAATTGGGTTTTATTGAGCTTGTGAAAGTGAAACACTTACTCAAATTGCACTGCTTCCAGGTGCACCACGTCCAGGTGTTGTCCAATTGGCACAAAAACAACATTCAATCGATTTTGTATGCGGAAAATGATTTGCTTGTCTATAAAAATATACCCTGTAAATTGTATTCGCTTACTAGAATCTTGAAGCCCAATTTAATATTATTTCGAACACTATAATTTCATACCTTGTTCAAGCTCTTACACTACACTACATTAAAAATAATCCTTTTTTATCTGTATTATATATTCATTGAAATTATAAACCTCATTCAAACCAGATATTATCACACACCTTCTCAACACCCCCCTTTACTGGGTATCTATATATGTTAATAGCCATAACATTTCCTAGTAAATTATTTGATATTCATGTTTATCAAATCGCAGTCGAGTGGCAAATGAATGCTCGACTCAAATGAATGCAAATCGAATCAAATCGAAATAAATCAAATCAAATCAATCGAAACGCAGCAGTTTGTCGCCCTGGCTGTAAAGCAGCCTCAACTGTTGACACTTGGTGAACGCGCAGGTTTTCCTTTTTGGGGGCCATTTTATAGAAAATTATTAATGAACTCCAAAGCGCAGCTGAGCGGAAATGCGGTCTATCAGCCAAGCAGAAAGTGTCGGTGTGTGTGTGTGTGTGTAAGCTGCTTGGTGTTGGGTCTAACAATGTTGGCTAACGGTGTGCACAATGGCCGTGCTTTAGGCCTAATTAGCCTCGTGGGCCGGCAAACCGGCGCTTGGAGAAGCCCATAGAAAGGCCGCACGAATCGGCCTCTATAAATAACAAAGGCAGAACGCATAATTAGGCAAATGCTGCCTGTTGTTGTTGTTGTTGTTGTTTGGCACACTTGAAATAGCGCAAATTGGCGTGTTTTGTGGTGCCGTGAACCACGCCCACACTTGAGCCACAGCCAACTGCGACTGCACTTCCGTTGCGACCGGAAGGCACTAGCCAGCAACAAAAAAAAAGCCAAAAGCAAAAGTGCCCGTTGTCAAAATCCTTAAGTGGCAAACGGTCCGGCGCCAAGATGTGCCTGGCTACACACACACACACACACACACACACACACAGTGGGACACATAAATAAATGCGCCAAACAAATCCGTAAATATGATTAAGTGTCAAATTTATTTACTGCTCCCAGGTTGACTTTAAAAACGAGAAAAAATACGTCTAAATGCGAACTGCTTTTTGGGACCCAGCCCAGCGGAGTGATGCCGGCTTAGGCCAGCACCTGGCACCAACCACCACGCCCCCGCCGTCCAATGCCTTGAGGCTTAATATGTGGCACTGTTGTCGCTGCCGGGCAACTCGATTACAATTACGTGCGCTAATTGCACTTTAAACGCGTCCAAGCTTGTCAACGGGCAACGCTTCACATCCGCCCTGTCGTCCTGGCGCACGGCCTTCCACTTCCTCAGCTGCCCGCACAATTTTGCTGCCACTTTTCACAGTTTTGCCTCTTATTTTCCTTTCTCCTTCTACTCTTCTTCTTCTTCTCATTTTTTTGCCAACGCTTTTTTATGGCATTTCCTGCAGCAGCAACTTACAACTACATAAATTTGCAAACATCATGTTCCATATACATATATATATATATATATATATAATTTGTTAGGTTTGGCGCATGCAGCCAGGTGGCAGGTGGCAGGTGGCAGCACTACTTGTATTATAATAGCCTGCCACACGGCTTTCCACTAGACGTCGCCCGCTCGGCCGTAATTCAAAGTGACGCTAAATTTAGTTTAATACACATGAAAACCCACTGTGGAATACAACATTTTTAGACACGGCCTCAGCTTGCGGCGAAATGAAACGAAAGCTCATTTATATAATTTAGCGGTGATTTTTTAATGCGTGTTGCATTGTAATTCGCAACTAGTTTAAGAGCTTAATAGGCAGAGAAGGCTTATTAAAAAAGAGTTGTCTAAAATAACAAAGAATGTTGGGGAACAAAGCTTTAATTAAGCAAGAAATTGAATATAATTAATTATAAATAAAATTTAAAAAACAATTTTTTTTTAAATTAAAAAAAAAATTAAAATATTAAAAAATATAATATATTGTATATATATAAAAGAATAAAAATAATCAATAGGAAAAATATATTTGTGTCTATATATAATATATATATTTTTTTTATTTGTAAGAATAAACCAATTTTTTTTTATTTTTTAGGAAAAACTCTTTTTTTTTATTTACTAGGAAAAAAAATTTGCTTTCATATATATATATATATATAATATATTTTAGTAGCCTTTGCCAACATTTAAAATTCTCATTGTCTCTTTCTTCACTTTATAGATATTATTACAATTATTTTTCAAATAAAATTTTTAATAATTCAAAAAAGTATTTATTAAAAAAAAATCTAAAAATAAATAAAAACTACTTTCTTCCACATATAACTAGTAAAAACAAAGCAAATATCTACTCAAACATTGCCTAAGCCTCAGTATAAGCTTCAATTTAGTTATTGTCTAACTTAGTTGCTCAACTCACAACTCACATTAGCTTCGAGCTGTATAAATTTCCGCTCTTGGCCACTTCAAACAAAGCAGAAAAAACAGCTTTATGCAATTGTTTTTGCACCACTGTGCATGTGCACTATAAATAGCTCAACTGCCACGCCTCGGCTGTGGCCCAGCAAGTGGCCCCTATAATGGCTCAAGGCGTAAGTCCATAGCCCTACGCTCTATGTTCACCTGTCCGCGAGTGCCTATACGCCTGACTGCCAACCCTCGGGCTGAGTTAGGGTAAGGGGTAAGGGCCTCCCTCCAGCTGCTCGCTCGCCCACACATTTTGCTCTTTTGCTCATTTACACCTTTTATTACGTATGCGTGCGTCGTTGGCGGCAGCAAAGTTTGCAGTTTAGTTTGCCATTAAAGTGGCCATAAGCGTTGGCCACACGCCCGGCCAACTCGAGCCAAGCTGAGCTGCCTGCCTGCCAGCTATTCATATGCAAAACAGTGCAGCGAGGGTGGTCCGTACAGTTTGCATTGTCTAGATAACAATTTGTTGGCAAAGTTTTCGAGTAGCTCAAGTTGAATCAGAGTCATGCATTTATGGCTCAATGCAGTGCATTGTGTGTGTGTGTGTGTGTGGGTTATGTGTGGGAGGGGGTTGAGTGTGGGTGTGCGTGCTGTCAAAACCGAGCTGTGTTTCTTAGCTAGCTGCTTGCGGGCAAAACTTTTTAATGTGAAAAGTGCAAAGAAAGTGCAGAGACACACACGCACACTAACACACACACACACACACACACACACACACACACACACTCATGTCATTTGGCTGGCTCGCTGAAATGTCACTGCATTTTAATTTACTGCATACCTTGAGGCGACTCGAGCTGGGGCTTGCCCGCTGTGGCAGCAAGTGGCAAAGTCCAATGTACGCTGACTTGTTGCCTGGCACACACACACACACGCACACACGCATACAGACATTTTGCATTTTACTGCAAATTAAAGGATTTCTTGTGCCTTTTGCCAAGCTGACAACTTAAGATACTTAGGCATAAAAAGCCTGTCATACCATGTCTGCCAGAAGAGCGCGACACATGTGTATATATATATATGTGTGTGTGTGTGTGTGTATGAGTGTGCGTGTGTGCGTAAAGAGAATTAAGTGCGCTGCGCTTTGTTGAGAATCACTCGAAACAAAGCCAAGAGCTGCTGCGGGCTACAGCGCCCCCATGCCGAGGTCGTTCGTGCGTTGTCAATGCCACGCCCACACTCTAAAGCCAAGCATGTATATATATATATATATATATATATATTTGTTAGACAGTGCCAACACCTTTTTCGCCTGCGTCCATTTTATTATTTGTCTTGATTATTATTTTCCATTTGCGGCAAAATTAAAATACAACAAAAATTGTGTTTTATATATAAAAAGAAGGAAAATAAAGGCAACAACAAATGCAAGCGCCATTCAGCCGCAAAGCTGCCACAAACAACAACAGCAAAGGGGGCGCCGGGTGCGGTGAGGGGCGTGGCGGTCGCCTTAGTGCGCTTGAATAATGTGAAACTGAAAACTTTTCATCAAAAATCAGCCAAGGGCTAAACTGGACGTGAAAACAGGCAGTCAGAACAGTCAGCCTAGCCTAGCCTAGCCCCGCCCAGCCAGCCAGTCGGACATTCAGCTGCCCCCCTCAACATCTTGGCAGCTGGAAAAAAAAAACCTCATAGCAGCAGCAACTCTGACAAGCTGCCATGAAAAGCTACGCTTTGGTGTGACAAATCAAAGACTAAAACAGCCGCTTTGGTTAGAGAGCACAAAACAACGCACGGCCCGTCGGCGTCTCCTGGGCGGCGGCCTGGGTCCGCTCCTTCCCAGCATCTATTCTAGCCCAAGTCCAATAAGAAATGCAGTAATATGAGCTATGACTGCATGGCTGTGCAACTGGGCAGCAGACCTAAAGTAGAAAGGGCCTGGCGAGAGCAACAGAGGGTTGCAGTACTGACTGATTGACTTGCCAGACTGATTGAGTGACTGAATTAAGGGATTAACTGATTGAACGATTAACAGAAGAGGGTGTTATAAACAAAGTATATATATATTATCTAATTAACTTTCCGGACTGATTAAGTAATTGAATAATTAAATGATTGATGGATTGAACAATTAACAGACAATAACAGAAGAATTGATAATTTGGAATAAAAAAGGTATAACATATAAAACTATATGATTGACAGAGTGACTGAAGAGCCAACTTACTGACTGATTGACTAAATTACTTGATTGACACACTATATCACAGTCTATCTTCTTGATTGATGCTTTAAAGAAATATAATTATTTTATATTAATAACTCAATATTCATATCAATCTGCTTAACTCACTGAGTGACTGACTGATTGTCTGATTGACTAAATTATTAGTGTTCAAAGCACAGTTCAAGACATGTCAAAAAGTCTAATTGAACTGACAGAGTGATGTAATGATTGTTTTTGGCTTATATTTTTAATGATATAAGGGATATGAGAATATACTTATATATACTATAATATATACTTATTGACTAACTTAATCATATAAAATATTTGAAATATAATACATGCCATTGTTCTAGCTCCATCTAAGCTATACATAATTTATATATCAAATGAATGTAAATATATGAATTATATTGAACACCATTTAGTTAACAATGCCCATCAAATTGTTAAATTATTTATTTAAAAATATATATTTTTTGTAATATTTAGCTGGCATGCAATTGATATTCATGAATTCTCTTAATATCTTAAATTATTTACATGCAAAATAAATATATTTTTCTCTCTCTACCCCAATTCTAATTTAATTTGAAAAGCTCCCATTAATAACATGTAATTATTATTAGAGATTTGCCGTTTATTTATGTAACTTTTTCGTAATTTTTTGTAGTCTTTAAATATATATATTTGACTTTATGCATTTGCAGTTACAAGTAGCAAAAAAGAAATAAAAATAAAAAAAAAACATGATGCTGCATACCTTTTTGAATGGGACTCGTCTCTAATCAGAGCGCGCGCCTGCAAACAATGGGAACAGCAGCAGTCCCGCACCAGCCGCTGCACCACTCACCCACCCGCAACCCACACTTGTGCTCAGTGCGAGCTGCCACCACTGTGCTAGCCTTTGCTTTTAGGGTTGTGCGGGCGGCATTGTAATGAAAAAGGGGGACACAACAGCAGCAGCGCTGGCAGTGGCAGTGGCAGGGGTAAAGTCCTGTTGCAGGGGGCAGATTGCGGGTTGCTGCTGCTGCTGCTTGTTGCTTTTGGCATTGTTCCTGCAGTTGCACATGCGATGCTTTATATATATATATATATATATATATATATATATATATTTTTTTTTGCCATATATTTTACTCAGCACAAATTTATTTGCGGCTGCAATTCCAATGCCTGCCACCAGCGCTGCCCCTGCCTCGTGCCCCCCTTAGTTGCATTTGTTATTGTTGCGGCTGTAGCTTTGGTTAATGCTTTGCATTTTGTGGCCACAGCGTGGCAACAAAAAAAGGATGCGCCGCGCTATTGTTGTTGTTGCCTAGTGCTCGCTCGGCCTTTAAGTGAATCCTTGAGCAATTTGTCAGCGGCTTTAAAGAGCTAGCTGCCTGCTCCCTGCTGCCAGCATGTTAATTGTTTTTGTAAAGTTTTTAATAACTGCAGGCAGGCAGCAGGCAGCAGGCTGGCTGGCAGACTGGCAAGACGAGCTGCCAGTCAACAGTTTGGCCTGCCATCAGTCTCATTATTTATTTGTAATTTAATAAACCAAACGACGCTGCGTGGTGTGGGTGGTGTCAAGCGTGCGCCGCCGCCAACCCCCAAGCCAAAGAAACCACTTCACTCTCTAACCCCACCAGTGCGCCCAGCCTTCTGATTACATTCGCTTGGCAGCAATTGATTTTATGTGAAAACTTTAGATTTTTATGACTTTTTTGGCTGCCCCAGGAGCAAAAGTTATATGTGTATATATAACTGATTTCTAAATATATATATATATATATATGTATATATATATTTAGTAGTCAGCTGGAATTTATTTGCCCTTGCGCATATTTTAATGAGGCATTAAAGCGTGATGCTGATTCCAACCAACACACTCACACACACACATTGGTGTAATTTATGAGCAACTAAATATTTGCACAGGCTGCGAGTGGGTGGCTTGGGCGGCTAGGCGTGGCAGCCCATACTCGCCTTGGCCAAATGTTTGCCTGCGTTTGCCGTTTTTAACACTCGATTACTTTAAATGCTTTTGCTGCTTGCTCCGCATTTGACTTTGCCTGTCAATATTTGCCTTTGGCTTAACTAGAACACGAACACCCACACCCACCCACACACACTCGTTCTCCTTGCTCTATAAAATTTGCTTGGCTAGCATCAGCATATTTTCGCCTGGCACTTTGTTTGCCCAGCTACCCCATTGGACTTATGTAATGAGTATTTGGTTACACAAATCCACCAACCCCTACCACCAGACCGACCACCCCTGGCAATGTGAGCATCACTCTATCTACCAGTTAGCAGCTATCAGCCACCAGTTACCATCTGACAGCTGACCCCGCACACAGCTTATTGAAATTCTGCTTAAATTACTGAGCAAATGGCTCATTTATCAAGTGGCATTCGCTGCTGTTCAATCCATTGACAACTTGGCCAACAACCCAATTATGCGCTTACAGCGCGACCTGTCACACACTGACAACAACAGCAGCAACAACAATAGGTAGCTCACACACACACACACACACACACACACACACACACACACACAGACTGTCGCTTGTGTCTCGTGTGGCATCACATGCAGATTAGCCGCATGTTGTCCCGTCTCGTCCATTGGAAATTGAATTAAAAATGATTTAAGGCAATTTACGTTTGAAAGTTAACCAAGCCCCAACAAGCGTCGCCTGTCGCTCTTTCCCTCTCTCACTCTCTGCTCCTCTTTTTGGACACATCACTTTCAACGCCGGCGGGCGCATAAATTAAAATGTTTGCGTCATGAGGCAGCGAGTGTTGATTGCGTTGCTGCAACATGAGCCACTGCATCATGCATCAGCCAAACTCTATCCCACTCTCTCGCACTCTTTCTCTTTCCCTATCTCTGTTTCTCCCATTGCTGCTCTGTTTGGAATTTTGGCAATTTCGCTTATTATGTGCATATTTTTGATTCGATTAACTTGCTAACTGTTTGCAGCACTGAATTCCTTTTTTTTAACTCAGTTTAATGAATAATTATTATTGCGAATTAAAAAATACTTTCATAAATTTATAGTTATTTAAAATAAATCAAGCAATGATGAGATTTTATATTTAATTAAAAATTTAAAAATCGACACAAGAAAAAAACAAATGATAACAACAAAGAAAATAGAATTTAAGCTTTGAAGCTCGGGGTTTGACGAGAAGGCAATAGATCCATAGATAAATAAGTATATATTACTAGATATATCAACTATGGCATATATCTTTATAAACCAAAAATTTAATATTCTACTGTATATATATATATTTATATTTTAAAAAAGCTCAAATTCACATACAAAATTAAATTAAAAAGAAAAAATTCTCACTATATTTAACATAGTATAATTTACTTATAAATAATTGCTTAAATGCCTTAAACAAACTCTAATTTACTATAAAAACAATTTAAAAACACTTAAAACTCTCGAAACTATATATATATATATATATATATATATATATATATATATATATATATATATATATATATATATATATATATATATATATATATATATATATATATATATATATATATATATAAAATTAAAACTTTAATCAACAAGTTGTGCGGCCCGCCTGCACTTAACTAGCTAATCCGATTCAATATTTTGCATGCAACACACGCGCCTGCCTCCGTCTGCGGACCAAGTTTGCAGTCTAGACCAGGTTCAATTGGTTGCTAGTCTCGCTGCTAAGCGCAGCTGCAATGCCAACAAATATTAATTTTGATGATAAAAGTATAGTAATTGAGCCCCAGCTCCAGCTACTCCTCAGTCTCTGTCTCTGTCTGTTTGTTAAAAATAAATCACAGCTCTTCCTGCTGCCGCTGATCCCACGTGGGATGTCATCTATTTATTGTTGTATGCATTGTGCGTTTAATGTCACTTGATTTACATTAGTTTGAGCAGCGCAGAAAAGAATTTATATAAACAAAAACAAACACGTAAGAAAACAAGAGAAAAACGCAAAATAGCAAATTGAATTTGCCGCACTTTGCGTTAAATTCTAAAAACAGGGAAAAAGGGAAAAAGGCGAGAAAATGTTCAGGCAAAACAGGTGTAGAGTACAATTCATAACTGCTAGATACTCTGTTTTAATGAAAAACATATTTTATTAAAAATAATTAAATTAAATTAAACTATGTAAATTATTACAATAATTTTAAGCATAAATTGATACATTAAGTTCATTAATAATTTATTAGATATATAATTTATTTAGATATTTTTCAAATATTTGAAAATATTTTTTAAGTCTTTCTTACAAACTTATATTATATTAATATATTTATGAATTTAAATTATATTTATATAATTAATATGTAATATTTAAAATAAAATGTATGTATATTTAATATATAACAATATTTTAAATAAAAAAATATGTTAATTTAATTTAATTTTAAATATTTATTATGTATATGCAAAAATTAAAAAAAAGAAATATGTATATAAATAAATAAAAAATCCCTCCCATATATTAAGGTTCCTTTTATATGAATAACATTCTAAGAACTGAATCTCTCAATTCTATAATCGATATACTCCCCTAAATGGCCAGCTACAGTGCATTTTAAATGAGTCGCACCAAGTGCTCGACACAATATGCAAATAATCTAAAAATTTATAGGCATTTGTTGGACTCCCACAGCGATTGCTGCGGCTGCTGTTGTTGCTACAGCTACCTCCACGCTGTTGCTGCTTCTGCTTCTGCTTCTGCTGGGCATCAGCTGTTGGGGCCTTAAGTTTGAGTGGCATGCGGGTAAGCTTAAGGCTTATTATCTTTTTATGAACTGAACTTCGTTTTGGATTGGCCAACGCTTCTTATTTTTTTATTTTTTATTTTTTTTGCTTGGCTTAAGGCTCTGTGTACGCGTGATTGCTGGGGCGTGGGTGTCTTACGCATGATTGATGCGTTGCATGTGTAGATATCAAGACTTGACATTTCTTCAATTCGAATTGTGGGCTAAAGTTCAAGGCGTGGCACGTTAGGCGGTAGCGACTTGTAGCATAGAGGGTTGGCTGGCTAAATGAACAGCTTCTATGCATGTTGCTAAAAATCCATTAAAACACTTGAGATCTGCTAGCAGACGTGACGCGAACGCGACTCTGAATGCTCTCTAAAAAGAACAACAACGAAATGCATTTCCGTTTAAAGTAAAGGCAGCCGCTGCTGTTGCTACTGCTGCTGCTGCTGCTGCTTTGAAGGCTGCCAACACTCAGACACAACAGCACTTTCCACCCACACCCAAAAAAAAAAAAAAAGAAGCTGAAAAAAAAATCCATAAAGAGGGGCACATTAAATGTTATTGATATTGCAATTTTTAGCATTTTTTGTAATTATAGCAAAAACGAAAAGAAATTGCTTGCCAGCTATATCAAACAGCCATCAATTGTCTGGGCCAAAACCTTGAGGCTGATTCCTTAGCAGCAGCAGGAACTGCTACAGCTACGGCTATGGCTACGGCTGCCAGGCGGATAACTGTCTAAATGACACTTAAGCATGTGTTTAAACATGCCAAGCACTTGCCCCACTCAAACTATGCAACAAGCTGTGTGGCAGCAACAGGGTTGACAGCATCACCAAAGTTCAGGGCTTGATGCTGCTGTCGATGCGCTGATAAGTCTTTAGTCTCTAGCCCCTCCACATACACACACACAAACATATATATACACATATATACATGTGTGTGTGTGTGTGTGTGTGTATGTTGTTTGCCGCATCTTGCATCGTCTCGAGTTCAGTGCGAAGGCAAGTGCCAATGTTGCCAATGTTGTTGGGTAAACTCATAATTGGAATTAATTATGCATTCGCACTTTGCGGACAACTTTGCGAGTGGTTTGAGTGGTTACTAGGCTAAGTGTCTGTGTGTGTGTGTATGCTTGTGTGTGCTGCTTTAATTGTCCTGGTGTGGGTCGCTCAATGCCTAACTGGATAGCAGCCACAAGCAGTTTTAGCCAGCAAGGGTTAAGTGCAAATTGCAGTTATCGTAAGTATTGCCCAACACTGGCTACAACCAGACAACTTCTCACAGATCACTAACCAAAATAAGATGGCAAAGCATCAAAGCGAAGTAAACTGAATAAAGTTTAATCGCAATCTAAGCTTTAAGTTTAAGAATTGTTTATTGTTTGTTTATCAATATATTTCTTCAATTTATTACTAAATAAAATTTTTTTGGGTTTGATTAATTTTTCATAAAATAAAAAATATATATAAATAAAATAAAAATTTAATAAAAATGATTTTGTTTTAAAAATTTTAAGTATTTCACATAAATTAATTATTTAAAAGAAATGGTATTTCATTTATTAATATAAATGTAAACATATAAGGATTAAAAAATCAAAATTTCTATTAATTATATTATTTAATTATATTAATTATATTATTATATTAATTATATTATTATATTAATTATATTATTAAAACGAAAAAGATACCAAATATGTTTTCTTTATTTATTTTTATTATTCTTTTATAATAATACAAAACAAATCCAAAAAATATTAATAAATATAAATAACTTTTAGATATTACAATTTGACAATTTCAACTTCACTTCGATATGCATAATAAATAATGAAATATTCCAAGCTAAAAAGTAACTTAATATTACAATTAAATTAAATATATTACTCAACTGTAACTGTAACTGTAACTGACATTTATTTGCCTTCTTGTGAATATGAAAAGCGTTTCAAAAGCCAACTTATTCAATTAGTTGGCAGCATTTTGTAAGCTCAACCAGCACATTTATCTTTTCGCTTTTATTTTTGCAGCATTTTCTTACATTTTTGTTTGTGCCATTTGGCATATTCTAAGCTGTGTAATTTGTAGCTGCTTTATGGCCAGGTACTTGGACTTGAGCACCGCCCACACCTGAGTCCGATAAGAATTGAGGTTGGGATTGCCACTCGCTCTCCCTCTCTCCCAATATATATATATATATATATGTATATATGTATGTGTGTGTGCGTCTATTGTTCGTCTGCTTTGTTATGGATTCTTGTAAGTTGTTTGAGGCTTTATTAAGCAGCTACTTACATATGTTGCATAACATGACAAGCTACATAGAGAGAGAGAGAGAGAGAGAGGGAGGGAGATAGCAGAGAAGACAGTTTACAGTGAATAGAAATTAATTAAATTTCGACTGCAACATGACAATGCGCAATGACAATGGCAGTTGGCGATAAGAGCGATAAGCGCTAATAAAATGCAATTACCCCAATTGCAAATGCAATGGACAATGCCTGGCGGCAGCTTCAGCTTCAGCTTCAGCTTCAGCTTCAGCTGCCTCTGCCCCCACCTCCTGCCTCTTTGTCCGTTTTAGTTGTAGCTGTATGCCCCCAGTGGGCATTGCCGCACTGTCAGTTATTTCAACGCTCCATTTCATTTGTTTTGACAAGCCAAAGACTTAAATCACAAATGACTTATGGAACGAACAAAAAGTAAAATGAAAATGGAATTGAAAAAGCGCGAAGAAAAATGACAAAAGCCGCAGCCGCGAAATGAGTGAAATGTCAAAAGCTGGACAATGCCAAACTCCAGCTCCAAATATGCTCCAGCAATCCGCAGTTCGAGTCTTGCTCTGCGCTGGATGCGGCGCGTGTCATGAGCAAACAAGATAATATTACAGCCAGTCAACGCAAATTGAGCAGCATGACGGCGGGCATGAGAAACGCATTCATTATATAGAGATTTGTATACCCTGTAAAATGATTGATTGCCAGAAAAAATTGCTTATTTGAAAGAAATTTTTAATAAATTAAAAGTGGAATTTCGGAAAGTTTTTCAGGATTTAGTTATCTAGGATTTATTTGCAATTTCTATATTATATTCCCTATTATATTTTATTTATTTATTTGAATTTTATTTTTTTTATTAATTTGTTAATTTATTTTTTTGCTTTTTTTATTTACTTTTTATTTGTTTTTTTTTTTAACAAACATGATCTATATTTCCAGGGTATCTCTCAGTCAACCGCCCGCATTAAAATCACTTAATTTTAGTTCATTTCTACCACTAAATGCAAATGAAAACGTCTCAACTTACGCGTTGACTGGCCGCAGCCAAATGTGTTGGCAAAAAGGCGGGCGGACGATGCCTGGAGCAAGGCAGAGCAAGCTGGAAAGCAGCTCTTCATGCCGACACAGCACTTGCTGGTCGAAAATGGGAAAGTGCTGCCGCATTCTCTACAAACTAAATGATTGATCAGCAGAGGCATCAATTTACAACCTTATTGCGTTTGCTTGCGACTTCGACAAGTTTAACTTAAAGCGAAGTTAAAGGCAAATCTTTGGTTAGCTTAAGATTTTCTTACTATTTTCCTTCTTGCCTCGTTTTTTGCATTTGGTTAGGAACGTTTATGAAAATGTCTGGTACATGTTTCGCCTGCGCAAACAGAATGCGAGTGCTGCAATAAAATTCCATTACAGCCGCTTGACTTAAAAACTTGGCCCAAAAAAAAAAAAGTAGAGAGAAACAAAATATTCGCCAAAGGAGAGTGTATTAAAAGCCAGGCAGGCAGCCAGCCAGCCAGGCAGCTTCGCGCTATATGTGTGTGTGTGTTGGCTTTTTGCATATTTTATGAAACTTGGCGAACATTTAACACCCCGACCAACGTTGCGTATGTGCAACGTACTCACCATAAACGCTGCAAACTCATTACTTGAATTTATTTTGCACTTAAACAAAATGTTTCATTTGCCACGAGCTGCAGCCGCTGCAGTGGCAGCCAAACGGCTGCAACATAAACAGTTCCACACTTTAAGCATTTAGCTCACCGCATCTGGCATGCCCAGCGGCCGGTTGGCAACATGAGCTGCAGCAGCAGTCGCATCTGTCCAACTCCTGGCAGTTGTTCGCATAGTGTTTGATAAGATGCAGCTGCTGCTGCAGCTTGGTGGTGCCAACGCCAATATTTTTGAAGCTGGGGCAGAGCGTTTGCGGCTTGTGCACAAAGCTGCAACGCTCGCAAATATTTGCGACGGCTTTCAACACCTGCTGATTGTTCATACAGGCATCGAGCGCATCCGCTGACAAGCCGAGATTCGTGTGGCTGGAGGATTCACTTTTGGGCAGCGACGTCAGCTCGATGCCGCATTTAATGCAAACATCGATCTTCGCTTCCGATGGGCATTCGCATGGGCCGAACTCCTCATCGGCCAGACGCTGGCGGCAAGTGCGGCGCGGTTCATAAAACAAACGCTTAACGCACGAGCCCGTCACCTTCTTCTCCTGCTTTCGACTGCCGCTTGCACTCAACAGCGGTTTGTTCCTCGCTCCTCTGTTCCTTTTCTCCGCTTTCTGCTCGCTCTCGAACGATTGGACCGCTGCGGTGTGCTCAAAGTATTTATCGTGTGCACTTAGGATACTCTGTATAACGAACACCGAATAACGTTCATCCATGCGCTTCAGCTCTTTGTACATCGATGACTCGTTTGAAAATCGACTTTCATCGATGTCGATAGAATGCTGGGAATTACCTTCGTTCTCTATACGACTAAAAGACTTGTCGAATGACTGCCTGACGTCATCAAGCGAATCGCTGCTCTTCTCGTGCATATAAAATTTGTTGGATCTGAGTTTGCTCTTAATCACTTTGCCACCCCGTTTTATTGCATCGCGGACAAACTCTTGAATGTATCTCAAATACTGCGAGCGCAACATTTGATAAATCGTCGGCTTCGGCACGGGCACACTCTTCAGATTGTTAAGTAGAACCGTGAGAGCTGCCCACATACTATGATTTCTTACCGTATTGATTATGGCATTCTTGTCCATCATCACATCCAGCATGCCGGGCGCTATTATTGTATCCTTTAGAACATTCAACAGTTCTTGCAACTTCGGATTGTTAACCGCTGTCAACTTGGCGAATAGTTGCCTGCCAACGGTTGACTTTACAGCGGGTGTATTTATGACCGTACTCTGATCCAAACTCCATTCGTCATTGATCATGTCCTGCGGCTTGCTGCCGTACACCATTTTGTTTCGCAACAAGGCGGCAACATCAGCTGGTTGGTCCTCTTCCTTGAGTCCATCGAATGCCAATTTCAAATCATGCGTCCTACCTTCCAACTGGACATAAAACGTTTTCATGTCTATCGAAACAATTGAAATGATTATTTATACGCACTTTATGGTCGGGTTGATCCTCGAATTCTTCGGCTTCTTCATTTTCGTGCTCCTTTTCTTCATGGTGTTTTTCGGATCGTTTTAGCCGTAGGCGATTCAGCTGCTGCAGCTGCTGTAGTTGTGGCAGTTGGTTTTGTAGTTGTTCTAATGCGACGTGTTCTTCGTGTTTTAGCTTTTGCTGTTCATGTTTATGATGCTTTGGTAGATGTTTCTCTTTTGGCAGATGCTCCAGCTTCTGCAGATAATCAAGATTCAGTTCTGATTGTGTTGGTTGTGATAGACTTAGCTTTTGATGACTTTTGCGCCGATAACTACTGATAAAGGAGGACCTAATCAAAGGCTTTCGTTGATCACTTAAATTTGAAATCGATTTCTCGCTTCGACCACTTAATCGGGATTGCGATGATCTTAAAAGGGAGCCATTATCGCCATATGAGAAACGTTGCGAATCTCTGGGTTCGGTGATGCGGATTAAATTCTTAAACTCAGCGAGACGCATTCTTCGTGCTCGTATTGCGGCCTGCGATGCGGATTCGGCAATCACATTTTCCATATCCACTTCAAGTTGCTCCATTTGATCAACTTTTGTTCTTTCCACTGACTCGTATTTCGCTTTTCTAACCTTGATGAGTGGATTCAATTTTGGAGTGGCATCTGAAGGTTCTACAGTCGATTTTCTATCTGCCATTATATTCTCTCGTGTTTTTCTGATATATTGTATGAAGGATGGTGTATTGCTTCTCCGCTCACTAGTGCGAACTGATTCACTTTTTTCAATTAATTTCGTACGCTTCGCACTGTTGCTGAATTTTCGTCTTTTTACGCCGAAATCCTTTAGAGTATTTAGTTTTGGGTTAAATAATCTACTGATTTCATCGAAATTATTTTTCTGCTTTTGGGCGAGAAGTTCAAGTTTATTGATTTTAGATAAGAAATCGTTCATTCGATCCGATTTATCTTTTTTGATCGGTTTGGGTTTTTGTTTAATCATTTTATCCAAATTCTTTTTCATCTCAATTATATTTTTATACGAGAATTTTTTACTGAGAATGGGTCGTGCATTACGATAATGGATCTTTAATTTATAAATGCTCCTCTGATTTTGCGCGATTTGAATGGGTGTGAAGCTGCCTGTCATTTGACGTTTATTGTTTTTCACAAGTTTCTCCAACTTAATAAATGACAAATCAATTAAATCATCACTACCACTACGAACATCATGTATTTTCTTTCTCCTAACATTTTTTAGATACCCTTCAATGCATTTCAATTCCAGCTGCAAGCGCCTCAAATTCTCCGGACTAACCTCTATGCCAGAATCAGCCAGTATTTGCTTTAGATTTATTGGCTTGCGCAAGATGCGCAAGCATTTGGCAATGATCCATTTGCGTTTCGGACTTATTCGCAGATGATTGCGCAAAATGCGCAAGCGTTCGTTTGCGTCATCGTCCTGGGCATGCAAATTTTTGATTTTCTTCTTCATTAATTTGTTAATCCTTTTGCATTTGGTGAGCGCATTTTTATACGTATGATGCATCCTGACGTGGTGTGACCTAGCCAGCACCTTGGACGACCATTTCATTTTCTTCGCCTTGTCGTCTAAAATTTTGTTTACAGTTTTTGCCAGCTCCTCACGCAAATTACGCAACACGTGCAAACGTTTACGGGCCAACAATTTGTACTTCTTTAGCATTTTGTTCTTCTGATGAATCTGCTTCCTGATGTGCGTCATCTGCACCCAACGATACGACAGCAGGGACATTTTCAAAAGGATTAACTTACTGTTCCGTCAATTTATGCTTTTTGCCAAATGATATCTAAGTTACCAACTTTGAAATTTCGCGATTATCGAATAGTTTAGTTAATATAATTCTAAATTTATTTTCTTTGAATTTATGTAATTAAAAAATATTTTCTCTATCAAATTTGATTAAAATATCTTAAGTAAATTTGGATTTCAGCTCGTTATCTCATCATCTCATCGGGCTCAGTAGAGCTAAACAAAGCTAAACTTTGTTTAAATATCATAAAAAGAACCAAAGATAATCAGATTTTTAACTGACTTTAAGCATATGACAGTTAGGGGTATATTCCATTTTATATACATATCTAACATATAAACTGACAGAAAGCAAAGTAGAGAAAGATCAATATATAAAACATATAGCATTTATAGTCAGTTACAGGGTATATTATAGTGCATAATTGTGCATATGATTAATTTGGGTTAATATAGAGCATGGTATAAATTGAATGAATTACAGGGTATATCATATGTTTGATTAGCTTATTACATTACAGGGTATGTCATAGTGGCTAACCTAGTCGCATTTATAGTCAATTACAGGGTATATTATAGTGCATAATTGTGCATATGATTAATTTGGGTTAATATAGAGCATGGTATAAATTGAATGAATTACAGGGTATATCATAATATGTTTGATTAGCTTATTACATTACAGGGTATGTCATAGTGGCTAACCTAGTCGCATTTATAGTCAATTACAGGGTATATTATAGTGCATAATTGTGCATATGATTAATTTGGGTTAATATAGAGCATGGTATAAATTGAATGAATTACAGGGTATATCATAATATGTTTGATGAGCTTATTGCATTACAGGGCATGTCATAGTGGCTAACCTAGTCTATAAAACTATAGGGTATGTCATGGTGCATACATAATGCATCCCTGCTAACAGGATATTTGCTAGTCTATATAATTAAGTGTGTGCATAGCAGGGTATGTTAAGGCTATAATATTTATATGGAAATGAAATTTGTGCTCTATATATAATTATGATATTAATTATTATTATAATTAAAAATAAATAAAATAAAATAAAATACTCAACTAGCCTCATACATATTCTAACAACTCACACTCTTTTACTACTTAATTTGAAGCTCGCTGTTCTTAGGTGATCAACATAATTAATTAACGAGTTCGTTCAACGCTTGACTCACCACAGCGGTCAAGCGGACTAGCGGGGCTTTTGCTGTAATTTTTGTTGCAAGGTAAATCACCGACTCTGTCAAACGGGTATTCCATACATAACAAACAAAGCTACGCTTGTTGCCTTATCAGCAAAGGCGACCCGAGACTAGCTCGCACAATGTAAATCACATGAGATAGGGAAGCACAGTGGCAGAGCATCAACAGCAGCTCATCTTACTCTGCTAGCCTACTATATAACTAGTATAAAAGCCAGGTGGAGGCCACACTCAACAGCAACAGCTTGAAGCAATCGAAACATAAGCTACACAAACAACAATAACAATTAAAAATGAGCCAAACGTTCACAATTTGTGTTATTCTCGGCATTGGACTGCTGGGCGCTTATGCCGCAGCGATGCCACAGCAGCCGCATGTCCAACATCTGGTCTACTATCCACCACCTCCGACTCCTGCACCGATTTTGCGCGCACGTCGCCAGGTGCTGGGAGGCTCGCTTGTTTCAAATCCCTCTGGAGGCGCAGATGCACGCCTGGATCTGACCAAGGCTATTGGCACGCCGGAACACAATGTAATTGGACAGGTATTTGCCGCGGGCAATACACAGACCGGCGGACCCGTCACCAAGCCCGTTACAAGCGGCGCTAGTGTGGCCTACAACAAGTATGTCTACCAATTACCTATCTATGGCCAGCAGCTAAGACTAATCTTTGAACAATCTTAACCACAGCAACGGCCTCGGCCTGGATCTGACCAAGACACACACTCCGGGCGTACGTGACAGCTTCCAGCAAACAGCCACGGCGAATCTGTTCAACAATGGTGTTCACAATTTGGATGCCAAGGCTTTCGCCTCACAGAACGAATTGGCCAATGGCTTTAAGTTCGACCGCAATGGCGCTGGCCTGGACTACTCCCACATCAGTGGACATGGCGCCAGTGTAACGCATAGCAATATTCCCGGCTTTGGCAAGCAACTGGAGTTGGCCGGACGTGCAAATCTCTGGCAGTCTCAGGATCGCAACACACGTCTCGATCTCAGCAGCACCGCCTCCAAGTGGATGAGCGGACCGCTGAGTGGTCAAAAAGACTTCGGCGCCAACCTGGGTCTGTCCCACTACTTTGGCTAAGCATAACTGATGGGAATTTGTTTGCATTTACGGGAAATACTATTTAAATTAAATTTATTTTGCCATAAATTAACAGTTTGTTCTTCTCGAAATAAAAATATGAAAAGACCGAAAAAAAAAATAATTTGAAAACTAATTTTTAAGAATTCGACTCTTAAAAATAAAAAAATGGTTAAAATTGTTAAAAATAATAGATATAAAATGTATAAAATAATAATTGTTTATCTATAATGAACAATTTTTTTATGTTAAAAAATAATTTTTCATGAAAGTACAAAATAAGTTTGAAATTAATTTTTTTCTTTTTTTTTATTAAAAATATTTATAAAAAAAATCTAAATTTGATTCTTAATCAAACATTTCTTGTTCATTAAACATAATTTAATTTAACTTAATTTAAAAACTAAATTCAAAAAATCTCACAATAAAAGAAAAATTAAAAATATTTCATTTAGATAACTGAACGTCCGAGCTTTCGTGTCTACGAACCTATAAAAGCCCTGGCCTGCTGCTCGCCCACCTCCTTAAAGATCTCAGCTGTTTTAAGGAGCTTAATGAAGCGTGGTGAATAATCATTATATACCTGTTGATCCTCCGACTCCTCACTAACGCTGGCTTTGCGCAGCAGCCCATTGAGGTGCGCATTGCGCTGATTCCGTTCCAGCGTATCGGACATTTTGCGCAAATAAATTAGATCCAGGAGCAGCTCATCGCGCACATTGCCCGCCTGCTTCTGCTGCTCCATAGGCAGCTCCTCGAACTCGCGCAACAGCTTCTTGACAATACGCGACTTTTCCTCAATGTTCGCCGGCTCCAGAAAGCGTTCATCCTGACCGTTACTCTCGGCAAGCAATCGCAGATTCGCTTCACGTTTATCACGCGACTTTTGCTGCTCCGCCATATTTTTCATGATTAGATCGTAAAACTCCTGCAGATCGGGACGCAATGGTATACAATTACGGATTTGCAACTGCTTATCAATCAGATCACTGATGGTTTCCATAGTGCGTCGCACCATGTTCTCCGTCTCCTGCAATCGATTCTCGTTCTGATTGTTGCGTATCTGATAGAAATTCTGGGGTTTCTTCACAGCGCATTTGCGATTCTTGGCCAGGACTGTGATCAATGTGTCCATGCTCGGATCACTGCTAACCATATCGAAGACGGCATGAACTATATCATCGGACAGCTTGCCAGAGATCATTTTGCCATAGTGCTCGCTATACGGTTCATTCAGATCCGGGTGAATGACCGGCGGCGGGGTGCTCGAAGTGTTACTGAAGGTAGTACGTAAAATTACTCTCTCTCTTTCACTCCCTCTCTCTCTCTGTTTCTTCCACTCTTTGTATCTCACTCTCTACTTACCTTTTGGCAGCATCATCAACTGTTTTAGCCTTTTTAGGCTCTTTAGCTTTTTTAGCGTTTTTCTTTTTGTGTCGTTCCTGGCGTCGCTGCTTGGCCTCGTCGCTGCTGTCCGCAGTCTGACGCGAGTACCGCTCATCCTTAGCCGCAACCTCGTAGTCCTCATCCAGCAGCTGACCTCTGGGCAACACGCTGAACGTACCGTTCCCAATGAATTGATTGGTTTTCGGATCCGAACACACATTCGCATTCAAGGACACATTCAGATTAATCGAATCGGGTCGATTGCATATATTATCTACACCCAAGTTGGCTGCTGCTGCTGCTGGAATAGGCACACAGTCGGGATTTATAGTGGTGCGAGGAGGAGCTGTTGTTGCTGTTGTTGTTGTGCTCTCTGCTGTTGTTGTTGTAGCTGTTGTTGCTGCTTCTGTTGCTGTTGTCGTTGTTGCATCTGCTGTTGCCGGCGTGCCCTTAGGCACACACGCACCACTCACCAGTTTCAGCTTGTTGGGCTTGTTAAGCATCGGACCAAAGTGACGATGCACGCCATACAAAGGCTTCAGCTGATTGGATTCAATATTTTGATGATGTTGTTGCTGCTGCTGTTGCTGCAACTGCTGCTGCTGTTGCTGCAACTGTGATGGTTGTTGCTGCTGCAGCTGTAGCTGCTGCTGCTGCTGCTGCTGCTGCTGTTGTGGCTTCTGCATTTTGGCCAACTCATTAAACAAATGCGAAAAATTAATATTCGACTTCAGGTTGTTGCTCAGCAGCTGATTCTGAAACTCGTGTTGCTGCTGTGGTTGTTGCGGCTGAACAACTTGCGGCTGACACCGCTGCAACTGTTGCACCTGCTGTGGATACAACTGCTGTAGCTGCTGCTGCTGCGCCATCGAATTCTGCATGCATTGATATGATTGCGGATTGCTGCAGCGCTGACTCATCAGCGGCACCTGGTAGCGCGGATTGGTGAATATATTGGTGTCCTCTGCGGGCGACTCCTGCGCTGTTTCGCCACCTTTGAAATCCGACAGCTGAGCTGGTTCATAAGGCAGTATATCATCATCATTATCTTCCACAATTTTGGCAGCATCCAGATACAGATCGTTGCCCAGATTGCCATAATGCAAACGATTGCCATTATGATCCTCGAGGGCATCTATGGGATTGGAATGACTGTCGATGATATTTAGCAATGGCTGCAATTCCAACTTTGGTAGTGAGGACAGCTCTAACTCTGAGTCTGATTCCAGCTCGGACTGAGAATGCTTTAAGAACTCTGTCTGAGCTCCTGAGCTGAGCTGTGCATCTGAGTGAGATGTCTCGTCCAACTGTACTTCGGAGTTTGAGTCGAACTTTGGATATCTTTTGGAAATCGCATGTGGCTCTAACTGTGAATCCGACTGTGTCTCCGACGGAATCTCTGATGCATTTTCCGACTGTACCTCAGAGGCATCCTCATCTAACTTGGAATCAGGAGTTCTTTTAGATCTCAGCTGGGGGTCTAACTGTACCTCCGATTGTACCTCCGATTGTACCTCCGATTGTACCTCCGATTGTACCTCCGATTGTACCTCCGATTGTACCTCCGATTGTACCTCCGATTGAGACTCCAATTCCAACTTGTCCAATGACTCCGAATACCTCTTGGATCTTACCTGTGTATCGGGCTCATCTGCCTTTGGCAGAGCTTCTGAGAGATCTTTTGACTGCGCCTCCGACTGGGTTTGTGCCTGTTGCTCCGACTCCTGCTCCAGGGAGCGCTTGCTGCGTCGCTTGCTAACATTTCGGGTGGACTTCTGGCGCAGCCCTCGCTGACGACTTCGCCGTTTGATATTGCGCTTATCGCGCTCCTTTTCATGCTGTGAGATCTTGGTGGCCAACAGTTTGACCACAGCATCTGGATGACTCTTGCACATGCCGCCATGAGTTAGCAGCTCAGAGAGATCTTGCTCTTGCTTGCTCTTTACAGCGTTGTCGCCAGTCTGCACGATTTCTTTGGCCTTTTCATCCACTGACTGAGACGGCGCGTTTAGTTGATTCTGCTTGGCATCATCATTGCTCGATTGGGTTTGTTTGGGTTCCAACGGAGCAGTCGCTGAGGCAGCGACCTGATCCTGAAGCTCAGACTGTTCATTGGCTTGGGCAGCTACGGTTGGAGCCGTTGCGGCGCCTGCTCCCTGATCTGACTTCAGCTGATTTACGTCCTGGTTGTTCTCTGCCTTTAAGTCAGTCACCGTCAGCTTGGGCTGCACTTTGTCAACTATTGCTGGGTCTGATGCAGCCAATCTGGCCATTATAGCCTCTGCCTCTGGCAGACTGTTCTTGGCATCCTCTAAGGCCGCTTCGGCTTGCTCCAAATTCGCTACGTTCTGCATTTCTGAAAAGTTTTCCGTCAGCTCCTCAGGATTCCGTTTGAAGCGCTCCCCATCCAGCCCCTTATTCAGCTTGGTATTCGCATGCGCATAATCCCGCAGATTGGGCAGAATGCGTTGTCTTCCGGTAGGAAACTGATCAAAGTGGGGCATGCGATAGTCGTAGCTCTGCGGCGTGTCCAGCAAGTCAATGCTTGACATGTCCAGATCGGAGCTAGCTCGGCTACTGCCACCACTTCGGTGCATGGAGCTGCCCTCGATGGAGTTGAGCGATTCGTAGGGCAATATCAAGACATCCGATTGCTCCTCGCTCTCCTGCTGCTTCTTTAGCTGCTCCTCCTTCTCCCGTTCACGCTGCATCATAATCTCACGCCGCGTAATGATATCGTTCACATAGGTCGCCCGCATCGTGTCGGAGAGCGCATTGCTGGGCAACGATGGTCCCATGCCCTTGCGCATCAGACGATTGCTCGTCTTCAGCTTGATCTCGTTCATGGGGTTGAAGCCGCTGTTGGAACTGCGCTTCTTAACCCCAGCCGGATAGCGCATTTTGTTAGCTTGCTCAGCTGCCTCCTGCTCGACTTTGGACAGCTTATAGTTGGCCTCGTGCGACAGATTGTTGGGATTAAGGCGTTGAAATTGAAGGCGTGCCAGCGTCTGCTCATAGGCACCATCGGGCACCTCGTTGTTGAACTCGGATTGGATCGGCTTGTCCTCGTCTGGCCTGGCATTCTTTTCATTCTGGCGGCTCTGGAGCAACTCTTGATTGCTCAATTCCTGCTGCATCTGACGCAGCTTGATGTCCAGCGCGGTGGCGCCACTGTTGATATATTCGCTTTGTGGATTGCTCCGCATGACGGGCAGATTCTGATCCGTTAGGTCTTTGTACTTCTTCTTGACCTTGCCCACTTCCGTTTGATCAAAATTTCTATTATATGAGCTCACAAAATCCGTGGACTTGGCCTTCTCCGTGTCACGTTGGTACTTCGCAGCTGGTGTTTGCTCGAGCACTAGCGCTGCTTTAGCAGCTGTGGCATCTACTGGAGCTACTGCTGCTGCTGCTGCTGGCTGTACCACATCTGCCTCATAATCACGCAACCAATCATCCGCAATCTCGGGCTGCGCCTTATTGTCCTTCTCCGCAGCTGCTTCCTTATCGCCAGCCTGGGCAAAGCTCGCCAGTAGCTCATCGATGCTGTTGCGCCGATGCCTATACAGCTCGGCGCCCTGCACCTGCCCGTAGCTCGTTTGGATTTCCTGCAGCTGATCGCGCGCCGCATCCACGGCATTATGAAAGCTACGTAATTCCGCATTCGGACACTGCTGCGGTGCCTGCGTATTGCTGCTGCCTGACAGCAGCATCAGCGTCCACCAGAGCTGCAGAAAGATCATCTTATCGAATTGTAATTAACTTGCAAAATATATATACTATATATATATATATATATATATATTTTTTTTTTCATATGTGTGTATATATGCATATATACATATATATATATTTACAATTGAATTGAAAAGTTTTGCGCCAACTGCCTGCGATTGAGTTTTCATTAACTTGGCAACAGGTTGTCTCATGTGTGTGGGCTGAGGGTGGGAGGGGGAGGCCATAACTTTTGACAGCCACTGATAAGAGCCCAAAGAGTCGTGCATCGAGAGTGGAGCAGCAGCCATGCGGCATTGTGGCAAGTTTTTTGCACGGCGGCGGCTTCCGACAGCCAGCTGCCAGCTGTTTAACATGAAATGCGCTTTGTTACCAATATACATAGCATACACACCACACACCACACCACACACACACACACGCACACACACACACACATGGCAAGCGCATTGTGAGCTGCGTTTCCCCATGTAAATCACATTTTTGTTTTATGCCAAAACTTTTGCAAATCAGCAAAAAGCGTTGCAGGGGGCGAGGGTGGGCAACGTGGCGTATGCGCAACGACAATAACATTTCCTATTTCCGCCTGAGCTGTCTGTCTATCTGGCTGTTTGTCTGCCTCTGTGTGTGCGTGTGTGTGTGTGAGTGCAGCCACACACGTTGTCAATGCCAAAGTCAGCACAATGCGCGCCTCGCAATAATTGAATATTATCAAATGTGCTGGCAACAACAACAACAACAACAACAACAACAACAACTGAACCAGAGTTAAAACTAATATAATTAGCAGCGCGCACGTTTGATTAAAAGTTTTTGCGGCTTGACTGAAGCACCAATCCATAAAACAAAGCTAACCCAAATTAAATAGATTGCGCGCACTTACAGTAAATACACCCTAAAGAGAAACACAATTAAATAGTGCTTCAATAGATGCAAAAAGTCAGTGGAGCTTTTGATAATTGATGTGGATAGTGAGTGTGAGTGGAATGGTGTGAGCCTTGGTGAAGTGAGTATTCCCAATGGAAGTGGCTTAGGTTGCAGCACAATAGTAAGCTAAAGTTGCCTATTTTCAGACAATAGCACTCTGCATAGAACTTAATATATAATTATATAATAATATATGTATAATAAAATCAGAATTTCATTATTCAACATTTTCTTTTAGCTTCTTTATATTTATGTAATAATTGTATATAGTTAGCAACTGAGAGATAAAAATTATTTATTATAAATCTATATTGTGGTTATTTGTACATATTATGTAATTCATAAATATAACATATTTTTCAAAATTCAAAACATTTAAAAAATTTTTTTTTATTAAAAAAATTTTTTTTTTATTTAAAAAAATGTTAAAATTTTTTTTTTTTTTTTTTCAATAAAAATATATTTATTTATTTATTTATGTCATACATAATTTTGTATAAATAATTATAATTAACTATTAATCAATGTACAATAAATATATGAAATATATCCCATTTCAGTCTGTTATATGGCTAAAAGTCTTCTAATTAAGCCCTTCAATAATAAAATGCTAACTGTTATGGTCATATCAAGCAGTTCTCTCTCTTTCTCCTTCCTTCTCTCTCTCTCTCTCTCTCTCTTTCTCTCTCTCTCTCTCTCTCTGTTTCTCTCACTTCTAAGCAAATTCTTTAATTTACACGTGCCGCATCGTGGCACGCCTCAAAAACATTCTATTTTTTGTGTCTTCATTTTTTTTTTTTTTTTTTCATTTCATTTCGTTGCATTATTTGTTTGACCATTGTCTTGGCTTAAAGCTTGAAGTGTTCATTTGTGGAGCTCGGTTGCCGTTTCCACATCAACGACTCGGCCAACAATTTTTTGAGCAAATGGTACAGCAATTTTTACTTATGCCTCAATACTTTTGCCTTGTCCACGAGAGCTGTGTTCGAGCTGGACGTGGGCGGGCGAGAGTGTGAGCCGGGCTGGGCGACATGACAAAATGAAAAAGGATACTTGGATACAGGATACTTCATGCCGGACTGTTGGCAGCAGTGGCAACAGCAGCAACAGTAGCAACAGTAGCGTGGCAGCGTGCATCAAAAAACATGACATGGCACGAGCCATTTCGTTTGTTTTTCTATTCTTACTTCAGCAGTGAACTCACTCTACTATCTCTCTCTCTCTCTCCCTCTCACACTCTACTATCTCTGGCTGATTTTTTTTTTTTTTTTGGGCTGCGTCCAAAACATATTTTTTATATTCTTGCAAGCTTTGAGTAAAATATTATGTTACAGTAAAAACAAAACATTTGTGCTGCATTTACAGCTGCGGGCGTTAAGAAAAATCCAAAAAGAAAGCAAAACAAATATTTTTAAAATTCGAGTAAAAAATGGAAGAAAAAAAAACATTTGTAAACTTAGTTAAATGCATTGGCAAAGTGTTGTGCTTATGCATATTCAAAATGCTTTGGGGCCCGCTGTGAACCGCACACAAGCAATTCATTAAGCGCAATAGAAAAGGGAAAATGGAAAATTTTACAGGACACAAGCAGTGGGCGGGGTCAGCGCTGCGGACAGTTTACGAGCCGCAGACGCAGACAAAAACGGTCCAAAATGTCGATGGCTTGCATATTTACTACTTAGAAATGTTTCATTTTATTGGTCTCACACACCCACTCACACACACACACCCACACACACACACCCACACACACACACACACACACACATGCATATATGTGCTGTTGACTCCAAAAAATTTTGCATAATTTATGAGCGCAGCGCAAACGGCGGCAACACACGAAAGGACCCCAGCCAAACATACAACTACTCTGTCTCGCTCACACTCTCCCTCTCTCTCTCTCCTGAGCAACTGATTTAAATGCAATTGCATTGAAGTATGTTGTCAGTTGAAGGCTGCCATGTGGATGCGGCTCACGTGCTGCACAACGGTGAAATTGTTGCATATTGAAAAATATAAGAAAAGAAAAAAGTGCAAAAAGAAAAGCAGAAAAATAAATATAAAGAAAAGCTGCCGCTGCTGCCGCTGCAGCTGCCCATTTCGGCCATACAATAGCTATCGACGTCTTCGGCAATTTCTTTTCATTTGCCAAGGTGTTGAGACGTATGTGCTACGTGGGCAGGTCAAGCAGCTGCCCCGACCAACACTACCAACCACCATCCCGCGCTTGCTCACAAGTGTCGTCTACGATTTACCACCGGAGCAGACCATTTCTGTCTGCCTGCCTGCCTGCCTGCCTTTGTCGACAAACAACCGACAAATTTAGTGTCTTTTGTGCATTTTTAAAATTGAACAAATTTATGTGACACGCTGCGCCAATTGATCAAATTAAATAAACATGAGAACTGCCAAGAACTCGTATCTGCATTCTATCGAGAATTGAGCTGAGCGCACTGAACAGTTGAGAATTGAGAGCTATGTAAGTGCTGCAACGCCAAAAAACCGAAGAAATTTTGATTTTTGCATTCATTTAAAAAAAAAATTTTTTTAATTCTACTTTAAAAATATTTTTCTTTACAGTATTAAAAACTGTTTTAAATATTTGTAAATTTTCCAATGAAAATGTTTTATTTTTTTAATTTAAGGTTGCCATTCGATTAGAATATTTATTTATTTAATATTTGTAAAATAAATTGATTAAATAATTTTTACTTGGATTTTAGTTTTAAATTTTTTGTAAATATTTTTACATATTTGTATAACAATTTTTTTCATTAATTAATTCTTAAAAACTCTTTTAAATATTTGTATAATCCGTTAAAATTATTTTCATTTGCGTTTTTGTTTTTTAGTACTTTTTTTATAACTTTCTGGTTGAGATTTATTTATAATAATTAGTTTACTATATGACATTTTTTTTTTAATTTTTTTAGTTTTATAATTTATTTATGATTGTTTATACCAGGGTATATATATATATATATATATATATATATATATATATATATATATATATATATATATATATATATATATATATATATATATATATATATATATATATTGGGGCTTATATTAATATATTTCGACTCGTTAATTTTCTAGCTTACTCCTGATCTGTTGGCATTTATATTCTACAACTCCTCCCAGTAACCTTCTTCTTCTGGCACTCTTCACAGCTTACAACTATTTAAAGTAATTGGGAATTAATGTGTTTTCGTTTCAATTAGGAATACTTAAGCAGGTCGGCCGGCAATCAATTTGTGCCGCAATGGCTGGCTAATTTGCGATAATTAACTAAATGCCAAGCAAGCAGCACGTGCCGCCAAGTTCATCCAAATCCCATAAAGCAATCACATGCACTTGCACAACTATTAAAACTCCCAAGCCAACAGCGAGCTGCGAGCTGCGAACTGCGAACTGAATTTCCGTATTTTTTTTTTGCCTGAATTCTTATGCCTGTGTTTTTTCCCTCTTCTTCTTTTTTATTTGGGCTGCTGTCAGGACCATTACGACTTGCTACATTTCCTTTTGCGACTTCTTTTGGACCCAGCCCGTCTCGCCCTCCAGCTCTCTTGTCGCCTTTTCTGGCAATTTTCCATATGCAACACGCAACAGACGTTTTTATGTTTTCTGTGTGCGGCGTTGTACACATAAAAAATAAACGAGCCAAAAAGACCAAAAAAAAAAGGAACCAAACTTGGAGTAGAAAATAATAAAAAAAAAAAAATATAAGGACGAGCAGTCAAAAGAGTGGAAGTCAATTATCGAATTAATTTAGTTGCCACTGACCTGGCCAAAAGAGGGAGCCATCATAAACGTAAATGGGCTTAGAGCAATGTCAGCTGCCCCAAATGGAATTCAAAGTGTTTTAATTTTTTTCGGCTCGGCGCAAGGCAGTGGCAGGCAGCCGGCCTGATTGCACAATTTGCAATTAATTAAATTATTGCGCAAATGACATTTTTGCCGGCTGACGCGCCACTCATGCAACAGTCTGCATACACACGCATACCCACACACACACTCATACAGCAATTTAATAAACACGATATCCTGTACGGCGTCTGCTATGGCGGACCATGCCTGGTCATGTAATTGATGCGTTAATCCGCATATTGACAGCGGTTATTGCGGTGGCTTTGCCAGCAAATATGCCCAGTGTTCCCCCATGGGAAGATGGGCCACAGATAATACCCTTTCCCACCCACACCCTACTCTGCAGCTCTCGTCCTCCGGGACTGCTCACTGATATGGCGCATTTATGGCCTTTTAAAAGGATTTGCACACTGCATTTTGTACTCGCCGTACACGCAAGCTAAGTAATTTAATTACATTGCGGCGATAAAATTTATATCAATATATGGTTTAATACCAGGCAACGTTGTGCAAGTGATTTTATTGGCATTACATTTTGCATACATGTAGGCAGACAGGCGATACATTTTTCGATAGAGGCTTGTAGCTAGGTAATTGCATAAGCTTAGAATTTATTTAATTATATTCAGTCCTACATAGTTCTATGTTTATAGGCAGGTTTATTTTCCTTTTTCATTTTTAACAAGCAAATATTTAAATATATTGCAAACATACATATTGAAAAGAGCGCACATACCTTGCTAAGATAAACGTCCAATTGCCATTCCTCTCTCACTCACTTCTTACAAATGTATATAAGAGAGAGAGAGAGAACTAACGTCCACTTGCATTCTACTGCCATTTCTCTCTCACTCACTTCAGCACTCTTTCACAAAAAGGGGACAATTTTTTCACCAAAAAAAAAAGAAACGAATAACAAAAAAAACGCACATGACAACTTTACTATTTACAAATTAAACATATATAAATTATGCAATCGGCACTAACTAAATGTATTAAACATTAATCAACAAATTAAGCTGAGCAAATAAAAGAATTAACACCCTCGCGCAGAAATAACGCCCGATCAACAGCACAGATGGGCAATGACTAATTTGTCAAATTTTCTTTGCTTCTGCTTACTCTCACTCAGGCAATAAAAAGATCTTAGTATTGTGGGCTCCTACGCTGCATTCCATTTCTATAAGCGCGTCTTGCATAAGCGCTCTCATTTGCTCAACTCAAATAACGGGATCAACAGCAATTAGCTGTGTTTCACTCCCACTTATTCTATTTTAAATGATCGCTCTCTCTTGATTCTGCAACCTGTCATCGAAGGGAAGCAACGCAACGGGATCAATGAGAGTACCCAACAGTGATGGCATAATTGCTCGCTCTTTAGCTGTGCAATTGCTTGCTGTAATCATGAGTTACTCTTAAAAAAAACTTCACCTAGGTAAATTGCTATTACAGATTTGACATTTATTACTACAATATTCCTGTAAGTGATTTTCCGAAATTAAATGCATATGCCAGCACGATTACATACTTTTAGGCAGCAGCTAAAACAGCTTGCTTATAGCTATATTTGTAGAGCATTTGGCTACATTTGCATTCAGCATGTGCCAGCAGATGCGCAACAGTTGAGTGCACAAGTGTGTTTGTGTGTGTGTGTGTAACTGTTCAGTTGCGAGCACTATTTTTCAATTTATTACGCTCACATAACAAAACTTTATTGCTAAGCTTTAGCAGTGACTGCTGTAGCTATAGCTCCTTTTCCATGCCAGCGCCCCCTCCAGTTGCCTTGTCCCTGCCCCGACCATGTATCAGTGCCTGCCAACTAACTGTTCAATACTCATGGGGAATTTGCCAATGTGACGTGCCAATGTGTGCGTGCCAAAGGAAAATTAGTCCAAACACGAGCAGGCAGCACTCGCTGCACCACAGGTGGGTATCAGGTGCTTTGGGCTTTGTTAACGGATTTATGCGGCAATCATAAAACTTGCCAACTAACCAAGCAAGAAATGTCGCGCGGAACCAAATTGATTTATGTGTGCAGCGGCAACAACAATCGACCAGATATAAGACACGCTCAAGCGCATCTTAGCCAAGTTAACAGGCAGGCAAAACTTTTAATTTACCAAATGTATTTTGTCTAACATGATGATTTCAATACGCACATAAAGAAAGCCCTAGCCAGGGCAAGTGCTAAACAGTCAGAGCTGTCAAGGAGTAAGAGAGAGAGAGAGAGAGAGAGAGAGAGAGAGAGAGAGAGAGAGAGAGTGAGAGTGAGAGAGACTGTTGGCAGTGTTGGAAAAGTTGCAATTTAATGGCAAGGCAAACGTAAAAACGGCAAAATTATGACCAAAATGAGAATTTAATCGAAATACGTGAGCGGAAAAATGAAAATTTGACTGCAACTGGGGAACGTCTGAGGCAAACGTTGAACGTCGGGCCAAGTTGCAACCGGCATAAAATGCCAAGTGCAAGCTCATGCAATTTTTATCATGGCCACAAAAGCAAACACAGACGCAACACGGCAGCAGCAGTCTTCTACCTGGCCACACCACCTCACCACACCATCGACGTGCACCTTTATGCGTTACCTTGACGCTCGCGTGCGCGTTGAGCATCTGAGGCAATTGCGCAAATTAATGCCACTGGGCGCTGACTGTTGCTTTCTGCTGTTCGCATCCAGCTACAGCTTGCATCTTCCATCTTCTCACCTGCCCATCTTCCCGTCTTCCATCTTCGACCATCTTCATCTCACGTTTCCCAGGCAGACAGACAATTCTCAAATGAGTCAACAAGCACTAAAATTGTTTATTTTATTATCCAAGTAATATTTTGAACACGGCAAGTGGTTCCGACTTATCTAAGGGACAATGGGGAAAAACACACTGAGTAGCGTCAAGATTATTTACTGTGGATATCTCAAGAATGTATATGTAAGTATAAGAATTATCTTTATTTGATGACTTAATTAAAGAATATAATATTATTATATTACGTGAATTTCAATTATAAGAAAAATATCAAAAATTAAATATTAAGAGACAATTTTTTTTAAATTAAAAAAAATTAAGAAAAAATAAATTGATTGAAAAAATATAGTACGAAAAATATATATTAGAAATAAGTTTAAAGTAATTTATAATTACAAATTTTAATTTTTAAAAAATTTCATAAACATTTTTTAATTGTGGCATATATAATATTTGTTAGGAATTTAATATATAAAAAAAAATCACAGAAAAATATTTGTATTATTATTTGTTTTATTATTATCGATATTATTTTAAATTTAAAATTTTAAATTAAAATCAAAAGTAAACTCATATATATAATTTTGTTTCCAACATATTTTCGTTGATCTGGCAACACTGGCTGCGCTTGCATGACCAACTTTTAAGAGCTTGGCCAAAAAGAGCATAAGCCACGCTATGCGAATTTATGCGAAAAGCAACTCATTTGCTGGCGATCGAGCGTCAGCGTCTGCGAGTCTCAAGTCACGTCACGTTCCCGGTATAAAACCAAATGCGGGGCGTTTAATGCAATCAGTCGCCAGCCGCAAGTCGTCAGGTGAAGAGCCCAACAACAAGTGAAAGAAAGCCGCACAGCAAGTGCTCATAGTGCTATATATAGACAACTCACCCACTCAACCACGCGTGTGCAAAGTGCAAAAGTGTTGCAAGTCCAGAAAACAAAATGCATCGTGCCCCAAGCCAAATGAAGTTCGCTGTAGGAGCTCAGGTGCTGCTGGTGCTGCTCCTACTCTTCGTGGCCAGCTGTCAGTCTAGGCCCATGGATTTGTACGATGATGTTAGCGATTTCTTTGATGCCATCTCGCTGGACGATGTCGCCAATACGGGTCGCAATACGCATCCGGAGCAGTTCTGTATGATGCCCGCCCGGAAGGGTGTTTGCCGTGCTTTGATACCCCGCTGGCGCTACGATCCGGAGCAGAAAAAGTGTGTGGAGTTCAAATTTGGTGGCTGCGATGGCAACGAGAACAACTTCCCCAGCTACAAGACCTGCATGGCCACCTGTGAAGGCATGTAGAAGGAGATGGAGATGGAGATGGAGTCAAGTAGTACGGCTAATCGGCATCGGATCCGTTTCCGGTTGGCAGGCGTTGCCAAAGGCGCATGCCTTTGCTTTTCGTCCTCGAATCAAAGGCAGCATTTATTTTAACACACACTCGCACACACCTCTACACAAACACACACACACACACACACACACACACACACACACACACACTCCCATTAAGTAACTCTC
This sequence comes from Drosophila fulvimacula, assembly GCA_035045555.1. Classification (NCBI taxonomy): domain Eukaryota; kingdom Metazoa; phylum Arthropoda; class Insecta; order Diptera; family Drosophilidae; genus Drosophila; species Drosophila fulvimacula. The sequence continues at coordinate 5,223,118 of JAWNOX010000191.1, forward strand.
TTTAAATATTTCTTTTTTTATATATTTATAAAGTTTCTTTTATTATTTTAATATTTTTTTATATAAATATTTGTAAGTCGATTCATGCATCATTTCAAAATTTCTATCTTAAGCCAAAAGTAATTGTAACAATAAGCGAGGTGTTCAACACTCTGCTCTAGCTCTTAAGTTATTGTGATAAATATTCATGATGAAATAAAGAATAAAACAAAATCTTAGATTTCAATGGGACATTTTCTTTGCAGACTTTGTTCTGTTCTACAAAAATCTGTTAACTGTTATACGAGCTATGCATATTATTATACACTGCAATTCATTTCTAGATGGAATTTGAAGTCTTGAAATCTATTATACATATTTTACATCTGTTATATTTGCTATATTTGACCTGTATTAGTTTGTTATAAATGTATAACGATATGATATACATTGGCCAATATAATTGGAGCACTAGTAATGTGTTATATACATCCATCATCTGTTCTACTTGCCATCGTTCATCTGTTATACATATGTTCTTGGCTACGAGCTTATCAAATGTGTTATACATATCTTTCATCTGTTATACTTTGCTTTCTTTCGTCCTAAGTAATGTGTTATATTCACCTATTGATCTGTTATACATTTTTGGATGGCATGTGAACACTACATACATACATATGATCTATAATATTTTAGGCAGCGCTTAATTTCTTCTAATCTATTATATATTTTTGTATTTAAAAAAAAATTATTTTAGAGTATTATACATTGATAATCTGTTATAAATTTGTTGCTATAATAAACAAATAATTTTTTTACGGGACAATCCTCTTGGACAATCTGCAAATATGATCTCATTTAATCTCGGGTGACATAATTGATATTATACTGTTAAACTGTTATACTGTTATACTGTTATACTGTTATACTGTTATACTGTTATACTGTTATACTGTTATACTGTTATACTGTTATACTGTTATACTGTTATACTGTTATACTGTTATAATGTTATACTGTTATACTGTTATACTGTTATACTGTTATACTGTTATACTGTTATACTGTTATACTGTTATACTGTTATACTGTTATACTGTTATACTGTTATACTGTTATACTGTTATACATCTTCAATCATATCTGTTAATTTTAATTCATTGCAGAATTTGCTAGAAACCGAAGTATTTCTAGTCCAAAATTTACGCATTAGAGACCGAGTAAATTGTTTAAACTAGATACGATTTCAGTGCTTGTGTTAGACATTAAGAGCATGAATTTCGCGAAAACTCATTTACATCAGTATTTTACACTAAATTCTATTGGAAATATCTTATACAAATGAGTTCAAAGAAGTTCGTTATAAGCTCATGATAATTAACAAAGGCAACTGCCGAACAGTTGTTATTGATTTATTTCGAGTTTGGCCTAAGGCAAGACAAAATATATATGTATATATATATTGATGTCTTCAAATAGAGCCAATTCGCATTGCAACTTTCATAGATTTCACTTGGAAATGGCCCAACTCAACTAGCTTCGAGTTATTTCTCATAACGCGGCCCATTCATGCGAATATTGTTGAACCAAAAAAAAAAAAAAGCAAGATAAATAAACAACAATAAGAAGTAAGCAGAAAACACATATGGAAGATTAGATACCCTAAGAGATAATTCGATTGGGAAGACTTCTATAGGAACAAATTTTTTATCGCCAGAGAAGTTTTAAGTTGAATTGAGATAGGATTTTATTAAGTCAATACGTTATTTTCATATGATATAGCAAGCGGATGTGTATATATATATACATATAGGAAAACACGATAAAGGTCATAAATATCAAGTTTGATTAGGATAACTTCGCAGAGAAACAAGTTTTTCCATATCAAAACTTAACTTAACATGCAAGATTTATATGACAGCTGTTGCTATACGATATATATATATATATGTATATATATATATGATATAGTGATCCAACCCGTAAGCTACCACTTTCAATATAAAGCAAAACCAATGCAAAGTTTCAAGACAAAAGTTTTTATAATTCCGAAATCAATTTGTATAGTAACAGCCAGAGAGACTTGCCTTTGCAGACCTATCACTAATATATACATATCAACAATCTAAGGTCAATGACGTCATCTTCATATGCATTCCACAATTCGCAATGGAATTAACATACGCCAAACAAGAGTATATAACAAACAAACAAGTAAAAATGAGCGTAAACAAACCAGATCAATATATGCAAAGGTCATGCTAATGATGATGACAATGATAATGTTGAGGACAATGATGATGTTGTTGATGCTGACTGGACTACGTCAATGGATGGCTAGTTGGGTCTAGGCAAACCACTACGTCGGAGAGATCATAATAGTGTGAGCCGTGAGCAACTGAACAAACAATAAACAGTAAACAATAAACAATTCAAAGGTGCGAATTTATGTTAAATCGATTGCCAATAAACATAATTTATCCATGTCAACGGAGTGGCAGCCTCTGAAGCGAAACCGAAAGCGAGGGCAACAACGAGAGCGGCTAAGGCTGTAACTGTAACTGTCACTTATATATTATGTGAATAAATGTATATGATTATATATCTATATATATTAATATATATATTTTCAGTTTCTTTACAACTGCTGGATCATTGACCTATTGATGACAGCTGCGCAGCTAGTAGCATATAAAAGCAGGTTTCAACTAGCTCAAGCTAGGAAGTCAAGCTATAAAAGCTATATTTAGCGCTTTTGTGAGTGCTTCCCATTTCTTTGAATAAATGGGATAACTGGGAAGAGATTACTCGAGTGCTCACTGAAACTTCAGGCAGCTATTTTTAACTCTTAAAAATGATAGAAAAAATGTAATCCAGCTATTTATTCAGTATGCTAGCTAAATATTTATAAATATAATATAATAATATTAATATTTTGTATTTTATAAAAAAATAAAATTAAACTTGTATTTAAAGTGCTGCCAAGCTAGAGTGGCTAGTAGCTAGGCTTAGCCTTTAAATAAAAATAATCTATCAATTTCTACGGCTTGGACCTTGAATTTCTGTTTTTTTAAGCTTAAAGCATGCGAAATGAGATTTGTGAATTTTCAAATCATTTTAAAGTGTTGCCTATTTGTTATGGCAGGCAGTAGCTAAGAGAATCAATATTTTCCAGCTAAAGTTCCCATTAATTTACATTAAAAAAAACCCCTCTATTGCTGAGTGTACTGCATAAAATTCCCACCGTCCTATTAAAAGGCCAAAAATGACGTAGATCATGAACTTGGGCAGCACTGACTAAGACAGGTAGCTGACAAACTGAAAACGGACGAACGAAAGTTCCATCAATTCCTGATGAATATAAATTTCCTTAATTACCAAACATAAACCTCTACTCGACTCTTTTACTCTAAGCAGAGTTTCCCACTATTATGCTCAAGATAAAAAGCCCAAGCTGGCAGCACTGGCTACTCATAATCCGAGCTAGCATAAGCATACCCATTATGCTTACAAATACACTCACACACAGAGAGTTGCAGTTATTATGCTCTGATTTTTATTTTCGTTTTGCCAATATTTATGTCATAATATTGTTGTTGGTTTTATTAATTCACAATGCTGCGGAGTTTGCACAATCATTTGTAATTTAGTGCCGACAAAAGGCAAGCAGGAAGGTGGGGCAGGTCGGGTCGAGGGGGGCATGGCTCAGTTGGAGTAAGACATATTTGACGTGCTCACGTTTTATGCCCAGCTAAGTCCAGTTCAGCCAGCTCGAATTCAATCAAGCTCAGCTCAGACTCAATAAACGATTTTTTCTCTTTGTTTTCATTTCGTTGTTCGTTTCGTTGGATTTTGTTGTTGCGTCTGCGCAACGATTTTGGCTTTTCGCAATTTTGTGGGTTGCGAACTTAGCTAAGCTTCTAGAAAATTCTGATGAGGCAAGAACAGTCCGTTTGAAATTGGCTCAAACACAACGATCAGTGCGAATGCGGGCGAAGTCAATAAACTGCTTTAACCTGCATAAAACGAACTGGCAAACAACTAACAACAATTGCGGCACGCTAGAAAATTTGAAAAATGTAGCAAAAAAAAAAAAAAAAAAAAAATTAATTAAAATGCACTCAGCGCGCCGCCAGCCTATGAAAATGCACAATAACAAATTTTCCGCCTTGCATGAATGGCAAATAAATAGTGTTTAATGTTGGTTTTTCTGTTTTTCTTTTTTATTTATGCTTTTGCTGTTGTTGAAATTTATTTATTGAAGGCACGTACCGCATAAAAATATTGCAAAAAAAAAAAAAATATATATTCAAAATAAACAAACAAGAGTCAACGGAACACAAGGCGCCCCGCCTCCAATGCGGGTTTGTGTCCAGGTTAAAGCGATGCAAAGTCAACGAACTTTAGCCGCTGTCAGCAAAAGTCCCTTAGAAAATACCCTTATTTAAGCAAAACAATTGTGAAGGGGGGAAATTTTTCGTTCCTCACTTGAGCTAAATTTAGAGTTGCAACAACTTGCCTTTATTTTACATTGTTTAATTACATAATTAAACCCAACTCAATAGAGTATTTAAGCAGCTGTAATTAGCCATTGCAACAACTTCGCTTGTATTGGTGGAAAATAAACTACGAGAAAATGAACATGACGAATGCGTTGCTATTGTCGTTCCAGCTGATAATGCAAATATGCATAACGAGGCGTAAATGGATATGGACTTGATTGGAGCTAATTTCCTGTATACTTAAGTGGCCCTAAAGTACACACACAGATAAGCCTGCAACGTACTACAACAAAAACCCCACAGGGAATTTTTTGTTTTGTTTTTTTAAAGTCGGGGAATTATTTTGCCGATAAGAAAATTAAAGCTAGTGCTACTCATCAACTTTAGTTAGTGTTTAATTTATCGTTCTTTACCAATTGCTAAATACAATAATATAATTATTATAACTACATACACAATGTAAATATATATACGTCTATATATATATATATATATTTGTTTTATTTATCGTTTTTGTTATCTTTGATTATTAGTAGAATCGATTGATAGGCGTTCTGGAGCTTAACTTTTCAACTATGATTCTTAGCAGTAGCAAAAAATATGTTTTATATTCAAGTTTTCATCTTTTACAACTTTCAATTTTCAATTTTTACTCTGCAGCCTAGTTCTAGAGTTTAACATTAGTTTCTTGGGTTTATTTAGTTCAACGTTTCGTTATAATTTGTTTGGCTTCAATTCTAAATGGATTAGGCAAATATATAGTCCATTGTCCATATAAATATCTATATATATATATCTTATATATATATATATATATATATATATATATATATATATATATGTTTGTGTGTGTATAGTGGGATCGAAAGTCTAAGGAAGCAAAGAATTTGTGCTCGAGCTAAGCAAATTAAAGCGAAACACTGCAAATATTGTAGGACAGATGAAAGATGTGCTGGAGGGGGCAGAGGGGTAAGGTTGTGGCTAATATTAGCAGGCTATATCCGTGGTAACACTCTTAATGCTCTCGGAGCTAAAGTGAACGCAGCCGTATTTGCAGACCAACGTCCAGACATATGGAATGAAGAACTCCTCGGGCGCATCTTCCTCGACATATTTAAATTTCAGATCCGGGAATTTCTAAAAAGAAATATATACAGATATAATATGGAATTGATTATAGATCCTGTAACACCTACTCTCAGACGATCGCTGGACCATTGGCTAGCGCCTTTGGATATGACCTCAAGGACTTCATTGACGCCCAGCTCGCCGCGCTGTTCCTGAACGCGCTGCAAACGTGACGAAAAAAAGCCAACGACCTGGGAAACATTCATATACAATATAGTTGTCATATAAGCTAATAGAATTATATATATTATATACCATATCGATATTCTGTATAACATCCTGGAACGCATGATGACTGCGGAAGCCCTCAAAGACGCTGCGCTTGTAGAGCAGCGTATAGACCAAATTGGGGCAGTAGACCAGTTGGTTAGTAAGGCAGGAGTTTAAGATTTCCAGCACCATGCGCAACACCTCCTCCAGCACACTCAAATCCTGCATCATATCCTCGGGCGTTGTCGAGACATTTACGAAGACGGCACTGTCCGCTGGCTCCTTGAGCTGGGCATCCAGGCGCGTATGCTTGCGTGCGAGTGTCTCGAATAGGGATACCAAACGCTGCGCCACATACGGATGCAGAGCACGAAAATGTCCCGACATATTGGCCAGAGCAGCCAGGCAATTGGTGTGCAAGTACTTGTCCCGCATCTTCAGCATATTGTACTGAATGGTGCGTATGACGATCAGGATGAGAATGCCGCCCAGCGATATCTCCGATATCGTGCGCTCCGTATACCAGCTGATGTTCTTCAGAATCTACAAAGCAGATAGAGGATTTAGTTGGAGTTCTCTCTCTAGGACCTGAGACACTTACAATTGTGTGCACATTCTTATTGAAGCCCTCATCCTCGCTCAGTATGAGCAGCACGATGAGCGACATGTAGATGTGATGTGAGTTGCTGTCGGGCGCATTGTAGAGGGTTTGCAGTATGGGTATGACCAGTAGCTCCAGATCCTGTTGCTGCATGACGAACCGATAGAAGCGTTCGTTGCGATGCAGCAGCAAATAGAGCAACAGCGTCGCCTGATCAATGGTCACAATGCGACAGAGGGTTTCGTAGACAGCCGAGAAGTCAATTTGAAAGGAGACGGTGCCCTGTTTGGGCGAGTCCTTCGAGTCCGCACAGCCAAACAGACTTGTGCGATAGGCATTGTCCTGCGCGGTGCAGTGATTCGTCAATATCAACATGAGCAACAGACTTTGGTTGGCCAGCGGATAATGCGTGCGAAATAGCTGCGATAATTCCTCGCCGGTGGCATTGCTCGTCTTGAGCAGATCCTGCTGCTTGCGAAACGTGAAGATCGACAGCAGGGATTCGGCAATGCCAAAGACAAAGGAACCCGCCGACGTTGAGCCAAACATGGTGTGTGGCACCTCAACCATGCGCGAGACAAAGTGCAGCAGCGCCGACATCAGGACATTCGCGTGCTGGCACTTGTAAATGGTGCGAAAGACAATGGATTTATCTGTGGGCTGGGCGAACAGATGCACGGCGAGCAGCGTGATCAGCGTGTTGACCGACTCCAGATGCAAATGATAGGTGAACTCCTTGACGGGTATGACAACAATTAGATTGACCAGCGCATCGATAAACGTCTCGAACTTCGCACCATCCACAATGACAGCAGCCAGAGGCGCCTGCTCCGTTGCCTCGATGGCAATGCTGGCCACTTGCTGCTGCTGCTGTTGCTGCTGCTCCTCGGCTGCCTTAACTAAGTCGGCACTGGGCAGCGCCTCGAAGTGCTGCAATAGCTGAAACTCCGAGCCTGTCTCATTGATATACTTGATCAGAGTGCGTATGATGAAGAGCGCATTGAACGTCTGCCAGACATGCATGTTGCTCTCCTGATCGGAGAGCGACAACAGTTCGGTGGCCTTCTCGAAGAAGACCGTGATCAGTGAGCCGAAGTTGCCGGTCTTCAGATTGTTTCCTATAAACGATTGACATAGCGTTTCCAGGCGCGAGTCCAAACTCAATTGATCCTGGCTGTAGGGCGAAAAATTGAAAATTATTTAGCTTGAGCCGCTAACGTGTTTATCCGCTTACCTGTTCTCTGGTATTACGATATTATAGTTGAGCAGTCCGTTCCAAAAGGCCTCGTCGTCGTGAGCTATATGCTGCCGACCCACAAACCGCTGAAGCCATTCATTTGAGGCCAAGTCGGCATTTCTGCTGACGTTTATGCCCATCTTTTTGGTTGTTGCTTTGACTGCTGCTGCTGCTACTTGTGCTGCTGCTGCTGCTCTCCTGTTAGCTTGTAAATGTTTAGCACATTTGTTGCCACACTCTTGGGCTATGAGCCTTTATTTTTCAATTTACAAATAACAACAATTCTGCGTGTTGGCACTGAGGCACGTCACCCATATATTTGTATGTGTTTTTTTTTTCTCATATGTTTTTGATGTGCTAGAAATTGCGTGCTGTGCAACACTGCGTGTAGCAAGTGCTGACTGGTTCCGGAGCGGCTTCAAATATATTTTCAATTTAAATGTATTGAATGAAAAGCTAAATGATTTTGTTGGTTGAATAATTATACTTAATTAATAATATTATTTTAAATGGTTTACAATATTTTGTATTTTGTGTATGCTTATATTAAATTAATTGTAATTTATGTTATGTTCTCCACTTTAGTTCATTATCGAATAAACTAAATTAGTTGAATCAGTTACTCACTTTGGCAATTGACGTTATACAACACTGTTTTCTTACGCGTGACGTAAATTTTGCTCAGTTTGAGTTAATTTTCAAACATTTTCAAAATATTAATTCTAATTCAAATGTTTTGCGCCGTTGAGCATTGTGCGAATCCGAAAAAGAAAATCCGTTTCTTTTCATTTCCAAAAGATGCATTATTATGTCAGAAATGGGTACATTTTTGTCGGCGCAAGAATAAGATAAATACCAAAATGGAAAAGATTTGTGTGGAGCACTTCACGAGCAACGACTTCGAAAGAGATTTGCCGTATGAGTTGGGCGTATACACCAAGCCACGCCCACTTAAACTCAAGCCCAATGTAGTGCCAAGTGTTTGCAATATGAAAGAAGACAATTTGGAGAAGGGAAATGAGCACAAGAAGGCAAAGCCGAGACGAACGAAAGTGCGCAGGGAGAGGAATGTGGCGAAACGGAAACAAGTTGTTGATGCGCTCCTAACGGAATATGAGGATGAGCAGGCGGAGGAGGAGCCGGTGCAAGGCGAACAGCAGGAGCCGGAACGAGATGAGGAGGATGACATGACAGAGCTGCCCGCTGAGGAAGTGATCCAAGTGGTGGTCGATGCCGATGAATATCTAACAGAACTGGAGCAGGAAAAGTCCGTAAAGACCGTATAATAGAAAAACCCACCGAAACTAATTTCTTTCCCTTGCAGCAAGGAATTGCGCCGCGAAAACTTCCAAATAAAACTGGCCGCCGAAAAGGATGCGACAGAAATTCTGAAGCTGCAGAAGGAGCTGGCCAGGTGCAATGAACGCCACAGCGAACTGTGCGCGAACCTCAGCAGAACCTTCTCGAAGGCCCAGCTGCAGAAGCTGCAAGGCTGCAAGCGCGTGGTATGGCAGCAGCGGGATCTGCGCGACTCCTGTGCGCTGTTTGCCTGCAGTCCAAGTGTCTACAACATGCTGCTCGAAAAGGGCTATCCAGTGCCAACTAAGCGCACGCTGCAGCAGTGGGAGTCCAAGAAGCGTAAACAGGAACTGAATGTGGTTGTGACTGATATAGAGAGCTGCACCAATTTGTTTCAAATTAGAGGCGAGCAGGTGGCGGCGCAACAGGTGGAACTGGAGCAGCAGACGGCGGAGGACAGCTGTGAGCTAATCGTAGCTATAGACATAGCGCGCTTAGATGATAATTATATTAACTAAAGTTTAGACTGTATTAACAATATCGAAACGCTTTAATTTTGTAGCTCATAGGCCATAGGAATAGTATATATTAGTTAGATTTAATATAAGCTAAGCTATAATGCATATGATAATGATTTTGTAATATATGCAATATTGAGATTATATGATATATATATTATATGATATATATATTATATTATATGATATATATATATATATATATGTATATGTATATATAAAGAAAAAGTAATATTTAAGTTTGCATGGAAATTTTAGATAAGCCATAAGTTGCAGAGAAATTATTTATAATGGGAAATTAATTATAATTATTATATTATAATTGCAATAGTGATATATAGTATATAGAACAGGAAGCGTATAAGCTTTGCCACATCTACCACAAAGTACTCAAACTTGATATGTAAATGCCAATCTAGAATATAGATCATATAATAGAACGCATATTAGCTTAGCTTAAATGATAAGAAATTTGTTCAATTATAAGGAACAATACGTGGACTTTGTTATATGACATAGTATATAGGAATATGAGCTGAGCTGTATGTATATATACGATAATGTCAAAGTTCGAAATCTCTCAACTTTTTGCCGTTTGATTTTATTTAATTGTTTTTTTTTTTTTTTTTTTTTTTTAATAAATAAACCTTATATATTATATAGAAATTAATAAATAATAAAAACATTGAAATTTTGATAATAATGCATTTTTATTTGAAATATTTAATTGAACTAAAGCTAAAATAATTTTTTCATACTGCGCCGCACTCGCGCAGCCCATTTCACTTGGCAATTGACTAATCCCGCCGTATCAATTGTTATTATTATGTTGTTTCTCTTCACTTAATCGTTTCTCTTTATATAGTTGTTACAATTTAGATAATGCATAACTAAAAGATATATGTATATATATATATATAGATTTATATTGCGACTCGTTAACACAATAATAGTTTCGTACAGACTATATAGGAAAACAAAACTAAAGTGGAACACGCACAAACATCATCATTATCATCGTCATGATCATTATTATTAGTAGACAATTAACTATCACAAATTTTATTAAATTTTTGTCTCTCGGTGTTTGTGCTGTATGTGTGTGTGAGTTTCTCTCTGTCTGTGTGTGTTGGTGTGCGAACAAGAAAATATATACATATTCTAATCGTTGCATTTCAAAATATATCCCATATATATATATATATATATATGTCTAGATTTTTAAACAAAAAATGTTTCTTTCTTCTAACCAAAGACTCGAGCTAATTAGCCATGTCGCTGTGTGTGTGTGTGTGTGTGGGTGTGTGTGTGGGTGTGTGTGTGGGTGATTGTGTGTGTTTTATGGCTGATGACTTAAACTTAAGAAATATACACTATGAATAAGCATGAGAACTTAGTATATGGTTTGCTGAACATGGCTGAAGGACTCGCTCTGGCAACAGATGTTTGCGCCCTTGTTTCGTGGCTTAAAGTTTGCGCAAGGCATTGGACTTGTTATGCTTCTTGGCCAACAGCTGCTTCAGGCTGAACGACGACAAGGCAATGCCGAACAGGGCCAACATGGTGGCTGAACGGGTCACCACACGATTGGGCGCCGACGAGCTGGTGGTGAACGCATGGCTGCTGTGCGTCGAGGCCTGCGCGGATAGCGGCGGAGCCTGCAATAAATTAGATAAAACGTAATCACAAATTAGACATAATCCAAAACAGGTAAGATAAACAGGTATATATAAACAGGTACCAGTCTTATCACATTTGTCTATTATTTAGCTTTGTTATTTTTAGCCATGTCGAGCGTTAGCCAAGTTGGCCAATTGCCCAAAAAGCAAGTTCGTGCCGGCTTCTACTACGCAGCGTTCATTCTGTTGCAGTTGGCAACACAAGGGGCGCCTGGCTGGGTGGGCGTGACGGTGACGGACAAGTTCAACTGCCCCGAAAACAAAAATCCACGGCTAAGCGAATTCCCACGTTCATTGAACTGATTAACAAATTATCTGTGTAATCGGAATGTTGTTGAACTTGTAACACCTGCCCGACTAACTAACAGTTATCTGTATAATATATTTTTATTATTTATTTATATATATATGTACATATATAACAGCCCCCAGCAACGCCTCTGTTGTAATTGTTGTTTAATTGCTGTTGTTATTGTCACAATTAGCTAATCGCTTGCACTCTCAATGTTACTTTCAAAGACGCAAAAAGCTGGAGACTCGTGGCAGGTGACGTCAGCAGACGGCACAGTGGTCGAAGGCAATTTCAAATCAAATTTAGAGCTTGTTGGCTTAAGAGATAACAAAATTGTTTCAATGTTGACTATCAAAATGGCAGAAGGCCGTTAATTTTGGAAATATTTTTTTTTTAATTCTTTAAATTAAATTTTGTATATCTTTGGAAATTAAAAAAAAATTTACAATGTTACAAGAAAAGTTTTTTTGCACAAATGCAAGAAATTTAAGTTGATTTAATTTTTTGGTATTATTTAAAAACAAATATTTTTGTACTTTTTTTGAAAAACAATAAAAAAAATTTTTTTAATGTTAAAAAAAATTTTTTCTTTTATATATTTATATATATAAGATATATTAATCATTTTCTATTTTTGTATGTATAAATATTTTTGTACTTTTTAGTTTATACTATTATTTATAGATGTTTAAATATTTTATGGTTTTAAATTATTTCTTATTTATTTAAATTTTTACTTTTTTCTAAAAGCCTTTGTACCACTGTTCGAAGCTGGCATATTTGAGTCAACTGCCGCAGCGGCTGCGCATCGCCTTGCATTTCATCTTGTGACGCAGTTGGTCTGACCCGCTTTCCTCCTTTTGTGTTTTTGTCTTAATCCGAGGCGCTATCGCCCGATTTGGCGACCATTGCTCGACATGCGGTGGACGCGTGCCGTGCATAAATAAATACAACGGCGACCGTCAAAAAATCTCGTCTGTTTATAAATAAACGGGGATTGTTTGTATACACGCATACGCATACGCATACACACACACACGCACACGCACACACTCACATCTTTTGCATTTTGATTGCGAATTCCAAATATCAATTTTGTTTTGCTTTTTAATTATTTGCATTCGCATTGACTTTTGCTTCCTGCTCCAGTTCCGGTTCCGGTTCCGATTCATTTTCAGTTTTGCTCTCCTTCTGTTTGTTGAGCCGTTCCAGCGTCTGCTTGATATCTCGAGTGCTCAAGCGCGTGCAGCCGCCGCTGCTTTGGCTCTTCAGCTGCGTGCGCTGCGTGCCGCGCCTGGGCCCTACACCTTGAACTGGCTGACTTTTTAGTGCATTCAGGAACATGCTGGCTGTTGCACTAGTTAGCGTGGCAGATGATACTCGTCCCTTCCACGCCAGCTGAGAGCGCGCTAATGTGGATGCTTTTTTGGGCGGCGAGTGAATGAAATTTTTGGGACTCAGTTGTTGTTTCGGCTGTTCCGATTGTTGAGTTTTTTTTTGCTGCTCCAACTGTGGAAGGGAATCGCCAGCCTTGCCACTCTGTTGAAATGGCGGAGACTTCAACGATTTAAGGTTCAATGCAGTTCGAACTGGCAGATCGATCACAAATTTGGGTTGAAGTGCAGCTTCCTCCTGTTGCTCAGATTCACTCAGTAAATGAGGCATAGGAAATGTTGTCGCAGCTGTGGCTTCTGCTTCTAGTGCTGCCTGAGATTTTTCGAGATCATTGGCCTGTTTAGACGCTGATCGTGAGAGCTCATTCGCTGGGCTGCTGAGCAGCTGTTCTGCGCTCTCCCAATGGCTGGAGAGTATGTCCTCAATGTTGAATGCATTCTCGTTCGCAGGTATATTTGGTATTAGGCTGTTATCACAGCTGGAATTATATTCGCTGTTTTCCAGTGTAACATCGTTTGTGGTGTCTGGCGTCAGGTGTTCCAGCAGCTGCTTAATGAATTCATCATCATCCACACGCGCATTCTTCTCCTCCTCATCGGAGGAGACGGCATCGTTGTGTGGCCAAAGACAGCAACGCGATTCGCACTTGAGCAGCTGCTCCTCAAGATTTAAGTAGAAATAGCGCAGCTTGTGGTTTAAGCCTCTGTTGGAGCATTCCATACATGCATCGCCCTCTTGCAGGTTGTCCATTGTGGGTGTGCGTATGTATGTGTGTATGGTACTTTAACGAGCGTGTTTGGGAAATTTCAGATACGCGTAATTTCCCCCAGAATTTGCATATGCATGTATTTATATATATATATTTCTTTTTGCATTTGCCAATATTTTGCGTTTGCGTTTATTTATTTGCTCACCTGTCCGAAGGTTAGACGAAATGCATATAATCCGATACTACTTGTTTTCATGGTCCGTACAATCAATTATTATCTGCAACATATATAAAAATTTCAGTTTTGAGCACAAGACTGCTTACATAATACGAAATTGATTTTTCACTCGTTTTTTTTTCTTTCTTTTTATTTCCCTGCTTCATTGTGTGGGAAAATGTCAGTGTGAAAGTTGTCGACACTTGCTTATCACTTACATTATATGTGTTTGTGTGAGTGAATGTGAGCTGCTCTGTATAGACGTCTCCTCTATTATGCAGTTCCGAGCGTTCTGCGTTGCGTTTATTTAAATGTATTAATAAATAAAAAGCAAACAAAATTCTCTAGCGGGCAGGCCACACCGTCTGACCAGGGCTGCTATTGAAAAGAACAAGGGCTGGGCACGTGCACATGTGACAACAAAACTGAAGCACGAATTAGCACGAGTTGGCACGAGTCGGCTTTATTCACTTACACTTTGTAATTTATATTTATTTTAATTAAAATATAAACTATAGAATTGTAGAATTGAATTTAATAAAAATATTTAGCAAAATATATATAATTTTTTTTATATTATTTCACACGCAACCATCACTAGCAACGGCACACACGTTTTCATTACGTGATCTGGTAGCCCGGTCACTTTGTTTACATTTTGTATTCAATCCTCATACGATATGGCAAGGATTATTTCCTCCATTTCAGTTCAACATTTTTGTCAGATTAGTAGTCTTCGCACGTATTAAAACCAGAATATATAAATTTTTTCAAATCTATGTTTCGTACTAATTATCTCACATTTTCAATTGCAATGTAAGCGGCACTCACGGCACATCACATCACATAAAAATTACGATGAAAATTCACACGTTTACCAACACTTGTCTTTTACAGTCGGTAACTCACTGCAAATCCATTTCATAATAGGAGCGTGTGTGTGTTCTTCAAGCCTTGCATTTCTCATCAATTATCAATCAAGATGGTTCTTTCTGATGGGGCTAAGGAGCGTCTCGGAGTTGTTGTTGACATCATTCAAACGACATTCCACTGGGGCTTTGTCCCAATGGTCCTATATTTAGGTAAATATTATGGTGGACACGTGCGTGAGCATGTTATCTATTGATTTTTATTGACAATATATATTTTATTATTTTTAGGATTCTCAAAGGGTGCGGAACCTGGAATGCCACCATTGTCGCTCCTCAGCCTTTTGTGGCAGTAAATTTTTCACCATTTGACTGCAATAAACAACGGCAGCGTTATCATCGTTAAATTGACAGAATTTTTTCGTTGATTAATTGGCACTTCCACAGTTATAGTACCTGTAAGAAACGCTGGCGGAAATAAATTTCTGTTGAACACTTTTTACAAATACTATCTATCTATATATTTATATATGTATAATATATATATATATATTATACATATGTATGTATAGATTTATGTGTATATTTAAATAAATTTATCAAGATTCAGAGCTCGATATTTAGTTTATTTGTTTTTTTTGTGTGGTAACACTGGTTGCATTGCGAGTGGCAGCGCTGAAAACAGTATTTTTTATTCCAGAAAGGCAATGTATTTTTACAATTATAGCAACCGGCCACACTGTTCACATCGTTCGCAAAAGAACTCCGCACACAGACGAGTTTTCCGCTGATTTCGTTCATAAAAAATTGCATATATAACAAATAAATAATACAATTTAACGCAAACAAACAGCGCTACAATACAATTGATAGTGCTGGCCATAAGTGTAAATAAGTTGTAATTGAAAACCAAGCGGCTACAGGGCCAAACTCACGTGATGAAAATACGGCTGAAAACTTCAACATAAAAAGTGGGAGGGGATATATGAATTTTTCTAATTGGATTTGCAAGAAGTAAACGCGTTTAACTGTGTGTGTGTGTGTTTTTTTTTTTTTTGTAAGAAATATGCTAAATTTGGCAATTGAATACGTAAAGGTGGTGAAACACAAATAGTGGGAACTCGCTAAAACGAATGCACAAACAAAATGTAAGCTCGCTGCGGGCGCAAGCAGAGCGCGAGGCCGACTTCGAGTCCCCCTCCTCAACAACAACTAAAAACGTCCCACGCCCACCGCCCCTGTGTCCGTGTCCTATAATACAATAAATGCGCAATACAAAGCAAATTAGTTGTCGTCGGCGTTGCCGTATCCTGTGCATAGTTTTGTTTGTGTCGTCAAGGAGTGCAAAATAACTGTTTTGCGGCCTCACGCTCTCTCTTTTGCTCCCACACAGACTTTGAGCCGTGTGTGCGTGTGCGTGCGAGTGCATGTGTGTGTGTGAGCGCGCGCGGAAAACAAAAGAAAATCACAAGAAGCGAAAACAATAACAAGCGCATTTATCATTAAGCAAATACAAAACAACAAACAAACAAAAATGTGGCCAAAAGTGCTTTGCCTATTGGCGCTGCTCAACGCCAGCTGCGGTAAGTTCCAGGACATTCTCTCTCTCTAACACACACATACATACATAACAGTTTCTAATTGGAGTTGCGAAACTAACCTAAATTTATACTCTCTCTCTCTCTCTGTCTCTTTCTATCTCTATCACTCTCGCCTGGCAGCTTCACCTATTGAGATTGTTATAAATACCACAAATGAAGCTGGCGGCAAAGCTGGCCACAAATTGTTGCCAGCAGTAGCGACAACAACAACAACAACAATGAGAACAGCAGCGACAACAATAAGAAATGAAACAGCTGGCGCTTATCTAACCAAATCGTCGCTGCCTTTTGCTGATAACAACGGCCATGGCAACAACAACAACAACAACAACAGCAGCAGCAGCAGCTTAGTGCCCATACAATTGCACGGATCAGACGCAGCAATCGCTGCCTCCCCGCAGCTGCGTCAATCGGCGCCCACATTCCCGCCGATGCAGAACAAGAAACACGAGAGTAAGTCCAATAAGAAGAAGCAGCAGCAATAAACGGCCAACTCCAATAAGAAGCAGCAGCAGCGCAGGCAACGGCCCTCGCGTGACTTTAACACCTCAAAAAGCAGCTCAAGCGAGTTGAAAGCCCGCCAACCAAACGTCTGGCCATCCCGTCCATCCGTCCGTCCGTCCGTTCGTCTGTCTCTGACTTGTCTCGCCTTGTGACGTCAGCGTCGATGTCAATGCGCTGCTCTGCGCTGCAGACAAAGCGTTCAAGTGGCGCCCCCCCTCTCCCGCCACACCACCCGCCCTCTATCTTTCGCTGACTGCACTGCAGTCACAACACACTCACACCCCCGCAAGAGCAACTGCAACTGCAACTGCAGCAGCAAACTGAGCCGAGCTGACGCCGGCAGCGACGTCGACGTCGTCTGGGTTCTTTCTGCTTTCTGCTTTCCGCTTTGCACTTGTCTTCTCGGCTTTGTTTTTTGTTTTTTTTTTTTTTTATATTTTTTCTTATGCTAAATGCCTTGTGTTTCTCTTTTCATTTTTGTGTAATCTGAGTGCGCCTACTTCGGCGGCACTTCAGGCCTTTGTATCGGGGTAGACTGGAGGGGGCAGTCTGCGATCGCTTGAGAAAATCAATACGAGACCGAATTATGATTAATGAATCTTTAAACGGGCAAGCTAGCAGCGGCTTGCTAATTGGCCACGAGCTGACAGCGCAAGAGTTGTTGTTGCTTATTGGAATTAGATGTTTATAAGGGAAATTATGGGGGAAATTTAATTAACAGAATTTTGGGAAATAAGCAGGGATCAATAGAAGATAGAGAGAGAGAGAGAGTGAGAGAGAGAGAGAGAGGAGCAGACACACCTCTGCTCTGTTTATGCTAAATGGGATTTTTTATGAGCATAAAATAAAGGGAAATATAAATGCTAGAGAACTAACATAATGTTGTTATAATGTTATTATAATGTTATTTTAATGTAATGTTAATTTTATGATACAAAATTATTGAATTTTGATTAAACATTTTATCAGTTCATATTAAATTTCCCTTTATTTACCAAATTTACTCTTTATTATTTTAACATAAGTGAATTTATTTTTAATCAATACTATTTAAATTGCTGCAATTTGAACAATTCATTGAAATTTCCCATTATTTACCCAACTTTGTATCATTGCAGAGGCGATCAAATGCCATTGCGATATCTGCAAGGAGACGAATCACATCTGCGAAACGGATGGCTATTGTTTCACATCCGTGGAGAAGGACACCGACAGCAAGATAATCTTCAGTTTTCGGTAAGTTTTTCTTTCACTGTCATTTTGCTCAATGGCAACAGCAACACAGGAGAAACTTGACTGTGTGTGTGTGTGTTGCATAAATTCGTTGTGTAGCTGCCTCAACATGTCGCAGAGCTTCCCGCCGGGCCGTTTCATTTGGTGCAACGACGGCCGACGAGGCGGGCCAACGGCACGGCCGGCCGCACGTTGGGGCGGTCATGCGTGCTGCAATGATCGTGACTTTTGCAATCTGAAACTGCGACCGATTATCAAGCAGCAAAATGCGCCACGCCAGGAGTCGGCGTCGGGGTCGGCGTCGATTGGGCCATCGGTTAGCTACGAAGGTGCGCTATGCTGTGTGCACGTGTTCTAACTACCCTACCACCTGCCACCTGCCACCTGCCACCTGACACTTTGCCTACGTTTCATATCCTCTCTAACAGCCAAAACAAAACGCACGTCGTTCCAGTTTGCTTTGTTCCAGTTGGTTCGTTCTTTTGAACTAGCTCGTTTTTTCTACCATATAATGCTCGTGTTGAGTTTGACTTGTTAGTGAAGCATAACCGAAAAACCAATTTAATGCAGCGCACATTACTAAACAAAAAAAAAAAACAACTAGAGAAACAACAACAAACCTGAAAGACAAAATAAATGAAAGAGCAAATGAACTAGAGCCAAGAACTGAACCGTCCATAACCAGTTGTGGTTCTTGTCTTGGCTAAGGGCTTTTTGCTTAATTAAATCCTGAAGTCAATTTTTTGTTGTTTTCTTTTTTTTTTTTTTTTTTTTTTTGTGCTACTAACCAGACTGATTTTTAATTAGCAACTGGGCTCAAAGACATCAGCACAGCAACAAAAGAAAGCAAAAACAAAATGAAAAAAAAACAACAAAAAATTGAGTTTTACTAATTTGTTTTGCTGTCTCTCTCGCACTCTGTGTTCTGTGCTGTGTTCACTTTGAACAAAAATTAAGAAGATTCAGCTGGACCTAAAAAATACCAAAAATATATACATATGTATGAAATCAAAACAAAACACGCCACGCGCGCGCTCTTAGCTCTTTACGCTCGCTCTCTCTCCCACTCTCTTTGTTTCAACACGTTCGTTTTGCTCGCTCGCCTGGCCGTTGCGCGCGCGCTCTCTCTCTCTCTCTCTCTCTCTCTTTAATATAAAATACATACTTACCAAAAAAAATAACTGTATATTGGTCTACTATTGCTGTACAGTTGCATCGATAAGCGCTACGAGCTGAATCGCGAGCCGTTGGAATGCCTTTCCAGTCGCACAAAATACGATACATATAGAATTAAGTGTTGTAATATGGATTTCTGCAATAAAGATGAGCTTATGATGAGGATATTTGAAACAGGTACAGCAAACAGAAATGAACAAAATAAATAAAAACAATAAATATAAATAACAAGAAACAAAAGCAAACAAAATACACAGAAAACACTTTCTCTCTCTCTCTCTCTCTCTCTGTCTCTATTTATGAAAAGCTTTTTGGTTTGCACTTTTGTACTCTTTGCGTTATTTATGCACTACAACAACAACAACACCTTAATTTCTGTATGCACTCAAAATAATCAAATAAATAATAATAGTTTTTATCAAATATTAATTATTTTTATTACAATTTGCACAACAATTTAGTAGAAGCTTTATAATTGATTATAGTTTTTTTCTATTTCATTTTTTTTTTTTAAGTAAATATTGAAATTTTCTATTTGCACTTTGTTCGCTTTTTCGGTCGTCCTCAGTTTAGTAAATTTTGTTTCTTTTCTTTTTGCACGGCTTCTTTATTATTATCTATTATGTCTCTCGCTCTCTCTCTCTCTCTCTCGGTCTCTCTTTGACTATCTTAAACGGCACACCAAACACTACAACAACAACTACACTTTTATATGTAAATCAAAAAAAAAAAAAAAAAAAAAATTGAGATTTAGTTTTTCAATCAACTTTTGCATGCTAAATAATTTCGCATACTTTTTCGATTGTAGTTGCTTTTTAAGACGAAAAAAAAAACAACAGTTATTTAAGTGCGTAGCGTTTATTTTCGTACACAAATTTCAGTGTTGGTCAACAAACTTGAACTGGCAAACGGAACTACTAGTTCAATAAACAAAGTTCGCTTGTAGTTGAATGTGTTTCTTCTACATCTTCGATCTTTATATATCTATTTTTTTTTGTAGTAATTCTCCTCTAGTTTCTTTTGTATATAATAAAATTTTTGTTGGGTGCCCTTTAGACTGCTTCAACGGTATTCCTTTCCTTCTACTTTTGGTCTCTCTCTCTGTCCCTGCACACACACAGCTAAACATATTAAGCCGCTGCCTTAGCCCCCTCAATCCCCTGCCTGCGCTCGTGCCCCTTTTAGACCACGCCTCTGCTGCACGCTCGCTGCGCTACAACAGCAATTGCAACTTTAACAACAACAGCTGCTTTCAACAACTGCACAAACAACAACAACAACCAATGCAACAGCAACAAACAACAACAAACCCTAAACCAAAAACCTTTTATTTGCCTAACTTAGTAGTAACTAAAAAATTTAGTATTTAGTATTAAAAAAAAAAAGTCTACTACTCTACAACAAAAACAAAAACAACAACAACAACAAAAAAAGTACTACTCTGTATATGTATATGTATGTATGTAGATGCCTGCCCCTAGCAAACCACTTACCACCCGAAGATCCCGCCTGGTGTCATGATAAAACACCCATCTCCTCCACACAATGTTGCCAAGATGATTTTTGCAATACGCGTGAAAATTACAATGGTGTTATACCAGGTGAGAGTTGCTTTCAAAACCCATACAAATAGCGCCCAAATACAGTACCAAACTTTCCCCATATCCATCAATGCCACGCCATTCCATGTTCCAACATTCCAGCTGCCATCAGCCATTCCCAACCATCCATCCATCCATCCATCCATCCATCCATCACAAACATCGGCGAACTCGAAAAAATCTGTTATTATTTGGTTTCTCTCACCACACGTGACGCCCCCTCTTGTCTGCCACGCCCATGTCATTGCACCGCCACATTTGCGTTTTCCTTTAGACAGACCTTTTTGTAGCACACGCAGCAAAGCACACAAAAACACAGACATAGACACACACGCATACCTGTCACACTCCAGTCTGCGCCCCCTTTTACTCAGCCTCTGCTCCACATTTACATGTGTCTCTGTCGTCTAAAAATACACACACAAAACAAAAAAAGAACTGTTTTGGTTTGCTGGGATTTTTTGCCTTCCTTTTCCATGGCACACACACACACACACACACACACACACACACACACACACACACACACACACACGCACACTTGTTCTCACACACCCTTTTCGTGTTGTTGTCGTGTATTTCACCTTGTCTCAGTCAGTTTGTTTTGCGGCCTCGTCGTTCCTCCTTATCCTCCATCCACTTGTCGCTCGCTGTGTACTCGAGTTGTCTGCTGACCTTTCGCATCATTCATATTGACTTGTTAAAAACACGACGCACACACACACACACATACAAAAGCCAAACAACTGTTAAAATAAAAGGAAGTATGCAAAAACAGCAAACAATAACAACAACAACTGTCTCAAGGGGACCAAGCAGCAACAACAACAGCATAAGGAGTAGAAGCTAGTGCAGCCAGTGCAGAGCTTCGACAAACCAAATCGACTAGGCAAAAACGCCAGAAATAAAAAAAATGCTAAAAAAAAAAAAGACATTTTTGTGTTATCAGTAAAGTAATACCGTTCACTTGATTTAATACTTCAAAAGCTGTAAAAACATCGAAATCGGTTTACCTACATATCAGAATCGCCATTCAATGATTTAATATAGCTTTAATTCCCGTCAGCCTTACGGAAAATAGCTAAATAGCCAGCACTGCCAGAAGCAGCAGACAGCGCGCTCTCTCCCGCTCACTCGTGCGCAGCCAGCTTGTCTGCGTTAATTCTGTCTGCCTCTTCTGTTTCAGTTTCGGCTTCTGTTTCTGTTTATGTTAAAGTCGTGTGCATTCATATTCATTCATATGCGGCTGCATTGCGATGTTAGCGTCGCTGTTGGCGTCGCTGCCTAACGGCTTCATTCCATTCATTAATGGCCGCATTTTTGTGTGTGCTTTGCCGTCTGCAGCCTATTTTTTGCTCATCTAAATATTATTTTTCTTTTAGTTGTGTGTGCCCGCTCATTTGTCTGTATGTATGTATGCTTGTGTGTATGTCTGGGTTTGTTGAAGTATGTGCGTGCGTGTGTTTGTTTACAGTTTATTGCTCTGTAGTTTGTAAGTTGCGCCGTCAAGTATGCAAAGGTTTGTAAATATGTAGCTACCAAATGTCAAAGGCAGGTTAGTGCCAATTACTACTATTACTTACACATACATACATACATATATGTATATAACACATACACATACACTCGCACACACACAGACACGAAATAACTAACAACTAACGTTTATTGGCTTTAAGTGCACCTTGGTTTATTTGGTTGGTTTTCTTTATTGGTTTATGAGTTATAAATTTTAGCTTGTTCTAACGCATGATGCCTTCTCACTTATACACTAACTTTCTGGCATTTAATTTTCCATTAATTCTCACGCTCAGCTTTTTTGCAGCCTTCACTGTGCTTTCCAATAAGTATTAATTCTTGTTTGCATTCCAATTAGAATATCGATCTAATAAGACGCTGTCCAGCTGGCAACTGGTGGCCATCATTGTGGGCACCACTTTGAGCATTTGCTTCACCGGCACTGTCGTCTGGTATTGCTGTCAGCGTCGCAAGCGGTTGGCCAACGGCCGAGCGTTCGCCAAGGAGGATTCTGTCTACGATCCCATCCTGAATGGCAACACTACGCTACATGATATTATTGAGATGACCACCTCGGGCTCGGGATCAGGTGAGTGTTATATATTAGAATAGAGGGTCATCTCCTGTCTAATCCGCTATTCTCTCCCCAGCTGGACTTCCGCTGCTGGTGCAACGCTCCATTGCACGCCAGGTGCAGCTGTGCCATGTGATTGGCAAGGGACGCTTTGGCGAGGTGTGGCGCGGACGCTGGCGTGGCGAGAATGTGGCCGTCAAGATCTTCTCGAGCCGTGAGGAATGCTCCTGGTTTCGTGAGGCGGAGATCTATCAAACTGTAATGTTACGTCACGAGAATATATTAGGTTTCATAGCAGCGGACAACAAGGGTGAGCTGTTGCTCCTTCAAACTATATCCCAACTAATACAATTGCATTGCTCTTCTCCATAGACAACGGCACCTGGACCCAGCTGTGGCTGGTTACGGACTATCATGAGAATGGCTCGCTCTTTGACTATTTGACCACACACACCGTGGACACCAATACCATGTTGAACATGGCACTCAGCATTGCCACGGGCTTGGCACATCTGCACATGGACATTGTGGGCACACGCGGCAAGCCCGCCATAGCGCATCGGGATCTCAAGTCGAAGAACATACTGGTCAAGTCGAATTTGAGCTGTGCCATTGGCGATCTGGGCCTGGCGGTGCGGCATGTGGAAAAGGATGACTCAGTGGATATACCGTCCACACATCGTGTGGGCACCAAACGCTACATGGCGCCCGAGGTGCTCGACGAGAGCATGAATGCCCAGCATTTCGATTCGTATAAGCGCGCGGATGTCTATGCCTTTGGCCTGATACTGTGGGAGATAGCGCGTCGCTGCAACATGGGCATGATCTTTGAGGAATATCAGCTGCCCTACTGGGATGCTGTGCAGCCCGATCCCAGCATTGAGGAGATGAAAAAGGTCAGCCGGAATATATTTATCATATATATTAAATTGTCTATCTTTATTGTCATTTCGCTGTGCCCCTTGCAGGTCGTTTGCATTGAGAAGAGTCGACCGAATATACCCAATCGCTGGCATGCCTCCGATGTGCTCCACAACATGGCCAAGGTCATGAAGGAGTGCTGGTATCCCAATCCCGTGGCGCGTCTCACAGCGCTGCGCATCAAAAAGACGCTAGCCAGCATACGAGTCGAGGACAAGGTCAAGAACTGATTGTGGCTCTAAACGGAGTGTGTAGTAGTAGCCCTCACCTTTTCCACAACAAAACATATGGAATGTGTTTAATCTAAATGGAGTTGCTTCGGCAACCGTGCAACCTGTAACCTGGCCCCGTGTTACCTTCAAGCAGCAAAAAATAAAAAAAATAAATAATTAAAAATAATGAAAATTAAGAGAAAACTAAGCTAAACTAAAACTGAACTAACAAATACGCTGTAAATACTTAGATCTATATGCCCTATATTCCCCACACACACACATGCTATGAACTGTGCTCGTTTTATATTATCCTTTGCATCTTTTGCATCTACTTTTACTTTTGTACATATATATATATATACACCTATATATATACCTATATATTTCGTTGACATTTTCCGCTGAGATTCGCTTAGTTTTTCATATGAAGGCAGCGGCGCGCCACTAGAAAAAAAAAACCAATATAAATAAAGAACCGCCGCACTGCCAATTTGTGCTAAATGAGATAAACGATTAGGGCCTAAATATGTATACCTAACATATATTTTTTATAGCCACTGTTCACAAACAAACAAAAGAAAAAATATATATCTAGATGAGAAACGAAAACAAAATACATACAGTTAAAAGACTTTGCCAAGACTGAGCAGCAGTGAGAACAGCAAAAAAAAAAACAACAAAAAAAAAAACAAAAAACAAAGAAACTGAAAACAAAAAATACAAAAAAAAGCCCCAAAAAAGTGAAAGCAAAAACCCCAAGTTACAAATTACGAATTCCAGTTGTATATCAATATAATAATCGTATATAGGAAACCGTAGCAATATCTAGTAATAAAACACTTTTTAGGCGTTTATCGTTGACAACAAAGAATAAAAAAAAAATTTAAATGAAAATAAATAAAAATATAAATGAAAACTCAGGAACACACGAATTACAAAGAAAAGAGAGAAAAAATAAACAATTTTGAGGAGCAAACAAAAACTTAAATAACAAATTGATATGGCGCGCCGACTGTTGCATGCCACGCCCCACAACCATGCCCGCCCCCCATCTTTAAGCTGTTGCGTTGCTGCTGTGTGTGCGTCTCCTAAGCTAATTATACACATACACACATCAAATTATATATATATACCTATACATATATATGCATAAATCGCTTTTAAGTTCTTTCCTCATTTTATTTGTTTTTCATCAAAATCATTTATTTTTTTTGATTATGTTTATTTAGTTCTGTTATAACCAAAGCTTGTTCTTCCTATTTTTACTGTAGTCATAGAAACAAATGCTAAACAAGTTGAGATAAAGAGAGTAATATATATATATATATATATATATATATATATATATATATATAAAATAAATATATATATTTATTTAAATGCATACTTGCTTGATGTTTCATGAACAAAACATATTGAAAGAGTTAAAGAAAAAACAATTGTAATTTTTAAGTCATTTTTGCCACACTGTAAAACCTATATATATGTTAGCTGTGTTGTCTAATCATTTAATAATTTCAATCTGTATGTTGAATGTTTTACATGTCTGCAACACACACACTCACACAACAAACCAGCCATAGCCAAGCAAACCCAAAAAATCAAAGCTGCAATAGTAGTTTCTATACAAACATCAAATGTTTCCCCACAACACAGTCAAGAGATTAAACAAAGGAAATATGGAAAGATAACATTAATTTAACATTTCATCAAGCTACAACTAAGCAAACATATTATAATTATTATGTATAACAGTTCTATTTGATATGCGTATAACGAGTAAAGAAAAAAAGTAAAACTATATATATATATATATACATTTATATATATATATATATGAACCTAAACTAGTTTGTTAAAACTTTCGGCCTGCGAAATTTAATTTCCTATTAATTTAGGCAACTGAAACAAAAAATACGATTTATAAAAATACGTTTACGTTTAAGTTTATAACTAATTTCCTGTAATTTGTAATTTTACTGAATTCCAAAAAAAAAGAACCCAAAATTCAGTAAAAAGAAGAAAAACGAAATAAACGTAACTTAAGTTTTTACAACAAGAATATTCCTGTAACTGTAAAATGTGTAAATATTTGAAAAAAAAAAAACAATTTGTAACATTGTTAAAAATGTTAAATGTTTAATCAGCCAGTTTTCCCGAAGAAAAGCGAAAATTTGTTCGTTTGCAAAGCTTAACAAATGAAATAATATTAACAGTAATCAAAGATTCTATTTAACCAATATCGCTCCATAGAGGCAACTTAAACCGTACTGAGTTAAAAACGAAAAAAGAAAACCGAAAAAAAAATATAAAAGACTTGAACAACAAATGCGCAAAAGAAACATTTTTAGAAAAAAAAGATCCTATTTTCCAGCTAAAAAAATTATTTTTAAATTTAAAAAAAAAATGAAAGGAAAGAGAAAAAACTTGTTGGGCACAAGTTTTTCTTAAATATATATATATTTTGGCAGCATCTGTGTTTTGTAATGTGTATTGGAAGAGAGCGAGAGAGAAAGAGGTAGAGAGCGAGAGCGAGAGCGTTCGTATGGAAATCAGGATGTGAATTGGAATTTTGGATATGTATGTTGTATGTGAAGCATTTACGGTGTACTGTTAAAAAAGAAAAATATAAAACAAACAAAAAAATGGAAAAGAAAATAAGAACAAACAAACAAAAAAAAAAGCGTTGAAAGTGTAAACAGAGTCTAACTTTTAGCTTTAAGCTGCGTTTTTACTGGCACTTTAAATAAAAACAAAACCCAAAAAATATTTGTAAAAACCAAAACAAACAAAATTTTAATAACTACAACGAGAACTGTTGCTTAACAGTTAACGGCCTTTTTTCTTTTCATTTACTTTGGCAAAGCAGTCAAAAGGTTCAGAGTTCACAAAGTGGGTCATAAGTCTTTTGAGTTTACATATTCATTTGGTCTTAAGTGTGTTTTAATTAAAATCGTTTGAGCTGCGGCTGTGTTTGTCCTTAGAATTTACACATTTTTAATTTTGGTTGATTTTTACAGCTACGCTCGAGGTCATGAATTTGAAGCAGCTACTTTGAAGGCCTAAAGAGTAGGCATGCATGTGTGTAACTTAGTTAAGGTAAGTGTATTTGACTTGAATAAAAAAAATATTAGGAATTATAGAATATAGAAATAAGTAATAATAATAATAATATAATATAATTTGTATTATTAGATAATATTTAAAACACTTCGGAAATTTGTACTAATTTTGTTTCTTATTTTAAAAATTCAAGATTTTAATTTAATATTTTTTTATTTTATTTTATTATTTTAAGATGGCTAAATTTAGATGATGGTTGAAATAAAATGTAGGCTCTTCAGCTTTCAATCCTCAACTCAATTAGAATTTAAAATTTAGTCAGCTAAACCTAAATTAAGAATTAAATTAACATATTCACAGCAGAGCTGGCTTTAAGGTTCCTGAATCTCCAGTACACACAGTCTCTTAACCTTTCACTTACCCAAGCCATGCAGCCAGCTCTTCTATCCACCCAAAGCAAACATACTTTAAAACAATTTCTGCGCCTTTGAAGCCCCAGCATAATTTTAAAATAAATAATTAATTCATTTTGGTTTTTTTTTTTTTTTTTTTTTTTTGGTTTTGTGGGCTTTGCGCCCTTTGCACTGTTTTTGCGTGCCTTAAATGTTGTTGCTGTTTATTTAATTTTTTACTTTGTTGTGTTTCTGTTAGTTTTGCGAAATACATTTACATAGGTTTAATATTAAATACAGATATATATATTTATTTATGTATATATATTTATGGGTTAATATATATCTCGTTAGACTTGACTTGATGCGAAAGTGCGAGAAAAAGAATAAAAACACACACAAGGTACAGTTCACATTGTGGTCATGGCTACATATTTATTATTGTTATAAATATTTAAAATTTTTGTTATTATATTTTTATTTAAATATTCAATTTGATTTAAAGATTTTTCAATATGCACATTAAGAGTGTGGAATAACCTTTTTTTTTTTTGGTAGTTTTAATACTTGCTGTAATAACATTGAATGCCTCAGTCAGTATTATATATATAGTTATATATTATATATTTGTTTGGAAATGTTTGAAAACTTTTGCTTGGGATTAAATATTTAATTTCTACGTTAAACACATTCAAAACTTTATTTGATTATTATAAGTGTGTTAATTAGTTTTAGATATATGGA
Organism: Drosophila fulvimacula; assembly: GCA_035045555.1. Taxonomy (NCBI): domain Eukaryota; kingdom Metazoa; phylum Arthropoda; class Insecta; order Diptera; family Drosophilidae; genus Drosophila; species Drosophila fulvimacula. Next base: position 5,251,298 of record JAWNOX010000191.1, read on the forward strand.
TGTATATATATATATATATATATATATATTTATTTGTTTTAAACAACGAGATATGCATTTGTTAATCATTTGATATGTATTTTAATTATTTTTTTTAATTTTATATTTTTTTTCTTTCATATATATTTTTAAACGTTGCCTTTAGGTTGTCTCCAGTAAAACATATATATATTTTTGTAAAATAATTTTTTCTCGCTGCTCAATTGCGGCGTTGCTGAAATACGCTAGCCATATGCTGTTGGTATAGATATATATATAGTTACAGGGTAGTATAGGGCTTTACTTGTGCTTTACTTACCTCCTGGGCCACATCGACGCAGTCGAAGGCATCGCGAAAGTAGCCGCAGCTAAGCTTTGTTGAGCCCCGATGATGCAAACGCTGCTGCTGGCAACACATGCCGCTGAATGAGACAATAAATGCAATAAATGGTCGACTAGAAGATACCCTGTACAAAGACTGAATATAGCCTTCACACTTACTTGACCACTTGACAATCGCTGCTGCTGGTGCACTCGCTGCCCAACGGCTGCTTGGCTCGCACATGGAACACGTCCGTCAAGAGCGGCGCCTCCGTCTCGCAGCGCCAGATGCCCTCCTGGGGGACCAGCATACAGGCGCTGCCGGGCTGACAGTCGGCATGCCGCTGGCACAGATCACGCTGTCGCCCAAACACATAAACGCATTTGCCCTCTGCCAACAGATGTGCAATTAGATGAGTCTGTCAAGTCAGGAACGCTCCGCCCCTCCCAACTTACCGCCGTATGTGTGAACGCAGACCCCGGTGGGACAGCAATCGTCGTTTAGCAGGCAGGCGCGGTTGGCGCAGGGCGTGTCCTCAATCAGTGGCTCCACAATGCCGTAGACCTCCGTTTGCGGCTGACGCAGTGGCGCCGACATCGGCTTCAATTAGACAAAACATTTCCGCCGCACAATGGGGCGTATGCGTGTTTTTATTACATTATTAACTGAGCGCGTGCCATAGTTCAATATATATTTTATGGCTCGCTGCGGAATGCTGATTAACTGTATTCAATAAGTGGAATTTGATTTGCTGCAGTTGAACTTTGCACTTTTGCTGCGAAAGCCACACAGCTGCCACATGCCACATGCCACATGCCTGCATGCCGCATCGCTAAATTAAATTAAATTAATTAACAACCACTGCAAGTCGTTTTCGATTTCTGTGGTATCGTCGCCACCAGCTGCGCTTCAGTGTGTGGGCGCGCACACGCTGCGTATGAGTGATGCAGCTGGTTTCTGCGGTTTTATGCGCTTTTGACTGCTCGTGTCTGGCTCATGAGCTCACTTTTTGAATTTCTATAATAATTTTATAAAGCAATGGCCGTGCTTGATAGGCGTAAACTTTGAATTATAATTGGATTTTGTGCAGTTGTTGGTTTGATTATAAATAATTGGATTGACATTTGGCGAAGCGAGGTAAAGGGAAATTTATATATATTGATATATATATATATAGAATATAGAGTATAGAATTTCGAACTATTAAATTACAGATTTATCTATATATAGCATACAAACATGATATGCATATTTATATTGGAGCTATAATTAGTAATGTAATAGAGCGCTTTATCGATAATTATATCAGTGTTGAAAACAGTGTTGTATAATTAGTTTAAGTGGCATATTAGTGCATAGTAAAGTGTGAAGTGTCAATTGAGAGTGCGATGCTGCCGTGGCAAATAATCAAGGTCTGAGGTTGTCAAGAAAAATGCCGAGGGATTTGCTGCACTCAGACCAAATTCAAAATCATAAAGAATCAAACATTTTCTGATATATGTATTTTACACATATATATATATATATATATATATATATATATATATATATATATATATATATATATATATATATATATATATATATATATATATATATATATATATATATATATATATATATATATATATATATATATAAATAACCAATTTGTTAATCATTTATTAATTTTTAATATATCTTATTTATCTGTTTAGCAATTTTTAATTATATCTGATCTACATTTTAGTCATGAATGGATGAAATAATAATCAATTAAAAATATTTATCAAATTTCGTTTGAAATCTCACAAGGATATTAATATGAAAAAGAATTATTTTGCAATTAAATTTTTATAAAATTTTTATGATCCATAGCACTTTCTATTTGTATTGTAAATTATTGATTATTATATATTGCATATTTAAATAAACTTCAGATTCAGGGCATTCCTTTATTTTTAATTATTTTTTTGTCTAATATTATTTTAAAAAACTTCACTTTAATATTTTCATCTATTTTTGTTTTATATATGTCATAGAATCTGCTTTATAAGTCAAAAATCTAGGGCATATGAGCAAAAAAACTTAAGAGAATATGATAAGCATATCTGTTTCCCACTTACTCTAAATACTATATATATATATATATATATATATATATATATGGAGCGACATTTACAGCTTTTACCCCAATTCAAGTTTTCCTCAATCTCTTCGATGACTTCCAGTTCCCTTACTTAACTTTTCCCATCAAAGAAAACCTTTTACTTAATTCAACAAATAGCTAAAACTAGTTAAGTTTCCGTGTAGTTGTGCACCACTGTGCGTGGGCGTCAAGTTCGCTTCGCTCATTTTAATTAGCCCATCGCCGCTGGGACTGGCAGTTCTAAATTGCCTATAAAAGCTGGTGCTCACCTGTTGTTCCGCTTGCTTTTGCTGCTGCCGCTGTTGCTGTTGCTGCTGTCGCTCCTGCTGCTGTTGTTCCATGGCAATTAGCTGAGCATATTCGTTATTGTAGCCCGCATTGTTGGCAAACATATCAAAGCTGCCGCCCACATCGACCGGCGGCGGCGCTGCATTGCGATGCAGCAAATTGCGTGAGTTGCGTTCAAAGGACGAAGAACGCTGCCAGGCGTTGCTCGGCATGGAGGATGCATTGGCGCCTAGCTGAATGGCCAGCAGGCCGAGCAGCAGTAGCTGCAACGGTATGCGTCTCATGTCGCTGGCTCTCGTTCTCGCTCGCACACTCGCTCGCTCTCTCTGTCTGTCTCCGTCTCTCTCTAGTACCACATTGCCAGAGGCTGCAAAAGCTGGCTGAAAATTGTGCAAATGTTGAAAGCCAAAACCAAATTGTGGCCTTAATTAAAATAGAACTAAACAAGATTTGGCTAACAGGCACTTGCCAGCTGTTTTTGCCCGAATTAAAGCGTTTGGCCCAGGGCGAGTGGAGCAAAAAAAAAAAAGAGCTTGCCGCAGGATGTATTCCGACACAGCTCATTAAAATGTGTGAAGCAATGTGTGTGTGTGTGTGTATTAGGCCTGCTTTTAGTGTTATTACCGGCACTGACTTAATTTATGCGTCTCATACTCACTTAGCGCTTTTTATTGGGCCGGATGGCATATATACACATATGTATACGTATATGTTATATATGCATACTTATACATAAATAAATATTCATTCATATACACACATATATTCACATTTGGCCAGGCTCACATGAAGATATATGTGCTGTACAAATGTTTGCTCACTATTCATTGGCGCTGAGCCTGTTGGCTTTAGTTGTGTTTTATTTATAGAAAATGTAATAAATCAGATAATTGGTTAGAGAGGCATGTCTAAATATATGTATATTACTTTTTATATATATAAATATATATTTACTTATATATAAATTTCTACATGTTTAAGTAGCTCATATTCATACCCACGGGTTAATTAGCAGTTGGCTTAAGTCAGTCTTGTCTGCTGTTTATCTTAGCTAAATTGCTACATACTCTACTTATACATCGTGTTTGTTAAGCAAGTGTTTGCAGCTTAGAGATACCCTGCAGCTATGGGTTTCACCTTCAATGTAAAGTTTTTTATGGTTGAACTTAAAGTTAAGTCGAAGACAATTTACTTGGTGCTGTTCATGGCTCATTAAAAAACTTTCAAAGAACTTTTATAGCTAAAGGGCAGATAAAAACGATGAATATGTAAGAAATATTTTTAGCGAGCAGCCAAGTGAACTAGTCAGTCAGTTGCAACAAGTTAAATTGCTGGAGGGTTGCAAATGCTCAACTTGTGCATACCCTGACCAAAATGGCGAGCAAGTTTTCTGTTGGATTTGGTGTAAGGCTAAAATAATACGTATCTATGGACTCTTTAGAAAAATCTATATATGGATGTAGACTGATTTAAGGTGGCAGACAAATTTGTTATCAAATATTATTGAATATTAAAAAACATTTTTTTATTTATAAAATATACTTTTGCTAAAAGCATCTTCTATGTTTTTAGAAATAAGAATATAGTATAATTCTCACTAATAAATAAAGAAATTTAAAGGATTCTGTGTGGCCTTCTCTCTCTCTCTCTCTTTCTCACACCCAACCCATTACACACTTTCACCTCCAATAACTAGCTAACGAAATTAGTTCAGTTTCCTTTACAAGGTAAAAGTGTTGCATATTTCTTGGCGCTCCGCTGCTACCAACTGCATATACATATCTCTATAGCGTGTACTCTCATACATGTTGCATTAAAATGGATCCCTAGGCACTCGCTTAGGCAAATTATTATGGTTGTGTGCACTTCCCTTTCCATTTGAACTGACTGCCGTCAATGGGGCTGTGGGTGTGGCTGGAAGAGTCTTGGTTACTTTAAATATAGCTACGTCAAGGTACGTCACGAGCTGCCCACGACATGACAAGTCAAATACATTTAACATCGGGTTAGCTATACATGTTGACCCGGGTAACGCCTCAAATCAATTTCATTAATGGAGCTGTCCCAAAGACCCGACGAAAGCCAAAAGAAACAAACCTTTCCTATTTCGAGCTAATTACCTTTCGTTTTTGTTACCTGTTTGCTTTTACCCCTTTCCTCGTTAGAAAAGTTTGGAGTAGAAACTTTTTTGGCAGCTGCAAAATTGTAATTCCGCAAAAGCAAAAGAGGGACCCAGAGAGTGGGAGACAGTTGCTATGCTCATTAAAATGCATTTTTTTTTTAACATTTCATAATTAAATCTGTGCGAAACTCCATTTCTACCTCTAAGTTAAATAAGTTATTTGAATATTAGAGCGAACATTTAAGTAGAAATGTAATTTTTAAATTTATGAGCGACTTAAATAGGGTTAGTTAAGATGATTATATAACTGCTAATAAAATCTAAGTGAGAAGTGAAAAATATTTATTATCTCACTTCAAATTTTTTTTGTTGGTGGTTCAAGTCTTTGAGCCAAAATATGTTAAGGAGAACAGAAAAACTAAATATTTTGATGTAGCCTGAATAAAATCGAATAATAATAAACTAATAAAAAATAAATAAATTATTAAAAAATAATTAAATAAAATAATAAATAAATATAATTTTTAAAAACACAAATTAATAAAAAAATAAAAACTATATAAAATATAAATGAATATAAAAAAGTAAATAAAAAAATGTTAATTAAAAATAAAATAAAATTAATAAAAAAATAAACAATTAACAAAATAAATATAAAACTAATTTAATTTAAAAAAATAAATACGAAATGAAACAAATAAATAAATATATGAAATAAAAATAAAATTAAATAAATTAAATACAAAAATTAAACAAATAAAATTGTTCAATTAGTAAAACTATATTATATACTTATAAATATATATAATCAATAGATTCTAGAATCAATTAAAAGAACAATTTTTAGTTTGAGAATTATCCTTAAAATTTTTTAAAATGTTAAATTTGCCATTAGGTTATAATTTAAGCCTAATTAATTAATTTAATTAAATCTACCTTTTTGTCCACCTTTTACCAATCAAATTATTTTATGCATGCTTTTTACTTAAACTAATTTAAAGTTGTTCTTCTAAGCGGGAAGTTTGGTTTAACCTTTCCTGAAACCATGCTTCATGCTACCATAAGACAAATCAAGTTAATCTTTTAATTAAATCTCGTAAATAAATCCCTTTTCATACAAAACTTAGTGCAAAGTTAGGCTTTACTCAGCTGTAACTTAACTCTCGTAGTTTATTTATTTTCATCTCTTTTCTCTCTGGGTATAAAATCAAATGTCCAAGAATTGTGATAACTTGCAATTTGTATTTAAACACCAGCCAAGAGTTTCTCGAGAAATGCCAACCTTAGACAGTTAGATGACAACAACTTATTTTATTTGACAACAGAAAGAGAGTGGGAGACGGAGAGACAGGTATTTACTGTCAACGGCACAAAACAAAAACCGACAATTTTGATGATTTACTTAACGCAACAGAAATAAACGGCTAATGCTCATTAAGTCTTAACATAGGTATTTGTTGTGTGTGTGTGTGTGTGTGTGTGTGTGACACGCCCACACATATCGTCAAAAATATTCTGTCAACTTGATTTTTGTTAGGTGAGTTTTGACAAAGTTGACAAAGTTAATTATGTCAGCGCATTAATAACACACACCTGCACACACACGCACACAAACATATATAAACTTTATAAATTGTTAGTATTTATGCAGCCTCTAATTGCAGCTTGCCACCATTTATCACACTTCTCACTTTGCACTTAACTTCAAATTGCAAACACAACAAACACACTCACACTCACACTCACGCCCACACATACACACACTCACATATGCTCACTTAGTTAACTTACTAGCTAAGTGTACCTGCTGCTTGTGTGTCCTTTCAGCGACTGTCGGCCAACACCTGTCGGCTGCCTGCTACAAGGCGCAAACAAAGCTTTTTTCCGCAAGCTTTTTTCGCCAGCTCCGCGAACATTTTTATGAATTAAAAGCGCAAAGCAAGCTTTCGCTGAGTGTGTGTGTGTGTGTGTATGTGTGCAGCCTATGGAATCAATGAAAGGCTAGACACACACATTTATGTACGTAGCCTTTCTGCCCTGCGCTAATGACGTCACAGCCAACAGTTGGAGCAGCTCCTTTGCCCGCAGCTTGTTGCCTGCCCAAATATTTGATAAGCCAACCAAATATTGTTGTCAACTGACAAGAAATCGCTGCCGGCTGCCATTTGGACTATGCTGAAATTTAAATATGGCTTAAGTCAAATTTTAAATACTCTAACAAAATAGTGAGCTGCTCAGGAAGCAGGATATTTGATTATAGAGGAAGCTTAGAGCATTTTTGACGTAGCCTGAAAGCGGAAATTTTATAAAAATTTTTGCGCTTCCTGTGTGCTTAATGCAGTCTTTTAGTTATTTTTTTTTAGCTTTAGCTGAAAGCATTTTCTTAAATACTCTATTCAGAAATTTAATAAAATATATATATATATTTTATTATATATATATATATATATATATATATATATATATATATATATATATATATATATATATATATATATATATATATATATATATATATATATATATATACATATCTATACATAACATAATGCTTATAGAGCATTGGCTCTTCGCTCTTGAGCTTAGAAATTCAATGGAATCTGTAAGTAGATACAAATTTTCTTGCATTTCGTATATACATGACAGCATAATTACTTTGTAATTAGAGTAACCATGGATATACTTTATTAGAATTGAAAATGTAATGCCATTCAGCTAAGGGAGAGAAGCTGACTTTAATAGATTTTAAGGAGATATAACAGAGATTTTTTGAAGGTATCAGTAACTGAGAATATTTTTAGCATAGATAGAGTTGTCTCTACATAGCCAGATAAATGAAATCTATAATCATATTGTTTTCTTATATTTGATCAGATTATTATAATCTAATCCTATTTTGAGTAGAAATTAGATGAAAAGCATATTTAAGTTAATTCCTTTATTTGTTCTAGAGATAATTCCAGCTGAATATATTATACAGAGCATAATATATATATTATTGTATTATATTAATTTATATTATATTATATTATATTATATTATATTATATTATATTATATTATATTATATCTATAATCCTTAGCATTACCTTAAGACTATATTTGATTCAGTTGGCTCGATTTTTGCTGAACTGATTGTCGTTCATATTCTTTAAGAATCTTATCTCATATAAATATTTTTGTTAATACAAAATTTTTTAAAAACTTTCAATAGAAATCTGAAGAAAAAAACAAATTTGCGCTAATTTCTTACTTTTTAAATATTAAAAAAAAAACACACACACACACACACAAAATATAATTTCCAATCAACATTTTTATAGGCATTCATTCATCCAACTAGCTTATCAGATAATTATTATTTATATAACCCCAGCTGTAGCCCCTGTCGACAGCCGTTTGAATGTGCTTTGACAAGCGCTCCACCGCGATAATAATTTTTATTTTTTTTTTATTTTTATTTTTTATGTGGCCCACCCATTTGATATTTACCTTTAAATCAACATAAAAACGAGGCAAATGGAAAAGCAAGCCAAAAATAAGTTCAAGTTCCAATCGATTAGGGTCAAAAAAAGAGCTTTGAAGCAATATGCACATGACGTATACGCCATGTAGCCCTTGCCTTGCCCTGGCCTTGCTCTTGGCCTTCTCCTGTTAACCTTCGGCTGCAGCTCATTGGCAATGACAGCCGTGCGCCACAGAGAGTTGCCGGAGTACCGGAGTAGATTGCACAAAACACTCGTCGCACAACATGGAAAGCAACATGGCATATGCTCTGTGCCATTGTGCGGGGGCGCCACGCTGCCAATTGCAGTTGCAAATGCTTATTTTCCAGCGGAAATTGCTTCAACTAGCTGTTGCTCAAAACGGCAGCGGCAGCGCACGCTGCATCCTGTTCGTTCGCATCTCTCACCTTTGCACTTTGATTGCGTTCGCTTTTGATTCTATTTTATTATTACGATTTTTGTTCTATTTTTTTTTTTCTTCCTCTCTGTGAAATCCAATTTTACTTAACATGATTTGATTCTCAGCGGAATATTGCTGCTGTTATTTATTTATTTGCGAGCTGCTGCAAATGGATTTGCCATGTTGGAAATTATTGCAGCTGGGTCAACTGGGTCCAGAGCTGGGGTTTCATTAAGATATTTTGTGAAACATGAAACTGATTGCAGCGCTGGGAGTATAATGTGCTATGCAGCAGTCGTACATGAATAAAATATGATATTGAATGTGGAGTGGATGAGTTGAAGAGAGAAAAATCAGTTGATGCTTGAAGCATACCAGGTAGATGTTTGGGCATGGGGCATATTTCGAATGAATTATAAATATTAAATACACTTAAGATATTAAGAAATCGATCTCTTGTCAGCTATATATATATATAGTCAAATTCTGACATATATACAAACCAAAAATTCGTACAATCAATAAAAAACTTCCCACTTCCACAATAATAAATAAATTCTTTACTATTATAAATTACACTCGTTTATTTCGTCATATTTGTTTATGGATTTCGGTTTGTTCGTTTTTGTACGCTTAAGATGCTAACAAATTTTCATATAAATATATAAATAAATATGTTATATATATATATATCAATCAGATATAGCATATATCAATAGGGTTTTAGCATAAATTAAATTAATTAATAAATTCAATTGAACTAAAAACATATGCTCTCTTTCTCTCTCGCTCTCGCTCACGCTCTCGCACTCGCATATTTGCATTTTAACATAACAACAATTTGCCTATGAAAATTAACAATTTCTAGCTGAATCAAAGTTAAAAGTTTGATAAAAAAAACGGCAATAATAATTATTAATTAAATAAATAAATAAATAAGCTTAGCGATTAAAATAAATATGCCTTAATTAGTATTGCGTATGGTGAAGGGAGTAAAGTGTGTCTAAGTGAGAGAGGGGAAAAATATCTTTAACGCTCGCCTAAAAGTAGGCAACAGAAATTGCGCACAGTTTGACAGTCACTGGGATGCCTCCGATTAAACTAATGAAAGGTTGAGTTTTGTGGGTGAAATTTTATGAGTTTTGTGAAAGCGACGCTCCTATATATAAGCATATACATATACATATATATATATATATATGTATATATACATATATGTATATATACATATATTTATAAGTTATTTCGCCACGTCGAAGTCCTCTAAAAACTATTTTCTATTTACAGTTGCGTTGTGTGGACGTGTGTGTGTGGGCGTGGCTTATTTAACGCCCGTTATGCTGCGCAGCCAAGGCTTATAGAATGTGGTACGCATATAGACGCCAGGCAGATAGGGCGCCGCACACTTGATGCCGTGCGATACAGTGCCAGCCAGCTCGTAACGTCCGTCGGGACGCTGCAGCACCAAAGGACCGCCGCTGTCACCCTGCCAGAAAAGTTGATTAAAAAAGTTTTCAAACTAGCTAATTGAGGCATTTACCTCGCACGAGTCCTTCTGCCCGTTGGCATAGCCCGCACAGAGGAACGAGCTAAGTATCTTCTTGTTGTGGCCAGCCGTGTGGAACATCTCCTGGCAGACGCTGTTCTCAATTATTGGCACCTGTTGCGTGCGAAAAGCCAATTAAAAGTTGTCCCCATAAAGCGGTTTATCAATCAGCTCAGGCCCATTGCCCATAGACAACACTCACCTGCACCTCCTGCAGCACTGAGGGCACGCCGCCGCCGTACTTGAGGCGACCCCAACCAGTCACCGTTGCCATGCGACCCGTGAAGTCAGCCAGATCATTGGGCATGCAAATTGGCACTGCAAAGGATAATCAGGAAGATAAACTTGAGTATAAGCGGAAATTCTTTTAAATATAATCAAAGGTAGTCAAGTGATTATCCAATTATAATCAAGCGTTAATTGCTTTGGTTGGCTCTTAATTTAAGTCTAAGACAATATTAAATAAAAATAAAAAAATTGCCTAGGCTTGCCTAAACTACTAAGCAATAAAAATTAACTAAACAAAACAAAAAAAAAAAAAATCTCCTAGAGTTGCCTTAAAGTTTGAAACAATAAATATTAAACGAAAAATAAAAAATTTACTTAAGCTTGGTTTAAATTTTCACTTGTCTAAATAATAAAAAAAATAAATAAATAATATAAAAACAAATTCCAAATCCCTAAACAATAAAAAATATATTTTTTAGTTTTCCTAGGCTCGCGAAAAATATAATATAAATGAAGTAAAAAATAAAAAAATTGCCTATATCTTCTTTGTTACATGATACCTCCAAACCAATCCACTTACCTATATGCGTATCAAACTGAACGGGACTGTCCATTTCGAGCAGCGCCAGATCGTTTTCAAACGTAGCCGGATCGTACTGGCGATGCACAATGACGCGTTTCACATTCTTGGTAATGGGCCGCTTGCTCTCCAGGTCACCCGAGATGTCAAACTCGCCCATGACAGCAACCAAAGAGGCCAGGAAACTAGAGAAGGGAGAGAGAGAGATTAGCTGAAGCACTTCTTTAGTTTATCGGCTTCGAACTTACCCGGGCTGGCAATGAGCAGCGGTGATGACGTAGCGACTAGTGATTAGAACGCCGCCGCATTTATTCTTGGTAAAAAGTCCCAGCCAGGTGGATTCGCGGACTAGAACCTGCCAGGGAAAGGCGCCGAAAGTGGAGCCTTTGCCGCCGACAATGCGACCGGATTTAACATGAGGACGAACGCCACATTCTGTTGATGGGGAGTGAAATGTGAGGTTAGGAGTAGGGAGTGTTCACAAAGCGAGCGAGCGAGCGAGTGAGTGAATGAATCGAATATGAGCGAGCGAGCGAGCGAGCGACAGCCAGCAAAAGAGATACACAGCGAGAAATGGGGAATAATTGCAGAACTAGGCAAGAAATGGTTTAGGAACTAGGGAACTAGGGAGCTAGGGAATTAGGGCGCTAGGACTTTAACTAGGCTACCTAAAGGGGATTTGGAGGGACTAGGAAACTGGGGTTTAACTAGGCGACTAAGAACTAGCTATGTGACTATGTGGATAGCGTTTGGATGTTTTCAATGATGGCGCCGCCTGTGGACAGGCCGTTTGAGCCGACGGCGTGCTATGAGTTTATGGAATGATGCAGAATGCAAGGATGGATATTCGTGGATGGTATTAATCGATTTAGTTGGTACGGGTTAACGAACGTAATGTGTGCATGAATTATTAGAGACAAGAGAGAAAACAAAGAATAGAGATAGATAGACAGTTTGTTTTCGGGGTCCAGGCTACAAACACTCAACACTTACGTATTTTGCGTCCGTTGGCACCGCCGTAGGAGCTGAGCGTATCGTGCTCGATCTCGTTTTCGTGTGGACTCGGATTAACATCCTCTTCGTCCTCCTCATCGATGATTTCGTCGTTGACGACGGGTCGTGCCGTGGTCTTGACTGTCGTCACACGCTTCGTCGGCTTCTTGGAGCTGGGTCGTCGTGTCGTGGTGTTGGGGCGACGAGTGGCCGGCTTACGTGTGGTGCTGGACGCCACTTTCTTGTTGGGCGCCTTGGTGGAGACTCGAGTCACGGGCTTCTTGGTGGTTGCCTTTGGCTTCGAGGTGGTTGCCACGCGCGTTGGCTTCCGTGTGGTCTTCCTGTTCACGTTGGTGGTGCTCACCACTCCGGATGCGTAGGTAGACGCCGTGTTGTTGGATTCGTCGATCATGTCGGCCAGCGCCTCGAAGTTGCCTTGCAGCGAGGCCACCAGCTTGTGCACGAGCGTGTGCATCTTGTCCTTCAGAACGATGTCCTCGACAAAGGCGGGCGTGGACAGCTCCAGATCGCTGGTCACAGCGCTGGAGGCGGCAGACATATTTAGATTCGGATTGCGCACTGGCGGGAAGTTGACAAAGTCATTCGGCGAGGTATAGGTTTCCTCGACAACCTGGCCAACCTTCTCGCCGGGCACCGAGAATGCCGGATATGTGGGAGTTGGCCCGTAATAGCCCGGGAAAGCGGGCTTGTCATCCGAGGGCACGCCGTACAGTGATTCTGTAGTCGACTGGGTGAATGTCAAGTGCACGGGACTGCTGTCACCGGCGGGCATGCCGAAGTACCCCGGATCCTCGAAGTCATTCGAGCTCACCGCAGGCGGCGTATTGCCAGGACGTCGCGTGACAATCGGTCCGTAGATATACGAGTTGGAGGTGGTCGAGCCGAGCTTCGTATCATCCCAGCTGTTGGATGGCACCACATTGATAGTCGTGGGCTTGGGTGTGATTAACACCGTCGGCTTGGACGGCTTGGGCGGCTTGGGCGTTATATTGATCTGCACAAAGCCGGGCTTCTTGTGGTTGACATAGTTGTTGGTGGGCTGCTGTATGTGGATGGGTGTCGAGGCGGTTGCGTAAAGCGGCGCTTGGTAGTTGCCCGGCGTGGAGCCTAGGATATTCTCAGCGGTGCTCTGAATAAATGCATCGAGCTTATCGTCGGCCATGAACAGCGGCGGCACCTTGTCGTAATGGTAGTCCACAGTCGCTGGGGGACGCGGTGTAGTAGGACCTGTGACGTAGCTCGTGGAAATGGGCTTCGAGGAGACGGGCTTGCGGGTGGGTGAGCTGGCCGCAGGCTCATGATAGTTGAGCACGGATGGGGCGGACTCGACATAGGGTGCTGGAGCGGGTGCAGGCCCCGGAGCGGGCTGCTCATAGTGGACCATGGGCTGATTGTAGTTGGCGGCTGGAGAGGCAGGCTCATCGTAGCTGACCGTAGGCGTGGCAGGTTCATTATAGCCAGCAGCAGATGCCGACGAGGACTGGTCGTAGCTGACGGTGGGCGTAGCCTCCTGATCGTAGCTGGAGCTAGAGACTGCGGGCTGATCGTAGCTGGAGCTGGAGACTGCGGGCTGATCGTAGCTGGAGCTGGAGACTGCGGGCTGATCGTAGCTGGAGCTGGAGACTGCGGGCTGATCGTAGCTGGAGCTGGAGACTGCGGGTTGATCGTAGCTGGAGCTGGAGACTGCGGGCTGATCGTAGCTCTGAATCGGAGCTTGGCCATAGCCGGAGTCCACGTGCTGTTGCTGCTGCTGATGCTGATGCTGATGCTGCTGCTGATGCTGCTGCTGATGCTGCTGCTGCTGCTGATGCTGCTGCTGATGGTTGTAATTGCCCGCGGGCTGCTTGATCTGTATGTGGGTCACAGGCGATTCCTCGGTGTTGTAGCTGCTGTTGGGGTGAGCAGGTCGTCGCGTGCTCTGCTCGCTCTGAGCGGGCTTCTTCTTGACGATCGCTGGCGTTGCTGGCTTCTTGGGTGGCGGACGCTTCGTCGTGGGCTTGGGACGTGGCTTCGGGCTGGCTGTTATCAGAACTGGACGCAATGAGGAGCTCTCCTGGTAGCTATCGTACTGTGGTCGCTGCGCTTGCGTTGTGGTCGTTGCAGCCAGGTAGCTGGCCGTCGGCACCGGACTAGCCGTGACCAGCTTCTCGGTTTGCTGATAGCCGGAGGAGGTTTCATCAAATTGCTCCTGCACTTTGGTGGTGTGCGATGAGACGGAGACCTCGGCGGGCACATTATCGTTGTAGTGCTGCATGGTCACCATGCCGATGTAGGAGGACACCGGCCGGTTGGGCGTTGAGGGGCGCACGTAAGCGGGCGAGGGCTGAGGTGCCTCCGTGTAGCTATTCGTGATCTTCTCAAAGTTGACTTCAGTATTGGCCTCAAGGGATCCGCTGCCCAGCTGTCCATAGCTTGAGGGCTCACCGTCCGCTTGATTCGAATCGCCTTCCATGTAGGACATGTCCACGGGGTAGGCAATGCCCATGACGGGCATTTTGTTGAATTCCGACGTCTGAGGCGCCTCCGGTGAGATGGCATCATTGTAGCTCGTAGAGGGCATTGTGTGCTCCTCGAGCACAGCCGACTGATCGTCGCTGTAAGTGGGCCGTGGCGTGGGCAGCTCCGCGGACTGACTGTTCGTGGAAAGATCCTGCTCATCGGACAGCTTGTCGTAGCTGAACTCGGTCGTGTAGCCGTAATCCTGCTGCTGCTCAACTTCCTGGGACTTGGTCAAGTCGTTCTGCTGCTCCGAGCTCTGCTCATAATAGCTGGGCGGCTGCGCCGTAGCCGCTGGCTCACTATGCTCCGCTTGCGGGGCATACGAAGGCGTGTGCTGGCTAACCACATTGTAGCTGGGTCCATGACTGCTGTTGTTCAGCTGCAGTATGATCGATTCGATGGAGTCCACGTGCGTGGTGATAGACGAGACCGTGGTGGGATTGCTCTGCACTGCAGCGGGTCGCTTCTCATTGTTGTAGGTGGGCACCAGGATATATTTGTCGTCCGCTGCGGCAGTTGGCTGTGTGCTGGAGGAGGAGATGTAGGACTGAGCGGCGGGCTGCGATGGCTGCTGCTCCTTTGGTGGCTGCACGTAGACAGGCTGTGGTCCGTAGCCCGTGGAGAACTGCAAGTCTTCGACTAGATCCGCATCGGCTCCAGGGTGCGTGATATCGCTATGCGTAAACTCGCCGCCATCCAGTATCAAATGATTGTGATTATGCATATTGGCTGGCTTCGGCTTGGGCTTCAGCTGCTGCACGGGTCGCTTCATGGCCTCGGCGAGCTGTGGCACAGGCTTAGCTTGTGGCTTGGGCTGTGGCTTGGGCTGAGGCTTAGGCTGAGGCTTGGCTTGGGGCTTAGGCTGTGGCTTGGGCTGCGGCTTGGGCTTCGATGGCTTGGGCGTGCTAGCTGGCGCCTTGGTCGCTGCAATCTCCTCAAAGCTGTTCGATTCGGAGCTGCTGTGCTCCACATGTCCGTTGGAAATCTTGTTGGGCACTTCCGTGGTGAAGGTCACAATATCATCAAGATGCTCCGGCGGCAACGTGGCCAGCACCTGCATAACGAAATCATCATTGTTTGGTGGCGAGGAGAACGTGTTGATCTTCACGGAATGCTTGTGCACGTATATGGCAGGTGGCTGCTCCGTGGGCTTCAGCTCGTTCGAGTTGATGGCATCGTTATTCGTTTGCAGCTCTGCCTCCTGCTCGAACTCCACACTGGCTGACTGCGAGCTGAGCGTTGCCTCCGTCGAGCTGCTGGCATAGCCAAGCTCTGCCTCCGCTGCGGGCTGCACGCTCTGGCCAAGGCTCACTGTGCTGCCCAGCTGCTGGTAAACCTTGTCCAGATTCTGTTGATCGTAAATGTTCTGCGCGGTCTGCTCATCGTTGAGATGTTGTTGCTGTTGGACTGGGTTTTCCTGCTGTTGCTGTGGTTTCTGTTGTTGATATTGCTCCTGCTGCTGTTGTTGCTGTTGTTGATATTGCTCCTGCTGCTGCTGCTGTTGATGCTGTTGCTCCTGCTGCTGTTGCACCTTCTGTTGCTGTTGTTGATATTGGTCCTGTTGCTGCTGCTGTTGATGTTGTTGCTCCTGCTGCTGTTGCACCTTCTGTTGCTGTTGTTGATATTGGTCCTGTTGCTGCTGCTGTTGCTGCTGCTGTTGCTGCTGTTGTTGATATTGCTGTTGCTGCTGTTGTTGCTGCTGCTGTTGCTGCTGCTGCTGTTGCTGCTGCTGCTGTTGCTGCTGCTGCTGTTGCTGCTGTTGTTGTTCTCCATAGTTCTCATAGGAAGATTGCGCTGCTGCCTGCTGCTGTTCCCCATAGTTCTCATAGGAGGACTGCGCTGCTGCCTGTTGCTGCTGCTGTTGCTGTTGCTGCTGTTGTTGCTGCTGCTTTTGCTGCTGCTGCTGGAAGTACGCATTCTGCGCATCGTTGATCAGCGTGCTGGCCAGCTCATGGGTTTGCGGTATCTGACAGCAGGCACCAAATAGAAAGCCATCCATGCAGGCGCCCACTACCTCGCCGCCTCGCTGCGCGCACTCGTGATTGAACATGCAAATGGTGGGGCCATTGGAGCGTGGATCCGAACTGGGCAACGTTTTGGTGGCGCGACAATGTTTTGGCGTAATGCGATAGCCGCCAAAGAGCTTGCGACCTGTACAGAAACAAAGAGAGAGAGAGAGAGGATTAGAGATTATGTTGGTAGAGAAGTGAGTAGAGGAACAGTAGAAGCTAAAGTAGTTGATCATATCAGAGAGGAGCTTGAGAGTAGAGGATGGACGAATTTTAATGATGTCCTTCACTACAAATTTGCTTGAAATTTGTGCTAGCCTTGAGCTGCACTAGAATTCAAGTATTTGTGCAGCTAGAGCATTAGGAGGAATTTCAGTCTTCCTATAGCTTAATGGTAAAGAGGAACTGTTCTCTTGCTATATCTTCATGGGAAATTGGAATACATCTTCATAATAAAAAATTGAATACTATCTTCTAACACTTTCATGTTAAGAAAGATACCTTAATCTGTTTCTATCTTCATGGTAAAAAAAATACTTCTGTTTTCGCCAATCTTCATGGTAAAAAAGATTATTTTATCTTCCACTATCTTCAGGGTAAAGAGGGACTGCTATCTCCATAAACTTATTTTCAGTCTTTTTCTATCTTCATGGTAAATAGGAAGTTCAATGTTCCTCTATGTTTATCGTAAAAAGAAACTATTATCTACCTATATCTTCATGGTAAAGAAGATACTTTATCTTCCCCAACTTCATGGTAAATAGTGACTTTAATATTCCTATATATTCAGGGTAAGAAGGGACTATTTTCTACATTACATTACATTGAGGTCAAGTCTTTTAGCCTACTCAACTTCTCTACATATTGTCGCCAACCCTTTAGCCTTATCTCTCTAGTCCCCCCTTCTTCTATCATCCCATCCATCCCATAGTTAGTCACGCCCATTTACGCTTCTCACTCAATCAGGACAACTTCTCTCTTTTATTAATAGATTTGTTCACTTAGCTCCGCTTGCCTATCGTTTTATGGGCTAGCTGTAAATGTAATTGTGCTTGTTTTTCATTTAATTAGCAACTTAATTGTTAATTGATTGCGACCACACGAAAAGAACGATTTTGGTTGCCCGTAGAATCTAGCACTCGCTCTGCTCTAAATTTTCAAAAAACCAAAAAAAAAAAAAAACTTTGACAAGCTTCTTTTGCGGCTAAGTTGGAAATGGGAGCACGGCAAGCCGGCAAGTGGAGCACCGAGCCGACGCTTCAGGTGTTAATTGCCAAAAGCAAGTGAGGTCTGGTCCCAGTTTTATTTTTTTCAGAATTTGTTTTCTTCGGAAAGCAATAAAATCAATAAGCAAGCAAATGTCAAGTGAGTTGCAACTCGCTTTTAATTTGCTAATGAGCCAAGTTGAATGCAGCCGCGCGACATCATTTGCCAAATGAGCTGGAAAGCAGATACCAAGGGTGCACCACCAGCACCACAAACAGCAGCAGCAGCAGCAGCAGCAGCAGCAGCTAAAAGTTAGCTGTGAACTTTGACATTGCAACGGCAACGGCAACGGCAACGACTTGCGCACTTTCACTTGGCAACTGCCTTTCGTCTGGCCCCAATTGCCAATGCTGCTTGTGCTTCTCATGTTAATTGAGTTTCTGGCGTCGGTTTTTTTTTTTTTTCATTATTTTCTGAGCTGCTTTTAGCGACTTTTAGCCGTTTTTAGCCGCTGCTGCTGCTGCTACTCATAACGCAATTAAATGCTCAGTTTATGACTTCCAAAAAATTGTCACTTTCATTTCAAGAATTCCACTCGCAACTATCCACTCTTCGCTAGCTAAACCAATTATTTACAGTTGCCTGACTCCGATTGCCGTTTGCCGATTGAAGCGCCCCCTGAAGCTATTGGGTTTGGAAACGGACATTGCCTGAAACCCAATTAGAATGCTAAGCAACGCAAATTTAAAAGTAAAAAAAAAAAAAATGATTAAAAATTAATTTGATTCTCAGCGAGACGAACTGAAAGTGTCTGGAATTGATTGAGAAAATCTTGAGTTTGTTTAATTATTAAAAAGAATGTTAATCAGGGGAATTTTTGCTATAGGCAAGAGCTTTACCTTTTAATAGGATTAAGTAGAATACAATATATTTATATGAGTTATCTTTAGAACGAACATATATATGGAGAATGAAGTCAGACAGCTGGAGAGAGTGACTGTGAGAGAGTGCGAATTGAGATGAGGAAAATGTCAACATATTCTAGACACTGTTTGCAGATATTCTTTCTGGGAACTTAAGAGTTAACATTTAGCAAAAATCTCTTGAAATATTTTATAGTTTACTAAAGAATCTTTCTATAGAATCTATAGGGAGATTTTATGGTTTACTAAAGAGTCTTTGTTAATTTTAAATATTCTTTGTTAAGACTTTTTCTATAAATTCTATGAACTTCTTAGAGTAAAAAGATTTTGTTTATGTATTAAATCAGTAAAAATCAAGTTTATATTGTATAATAATAATAAATTCTAAGCTCTGTTTACAATGATAATAAGAGAAGGCACGATTCGATTACTGTATTTACTCTTGTATCCCACCAATCGAAGTTTATTGCCAATTATTGATTTTTTAAGCCCAGCAACTCCAAAGTAAACCTGTTGCCTCAGCTCCTGCTGCAAAACACTTGAATAAATTTACGCATAAAAGAAGTTCAAGTGAAAGTAAATACGTAAAGCGAATAAGTTATCAGAGGCCCAAAAGCAAAAACTCCATTAGAATGTCCAGTACGTAGCGCCCGTAGCGTCCAACTCCAACCACAAAAGCGAAAAAAAAAAAACATAATTGCGAAAAGTGATAGTGTTTTGTTTGCCTTGTTCATTTCATTTCATTTCATTTATTTATTTATTTAATTTTTTTTCTTTCTCTAGATTTATATTTCTTCATTGCAAACGATTTCGTTTTTCTGCTCTGTGGCTGCTTCTTTTTCCCCCCCTCTGCTTCTTCTTTTATTAATTTACTTGCTCTTTGTGGCTTTATTATTTGCAGACATTTCGCATTTTTATGATTAGACACTCAAGTGCGCTGAAGTATTCTTCCGACAATCGTTAAAAGTTAGTAAACCCACAAACGATGTGAAATTGCCGCAAGCAACAAAGGCGCTGTTAACTTAACAGTGGGTACTGTTAACAGCGTTGCTGTTGCTGTTACCATAATGGAGAAGAGCTTGCTTCTAGCTGTTTGTTCGGCTGCCTCTTAATTATGCAGTTTAACATAATTTGTTTGCTCTAAGCTGGCCAATTTGTTAAGTTTTGAAGCTAATACCGAAGATAGGTGATCGGTTAGTAGTTTCCATATTTTTAAGTTGTGGACTGTGTGGCAGCTGTTATTTGTAGCAGAATGTTAGCTATGAAGTATGATAGCTAAGCAATTAAAGGAATTTTAGATTTTTAAAGAAATAAGCTCTTCTACAATTATTCCACAAACATTTATTTGTATTCTTTTAAATAATTAATAATTAATTATTTTTTATAGTTAAGTATTGATTCTATTTAATTTCTCCATTATATTTTACAAACGATTTTTTTTTATTATTCTATATCAAATCTAACTTTGCATAATTATGTAAATTTAACTCATAAGAAAACTGAATAAAAAAAATTAATTTTTAAGTATGTCAGATCCTATTAAAATAAATCTCTTTAAATTTTTGCATTTATATCTATTATTATATCATTTTATTATTATCATTAACTCATTTATATCTAAGAATTGCCTTAAATAGTCTTAGACTCAGCTCAGTTATGTATTCCATGTTCCCAATTTATTTTTCGCTTTTCAACAATATGTTAACTAGATAAGGTTATGCCATTGTATCTGAACAATGCTTGCCAAATATTCTTAGCTCTCACAGGTCTGAGAACTGCCGTTCGTTCTGCTCCGCAAGCTAGCAAATTGTGACCTTTACGCAACTTAGTCGCATAAAAGAGAGCGAGAGAGAGAGATACGTAGAGGGAGAGATTTTCAGCTGTTCATAAAATATGCAAAGAATGTTTTAACGTGCATGAGCATTAAATATTTTGTTTTATCTACTTTTTATTTTTATTTTGTATATTTTGGGGCGCACCTGCTACAAAGAGAGCGAGTCGAGAGGCAACGTAACTGAACGCGCGTGACTCTTAAAGTTGATTTGTGATTTGCTTTTTGGCTGTGGGTCTGGGTCTGGGTCTGGGTCTGGGTCTCAGGTTTGGGTATGGATTTCAATACCATTTGGCATGCGATGCGGTGGTGCGGCGCCGGTGACTTATCAGACACACTGTGTGTGAGTGACCCTAATTGGCGCAACAAGAAATTCAAGTCAATGTAGCGTCATAATCGAAACGTTTCTGCATGCAAAATAGGTTACAGCATCAGCAGCGGCAACGGTAGAGGAAGCAACAACAACAACAACAACAACCACAATTGTGACAACTGAGAGCGGGCAAAAAGCCGGCTTACAAATATGGAGAGACATACATATATTTACACATTCATTTATATTCACATATATATATATATATATATATATATATATATATAGCACACAAAGCGACGCTCTCTTGACATGCTGTTAAGCGTAAGTGTGTCAAATGATATACATATAATAAATATATGTATATAAATATATATTATTTATTTTTATTTTATTTTTGTCATGTGTATATATAATAAACATCTTCATTTTATCAGCTAAGTCAAAAGAATCAGCTGCGAATGAGCTAACAGCTTCTGGAACATCATTAATTATGAATAGCAAAGCATAAAAAAAGGTGGGCAACATTTCTTTGTTATAGTGGTGTTTAGCGACTAGAATCCAGCTAGACAAAACTTCAATTTAAAATCCAATTGGAGGAAACTCCAATGTCAAAAATTATTAATGATGGCTGTATCACACACTCGAGTCTAGTCAGAATAAAGCAAGCATTCAAATTAGAATTTATGTGTTAATATATCATTATTATTTAATAATAATAATAATAGCTTGGGTATCAAAATAAAAAGTATGGTACTAAAATTAAGGAGAGATTTTATGGCCCTAACTGCCATGCAGAGTAAATTCTAATATATATTCCAATTTGAAAACGTCTCATTGTTATTCCAATTTCCAATTGGAATGTACAGTTCAGTCTCTCTCTATTTCCTTTTTTAATTCTTTTTCAAACTCCAATAGTAAATCACTTAACACTTGCCTAATTATGCTTTGCAAAACAGTAAGAGTGGCGATTTCTGTCTCACACACTTAACCCTAGCCAGACTAAACCAATTAGACTTCCAACTGGAATTGGAATGCCTCTCTCTCAAATTATGTCATTAAAAAATCAGTGGCAAGCACACAGTGTGACACAGTGGAACCTCGCTGGTTCCAACTCGAATGCCAATTGGGAAAAATGGAACTCAATTTGGAATTGGGAATTGGAAATGCTTTGGCTGTAAACAGTTAGCGACTGCATTTAAAACGCATTCAGTGAAATTTTACACGCAGACTCGCAGAGATCCGAAAATTAATTAAATCATGAAATATGCTGCACGCCAAGCCGCAGCAGAGCAGCGCTGGTCGGAGCAGCAACTGTGTAAGCTGAGAGTTCGAATTTCGAAGAACTTGTTTTCGAGCCAAAAGAATGTAAACAAACGAGGCGCTTTAACGGTAAATGGAAAATTATTATCGATCAATTAGCTCAGCGTTGCAAAAAAAAAAAAAAAAAAAAAAAAAAATTAAAAAAAATAGAAACAAAATGTAGAGAATTTCTTAAAAAATAATTTAAAGTTTTGTAGAATTATATGTTAACATGCAATAACACGTATTGGATCCAATTTCTATATACTGCCTTATTCTTAACAGGTTTTGCATAAATATTTTTCTTGCTCTGATTGCAATGTGAAAGTGTTGAAAAGTTCTTGTTCTACATTTATGTAAATTATAGAGCTGCATTGCTAGAATAAATAGTTTTTAGAGCTTAAAAAAAACTGGGCAATATTTAAGAATATTTTAAATGTCTTAAAAGGTAATAAAAATATAAATAACAAATTGTATAATACTTAAAGGGAAAACTGGGAAATATTTAGGAAGCCTCAAAAGATGTTTAAAAATTAAAAATATATAAAAACTCTTAGATTAAAAAACTATTCACAAACAAATAGAGATTTTAAAAAATGTATATAATAAAAATATTCTCCAAGAAGAGCTTAAAAATAAACAGAAATTTTGAATTAAAAAAAAATAATTTTATTTTATATATGTTAAAAATGTTATAATTGTTTTGTAATTATGTAACGAAAAATTTCCCATTATTAATTGCCAACAAAAAGATATATATAATTCCCAATTTTTGTCCTCTTTCATCATATGAACATTAACCACACTTCAGCTTGAGCCTAATTTCACTTTTCTTAGACAAAAGGAAAAATGTTTACAGTTGGTTTATCTTCTTTTTTTATACATATATTTTTTTTCTTATGAATTTCTAACGCATGATTTGGGTCTACAACTAATTATGACAACAAATTCAACAATAATCATTCGACGAGCTAAAGCGAGAGTTTTTTTTTCAACCTCTTCATCTTCTTCTTCTTCAAGTTGTTTAAATTGAATTTGTTTTGTGATTTGTAGCTGTTGTTTTATAGTTTGGTCTTTCATCTTCATCTTCAACTTCTTTTTTTTTTATTAATTTTAATGGGCTTTACGTGCGACTCGTTGCTATTACCAGCAGATAGCTATCTCTTTCATTCCTTCTGGCATCTCGTTCTGCAATGTCACGCAAGAAGTTTTCCGTTTTGCGTGTTGAAAAATGAAAGTTAATTTGGTTTTTTTTTTGTTTTATGTTTATTTTGTAGTTTTATTTGGTTTCCCGGTATAAAGTATTTGACCCCTGATCTGTCAGGGTCACAATTGCTGTAAATAGCGAGTGGCAACGCCACTTGTTGCTGCTCGCTGAGCTGGAACACAACAATGTTTCCCATTATTAATCGCAATTTAATTGAATTGTTTAAGAACAGCAATAAGTGCAGCTGCAGCAAACAACATATTAAGCATAACTTGTTGCATGCTCTGATTGGAACATTTGTGAATTGGACTGTGCCATGCAACATGCATCTAAACGATTTGCACGCAAAGCAAAGCACGCCAAACGGGAAGAGAGCGAGCAGCGCCTCTTGAATTACATAAAATTGCATTTGAAAGTCGAATACACACAGAGAGAGACACACACACACACACGCTCAGCTATGCAGATGCTCGCATGTGATCCCGACTGAGCGTCGGCGTCGCTGCTTGAATGAGCACAGCCTTCGCATTGGCAGCAGCGTCGCCTTCACCAGCCACGCCCCCCTCACCCAACCAGTGTAAATTGTAACAGTGACCCAAATAAAATGCGGCGACCGAAAAGACCGGTAATGTAACAGTGAATGTGCAAGTGCCTGCCGCCGCTGACAGCAGCTTTATACACACACACGCACACACATATTTCTTTGCCTCATACATAGTATTTTACGCATGCAATTCTAATGGGAAATTGCTTGCTTGTGTTGCTATTTTTTTTTTGCGCAAAACCTGTATTATAAAACAGGCATACGCACAGCAGAGATGCGCCAAACACACAGCGTGACACGACTATCGACAGGCGATAAGTCAATTGAGCATGCAAATGCAGCCGGTATTTTACTAATTTAAGCACATAAATACCAAATTCTCTCTCTTCTAATAAGTCGGGCAGCTGCAACTGATATTTTGCAAGCAAAATAAATACCAAATTCTCCAAATCAAATTTAGTACATTGCTCGCTGCACAGCAATTAATTGTATGCATTCGAACTAGTTCATTGCTGTATAAGCTGCATACCAGCCGCTCATGCTGCAGCTCTGCAAGCAAATTTAATTATCGAGCTCAGGTTGCCTATCGATAAGCTCTAGCCGGCTAAATCTAATTAAACCAAGTTGCCAAAATTTAAGGTGAAAAAATGGAAAAGTTAATCAAGTTTACAGTGCGTAAATATGTTATTTGTATAGTTTATATGTATTTAATCTAATTGCCCAATGCTTAAGTGTGAAAGTGTGTTTTTCTGTGAGTGAATTAAGTGCTTTCAGGGTCAAGCGGAAAGTGCGTGACTTGTGTATGTATTGCAATATGTGTATATGTATGTGTGTGTGTTTTACTCTTTATATTTCTCTTTTCTTTCACGCAGGCATCACTTGGGTAAGGTAATCGCAGTGTCAACCGCGTACCGTGTGCGTTCTGCTACTCGAACAGGTTGCACAGAGCGACACCAAAAGCAGGCCGGGCCGGGCCCGGCCTTTGGTCAAGCAGCACCGCACACACACATACACACGCGCACACAGCTGTAGTTATGAAAAGATATGGAAGTTGTTGTTGTTGCTGCTCTTTGAGCCAGTTTCGTTTAGCTGCCCTGCTTTATTATTCAGCAGTGTGCACAGTGGGGTAAGTACACGAATTCCGTTTTGTTTTCATTACGACTCTTATTTTATGATTATTCCTATAGCCATTATTAAATGTGCATTTTTTTGTGCCTGGTCATTCGCATGATAAGAATTTTGTAAATGATAATTATTTTTTCCTGTATTGTTTGGATGAACAATGAAATCTTTAAGTGAAAAGTTTGACGTGAAGCGCAGCAGGTAGAGGATGTCGCCCTCTCCCTTTCCCTCTCTCAATGACTAGCTGCAATTGTTGGGTTTCTTTGGGAAATTAAGCCTAAACTCTTTCTGTCAATATGCAAAAAAAGTTGAGCCTGAACATCAAATCAAATATGAGCAGAGCTAAACTAAACTGAAGAAGATCGTTGTGCGGCGCTCGCGCAGTGAGTGAAAGTTGTCGGCCGCAATAAATGACATCATTTTTGGCAATAGCCTCAATTCCAATCGATAACCAAATGGCAATCGATAGGCAATGCACAACAGGGAGAGAGAGGGGGGGGGGAGACAGGCAGACTAGAAACAAACAAAAGATCTTTTCGGAAAGAGGTTTATAACGACAAACATTTAATGTCTATGCAAATATCATGCGAAAAAAGAGAAGTAAAAAAGAATATGTGATGGACTCAGACAACGGAAGTAACTACCAACAACAACAACAACAACAACAACAACAACAACATCAACAACAACAGCAGCAACAACACCAATAGAGAGAAGTAGCGTTTGCCAGCCAATCGTTAGTTAAGAGCATTTCACTTTCACCGCCAAACATGTCAAAACACAAATACACATTCAACATTTTGCTATGTATTTCCTGTTAGATGCAGCCATATAAATAACAAAAGCTCCGTTGACAACTCGATAAATTTGTCAATTACAAAAAGGAAAACTCTAGGCCAACAATGAGAGCTCTTGATGAGCTTAAAAGATAAACTAAGTAGCCAGCAAATGTCGACGAATGGGCACAAATGGGCGTGAGTGAGTCGAGTGGAGTGGAGTGGAGTGAAGTGAAGTGAGTGAAGTGACTGAGTGGACTGAACTGACTCGAGCACGTATGACTATTTAGACACTCATGCACTAATAGTTTGCCATAGCTACTACTCTCGGCCGGGCAGAGGAAGTGCAACTGAATTGCCATATGATAAACGAGTGTGAGCTTCTTTGATTTTTTCTGGTTTTATGTGAGTTGCTTGGGTGAAATGCTTCTTGGACACGGGCCTGGGCACTTGATGTTGATGTTGATGTTGATGATGTGTCACAGTTGTTGTTGCTTTTGTTTTTGTTGTTTAATGCGATTGAGTTAAGTTTTATGATGTGGTAAACGTTTGTGGGAAAAATGTTTGAAGAAAGTCATAAACAAAAAAAAAAAAACATATAAAAACGGAATAAAATGGAAAAAAATGTCGCTTTCACATTAATTGCAAAATGAAATATGAAATGAAATTAAACAACGTTGCGTATGAGCAATTTAAATAAAAAAAAAATTCGAATTAAGTTAGTGTTTAAGCTGAGCCTAAAAGGCAACATTAATTGATTTTTAAGCGCATTAATTTGCCAGGAGCAAGACAGACATAAAGAGAAAGAGAGAGAGAGAGTGAGAGAGAGAAGAGGAGTAAGAGCTAAGGCTGACTGGCATTTGCTTATGTAGAGCATTTGACCGTGCAGCGGTAAAAACGTGATCTCGAAAATTATATCGATGCCAGGCAAAGCGACGAGAGCAGCTGAGGCAACTGACTAACTGACTGATTGACTGCTGCTGTTGCTGTTGCAACTTGTGCTGCCTTTTAGACTGCAGTCTGCACAGCTCTTGCAGCTTCCTGGCTCCAGGCAGCAGCAGCAGCAGCAGCCGCGGCAGCTCTCTGGAGTGAGTCGCAAATTACCGCAAGCTCAACGTCAATGGCGGGCCGACAAGTGCACAGACGTTAACTGGCACACGTTGCGATCAGAACCTGTACAAAATTTGCTATTGTTGTTGGCAGAGTTGTTGTTGTGGCTACTGGCCAAGACATTTTCATTTCGCACGCGCAATCAGCTCGGACAGTGAGCCGCGGGTTTATTTCTTCTTTCTGTACAAATAAAAATTGAATAGAAATTGAAAATTGTTTTATGCAGCAGCAATTGCAGCACACACACACACACACACACACAGACACTCACACACACACTCACACACACATCTGTTGTTAATGATAGATTGTGTGAATGATTGGCATTCGCTGTCTCTGACCTGACGCAGCAAAGTTTGTCCCGCAAAACGGAAGCATTGCGTTTTCTTTTCTAGCTGTGGCAACCTACAAAAGTGTTTGTTCAGTGATTTGATCATTTGATCATAGCAGCTGTGTGCGTGTTTGTGTTTGGCTAGAAGTTTTCACAACGTTAGCTGCATAAACAAACTTCAGCTGTGTGTAGACTTTGCCATAGGGCGCAGAGTTTAATAACCTAAGCGTTGCTTGAAGAACTTCTTGAAGTTTATTCTAATTGAAATGTTAAAATTTAGTTTATATTATTATTATATTATATTATATATTATATTTATTTATATTATTTATTATTATATTTATTTATTATATTATATAGTTCGTTGCTTATTAAAAAGATTACAAAAATCATGTTGCATATACATATATATATTTATTTAGCTTCTTCCTTTTACGCTATATTTGATAGCTTCAAAATTTCTTGATAACATTTTCAACTATATATACTAAGCTATACTATCATAATATTATATATTCTTGAAATAAATTGTTATATTTGAGATAATGGGATATATGGCTTGGAAATCGAAGATTTTTTATCAAAATTAAATAATATATGTTCTAATATGAATTATTATATTTTGTAATAGAATAAATATTTTTTTTTTAATATTGTCTTAAAAAGCATCTACATATATGTAAGCATCTGCTTACAGCCGATACCTTTAAATCTGTTAGATGATGCTATATATATCAATTACCATAAAAAAAGAGATTTTATTTCATATATTATATTAATAATATATTATATATTAAGAATAAATAAATATAATATTAATAATATATAATATTATTTATATTTAATATAAATATAAATATACCATTTTTTTTATAAAGATCTTTCTTATAACACGTCTCAAAGGCTGTCAAATGGGCAGCATGAAAAGTTTTCCTATTAGAAATAGGCTAAAATATTAAAATCTTGCAAATTCAGAAATTTTCTATCATCAATAAATTTGCTTCATAAAATACTTTAAACATCACACTAATTGCCCGCATTTTACTCCATTCTAACTAATTCTTCTAATTCTTCGACTTCTGCCACTCAGGAAGTCTTTCGCCATATTAACATAATTTTTACTCAGGAAGTCTTTTGCTAATTTTGCATAATTGTGCCACATGATTACCAGCTAATTGTGCCACATATGATAATTGTAGACACAAAGTCAAGTGAATTGTTTGCGGCTGCTGCTCGCAGTTTGTCGCCTAAGTCTTTTGTTTGTTTATGTATGTTTATGCTGGCAGCGAATTCAGCACAGTTTGATGTCTCAAACTCAATAGCTTGTGCCAGTGGCTTCGATTCCAGCTAATAACCTGACACATTAGAAATTTGTTTCACTTTTTAAATCGGCAACAATTAACACGAAAGCGACTCGCTAAAAAAAAAAAAAAAAAAAAATACTGTCATAAGAAAGTGTGTGTGTGTTGTGTGTGCGACTCATGTGCGCAGGCCACAGCTACTGCTCTGCCGCTGTCTCTGCTTGTTTGTACAGTTCAAAATGGCAAATAATAAAAAAACAAATTGTGTTCGTAATGTAGCATAAAATGGACCAAATAATTGCCAAGTGCGTTGCGCTTCTTCATATATGGAAAGTCGCATTTTCTGTGCCAAAAGTTTTTCATCTGGAATTGACACAAAGGCACAGTTTAGCTGCTGCCGTTTTTTTTTTGCGCTTTTCGTTTTTGGCCATTGTCAAGACCAGCAGTAAAGCGTCGGCTGCTGTTGTTGCCTGCCAGCTTGTGCTTTCACTCGCCTTCAAAGTGTCGAACTGACACGCTTCGATTTGTCTCATCGAGAATTGTGTGCCATGAGCAATTTGCCAAATTGATTTTCATTCAATTGTTTAGTTAAAAGCAAAAAAAAAAAAAATAAATAAAGAAAAAAATAATTCTTGCGGACTTTTCTATTGTCAACTTTCTTTATAGACATATGTACCATATATGCACCTACACACACATATTTATATATATATATATATATATATATATATATATATATATATATATATATATATATATATATATATATATATATATATAAATATATACTTATAGATCTATATAAATGCTTACCGCCGTTCGTTTCAATTGTTGATCTAAATCCACTTGTTGTCTGCACAAATAATGCGCCTATTATTATTAAAGTTGTTAAAGCGTTGGAAAGTAGTTGCCGTTTTGTTATCGTTGTTGTTGTTGTTGTTGCTGTAGTTCTTGTCGTTCTTGCTGCTGCTGCTATTGTTGTCGCGTTTGTGCGCGACGCTAACGCCGGCATAACCCACTTAAACATGTCTGCTTTGGTCCGTCGCTGGACACTATTCCGGCTAGACGCTTTGTCTGCCAGCAAAATTTCCACTTAGTTTAAGGTTTTTTTTTCTGCTTTTATTTTGAATGTGGTCGAGTGCGAAAATCTAGCTGCGATTGTTGTATGTTGTAATTGGAAACATACACACGGACGACGCGCACACAGTTACACACATGCAAATGTACCGCTAATGCCAAAACAAAAGACTTAGGCAACGAACGCGTTTCATGCACACGACGCTTTTGTGGCTTTTGGAATAAATTTCTTATTCTAATTTTTGTTGTTTGTTTTTAAATTTATTTTTCTTCACATTAAATGATTGAAAATTTCGTTGCAGCACACCGTTGTTTATATAGTTTAATTTATTGAATTGGCGAATTGTTACAGTTGCTAACAGCGAGGCTCTAGTCGAAGCGCCATGCGTCCGGTCAACTGAACGTTCCGCGTGTATCTGATTGTCAGCGTTGCCCGTTTGCCAGCGCTGGCTGAGCAGATAACGGACCTTTGCCACTTTTGTGTGGCACAACTTTCACTTTAACGCAAGAGAGCAAACAGCGAGAGAGAGAGAGAGGCAGTGGGAGAGAAAGATTTGCTGGAGAGCGCGTGTACGTGCGAGTATTTTGTTTGAGACGCGAGTCGCTTAAATGGTAAACATTTCTATTTTGGTTTCTACTTGGGCTACTGATTCGGCTGCTATATGTATATTGTACTGTTAGCGTGCTTTCTCTGTGTGTGCGAGTGTGTGCGCGTGTGTGTAGGCTGGCAACGTCCGCACGCGTGCGCGTTTGAAACTCAACTGAAACGGTTTACAGCCAACGCTTGCGGTTAAGAGCTGCAGAGCGGCGGCTTCGTTAACAGCTTAACATATGCTCCGGCTGTTAGCTGTTTTCTGTTAACTCACTGTTGCGGACGGCGTCACATAATTGCAATTTGACAGCCGTGTTGACAGCTATAGATTTTCTTTTGGACTTTGCAGCTTTCGCTGTGGCCTGGACACACGATTTACGTGCTGCGATATTTGAGGCGTTGCATATGCTAAGCAAGGTTATTGGCCCGCTGTTAGATCCGTTCGTGGCTAATAACAAAAGACTGAAGACACAAACTTGGCAATTAGTGCATTCAAAATTGCCAACAAGCAAAGCAATAACTGTCATCGTCAGTGCGTGTGTGAGTGAGTGTGTGTGTGTGTGTGTGTGTGTGTGTGTGGGCCTCTAACCTGTCGTTTGGCATTTCCTTGACCCAAATTTCACTGAGCTTAGTTTGTCAACGTCTTTGAACACGTCGTTGCAGTTGCTGTTGCTGGGGCTTGGCATAGCAAAAAAAAAAAATTTGAAAAAAGTAGGCATTAGCATAGTCAAGCTGAGCCGGTGCCAGGGCCGGGCACTTGGCTGGTCAAGCGTGGTGGAGCTACGCCGCGATCTTTGTGTAGAATTTCACTTTCGTTATTGTCGTCGTCGTCGTTGTGGTTGTTGTTGTTGTTGTTGTTGTTGCTTTGTGATTGTTTTCTTTTTGTCTGTTTGGCTTTTTGGCTCTGGCTCTGGCTCTGGCTCTGGCTGTGGCTCTCTGCGGTCAGCCAGGCAGCGGCTCGTTAACCATTGAAATGGAAAACATTGCGGCTTTTGACTTTGCCATTTTGGGCATGCCGGGCACGTGGGCGGCGCCTAGCCACACATTATCTCGATGCGGTCGGTCAGAACGTTTCGTCTAGGTCTCTCGTTACTTTCACACTTCTTTGGGTTGTGTTGTTTCCCAGGCGCATCTATTACGACACACAATCCACTCGCAGCATCGATGACTGATTATAATTTAAATGATTTTTAGCATACGGCGCTAAGCAAAGTCAGCTTTCTCTGACAGAGACAAAGCAAGTCAAGAAGGTGCCAAAATACACAAAAAATTAAATCACAAACGAATCGAGTCACAATTTAGCCAAAGCCATCAATGATTTAGTTAGTTGTGGCGATTCTGCCCTTTGTAGTGGCCGCTGTCTGCACGGGTTATATAACCGAAAGCAGTTAGGAGACGTAAACAAATCGCATTTTGATAAGCATTCGAAAAGCCATTTGATTCAATGAATGAGCCACAATTTTCGTTTGATTTAAAACAAATCGCAGACATTAATTCGGGTATTTGGGTTTTAATTTTGATCGGAAACTTTTCAAACTAGTTTATGTTGCTAATGAAAGCCACAAACTTTGTCGAATTTTCAAATCATTTTTTTTTGTATAAGAAATGAAATATAATGCAGTAATAGCTGAAGATGATGGGTTTATAGTATACGAAATAATTTGGGAAGAGATATGAGAGATATGAATACTTTTAATTATAAGATATGTCTTGGAGTATATTTTGTTTATGGCAGCAATATAATATGGTACTTGGACTTCGTATACTTTAGATGTGAAAGATCAAAAACTTTCTTTAGAAAACATTTATTATTTAACTCTTTTCTTATTATATGACATTAAATTAGCTAATAAAAATATATTTTATGAAAGAAGCATGCCTTCTAGATTAATGTGGTTATATATATGAGAATGCATTGACGAACAGAGCTAAATGTTCTCAGACTAGCTGTTGCGTCTATTCATCAGGATTAAGATATGAGACGATCTAACTCTATATATTCATTCTGTGGGCTCAGCCACGCCAGTTCAATAAAAAGTTATAGTTAAATAAAGTAAAACGATTCTGAAAATAAAAAAACAAATAAATTTTGAAAATTTAAATTTTTTAAAAATTTAAATAAGTATAAAATCGTTTCGTTTTTGAAAAACTTCTAAATAATGTTTACTTAATATATATTTAGTTAAATAAATATTTAAAAAATGTAAATTATTTTAAATTTATTACTTTGTAAATTCAGCTGATTAGATGATTCATTATCAGCTGAGTAAAAGTTGTTATTTGTTGTCCAGTGTAGTTTTTGGAGAACTTAGTTTTTGGCGAATGCTCAATATCGATTTCTACATACGCTGAAATGACTATGGAAAGACAATGCAAAAGTTTTATGATGAAAGCTTTCAAACTGAGAGCTACCTTGGCAAATATAGAAAATGCTATGGACATAGTTTTATGATTAGCCAATAAAGGTTGATTCTAAACAAAACTCTGTCTGCTATTATAATCACCCCGAAAACCTTTGTTCATTTCTCTTTGCGAAAATCATAAAAATCGAGCCTAGTAAGCTATTTTTAAAATTTAAATGGCTGTTGAAAGGAAGGCTGTTTCAGCATTGAATATATGTTCAGTTTAGGCAATCTGTGAAGTAATTCATGACAAAATTTGAATGAAATATACAACTACATTAAAACTACATTAAAACAAAGCTATATAAAAATCTAGTCATATTGACTCGAAAACCAAGTCCTATCGCTTAAATAACTCAAGTTTACATGGTCTCAATCGATTGGGCATCTTTGAACATCAATAAATATATTTAATTGCATTTTTCATGCTTTCTTCTGCTTAATAACTAATTTATTTTGCTTTAAAAATAGACAATGGAAAATTCCAATGATTAAAATTTTATTTTGGCATCTTGAGTTCACATAGCTGCGCCGATGATCCATCATCATTGATGAAATCTCATTAATTTTTTGTTGTATTTTTTATTCACATATTTTTTTTTTTTGTGTGCAAATATTTTGGCGGGTAGCTAAGACACGACAGATCGATAATAACATGGGCATAATTAGCGACAAGTGTGTGAAATTGAATTTCTCAGTTAATGCCAATCATTGCGTGAAAGGCGATGCTAAGCGAGTGGGCGTGACAACAACTTGCCTTTGAAGGCGTTGAGATAATCAATTGTGAGCAAAGCAAGCCAGAAAAAATAGAGAAGTTTTTATTTTTATTTTTGCAGGTGAAAAACGTGAGATATTGGAGATTAGATATATGTATATATATATTATATGGTATACTGTCTACCCAGGGGCCAAATTGTACAAGTTGTTAACAGGCAAAAACAACGCCTGCTTATTTTGTTTACAGGTATTCCTTCTCTTTTTTACATTTGATCAGCTCTGTCAAATTTATGTGTTGAAAACGAAAGTTCAAGCGAGTTGAATGAATGTTTTAAATATTTTTTTTTATTTAATTTTTTTTTTTTTGCTGAAATATTTTGCCAATGTCTTGACTAATTAATCACTTTTTTGGAGCTGACGACGCCCTTGTGATTAATTGCCAAACTAAATTGAGCCAACATATATTTTGCCAACCAATTCGATGAGCTGACAGCCAAATCATCATTATCATCTTTGAACTCTACTTTCCATTTGGGTAGCCGCTAAGTAGCTTGATCTGGTGTAAAAGTTCAAGACAGTAACAGCGAAGCATTACAATATGGTGTGCCATTGACTCGGTTACTGAGCTTATATATCTACATATATCTGTGTATTATATGTGATCTGTGATATATAAATAAAACAACAATAATTTCACTTTTAGCAAGTGGCAGCGGTAAATGTTTATTTTCAACACAAACGTTAAATAAACAAAATACTAGAAGTTATAAAAGCCGTATGAAGAACGAAGACTAAAATACACTGACTTGAAGTTAAGGTTGTAGTAAAAGCTGCATCTATTAAGATGTTGAGTATAGCATATGATTTTGGCTTGAAAAATACGAATTTTTTTTTTCTATGTTTATACAATGAAAGAACTGTAAAGCAAATGTTGTCTCAAGAGAGAACACAGCTCTTCAGCTTCAAGTAATCTCTTAAGAATCAGTTAATCTATAAATTATCTATTTTATTTTCTGTGTAGTTATAATTTCTTTAAGTTATCAAATCTATAGATTCTCATTTCATATTTAATTAAAATATTTTATTAAGGTGTTTATGAGCTATGCTACTCTAACAATGCAATAAGATAGAAGCTGAGCTCTCTTGAATCAAAATTAAATTTTTATAAGCGAGCTTAATTTTTTCATTCTTTGTCAGCTGCATTGGCTGGCTTATTAAACCAAAAAAACTTATTTAAAAAAAAACAAAAAGCGACTGCAAATTCTTTGGCCGGCGAGTCCGTTGCAAACATCATGTGAAAGTTGTAATAACTTGAGCTAGGGCATAACAAGAAAAGAAACTACAGCGCATTAGAAATGAAAGTGAGCAGCAGTAGCAGCAAGTACAAATATCACACACACACAGTCT
Source organism: Drosophila fulvimacula (assembly GCA_035045555.1). Classification (NCBI taxonomy): domain Eukaryota; kingdom Metazoa; phylum Arthropoda; class Insecta; order Diptera; family Drosophilidae; genus Drosophila; species Drosophila fulvimacula. Next base: position 5,286,079 of record JAWNOX010000191.1, read on the forward strand.
AACAATAATTGTTAACTAACTAATGTATGACACGTTAACAAAATGCAAACATAACGAGCTTCGAATTGAGCCGCAGCCAACATTCCCGTTTGGCCGTTTTAGCAAACAACAAATCGCCGACAATTTTTTTTTTTTTTTTGTTTTTCTTTTGATTAGCGCGTGTCAATGGCCCGGATAGGGTGTGACTGTGGAGACCCCTAAGTAGCTTAGACATATGATTTAATTTGGCTCTCAGCGCACTTAAAATTAATTACGCAAATGTTATTCAATATTACGAACGGGCGAAACTTTTGCTGCTGCTTGGCTCTAACTAATTGCACTATTATTTCACTTGTATTTTTGGAATTTTATTTTAATTTGATTTGCGCAACAACTTTCGTCTTCATTGCCTTTTCTAATGTTATTTGCACAGTTTTTTTTCTTTCCATCTTTCATTTCATATTTTTGCCCTCCCTTTGAATCTCACATATTTTTGCACCTTTCACAGAATTTTGTTTTTATATGTTTGCTTTTTTAACTTCCGCCTTGGCCATCTCTTTTTTTTGGCCTTTACAATGTAATCAACCTTTTTTTTTTTTTTTTTTGTACATATACATATAATATTTTGTGCGGCCATTTAATTGGCGAAAATTAAAAAGGGAAAATATTTTTACAGACTCGCCGACACTTTTGTGTAGGCGTCGCAGCTTAGGCAATTAATTAGAAAGCGAAACTAAATTTATTTAACAACAAACACAAAATATGAAAAAAGTGCACAAAACACTCGTTAGTATCCAAAAGAAAATGCCTAAATGAAGGTTTTTGTCTGTGTTTTAATACAACTATTTCTGAGTGTTAAATGATGGAAGTGAATTTATCTTCTTACTGAAGCTTAGACGCAGAACTTTGCGTGTTTGCCATTTGAGACGCGCATGAAAATTTTAGCTTAGTGAATAGAAGGAGAAGCTGATTTGAGAAAGGAAGTTGTAATAGATGTACTTGTTGGATAAGAAGTGAGAAGTGAATTGTATCTAAGTTGCGAGTAAGATCTATAAAGAATTCTAAAAACCTCTCTGACTATAAGATATCTTAGGAATTGATGTAGCTGAGATATATCTGTTTAGATGTGATTCTGAATTTAACTAATAGCTAAATCTCTGCCTGAGTGTTAACTACTGCTACTAGTCCAGGGCAAGCTGAATAGATTAGTGGGAGAAGCTGTATAAATATTCTGGGCTAGGCAGAAACTGATTTTTATTTATTTTAAAAAATTTGTTTACTACAGATATTGTTCCCGAAAATTATCCAGAAATAATATTCCATTTGTCACATATAAGATTCTAAATCTTCTCAATCTCCACAAATAAAAACATTATCGATACTCTTGAAGCAAAAGCTCAATTTTTGTTTTGTTAGCTTGATTGATTGCAAAGCTTCCTTCAGTTCATTTGTTATTATCAAAAGCATTGGACTTCCTTTCGAATATCTACAGCTTAAGTCAAATGGAGTCATTTGTTATATTGTTGATAACTTCTGGTTGGCTTTCTAAAGCCGCTGTCATTTGGTAATGCCTCAACACTTGATCATCTTAACTAAATTACAATTATGACGCCCATATTGTAACATGAAAGGGAAACATTAGATACACCTGTAGACAAGCTGTTCGCAGTGAATTCATTTGAGCTGGCGGCGCTGAGAAAACGCGGGCTACAAGTGTGTTTGAGTCTGCATTGAGTGTGCATGTGTGTGTGTGGACTTAAGTACTTACAAATGTCGAAGATCTATCTATCAAGATTTAAGGGCCAGGCAAACCAATAATTACCGGATGAGCCGTAATTTCCTATGGGCTGCATTTTTCAAAATGATGCGATCAAATTAATGAGCAGTTTCCCCCAAAAAGCGTTAAAGAAGTTTTCAAGCATTGTTGTTGCTTCTGATTTTTGTGTGATTGCATTGCCAGATATTGACCTGGACCATTGTATGGGCTAAGCTCAGAACGGCAGCAATTGAGACGACTTGCAGCAGCAACGGCAGCTTGAAGGCGCTGTTTACCTTGCCAAGTACCTTTCAATTGTTTTGTGGAGAAAGAAAATTCAGTTGCTTTTCGAACACTTGCAGAGTGGAACTTTCGTTTTTTTTTTATATTCGGTTTGCTTCTCGAGTGGCCGCCTGCTTCCTATAAATCTTGGCGGGCAGCAATAAAATTAAACAAAAAATATAATACAAAAAAAAAAAAAAAAAATATTACAAGAGCAAGAGCTTTTCCATTGTACAGCTCGTCCAGAAGTTTGGGAAAGTTCAAAAACGTCGCTTGAAGACATTGTGCATGCGGGACACACCGCAACTGGAACTTGGTCATCTCTGTTAACTTTTTTGTTGTCTTAAAAAACGGCTCTTACAAACTGTCTTGACTGACACACTCGCCCACTCTGCTGCACAGCATTTAATGATTCTTCTGTGATGTGCTTCAAGCTGCTTAATTGTGCAACTTTTCTATGGAAATTAAGTGCAAGATCTGCGCCGTTAGACTCAAATTCAGTTTCAGTTTCAGTTACTTCATCGCTTTCGTTTTTGTTTTGTCTAGCGGCTACGGCTCTGGTGGGAACTTTTCGTGTTACCCTCTCGTTTTCAATGAATAAATGAGACTAACGCATTCACCCTTCAGTTATTTATAAACGGCTTTGTTATTAATTTAAATTAGATACCGTTGAATGCAAATGTCTTGTAGTTAGTTCATTTAATTGAATTATATTAAGTTGACTTGATTTGAATTTCTATATGATTTGTTATGGCTTGACTTAGTTGATGTCCGTGGGAGATCAGCGAATTTTGTTGAGGCATAGTGTTTGTGAGGTTTTCTAAGTCAATTGACAATAATATTAAAGTATTTTATTTAACTTAAGCATTTTTTGTATGTTTGAGAATTGCGTAGAAAGGCATTAAAATTAAACATGAAGAATGCAATTGCTGGTAAAGATCAATATTAAAAAAAATATATTTACATTCTCTAGAATAATTTGAGAGATAAGCAGTGTTAACACATTCTCTTTTTAGGTAAAAATTCTGAGAACAGCGGAGATCGAAGAGTTCTTCAGAATTGTCTGAAAATTGATGTCTGGTTCCTAAGCTCAAATTCAATTTATAGTTAATTTAGAACTTTAGTTAAGAAAATTACCCTAAAATGCTATTTATTTTATTTATTTATTTATTTAAATTTATGAAAATCGCATAGAAAAGCGCTAGTCTTTTCATATTTCATTTCATTTTTATGTGCTGCTGTCTTCTCTAACAGCTGTTACTTCATCTACTTTTAAAATATAGCTGACACCTTGATATATTGTTAGTTGAACACATTAAACTATCTTGATTCGCGTGCTCGGTGCCAAGATAAATTTGCGACGATTCACAAACTTATGCAAGCGAATGTTATCTATAAAAAAATTTCACTCGCTCACATTTTACATAAATGGCCAAAATATCAAAAGCCATAAAGAGTGTCAACAAATTCATTAATATCCAAATATTTATAACAAACAAAATGATGCCAATAAAATATCAATGGAATTCACATGATATATATATATATATATATATATATATATATATTGGGATATATTTATATATATTTTTTATCTAAAAAGTGAATGCAAAACTCTGCACTTTCGCCATAAATTATAAAAGTCTAGAGCTTAGTTTTGGCCATAGTTAGCTAATCGACGATCGTCGGTCGGCATCGGATCAATGTCCGCCAAAAGTTTCTGGGCACGTTTCAATATTATTGGGCAAATCGCATAATCAAAACACGCCCCAATCATTTACTAAAGAGCGTTTATTAGTTGCACGAATGTTGAGGCCTGGCCTGGCCAGCCCAGGCACTGCACTGCCAATTGCATGTGAAAGTTCAGCAGCAAACAGACGTTGGTCAAGGAGCATTACTTGGAAGAAGCTGAGAGTCAGTCGTGATTGTAGCCGTTGATAATCTGAACACATGAGCACCGAGATCTCTGATGCCTGTACAAATTATGATATATGTTTGGCTGTTGGCCCTGCTGGATCACTTGAGATTATCTCGAGCTGTTGCAGGTGATTCAAGTGGCCCGAAATGTGGCTCCCACACGCCATTAAACAAATGCAGCTGCATGTCCGACTCTCGATCCGTTCCTCTGTCCGTCGCTCCCTATGCTTGCCTGTCTGTCATATGCAAATGACCGAGTTTGGCCGAAAGCGAAAGTTCCATGACGAACGAGCTCATCGCAATGACGTCGACGACTGTAATTGCGGGGCGTTTATCATCGTGCTGACCAAAAACGTTTTTTATTTCATCTATTTTTGTTTAACCCTTGATGAGATAAAAAAGAAAGATAACTTTCCTAGCAGCAAATGAGTACTCTGAGTAAGACTTTTAAATCTAATGATATTTTTGTCATTGATTTGAATAGGCTATATGCTATATATTATTTATTTTTAGAATTATTTACATACAATCTTGAAATATAATTATTTCTTGGGCTTATAAAATGATAAAAATTTTTTTTTCCGTAAAGTTTCTGATCTCTATAAAATCTATTTTACAAGCTAAACATCATTCTGTGCAAAACTGTTTCATGAATGATTTTTACTTTCCCTATTTGAGATTTCATAAGTTTCCCTTTCAAAATGTATTTAATGTCATTATCATGCGAAATATACGAGAAATTTCCGTGTTTTTCCAATCGAAACTACCCCCGAAAAACGACTAAAAAGTTGTCAAAATTAAAATAAAATAAAACACGCCGATTGTTCGGGACTTTAGTTTCAGCTGCCTTGAGCTGTTGGGGTATCGCTCGTTAACTGCCTGCTGTGCATATAAAAATAATTTTTCTGTTCGTTTTCTCACTTAACATATTCAAAATACATTTGGAAATTTGTCACTTGTTCAGCACTGCAAAGAAAGTTTTTCGTAAAATATTGGGCAATGTTGTTTCTGTTTTTGTATTTTTCGTTAGTTTTGGTTTTATTATTCCTTTGCGGCCGATCATATGCGGCGCCTGCCAAATAATGCTGACTCGTTGCCAAGCTTATGTGGTATGCGGCGTGAATTTAAATGATTCACTTAATGAATAATGTGTGAAGTTTGGTGGTCTGCGATGCGGGCTGTGTTGCTGCAGCTGGCATACCACAGGTTTATAGTTTTTGTTTAATGGAGAGAAATGTAAATCTGTATAATAAAATGATGAGAGTCAAGAAGTAGCCCAACAAATAGAATTTTGAATGATAATTTAATCAAAATTTGTTTTATTGTTTTCTTATTAAAAAGTAATAAAGATCAGAAATCTCAAGTTGCTATAATGCTAATTGAATGCAAACAGTAGCTCGCCATTAAAACGAACAGTAGGTGGCGCTAATCAAATTTCAAATTTTATTTTTTATTTTTTTTTATTTACACATAATTTATCTGGCAATCTTTGGTAGCAGATTAAGGCGATAATTATCAATACAATCTATTCAAAATTATATTGAATTGATATGCTTTAAAATTCTTTTATATATTTTCGCAATTTTTTTCTGTATTTATAATTAACAATTAAGCATACAAACTTTAATTAAGATAATATTGATTACATATGCTTTGCAATAAATTGAAAACTAGATGGCGCTGTTAAGTTTTTTTTTATCGAAGAGCCTAAAAGCAGACAATGCTTTTTAGACTTGCGTTTCTTTAATTTTCATTGATTTCGTGTAAATAAAAATGTAAATATTGTAAAAATTGATTTCGCGAGTTTAGTTTAGTTTTGATCAAAATATCAAAATGATTTCCGCTACGTTTTTCCTGTGTTATTAGTGTTTTATTCAATTATTTTTTACAATTTAGTACTAGTAATATGTAGTAGTTTTGCTTGTTTAATCATTTACTCATTAAGCATAAGAAATTTTTCATTTGAAATAAATATTTAGTTAGTTAGTTTGGTTAGTTTTTAGTTTAAAACAAAAAAAAATGTCCGACAATGAAACAACCTGAAACTTGTTTTGCACAGTTTAATTGAATTATTTTATTGAGCTTTTAAATAAATAATTACAGTACGCATATTAAATTAAATTACATTAGCTTCTTTTCGAAATTGTATATATATTTTTTATTTCTTATGTAATTTCGGGATAAAGAAGCGCCTAATCAAATGCCCTACTTCGTGTAGAGCGATTTGTCAAATTTCTATTAATTAAACTTAGAAGCTAAATAATCGTTATGCAATAATTTAGAAAATTATATACAAAGCAAAGGGGGGAGGGAAAATAAATTAAAGTGTTCAATCGAGTTGTCAACTCGTCTCTTGTATAATATAATATAAAAATCAGCTGCGGAAATTAACAGTATAACATAACATATGGATGTACCGTTAGCTTTAATTTTCTCTATACTATGTATTGTTGCATTACTTGTTATTGGGGCGTTGTGTTATTACGGGATCAAGCTGATCTGTAAACCCAAACGAATGTATAACTGAAATCGTTGCTTGGGTTATGCGCTAGACTCTATATGGATCGTAAGAGTATATAACCATAACCAAAGAACGAGTCCTAGTTCGAGTTTTAAGTTTAAAGTTGAAGACTTTGCACGCGATTTACATATATGTTCGGATTTGCTGGATATTCGCTAAGGGTTTAGACATAGTACAGCGACGAAGACTACGATACGACTAAAATTGTAGAATCTGATTGATCCAGTCTCTGAACTCAGAGATGCGTGTATAAACGCCTGGCTGATTGGCTTCCGCACAGCCAATGCCCCACGAAATGACGCCGCCCAGTTGAAAGCGTTTATCTGACTCGCGTTGTAGGACCATTGGGCCACCGGAATCACCTGTGAGTAAACCAAATCCAATTAGTCGGTGCCATAAATATATATATATGTATATATATATATATGACTATGAGACGTTACCTTCACAGGAATCGTAGCCGCCCTTCTTCCAGCCAGCACATATGAATATGTGAGGTATGTGCTCAATGTAACCCGCTGAGCGGTACATCGACTCACAGATGGTGTTGTTGATGACAGGCACAGCGACCTCCTGCAGCACGCTTGGCAAAGGCCCATCTTCATACAGGCGACCCCAGCCGGTGACAAAGGCCGTTTGACCAATGAAGTTCTCATCGTTATCGGGCACACACACGGGTATAATATTCGGTTGGAATACTACGGGCTCATAGAACCTTTGAAAATCGAAGACGTCATATATAATATGCATATATATAAAAAAGTATTTGTTTCGCTTGGGCTCGCTTACCTGAGTAGTGCCAAATCATATTCGAAGGTGCGCGGATCGAACTGTGGATGCGAGGCAACAATTTGCACACGTCGCTCCTGGAAGCCATAGGGCTCCTCTTCCTCAGCTAAATCGTATTCGCCCAGACGCAACAGCAGGTCAGAGGGTGGCACGCTTAAAGAGGCGAAGGGCCGGGATTAGGTTTGTCTTATAAAAACAGTATTTATCAGTCAACTCCGCGAGGCACTTACTTGTCAACACAATGCGCTGCGGTGATTGCCCAGTTCTCGTTGAGCAGCGCCGCGCCGCACTTGTGCAGATAGGTTGAGGTGCGCCATTGGCGCAGGGATATCTGCCAGGGCCAGCGGCCAAAGGCGGCGTTTGCACCGCCAACAATGCGCGGCTCGGGGAACATGCGACGGCCGCAGACTGGCAAAGAAAAAAGAAGAAACAAAATTCAGTAAGATGGTTGGGGATTTTAATAGGCGAGCAGGTCACAATTAAAGTAATGGCCACAGCAACAACAACAACAGCAGCAGCAGCAAAAAGTGAAGCCTTTAAAACATTTTAATCACTACAACAGGCACTCAGTCATCCAGACACATGCAATGTAATATGCTTTGGCCAACTCTTTTGGCTGTGCACTCTTGGCCAGGCCAGGCCAGGCCTTGACTTTGGCCAACAGTCAACGGCCTACTTTATGAGCCGCAGCCGACTCGTTTCGTGCATCAAGATATTTCAAGTTGCTCTCGCAAATCGGTCAACGGGCCTCAAACCGACCAAGCTGGGAGCAACTCCTGACTCATGTTGCTCAAGGAGTGGAGCGGCGCGCCATGGGTTAGCAATCGGACAATCGACTAAGCAAGCACGATAAGCGCAGACAACGTGACCCAGGCGGCACAATGACCGCAACGCCAGTCATTATTGTAAATTATTGCTGTAAAAATTGCTATGGACATGAGTTGTTCTTGTTCTTGTTCCTCTGGCAGTAAAAGCCGCGCTTTGCTTTCTAGACATGCTGATGCTCCTGTGCAGCAAGCAGCTAGCAGCATCCCTGCAACACAGACACACACACACACACACACACACACCCAGTGAGTCAAGTCGAGTTGAGTATCATTCAGTCAGACATAAAGTTCTTACTCAAGGCCAATGTTCAGCCTTCAAATTGAATTTAATGGCCACGCATCTTTGTCTTATGGCCAAAGTCTAGTGTATTAATAGAATTCTTCGCTCTGCAGCAAACTAGTTTTTTTTGTTCTTCATTTTTTTTCACAAGCTATATGCTTAAATATGGGGTATATTTGCTAATATATAAGACTAGAGTATGTAATTTTAATAATGGGCTGATAAGTGAAGCAAGTTCGAATTTTAAAAAATATTATATCAAAATAATTTATGGGAAGAGTAAAACTGTTTTTGGAATATGTGAAAAAATTTAGGTATAATTTAGCAAATTCCTGAAGACTTTTTTCTTTTTGAAAATATATGCATATATAAATTTGAATTTTTTAAATAATTCACAAATGTAAAAAAAAAAAATGTTTTCATGGAAATAAATTTATATATTGAATTGAATCTTTTTTCCAAACCTCTTCATTGCATTTTCTGTTTTAAAATATATTGTGTATGTATATATAATATATATAACAAATTTTTGGAAAATAAAAATAAAATGTTCTTGAAATTACTTTATCAGAAAATTTTCTTCAGTTTCTCAAATTTATTTAGGAAATGTATAAACTATATTTGAATCTGACGCTAGTTTATAAGTATCTATTGAATCTGTATATAAAATTGAGAATAAAAGTTAGCAGGCTAAAAATGCAGAAATGGTTCTAGAGTGTAAATGATCCGAACTAATGCTATTTTAAAGCCTATTAAAACTTTTACAAAATGAGATTCAGTTCAATTCAACGTTTTAGTTTATCTGCTAAAGTAAATTTTTTCTATATTCCTATTTTTATAATAATTTCTAATCAGCAATTTTACATATATATATAATAGAGCATACAGTCTTCGTCTATCAACCTTCAGCTATTAATTTTCTCTTCTATTTATATTTTTTTTTTCGCTCTGCCTGTGCATCAATGAAGAAGCAAAGCATGTTGAACTCACCTTCCCTGTAATCGACGCCCTCCAAGCCAGTGGCGGGCGCTACGGTTGTATTGCCAGCTGCATCGATTGTCGTTGTATTCGGCTCTTCGCCGCTGTAATCTGTTGTGGTGGTGCTGCTGCTGCTGCCGCCGCTTGACTCGCTGCTTGAATCTGTGTAAGACGACGTTGAGGATACTAATTCCAAGCGTTCAGTCGTTGATGTTGCCGCTGTTGTTTTTGTTGTTGTTGGGACTGGAGTTGGGGCTGGGGCTGCTGTTGTTTTTGTTGGTGGTGCCTCTGTGGTTTTGCTTGTTACAGTTGTTCTTGTTGTGGTTGTTGGCGCTGATGTTGCCGGCGTAGTTGCTGCTGGCCTGGGTGGCTTTGTGGTTCTATGCGGCTTGCCAGTCACCAATGTCTCCCCATGCATTTGACCTGGCTTCGAGTCACTGCTGGTGCTGACGCTGGTGGCCACCGAGATAACCACCTTGTCTGTGGCGCTGGGCGTTGCTGCAATTAGAGTTCGATTCATGTTTTATCTTGCATTTGCCACGTTTTACCTGTGCACCACTTACCTGTGCCAGCGCCTGTATCTTCTTTGTCTGCTGCGCCTTCCGTTTTGTTGTTGTACATCTCTGGCAACAAAGTGGGCAATGGCACCCAATCGACGGCTGATTGTCCTGGCTGCCAATCGCTGCTAATGGTCGCATTCGTAATGGGCTCCGCTTCAACATCTGTCCAGGTGATCAGACCAGGTTTTTTGGTGGTGCTAACACCACTTGTTGAGGCTGTTGCTGTTGCCGTTGTACCAATTGTTGCTGTCGGCTTTGCTGGCAATTTGGGCGCTTGGGTTGTGAGCAGCGGAGCAGTGGTTGTTGTCGTTGTTGTTGTTGTTCTCCTTGTGGTCGTTGTTGTTGGCGCTGCTGTGGTGCTTGTTGGCTTTGTTGTATGCCGGCGCGTGGGCTTGGGCGTGGTTGTTGTTGTTGTTGTTGTGGTGCTGCTGGGTTGTTTTTTAGGCGTTGTTGTTGTTGCTGTTGTCTGACTACTACTACTGCTGGTTGTTGTTGGTCTGCGCGTGACTTTTGGGCTGGTAGTTGGTGTGGTTGTTGTAGGTATCGCATCCGCCAGCAACGCAGGCACCTTGACGATCTCGCCCGTTGGCTGAGGCTTTGGCCTGGGCGCCAACGTTGTTCTTTCTGGCAGCTTGGTGGTTGTTGTTATTTCTGATGCTGCAGTCTTATGGCTCTGAGTGCCTGATGTGGTTGTTGTAGAGGTGGTGACGGTGGTGCGGACGGGTAAAGTTGTTGCTGTGCTGCTGCTACTGCTGTCGATTGGTTTGCGCGTCGCTGTTGTTGTACTGTTTGCGGTGGTGGTTGTTGTTGTTACTGGCTTCTTAGGAGGCGCTGGGCGTCTACTAGACTGCGGCTTGTGCGGTTTTGGCGTTGTGGTGCGCAGCGGTGGTGTTGGACGTGCTGTTGTTGTTGTCGTCGTCTTTGTTGTTGTTGGTGCAGCTGTGGTTGTTGTTGCTCTGGTGGTTGTTGTTCTGGTTGTTGTCTTAGCAGCTGTGGAGCTGCTGCTGCTACTACTGCTAGCGGTGGGCCTCGTGTGCCGCCTGGTGGTTGTCTCAGGCAAGCGATTGGTGGGTTCTGTGGCAGATGGCGTGGTTGTCTCCACAATCTGGAAGGTAACAAACTTGCTGGGCACTGTGGTGGTTTCTATGCGCTGCTCAAAGGCTGGCCCAGTGGTTAGCACTGGACGCGTGGTGGTGGTGCGACGACGATGTGGCTTCACAGTGGTTGTCAGCTTAGCTTCAACGTTGGGCTTTACGGTGGTGCGCACCACAAAGTGTGAGTTCTTGTGGGTGGTGTGCGCCGTGCTGGGACGACGAGTAGTACTGGCTGCGTGGGTGGTACTGCTGTCTGCTGTACTGTCACTGCTGGTGGTGCTGCTGCTACCGCTAGTGCTGGTGGTGCGCACTGGTTTCAGGCTGCTCAAATAACTCTGAGTAACATTTTTGAGCAGTTCGCTGGCTGTGTTCTGATGCTGTTGATAATTGTGGTGGTGCGTGGTGCTGCTCTCAGTGGTAAGCTTGAAGAGTGCGCTCGTGGGCAACGTTGTGGACTCGTGAGAGAAATGCGAAATTGTATTCTGATCGATGCTATTGTCGCTTATCTCCGGCGCAAACAGCGAAGCCTCTTCCTATGAAGTGGGAAAGAGGGGGGGAAGGGAAATGGTTGTGTGGTTAGTCGATTAAGCTAATTATAGTGCTTGCAGCTGTGCACATACCTTCATAGCACAACACGAGCCAAAGTAGAAGCGATCGATGCAGGTGCCCAAATGCGTGCCGTTCTGCTTGATGCAGTCGATCGCAAACATGCAGACGCCCGAACGTCCCGATTTGCGCACTATGCAAGGCAGGTGGCGTATATTGCGACCGGATTGAACTGCAAGACAAAGAAAATGTTTTTTATTAAAGTTTAATGATAATTAAACGTGGTATAAAGATGGAGTATATAATATATAAAACTTTATAGATATTTTGTCTGCAGTATAGAGTATAATATATAAAAATTGATAAATATATATTTTTATCTGTAGTATACAGTATAATATTTTTAAATTTATATATATTTTTACCTGTATTATTGAGTTTATTATATAAAAATGTATATATTTTGTCTATATATAATAGAGTGTAATATTTACAAATTTATATTTCTTTTGTAATCTTTTGGAGAAAGTATAATAATACACAGCATATCACAGCATATATCCTCGCTATTCTTAAAAGTTGCTAATTTAATAGTAATACAAAATCTACACTTAGAGAAAACAAATGTCTGTCATATCAACTCCAAAAACATTTCCAACAAAATTTCTCACTTATATAAAGCTTAAATAAGTGAGACATTTTTTTTCAATATACTCAAATAGACCCCAACAAAAGACTTTTTAGACAGCATTGTTTTCTTAAGTCGCCCAACATTTCGCTCAGTGCATGCTTAACAGTACGTCAATTGCATGACAAAGTGAAATGAGCGTGTGGCATTTTGCTCTGTATTCATGCTATTTGCTATTCTGATGCTCCAAACTATTTCCGTTTGTTTGGGGCGATTAACGCCTTTAATTTGTGCGCCAATTTAAGGCAAACATTTACCGTTAGGCAAACAGTTATGGCAAGTGAAAATGAAGTGGCAACAACAAGCCAAAAAGGTAGGGACAGAGAGAGAGAGAGAGGGAGGGCGAGGAAGAAGGTTTCTACTAGGCACGATGAGGCAACAGTAGCATTATTATTATTATTATTCTGCTTTTTATTTATTTATGAATTGCCTCTTTAAGAATGAACAACGAGCCGCATATATTTTGTAATGGAGCCACCAGTCTTTGAACTTATGTAATTGCAGACGACACTAAAAAGAGAAAGACACAGAGAGAAGGCGAGAGAGCGAGAGAGAGAAAGGGCGAAAGACTTAGGCAACGAACTCGGGGCGCCTCATGTGAAGAACCTTTTGTTTGCAGTACTTTGCGAGCGGTCATAAATAAAACGACACAGCTTGCGAGCTGTCGCAGCTACCATGTTAAGCGCAAGTTACTTGGCATATAAATATTTCGCGCGACTTACTCGTATTTCAATGTTAAAGCCAGCAGCACTGCAGTCGCGCTGCCATCTGCTTGGCGTTTATTGAACTTTAACTGTAAAGCTGATGTATACAAAAGTTTATTGGTTATGCAATTAACACGAAATGCTGATATATTGTATGAGGCAGCGCAAAACAAATGAGTTAAGACACGAACTGGCCAAGAACTCAACAAAAAGCCGAAAAAAAGACCAAATGCCGGCCCCACACACACACACACTTACAAACACGCATACATATATCAGATTATATATTTCTGTAGTCAAAACTTTGTCACGTTTCATAGACAACGCATGGCAGCGCAGTCAGCGTCGACGTCAGCGTTGGCGTCTGGCGTCAATGTCTCAGCTTTTTCTTTAGCTTCTGCGCCTGGTTCTATCGCTGCTGCCGCTGCTGCTGTTTGCATTTCGTTTTGTGGCTTTTTGGGTCAACAGCTTAGCATATGTTTTGCTAGCCACTCGCCAGCGACACGAACAGCCTACCAAGCAGCCGACCGGGCAGCCAAACCTCTCGAGCTGGAGGCCCAGACCCGCATTGCAATGTCGGAAATTCGTTTTTGGCATGCGAATGACGACGGCGACAACGGCGACGCAGCGAACCACATTTTCTTTGGGGGCAGCTCGATCGTGGCGACCATTGAAATTGGGTCAGGCGCTGACCTCAGCGTGGGCGTGGCCAGAAGTGTTAGAGGCGCTGAGAATGAGTTCATGGCTGACATTGTTTTTATATATATTTATTTATTTCCCTTTCACTTGGCGTCGATTTACTTTCCGCTTTCTGCGCCGCATCTTGCCAGGTACAAGATATACCCACACATATATATATATATATATATATATATATATATACTTTTTTTATTATTATTATTCTGTTTGTTGTTATTGTCTTTTGGTCCATTGCGAGTCATAAAAATGAAATGCCTGCCACCTTAACGCAGCCGCTGGCAATGGCCTGTTGCTGTCTGGCACACGCTTTCTTGCGGCTGCGCTGCTGGCTTATTTTTATGGCAACATTCTTTGATGGTTGACCTCAATTGCTTTTGCTCGCTGACGTTTGCCCGCTTGTCCGATTGCCCGTTTGCCGGCATTGCCAGTTTTGGCTCACTGTTTGCTTTTGCTCAGCCAAGAAAGTTGTTGTGCTTTGGTAGTTTTATTTTCAAAACTCTCGCGATCTGTGAACTGTGATGCTGTGTACAAACTGCTGTAACTGCCTCCAGCTCCGTCCATTGCCCATTGCCCATTGCCCATTGGTCATTGTTGTCGGCAAATTGGCAGCTGTCGCTGGCTAACACATGTCTTATGAAGAGGAAGTGCTAATAGCATCTAAATTTGATTCTTAATGGCTATGACCCAATTAAACTATGCTCAATACGCAACGCTTGTCGCCGCTCTGCATCATTAATTTTGATTACTTTCATTTGAGACGCCACATGAGACCAGCAGCCATCAGCAACACGAAACTATTGGCCATTTGCTCGAAAACAAGTTTGTCTCTTCAGTCTTTCCTTTTATTTTGGCAATCAAATTTGATGGTGTTCAGTTGCTACCAATTCTGGTTCTAGCCAAGATATGACCACGGCCATTAACAGTCTTCTGCTTGATGCTCAGCTTAAATTTTGTTTTTCCTAAAGTGCTCAAGTCGTGAATTTTTATGGCATTAAAACCAAAAAATTTGATTACACGACTTAAGCCGCTTTCTAGCTGGCGAGCTTTAGCTAATGTAGCTCTTCGCATAGATTTTATAGTTTGCATATCTTTTGAAAATGTTCTTCAGCGAAGATTTCAGCTCTTCGATCTTAAAAAAAAAAAACTATAAAGAGCATCGCTTCAACCTTTGAAGAGTTGTAAATGTAACGAAAGTAGAAGTTGTCCGGATTTATTTACTATTTTACATAGATCTTTAGATATCTACCCAGCAGCCATTACTCTCTTTTACTCTCCATTTTCTGATTTAAATTAAAATTATTTTGATTTAAAGATTTTCCATTTCAAATTTACTTTAGATTCCCTACCTCCCGCTGTAGAATTTTCACAAAATTGCATATGCTTTTATTTCATTTTATTGTTTCCCAGAAACGCGCCCCAAAAATAAAGAAACAAGAGAGTATCTGAGTAAAGAGATTTTTAATAGCCTACGTGAGAGAAAGTGCTTGAATTCTGGGGAAAACCTGTCAACAGGCACTGCTCACTGTGCTCACAGCTCACTGCTCAGCCTCAGCTAGCGTGATATCTTTATGCGCTCGTGACTCTTGAGTGATTCCAGTGAAATGCTGTCAAAGCCGGGCACTTGGCTGGCTGATGCTCGATTTGACAGCTTCATAATTATCTTGCTACTTACACTGTGCTAAGCTGGGATTATCTACAAAAACGGGACTGGCCTCCAGCGCTGGCAACAGCAGCATAAGCAGTAAACTGCCCAGCGCCAGGATGACGATGATGTTGCTGCTGTGCATATTTCTGCAAATTCTGGCGTTGACCGATGCGGGTTTTTCTGAGCTGTTGTCGCCTGCTGCTCCACTTTTGCTTGGCGCTGTCGCCGTATCTCTAGCTCGGTATCTGTATCTGTTAGTCAGCTGCTGCTGCTGCAACGCGCCCATCTGCAAATGGAAAATAAACATATAAGCATCTATGAATCATTGCGGCAAATGTGAAACGTTTTACGGCCCTTATCCGTATTCAAATTAAAACTAAACACGGAATTTCTACTGCGAAGCCATGGGCACGGCAAATATAACAAGAAAAAAAAAAAAAAAAAAAACCAACAACAACAATAACATTCAGACAGCAAGTGCGTAGAAGTTTTTGTGGATGACTCAGGCTCTTCAAGTAGGTGAAAGTCGTTCGTTTCGAGTGACTTGCATATGCAAAAAAGAAGGCAAGAAAAAATATTTTTTTTTTAATAAAAAATAAATGTATAAATAATAACAAAACGTCTAGAAGCAAAGAAAGTCTTTCTACGGCGCAACGCACTTAAGTTACGCTTCAGAAGTTATCTAACAATTGTGTGAAAATGTGTAGGGAAGTATAAAAATAACTTGGGCTCGAGTTTGAAGAGTTTAGGTTGAGAGGTTTTTAGCTGTCAGAGCAGGATTTGTGTGGAGATGTTAGCGTAAAGTAGGAGATAAATTGATGTGCTTATAATATGAGCGTTTAAGTCAAGGATATTTTATATGTTTTATAGCTTATAGTGTTTTTTAAGTTCTTTAAAGAAATATTCTTCATATATATGTATTATTTAAATGCTTGACAAATCTTAATATCTTGTATGCATGTTTATGTTTCTTATGGGTTTTTTAAAGTATATCAGCAATCTGTATTATTTATTTAAAAACAAAATTTTATTTTTGTAATTTTTTAATTAATTTTTATTTTATTTTATTAAAATAATATTATATTTGACGAATAGGGAGTCAAATTTAAATTAAGCGATTTTGTTTGTAGACTAAAAGAACAGACAAATATTTCCATAATATTACTAACCCGATGTCTTGATCAAATTTAGCACTATACTCTATATACACTATTCACCAGACAATACATTTTTGATGTTTCATATCAGAAAATATATAGCATAAAATCATTATACTATGCTACACTAAATACAACTGTTGTCTAAGAGTTTATTTGACACTTTTTATTCTTAGCCAATTGATTTCCACATTAATTGACTCAGCTCTATAACTAAAGTTAACCTTAAGTACAAAGTATACAATCAGACTAAATGGCTATAGTTTACTCACGGGACCTCAGACCTGAGCGAGCAAAACAATTTCCTTGATTTATCAACTTAAGTTGCACTTGAAACATGACTAACGGAAAGAAACAAAGTACATAGCAACGCAGCAAGAAGAAATTTAAAGTGAAGCTTGCAAAAATAGGGTTGGGACGAGTGGGCGTATGTGTAATTGAAACTACCTGCTGGTAGCTTTGTTGCTGCTGCTGCTGCTGGCTGTGGCTGTGGCTGTTATCGAGTGTTTAGTCATGCCCGATGGAAAGCAAAAGTGTGTGTGTGTGCGTAGAAAGCGCACAACAATGTGCTAATGGGCAAGGCGATACATATATTTATATATTATATATATATACATGTATATATATATATATTTAGCCCAGCATAAGCGGGCACTACAAGTTGTATAAGCGTTTATATAACTGTACAAAGTGCAAACGAGTGTGCTCACAAATGCTGCAACTGGTTCTCAGTGCGTTAAAGTTCAAGATACGACTAATTGATGAACGGCTGATGCTGCGCTGCTGCTGCTGAAGAAAGTTTCAGGCATGACAAATGTACAGATATGATGACATAAACTGTAACAATCAAAGAAAGCGCAACAAAAGAAATGTAAACGGCGGGTAGGTAACTCTATATAGACGCGTTGATGATGAGTTGACTGAATCTAACTGGAATTGGTAGCGAACCGAATGCCCAACCTGCTGATGAGCAGCATTTGGCTCACACGCTGTGTGTTTGTTGCCTTTGGCGACGTTGTTTTCATTGATCCGTAAGCACTAGCAGCCGCAGCAGCAGCATTAGAAGTTAGCTGTATGCTCGCCCCACTCTCTTTCTCCCTCTTTCTCTCTCTCTGCTGCTGTTACTCATCTGCTCACACGCTCGTCACGATCTGCAGCGTTGAGCAATTCGCTGTCGCGCTGCGTTTGTTTGAAGCGTTTTCTTTACCCAACAAGAACAACAACAACAACAACTGTTGCTGCTGCGACGGCTGCTGCTGCTGCTCGTGTTCTTAGGAGCTGCGTTGCGTAATACGGTCATTGACATTGGGCCAGAACCGTTGCCCGCAGCTTTAAGGCATTTTATATATTTTTAACCGCATGCGGCTTGTGCAAAAAAAATTATATTTAATGTCATAAAATGTTGCTTAGCTTAAATATAAAAGCCTAAAACAACTGTCATTAAAATACATTTCTTTTGTTTCACGTGTCGAGTGGCTGTAAATTTCGTCTGCGATAGATACAATGTAGAAAGGGAATTTTATTGGACTATTCTGAATAGCTTTCAAAGCTTTCTAGGAGTTGAAATTGTTTGTATCAACTGAAATATTTATTTTTAGATTTCAATTAACTTCTTAGGCTCGTTCTATATGTATAGTATATTATTTAAGCTTAAAAGCAAAATCTGCAAACTGTAAAAAAAGAAATAAAGTTTAAAAGGTAAAAATACTTTACCCAAAATCGATCTTAGATAGATTCTTGAATGCCCTAACAGATTTTCAATAATTAACTATAGCTGACTTCAAAAAAGCATTTTCTTTAGCCGTGACTAATTTTATAATATATTTACACATCATTTCGCCAATTTTAATGTTTATTTTTGCTAATTAACCATATATATACCATAACAGAATAACTATTTAGAACTTCATATAGGAAAATATTTTCCTATACTCTTGACATATTTTATAATCTAATTAAGCATCGTTTCCTCTCAAACTATGCTTGATTTCAAAACCTAATCACTTTGAGAACGGTTTAAGCACTCATGAGTTCATCAATTCTGCATGCATCAGCTAACCTGAGACGCTTGCCGAAAGCGCTCTTGTTCTTTAGATGCTCTAAGCATCTGGTTCTCTAATGGGCGTTGTCTAAGCTGCAATTAAATATAATTTATGCTATCTGCCAAGAGAAAGAGACAGAGAGAGGGAGAGCGAGAAAAAAGCAGAACGGAAGCAATAAAATATATCCGCATGAGCGCAACGCTGATTGCTTTTAATTAGGTGCCAGAATCGGCAGCTAATTGCAGATCAAAATAAAATTGCTGGGATTTGAGATGAAAGATTTGAGTTATCGCTGAGCAAGCATCTCTCTCGGTCATAGCTTTTGTCTAGAGCGCTGCGAACGAACGGCTATTTGTGTATTTGGGTCACGTTCTTGGCTCGACCATATAGATATCAGATGCGTGTAATTGTATTCGCGTTCCATTTCGAGAAATGTGCAAATTAACATGAATTTTGTGGCTACTGTCGATAAACCAGTCGGCGCAACGGCGAAACAGACAGCCGGACAGGGGAACGGACGGACACGTGAGGGGCTGAGAATATCGTTAAAGTGGGTCACACACAGATGATTTGCATGATTTTTTTTTATTATTGAATTGAGCTGGAGAGCTGAGCTCAACCGCTGAGCCGCTGAGCTCTGTTGAGCTGTTGAGGAGGCGTTGTCTGAAAACAATTAAGTAATTTCCACCTGGGCAAATAAAAATTTGATGTTTATTTCCACTCGACATGTTAAAAGTGAAATTACAAGTTTATTTTATTTATTTTTTCTTCTTTCTTGGGAACTTTTATTTTGTGTGTTTGGTTTTTTATTAAAAAGTCATTTGTGTGCCTGTCTGTGTATAGCACTTGCCTTAAATAAAAGCGAAAGCCACACAAATTGTACTTTTTATAAACCAGCTCTTCCCTCTCGCTCAGCTAACTTATGAATATATATACATATATATATATATATATATATATATATCTTTATTTGTTTAAAAGAAAAGTGAAATGCATGCAGAAAGCAAAATATTGTCACATCAAATTAGCCAAAAAATGAAAAGAAAGAAAGAAAAAAGAGGAAGCAGGTGAACAATAGAATTATGCCATATGATATTTGGTAGAGCGCACATAATCAGAAACCAGAAGTGCGTCCACTTTTGCTGCTGCGACGCTGCCTTCAACTTGGCTTTCATTTCTGTGGCTGGTTACCAAAAACGGCTTTGGAGAAATTTTGAATGGGTGTGAGTGTGTGCGTGTGTGTCTGAGTGTGTATATAATGTATGCTGTCTATTGCTAGCTGCGGGATGCGGGAGTTCATTAGTTCAGTTAGCTCTAGAAAGCCAAGTCAAACGGAACACACGAAGCCAAAACAAAAGACTTAAGGCACAAACTTGCAAACGACAAAATTTCTCAATTGCTAGCAATTTATTATAATTAAAATGGGCGGGCGTGCAGGAGGCAGCTGTAGCTGTAGCTATAGCTGTAACTGGAGCTGCAACTGCTACAGCTGCAGCCGCCGCTTGTCTTCTTGCTGGCTGGCAAAACCAGAATAAGCTGAAATGCAAATAATGCTCAAGGCGCTGCTCTGGCTGCTGCAAATGGGGGGAGTTCGCTCGCGCAGTTGATGCCTCTGTATTTTAGACCAAAGTCAAAGCCAAGCGACAGCAACAACACCAACAGCAACAGATGCAACAATAACAACAGGAGGCACAGCTAGCAGACCAGTTCCAAAAAGAAGTTTTTGCTCTTGTCTCTTGTTGGCTGCTGCTGCGGCAATTGAAACACTTGCCGCTTGTTGTTGTTCTTGCTGCTGCTGTTGCTGGTGGTGGTGATGCTGCTGCTGCTGCTGCTGCTGCTTTTAACAGGAATTTCAATAAAAATTTGCAGCACAAGGCAACTTTTGCTTTGGACTCGTTTGGCTTTGGCCGTTGATCAAAATCAAGGCGCTTGAACTTGTTGCGCCTGCTCTTGTTTTGCAGCAAGTTGCTGCTGCTGCGGCAGATTCTGCTGCTGTTGCAGTTAGTTGCAGTTATGCGCAACTATTCTCTCTGTGTGTGTGTGTCTCTAATTGACTTGTACGTGGTAGAAAGTGCGGCGCAGCTACTTAACACACACAGACACGCCCGCACGCCCACAGCTAAGGGGCGCGATTTGTTGTTTCTGATTTATCTTTCGCATTTACTTGCGTTATTTCGGCTGTTTGTTGTTGGATGTATTTTTGTTTTTTTTTTTTTAAGTTTTTTTTACTGTAGTTTAAACTTCACTGGCAACTATTTTGGGGTCATTTCTTTTAATTTGCTGCCGCACTGTTATTATTATTCTTATGTTTTTGTTGGCATTATGTGTTGCTGCTGTTAACTCTTCGTACGGCTTTTTGTTTTGTTAGTTTCTTATATATGTTTTTTTTTTTTTTTGTTATTTTTATGAGTTTTTTCACATTTGGCTTTTGTTTGACACTCACGCTGCTTGTATTTTGTGCTTTCGTTGATTGCTCTCTCTCTCGCTCGCTGGCACAGGCTGCCTTTTGTTTTAAGCACAATATATATATGTATGTATATAAAGATATTATATAGATGTAAAAAGGAAAAAAAACTGTTGGAAATCTCAAGACAATACGCGCGGGGCGTTTGTGCTTTAAAGGATTGTAATTTGTTTACTTTGCCTTTTTCGCTATGCAGCTACGCACTGGCCAAGCCAATTTGAGGCCAATAACTTAAGTTCTATAGGCTCTCGCACACACACACACACACGCGAACACACACGCACACACACTCGCACACGAAATCGACGTAACCGAAGGCGAAGCAAGTCGATGCCGAAGAGGAGCCAAAGACCGCGTTGACTTGCGCACGTCTGGAGAGAAGCGCGCATACAAAAGATCCACACACCAGTCGAAGTCAGCCAAAGCCAAAGACACAAACTCCGACGGCAACGCTGGCGTCGCAGTCGCTGCGCCGCCGCTGCTGAGATTTTGCGACTGCGCTGCGAACAGCGCTGAAGAACGACAAAGCAAAATTGGTAGTAGCTATAGAGGCAACACACACACACACAGATAGACGGGGGCACTTGCGCATATATAGAGAGCCACAACATGTGCGCATGCGTAGCCGGGCGATGCCGACGTTGGCTGCGGCAGCGACAGCGACGCTAGTTAGAGCTTCGCGCATAACGGTTTCCATTAAGGCCAGTTCACAAAATGGTGAGAACAACAAATGCTAGGCGGCTGTTGTTGTTGTTGTTGTTGTTGTTGCTGCTGCTGCTGCTGCTGTGGCTGTTGCTTATTCAAATGAACAGCCACACAAACACACACATACGCGCACACACATGCTGGAACACTCTCTCGCGCTGCTCTCTTGTTGTCACAGCCACAGCCACAGCTGATTGGCGGCATTTGTATGCGCTGACTGTGGCAGCGGCAGGGCGAAGGGGCCATACAGCTGAAGTTTGGGGTTAACAGCGCTTTCACATTAAAATAGCAAGAAGCAGCTACAACAACAACAACAACAACGCAGCGCAGTTGTTAACTTGGGAGTCGCTGGCTGGCTTTTTCTTTAATATATATATATATATCTGCTTTTTTTTTGGTGTGTGGTGCAAATGAGTGGTGCTCACACTGCCTGTCGCCATTCTTTGTTCAGCTAACTGAGTTGTGTGTGTGTGTCTGTTGTTTGTATTATAATTTATGCACGTCTTCAGGTTAAGAAAGTCAAACTTTATTAACGCTGCGGTTAGTTCGCTCTCTGAGCCTGTGTGTGTGTGTGTGTGTGTGTTTGTATACCTGTTTCTGCTGGCGGCTGATAAGAATTGCCAGCAAATTTAGCTGCACTTGTTGCTAATTAAGTGATTGACTCGGGCTTAAGACACACACACAGTCATCAGTTAATGCACTTTTAAGCAGCTTGAAATAATTTTGTTTTTGTTTCAGCTTTGCTCAGCAACAACAACATGCCTAAATCATGCTCAATCAATCAATCAATTAGGTTTAATGGCACATCATTTGGCATGGGTTTATCTCATTATCATTTCAATCATTTTCTTCATATTCTTTTTTTTATTTTATATATATTTTTCGTTTTGTTTTGAAATGAAGCAATCGACGCACAACAAACGCTTTGAACTTGAGAGACCTTGACACTGGCGCTGCTGCACAGCAACTGAGACGAGGCCCAGCCGCAAGCAGGCAACAGCAAGTTGCGCCCAGTTGTCCAACGCTTTGGACAAGAGGAGCAAACAGCAGGCAGGCAGGCAAGCAACAAAGAAGTGGAATTCATTTGTAGTGGATGCCAAGAGCAAAAGAGCGTGTGTGTGTGTGTGTGAGAGAGAGAGAGAGGGAGAGAGAAGCTGCGGCTGATAAGCCGCGCTGAGTCAAGCGCTTAATTAGCCAAACTTGTGTTGATTATGTTATTTGATTTGATTTTCTATAAAAGACTCACTCGCGCGCACACACACATTAACTGCTGGCTCAAAGCCGTGTGGCTGCCACAACGGAAGTTGCATCATTAGAAATTCAGAACATGCCTCATTATGGCTCACATGCTTGTTGCCCGCTTGCCACATTGACATTGTGTGTTGCACTTGCGCTTCTGGGAAGATGTGACTGCTGCTTGCCTGTTTGCTTTCATTTAGCTGCTGCTGCTGCTGCTTCTATTTATCTATTCTCCCTTTCGTTCTTATCACCATTCTGTGTTGTTTGCCTTGCTTAATATTTGATTTCGAATCTGCCGCACAAGCTGTTAAAACTGTGTAAATATTGTACGGGGCTACCAACTTGTTGCAAAGTGTGTCGAGCATAGACCAGCTGAGTTTTTATGCCCGCTTAAAAGTATGCCATGGTTTTTTTATATTAAGAGTTTGCAAGTTTGTGTCTTAAGTCTTTTGTTTGCTCAGTTGAATTTTTGAAAGAGAAAACGTTAAATTGGGTTTCTTTTAATCTAGTTGATGATATTTGAATAGTATTAAAATTCACTCCATTTTTGGTAGTGAGCTTGTGGCTTGTCTTTTATATATTTTTTTGAGCTAAGTCAATATTATTTTTAAAACTTTTTTTTGACAATATATATATATTTATTATTTGGATTCTTAATTTTTTTTTACATTTCCTTTTCCAAACAAAAAAATTTGATTCCTAAATTAAAAAAAAAACTGAAATTTTTAAATAATTTTCTCGTTTATTTTCCTTTTTCTTTTAATATTAGTTTAAATTATAAATAAAGTTAGATTTAAATTATTGAAACTCTATGCGAATGAATGTAATAAATATTTTAATGATTAGCGGTTAACCTCCAAGGTTGAGCAG
Source organism: Drosophila fulvimacula (assembly GCA_035045555.1). Lineage (NCBI taxonomy): Eukaryota > Metazoa > Arthropoda > Insecta > Diptera > Drosophilidae > Drosophila > Drosophila fulvimacula. The sequence continues at coordinate 5,309,821 of JAWNOX010000191.1, forward strand.
CATTCAATGGAATGTTGCCAATGGTAGGTAAGGTATACAAAAAATAAATAGCAGCTGCTGTGAGATTGAGATGCTTCGACTTAAACACTAGCAACCCCGAGTCGTAGAGGAATCACATGGCCAGGCAATCGGGTGTTGCAGTCGCAGTTGCAACAGCTGCAGGCGAGGACTGCAGTCTTCCAATTGTTTAAATGATAGTCTATTTAGAGAAACTGCATTCACGCATTGTTGTCATTGGCCATGACCTTGTTAATCCACGGTACAAAGTGCTGTATGTTCGTATAGACGCCCGGAAGATGCTCCCGGCCACATCCAATGCCCCAGGAGACGAGCCCGATCAGCGTTTTGCGGCCATCCATGGTAAGCGTGAGCGGCCCGCCGCTGTCGCCCTGGCAGGAATCACGGCCGCCCTCTTTGTACCCGGCGCAGAGAAAGACCTGGTCGAAGAGAGAGGAAAGATATTACTCGTATGCTCGGTATATAATTATGTTTCGTTCACTCACATCGTGTATAGCCTCACGACGGCCGGCGGCGCGAAACCAGCGCTGGCAGCGATCATTCGAGATGACCTCGACATCCACCTCCTGCAGCACGGAGGGCACTGTGCTCTGACCATGCCGCGTACGTCCCCAGCCCGCAACGGTGGCCATTTTGCCGGTCAGCTTGGTAGCGGGCGGCGGCAGGCAGACGGGTATGATGTGCTGCTTGTAAACCACGTTCCTATCGAGTCGTATAAGTGCGACGTCGTTTTTGAAATCGGCGGGATTATAATGTGGATGCACTTCCTTGCGCTCAATGCCATATTCCTCGTGGTTTAGACGTTCCTCCTGCCCACGCACATCCCACTCGCCCAGTCTGATTTTCATGTTCGAATTGGTGGTACTGTGGATGGGAATATATATATATATATATATGAGTCGTTGTATGAGTGGTTAGGCTTATGCCGAGCTACTTACGTGGCCACACAGTGAGCGGCTGTGACCACCCAGCGATTGGATATTAGGGCACCGCCGCAGCTCAGCTTGCGTGTGAGAAAACCACTCTTGATGAGCGCCACCTGCCAGGGATGCGAGCCGAAGCCCGTGGAGTGGCCGCCCACAATGCGATTGGTGCGCGAAAAAACCTCGCCGCAGCCTATGGGGAATAAATTGGAATCGAATTAGTGGAGGATAATCTGAAGAGCTGTGAGATTGCAACAGCGCAAGGTGCAGAACTACATAAAGATGGTGATTGTGATTCAGAGTGTTTTTCTGTGGTTGTGTGGTGCATACTATGGAAAACTTGCAGTGGTGCGAGAAATGAAAACCAATGTGTAAGAGAGAGAGAGAGAGAGAGAGAGACAGAGATAGTAATAGTTTTTTGATTTTTGTTGAATTGATTTTTAGTACCCGGCACTGGACGAAAGCTACCGTCGTTGTAGCCACCACTTTGGTACTCATCCACCGCCTCGCCGGCATTCAGATCGAGCACATTGCCCACGGCGAAGGGCTGCGGCTGCGGATCATGTAATAATGGTGGCCGTGTGGCAACAGCGCCATCTGGAGGTGCATCGGCATCAAAGAAACTATCCAGATGATTGGTGATGCCCAAATGATTCGAGTCATGCTCCCAGCTATTTAAGCTCGAGACGCTGGGACGATGCACAGATGAAGTAGAGCTGGAACCGGAGCTAGAGGAGGGCTTATATGGATTGGCGTTGTAAAGCGCTGGGCGCTTTGTGGTGTAATAGGCGTGGCCGGGATAGGCCGGACGTGCTGACGAGGCCGCTGACAGGCCGTTATTGTTGTTGTTGATGTGTTGCGTCTGATGATGTGGCTGATGATGTGCCGGCTTGTTGGCAGTGGACGACAAGTCGGGATATATGTCGTGCAAGTGTATTATGTCACCTGTGTGTAAGAATCATGATGATGTTGCAGTTTTCCTCTATGCACAAACGGACGCTTAAGTATGTTTGTTTCTTTATGTGTATGTTGATTGGGGAAGCTTTTAAGTTCGAGTTCAACTTTCGCTTTAAGTGAAAGACTCGAGCAAAGGTAAAAATAATAAAAAAAAAATAAACCAACTGAGCCAGCAATTACGACTAAGGCCCTGCACGACTTTATTATGTCACCAATGCCAATGAAGTCGAAATTTAATTCACAACTAACAAACACACACATGCACACTCAATTGACCGGAGTCCATGACAGAAACAAAAGCCAAAATGTATGAGATAATTTTTCGCACGTAATTCAAAAAATAAAAAGCCAAAATAAAAGAAGGTGAAAGAAAATCCAAATAAAACAGAACGCCGCTAGTTGATTAACACTCCTATTTGATTTTCTACCAGTTTGTGGCCGAGTCTCTCGACTTGGACTTGAAACTCTAAAGCCAAATGCCGTAACTGTGGGCGCTGTGATTTTTCCCACCAAAAAAACACAAAACACAAACAAATAAATAAAAAATAAGCTTGATGCAGGCTCTGGGCAAGAGGCGCAGCAAACGTGAAATTTCACTTTTAAAATGCAAAAAAAAAAACGTTCACCTTCGTTTATTTCCGCAACCGATTTTGTTGTTTTTTGTGGAATATTTTTTTTTTAATTTTTTTTTTTTTTGGTTTTTTCAGTGTCGCATCTGAATTTTGGAAAATTTTACAGTTGAGCGACACACAGACAGAAGAAGTAAAAACAACAGAAACTAAAAACTAAAAATTCCCAGAAGACCTTTTCCCCTTTAAAGAAAGTGACTACGCAAAACAGAACTCGCTACTTAAAGGGCTTTAAGAAAATTACTCAAAAATAAAAAAAGAGAAAAATATGTTACAAAAATACACATAAAATTGGAGCTAAAATTGGGCTACTTAAAAAATTTCCGCTTAGAATTATTTACAACATGTTGTAATGTGTTTTGATTTAAGTTTTTTTTTTTTTTTGTTGCACATTTTTATGGCCAGCCTAGAAAACTAAACAGAGCACAACAAGCTGCTAGACAAGTGAACCTTAGCGTGCGTGTGTGTGTGTGTGGCATAATGCTTTGTTGTTGGCTAAGATTACGATACAGCGAGTGCACTTGGTGGTAATTGAATTTGTATAAAATCAAAATTTTTGCCCAAAAATGTGAAGTGCGCAAAAAGAAGAAAATGAATGGCAAAAAAGCAGACAAGGCGTTAACAGCATGGGGCTGTGATAGTTCCGAAATAATATTTAATTGTAATAATATATATTTAATAGTGTTTAGCCAATTCGATTTTTATAATTTGAATTTTTGCTAAATTTGGCAAACAGTTTAATGACTATATAAATATTTTAATATATTTTATAGTAAATGTCTGAATAATATTTATCTAGACAATTCTCTAACTAAACCTTTGACGGGCTATTATGTATGCACAAATTTTACTTTGCCTGATTCTGTTAGATAAGAGACCTAAACGCAGATATAGGTAATAAGCTGTATTATGTAATTTCTATAAAAGCAGATATATTTGTAATGTTTGTCCTACAGATATAGGACACATCTGTTTTCAAAGACCTTACCTTATGAAATCTATAATATAAAATCAATTTTAGTCTTAATGTCCATGTCAAATAATATTGCAATATAAATCCCATAAATTTTTAAGAATCGCTTTGATCTTACAATATTATTTATCTTTAACATAAGAATTTGTAATATAGAGATTTATTTTATTTTAAGATCTTCAGAGTGCTTTTAAAAAAAAACTTGGTGAACATTAAGGAATATTCCAGAACTTCGAAATTTGTTAATATTTATTTTCTTCGTTATTCCGTTAAATTGAATTACCAATGGAGTTCGCCTAAACTATACGCACTCCATAGCCTGAGCGAACCATTTAATGGCTAACAATTGACACCTTCCAGTTCAGCGCCCACTGACTGAAAGTGCAGCCAATGGAATTTACTAATGCCTGCGCTGTGCATCTGCCCCTGCAGACATATGTTAGCTTGTGTGTGCGTGTGTGTGTGTATTTGCAGGCAAAGTAGAGCAATTTGTTGTCATTTTCGAAATGCGAACTAATTTATTGCGCTATTATACAGGGCATTGCATAAGTCGAAGCGCAGCAATTTGCAATTTGCAAGAGCAGCCAAACGCTCTAACAGCTAACTAAGCATGGCAACTCCAATTGGGGGTAGACTGGCTGGATGGATGGGGAGCGGATCGCTGGGAAAGCAGTTTGGGCCTGTTAGAACTTAGTTACTGTTACTCACTTGTGTTGTTGATGGGCGCCGCATGCGGACTCTCCTCGGCATCGAGATCTTTGTCCACACAGCATGACCAGATCATGCCGCCGGAGCATAGATCGAGCGGCTTGCCGCCGCCCAAGACGCACGAGATGGACAGGCCGCACTCGAATTTGTGACCACGGAAGCGGCACGACTGCGGTATCACTGCAAAGACACCAAAATAATGAACATTAGTTAGGATCAAAGGTACACACACACAATGGTCAAATTGTTGCAGCTTAAGTGGAGTTTGTACTTCTGGATAGCATCTCCATGACGCTGTTCTCGCCGTAATAGCCGGTGCCGCTGCGCCGTGATAGCGCATCCAATATGAGCATATCATGCTCCTGCTGTGCAGTCGGATAGCCCACGGCGCAGACGCTGTTAGGCGTGAGCACGTAGATGAGCAGCAAGCTGAGCCACTTATCCTTTATGCGATAATACGTATATGTTCGTGCACGCGGCATGGCTGGGGCTGCTCCTGCCGAGGAGCGCGACAGGCAAACGCGTACTTTCACTTTCGCACAGCACTTGTTGTGAGCGATTGTTTCGCTGCTGCGTTCACTTTCTTTTTGATTTTGGCTTTGATTTGATAGGTGCGTAGCTATCCTGTGCTACACTCTTGTCGTTAGTCTTATTATAATTGTGATCTGTTAAAAACTCGAGCAGGATTTCACTTTTATTTATAATATCAGCAGCTACGCATGCGCAACGACGCACGAAAAGAAAATTGTTGTTGTTGGTTATATATAGCGTAGCCTAAGCCGCAGCGCCGCGTCTCATATATCGACCGCACGTCGGGAAATTCAGCTCAGAACTAAGCCAAAGTTTTGTGTTTGCGCTGCGTTAAAGCAGCCGAAGACATTTGCTCGCATTTCGCCATTTCACCAGCAGACCCGAAGACCTGAGACTGTCGAGAGAGGCTTCAAAGAAAGAGCAACGGCAACGGCTCCGACAACATGTTGCCGAGCATCACTGGCAACATGTTGCAGTATGCGACCAAGTTTTGACTTTGATTTCGTTTTTTCTTTCTTTTTTGTTTTTGTCTTTTCTGGTCAAGGTTTTTGGTAGCTGCTCTATTATGACTGCTCTCTGCACAAATAATCTATAATCTGTGGCATATAACATGTTGTTGTTTAACACTTTCGAATGTCGGCAAAGCGCTGCGATTGTCGTTAATTGCAGTTGATTTTCCTGCTCTTGACTTGCACTGGTATATGCCTACGTACGTGTATAGATAAGAGAAAAAAAAAGACTTTTGCTTTTTCTATATTACATGGCGAGTGCCATTGAACTTGTGCTGCAATTTGCGCATGATTTGATATTTGCCTCCATATCGTTTCTTTATCATATGCAGCTCTTACTTTTAGTTTAGTTTTTTTTTTTTTTTTTTTTTTTTTTTATATTTCTTTAATTGTTTTAATGGAGCATAATGCGCTTTCATTGGGGCGCAGAATAGCCCATATGTTAATGTCGACTGTGGCTGTGTGTAAATAATTACCGCTCAAATTTTAACTTTAACTCTTAACTTTGGACGTGCGTTTCTCAAACTAATTGGTTTTCGTCTTGTTGTTTTAATTTTGGAAAGTCCAATTAAAGCTGTGCGCGCTTACAAGATGAATGAAGTCGACTCACAGCTTGGGCACGCCAAGAACACGATATACATTGTAAATATACATAAGGGCGCTTACTAACTCACTTTCGCCTGGCTTAATTCACAGCTGGCAATGTAGAAATCGTGTCGTGAGTCATGTGAACTTGACATCGTATCGATGGCTAAGCTCAAGGTTAACTAATATGCTAATTATGTAATTGAAACACATGTTGTTTATGTTTGCTGAGTCACTGTGCCAAAAACGAAAGACTTAGGCAACGAACTTACTCTAGTTTTGGCAAAAGAAAATTTTCATTAACCAATTTGCATGCGAAAAACAACAGACTTAGGCAACGAACTTGCTCTGAACACATTGGGTAGAGTTTTATAATGTAAACTATATATATATATATATATATATATATATATATATATATTTATATGCATATATATATATATATATATATATATATATATATATATATATATATATATATATATATATATATATATATATATATATACGTAAACAAAAGACTTAGGCGACGAACTTGTACATTGTCTAGTTACATTATATTATTCTTGTTATTCTATCCTAAAAGACTTAGGCAACAAACTTGCATACTTACAGTCGAGTTCATCGAAGAACTTTGCCTGCTTTGGCAAGTCCTTGTCAATGGCTTCCTTGAGCTCCGGCGTAATGACAGCATTGTAGATGGAGTTATAGCCACTGTGAGCAGCGTCCAGGCAAACGCATAGACAGAGACATAGGCCGAGTAGCAGAGGCAGCGACGTTGGCAGCGGCAGCAGCCATGCAACTGCGCGCATTTTGCAATACTTTCGTTGGGGTTGTTGTAATTGTTGTCGTTGTTGCCGAGGTTGCTGCTGTTGCCGTTGTTGTTTGTCTGCGATTTTGTGCAATTGGTGTTTCACTTAATTCACGTAGCGGCGCGGGTTTTTGATTGAATAATCGCTCGTTTGCATAGCAGACGGCTGGCAGTTAAGATTGAATTAAATAAAATTCGCGCAGCCCACTTAGCTTAATATTTGGCAATAAGACCGAATGCATTTATTTCGCGGCCATTTTAATATTTTAACATATTTCGTACGCGTCACGCACTTTTTCGGTGAAACAGTTGGGCTTTTGTAGAAATTTTGTCGTTGTGGTTGCTGCTGTTACTGTTTTATTTTGTGTTCGACTTGCCTTGCGGTGGGCTTTGCGTTTGCGAACAGTTTGCGGTAACGTCAAAACACTTAATAAACAGTTGGCTGACAAATTCAAAATCAAAAAGGCCATCAACACGCTCACCAACACGCACGCAGCAGCGCCGAACCGCGCGGAGCGACAGCAGAGACGTTCGCTATTGAGTAATATGCGCCAAAGAGTGTGAAACGGAGACTCTCGAGTGTGCGTGTGTGTGTGTATGTGAGTATGTGTGGAGAGTTACACTCGCATCGAAATCGAAAGTGAAAAGAAACAGACAAAACAAGACGTGGCCTCTGAGCAGAGACAACAACTTTTGTCGCTCACTTGGCAATTGCATGTCGCATGTCGCTTAGCTGTTGCTGTTGCCGTTGCCGTTGCCGTTGCTGCCATGACTAATGTCAAATTTAGAGCTCACAGAGCCAGTGGCTATGTGAAACAAGAGGAAGTTAAATTGTCTTACTCGCACCTCACATGTTGCCACCAATTTAGTGGGCTGCCAAATGTAATTGTTGTAGTCGAAAAGAAAAATCAACAAATTGTACAAATTGCAACAGGAAAAACCAGCAGCTCCGACGCGACTCTGACTCTCTGGCAGCCCAAGGCAGTCAAGCGAAAGCCAAACGACGCGCGCACACAACATATCTTATTTTGAGTTCAGCTCTCAAGCGTGAAAAATTCGCTGCAACAGCACGTCTTGTTTTTCTCGCATCGGAAAAATTGAAAAGCGCCATCAAAACGAATAAAGCCTAAATAATTGATGGGGTTGGGAACCAAAGTCGACTTAATGAGTTCATGGATAACTATTGAATAATAATTGGCCACAAAATTGATGACACACTTGAGAGGGGCAATCAATTTGTAAGACAATAAAACAATCCTATTAAAAATTATAGATCAGTGATGCATGACTAAGCACATACTCTGTTATTTAGTATGAATTGCAACAATTGAAGTGAGAGTGGGAGAGTTTGAAATTTATATTTACAATTATCTTTGAGCTTTTCAAAAATCCTTAAACAAAATTTGAGTAATTTATTATTTATCTTTAAACTAATTACGAATAATTTAATTAGTAAACAAAATTGATAAAATTCTTAAACAAAAATTTATCAAAAATAAAAAATTAGTAATTTAATTGATGACAAAAATTTAGTAAAAATTCTTGATAAATTCTAAAACAAGAATTTAATTTTTTCATCGTACTTAAAATATTTTTACTTCTATATACATACCCTACAACAATAACCTAAAGCCCAAATCAATATTTCTCGAGTTCATTTCGAGCGTATATATAAGCTTTAAATAGAAAGCAAGCACTAATATATTTATATATTTGCTATTCATTTGCCTTATCTACTTATCATAACATTCACTTTCACACGCTTCACATACCCTAGCTAACCCTTTTTTTGAACGACTCTAGGGTATGGAAGCCGAACGTAACACAATTTATATACTAGCATTGGGCAATTGGCAGATGTCACTCGACTCGAGTCTCCGACTCTGGCCCAGTCTTAATGTGTTTAATGTACAAATTATGATTATTTTCTGTGTGTTGTTGTTGTTGTAGTGGCTGTAGCTGGTTGTTTGCTGAGTTGAAAGCAGTTGATTGTGCCATTTATGGCGGCGGCTGCAGCAGCAGCAGCGGCGAACACTAAATGGGAAATGGGCCAGCACAGCGAATGCCAAATGACATAACAAAGCAAATTTATATTGTTATTGTTGCTGTTGTTGTTTTACGTGCTGTAAAGTGCGTAATTCCAATTGAAAATTCCCAATGCACAGTTGCCACCAACCATCGTTCAAGGTCGTTCGTTGTGCCACCCAAGCACCCACACAAATAAGGCAACTATACCCACTTACATTAGCTACATAATAATATTTAATATATCTAATAAATTGTAATTTGTAATTTCATATTTTGTTGTTGCTGTTAATGTTGTCGTTGTTATTGTTGTTGCTGTTGTTGTCATTGCACATGCCATTGCTTAATGCTAGACGCCATAATCTAATGAGATTGCGCTGCCACATCCCCGGGGAGTCGAAGCCGATTTCAGTCTGCCACATGATTTGTCTTAGCTGTTGGCCCTATCTATGGCTCATTGTGCGCCACAACATCTTCCACCCAGCGCAGACTCTTCTGCAGGTTGTGATAGATGCCTGGCTGATGATCCACGCCACAGCCAAAGCCGGCGCTCGTAATGCCCACAAGCACGAAGCGACCATGTTCCTTGATTACCAGCGGACCGCCCGAGTCACCTGTGCATAATTTATTTGATATAAGTCAGAGTTATAGTTAAGGCTGGAATAGTTTAAAGCTAACTTTAAACATCCTGGAAATATGCTCTTGTAGACCCGTATAGCTTCTTATTTCTTTATATAAAAACGGATATTTAAAAATATAACTTTACACATTTATCTGCGAGACCTGTCAACACTCTTTTATATAATTTTCTTTAAGTCACTTCTGAATATCAACTTCATTTCACAACAATCAAGCTTGTTAAAAAACTCCACAAACTTCTGTTAAATTGCTCTCAGCTCTGTTAAGTCATTAACAGAGCGCTGTTAATGATTCGCCTAAAAGTATGCAACATAAAAAGCTCTCACCCAAGCACGCATCCATGTGCCCATCGGAATGACCGGCACAAAACATTTCCGATTTGATTTCCACGCTGATCTGTTTGCTCTCATGCCAGCGCACGCAATCCAAGGTGGCTGTGCAGAGAGAGAAGAGTGATGTCATTAATAATGTTTTCGCTTACATTGTGTGCACACTGTACTCACATATGATTGGCACACTGGCCACCTGCAGCATGTTGGTGCCCGCATGACCCATATGTGCTTCCGTCTTGCCCCAGCCGGCTATCAATCCCTTGCGTCCCACCAAACGTATGGGATACTGCGGCAGGCATATGGGCAAGATGTGCTCGCTGAAACCCGTCGGCCGGGCCAGCTTAAGCAGCGCCAGATCATAGCGGTCCGGCTGTGTGATACGAAAGTTGAAGCGCGGATGTATGATCTTCTGGAGCACGCTGTGCTTCTCCACGGGCAGCGGCTCTTGGATATGCCCCAGATTCTGTGTGTCCAGCTCGCCCAGATACACGGTTATGTCGGGCAGCTGGGCCTGCTGTATACAATGCGCCGCCGTTGCCACCATATTCGCCGATATCAACACGCCGCCGCACTGGTACTCCGCGATGCGTATGTGCGCCAGCCACGGGTACTCTGCAAACTGTGCCGGTCTTCCGCCAATGATGCGCTTCTGCAGCGTATTCTGCGCTAACCTCAGCAATCCACATTCCGGCTATAAATGATAGAAAAACGGATTAGTCAATAATATGTAACTGTGCAGCATCATAATTGATGATGGCAATGGGCACACTGATTTCACAGACACAGAAAAAAGCTGATGAAAAAAAAACAACAGCAGAAAAACTGTGAAAAACTAGTTTTTTCATAACAAATATTTTCAATTGTCTTATTGTTAGCTTGGCTCACACGCTGTTCACCTGATGAGTTTTGAAATTAACTCTTGAAAAATAAATCGGGATAGTTGCGCTGCCTCAAAGAACTCTTGCATAATCTTTTATAATAGCCTAAAAGAACCTTTGCACAATCTTTAATAATAGACTCTACCGTATTATGATAAACAACTTTCAGAAATATATTAGAAATAAGTGCATGTATACAGACGCAGACGTATAATTAGAGAGATGCATGTTTAGGTGCATTTCTACTGAGGTTATTCTCTCTGCTGAAAATTACAGCTGAATAAAACGTTTTTCTTGAGTAATGAAGCCTTCTATGTTATTCTCATTAATTTTAAAACTTCTTAGAGATCTCTCCCTGTCACAAACTTTTCTTTATATACTTAGCTTGATTCCTGTTACACTATTGATCTTTAGTTAAAAAAAAATTTCTTAAATACCTTCTATGTGATTCTCAACAAACTTTTTGAATCAATTGTATTAGTCACATACTCTTTATATTCCTATTTCTCTCTACAAAAATCTAGTTTTCACTTAGATATATTTTTTTAACGCTAATTACCTTTGAGATAACAGCCTTCTATGCAATTCTCATAAATTTTAATTTTAATTTAAAATCTAAATTAATTTTAAATCTAAAAACATTTTATTGCTCTTTCTGCGACCCTTAGCTCTCATTAAAATCTTTTCGATTTGTTTTGACTTATAAATCTTTTTTTTAGCCAGCTAGATTTCTGTTCACCACTCCCTGTTGTCTAGTGTAATTGCTTCATTGCTGCCACTTTACCTTCAGATTGAGCAGCTCGTTATCATCGCGTCGCCGCAGCATAATGCGTTTGGGCAAACTATTCAAACCCATCTTCAGTTTGCCATAATCCACCAAATTATCCAGTGGCGACTGATGCGTATGCTGATGCGGCTCGGCAATGCAGCAGCTGAATAGCCATTTGTTGCTGCCACAGCCTTTGGCATGCTTACCGCCCTGCAGCCAGCAAGAGAAGCTCAGTTTACAGGGCCAAACGCCGCTCTGATGTACACACTCAGCGGGCACGCCCAGCAGCGTGTTTAGAATGCCTGACAGAGGGAAGAGTAGAGTGGATTACAAGCTTGCGTTGATTAGCTGTGGATTCTGATTTACTTACTTGCCTGCAGCGGCGTGAATTGACAGAGCAGCAGGCATAGCCACAGCAGCAGCAAATACCAAAATGAACGTCGCATTTTGAGTCACGATTTAAGTGTTGTTCACTTCACGGGCCACAGACACAGTCACTGTTTTCGGTGGGCGTTTAACACGATTTGCTGACAGCTAAATTTGTGTGTTTTGATTTGTTGCTGTTGTTGTCGCTATTGTTGCTGTTAATGAAAGCATGACAATTTCTTATTCACTTTTATGTCGTCTGTCGTCTCTTCTTCTTGCTGTTTTTGCTTTTGTTGCTATCTTCTGCTTTACCATTTGAAGTTAGCTCGCTGGCTGTTATTTCTACTTAGATGCCTTATTATTGCTGCTCCACTTTTACTGCTCTTTGTGGTTGTTGTTGCTGGGTTGAATGATTCACACGCAGCTAGCGGCTAGATTTAAAGCCGCATGCGTCCTTGTCGCAACGTGTTCTCGAGCTAAATGGGTTAAGAGACGCCTTTTTTCTCTTCTTTTAAATAATAACTGTGTCAATGCATCAGGCGCTGGCACAATTTTCAATTGCAGCCACACAGAGTTTCACACATGCTGCCAATTGTGGCATGGCTCAACACACAGAAAACGAGCGAGAATTGGCTAAAACGGCGGCGGCAGCAGCAACAAGCAGCAGCGACAACCGCACGCAATGCTGGCCAGAATCAAACTGGGTGCCAAGCTGTAGCCAAAGTCTTTTAGCTTTGGCTGTGCAGAGCTTCTTCTCCACAACTGGTTGGCATCTTGAGCTTACACACACAAACGTCTGGATCTTGGGCGCTAGTTCTCAATGCAATGTGTGGCTAATTATTACGAAACGCAGGAAATGTTTGAATTATAATTATTTTATGCGACATAATTGCAAAACAGCAGCGGGCTATGCATGTCACATATTTACCTATTCCTATGGGGCGAAATGAGAGCAATTCTAATTTTTTTTTTTTTTTTTTTGGGTTAACTGCGCGTGTGATAAGGGGGCAGGGGATCAGCAGCTAGAGCAGCCATTCTTTTATGTAACTTTCTAAAAAGCAAACTCTTATTGATGATGCTCTACAGCATTAGCATATGAAATATGCTTCTGAAATATGTTTCTCTTGTTTGATTTTGGATGCCCAGCAGGCGTTTCGCTCAGTTATCAAATTGATGTTGGCCATCCAACAAGTCACACAATCGAGGAAACTACACAAAACAAATCACACATTAAACCCAAATAGTTGAAAAAACCACAAACTTCTCAGGAAACACTTTTAGCTCCAGTTACAATCAGTTTATCACCACATAAATAGAAATATTTATTTAAAATTTCGATTTTTATTTTTGTAATATATATATCTATATATATATATATATACATATATATAAATATATATAAGAAATTTTTTTTTTTTTTTTTAATATATAAATATAGCATAAAATCGAAATTTAAAATTTGTTGTTGTATCATGGCCTGCAACCCACAAGCAGCAAAAGCTGCCACCCAGGGTCTTGTTGCAGCACATGCTAGCAGCATTGCGTATGTGCAGTGCCAGAATCTCAAGTACAACGCCATTATTATAGGCTGGCTGGGCGTCATCATATCAAGCGTGATGATCTTTAGTTCCATGATGATCATTAATATGCAGACCGAGGTCGAAGTGCTGGTCAAGCAAATATTACTACAGCAGGCAACAGATAAGGAAATACAGCTATTAATGAACCGTATGTATTGTGGGTTTGGGCAGCCAGATTGTCTTCTATATATACCTCATATATGTCTGATCCCTAGTATTGGCTGCTTTCAGTACAGTCGCGTATGGCATGTCCTTGATTAACCTGGGCGTCAGCCTGTTGCTGTTGATTGGTGTGGCTCGAGTAAGTATTGGAAAAGGGTTGGAGATATTCTATTATTCATTGTCAATTTATCATGCACTTTGCCTGCTATTTTTTCGGTGTTGTTTATACTCTTCATATTGTTTTGGTATATAATTTGAATTTTAAATTGTATATATTGTATTTATAATAGTTTCACTTAGTATCTGGAGCTAATATGTATTCATTATGTTAACATGACCTTACTTACTTACTAACCCTGCCGATTTCTCAATATTGCAGGACTCAAGCGGCCCTTTGTATCCATGGTTGATATTTCATGGCGTTGTGTTTGGTTTTGGCCTTTACATGGGCATATTCTATGCCTTAGCTGGCCTCTTTATAGATCTGTCTAGTTTCTTGATGTGCTTGCTGGTATTTACGCTTGTGCTGGGTAAGTCGTTAACAATATATCTATCTATATATATTCTTATTCCATAATAATTATGCCCTGATCAGTGCTTTATTATAAAATCTATCATGAGATCTTTACTCTATTCCGTGTCATGCAAGAGCAGAACTTGCGCAATGCCAAGTTCTGTCAAGACGCCGAACATGTCTTTGCCTCTGGCGTACCGTATTCGCCATTATATTTACCACCTTTTCCATTCAAGCCATAAGCCGCCGCAGCGCCTCATCAATTGTTCGTTTCGCATGTGATGTCGATGAATGTTAATTTATCTACTACTATATAAATATCTGGACTAAAATAATAAAAATCGGTTAGATTTTGTTTTTTTTTTTCAACATTTTTACATAATTTATTTACACACAATTAGTTCATAAATAGTTTAAAATTACGTAACAGCGCATATGACTAAGTAAATTAATTAATAATTAATAATTAATTTAAAGTGTAATTTGAAAATCGCTTAACCAGATATCCACTCGATATCCCAGAGATATATCTCAGAAATATATATCTTGTTACTAAGTTCTAAGACCCCTCCTCATTCTTTACTAAAAACTAGAGCGCTGCGCTAAGTTTTGTTGAAAATTATTAAATATATAAATAAGAAGTAAAAAAAAAAGAATGCGAAAAGTCAATAGATGCGGTAGCTAGGGGAATCGAATTATGTACAAAACGAGGGCATTCTGCAAGCTGGAGCTGAAGCGTTGGGTTTAAAATAAATAAGACACAAGTTGCATAGCTTAAATGTTGACCGTCAGGCCAACCACATAGGATACCCAGTCCACCGTATAGGCCAGGCGATGATAGATGCCCTGTAAGAGAAGAGTTGGGGAGAGGTTAGCTGAAGCTCAGTCTGGGTTGGTTAAGGAAGGTGAGGAGAGAATGTGAGAAAATTATGGACCGTAGTGTAAGAAAAAGGATGGATCGGTGTCCAAGAATGAGTATGGACCGTAGTCCAGGTCATATATGAACCAAACACTTACTGGCTGTCCGCGCGAAGCACAGGAATAGCCCGCCGAAACGACACCTGCAATAACATAATTTAATTTTAATTTTCTGCTTAACTGCCAATCGCCACTCACCTATCAAATACCAGCGGCCATTCTTCTCGTGCATCAGCGGGCCACCAGAGTCGCCTTGGCAGGAATCTTTGCCGCCATTGCGATAGCCGGCGCACAGCATCTCCTGGTATATGACGACGTTGATGCCGTTCTGTCGATGCCAGCGTTCGCAGATGCGATTCTCAATCACAGGCACATCGACGGCCTGCAGGGTTTTGGGACGCAGACGGGAGCCCGGATTCAAGGCGCCCCAGCCGGCGGCCCAGCCGTATTTTCCCAGAAAGTCCTCGTTCTTCTCTGGCAGGCAAATGGGTGCTGTGCAATATCCAAAGTGAATAAGGTGTTGATTGGCATAACGCTTTTAGCCAGATTTACCTATGTGTGGCATAAAGTGCACGGTGCGCTCCAGCGTCAGCACGGAGACATCGAAGCGATCCGCTTGGGGCGTGAACTTGAAGTAGGGATGCACATCGATGCGGCGCACGCCGAAGGTGTAGGCGGGCAGCGGTTCAACGGCCGAATTGATGACATAATCGCCCAGCGTGACGTGCACCTGACGGGGTGTGGCACGTGCCACACAGTGACCGGCGGTAACTACATGACGACGCGAGATGAGCGAGCCGCCACATCTGCAACAAAACAGCAAATGTGAATTTGAAGAGGCGTGAAGAATGACTCCAGCTTACCTAGATGAGCCAATGCGTATGTAGGCCTGCCAGGGAAAGGAGCCGAAGCCGGCATCGTCACCGCCCACAATGCGACGCTGGGCGGTCTGCTTAGCCAGTGAAATGCCGCAGCCTGTAAACCAAGAGAAGCGATTAGAGTGTGACGGGTTAGAGAGTTCAAAGGTTAAAGCTAATAAAACAGCACAGAGAGTTAGTAGCAACTGGCAACGGGGTGAGAGAAACAGATACAGCGACAGATCGAGAGAGAGAGAGAGAGAAAGAGAAAGAGAGAGCGAGCGACAGGTGGAACTTGCAACCAAAAATGAAGCCAAAAATATGAACGCCGCTTGGAACTGCCCGCAATTTGTTGTTGGTTCGTTTGCTGTGTGTGATGTGGAATAGGGGGCGAGGGTGGTGCGTGCAGGTTGAAGCATTAACTTTCTAGTCGCTGTGTGGTTTGCTTTTTTTATTTTTAATTTCATTTTTTTTGTTTATTTATTTTTTTGGGTGGCACTTGAAGCTCACTTTCGGGGCATGCCGTTAAATGCTGTTTAAATGTGGCTTAGTTGTCATTAACTCTGGTAATTAACACATGCACATGCTGGGCAGTTGTAAAGTTCCTCAGTTTCCTCCTCTCTTTCCCCATTGCACTCGACGGCATTTTCATATCCCACTTCAAGCTTGGTGCAAGGCATTTTAGTAGCGTGATTTGGTTTTTTTTTTCTTATTTTTCCGCAACTTAATTAAATACTAAACTTTTGACAAACATAACTACGAATACGGTGCACAAATGCAAGACACACAAAATAAATAAAATACAAAAAAAAAAAATTACAAAACGAAAACAAAATTATAGAACATAAACAAAAATGAAGCAAGCAAACGCAGTCACTACGACAAATTATTTTGTGTTAGGCATGCAAGAAAAAAGTATTCTTAGATATGCTTACAATATACTTGCAGAAGAGTAGAGAGGTTTTAGCAAGCAGGAAAATATTTTCTATAAGATATAGTATATGTTTCTAAATGCTACCAATTTTTTATTTTTTTTAAATTATTTTTTTTTAAAAAAGGTTGCTTTAAAAATACTTAAATAATCGACCGAAAATTTGTGATATATATTTTTCTTGATTTTTCATAGAATCCACTGAGCTAGCGAGTGGAGCTGCATAAATATTTGAATTTATTTTGGTTATATATTTTTCATAGTTCAACATCTATATATAAAATAAATTAAAATAATTTAAAAAAGAACATTTTGATTTATTTTATGTATAGTTTTTTTTATAGTTAAAAATCTATATATAAAGTGAATGAAAATATTTTTTTTATCAGCTATTTATATATGTTCTACATTAATTTAAATTTAATTTAATTTTAAATTTTCCCTTTAAAAATTTTTGCAGTTTTATATATTTTCCGGTTAAGAATGGTAACTATTATTATTATATCATTTAAAGGCATTCTTAAGACTTGCCAGACGAGAAGCTAATTTACAATCACTTTTAATAATTCAACGCTTTTCCTGGATATTGTTTTTGAATAAATTAGTTGGCAATCTCTATATATATCTCTCTGTCTCACTCTTTTCTCTCTTTCTCTCCGCCTCTTCAATCAGTCAACATATTCCTCTGCAAGTATATTTAATCTTCGGCTAACCGAAGTTTAATCTCAAATTTTATTACATTTTATTATTTTATATAATTTTAATTTTATTCGACTTAGTCCAATAAGCAAGCTGGACCGTAGTGTGATCAAAATTGTTGTTGGTTTTTAGTGTGCACGTGCATGGACTTGTAGTTGGTTTTTTTTTTTTAATTTTGTTGTTTTTTTTTTTTTTTTTGTTGAGGCTTAGTCCACTCACTGGGTTCGTTGTTGACCGGTCCAAAGTTCTTTTGCGGTAGATCGGTCAGATCGACCGTATTGCCCACATAGTCCGAGCTGCGCAAATTGGCCGATTTGGCCGTGCGATGGCAACAGCCCCGCAGCAATCCATTGCAGGTGCCCTGTATTAGGCCGCCAGATAGCCAGCAGCCTAAAAAGAACTCGCAAGTACCGCCACGATGCTGACACTCCATGTCCGTTGTGATGTCGACTGTCAAATGGTTGGGGGGATATCATGTATGTAGATGAGAGCAACATGTGTGATGGTGTGTATATGTGTGTGTGTGTGTGTGTGTGTGTAAGTATATTTAACTGGTTGTGTGTTGGGTAGTGATCGTATTGGGACAATTAGGCCTAGTGCAAGCAGTTCCCAGCAGCGACACTAACTGAAGCTTAACCTAAGAGAGTAGCAAATGGTCTCGCAGTTACAGACCCTGACACTTACCCTTCTCCTTGAATGTGCTAGCCGATTGTGGACTGCTCGTTGCCTCCGCAGCGTTATCCAAATCCTGCAGACTATAATCGTTGCGCACATCCTGCACAGCAGCCAGTTCATTAATGCCAAAGTTCTGATCTCTGTGGGAAGTAAGGGGATATTTTAGTTGTGTTGGAAGGGAAGTAATCTAAGTTAGGTTTAATATATTCTCAATTAAGAGTAAATTAAAAAGAAATTTTTTTTTATTTTCCCAATTTTGATAATTAAAAAAAAATTGTTTTTCTTTTCCTTAATGTGGATGCATTTTTTTTTTTTTTTTTTTAATTTCTTAATTTTGAGTATGCATTTTCAACTTCGTTTAACAAGTTCGACAGCCTATCCACATTGTCACACTATCTGAGGCCCCCTTCTATATTTTCCCACACTATGTGGCTGCTTTTGCCAACTCACCTGAAAGCAATATTGTCGCTAAAGTAGACACCCGTGCCGGATGGGGCGCTGGAGCCGCTGGGTCCGGTGGTGCCCACATTGTCGTTGCTGGGGAAAACCACGCGGGGACTGCGCGACGATTTGTAGGGGAAATAGCGGCTCTTGCGCGAGCTCTGATAGTCCCCGGGCGCCACATACTCATTGAAGGCCTTCTGCGACCCGAACTGACGCATGGGACTGGGTCCGGTGCGGAATTCCGTGTCGCCGAAATAGAGTCCGCGCTGCAAGCGACCTGGCAGTGCGGTAATGGGTCCATTGATGTCTCCAAACTTGGTCACATCGTCGCGATAAAGCTTACCAGCTGCCACGGCTGCGTTCAGAGTATGTGGTTTCGAGTTGGCCACCAAACCGGGAAACTCAAAGCTGGACGGCGAGACGTCCGAGTCGAAGTACAGCTGACGCGTGTGACGCGATTCGTGATCATATTGTGTGGGCGTGGCATCCTCGGTGAAGGGCAAGCCACCACCACCTCCGCCACCGCCAGCCGCGCTGCTCTCCTCGAAGATGGGGCTATCTTCGCGATAGCCCTGTGGATAGAAGGGATTTGCCGGCTTCAAACTGTAGCTGGGAAACTGGAAGCCCACACGACGGCTCGTGTGCTCCGGCTCGGCGTACTCCAGTTTGTCCGTGGTGCTAGCTGCAGGGACCAGATCACTGCGCTCAGTGCGCACCGTTTGCGATTGCAGCTGCTCAGCCGCTTGGGCTGCCAGCTCGGCGCCAAATTCATGGGCCACCGCAGCAATGCCCTCGACCGGGGGGCCCAGGGCGGAGAGCGTCGCATTGTGACTGGGTCGCAGCTGCAGCAGCGAGGCTGGACTGCTAGCCTCGCCCTCCGTTTGCAACGGGATGTACATGTAGTTGCGTCGGCGTCCCTGGCGCGTTACGTTCTCCGGCAGCGTGGGCACCAGCTGCTTGGGTATGGTGATCAGTTCGCTCTGTGGCAGCTCCACACTGGGCGCCGGTATGATCTCGACATCGGAGCGTCGCTGTGCGGTGGCAGCAGCAGTTGCAGCTGCATTTGATTGCCGCGCCGTGCGATAGGAGCCAAAGGATTGCACGAGGCTGCCATCGTTTCGCTGTCGCAGATCCTTAAAGCTGATGTCGTCCTGCTGACTGAAGGTCTGGTAGGGCGCATAGAGATTCCGGGCAGTGGGCGCGGCAGTAGCTGCAGCCGTTCCTGTGTGGGTGGCAAAGGCAGCGGTAGTTTGCCACGGGGCCAGCTGCTGGCCCGCTAGCAGCGCTGCCGTCGATGCCGTTGAGCTTTGCGCGCCGCCAATCGCCTGAACTTGACCGGCATAAAGCAGGCAGCTAATGAGCAGGCTCAGCTGCCAGGGGCAACTGTTGCTGTTGCGATTGCTGTTGCTGGTTTTGGTTTTGGTGTTGTGTTGGTGTTTGGCCACTAACATCTTACATTGAGCGGGGATGAGCTGGTGGTGGTATGGTGTGGTGGTGATGTGGTGCTTGTTGGTGGTAATGACACTGCGCCCAATTAAGGTGCAGCTGCGCAACTTCCTGCTTGTGTTGCCGGTGCAGTTGCAACTGTTGTTGTTATGGCGATTTTGAACTTGAAGCCAATTGCTGGCCCGTTTCGCTTTTCTTCTTCTGTTGTTGTTGGTGTTGTTGTTGTTGCTCGCAGCTGCTGCGTGCCGCGTTCATTGATCCCCGCTCCACTGGTTTCTTTCGCCTCTTGTTGTTGTTGTTTTATTTATTTTATTTTTTTTGGCTTTGGGGATTTTCCGGCGCCCGACGCTGTGTTACAATTCAGTTGAAGGAGCTGCTGCCGCTACCGCTGGCAATTGATTTTCGATTTTGTGCCTGCCGCGAATATCTCGTGTGGCGGGTTTCAGCTGTTGGTGCGGTTATTGGACTCCTGCTTGCCTGCAGCTCTGCCGGCAATCTATGTACGTATGAGTGTGCTCGTGTGTATGTGTGTGTGTTTTGCTGCTCCAATGGCAATTATGGCAATTGCTGTTGACGCTTCAACAGCCTACGTTTCATGTGGTTGCATTCATGACGGCTGCTGGCTCTGGCTGATGATCTTGCAACAAGAAAGAGAGGAGACAACAGCAGCAACGTTGGCCACAAATTACTTCCTTAATTGCCTGCAAGAAGAAGAGAGAAAGAAACGTAAATATATATATATATAGAAAACGGACTGGCATTTTGGCCATTAAATTGCCACAAGCATGACATTAAATTGTGGGTGTGTTATGGGCAGCAGATAGACGTACAGGTGAGGCAGCTTTGTGGGCGTGTCAGACCATTAGCCACAGCCTAAACGCTCAACATTAGCTTTCATCTGGCGGCTTTAATCAACGATTTGCGCATTAAACCGACAACAAATTAATTGCAAATTACCAATTTACGCTGCTGATGCTAATGCTGATGCCGCAGCCGCAGTAGCATCACTCGTTTCCTCGGTCACAAACCGCAGCAGCAGTAGCAGCAGTGGCAGCAGCTGACTTTTGGCAACAACTTTGCCAAACCAGTTAACAAAATAAAAGTCGCTGCACAACTGGAAAGCGGCAAAATTTTTGCTTTTATTTAGTTTTTTTGTTTTGTTTTTCGTTTTTTTTTTTTCATTTTCGTGTTTTGAAAAGTTATTTTTACGTTTAACGATAGAAGGAAATGAATGACTGCAATGAAAAGTGCAATAAAAGCAAAGCCAAGCGGCAATCGCAGCCAATGCGCTTTAATGGAAAGTCCATGGCATTTACATAAATTTGAGCAGCTTAACCACATGAGCCCCCCATGCATAAATAATTGCCAAATTTTAAATTGTGCTTCCACATGAAATTCGTTTTACAATGCTTGTTGAATCAAATTTGAAGCAAATGCAATTTTTATGCGCAATAAATCAAATTAATTAATGGCAACATTTAATGAAACTAAATGCTATTTAATGTATTTTGTAATTGTTTCATGTTTGAGGTTTGTAATTATCAATTTTCATTTATTTTCCTATTTAAAACAATAAAAAATATTTCAGACAAGACTGCGAGTACTTCCCATACAAATACAAATACTAGCTATTAAATAGCTATTAAAATAGTTAATAAAATACAATTGCCAAAGATATTTACTGATAACTATATAATCAATGAATATCATGCACATAGTTTTATATATTTTTTCTTGTATGTGTAATTGTATATAAAATATATACAAAATATTATATATTTTTATTTAGTTTTTGCATTTTCTTGAAATAATTTATTTAATAATATATATTTTTCTTTCTCATATACTCTTGTTGGTATTAACATGAAACACCCAAATATTTAAGCTTGTCATTTAAAAAATTTGTTAAGTATAATATAAAGCATGAAATCTGTGATTTTTTGAGAATTTTATGAAAATTCTATTATACAAAATTTTTGTCAATATATTATAATATAGGAGATAAATATAATATAATTTTTTACGACAGAAGAAAAAATGTTAAGAATTATGTATAGGAGTATAAATTAATATTAGTAGTCATATATAATTTTTAAATATTTTGTACATATTACAATTTTTTTTTTAATATAAAAAATTTTAATTTGTAATTTTGAACTAAGAAAAATTAAAAAATTAATTGATTAAGAAACTAACTGGAAGTACAGCCATCTACTTCTACAGCCATCTACTTCTAAGATTATATTATACCAACTAAAACCTACAGAGCATCATGTAGTCGCCTTGCTTGGGCTGCAGCGTTCTTTGCTGTTGTTGCTGTGTGGTCACTGAAGCAGCAAAGACAAAGCAGCAACAGCAACACCAACAAAGTCAGCTTTGAAAGTAAGAGTTGGCAACTTTTTGCGCTCAGCTGCGCTGCGCTGCAGTCGTCGCTGCCAGCGAATTTTCACTTTCATTTCGAGTTCAAGCACCACGCGAACAGCTGTTGTTGTTGTTGCTGCAGCAGCAGTTGCCGTAGGCTGCTGCGCAGCTAAAAGCTTCCTCTGGCGGGGGCGTACAAACTTGACATTTTGAACTTGATTTCAAGCCAAGAGATTTTCCATAGAGTCGTGTCTGTGTCAGAGAGTAAACTCTGCAGGCGAAGAAGACACTGGGAGTCAGCAAATGTCAACAGGAAGCATTGAACGAAACGTGACTAGACGTTAGCTATTTACTTCCCCAATGTACGTGCAGCTCAGGCAGCCATAAAGATCGTTTTGCATAATATTTTAACACGTTGGGCTGCTGCGCCTGCCGACTGCTGCTAATAGATTTTTTCGATTATGAAATCTGCAAAGACTGATAACTGGTTTGTCAGCGTGCCGCAAAGTAAACAGATATATGAGTATAATATATATATACATAGATAGAGTATAACTATATATATATACAGTTGCGAAATTGACACAGCAATTTGAGCAGCACGATTTTATGCACATTTCGTGTGATGTAATCTGACGAAAAATCAAAAACAAAAATTAACCAACAGTGTTGGAAAAACATATGCAAAAAAAAAAAAAAACGAAGAAGAAGCAGCAGCAGATAAAGAAATGCCAAAAGCCACGCTTGAGCAATACGAGTGGCCAAAATTGATAAAAAGTTATGTAAAAAATAAAATGCGTTCAAAATGCCCACAGCAGCTGCTTGATGATCATGATCATCATCATCATCGGGTGATGCCTCATTATGAGCAACATGTTGCTGCCGCATCAGCAATTATTGCAACGGCCTTGTGAAGGACGCCGGAAACTGGCTTAACTTCTTTTTGCGTCTCTCTCTAGCTCACTCTCTCTCTCTCTCTTTCTCTTATTTATATATGTATATTTTATTCGTTGTTTGCCTTTCGCTGTGCTCTTTCTTTTGTTATTTTCTTTACACACTTCTGCTGCACGCATAATTCACATTCATTTTTGTTGCTTCTGCTTCTTCTTTGGCTTTTAATGTCTGACAGTTTATTTGTTTTAATTAACAATTGTTCGCGGCTGCTCCTCTTTTATTTGAGGTTGCTTTTTTGGCTTTTTATTGCGCCCTTCTTTTGTTTTTTGTTTCAGCTGCTTTTTTTTGCCGTTTTATCTACATGTGCACTTTGTTTTAGTTTTGCGCGCTGCCTAGTGAAAGTTGCTCTTGTTGTTGTTGATGTTGTTTTTGTTGCAAACAATGCGTTGCTCGTTGTTCGTTGTTTGCTACGTTTCGTTTATTTGCTGCTGCTGCTGCAAACGAGCAATTTTTGTATATATAATTTTGTATTTTTCGTGTATTTTTCTTTTCGTAATTGAGATAAATGCATTTTAAATGCGCAGCAGCAGCAGCAACAGTTGCCGAAGATGCGGATACAACGCATTGCGTATACGCAGCGTTGCGCGCACACTGCGTGCGTCTGTTCAACTCTTCAACTTTTCAGCTCTTTTCCACGCATAATTTAAAAGCAAATGAATTTCGTTTGCATAAAATATATAAAAGTTAAGATAAAACAATGCCTAATGCACAAAATCACAAATTGATGACAACAATGGCAGCAGCAGCAGCAACAACAACGAAAATGAAAATAAACAAAAAAAAAATGTTGCCTGTCGTTGTCATTTGTCATTTGTTGTCGTTCGTTATCGTTGCTGTTGCATCTGCTCGTTTGTGCCGCTGACGAGTTGCGCATAAATAAATGTCAGCCTATGATTCATTTAATGCATGCATTTGCACAAATGCTTAAATTACAGCATTGCTCAAATGAATTTCAAACTCCAACTTTTTACTGTATGTAAAAAGTTTGAGATTTATTTGGAAGTTAATCAAGAAAAGTGTTGGAAAATTTAACTGACCAATTAAACAAATTGGAGTTGGGTTTGGATAAACTAAAGACTATTTAAGTGCTGCTTTAGCTTAAGCTTGTTGGGAGTGACGCTAAATTTTTGCAGTTGACTTAAGCCTCAGAGCTCGACTCTTGAGTTTTTCGGTAATTGCTCAGGCTAACAGAAGATTTCGCCCTTAGTTGTAAATTTAATCTTGAAATAATGTCAAATACACATCGCTGTTTTATTAATATAATCAAAATCGAGTAAGATTTTATAATATAACTTTTAATCTAATCTTAAGCTAATAAAATAGAATTTAATTAATTTAAGCTAACAAAATACATTTTAATTAATTTGAAATATAATTTTTCGTAGCGGAAATTTATAGATAAAATTTAAAAAATATATATAAATATTAATATACATTCAACAATAAACCTTCATAACTCAATCTTGCCCCATTTCATTCTATTTCTCTTTCCACCTCAGTGAACGCAAATTTCTTTTCGCACCACAACTTGTTTGTCCACTTTTGTTTCCAGTGTACTCACTTCAAACAAACTCGCTTTTAAAATAAACAACAATTTAAGCAAAGCTGTGCCAATTATTTGAATTGCTACCAATTGTTCAATTGGCAATTGTTTGGCCAACGGCGAAAAGGTCAAAACGTTTGGATTTAACCACAAGCGCAAGCTGAAGTCAAGTGGGTCAGCGGCTCAAGCTGCTGGCTGAACTCTAAACAAAGGCGCGCATCGTATGAAAATTGGTGTCATGCCATTGGCACATATTTGGCCTGGCCAAAACGCAAACAACTGGAAAGCCGAAAACCTTAGCTATTGGGTAAGGTAAGTGCTGTTGGCAAGAGAGTTCCAATTGGAAACCGGGCCCGAGCGCACGCTCGCTGGTTGCCACACGGCCCAGAGACGCATAATCAATAGAAATGCAGCTGGGCCAGGGCTGGGCGAGGCAGGCGGGAGCTGTGTTGTGGTGGGTTTTGAAGCGTTAATTAATATTCAATACACGCGCTGCGCAATTGTTATGAATGTGTGAAGTCAACACCGGCAGCAAAAAGCGCTCAGAAGCGCTGGCAACAACAACAGCAGCAGCAGACCAAGCATTGCATGTTAATCAAAGCAACAGTTTTATACATATTGATAACGATTATATAATTAGCTGTGGGCCACTTGGCGTATGAGCAATATTCATTAAACTCTTGCACATTTGATATGTGGGGCCGCCCCCCTTTTGCAACTTTTTGGCGCATTAGATAAGCGCCATTAAAAATTTTATAACAATATTTTCTTCTATATTTATCAAAAGATGTTTTTTTTTTTTTCTTTTTTGCCTCACGCTAATGACTCGTGCAAATCGAGGCTATCGACTCGCTGCCTAGCGACCGGTCAGCAACCGCAAAAAGCTGCTATAAACTAGACTACATCTGCACATGCTAAACACTCAAGATTCACAGAAAAAATCTATAAAAATAAATAATAAAAAAAAAAAACAAATTACAGTAGCTCGCGTCCAATTAACAGTGGAAATGAATGCATAATCGATTGCGCTGGTTAAAGTGGATGCGCATTAAGAAATCATTTGCATTTCTCGATTGCTTTACATAAGACCCCAAAAAAGAGTTGGAGACAGAAAGAAAAAAAGATTGTGGCGCCAATCAAAAATTTATAATTTACATAAACAAAAAAAAAAAAAAAACAAATTAAAATAAAAGCAACGACTGGCAAGAAATCCATTGCCATGGTCACAATTTGGCGGAACTTGTTTCTCGTATGCACGGCGACAACAACAGCGATAATAATAATAATAAAAATAACAACATTAGCAGCAGCAACAATCCCAAATTGGGTTTATTACCAGATGATAGGTGGAAAAGGTTTTCGGCCTGAAAAAAAAAAACAAACCTTAACCGGATTTTCAATTTCTGGGCGCCAGCGAAAAACGAAAGCAACTGGGTATTAAATCGACTTATGAGTGAGTTGGCTATGAAGTACCCTGTTGGGACTTAGTCTGAAGAATTAATTAAAATTATTTTTATTTATTTATAATGGTTAAATAAATTCGAAAATAATAAAAATAATATTAAAGAAAAATAAGCTTGCTCATCTGAGCACCAAACCCAATAAGATCTTAAAATATGCATACAACCCTTTTAACTCCAAAACAGGGTATTGGATGTCGTCTTAAATTAAGTAATTTGTGTCAGACAGTAGTTCGACTGCAAGGAAAGTTCTCAAGTTTGCGCCTTAAGTCTTTCGTAACCCGAGTAGCAGCTGACAACAACAAGAGAAGCAGCAGCAACAGCAGCAGCATCATCAGTCGCCGCAACGCAGCAATTCAATATATAACATGCTCTAAAGAGCATGCAGAGCAATACGAGTTTCTCCGCTTATGCAATAGCAAAGCCCTAAATAAGAAAAAAAAACGTATAAAATAAAACCACTTCAGGAAAACAAAAAAAAAAAACAACGCAAAAGAAAAGAAAGAAAAGAGATGTTACCAAAAAATAAAAAAAACAACGATTTCGATGGCGTTGGCGGCGCTGTGCTGATAATGAAGTTCATGTCATATGTAACGCAAACAAACCATATACACAGATACATATATATACTGATTTAAGCATATGTATTTAGTGTGCACAAAAGCTTTGAGTGGGCTATAAAAACGTTGCCAAATAATTTTTTGGGGCCGTCTTTTGGTCGAAGCAAAATTTGGGTTAACTTTTTTTCTGTTTTGTTGCTGCGTCTCTTTTGCCCTTTTTTCAACGCACTTTTATTTATGTTTTCCTGTTTTGTTTTTGTGTATTTTATTTTTTATTTCTTTTCTTTTTGGTTTTTGCATATAAGTTTTTTTTTTTTTTTTTTTTGAAGGCAACTTGACATGGTTTGTTTGTTTGTTTGTAGTCGGTTTTATTTATTATTCAATGCACGCTCTTCTTGCAAATGTTTATTATATAACAATTAACAAGTTAAGGAGCTGTTGAAATATTATTTATTGAATAATATTTAACAAGTGTGGAGCAGCAAGTGGCTCGGCTATATATTAATCAGGCTATATATATAACTGTAAATATAAATTTGGTGATATTTTGTGTGCAAATGAGTTGAAAATATAAAAATTGACATAAATGGAACGATTTGTTGAATGTGAGTAGAAATTTGGTTTGCTTGACCACGAAAATGGCTAAGAAGGTGATAATTATGAATATGGTAAAGCAGTTTGAAATAGGTTTATGAGTTTTGTTGAATATATTAATTAAAATTCAAATTTAGTTGGCCTGATTTAAGCAGAGATTAAATGAAAGTGTATAAATTATACACTAATTTCAAGTCTTTAAAAACAATGTAAACTTAATTGTTGAGAGAAACTGAAGTCTGCTATTTGTAACACATGTTAATATTTCTGCATTAAATATGAAATTTTTATATTTATTTTGTCGTCATAAAACCACATATTGCATATAATTGCAATTCAACTATAATTTTTTAGTATAGAAATAAATCTAATTAAATTTGTATTTGAATCTATAATCAATAATATATGTATATATCTATATTGATATAAATACTATACATACATATTTTACTATAGATGTTTTATTTATTATAAAATACATAATTACTACGTCACTCTATATATTTACGTACATTGTCTTTATATACATATATCTATATATACAATAATCTTCATATCATTATCTATATATACATACTATAATGTGCCTCCTCTATACAAGCCATTTATTAATACATTCTATCCACTCATACACCATACAGTTATACTTATTTATATATTACACTCTGCTATATGCTCCTCTATAATTCTACTCCACTCAACTACTCTCTACTATACTGTCATCTATAGCATATTGCTCTACCATAATCGAACTCTGTCAACCTTGAAGGCTTCGTCTGCTATTATACTATTCTACTCTGCATCAACTCTGCCAACGATTTTCAACACTATAGTCTCCTGCACTATGCTCTATTATTCCGCTCTAATTTGTCTTCATCAAACTTGAAGACGACTTCCACATACCAACTCTGTCAATCATTAAGCCAAACTGCAGGCTTGTCTGCATTTGTCAGCTCTAACATAGACTTTTCTGGCACCTCTGTGACTAGCCCAATCTGTTGACACAAAAATCCATTAATCATGCTGTCAGATTCCAAACTGAAATGTTTTCATTTTATATTTGCTCCATTAGAGTCTACAAACTTCTTTTGCGTTTTTACCAGCTCATTTTAGAAATAATTCAAATAACTGGTATTTTTTGCTCAACCGCAGCTCAAATAGCTTTATTTTGCTCTAAATTCACATTTGCTTAGTCCAACTTTATGCCTAGCTTAAGCTAAAATATTCGCATGACTTTCCACATGTGGCAAGAGATCGCCATGTTTACGCGTTACATATAGCAGTTAGTTAGTTAGTTAGTTACTAACTCTGTGTGTGTGCCTTGTCTATGGTGTGTGGCTACGACTGTGGCTATGTATATTGCAAGATTTATTAGATAATGACGCTTTAGTTATTTCTTTTCTTTAATATTGTTTTCATTTTGCTTGCTGTGGTTCGTGCGTTGTTGCAATTTGAATGATTTAATCGTCGTCGCGGCGATTGCTAATAAATGTTGATTGAATGTGAAATTTATGAACATTTGATTAGTCTCTTCGAGTGTGGCAAGACTTTATTATTAATACCAATAATGGAGTCTTACCCAACGTTTCTTTCTCTCTATCGATTTTTGTGCTTTTCAATTTTCAATTGCAGAATTAATCCAAATTGCGTTTTAACAGCTTGTTGTTGACTTTTGTTTAGCTATAAAAATTAAAGCACACTTTAGATATATTTGATGCAAATTGCTTGCCAATTTATTTGTTTATAAATAAATAAATTTAAATTTATTATTTTTGGCTTGGATTAGCTTGGCTGCATGTTGTGTTGCCGTTGCGCTGCAATTTACTGGACTGGCTATATATCTGTCTATATAATGCGGCTATAATCATAGCAAATGGCTGAGAAATCGAGCGCTGCTACAAAATAGCAAACAGATTGCGTTTGCGAGCGCAGACTCCAATTGCAAAATCAAATCACTTTCACTGTCAGCCGCGCAGCCGCAACGAAAACGAAATTGCAACTCACAAACAACACAGCATCAGCAGCAGCGGCAATAACAACAGCAACAACAACAACAACATCAGCTATAGCTACAATCCAATACAATCCAATCCAATTCAATTTTAATTTCAATTCCAATACGTAGCACTCGATTGCACTCGACTCTCCACTCTTATCGATAAACACACTCAATTTAGCAATTGTTATTTGGCTTTTTATTTAGCTTGATTCCCGCTTTCATATGCTCCGTTTTGCATGTCCTTTGATCCAACACACACACTCAGTAGCAGCCAAACACTTACGTTTTGCGCGCGTCTTGCGAAACGTCGAACCGAACGAGCTAACGATACGAAACGAGCTTTTGCTAAGCTTTTTGCTTTTTTAATATGTTTTATATGTGTCTTCAGAGGCGAGCGCGCACACGACCTTCTTCAGCGACGTCTCACAGAAGTCTGAACGCAGCCGCAGTCGCTAAAGCTGAGCGAAGCTGCAGCAAAAGTTTAACAACTGCGCAGTCGCGGCTGTTGCTGCCTCTTCCTGCTCTGCTGAGCGTTTTTTTTTTTTTTTTTTTTTTTTGGCTAAAGCAAAGCAGTGGAAGAAACAGCTGTCGCTGTCGCTGTCGTTCGGGCTTTCGTTGAGGCTTTCGGCTGCGTTGGCGATGAGGCAACAATCAAAATGCACAGACAGTGTAAAAGCTACGAAAGGGGACGACGCAGCTGAAGAGCGTATGTATGTACACATAAATACATTAAAAGTCTGTAACAGCCAGCGCTTTGTACAAATACTTATAAAAAAAATTATGTTTATATATATTTACTTATTGCTTAATGCCGGCTCAGACTGCCGGCAGCGCCCGCACCTCCCATAGTGCCCCACGCAGCTCTGTTCAAGACTCGAGATACAGGCGCCCATTTCGTAAGCTGTAATTATGTTATGAAGCAGTCGTAAGGCATCATTGGACGCCATGGTCAATAGTAACTACGCGAGCGCTATTCAGTATTTAACTAGCTTTTATATCATTTTCCAACTGTCCAGCCATGACAAACGCCAATTAAACATATTCGGACGGCACACAAAAAAAAAGCAAAAAGAAGCAGAACTACATAAGCATCGACATGTTTTAATGCCTTTTGACAGACTGTGACATGTCTGTGACTTGACTTTGACAGCTAATTGCAGCTAGGCGCGTCGAAATGCGATTGAAATGTAAACGGGCCTCGTCACAAAATAAAGAAGAAGCAGACAGAAACGTGAACTCTTTCACGAGGGTATTTGACCAGCGAACGTAATGATAATTTCAGTTGGAGAATTGTCGTGCGCGACATTAGAGCAAAGTCATGAAAATAAACAGTGAGGCGAAGGCAATTAGCATAATTTTGTTGTTTTTGATCAAGAATTGCTTAGGGTGAATATGAAATCTCGTTGTTATATTTTTATAAGTGATTATCAGTGTGACAAAAGAATTGTACCTATTATTCAAGACATTGAGTGTATTGGTGAGCTAAATAATATTATATAATATAATATCAATAATATTATATTAGTTAATCTTTCGTCTCTGAACTGAAACTGTCTTAGTAGAGCTTATACTTATTTTACACAGAAGTTTTCCACTCTATAAAACTTATTTTAGCCTTAAACTTTACGCTTCATCTGTGCGTCTCAGCTGACCCTCACATAAATCCATAAACTCATCCAATATTGAGCACTTATCAGGTTAATAGTAATACAAAATTAATGCGCGGCAAAGAAAACCACAACAAGAGTTCACCCATGAGCTCAAAACACTAGAGCGTTCACTGTTAAAACGAAAGACTTAGGCAACGAACTTGCGCAACGATTCAACGTCAAGGCTGCGCCAAAGGAGCCTTGATCTCGACAGTCAACGGGCCGAGGGAAACTCCCAAAAAAGCGGTTGACAAAAAAATAAAGCGGACACGCAGTGCACACAGAGAGAGCAAGATATATATAGAGAGAGAGACAGAGACTCTTACACATTCACGCATGTATGGCATGGCCTTTGGAAAATCAATGCGAATGTAGTCGAAAGACCGTGGCGACAACAGCATCCGTTGCCAACATATTCAGATGAATCATCGCAGCGATTTCTTCTATTTTGATTGTTGTTATGTTTGTGCAGCTGAAGAGTTGGTGAGTTGGTTGGAAGTTGTTGTTGTTGTTGCTGCTGTTAACTCCCTTGTTATTGGCGCGCGTAAAGTCCACTTTGCTCTTATTTCAACGAATTGAAAGTGAAAGGAGCAGCCAGCAGCTCATTTCTATAACTGAAGCTGAGCAAATGTAGTTGTAGCTGTAGCTCTGACTGGAAACAGACGCCAGCCAGCCAGCCAGCCAGCCAGCATCAGCTACAGCTGGCGGGCATGTGCATTGGCATTGGCGCGGGTGCTGCTGCTGTTGGGGCTGCTGTAGCGGATGCTTGCGACTGTTGGAAAGTGTTTTCAGTGACCTGGGCAAATATTTGCATACAGACGAAACAGCGCTGCCAAACCGCAAACTCGAGCAGCAATTGCTCTTCATTTTTGCCCAGCCTGGCACAATTTTCGCAGCTGCTGGCCATCAGTCATTTGGCTTAGTTTTGCTATTTGTTTGCGCGCAAATTATGAATATTCATTTGGTTGACATTTTATTGGACGCCTTTTGTTTTGCCGTCTTCTGCTTCAGCTTTTTTTCGACCAGCATCTTTTTTGTTGATTTCTTTGTGATATTTACTGTCATTAAATGATGTTGTCATTTATTTCTTTTCTTTGTCAGCCTGCAGTGCAACTTCAGTTGGCTAAGAGTCGGCACATGCAATGAGGAAGTTGGCGGCGTTTGCGCTTCACGTCAAAGGTAAATAAAAATCGATAATTGAAAAAATGGCAACACAAATATTTGCTGCAGCCGATGTAGGGGGCATGCCGAGATTAGCATACATTTTGCTGTATGCACAGTTAGCGTCAAGCTGCAGCAGCTGCATATTCGCATGCGCCCAAAATGATGAGGCAGGAAAATATATTCGCACATGCTTCATTTACGTGTGTATCTGTGCGCCGCACCACAAGCTCTCCAAGTGTATGTCTGTGTGCGAATGCCATCATCACTTTCACCCAGAGGTGATATAATGAACTACCGGCCTGGCTGACTGGCTGGCTGTCCGGCCTGCTCTGTAAGCTAAAACCAACGCAGTGCAAAAATCGCAGCTGCTGCAAGATGCGCTATATAATTGTTGTTTTTTTTTTCTGTTTTAGTTGCTTTTAAGTGTTATTGTCGCACAGCTAGCTGAAAGCCCCAGCTCGTGAAGGCATTTAGCGTGGCTTACATAGAATTGGGTATTCTAAGTTTCAATATCAAGTTCGTGCCTTCAGTCTGTTGTTTGCCGGTTGCTATCAGTTAGCACCAGCTCGCGCTTGTCGCTTTAGTTTTAATTCGATTAGCGCTATTTAACAAATTGTGTTAATTGTTTATTAATTGCATAAATATTTGAAAATCTAACGAAAAAAATAAAACCACAAAAAATAACACCGGATATGGAAATCGGATGTGTCTTTCTGGCATATAGATGTTAGATTGGAATATTGAAAACTTTCCGCGTTCTTGAATGAATATTGTAAGGCATGTTAATACATTGAGAAAAATTTAAATATTTGATATTGAAATATAAAAAAAATTTAAAGTATTTTAATTAAACAAAATTGTCCAAAATATTCACAATAGATACTTTTTTTTTATTATTCATAAAACATTTTTTTATATAAATAATATTAATATTTGAAATTATATATATATATATATATATATATATATATATATATATATGAAAAGCCCTTCAGCTCATATAACATATTAACAGCAACATCAATATTACAACTCCTCTTTTTGGCTCAGTGTACACGCATTGTCAATAGGCACGTGCCATAAGGCAAACTTAGCCAGAAACTTTTTGCGACCCAGCGGCAATTAGTGGGCTTTTGATAGATCTTTGCAAGCAACAATAAATACGGTAAGAAAAAAACCAAAAAGGGGAAAAAATGTCTATACATGAAAACAAATCGAGATCGTGAAATATGGAAGCGCATATGACAGCTGGCAGTGAGGCAGTCATAAATCAATTTCGACGCCGGCAGAGCAAAGGTGTCAACCAGTTCGAGTTTGGAGCTCGGAGTCTGTGCCATGCCGTGTTTTGTCGGGATTGCCAAATACCGCAGCCCACAGACAATCGAGCAGCGGCTTATGGAAATGAATATGTGAAAAGCTAAAAGCCGTTTAGATTTTTGTTACCACTGTCTTTAAGCATTTTATTTTCTCTCTCTCTCTCTCTCTCTCTCTCTATTACTCTTCAGTTTTTTTTTTTTTTTTTTTTTGGCTAATTACACAATTGTCTATGCAAGAGCTGAGGCGACATATTTATGTTTTGATGGAGAAGCGAGGGAGGGCGGAGGAGTAGGAGGAAGCCGTAGGCTTATACAATTCGACAGACGACAGATCGAACGGGGCATGCGTAACCGAGGGTGTTTTTTTGTGTTCAGCGAAATGAGCTTTATGAGAGTCTCTTACAATGCCTCTTGTACATAGATTGCATGAGTAAATATGTATGTAGCAGACAAAACACGCGCATGAAGAAAACTATTTCTTTGTGCACGCCAGAGACGTGTTCCTCTTAAGTCTGCGCCGTTTGTTGCCTGCAGTTGATTACCTTTTGGGGTCTTTAGCCAGGCAACTTGAATTGCAATTTGTGGAAATTTGATTGTCAAAATGAAAGATGACGACAAGATTTGAAGCGAATCGTATATATAATTTGCACATTAGTGTGCAGCTGCCTTGCAGCAGCAGGGCTTCACTTTAGTGTGAGCTTTGGGCAATTGGGAAATGCGCTGTTGCCTCAACATTTAACCATTTCGTTAGTTGACCTAGAAAATGAGCTTCAAAATATAGTTGACAGCAATGCGTCGTGTCGTAAGCTTAACAGCTGGCTAACAATAAAGAGGCAAATTGGTAAACAAATTGGCCCGCTTTTCGCAATGGCTGTGTAACTGTGACTATGATTGTGGCTCTGGCTCTGGCTATAACTGTGGCTTTGGCTCTGGCTATGGCATCGAGCCAGGAAATTTACGCTATGGCCTATTAAAAGGTAATTTCAAAGCTCAAGCACTTTTGACTTTCATTGCTTTTTGCTCAGTAGGCGCAACAAATCGAAACAACTATTTTTTTATGATTATTATAATGATTAAGTTGCGAATTATAAGTAAAACATTCAAAAGATTTCCTCATTTTACACCGTTCACCTCATCAATCAGCCAGTTAGACAACAGATCTGTCTTCAGACCGTTACAAATAGAAGTGCCAGCAATTTTATTTAAATTTCGTAATGCAGCAGCGAAAACTTCCTGTCAAAGGTGGTGTCAAAGTGAAGCCTGGTTGAAATGGTATAATTTATTTATGAGACTATGGCTAGCAAGCGTTACTGAAATATGGAGAGAAGTGCCTGAGGCTGTCAAAGCTAAAATAAATGTTAAACTTGCTATCAAAGCTAATGTAAAAAAAAAATAATAATAACTGCAGCACAGTTATAAAGAAAATATATTTCAATATCTACATTATTTACTTATCAAGCATAGCTAAGCCTATCAATTGAAAATTCGATTCATTAGCTCAAATTCTTAAAAACTGAAAGTAAACACGACTATCAATTATCAAATTTCTTAACTGCCCGTCAGAGTCGCTGTCAAAGGTGGCATTTGCAACATAATCAAACTGCAATCAGATTGAATAACTAACAGCCATAAGTAGACAACAGATGATTTGTAATGCTGTCGGGTTATGCCCAAAATATAATTCATTAAACCACAAACACAAATGCAAAACCCACAAAAGGTAAATGAAACGAGCTCCACCGAAAATGAAAGTAAAATTAATTTTATTTTGATATTTTTTTCACCCAACTCTTTATTTTTTGGCAAGTATTGAGCGAGCGAGCGGGCGCGCGCTCTGCTTGGCTTCTTGGCAATTTTTTGGCGATGATGTCAACATAATTTCTCCACCTACACAGCGGGCCAGTTCACTCTCGGTCCCACTGTGACCCCTTCGCATGGCTTTGATTGGGTTAAATTGAAGGCAAGCACGCGCTTATATAACCCGGCCGCAAGCTGTGCTGAAAAATCATTGGCGCGTTCGTGTCTTCAGTCTTTTGTTTCAAGCCATTCGCCATGGCCAGGAAGCCGACATTGAGTGAAATAAATGTCATGATTTGCATTTAATGCTCATCAAAATGAAAGAGCTGACGAAGAACCCATCCCGAAGCTTTCTACTTAATAGAAGTGTAAAAGATTTACAACTAATACAAATTTCACACTAAAGTCCATGATTTACACGCGTCGTAGAGGCGCCCAACTGTAGACAATGCGACAGCCGAAAGTCTTGAGCATTGTGTCTGCCACAAAAAACCAACAAATGAAATGCAACAAATGATAATTATGGGCATTGCTGTATCATTGTGTGTTTTCTTGTTGTTGTTGCTGCTGCTGCTGCTGCTGCTGCTAATAATCATAAAGAAAGGTTAACAAAAAAAAAAAAAAAAAAGCGCCTGCAGTTATTATCTGTTTGTGTGTTTGGAGGCAGCAGCTGCGCCGGGCGCCGTCCAGCGGTGCGTATACATAATCCTCCATTTCATGAGTGTCGAGCGTCTGTGTTTCGCATTCCCCACATATATACGATTGTTATTGCTTTTGTTGGCATCATCACAGCCCGCGTCATAATATACATAATTTCTTAATTGCTTGGGGTCAGCTTTGAGCTGGTTTCTGCCTCTCTCGCTTTTCTTTGTTGACCGCAACGAGCTTCCAGCGGGCGTCCTCAGTTGGGCTCTAATAAATACGCATCTGCTTGGCTGATGCGTAATTTTAATGATGCGCACTTCAATTTCTGTGGCTGTCGCTGCGCAACAAATCTGCAATTTCAAGCCAAAAATGTTTCAAGCGAAGATTTTCAAGCTCAAGTTATGAGGCTAAAGCACGTAAAGCGGTTGCTGAATTAATGAGGCAACGATTTGTTACTGAATTGGTGAGAAAATGCAGCGAAAAACTAAATATTTATAACCAAACATAGCTCAAAGCCCGGGAGTTAATGTCTATATAAACTGAATAGGTTTAGTATATATGAGTACAAAATATATAACAAATGGAATTGAATTGGAAAATATACAAAATAACATACGAATAAAATTAATAATTTAAAAAATATATAAAAAAAAAATCTATTAGAAATGCCAACTCAGCTAATTTTAAAGCCATAGGATTTTTTTCAACAGTCTTTAAAAATATTGTCGTTGTATAATTATAAATAATAAATAACAAATACTAATAATAATAAATAAAAAAAATATATAATAATAATTTAAAAATTTTTTTTAAATATATAAATTTAAAAATTATAATAATAAATTTATATATAAAAAAAATGTGTGCATATATATAAATTTATTTTAAATAATTTAATAATAATATATGCTTCTATCTCCACTCAGTCATATGAGCTTTTCCATCCGCCTTTATAGCAATCTCCCACTCATCATTTACAAAACTTATTTTAAATGTCAAACGCAAACAAATCGCTGCAATTTATGCATTTAGTTCATTAAATCGTGCAAATGAATTCATTTAGCCTAAGCTAAACGCCGCTAAAGTTTTGTTTATTGTTCATTATTTGTCTTACTTTTTTTTTTATTTATTTTTTTTTTTTTGCCCAGCTTTATCTCACACGCTAGAGATACATCTGCATATATGTTAATCCATTCGCAATTGTTTATGCTTACGCCCATTTGTCAGATCGCGGATTATTATTTAGCTCGTCGTCGTCGTCGTCAGTTCATTTCGTTTGGTTTCCTTTTGTGCGAAAGCAGTGAGAAAATATTTGGCTTAAAGTGCGCCGCTTGAATGTGTAAACAAAAAAATTCGCATTGCGAGCGAGATGGCTGCACTGCCAGAGTGAGATGGCGCTAGTTGAGACGAATTTTTGGGTTAATGTTAATGCATTTGTTGATGGCCAGCCGGCAATTTAAAAAAGTTCAACCAAATTGGCTGACAGCCGCATGTAAATTTCATTTAACTTGTTTTCCCTTTTTTCGTCTGTGATTTCTTGTTGTTGTCGGGCATTTTGAGTATTTTGCATAAAGAGGCATTCAGCACAGCCGAATACAGATTGCGACGATGACGACGACGACGATGTAGATGGAGCTGAAGTTCGAGCTGGAGCTCGAGCTGGGTATGAGTATGGGTATGGCGTGGGTGCCTTTCACTCTACTTCAACTTTAGCTACAGCTTGGAAGTTCACGTCCGGCTCCGTGCCATGTCAAAGTTACCAGCAGCAGCAGCAGCCGCAGCAGCTGGAAATAATTTCATTTCATGGCCAAGCTTCGAATGCAATTCGGACGCAATTAGCAGCAGGCGGCACGCAATGCAATCATTTACCCAAAAGCCGCCCACTACAGGCTGAGACAATTGGAAATCGAAATTGAGAGTGAAAGAGTTCGGTATGTAGCCAGGCATATAAATGGGCGACCTTGTTGCAGTTGCGACACAGCGCGTTTCTTCAACTACGTCGCGGCTAATGACCATCGGGTCCAGAATCGCTGACCTTTCAGCAAGTCATATGTGTGGCAAGTGAAGCGTCTCGTCTGAAGTCCGGCTTTGACATAATGCCAAGCCAGCCAGTGGGCAGACACTAATCCCAGCCGAGCAAAAGAAACGGGTGGAGATAGAGGGGGAAAGCAATGCAGACGGATTCGGATGTGGATGTGGCAATCAAGCGTAGAATAAGCCACGCACAAAGCTGCGCTTGGCTGAGCTTCAACTGCTTCAACAGCTGCGACTAAACATTGCGACACTTGAGGGCTGTTCGCCCTAGAGGTTGCACTGCACTGCCCAGCCCCGCTCTGCCTTGGCCCCTTCGACAGTTCAGTTAAAGTGCATTGAAAGCTGCGCAGCTGCCAAATGGCCGGAACAGATTATTCGGCTGACTGACTGACAGCCGCTTGGCAAATGCAAATGCAACCAAATCATAGCCAAATCGAACGTAGCTTATTCGTGGACAAATCTTTTGTGGTAATCGGCTGGGCAACTGGCTAATTGTTCTTGGGCAAGCTTAGAAATTGGTGTTAGCCAAGGCTGCACTGAGAAAAAAGTTTTGGGCTGCACAGATATATAAATATATAAATCTCTCAATTATATAAAATATTTATTTATATATTTTTGAATTTCTATATTTATTTTTATATTTTTCAAACATTTCTTATTTTTACTCAAATTCCCCATTTACATATATTTTGTATTTTACAATTAGTTCACATTTGCACATATAATTTCTCTTCTTTTTTTCTTGCCATTTCTTTAATCTTGATTTATTCTCTTCCCAACAAAAAATCGGTTTACACCCAATTTGAATTTCAAATTTTGCCGCCAGACTCTCATCTATACATTTGTCTCGCTCGCACGCAAAGCTCACAGACAGCTCAGCCGTGTCAGGCATTTACCTTAAAGCAAGCGAGATAACAACAGCATACCGAACTAGTTCATTTTCATTAGATTCACTTGCAGTGCTGCCGAGCACGAACAAAATGTCAGTTATTATTTGAAAATTCAAATATGGTATTTAATAAAAGTTTTTATTGAGTTTCTCAAACAAATGTTTATAAATAGTTTCAATGCGAACATAAAAAGCTGTTCTAAACAACCTCTGCAAGTAAATATTAATATATAATAAGCAATAAATTATATAGTTTTTGTTGAGCGAAACTTACTTTTCTGTGTAGAATTCCAGCCAATCTTAACTTTAGTCTGTTTGTTGTGCGTTTTTAGCCAGTCGACAATAGGCTGATAGTACTCCAAGAGAGCCAAGCTGCTAAGGCCTGTATTTTTGGGCAATATTTTGCCTACAACCTCACGCCAAGGCTTTGTGGAGCCCAGAGACATCATGGCTCTGAAAGATATTTAAAATGTTAATTATAGATTTATAATTTTTTTTCATACTCACTTTAGTTTGTTGCCCACTGCGAAGTTGCCAAAGAAATCGCAGTTGTGCAGCTGTCCACGATGACTGGCCTGTTGGCAGAGCGAGCGGTAGAACTGATAGCCAAGGATTTCCGAAATGAATTTTCTGAGAGGTTATTGAGATAGAGATTAAGATAAAGATTATGATTTTAGTGTTAAAAACTTACTTAGTTTGATAGTTCTGTTCAATGTTTACATAGAATTTGTATGGGAAATCAATGGCGCCTTCTGGCCGATCCGTAGGCGGCTCAATGCCTGCATGCAGCTCCAGCAGTCGCCAATAATGTTTGTTCACCGTATCCATGTCGACGGTGCCGTTCAACAGATCGTGCATAACTTTCGTGTGGACGTAGTAGAGCGGAATATTGAGAACTGTGTGGATGCCCTGAGGGGGAGGCGTTGAGAGGGGTTTTAAGAGATGTGTATTAAAATTGGGGTCAGGAACTCTCTAATATGACGAGAGTTTATGAAATCTCTATTAGTAATTAGGGACTTTCCTTTATGCCTCTTTCTCTCTCCAGTACAGATCAAAGAGAGATAAAGAGTACAACTAGGATAGATCAAGTAGTCCTATTACTACAGAGCAGAGGAACTCTCTCTTATGACTTACCATTCTAAACAATCGATTCATTAGCGTTTGCTCCGTAAACTGCACGCCCTTAGCCAGGCCGCGGCCCGTCAAGTGAGTGGGCGACGAGGCGGAGAGCACCACAGCCTCGCCCACCGGATACTCCAGGTTGTAGGCCTTGAAGTAGTACGAGGGCAGCTGCTTCTTCTGCTCGGCGTAGTAAACGCGAGCCATATGCGCATGGTACTGCATTAGCTTCCTGAAGCTCACCTTCTCGCAGTACATCATGTAGACGTGTGGGGTAAGATCGAAGAGCGAAGGACGACAGTCGTCGTCGGGTCTGTCCTCATTCGGCTCCTTCAGCTGGTTTTTGTGGAACTCGGTGCTCAGCGGTGGGAAGCCCAGCGAGGTGTAGAAGCGCTCGGATTCGTTGACGAGCGCTTTGGCGCCCAGATGCTTGACGAAGTCATCGTACTGGGGCAGCGCCTTGCGCGGGAAGTAGGATTCAATGATGCTGCCCTCTTCCCAGGCCTGCTCGAGTACCTGCTGGAATAGGTGGTCCGGTATGGGTCCATTGGCGCTAACCACGTCGCTGCCGTACTTCTTGTGCAGCTCTTGGCGCACGAAGGCATGCAGCTGCTGGTAGGCGGGCTTCAGCTCGGCCAGGGCCTGCTCCATCTGCTGGAGCATTTCCTGACTGTCGTAGCGGTACCACAGCTGATGCACAGGAATCTCCAGTATCTGGGCGGCCTTCTGGTAGGACTGCACAATCGTGTAAAAGTTGACGGAGGCCCAGATTTGGTTCTTGTCCCGCCACGTCTCCCAGTAGTACTTGAGCTCGTCCACGTCGTTGCTCCGCTGCACAATCTTCTGGATATCCGGGTAGTAGGCCAGCGGGCTGTCATCCTCGTTGGGCATCTTGGCGCCGCCAAGATACGGATCAATGTCCTTGTCCGTGGACATCTTCTGTAACGCTGCCAGATTCATTTGCACTGAGGAGAAGTAGTCCTCGCCGAGCACAAACAGATCGCCCACTTTGCGCAGCTCCTGCAGCGCCAGCTTCAGCTCCGCATCACGCACCTTCCCCAGATCGAAGTTGCTTGCCTCGCGCGAGATCCCGACCAGTTCGTCTGCTATGCGCTTCACATTGGTCAGCTTGGAGAAGAGCGCCTCGAAATCCTCCTCGTTGTTGGCTGAGTACGTCTCGGAGGCGATCTCATTGTAGAGCTTGAAGTAGCGCTCACTCGACTGATCTATGAACGTCTTGGCTTGACGATCGTAGTTTGACTTGACGGCAGCTGCCGACAACTAGGGTCGGAGAGAGGGGAGAGAGAGTGAGAGTGAGAGAGGTAGAATAGAACAAAGTTAGCTCAGCTTGTCTGTGTGTATATACCCTAAGCAGTAGTTGAACTGGGTATATTAGTTCATGTGGACTTTCGTAAATCTTTGAAATCTTAAGTGCCACAGCAAGTGCCTATACACCAAGCTTAAGGCAAATAGAAAAAGATGCCAAACTTGGCTTACGCCCGATCATAAAATTTGTTTAGGGTATATAGGTTTAATGGACTATCTGTTTAACACTGTGAACTATTGTAATTGTTGTTTTAGCATATCAGGGCTATAGGAACAAGCGTCTTTAGTTAAGTAAGATCTATGCCCTAAATCGAAGCTGATAAGGAGTATATTGACGTGGTATAGAATCTGTGTTTCTTACTCTATATACTATTTAACAAAATGTATATAAATTCTATTATATTTCTATAAGTAAATCAAAGACTATCAAGAGTCAAGTCAGAGAGAATATTTTGGCTTTAATTGTTGTCTGTTTATATACCCGGATCAGAAACTGATAAAGCATAGATTGGTTGTAATATATGACTAATTATGCATATATCAATGTTCGACGTAGAGCTAAGATTGAGCTGCTTAAGGCATACAAATACCTTGGAAGTCAGCTTGTTAGCTGTAAATATAACCCAAAGTTATATAGATAGGCGATAGGTTAGTGTACTGTCTAGTCTATCACAGAAATCATAAAAATTCGTATAGCTTGCACTCTTGAAACTCTCTTATAAAAAATGAATCTGAAGTTCAAGTTTAAGTTACCAATCGATAATTATCGATTTACAATCATCTCCGTCCAAAATGTTCTTTGATTTTTCAGCAGTTCATCGAGTTTTCACTTTCTAAACACAATTGTTATCTCAAGCTCTACACTGTTTAGCTTTATATATATATATATAATAATAATATATAATCAGATAATTGCGCAGCAATTGCAAAATTTCACTTTGCTTAGAATAAATATTCTTCTTCTTCTTTTCGATTATGCTTACGCCAATGGTTGCTATCAGCAGCAGCAGCATCAGAGCCTGAGCCTTCGCCTGAGCCATCATCTTTAAAGCAAAACTTTGACTTTTGCACCACTGGACGGTGCGTTCACAACTGAGCCACTGAGGCGACAGCCGCTCGATTTTAAGCGTTGAGCATTTGAGATGCGTGAGATGCTGCCTGCTGGCTGCTGTGATCTATCAGCAGCACACGCCGCAGCTGATAAGCGTAATCGCAATCGCAATGCGCGCCTAAGGCCGCCGTCTAGTATTGAGTGAGTGGACTATATAGTGGCAATTGTATTGTTTTCTTTAAATGCCATGATGCGTTTATTATGAGCTCAATCAAGATGCAATATAGCCTATTGCTGGAATTACAAGTAACTTGTCTATATGTATGTGAATATCAGGGTGCAGTGTCGTCGCGTGAAGGTCGTCGGGTGGATATGCTCAATTTAGGCCTGTCGGTTGGCCACGCGGTTCTCGTGGCGAATGCTGACGTCCACGATGCTCATGTTGGGCGTGAGGAAGTTGACCAGGCGATCGGCGCCAGTGCGTGGCAGGCGGTCGAAGGGATAACCCATGGACTGGCGGTCGGGATAGAGGCGATCGCGCACGCCACAGTAGCTGGCAGCATCGCTGCAACGGCCCACCAGCTGCTGATCGATCTGAAAAGCAAAAGGATCTTAGCTCAACTGCCGTTAAATGGTTTAGCTAAGCCAGTCACTCACCCTGTCGTTCTCGTAGTTGGAGACCATGACGAACAGGTCGCAGCGCAGGCCCTCGGGCAGGCCCTTGGCGATGAGCATGTGGTTGGGCCAGCCGCAACCGCAGAAGTTGAACTCGAGCTCCTCGGCGGAGCCAGCTGCCGGACGATTGGCGTCCAGGTTGCGGAAGGTGCGCTCGAAGGGAATCGTCACACTCGACTCTGTCGATCGACGGCGTATGGTGTTTGGTCCGGGGTTGAGGGAGACCACGAACTTGTCCAGCTCCACCATCATCAGGCGCTGCTCGCGCAGCAACATGGGCTGGCCACGCTCGTCGTTCTTCGGGGCCATGAAGATGCGCACATAGCCGAAGCGCTGGGCGCCGCCATCATTGTTCACGTTGATCGTATAGGTGAACGGCAGGTGAGTCAAGTGGGTGAATCGGGCGAAGACATTGCCGCGGGGTGTGAAATCGAAGCCACGGGACAAGTCCATGTCGGACTGCTGCCAGAAGGTGGTCAGCACATTGGGCTGGCCGCCATTGGCTGCCACCTGGACGCCCGTGATGGAGATGCCCGAGTAGTTGAGCTGCGTGTCCGTGTAGGCGGGCAGGCGGGTCTTGTGCTCCTGGAAGATGCGATCAATGTATGCGTGCCACCTGTAGAAGGCCGGATCGCGCATGGCTGTGGACGAGTCGCCCATAACACCAAACGACTCCAGATGCTTGTTGTTCGTGTCATGGGAGTAGGAGATGAAGACGTGGCCGAAGTTGTGCAGATCGCCGTACTGAAATTACAGGGTATACAACTCACTATAGCTGGGTCAATGAGCAGAGGGACGGTTTGGTACTTACCAGAGTGCGATTGGGCGAGAGAATGGAGGACTCTAGTATGTTGCCCAAGATGTCAATGCCTCGGGACTCGGTCAGCTCGATGCGTTGTCCACGCTCCTGCAAATGCCAAATAGCTATAAGAAATTATAACCAAATGGAGCTTCACTTGCTACTCACATCCATGACGAAGCCTTGGTGGATGGCCTCGTAGATGCGATCGCGCCAGCGCTCCAGATCAGACACCTCCAAGTTGATTTGATCCTGCTCGCGATTGAGGTCACCCAGGCGCGTGTTATCGAAACGTGGCGGCCAGGCGCGGCTAGAGACAAGCGAGTCCATCTTGGGGAAGTAGCCCTCGACAATGGGCTCGCGCAAGTTGTTGAAGGGTTGGGTGCGGGCCAGATTGTTGCTGAAGCGCTCCATGTTGTAGCGGGCCATCATCTGCTCGTGCATGTAGTAGAAGAGCTCGCCGCGACGATCTTTGTCCACAATGCTGCGATCGGAGGCCTCGAAGGGGTAGACCAAGTGCCAATGCCAATGGTGGAGATTGACGCCCAAGTCCTCACGGAAATACCACAAGCGATGCTCCGGCTCCAGATCCGAAGCAGTGTAGTCCCGG
The DNA here is from genome assembly GCA_035045555.1 of Drosophila fulvimacula. NCBI lineage: Eukaryota > Metazoa > Arthropoda > Insecta > Diptera > Drosophilidae > Drosophila > Drosophila fulvimacula. The sequence continues at coordinate 5,354,245 of JAWNOX010000191.1, forward strand.
GGTATGACGATGGGCATGCGAGAACCGGGCTGAACCACGAACGACTCCTCACGCAGTTCACGGAACACCTGCGAGTCGACGAAGCGATCGGGGAAGGACTGAGCGAATGAGGGCAGGTCCAGTCCCTGGGTATCGGGCCGATGCAGCAGTGCCACGGACAGCGCATAGTTGAACATCACGGGATTTACACGATCGCGAGCGTAGACCGCCACGCTCTGCAGGTCGTCGACGCTGCGCATGTTCACAAAGATGTCGATGAGGCGGCCAGCGATGCGGCGATGCTTGGGTATGAACAGAGAGAACTGCTCCTCGCGGCCCAGGGACATGGGAATGCGCAGGTCGGGAATCGAGATCTCTCGGACAGGCACACGCTGCTCCACCTTCTCACCGACGCGACTCTGCACCTCGTTGCTGATGGGACGATAGCGATCGGTCAGATAGTTATCGGGCACGTCGAACACGGTCACCTTCTTGCCCTTGTCCATGAAGACGGGCTCGGTGGGGTGCTCGAACAGCAGCAGAAGATTCTTAGTATCAGCCATTGCACAGGAATAGAGAGATAGAGAGAGCTGGAGCTGAAGCTGGAGCTAGTCGAGAGTCTCGGAAGTAGTCGATGTACTAAGCACTTGTTGCACTTTGCAACTGTTGCTATTCCAGAGTTCAGCTCCGCCTTTTATAGCTCCGAACCCAACCTCTCTCTCTCTCCATGCTATCACTAACCACAAACTATGCCCAAAAGAATGCGCTGCGAACCGGCACAGCTTGCGGTGTCCAAAAAATATGGAACTGATAGCAGCTGATAAGGCAACTAGCTGCAGCTGTCCACGGAAAACCGCAAAATTTTTATTATTTTTGTTGTTTTTTAATTTCAAATTTCTAAAATACATTCTTTATTTATTTAGTATATTTTCTTTGGTTTTTTCAGTTTGTTATAATATTATGTTTACACATATATTGAGTGAAATTTGATTATTCATTTGTATGTATATAAATTATCTGTACTATATAATCTTGCTATATATATGCCTGTATATATAGTGTATTGCAACAAATTCTACGCTCGGCGCTTTCGTAAATACATCGATACTAAATAATTATTGAACTACATGCACAATTTAATGATATCTGTATACATATATATTTTGAATTCTTTTTCATTATTTAAGATCAACAACTTGTTTAAATTATATATTTATATAGTTATGCGTATATGCCAGATAGAAGTAATGTTTCCCTAGAATTGCCAAGAATATCAACTGATCAAGTGATCTCTCGTTGTTAATCTCTTATCTCTTTATCCCGTTTTACTCTCTTGGTTATCACTCTCTCAATTAATCTCTTCTCATCTCCCCCCTTCCTCTCTCTCTCTCTCTCTCTATCACTCCCTCCCTTTCTCCCTCTCTCTCTCTATCTGTCTTTCTTTCTCTTTATCTCTTTACCTTTCCTTTTCCCTTTTCATCCCATTCTCTCACCCTCTTTCTTCATATTTTTTCATGGCTTTCTCCCTCTCTCTTTCTTCTGCCTTCTTCTCCTCATAATAATGCATATATAGCCCCTTAGAGATATGGAAAGAGATGAATATCATTTATATATATATATATATAGATGTATATAGATATATATATAATATATATTTTCTAACATAACTGAATAGACAGCTCTATATAATAGTGTATATACAAATGTTGTTTCAGTTGTCTCGTGTTGTTCTTGTTGTTTGTAGTAGTAGTTGTTGTTGTTGTTTTGTTGTTGTAGTGTAAAAGCGTAAGTTCTTGTAAAAAGTATCTTAGAAAAGCCCTTGAATATGTCCTGTGCTCCATTGGTTTGGCCATTTGTATCGAGTTGCATGATATGTTGGTTGTGTTGTATAAGCTCTTAGGATAGAATAAGTTGGGGTTTTTAGTTGTTTGTTTTCGTTTTCTTGTCTTGTCTTGGTTCTTATAGATGAAACAGAAAAGAGACGGAAACACTTGGTACCCAGAACCAGTAAGAAGAGTGAGCATTGTGTCAGTATATGTATATATTATGTTCAATATGCGGTATAAATCTCTTTAATCATATCAAAAATTACATACAAATATATATGTATTTACATAATATATATAAGGTATATAAATATATTGTGCATTACTAACTCAAAGGAAATACTTACAAAAATAGAGACCAAAGTGTAAAATCCATACGAATGCAATTTATGCAAAATATAATCAGTGCCATTTGTACAAAACAACTAAAAACTGTTGTTTCACATTATAAAGTAGATGAAACATATATGCGGAACTAGTTTCATATGTATTATGTATAATGTGGAATGTGTTCCATGTGGCATGTGGCATGTTGCATGTTGCATGTTTCATTTGTGTCCATTGAGTGTAGTGTAAAAAAGTTGTTCATCTTTAGTCACATTGTTGGAGCTGAAGCAAATTCTCTACGATTTGTATACATATATATAAAACGTTTAAATATGATTTGATTCGATTCGATAACTTTTTTCTTTTTGCCATAAATAGATAGTTACAAATAGTTGATCTGTTTCCTTTGATATATAGTTACATAAACATATACATATACCTATATATATATATATATATATTCCTTTTGACTTTTGCCTTTTTGTTGTATGTATTTTGCTTGTGTATATTGGTGCCCAAATATTTTCAGACTACGCTAGTGCTACATTTGTTTTTTTTTTGTGTTCTTTTTTCTTTTTGGTAATTACAATAACAACTATTCGAAAAATTTAGCATGCATTATTACACCGACTGCGCTAAGGAACTTGCACTACAATTTGTATGTTTGAATTTCCCAACTTTGTTGCATTTCCGAAAAAAATAAAAACTAAAATTATAGAATTTTTTTGAAAATGTAAATCAAATTTGTTGTAAATAGAGCTTTGCTGTTTGATACATATGTATGTATATATATATGAGTAATATATATGGCATATATGTTATTACAACTTGCTGTTTTGTACTGAGTTTCAGGTTTCAAATCGTTCGTATCACTCGCCTCGAACAACAAACACACACACACACATACACACGGTTACACAGATACAACACACAGTTTGAATATCAGAGACTCCTCCTCAGGTACAAGTATTCGTTTAGCCCCTATACCAAATATACATATATTATATAACATATTATTATTGAGAACTAACATTGCAGCGCAGAAGAAAAACAAAATATTACAAAAATCATATTGGAATAGCAAATTTAAATATAGAACTGCGGCTAGCCGAAGTTGGTATACTCTTGCAAGTTGCTATCAAGCAAAAAACTGCAGGAATGAAATTGAAGGAATTAAAAAAAAAAAATAAAATAAAAATTATTAAATTAAGAAATAAGTTTTTATTCTTCATTCCAGTAAGAAGAGACTTTCTCTTAACATTAGGAAGAGATTTTCGCTTAAGATTCTCTCTTCTCCAGGTAGAGACATTTTCAGACCATTTTCCTATAAGATCAGAATGATTAAATAGATATTTTATGATATACTCAAATCTTTATGATATACAACAAATCTTATAGAATTTAGAAAGGAAATTGAGTGAGTAGAAAGAGTAAAACTTGGCCTCTGCTTATTATTATTATTGGTATACCAAAGACCACTATATTTTATGAGCTTCCCTCCAGCAAGAGCTAAACAGCCTCTACAACCTCTTTTCTAATATATATCATATTTTTACTCAACTCATATCAACCTACACCCCACATTCATAACGCCAATCTACACCCTGCAAGAGTCACAAAAAAGCTAAATCGAAAAAAAATAAACGCAGCCAAAAGCAAAATGGAAGCAAATGAAAATGAACTTGAACTTCAAAGGAAATCTGCAATCCACAAACCGGAAAAAACCCACATCAATGCAAATGTATTGCCAATGCTTGTGACTTAACTAATGACTTTTTGGCTTGGCTCCACTTGCCTACCGCTGCTCGCTCAATTGAGTGCCACCTGTGAGGTGGTATTTTGGTACTCCTGCCGGCAATAGCCCATCACGATATCTGAACGACAATCGCCGCCCATTAGGCCGGGCAGCAGGACCGCAGCGCCCAGTATGGTCACTAAGGCGCCAAACACAACCAGGCCCAGAGCCGGCAGCTTCTCCCGGCTAAAGAGCGCATGCGGTTCCATTTGTATGTAGGCCAGGCCAGGCAATATGTAAGCCAGCGGTATGGCTGCCAGCAGACCCTAAGTGGTATATATATAAACAAAATTTGCATGAAAATTCAGTTATTATTTGTTAGAGCTGCACGTGTGAGTGTGTGAGTTTGTGAGTGTGAGAGTGTGTGACTGCTCCAATCCAACTCACATTCAATTCCAAGACGGAGCCCAGGCAGTCGGTCATGGGCGATATTATGAATGCGCTGAACACAATGGCCAAGGTAATCGCTTTCGAATACTCATCAATTTCGGCGCCCTTCTCCAAGTTGGGATCCTTGTCCTGGGTGAACTCGCTGATGGGCTCCTTCAGCACGAACCGATGCACCAGAGCGCGCACAATCTGCAAAGCAGTGTTGCAACAACAATGTCTGTGTGTGAATCTATGCAGTATATCAAAGTGGTGCCATGAAATCCAAAATGTAATCTATGAGCCAAAACAACTTGGCCAACATGACCCAGCAGCAGATGGTCCAAATAAACTGCCAAGCATTACACAAACTATCTCAAGGGTATGAAGCAAGTGGGCAGGGTTGGTTGAGCATGTTGCATGACTAACTGAATACGCTGCAAGTGCTTATAAATTGTGTGCTAGGATATGGGCTGAGAAGTGGGACTGAAATAGTGTCTGGAAAACTGCAAATTATGGTGGGATTTTGTTGAATATTAATAAAGTTATATATCAGTCTAATATTTCCTGTTTTTACAGCAATATAATTAGTCTAATATTTCCTTTTTGTAGTCTATATAATTCTGTTTTTTCTATATTATTATCTTACTATTTCTGGATTGCCTTTCATAGAGTATTTCATAGCCCATTTTGAGTAAGCTTATGTTCTTGAAAACTTCATACTAGAGTAAGTATGTCATAGGCCATAGCCACGTGGCAGCTGAACCAGGCATGAGCATGAGTTCATATAAATAATAATAAGTCTTGCATGAAATATAACTTATATATTATATGTTTCCCATTCTAGGGAAGAACTGCGCTTGAGTTCAACAGAATCTGCTGAGTAACATCTAAAAGGTCCATTCATGGAATTTATGGAATATTAATAACTAACACGAAACTGGACACGCCTAAGTAAGCTAAAATTGAAATCATGGAAATCCTTGTATCGATAGTCTTTTAGTATATCCTTTCGAGATGCTTAAGTATATATTCTCATTCAAGGTAAGAGTTGAATTTCTTTATAAGAAAAGTAAGTAAAAAATCTATTAATATACATGATTTCTTCGTTATCAGTTGCCTATTCTATAATAACACAATGCTCGACTAGCAGAGAGTCTTTGAAAATTATTCCCCTTCTTCACACTCGCCGCTATCACTGCTCACGCCAAGCAATAGCCAACCTACCTCTCTTGAAACGAAGCATTCGATGGGAAACGTCAGTAGAATGGATATAGAGAAGAGGACACGCGAGAAATTCATTAAGTCATCATCCCAGCAATAGTTCTCGAGTAAATCGCCTGCAATAGAGAGAGAGAGACAAGGCGAAAGGCCAGAAGAGATTAAAATGACGCGTTTAATAGCGCTCTAAAAAAAGAATGGAGCGACCAGAGCAGACCAGAAAATACCATTAAATGCGAGCGTAATTGTCAATTAGCTTACCCTGGGAGAGGGCGCGGAATGTCGAGTAGCCCGCAATGCCGAAGAGCGCTGCCACAGTCCAGGCAAATCCAATTGAGATGTGGGTGACCTTCTCCCAGCGTTCCATGGTCGCCTCTCGCATCGATTGATAGACGAGAAATGTGTTGTGATGACACATGAAAGCTGCACAGGAAGAGACAGAGAGAGCGAGTGAGTGAGTGAGTGACATTGAGCGCGACAATGCAATTTAATTGTTTCTTTTGCCTTCTCTAGTCCTCGTCTGGCTTAGCCGCAATCAAGTCGCCGTTTATCCCCGCCGTTGCATAAGTGCGCATATTTAATGTGTAGCTACTTACCAAACACCATGATGCCCGTGGCGGGTATTAGATCCGTGTTAGCGAAGCGCCAAGACTCGGCAGTGTCCGTGCTAAACGCAGCAACAGGCAAAAAAGGATACGTATAAAAAAGGATACCTTTTAGCGTGGGTTGCAGAAAAATTACGCAAACTTAACACCAAATTAACATTTTTTTCCTTTCTTTTGGGTTCGCAGAAATGTTAAATTCACACACACTGGGAGGAAGAAGGACGATCGGACAAGCGGACGAGCGGACGGACGCAGCATAATATGCAAAAGATAAAAGCGAATCGCGAACAGCGCACAATGGCTGCAGCAATGTACACAAATTGGAAATTTATTTAAATTTTATGCCCAGCTACAAGCGCTCAAAGCTCGAGCACCCGTTGACCATGAAATACGCAGTAGCAGCAGCTGGAGCAACTGGCGAGTGTTTGGCTGGCAACTCGAGTCGCCGTTAGCAACAGTGTGGCAACTGCTAACGACTCGCCCTCGCCCACTGCGTTGCACACACTCAAAAAGCTGCTGCCACAGACAGAGGCAGACAGCACTGGTGCCGCTGCTGCTGCTGTGGCATGCAACAGCCATTCGGCAAACTAATGAAAAGCTATAAAAGCCAAACAAGTGGCACACTACATTTTATGGCACTGTGCTGCGTTCAATGCCGCCGACGCGGACCCCAGAGAAGCTCGGCTAAGTCGCCACAGATTTGAAGGCACTAAAGCGCCACTTAGTACTAAAGCGACCAGGACTCAACCTCAAAAATAAAAAACAAACACAAACAAAAAAAAAAAAGCACAAACACCAACCACTGTACCGCTGATTTCAGTTGCCCGACAAGCGCCCTGCCTATAAATTTCTTGCGGCACTCGCGCAGCAACAAATTTTAATTAAAATGCAAATAAATCTGTGCGCGTTATTAGGCAGCGTCGACATTCATATTTTTGATAATTTGTATAAATTGCGTAAAAATGCGAAAACGAAAGGGAAACACAAAAAACCAACGTAGAACATAATTTATACAACCGAATATATTTTGGTCTGAAAAAGGCAATCTTTGCATTGTTCTGTAGGTAGATATTAGCCATATTTTTAACTCTGAATATCTTTAAGGATATCTGAAGTCCTTTTGGTGTGTACATACAGCCCCAAGTCTATAAAATGTATAAAATTCTGTTTAAGGCTAGAAAATGTTATAAAATAAGCAAATATATATTTGTTTTTAAAATAATATTTTATTAAGCAAAAATGTAAGAAAATATAAAAAAAAATTAAAAATATAAGAAAAAAATGAATTTATGAATTTACAAAATATTCAAAGTCCTTTTCTATTTGTCAAGCCACGGAATTTTAAATGAAAATTTAACTGAAATTCCAGGCGAACAGCGGGTAACATAAAATCTGAAAATTTTAAATTCCATTGCATACGCAAAGGCGCAAATTTTATTGAGCATGCCAGAAAACCCGTTATATTTAACGAATTCACTTTAGTCCAATTAAAAATTTTTCAAAATAATGTAATGCCTTTTGATAGGCCTGTGTTTCACGAGTCAAATAAAGTACATCCTTCCGATTTTCTCAAGGATATACCCAAGATATAGCTACTTCTAAAACCCCTTAATTTATTGTAAATAGAAGCCTGTAACTCGGCATTATCCTTCCGCAGGACGAAAGGACCTGGTGCGTTAGAGTCCTGAGGACCATCCCAATCGATCGCCATCAAAAGATTATGGGGTTATCTAAGAATCCGGGACTTGTCATTTTTCGGCTTCAGGCCGGCCGCCGAGAGCGAAGGAAATTGACCAAAACACGCAAAATCGCCGATATCTCGGAAACCACAAGGACGATTTCGATGTCCTTTGGCATGTTAATAGTCCTTGTGACCCCGTTTAATATGACACCTTATCTGCCAGGATACGCAAGGATACGGCTGAGTTATAGCAGTTTTTAGCTATGCACAAAAGTCCTTATATCTCAACTGCTTAAAGGATATTTTTAATTTTTATTGCTAATCCTCGATAAGGTTGATGAGGGCTATCTTTGGTATAAAGGACATTCCGATAGTCCTTCAAATGGCCAAGTTAAAGTGCCTGTTGGCCATTTTTCGACTATACCCCTTGTAAAAAGTTGAGGGAAATTTTTTGGTGGAATCCTGGAAATCCTTGAATGCCAATCGATAGTCCTGCTACCCACGACTTCAGAAAGGTGTGTCCTTCCGAGATCCTTCGGGATATAACCGAAATGTGACTGTCTAAAATATGTCCTGATTTAGAAAATTAACTATAACTTGGCCGAATCCTTACGGATATTCGCAGGACGTGGTACGTTAGGACCGTAAGGACCAACCGCGTGGATTTGCATCAAAAGATTATAGGCTTATCTAAGGATCAATGGACATATTTATAATTAATAGGAATTATTCATGTGTATCCTTTATTAAACTCATAAAACATAGCTCCATGTGCTGCACTTTCATTTTGATAAACCATAAAATTAAATATTTATAATTTTTGATTAAGGCAATCAATAAATTTAGAAATCTATCTAATATTTATAAAGCCCTATTTTAGTGCAGCCAATTAAGTGCGTTTTTAATATATGTAATACGTGCTGATAAGCTACAAATTGAAATGCATACTTTCAGGCGGCATATTAAATCCGCAATGGTTAGCACGTACACGAACCATTTCAAACTCTTGCGAATTGCACTTTAATTTATTGCCTACTTTTGGGCTGGGTAATTTATTAGTTACAGGCGAATATATTTTTGTGAGCTCGAGGCTAACTTTGCAAATTTTCAAACGTGCAAGCAGACATTTTAAAATGTGTTTTATACCAAAGTTCACAAGTTTTTAACCTTTAAAATTAATCGTTAACTTTCATTCGACACCCACAACAAATTCGATTTATAGCCATTTACTGTCAGAAATTTAATTTCCCTTAGCCCTAACTGTCAGATATCAGACTTTAATGATTGGAAGGCCAACGGTAAATCCGATAATAAAAACTTGCAGACCCATAAATAACTTATTCTCAAATATATACTCACACTTTATAATCGCCCGACATAAGTTTTATGATGACGGCAAACAATATGAAGACGACACACGCCAGGCTAATAAAACTGGCGCGCGCCAAACGGGAGACGTTCTTATAGAGGCACAGTGGGACCACAACGCCGACGGTGACAAAGAAGACGACGCCCAAACGTACCGCACCCATCGAATCGCCCCAGGATGGAAAGAAACGCACCAAAACTTTTGATAAGGTATCGCCCACGACAACATTGTACGATATCATGGCTGTAAAATAACAAAACTTTGTTAGTTAACTGTGGGTGGGTGTGGGTGTATGGGTGTGTGTGTGGTTGACTGTGTGTGTAGCCATAAATTGTTAGCATACACGGGTGTAATTCAGCAATTAGCGCCACTTACCCAGAAAAGGATACATGAACTGCAGCAGCGATAGCAAATAGTAGCCGTACTTGCCATAGGCTGCCTCCATGATGCCCGGATAGCTGAATCGGCCGCAGATGTGACCGCATCTAACCTGCAATGATAAGTGGAGCTTATCACCTCGATCCATCTCCCTCACTCTCCCTCCCTCCCATTAATTATGCAAATTGTGATGATTTTTCGTAAAGGAAATGCATTTAATTTGCCGCGCGCTGTTAACGAGACACGCGTTCAATTTCCGCTTCCGCCCGCGTTTCCGTTTCGGGCAAATGATTTGCTATTTCCAGCGCCAACACCAGGTCTGCTGGCCGGCCATTTACTCACCATCAGTATGAGCGAGTAGTCGGTTATGTAGGCCACCAGGATGAGCAGTGCAAGGCCCAGGCCGAAACCGGCCCGGTGCAGGGCATAGGGTATGCCAATGACGCCGCTGCCAACGATGGAGTTGATATAGTTGAACGATGCTTGTGGTAATGAGGACAACGTGTCGCCCGATAGCCCATCTCCTCGTTGTTGTTGTTGTTGCGAGGATTGCTGCTGCGGCTGTTGTTGTTGCTGTTGCTGCTGCTGCTGCTGCGGTTGGCCCTGTTGCTGATGTGTCTGATGGTCGCTCTAGAGACAACGTTAAGCAAAAACAAAAGTTGTAGCGCAATAGTAGGTATGGCAGCTCGAGTGACTCGGACTGAGCCTGTGTGCGAGAGTCTCTGTGTGTGTGTGTGTCCGTTGCGTTTCGGTTTTGGCTCACTCTATTATTGTACGTTGATTGGGATAAGAGCGCAAAATTGCCTCGAGTGCCTCTTTACATCAAAAGCAAACTGTCCCCTTCTGACACACAATCAACCTCTGCCCCATGCCCCCTCACACACACACAGACAACGCTGCGTATACGCAACGTGCAGGTAGGTTACGTATGCGCAACCTTATCGTAAATTGCTGCTGCCAGCGCCAGTTAGGTTTTGCCGTGCAGTAAAATGTTTGAGCGCCGCCCTTTCCGCTCTTTCGCTCTTCATTTTTGTTTTGTCAGTCATCCCGCTAGCGCGCTTGAAATGTAGCCATAAAAGACAACTTTATATGAAGGGCTTAAACATAAACCCAAATAAAATGCCACATCACGGCGCAAGGCCAATGTTGTCACAGCAGAAACAGACTACCAGAAGCAGAGTGTCTCTGTGGCTCTATGTGTGTGTGTGTGTGTGTGTGTGTGTGTGTGCGTGCAGTTAGCCAAGTTAGTGGCAGCTGAAGCGTTTACTGCATTGCGAGCGAAAACTTTTACCAGCTGTTTGCAATTAAACAAGTTTTCACTTCTTTTTTATTATGTTTTTTCTTTCATTTTTCACTCCATTTTTCATCTATTTTTTTGTTGCTGGTTTTGCTGGCTGTGGCAACTAAGTTGTGCACGGACAAACAACGGACAAACGCCAAAACAGCTGAAAGCAAACAAGCTAACAAAGTTCTGGGTACAGTTCGGGCTCTTTTTCTCTCTCTCTCTCTCTCTCTCTCTCTCTCTTTCTCTCTGTGTGTCTCTGGCTGTCAAAGTTGCGAGTTAAAACCGTAAAGCAAATATTTGGCCGTAGCTACTTTAAAGCCTTCTGCCGTGTGCCGTGCAGCTGGGCGTAGGCGTTGGGCCGTGGCACTGCGTAATGAAAATTTCCAAAAGCAAATTACGTGCGAGTTGAGTTTCTCAATTCAATTAAGTGGCGACAGGTGGCAGAGCTCGTTGCATACTTTACAGGGCGGCAGGTGGCAGGCGGCACAGAGTAAATGGTAAATGGCAAATGGCAAATGGCAAATGGCAAATGGCTAGAGTGCCATTAAAAATGCCAATCAGTATCAAAGCAAGTGGCTAATTATAGGCGTCGGCCAACTATTAAAATCGTTTGCTCCACACACAGTCCAAAACAAAGCGCACCAAAGAGTAGACAAAGAGACAAAGAGAAAGAGAGAGAGAGAGAAATGTAACCCAACTCTCCGCTCAATGCCAAGGATGTAAACGGGTCGGGCAAGGACAGCCAAAAATGAAATTACAAAGTGTCCTTCCGCCAAAACAAATTGCGGTCACAGCGAGAGGCAGGCGGAGTGACAGGCAAAGTTCCGACTGCTCGTTAATCTGGCAGCAGAGTGAACAAGTCGAAGGCTGGCTCAAATCCATGACTTCTTCTGTCTCTTTCTCTCTCTATCTCTCTGCCTGTCTCTCTCTGTTCCAGCCACACGTGAGCCACAGATTGTCGCATTTAAATGCCTAATTTATAACACGCATTGTTATTGTTCGTTCGGCTTTACGAGTGGCAATTAGCTTACAAATCCTGTAAATGCCTCGACTGCTTAGCATGGGCATAATACAACAATGTTTTTTAAAGCGTTTCACTTATCATTTGAATTCAAATCGGCATTGCCTAAGGAATGGGTATGGCCAAGGGAGGCTGCATAAAAAATGCAAAGCCTCTGACAGGTGCCTACACTCGCATAATGTTTATTCAAAGAAAAAACAAAAAAAAGGAGCGAAAAAAGCTTTACAAGAATAAATAAAAATTGCTGGCCGCACTCTGTGCAGGAGCCCGAAAAAGTGCTGTCAGCCATAAAAGGGAGCACATTATAAAAAATGAAGTAAAAAGGGACGTCCTGATAAGACGACGACATGAATGCCACATAATTATTATGCGTGCCCTGTGCATATTTAATATTTACTCTCGAGAGGTTCCACTCAAGGCATTTATTTGTTGACACACAGCACTCAATTTTATTCAGTTTTGTCTGTTAACCAGAAACTTAAAGCCTGCACACACACACAGACACAGAGATGGCACATGGCTTGCACACAATCCCATAAATAATTTGTCAGCCTTTGCCCAAACTCCCAGCCAGGCAATTAAAGCTCGCAATCCAATTAATTTCCCAAAGAGCAGCACAGAAAAAAAAACAAACATAAAATAATGCAAAAATAAAGCAGACAGAAAAAACAGCAAACGCTGCCAACCTGCTCAGGTCGAAACTCAATTGAGCCAAAGCGTGTGAAGCGCAAAAAGGCAACATGCAAAAAAAAAAAAAAAAGAAAAATAACTGAAATTACAAATGAGAATTCATGTAGGCAGGGCGAGGCATGGGCGACTGTCAAGTGCGCTACCGAACCGAAGAGATTTAATAATTTATATGGAAATTATTGGATTTTAATTGATGCAAAAATATTTATGTATCTGCCATAAATCAAATTTTTGCTTTGATCAACTTTATTCAATTAAAATGCAATACAAACTTTAATTGAATTCAGTTTAAAAGAATTTTAAATTTAGCTAGAAGAGGAAAAAGTCAGAAGTGAGTAGAGCGGTGATAGAGAGAATGAGAGATAGAGATAATAAGAGGTGGGTTCAGAGAGAGAGAGAGAGAGAGAGAGAGAGAGAGAGAGAGAGAGAGAGAGAGAGAGAGAGAGAGATGGAACTGAGAGAGGACAGGCTGACAGAGACTGAGAAAGAGATACCGAGGGAAAGAGGCAGCCAAGCGAATGATTGAGAAAGGTATGAGGGGGACAGATAGAAAAGGAAAGAAAGAGGGAGAGAGAGACAGGGAGATGAGAGATGTGGGGGATAAATAGGGAAGACAAGAAGGAAGACACATAGAAAAAGAGAGATAAGGATAGAAATGAAAGGTGTACATCGAGACTAAATTCAAATAATTCAAGGACTTATTTTTTGGCAATAATTCTGACTTATTATTTTGGATAATATTTATATATATATTTTAATTATATTTATAATATAGTTAAAAATAAAATAAATTATATATTAAAATAAATTGATGTATTTATTTTTTATAATATATATAAATTCTATAAATTCTCAACTCCATTTGAAGCATTCCGCCAAAAAACGATATGCCTCAACTCGCTCTACGCTCTCTGTTCACACATACACATACACTTATAGAGCTACATACAAATATATTGTATATTAAGGCTCGAGAAAAAGAGTTCAGGTTTTGCCTGACATTTGCACACACACACATACACACAGAAACACATACACACACACGCTCTCAATCATAGAGCGAACTTGGGCCAGGTACACGTTTCTAATAAAAGGCAAACATTGTCTAAAGCAAACACAAACACAAATACCAACACACTCACACTCACACACACACACCCCACACACAGACTTAAAGTTAGCCAATGACTAACCGGGCCAATCCAATGCCTCAGTTACGAAACAAACAAACCTTTTCATGCATTGCACAATTTTAATTAATAATATTCATGTAGCTGAGGGGCAGCACAACACAATTGCCAAGCTGCTCAGTAGAGCACTCACACTCACACCTGCCTCACGTAAAAAAGTAAAATGCAAAATTTGTTTGGCTAATGAAATTAGGCGCGAGCAGGTCAAAAAGCTGAAACACAAATGAAAACAACCAAAAAACTGGACAGGAAAACAGAAAAACGTGTCGTTCGCTGGGTTTGAATTTTGTTGTTGCTAAAACCGTTTAGGCGCAAATGTCAATAGCATGCACAGGGTGGGGCCCCAGCGCAAGTGGGCAGGTGGGCAGGTGTTTTGCCCAGTTACCATAAGCTGCTGCAATTAACGTGCGCTAACCAAAAATGTTCAACCGCAATTATGCGCATGGCAAATGTCGAGCTGCGCTTTTTTTTCTGTGTAACTTGTTGTTGTTGTCGCTGGTTGTTGTTGTTGCACATGCAGATAAACAAACAAGCCCGCAAGCCGCACAGCAAGCCAACCAGCCCACGCCTTGTACTGCTCGCCCACGGCGTAGAGCAAACAACAGCAACCTATCCACAACACACGTACAACAACAACAGCAATAACAGCAACAACAAGTGAATTCATTTTGTTTTCCTGTCCGACCTTCTACCATGGCCATTTGCCGTTGTATTTTTGGTCTTTTGTCTTGCTTTTAACTGTTTGCCACTTCGATCTGCTGACTTTGGCTGCTCAGCTATTGCTATTGCCATTGCCATTGCCATTGCCATTGCCATCGCTGCTCGAATTTAATTAGATTTGTCGGCCAAGCAACTTGCCAATTAATAAGTTATTTTAATGCTTTTTAACAAAACTTGCACATCAATTACGCACACAAACTTTCGCTTTTGTCAATTTGCTGCAAGTGCCTTTGGCCCCATTGGCAATTTGTGCCTTGGTTCTGGCCTCGCTCTCGCCATTAGTTGGGCAAACAATCAGCTACTTAGTCAGGACTGGGCCATGCTTTCGCTTTTGCTTTCACTAGCGTCCAGGGCCATGGATTTTAGCTTAGCTCTGTCTTAGCTTCCTCTTTTCTCTTGCCTTGTGCTTAATGTTGAGCCTTGTGTTTTTGGACAGCCTTGTTAGGCTTAATGGCAATGCCAACACTTTCAGTGTGAGCCTACGAAAACAATGCCTGCACACGCACACCCACACACACCCACACACACACACTCATTTGCTATGCATGGTCGTGCAACAACATATCAAATTACACAACTTTTATATTTTTTCTGTTTTTTTTTTCTGTTTTCCATTGTCCTCAAGCTGAAATGAAATTTGCTGCAAAGTTTTTTGGTACGCATGTTTTTTCTTCACACAATCACAAGCGGCTCTCAGCCTTTAAATGGCTCTGCAATACCTTTGAGACATTAAAAATTCGCTTTTGGCATTTAAGCGCTTAGCAAGAGCTCTTCAAGATGATGTCCTTAGAACTGCGTAAAAGGCAATTTTTATATATTTAAGCAGAGGTTTATGACTTTGATTTATAATTTAAATTTAATTTAGAATTTCCCTTCCCTTTCCCTTAGCTACAAACGTTTTATCTCATTGTTTGATCAGCCCAGCGCTTTAAGGCCGAATCTCAAATATTCAAATTTCATGCAAAATTAAGCAGAATTTGCCCTTTCTGGGTTCTGGACAAGTTAAGCCACAAAATGAAAGAATGCGCATTACAATTTTAAATTGTAAGCAGCATAAAGGCAAAAAAAAAGCTAAACATTTTCACCTCAGCAGACATATATACTATATCTATATTTATAGAGTGAAACAGAATTCAGTTAATGTCAAGCAAGCAAAGCGAAAGCGCAGACGAAAGTAAATTGCACTTCATTTTTCATCATCAGCTCAACTGGATTTTTAATAAACTCAAATTGAAATGAAATTTAATAAAGGGCGGTGGAAGGGAGGGAGGAGAGAGAGAGAGGAGGAACAGCAGGAGGAGGCGGCGGCGCGTCAAGCGTAAAATATTTTAAATATAAGAAAATTCTTTGATGCCACAGACCAAGTCAAATTTCCACCAACTCTCGAGAAGGTTGCGGCCAATGCCAGAAATTTTAAGCATTCAAAGCTCTCCCTTTCCCTCCCTCCCTCTCTCTCTCTCTCTCTCTCTCTCTCTCTCTCTCATAGTCTCTATGTGTGTATTTTATGTATTTGAAATTCGCTGAATGTGAATGTGAATACGTATTGCAGAGACATGTCGATTTGCATGTTGCTGGAAGCGTGGCAGTGTGGGAATCTGGGTCAGTTATTACCTTCATTAAATTGTTGAAGTCGTCGAATGCATATGCCTCAGCAGCGGACACGTCGCTGCCCTAAAAAAAAAAAAAAACAAACAGAAAACATCGCAGCATCGATTTTGAAAATCAAATTGTTTGCCATTTTAATTAAGTGCGGCTCAGGGCAAGTGCAGTGAAGTCCTGTAGCCATGGCAAATGCGATTCGGTTGTGCAAAGTGCGCGATTTATGCGAGTGGCCAAAATTTAGTTGATATATATATATATATTTATTTTTTTTTTTTGCAGTAAACTGAAAATGTTTCCCGTCGCTTTAAGTGGGCTTTGACTTAAGAGGTAACGCCACAGGGTATCAGCCACGGCTTATACACTTGGGCTTACAACATTTACACTTGTTTTATGTAGATACGCGGCTCAGTCCAATGGACTTGCTGCTGCCATTTACGCCTGCTCCTACCCGCCCAGCCCACTTTAAATGGGATTTTCTCCTCTTTTTTTTTGCCGATATTATTGTTTCGCGTCGCCGTCAGTTACCAAGATATACACAAATACAAAGGCCACAGAACAGTGAACAGACAGCGGGCTACAGACACTGCTACAGCTATACGGTTGGCCCAGAGCGCATTTCTTTTTATTGTTTTGGCACCAGACACACACACACACACAGACATGTACACTCGCTGAATCCATCACAGAGGCATAAAATCGGCATGAACGTGAAATCGAAACCATTTAAACCCCGAAGAGACAGAGACAGAGACAGAGAAAGAGGGCGTAAAGGGGGCATGGCAATGGCTTTTAGCCGTTGCCTGGCCGCACCTTAGGAGCGCTTTCAATGGCTGCTCGCACTTGGCCATTTTTTATGTGCGGCTTGAGATTTTATTGCTCGTCTACACAGATAATGGGCAAAAAAAAAAAAACAATCTTTAGCAGCAGCTGTTGAATGCACGCAATGTTTATATATATTATATATATTCCGATTTCAAAGACTCTACCATCGTTCAGTTCTTTTCTTCGACAGTTGTGACATGTGCAACACGTTATGCACTTGATGCATTGCATAACATGCACTCGAACGCAGCTCTGTGTTTGCACTTCGATTTGATTTGTGTGTCACGCCCACACACACACTGTGCCCCCTGGCACACATGCACTTAGTCACTGTCGGCTGTCAGAGGGAAAAAGTAGAAAGACGGCGATGGCGACGATGACGTCGCCTGTCGACTCTGGCGCCGCATTGGCCTTCAATTTGTTTTTAAATAGGTTTCTTCGGCGATTTCTTGATTTGTCAATGGGCCATGGTCAATAGCCAGGGATGTGGCTATTCAATTAGGTCAATTTTAGTCGAAAAAAATGCATGGTCGGACTGGCCGGCCCTCGACTCGTTACACATTGCGCATACGAAACGTTAGACACAAGTAAATGTCAAAAGCATTCAGCAAATGCTGCCAACCATGGCGTATACTTCATATTCTTTTTCTCCATATATACATCCAGGCGATTGCTATTTTTACTGCCATGCACAGGGATTGCGCTTTTGACTTTTGAAAGCTATTGAAGCGCGCGTTGCATATAGCCATAATTGAACTAATGAGCAGTTCACTGGGTGTGTACTCTATATACATACGTCAGCCAGAGAGTGCAGTGCATGTGTATTTTATTACGTTCTTGTAAAACAAATATAATATTATTTTATTAACAATAATCAAAATATGATAACTTCGACCTGGCGCATTAGCTCCAGCAATTGGCAATCAAAAGCTCTTTTTTCCTGTTTTGTTCTCCTATTGTCTTTTCTGCGAAAAGTTAGCAAAAGCAATAAAAGATTTCATTACAGATTACTTGGCGAAAACGTGTTTAACTTTGACATTTACAATTTTTCTCAATTCTTATCGATTCTATGGACTTTCATGAATTCAGCGAGACATTTGTAAATTCTGTTAAAAGGAATTTCAAGCGCATTAGATAGAAACTGAAGAGAGACAAACAAAATTCTTATTCTATTATTTGCCAGGTCATCAAGAGGAATGAATGTATAAATATTATTGTTGCGAATTCAATAGAAGAGTTAAAGCTTCTACTCTTCCCGAGCTTTCAAACTATATAAAATTTAATTTTATTGCCTTGCCCCAATAGGCGTGAATATATAATTTGGTTTCCTACGGACAGCATGAGGCTAACTCTGATTCACTTCGCCAACAAACCATTTTAGTTTATGTCGTCAAATAAGTTACTCAACACATAAAACAGACAATTATCTTAAAATATTTTGCTTGCAGTTTATGATGAGAGGAATACACTCAACTATATATACATAAACAGCACACGTTTAATTTGGAGCACTTAATTTCTTTAGCACTTAAGCCATGCTTTAAAATTCCTTTAAACAATTCCTAAGCAGCTCAGCTAAGACTCGACTTATAGTCGCCTAGCGAAATCATCTTTGAGCAGCATTTCATCTTGGGATAACTCTGGCTGCTTGCGCTTAAGCTGGGCTGTCAGCTGATTGGCTTACACAGATATCAAGTGCCATGAATTGCGGGCTTTGTGCCAGAAGAGGTGTATCAATATTTGCACCTTGTGCACGTGTTGCCACAAGCGCTGCACTAGCATTTGTATGCAGCTGCTGGCGCAGACGACATTGATTTCTCTTATCGCAACTTGTTGTGGGGCAGGGGCAGAGCAAGGGGTAAGAGCTTTGAGGTCGACAATGCGAGTGCTGCGAGTGGCGTTGACGTTTTTATTTGATATTTAAACAATGCGAATGCCGCCGCTTGGCTCACTGGCTGGCTGGCTGGCAACCTCAAGGCGCAGTCAAGACACTAGGCGCTGCTAGTCGTATCCTGGCAAGGCCTGCCTTAAGGTCACACTCCAAGCCGCATGCCATGCATATTAAGCGACGATTAAGCAGCAGCTTCTATCTATGCCACATGCCACATGCCACATGCTGTTGCATGGCCATCATAACAATGCTGCATAAGCTCATCAGTATGTGCAGCAGGCGTCACAAATACCGCAGCATCGAGATAGAAGCCTGCCTCTCGCGCTCTCTTTGTGTGTAATTACAACTTAAGACTTGCGCGCGATTTATCGATTTTATGATAAAACAAAAAAGTTGCAGCCACAGCTGCCAAGATTTGCCACGCCTAATTAAATCTACAGGACCTGCCCATATTTACTTTATTTTTTCTTCCGTAGCCCAATTCCCCTGACAGGCAAAAAGGAACTGACAAATTGTGCGCAGCCAGCAAAGGTCACAATACACACGATAAATAAGGTATATTCCATAAGGTTGCAAGTTTTTGTGGTTATCCCACACAGACACCCACACATACACCCACACATACACCCACACGAACACCCTTCATTAATCATAAACATGAGTGTGCGTTGCATGTGATTTATTAATTTGCCTGTGGACAGAGCTGGCAGACAATATGGCAACATATTGAGTTATCACTCAATCAAAACTGTATTAGCTGTCGAGTTGTTCCTGTTGCTGTGTGTCATTGTCTTAATGCCCCGAGCGTGTGTAATTTGCGTGCTGTTGCTGCATGTTGTTGCTGTCGTTGTTGTTGCTCCGTCATCGCCATTAAAGGCAGCCGAAAACAAATTGATTTCATTCATGATTTAACAGTTTGCTCGATTGGGCGCACACGCAAGCCAATTGCCAAGATAATCCTCAGATTGTTTATTTGCACAGTTTTATACACAGTACACACACACACACACACACACACACATACCATAACTCTAATGAATTTTGTGTCAGCCTCAACCGCAGCTCAGCACCAACAGACCCAAAAACATTCGCTTGAGTTTGTATTTTAACAATCTTAAGGGATTATCGGCACGTCAATAGCTTCTGCACACATCGACGCACAGTTATGCATATATACAAAGTTATATATATATATATATATATATACATATACATATATATATATATGTGTGTGTGTGTGTATTGGCATTATGCTACATATACCGTTGGGGCTTTCAGTGGAATTTATTTTGCAAAGTATTCATATGTATGTAAATCGGAGCTGACCGCGTGACTTGGCTGCCAATGAACATCGTCCCGATGCGAAAGGAAGATAAAGCAGCCAGGGCCAAAAGTATTAATTAAAATGCAAATTGAATTAAATTCAAAATTAAATGCTGCACATTAACATATTTGCAGTAATTCAATTGAAATTTGTTATGTATGCATATGCTAGCGGAGCGCACAGAACTTGTAGTCAAGGATATCAAAGTAAGTGGCAGGCGGAGTCTCGCCGCTGTAACTATGTATGTGCATATATATAGAAAAGTATTGTATAATAGAAAAGTGTTAATTAGAAAAGTGAAAATATTGAATTCGATTAGCTATGCATAGCGCGGCTAATTATTGCCTACCACATTAGTGATATGACAAGTTCTGTTCGAAAACTAACGATATAATCTTAGCCAAACTTTTAGCAGATTGAAGTAGCAAACATATAACTCAAAATCTGTATGACGAGCTTCTTTCTTATTTATGATCTGGTATACAAGAATTTAGCTATATGAAGATCATTAGTTCTTCCGTTAAGCTTTGAATAGATCGCCTCGTCAGATCTATGATATTCTACCTTGCTCTAAACGGCAAAGTATGATCTCAGCTATATCTTTGATGGCCCAGCATAGTATTCTAGACTCTTAACACATACTATTCATACACTTCAAATACACTTTAAGCCCAGTCAAATCAGCTTACTACATATTTGCCCAAAAATATATTCTTTGCCGTGACTCAGTCGTGCTTTTCGTGTTCTCAACTCTCCCCTATCACTCTCTCTCACATGGGCATAAAATGCAATAAAACCCAGTGAAATTGATTGATTGACAATGCATTTTAGTTATCAACATGTTGGCATGTTATGCATGCTGTGAAAATGATAAATACTACATAAGGAGATAAATAAATAAATGTGCAAGCTGTGAAGGCAGGATAGCATATGCATGAACACTCAAATATATTTATATATATATATATATATATATATATATATATATATATATATATATATTAAATACAATACACATGTATATTTTATTTGGTCATGCATAAAAATTGATTTCAACGCACGTTGAAAATCAAGCATGATAATCTGTTCGAGCGAAAAGCAATTAATTCATGGGAAAAGTCCATTAAGCATACGCCATGTGCAACCAACAAGGAAAGCCCAATAAATGCTTGATTAAATCGTGCCAAGTGAACCAAAGTGAAAAGTGCGCTCTATAGATTTTCTCGGTAATTCAAAGTTGGGGTTTCTCGAGGGGGGCGTTGGGCAAGTAACTTTGTACCTGGTTTCTTGTGGAAACATCAAATTACGCACTTGGTGAGCTGCTGAGCAGTTGCCCCAGCTGCTGGCTGATGCGGTTGCAATTAGTTGCTGTTGGCGCAGCCATTGTGGCAAGTTAATGAGTGAAATTGCTTGCAATTAAATTGCAACAATGAACATGTTGCCAGCACACACAAAAGACCAAGCAAGCACTGCCCACTACTTGAAGGACCCAAAAAGGCTTCCGGGCTGCCAAAAATGCATGCAATTAATAAAGGACGAGTGTGCGAGGGCGTGTGTGGGTGGCGTACAGGTGTGTGTAGCTAGATGTATATACTACTATTTACAACATGTGGCAAACACTCACCTGCCGTTGCAGTATGTAACTGAATTCCGTTGCCGTGTTGCGTCGACTGTCGTTCATTTTGCCGTCTAGCTTCTGGGTATATGGCCAAAGTTTTAACAGCAACTGCCTTAGTATTTGGGCTTAGATTTTAGTTTTTGCCTAAGTTGAGTTTAGCTAAGGTAATTCAAGTTTGGTTTTGGATTCAGGTGGGTGTTTGGTCTCGCTTCCGCTGTAGCTGCTTCACGGCCTTTGACTGCACTCAACGACCATGTGGAAATGCTATTGGAAAACTCATTTAACGAAAACACCAGTTGCCTGAGAAGTTAATGAAAATGTTAAAAAAGAAACTATTAAATGAAATGAAAAACTTTCGTAATTCTAAAACTTGCAGCCTAAATATGTACGAACAACTTTTCTAAGTAATTTTGACAGCACTTAGAATAAAAGTTTTGTGGCTTTGGGCTTCCAAAAGGAATACTATTTATTTTTATTTAGGTATTTATATCTATATTTGGAACAATATTAAACAAATATGAAAATTTTTGTTTAAATGTTTCATAAAAAAAACAAAAAATTATATATATATATATATATATTTTTTTTTTTGCTGACTTTTAGTTTAAAAATATTAATAATTTTTAAAAATGTTCTTCAACCATTTCCGATGAAATAATTTATCTTTTATATATAGAAAAAAAATTAAATATGATATACAATAAAATAAAAAAAATAACATTAATAAAATTTTAAATAATTTAAGTATGTGTGTACAACAAAAGGCCACTAAAAAAATAAAAATCTATATATAATATTAATATATATTTTATAATTCAAATGAATAAATATATAGATATTCAATAAAAAACTTAAAAATTTAAATTTAAATTAATAAAATAAATTGCATTAAATATAAATTATTGAACATATATAATTAATTATAATAATTTGTTTTGTATATCTTAAAGATAAATGTAAATGTCAATCATAGATAATGAAAATGCATAAGACACTTTCATAAATCTGGCATTTCCTATACATTATGCTGCAAGATTCACATTGGATTGCCGCGCAGTTTCAAGCACTTCGTACGCTCTCAACTCAGCTGCACACCACAACAATAACAAGAGAAGCAATGAAGGCGAAAAGTACAATTCAAACAACACTTTCAACAAAACACATAAAAAGTACATAAATATTCAATTGAAATCGTTTACTAAATTAATTGAATTAATTTGGAAACAATTTTCTTTTATTGGTTGCATTTCACATTTACTTTTCGGTTACGTTTCGAGCGAGTTTTCGATTGGGCTGCGAATTGGTTGCTTCGACGCTTTCGTTGAGACTGCTGCAATACAAATATATTGCAAAACTCTCAACAAGGATAGCGTTGGCGTTCTCGTCGTCGTTGTCCTGTCGTCTGCCGATGTTGTCCTCGTCTCGCGTTCTATTTGCCGTTGAAGTTTTGTGCTCAATGCTTCACAGCTGTTTGCTGCGCATTATGTTGTTGTTGTTGTTGTTGCTGCCATTTGACTTTGAAATCGCCAACAATAATGCACACACACACGCGCCCACACACAAGCACAGGCTGCGCACTCAGAATAACAACAAAAAAGCCGGAAACGAAAGTGAAAGTTGCCAGACTGTCAAATCTAGTTCACGACAATAGCAAGTGAACAAACTACATCTTGAGTACAGTTCATATTTGAGATACTTAGATGAAAATCGTATAGATTTGCCCAACACTTGAAAAAAATCATATTTCAAACTGAATAATAACGGTTATGGCAGTGATTGCATAAAAGATCAACCGTCTGGCAACGCTGGCAGTTCATTCATACTTGCTGAGCAACAACAGCTACAGAGAGAAAGAGTAGGAGAGAGCGAGAGAGAGAGAGAGGGAAAGTGAGAGCGCGCTGAGACCAGCTTTGTGCACGTGTTTCGAAGTTACGCAAAGCATTCGCTAGATGGCGCTGCAGACCGCTACGTAAGGCGGTTGTTTCAGAAGTTAATGAAAACATTTTAAAGAAAAAATAGTGAACAGTTAATGAAATAAATTAAAAACTGAATTTGCTTCACTCACTTTGCCGATTTCTATATTTAACAAATGCAACAAAAAAATTCCATGAGGCAATGTCTAGCGCCAAGGTAAAATACGGTAATCCTGGAGCGCCTCATCGTAAGTGTAGGTAATGTCGATCTCCTCCTGCAGCATCACTTCGGCATCCAGTAGTCGACGCAGAATCATGGCCGTGCGTCCATCAAACTTATTGCCATACAGCTGCAAGCGTTTCATGCGACACGGCTTCTTGAGGGCAAGCAAAATAAGATTGATTGAGGCAGCACCGATTTCATTGTTATTCAGATACAAATACTGCAGCATTTCGCATGCGCTAAAGTACATGGCCACCCACTGGCCGCCATGCGAGCCGATGCTGTTGCTACTGATATCGAGCACTTCAAGCGAGCGGCCCTTCGCAGCGCCGCGCATCAGGAACAGAGCCCCATCCGATGATATCAGATTGTTGGCCAGGTTCAGTTTGCGGAGTGAACAGTGTGGACTTTGTAGATAGTCAGCTATGGTCTCCATGTCTTGGGCGACGAATTCGCACAGTTGCAGCGTGAGCTCTGTGAGTTTTCTTTGCATTATCAGTGAGCCCACAATTGAGGTCATTTTCTGCGTGTCCAGGGTTATGCCGCCACCCATCAATCGGCTCACAAGGAAGCAGCGCATACTCTCCGACTTGTACACTCCGTCCGCCACAATGGCAAAGTTATATTGGGTCAAGCTGCAGCAGCAGACATTCAGCGTGTGCAGCGAAGTGTTCACCAGCAGAAACTCACGCAGCATGCTCACATCTTCGTTTGTCAGTGGAGTACCTACTGAGTTGAGTTTGCATTGAGTGCAGCGCTTTATCAGCTGACCGTTAGCACTTACCCTCCAGGCTTAGTTCCCTAACTTTCATCTTGGTCGCTTTGAGGCGTAACATCACAAAGAACTCTTGGGGAAGACGCATCAGCTTTAGCTCAATAAGCCGTACGTTCTGCAGCGAGAGCACAAAGCTCTGCAGCAGATGCGCATCCCAAGTGCTAAGCCCCACGCTCCAAATGGAAACGGAGCACAGTTGACGCTGCAGCAGAAAGTTCACAATGGTGCGAAAATCACGTATGCAGTGATAGCGACGTTGCATGCGCTCCTCAAATTCCAGGCGGCGAAACTGAAAGTGGTCATACGGCCGCTTATCGTACTCGCGTTGCCAACAGTAAAGCAACAGCACTGTGAACAGGCGACCCTTTACTTTTAGAGGCGGTGGGCACGCAGGATCATAAACACAGGCCATGTCACACATTTTGCAAATTTAAGGACGGGGAAATATATGTATGTATTTGTAAATTAAAACTAGTTTGAAATTAATGAGTTGTGGAACATAGCATGAGCTGGACTTAAATTGGAATTTGAATATATTTGTGGATATATAAAAATTGTTAAAATTTTAAAATAAATATATGAACTTTTCATATTAAATAAATATAATTAAATTACTCTTATATGGCTTGCTTGTATATGAACTTTTATTATTTGCAAACTCCAACTGGCCCGGGAACAACTCAAATTGACTTCACAACCATTAAAATCAAACTGCCGCAAAGTATGCAACAAAAAATTTGCTTCGCACTCGAAACACCCTGTGCTCGAGCTGCAGCCAGAGCATCGATGAACACTCAGTCATTAGCATTGTTAGCTGAACTTTTTTGCACACACACAGACATTTAAGGCAAAATTACCATAAACGATATTTCATTCATTTGCCAGAGTTGACTAGCAAAGGCTATGCACAGCGCACAATGAATTAATTCGCACAGCCACGTGGACAAAGCCACTGTAAATATACATATATGTATGTATGACCATGGTTAAATGCGTGCCGGCACGCGCCGACTGCCCTATAAATAAGCTGCAGGCAGAAAGCCAGCAACCCCGTACCTATAGAGACGTATATTTATTTATAAGATACCAAAAAAAAAAAGAAAGAAAATCACAACAAAACGGAGCAGCAGCTCCAAAGACAGTGGAGGCAGCGGTAGGTGCTGCCTGTGCATCGTTATGCACGTAGCTCTTGGGGAATGTCTTGAGTTATTTTTGCACCATTTAAGGCCTGGGTTGGATCTTCATTTATTTGGTTGCCTTTTACGCGACGAATGCTTAAAATTAACGTGCTACGCTTGCGCAGCGACCAGCCTCTACCAACCTCCACACGCCCCACACCCTCCCTCTAACTCTTATTGAGTTGGCAGTAAGTAGGCTCAACAGGTGCCCCATTCAATAGACTAGAAATGGCCGGTGTGCAGCATGTGTGCAAACTGTCTTTAGCTAATTTAGTTTCATCAGAAATCAGAATTATTTTTCACTTTTACTACCAGCAGGCAGCGGAGACACATAATTATGCATTAATTTATGGCCAAGACCAGACCAGACCGAACAGACAGACGGGAGACAGGCGACAGGAGACAACGGACAGAATACTGAAGACTGCAAACTGCAGACTGTAGACCGGTCACTGGTGACTGCTGCTGTTCCATGTTGCATGTTGCATGTTGCTGCATGTAGCTGCTTAGTCATCCGGCCAAGATGGCTGACACAGGCAATTAACAGCGGCGACAATTTGGTGGCCAAATTGAAATTTTAAACTCCGCACATGTGCGATGGCTATCTCTCTCGCCATGCCGTGGCTCGCTTAGAAATCAGATAATTAAAAGACCGAGCAGAAAAAAAATGCAGGAAAAAAACAATATTGTATGTTAAAAATATTGTAAAAAGGCAGACAGCCAGACGCTCATAATTGCTGGCAGTCTCAGTTTACAGCTAGTGCAGCCAGACGACGACAACAACAACTACTGCGAATTGCATGTGCATATCATTTAAATAACTTTTCGAAATGCAAAGTGTGAAACTGCAGGCAGAGCGCAAACTATATGCCCATGCCCGGACAGCAGCCAAGGCGTCTGGGCCGACTACCTTATTCACCTGCCACAGGCCACATGCAGCAGCAGCAGCAGCAGCAAGCAATGGTCCATATTTGGATGCAACTCTTAAGGACAGCAGCAGCAGCATTGGCATCAACATGCACATCAACATCAGCGTATGTCTGCGACGGCCTCCAGACAAACGGCAGACATGTGAGATATATGCACTTGTCTACTCCCCTGGCTGAAACACTCCGCACACAGTCTACACACCCAGCCACATTCACACTCACACACACACACACTATCTGTGTGTGAGGCGCATTCATTGTCAATTTTGACAATCAACAAGATGCGACTACACGCCTGCTTAAATGCCAACATTACTTACCTCGGCCTCGACCGCTGCCCCATGCTGCTCGGCCCGCTGAACGTCTGCGACGGGCTGTCTGGCTTGGGGTCTCTGATTCTTGGGTCTCCAGTCTCCATCGGTATGAGTACGCGCACTCCGGCTGACTCTGGCTGTATCTCAGCCACTGCCACTAGCATTGGCACTGACACAGGCACTGGCATTGGCTCTGGCAATGCCAGAGCTGATTGGTGCTGGGCAGAAGCCAAACGACGGCACGCGAAAGTCCTAAAAACCGAAAAACCAAAATGCACGAAAATTAATAACAACCAACCAACCAAATGCAAAAACTAAAAAAAAAAACTAACAAAAAGATGCAAATGTGCTCTGACATTGATCGCCTTATACTCTACCAATTCACCAATTGCGATTACATAATCAAAAAATTTTAAGAAATTAAAAAAAATAAATTAAAGTATAATGTTTTTAAGAACTGCATAAAATATGTGGCAGTTTTTAAGTAAATAAAATAAATAAATTCTAGTAAGAAAATTTCTATAAATATATTTTGTAGAATTTCTAAAACATTTTAACAATCTTAATATTTTATAATTGTGTACAAAAAATTATATATTTTATTTTATTGTGAACTTCCATTCATTAACCCTTATCTGTAGATAAGATATGTTTATAAACTTTTGTTATTTTTTTTTATTTGAATTTGTTTCTTAATATTAAATTATTTCAACAAAATTTTACATATTTAAAATCACCCTAACAAAATTAAGCTTTTGCTTCTATTGCTGATTATCTATAGTTTTCTATTCAAAGTTTCTTATTTATAGATGATTAACTATGGCACCTAATCTGTAGATAATTCTTCTTATCTCACTGAGCATTCTTTAATTACGACAATTGCCTATGCTTGACTAGAGTTAAGTGTCTTTATCGACCTCCTTTTGATTGAGTCACCTGTATTTATATACAAGACTGTTGGAAACCAAAATTTGGTATGCTGATGAAGCATAAAATGTATAAAATGTACTTGCTTCCCATAATCTTAAGACTCTTGTCAAGGGTATAAAAGGTAAAAGAAAAAGCAGAAGCAACAGCAACAGCAGCAGTAGCAGCAGCAGCAGCTGAACGACAGAAGCACGAAGAGGCGGCTGCAACGGTAGCCAGCCAGCGGGCATAACAAAACAGCAATAACAAATTGGCTCCTGGTCTTTGCATTCCACATGCAATCTGAGACAACAATCACGACAACTGCATTCGGCTACTGCACCCGGCTCCAGCGGCAGCAGCAACAGCAACAACAACCGGCAACACCCAAGTGCGGGGCGCTGTTCGCTCGAGCAGCAACAACAGCAACCGGCTAACTAACCAACTTATTGACTTGGTCTGTGTCTGCCACGGCTACTGTGCTGCTGCTACTGCTACTGCTGCTGCAACTGTGGCCAGTCTGGTCTGGAGCTGTGCTGTCTGCGCAAAAATCATGTATGTATTTTTAATAGACCTCTGGCGTGCGGCTCTGCTGATGATGCTACCAACTCATGTTATTTTCTGATCTCATGCAATGGCCCATACCCGCCTCTCCCAACCCGCCTCTCCCACTGCCTCACTTTACAATTATATCAATTATGTGTTATATTGATGCTTAAATTCAGTTGGTTCAAGAAGTTTGGCTAAAATGCCTCAAACGTGGCTCAACCTTTTTTTTGGTGTCGATCCGCAATATCAATGATATTGTTTATTTGGTCATATATATTAATACATATATACACATATATTGGTCAGGTAATCTGGTTCTTCGGTTCAATCACCTAGCCAGCTGATAAGCAGACTGATCCAGTGCGTGTTAGGTATGCAACTGAACGCAACTTATATTACTTTTTATTTATAGAATATGCTTAGCACGCGGTAATTGCTTCTGATAATTATTGTTTAGACGCAATCTTTAACGGTAAGTGTTTTATTGACCAAATGTTTTTTTTTTTGTTTTTCAGCTACTGGTCTTGTGAGTTTTATTAGTTCGATTTAATTTTAATTACCAGAAGGAGGACCAACTACAACACACACCTGCTACCTGCCGCCAGCCACCTGCCGCACAGACAAAAACACTTAAGAATGTTTTTAGTCGGACTTTGAGATGTGGTACAGGCAGAACTATATTTATCAATTTTAAGTTAGGCTTAGAGTTGTGAAGTTGAGTCAAACCCAAGATGAATTGATTTAATTTTAAGCCCTTATTCCTATACTAAGATATAATTAAGATATCATATATTTTGTTATCGATTAATCAATTGATAATTAAAAATTTGCAATAAACAGAAAATTTGATAGCTCTGTCACCTAAAGTCTCTGAGATCTCTGGCGAGAAGAGTAGAATCATACTTGTACACACTTCTCTTTGCTTTATGATTGATTAAACAGTATTGATTAAACAGAAAGGGAGCGGGAGCTACCGACTTTTTGGATGTATGAAGTGGTTCCCCTTCATAGCGAAAGGTGGACAACACAGCTTTTAATGACCAGCTGAAAGTTCTCGACAATTGTTCAAATTGAATCTATTTTAACTGGCGTGAGACATGCCGCCTTGTCAAAAATTGTTTTCGATACGAAAATAGCAAGAATTGCAAAAAATGCGAACTAAATATATATATGTATATCGGGATGTCTATATATATTCAAAAAATAGTTTTGGCTAGATGAGATCAAAGGGAACTACTACAATTGCCACTAGGCTAACTGCCAATTACAATGTTTTCATATTGCTATTGGCGTGCAGGGGCATGCAGGGGCGTGCCAGGGGCTGCGTGTGGTCTTTTGTCTAGCCTTGAAATTAATGAACTATCGAATGTTGCTGCGTGTAGCTCGTGGCGTGTAGTTTGTGGCTTTGGGTTTGACTCATTTCACGTTCCAATTGTCGTCCACATAACACTTTTGACTGCCTCTGATTGACTCTTTATTTTGCGTGTTTTTATTTTCCTTCTGTTATTGTCCACGAAGTGGGGCAAATTCTATGCAAATGTGTGTACAAGTCAAATAAATAAACATTATTATATAAACGTCTCGACAAATGTCGCGCGCATTTTTTGTATTTATTCTAAATGCCTTTCTGGGGGTCTGTCGATTGAAAGAGCTCGTTTTTATCTCTTTTTTCTTGTCGTTGTTGTTGCCCATTCCTTTTTCTCCAGCTGAGATTATGATCTGAGCATTTGATGCGATTGCAACTTTGCATAACAGACTACGTCTGGCCGCGCCCACCACCCGCCCCCAAATGCCATGTAGGTGTTTCATTTCAAGCCGCAACAATGTGTAGACATATAATGCATAACAGCCAGCCAGCCAGCCAGCCAGCCAGACAGCTAGAGAGACAGACAGTCGGACAGACAGACAGTCGGACAGCCAGTTAAATGGTGTGAAATCCAGACTTTATAAAGTGCTCCAAATTATACAATCATTTTGAAATTCAATTTGGACCAGACGGCAAAAAAAAACAGACACACACCAAAATTGTGTAGAAAAAAGAAAACGATGATGACATGTGATAAGCGTGTCTTCTTCTCTCTGGCTGATGCTATATCCAGAAGAGAGCAGCCGAAAGTAAATAAATAAATAAATAAATCAGCAACGTCCTTGAAGTCGCGCTTGTGATTTCCGTATATACGAAATGTACCAAAATATCGAATTGAATGTGTTCTCTCAAGGAAGAAGCAGATATACTTGGAACATGCTAGCAGCCCGACTTAAGGGGGAATAGCAACTGACGATGTATTGATTGGTGTTGTGTTGGACTATAAAACTATTGAGTGATATTGTGAAATAGGCACAAAAAACATTTAGAAGATTTTGCAATTATGAAGTTTTGGTAGAAACTTAAAATCTCCAAACAAAAATTTCAGTTTAAGCTCAGCTCAAGAGATATGCGGAATGGAAGGCAAGGAATGGACAGGAATGGTAGTTACTTAACAGGCTCTTAGCTAAGTAAACTTAACAGATTGTTAACATATATTCTAAGTATAGTTCAGCCTGGCTGAATATATTAGCAGTGTGCGAAAAGGAAGCATAGAAACAGACTCTTATCCTAAGCTCAGCACGCAGTGTGGAATAGAGGAGCTATAGTTGTAGCAGAGGGAAAGTTTAACAGATTCTTAACATAAATTACAGTTTGGATTTATAAATTCCCCGTTTTGAGAAGAGATTTTTAGCTCAAATTACATTTGAAGATCAGTTCGCAGTGGGAAAAAGGGGAGGAGTAATGAAAACTTAAGATTCCAATTAAAGTTCCATTAAATTTATAATCTCTAAAATATTTTTAGGTCGTTTCACTCATAACATTCCGTGCTGAATTTTAAACTTTTATGAATCGCTGTGCTTGGTCTTCTCTTCAGCTTTGTATATAGATATGTAAACCAGTCGAAATCTATTTAATTTTAAATTAATTAAATAAATAATTAAAATATATAACCTTATCTAAATGAATAGTCAATTTCCCCTTGCTCTGACAACTCTGGCATATCCTTTGCAATTCTCTATCTGAAAATCTCACTCCACGTTGGTCATCGTGGGTTAAAAACGTGCCTGGCACCGACTGCCATTACTATACGCATCATAATAGATTATTTCCGCTAATTTGCATAGAAGTAGCAACTGTGTCCAAGTACGTACCCAGCAAAATGCGAGCACGATCACACGCACTTTTCCGCTCCCATTAATAAGTACGCACATTCGCTTGATAACAAAAAAATTTGATCAAATTTGCCTATGTACTTGAAGGAGAAACGCAATGTCAAAGCCAATGATAAGCAAATCAAGGAGACAAATCCTATGTAGATTACACTACAAAAGACATGCGTGTAGCCGCAGTTGTAGTTGTCCACTTCACAAATCTATTGCAGAAGATAACAGAAATATCGTGATAACGAAATTAACACAGTAAATTGAAATATCAAAACAATTTGATTAAACACAAATCGTATAAAAGGCACTTTATATCAGCTAAGCTCTTATATAATCAGCTACGCACTAGCGCAACATAGCTGAAATCAAAGTTCAAATGGAAAAATTAATTACCGCGCATTTCATTCTCAGTATAATAATCATATTAATTTATAATTACAGTTACTAGAAAAATTATTACAGTAAATCATAGTTAGAATATAAATGCTTATCTGATTTATAGGAAGCATGATCGATTTATTGTGCAAAATCTTTACTGCCCAATCTACAGACATGCACATGTGTTATAATTTATCGAACGAATATCACTTTCTTTTCCGATAAGAAACAAGCTTACACACACGCACACAGCGCACACGCACCGAGAGACTCACACACACATAGATAAGATAAGCAAGCACACGGGAACGCAAGGCGACAGCGGCGCTAGCAGTGACTGCGACGCTGGCTGAGATCCTCTCAGCAGCAGCAACGGCGACGGCAACAACAACAACAGCGGCCACAACGCTGATTTTGATTGGTCGACAGCGTCGGCAAACGCAAAATCCGAACTATCAGCCCGAAGCGCTGCAGCGCATACACTGCAAAAATAGGTCTTGAAGCATTTGTGCGTTATGTGCTTATCAAAGCGAATTTTTCGTCATAAATATAATAAATTGGAGTACTTTTAATTGCGATTATATTTTACATTTTAATAGCTGAAATTATGTAGTTATGTATTCTGAAAGGCTAATAAAAATAAATGATATATGATTAATCTACGTTATTAAGTTTAGTAGTTTCTTTTTTACTGGCTGTGAACAGGAAAAAAGTTAGCCGGAAAGGCTACGATTTAAAATTGTGTTTTAGGCTGATTACTAAAAGTGTGACTTGCATAAAAATATATTCCCATTCATTTGAGAATAAATGTAAATATAAATAAACTTGTGTAATAACTATATATTAATGTTTATTTACTGATCTATTCAAAATCTTAATAAAATATAAAATGAAATAAAAATCAAAAATTTACAAATTGAGCTTGAAAATTAATTTATTTGGAAAAAATTGTAAATAAAATCTCAAAACAATTAAAAATAATTATCATCAGTATAAGTTAAATATAATTATAAATAAATATTAAAAAAAAATTAATAAATTCAAAAACATTAAATGTTTAATATAAATAAATATGTAAAAAAAAAAAATAAATTACAAAAATTATATATTAAATATTAGAACTTAGCAATATAAAGAGCTACATTTAAGATTTGAATATAAGCCCATTAATACCTGCCTTTCCTTGGTTCTGCAATTCTAGTAAATAAAATTCTATTTTTATACAGAAAACTTTTCCAAAAATAAAACTCACTTGAGTCTTTTTTAATTGCATGCCCCATTCGTCAACTTTGCAACAACAAGAAAAATTTCTTGCAGTGCAGGCGCGCGTTTACGACCATAACAAAGTAGGTATGCCCCGGCACAACCAAATATTTTCTTATTTAAGACTAAAAAACGACTCGTGCAAATCACTTCATACTTGGTTCTTAGAGTGAACACATCGAGAGGCAAATAAATTCAAAGAAAATAAATGCAAATTTTTTAAAATAAAATAAAAGCAACTAAGACATTTATACGGTAGTGAAAAGCAAAGAAAAATAAATTCAATAAAAAACATTGCTTCGATTGGCTTTAGATAAGTCAGCCAAAAAGAGAGTGTTCATAAAAAAGCCATCCATACAAACAATGCCTGCAACTATTGGGCACATTGTTGTGTTAGCCTAAAAAGTGTTGTCAATTAGTGTGCGAAACACTTGCAAACTTTTGCCTAGAACTTGCGATTTGCATAGTTGAAAGAGATACAACAAAATCAAAGAATAAATCTATATAATGTCGAGTGCTGTGCAGTGTGGTCGGCGTTTGCTATTGCTGCTGATGGTCTGTCAGCTACTGATGATGTCCTGCGATGCGGCTCGCATCAATCGCTCCGCCTTCATGGATGGCGATGTGCGCTCTGAAGTGGTCGATCCCAACAATCGCACAATTTGGAACATGTTCAATCTGACCGAGGAGCAGGTGAATCGCATACGCAGTGGCAGCAATCCAGCTGCCAAGGACGAGGTCACGCAGGCGAACAAAAATCATTTGCTAGATCAAATTGCCAGGCAACGGTAAGTAACCGTTAAAACTCAAACGCCCCCAACCCCAGCTAACGGCGTGTGCCCAATGTGTACCCAGCTAGCTGTCAATCATTACTTGTCGCCGCTCAGAAACAAAAATATATATAAAGTTGAAAGCAGCCAAAAATAGAATTCTATAAAAACGAACTACAAATATTAAGAGCAATTTTCAGCTAAAAAAAAAGAGATTTATATATATAAAACAATTGCAAATTAAGAACAATAAACAAAATATGTGAAATTGTGGGCATTTTTTCAACGAGTGCACTTTGCAATTAAATATTTTCCACTTTTACGTATAAACACAAATTTTCAAGAATTGGCCAATTCGCTTGGCGGCGTACATTGTTTGGCTCTGCTTCAATTGTCCAAAAACAAAAACAATTCAAGGCTAAAGCCATATGCATTTCACAAATGTGGCCAAGAACCCCACAAAACAGTTTATATACTCTATAGTATATAGATATATATTTATATATAATATATAGATATGGCTTTGCGCCTCAATTCATTTAACATTTAACACGATTTTCCAAATGCCAAACGTCCAAATTAATAAACAATAAACACATGTGTGGAATTCAAAGCTAATGCAATATATAGTATATAAATATATAAGATTTCTTTCTGCACGTGTTGCTGAGCAGGGCGATCCTCTATCTCTCTTTAACTATAATTAAGGTGATAAGCTGATTGTTTGCCAAAAATACAGTAGGCAAGCCAAACAGCCAGCTAGCGTCTGCTTGATTGACGCATGTCCACACCTGTCCCAACTAGACCAAACTGTGCTGTCTCCTATAGCAACAAAGGGCCTAGACCCCAGGGAGGCAGCCAGTAGCTGCACTCTACACAATCATATCTACAACTTGAGCTTTGGCTGCATTCGTATCTGTTGCCGTTTATCATTGTATCTGCGCCTGTCTATCAGATACTACTTACAACTGGCGGGCACTGCTGCACAAAGCAGAAAGACACACACACACACATACATGCACGGGCACACATGCACACACACTGAGACGAACTGGCTGCAATTGCAGCGAATTCCGTCGCATGGCCTCTGCGTATTTGTATACGTCCATGCGGCCAGCTGTCTGGCAAATGTCTGGGAACAGTCTGGGCCATGTCTAGCTGGCTCCGTTAATGAACTTTTTGTAGGTCGTTGCTATGCGAGACACATGCAGTCCATGGGTAGACAAGCATACTATACATGTATATATACATATATATGTATATATATATATATATATATATATATATATATATATATATATTATATATATAATATGATATATTCTTGTTGCCCCGTTTCATAAACAAACTGCAAGCCCAGGCGCCCAATAAAGCATTTGATTAATGCTCAGCTACACAAATACAGTTAAATGATTTGTAGGGTATTTCAGGTATGTCAGGAAATATGAAATTTTTTGCCAGCCCATTAGATATCTCTTATATGTACCCGATCTACATCAACAATCAGTCCAAATAACCAATTGTCTCCGAAAAGTCTTCTACAGCTGCTGACCCATGTTAAGCGTGAAACTTGTGCCAGCTGCTGACTTTGTAGTGTACGCAGACGGATCGCATAACTATACGAAAGAGCTGTTAAAGAGCTAGCGAGATATGAAGGTCTATTGTAGTAAACTAATTATAGGCTTAGTGGTTGCTAGTTGGAGGGATCACATAACTATGCCATAGAGCCGAGAATTCGTTGAGAAACTCTTAGAAATATATTTAAATTTAAAACACTGTTATTATATATATATTATTCTACGATACTTCCAAAAACAAACAAAATATATCATATTACAAAAATAATATCAATTAGCTCACTTAATAGCCTGCCCTTGCCTACCCCTCCTAGACCCACAGCCAAAGCATCTCTACTGTTCGCATATCATTTGTCTTTCTCACCTTTCTCTTTTCCTATTAATTCTCAGTTATCAATTATCTACAATATGTGCCCTTAGGGTATTTCAGCTTCGTTATGCCTTCGCTTAACTCTCTTTTTCTTTTGCTTGTTTGATTGCTTTGCCTGGCTGGCTGGCTGGCTGGCTGGCTGGCTGGCTGCGCGCAGACACAAAACGCTCGCCAGTAATAATTATGACGTATGAGTAATATCGAGACATGGTCATATGTTTGCCCAGACTTGACTACTTAAAGCTGATACTCAGACTTATAGACTTGGGCTCCTACCCCCAAGCCCGCCAGACGCCTGCTGCCTGGTGCCTGCCGCCTGCAGCGCCCTCTGTTGCCCAGCAGTGCAAGCAGTTGTAGGCGTATGTTTTGTGGCCACTAAGCGACGCGGTCTACGGTCTGCCAGTCACTGTCTGAGTTTTCTGACTGACTGACTGACTGACTGACTGACGCGAATGCCGGACAACAGACGACTGACGTCGGACGTCGGACGTCGGACGACGGACTGCGACTACGACTACTGTTCGTCGACGCATGATAATGAAGTGCAGCCGGCGAGACACTGTCTAGCCGCGCATTGTATATGCGCACACACAGGCTGGAGCTGACGCTGAGGCTGCGGCACAGACTGACTGTGGCTGTGGCTGTAGCTGTAGCTGTGGCAGTGGCAGTCAGCCAGACGAGATGACTTGTAGGCAAGACGCACAACGACGACGACGTCGCCGAGCCACACAGACGGGGCAAGCAAAGGCAAAAACAGAAGAGCAAAAAAAAAAAAACAAGAAGCTGCAACAAACCAACCACAAAGCCAGGGCAGACGTCGACCAGACGCGAGGGGTCGCTTGAATTTCATCAAAAGATGCACTTGGAATGCACGCAAAGAGCAACAGCTTAAGTAATACTTAAGATTGCCAACTTGAAATGGCTACCAAATGGAGGCCAGAGATTCACCTGTGAAAAATCGTCGGCGCATGCTCAATGGGGGCCAACTGCTTGGCAGCTGCGTGATTCACGCCAATATATGCATGCGAAGGCTCCTCTGGCCAGGCCAAGCCAGGCCAGACCAGGCAACGGCTGCTTCTAGCCTAGCCAATAAAAAGCCACAACCTCGTACAACAAGGCGTCTAGACAGGCCCCAGACAGACAGCAGCACTGAACATCGAATGCTGAACAGCAACAGCCGCAAGTTAAACAACAGCAACAACAACAACAACAAGTTTTCAAGTTCATGCCACAGCAGTTAGCAGACAGTCAAAACGTAACTCCTCAGCGGACCATTTTGTCTGGCAGGCATTCTTTGGCCCGATCGCACGTTGTATAAGCATAGGCATGAATACATATACATATGGATATATATATATATATATATATATATATATATCTACTCATACAAGTGCGATAATAAGCCAACAGCGTCTGTGGCCTCTCTTGGCTTGGCTACGACTTTGGCTTTGGCTTGGTTCACTTTCAGTGCATGTGCCCATAATTATTTTGGCTAGACAAAATGCGCCGCAGGCAGCAATCAGCTCGAGAGCAACAACAACAACAACCAAATTATATTTATAATATTTTAGTCTCATTTATTGACCGCATGACCAACAGTTTTGTTTTGGATTTTGCCTTTTATTTTTCGGCTGCCCCCTTCAACATGATTTCTTTGAGTAGTTGTTGTCTTTCTGCGCAAAAATTTGTATGCGCAACTTTTGCAAAGCGCGTCTCAATTACCGATCCAGACAGGCGACACACACACGCACACACACATTCGCACTCACAGCCACAATTGTCCCATTGTGGGACTGTATATGTGCCAGATTAGATCATAGCTACAGTTGGATACGCGCCAACTATTGTTGCTACTCTTGCCCTGCCGCCTACTCCCTCTCTCTCACTCTCTTGTACTTTCTGCCTGCCTGCTGGACAGCCAGCATCTGCCTTCCCTGCTCTCTGTTATTTGTTAGATATCTACTAGCTCAAGCCACTCGAGTTGTAGTGTGGCATGCGTAGTTTGCTAATTGAATGAGACTAGAACTAGAAGAGGCAAATAGAGAGAGATAGACATCGATAAAGATAACTAAACTTAACTTAAACTAAGAATAAACTATTACAGCAAATTTGTACAAATTTCGTAGATGAAAATCTACTTAGAATATATTTGATTTCCTTTGTCTATTATCAAGATTATAAAAAATATTTAGTTTTTCGCTTAGAGTAATCTCAGCGTCTATCAGTGCTCAAGACACACGCACACACACCCACACACAGGCACCGTCACGAGTCTCTATTGTAAAACACACAACCCAATTTCCACAACAAAAATAAACCAAAAAGAATTAGCTTATAAAGAGAACTAGACGTGCACGTTGATCCGTCTCTGTCTGAATAAATTGAATCAATGCGCTATAAAGCAGCACTAAATGGCACGTTTTCATTTAAGAGCCGCGAGCTTCGGCTAACTAGTTGATGTTGTTGTAGTGGTGCACCAGTTACGACAGCGCTCAAATGTCAATTAAGTGGACTTTACATAAACACTTGAGCCAAATTAGTTAGATAGTTTGCTAGTCATAGCCGGAGTAGCGTTGATTAAACGGAACGAGCTGCCCTTTGCTAATTGCAGGACTAACGAGATACGCTCACTCATACGGATTGCGGTAACCAAGTCAGATGTGAACGATAGCCAGGCGGAGCAGGCCGTGCAGAATCAGCCGTCGCACGAGAAGGCCGGCTATCCCATATGCAACAGCGAGACGATGCCCAGCAATTGGCAGCAGTCGACCAACGTGACACTGGAGTTCGCCAGCAGCGTCTTCCAGCAATACGGCAACAATAATTTGATCCTAGATAGCGCCATTTTGCGGCTATACAAAATCAATCCGACTGATAAAGCGGCAGCGGGAGCAGCGCCAGCAACAACAGCGAGCAACGTAGAGCCCACTGACGAGGCCACGACGCTGTGCCGCAAGCCCTACCTGGAGTCGCAGATCCGCGTCACCGTCTACATTGTCCACCAGCAGAAGAAGAAACGTAAGTTAGGTGCGTACCCGAACTTCCCAACCACATTAAGCTCTTGGCCTTAAACTAACCCGTATCTGCACGAAATTCTCTCCTCTCAACTCTCACAGAGCGCAAGAAGCGCACCTGCAACACCATCATGCTGAACAGCAACAAGACCGGCTGGGTGGACATCGATGTCAAGTGCGCGCTCACCTACTGGGCACAGCAGCAGCAGCAACAGCAACAGCAGCTGCAGACGCATCAGTCCCAACAACAGCTCCACTCGCATCTGCCCATTGAGATCGGCCTGCTGATGATTGAGGTGCACGACGATGAGGACAATCAATTATTGCCGGGGCTCTACTTTCAGCCACCCACTTGCGTGCAGGCAGGTAAGCGTGTTGTTAGCCAAGCTTTAACTAACTGCCCAAAGACATGTGTGGAACATCAAAGAAGACGAGGTCGCCCGTTTCATTTCACCAAGCCCTCGATAAACCATTTACCAACAATTTTTCACCTTCCGGCCAGGCCCCCATGTGTGACATAATCAGGCACATTTATTTACCTTTCAAAAAGTTCAATAATTTAGCAGGCTTTCAGTTTGTTACTCTTACGTCTGCCCCTCCCTCTCTCACCTGCTCTCACCTTCGAGCGGTCAGACAGCAGACTGAATACATATATATATATATATATATATATATATATATATATATATATATATACAAAAAAGTGTATATTTCGCAATATAGTAGTGCTTCGAAATCGAAAGCGTAAGAAACCCGTCCCAAGAGTTCGTCGTCATAATTTTGACGAGCTCAGCAAACGGCGAGACTTGGGAAAAACTGCGACTGCAAAAATGCCAAAAAAAAAAATAAGAAGCAAAAAGCAAAAAAAAAATGCTCAATAATTCAATACTTATCCATATACCCATGTCTATTTGAATATTTAAATGAATGGCGAGCACGTTTTAGATGTGCTGCCGTTTCGACGCTATAAATTGCTTTTGGTTTCGATTTGGCGCTTACAAAATGCGCAATTCCAGAGAAATAAATAAATAGAAATTTTACAACCGGAATCTAATGCCAAAATATTCACAGTATTTAGTAGTATTCGTGTCACCAGTTATTGTTGGTAAGATATGTACACACACACACAAACACACTCAGCCACACGCCAATATGCAGCTCGGTTCGCTCGCTCGCTTGCTACTAATGCAAATTGCTCATACGCACCTTTGTGCGTAGGTTTTCTGCTGCTACTGCTGCTAATTATGCAGCATCCTTATGTTTCATTATTCTTTGCCTTTGCTGTTGTTGTTTGCTATATTCGTGTTGATATTACTGTTATGATGAGAACTCGCTACGCGTTAGTTGTCGCCGCCTTGCATGATTGCTGAATATTTTCGCCTGTGATTTTGTCTTTTAGTTTTTTTCCTGTTCTGAGTTTGTTTTGTTGTTCAATTGAATATTGCATGCAACTTGAAATATTTTGCACCTTTTAATTATAATTTCAAATGTATTTTACAGATATTGCAGTCCCGTGGTCCGTCTACGGACCAGCGACGCCTATGCCTAATATGGAAAACAACACGTTGTCGCGGTAAGCATCAATGAAAATTCAACTACATTTTTTAAATTTTTCAATCAAAGGTAATTTGAAACAAATTTAAAAACGCCTAAGTAAAATATCATAAAATCTCCTTTTATGTAACGTCAAAAAGTAGGCAATAGTTTTTGCAACCAACTAATTGCTGTAGGCAAAAAAGTGTTGCCTACTTTTGAGCGGCCCTGAAAAATTGCTAATTTTAAGCATTTAATCTGAAGTATAGTCAATAAACTTATTTTAAATATAAAAAATATGAGGAATCAATAATAATAATTCAAAAAAAGTTTAAATATTCTTTTCAAATATTTCGAAAAAAAAATTCTAAAATGCAATTACCCTTTCCCTCCCACAGATGCCCAAGATTAGATGTTAGATTCTTGGGCAACGGACTGTTGACGGATAAGAGCTTTGCAAATCGAACCAATGGCAAGCTGGAAAACCTCAAGAGCCAGGTGCGCAATCCATCACGCAGTCGAGAGCACTTCAATGCAGAAGTGACCACATTAAATTCACCAACAATTGACAACAATTTGGAGAA
This sequence comes from Drosophila fulvimacula, assembly GCA_035045555.1. Taxonomy (NCBI): domain Eukaryota; kingdom Metazoa; phylum Arthropoda; class Insecta; order Diptera; family Drosophilidae; genus Drosophila; species Drosophila fulvimacula. Next base: position 5,395,423 of record JAWNOX010000191.1, read on the forward strand.
CAGTGAGAACGAGAGCGAGCAAAAGGAGCAAATACATCATCATCGCAGACGTCATCATCATCAGACCGTCGAGTGTGACTCTATGGATGCTGATGAATCGTTTCAGCAGTCAGAGCCACAGCATCATTTGCGATCGCAATTTAACCATCATCATAATCATCATCACCATCAGAGCCACAATCATCATCATCATCATCATCAGCACAAGCATCGTCATGTGGTGCAAAACGAGGAGTAGATTAAATGCAAATATTAAGCTCGTTTTGGCCAGGCCACATAAGCACACATATTTAAACACTCAATTACCAATACAATTGCACATGCATTCACCGATTCATGTCCTACATGCTGGTCTTTAGTAGTTTATTGTTTTTTTATTATTATTATTTTTGTAACTTTAAGGCCAGTTGACTTAATTAGTTTTTAATTCATGTCTTGCATTACTTTTTTTAATTTTTAATTATTAATTTATGTTAAAAACAAAAACAAAAACAAGAACGAAAAGAAAAAATCATGTTATCTTTTAAGTTACAATATTTTTGGCATATTACTCGAAATTTGTATTTGATTTGAGAGTATATTTTGTATATTTATATTTGTAAATCTCTCTTATATTAGGAGTCTGTGATTTAGATGTGGTTGAATTTTGCGAATTTTTTGCTTCAATTATCATAGAATTGTTGGAACCTCAAAACTAATTTCGATACGAATATATAAAAATAAAATAAATATATATAGCACTATCTATAATCCATTTATATTAATCAAGCATTTAAATTTTGCTAGTTGAAAAAAAATATATATAATATTTATGTATACATATATATATTTGCAAGGCCGATGCAATTATCGTAGGTTAAAAAAGAAAACCCATGAGTATTTATACGCACCTACATACAGTTAATATATATATACATACACAAGCACATGCTCAAACACGCACACACTCACACAGACATGCCGACACACGTTTTGTTATTTAAGTCACTACCTTAAACAGTGCCTTCCTTTTTAATATAGCCACAAAACGTGCAAGTCCAAATTCGATTATATTTAATCTCCAAAATTTTTGTATATAGCTTATATTAATATTAAAAAAAAAACATTAAAAAATATCTGTATTTGCATAATTTGCTGATGTTTTTTTTTATTTTACTTAATTAAACTTAATAAAATTTGTAATTCAAGCACACAGAAAAGAACGTAACTAAGTTGATAAATAATAAAAAATAAAAAAAAAAACAGCTTGGCATATAAATTACAATAACAAATATATATTTAATACCAACTCACCCACATAGAAACACAAGCATATTAATAAAAAAAATTGTGAAATCAATTGACAACAATAGTTCAGCGTTTATTAACTATAAATAAACTTTTCAGATAATTGTTTAAGCAATACTTAACTAAAGTGTCTCGATAAGATGTCGTGAAATCACTTTATCATTGATAGTCCCCCACTCGAAGCGATGAACTTGTGCCTATAACTGTATATACAATATATATAAATTATCATCTTTGATTGTGCTTATCAAAGTGAGCGAAGCCATAACAGATATCCACTATAGATTAACATATCTTCTATAAAATTTGATATGCGACATATATATGATATATATGAATTTATTCAATGAGCCAAAGCTCACTTTATTGCTGCGAAACTCTCTGTCTTTCTCTCTCTCTCTCTCTCTTTCTCACTCAGTTACTCTGCATACACTAAAGTTAGTTTGTATTGCTGCATGACGTCTTGAAGTTATCTCCTGATATCATTAGCATTGCCACTCGGCGGCTGCTGATAAGCTATATTCTAACATTTACTAAAGCTCTAAGCATACCCTCGAATACCCTGTAATAATCAAATGATGTATATACAGAAAAAAAACGGCAAACTGTACGATTTTCAATACATTGTTGCGCCTCAGAAAAGTAAGTATTAACTCCTTTTAAGATAGCTGTAAAACTAAACCCTTAGCTTTTGTATATTATATAAATTCACTCATTTATTATTTAGTTAGCTAATATACCCGATTACAGGTGACAGATGTTTTGCTAACATATATTAAACGACTTTCGGGCTGGTAGGGGTTTCAGTCTTAACGCGGCATTTGAACAGTTAATATGGATTCAGCTCAACTGATGTTTCGCCAGCCGATTTAACCGATAATTCGTATGCATATGTCAGTGCACATACATACAAAAAGAGTTGTATATAAATTTTAAATTTTAACTCGAACTACCTGACTGACAGTGAAAATATCGTAAACAACCAGGTGAAGGTTTCAAATCTACGCGACGACTTTGAAACCAGTTTGCGGCACTACAAAAAAACATCAACAACAAACAATTAAATATCTACCTAAAAAAGGTGATTTATCCCAATTACAAAAATAATATTTATTAAAATATTTGTGAAATTACAATGAACTGTTCAAAGATATTTAAACACATGTGACACACGACACGAACAACTGTTTTCTATAAGATTGTTTGAGAAATTTTTAAATGGAATGCCCGAAGCCAGCTTTACGAGTTGCGCGGAATTGAAATATAGAATTACCTGTTTGACTGGGAATTATGTATGGCACAGCTCAGGAGACAAACTTGTGGGGTTAATCAATTTCTGAACTTTTGCAACGATTGAGTTTCAGTTTATTATCTGGAAAAGTTTAGGTTTAGGTTTAGGTTTATGGCCAGCGGAATTCATGCGAAATCTGATTACACTTTCATTAACTAATCAAACTGAAAATGCTAATTATCGGGTATATTGGCTTTGTGATGATGTGTGTAGCAGGCAGAAGAAACATTGACAGTACATATTTATACACTTGATCGGCAGCACGAGCTATGTTTTTCTTTACACAGTTGCGTGCCTACATTTAAGCATGTTCATTTTTCGAAATGCACGCATGAATACATCGGGGTCAGGGTCTCTGCTAGGCGAACACTCCCGACTAGAATATGATTTGTTTTTATATGCGATTCCGGGTAAATATAATGTTCATTCTGATTAATAGGAATGTTCCAATCCAATTTATGGTATCAATTGCTGATTGCTCATTCTGATTTGTGATACGTCAGAAAAAAAGGAAACATTTACGGCCTTTACCTTAAAAATAAAACCGTTTGTGTGTTACAGGTGCTCTTGACCACACAATTTAGCCAATTGCGATCCACGTGCTGTCGTGGTTTATGACGACCCCCAGTTATCGCCAATATAAATGGTAGTAAATTCAGTATACTTGGCTTAAATATTACTAATCGTAATTTCCTACATCGATAGTTGATTAGAAATATATATACTATATCTGAGCATGCTAACAGTTCTAAGTGGTATAGCACACTCTTCACAAATAATGTTATCAACGTCGACTTTATATAATTCTAGATGGGCGATAAAAACTCAACGGCCGCCATCAACAATGCGTTTGAGTTGGACCAGGTATGTGTATAATTCGTACAATTTAAATATCAATCAAAGACTTACCTCTACATTTCTGGTTTACAGACTGACCTAGCTAGACCAAATCCAGAATTTAATAAGGTATGCGAAGGTTGTTTTTCGATAGGTTCACATACATATATATCACACACTTATTTGCAGACTGATTATCAACTTGATTATAGCCATGATCACGAACACATTGCCGACCGCAACGAAAGGCAAGAGAACAAAAAAATGAATATTTGGATTAAAAGAGGACTTCATTTAGCGCTACAAATGGTCATCGTGGCCTATTTCGTATATGCCACATATCACTATAACGATATGAGTAAGTATAGAGAAGGCAAAAGGCCCTTGAGATATAGCCCTTGAGATATAGCCTTTCACAGCTCTGCCTCGACTTAAGTTTGTTCAGATTAACTGTCATAACTGAGCTGTAAGACTAGTTGCCATATCTGCATATGCATCTATCGTACTATCACTCGCTATACCAGACATAGATGGGACTTGAGTGTCTGTTCTAGGTATCCCATCTATGTGATATTGAAATACATATATTTATACTACTTATGCATGCCACTTATCAATACTATATATGTACATGTTTATATAGATCAGTATGATTGCAAATATGATAGCACGCTCCCATTATGTGGCATACGCTTTTGCACTGGCTACGGCATGCTCTTGTTGCTCCTGGGCTTCATATACTTCAGCCTGTTTTACTATCTGATATTCAAGCCAAAACTTGGGTTGTTTTTGCACAAGAACTATTTGCATCCAGCTGCTGTAAAATGGCATCATTTCCTGAGAACTCGGTGAGCTGTCTTTAAATAACTATTTGATATTTGATATCAGTTTTTATATATGCCATATCTTTCGCCATATCACATGCAGCGGCGCCTCCATTGCCAGCATTGTTTTGCTGCTCATTCTGCTGGCCATATACTTGGTGTTCGAGACAAAGGACGAGCCACGGAAGCTGATCTCGTTGGTGGCGCCCTGCTTCTTCATCCTCTGCGGCTATGTCTTCTCCACGAAACGCAGCGCCATCAAGTGGCGCATTGTCATCACTGGCATCACCTGCCAATTTCTGTTGGGCATCTTCTGCATACGCTGGGAGGTGGGCCGCCAGATCTTTGAGTGTTTGGGAAACAAGGTGGCCACGTTCCTGGGCTATGCCACAGACGGTGCTCGCTTCGTGTTTGGCGACTTCCTCATCGAGGCCGAAGTGTTCGCCTTTGCCATACTCCCAGTGATATTCTTCTTCAGCTTCTTCATATCGGTGCTCTACTACATGGGCGCCATGCAGTGGGTGGTCATTAAGCTGGGCTGGATACTCCAACAAATACTGGGCACAACTGTGTGCGAGAGCGTGACGGCTGCTGCCAACATCTTTCTGGGCATGTCCGAGAGCCCGCTCCTGATCCGGCCCTACATCAATAAGCTGACCAAGAGTGAAATCCACAGCATTATGGTGTCCGGCTTTGCCACCGTCTCCGGCACTGTGCTGGCTGCCTATTTATCCTTTGGCGCATCTGCGGCACATTTGATCACATCCTCTGTCATGGCAGCGCCAGCCACGTTGGCCATCTCGAAGCTCTACATGCCCGAAACGGAAGTGAGCCAAACCTCAAGTGATACCATTGAGCTGGAGAAATCGTAAGTTGTTTTTGTAAATATTTATAAAATATTTGCAAACTCATTCTTATTCTTCTTCTTATAGCGAGGATGCCTCCCTGCTGGATGCCGCGTCCAGTGGCGCCTCCAATGCTGTGCCAATTGTCCTGGGCATCATTGCCAACATTGTGGCCTTTGTCGCGTTCATTGCCTTCCTCAACGGCCTGGTCAGCTGGCTAGGCTTCCTCATTGGACACGAAGAGGTGGACTTTGAGTGGATATTCTCCAAGATCTTCATACCGCTGGCCTGGGCCATGGGCGTGCCCTGGAAGGATTGTGACAACATTGCCAAAGTGATCGCCACCAAGAGCATTATCAATGAGTTTGTCGCCTACGAGCGTCTGGGCGCACTAATCAAAGCAAAGGAAATTACAGTGAGTTGACCTGATATATATATATTATTTATCGTCCTTTAGTGAGATCGTTTTTCACAGACTCGCAGCGCTGGCATTGCTACCTTTGCCATCTGTGGCTTTGCCAATCCCAGCTCTCTGGGCATTCTCATTGGCTCCTTGAGTGCCATGGCCCCAAATCGCCGAGGCACAATTACATCGGTGGCTTTCCGTGCCTTTATCGTGGGCAGCATTGTCTGCTTCATATCAGCCAGTTTTGCAGGTGAGAATCCAGTTATGCACTTAAAGCTGGTCTTAATACTCTCTCGCTATTTTTCAGGCATCTTGTTACAAGAGGAGGAGCCCCACGTGGTTTACAATAAAATAATGGAAAAATTGGAACAGCACAACGTAACCACGTCTTAGCTTTAGTTAATATATATGCTTAAAATATTTATTTAACTAGAATTTGTTCCAGTGCTTAGCTCAATTATGTTTCTATTTTCAACAATTTGAAATGAAACACATAAATCACAAATTTTATATAATTAAATCGAGTTTAATTTTCAAATGCAAATTCAATTTGCAAGTGTGTAACAGCCTGAATCCATTTCAAATATGCATGCTAAGGAAGAAGGACTTCTATTTAAAGCTAAGTCCAGTGATCTATCGGACAAAACTAAACTGACATTATAGACAGTTTTGTCTGCAAACATGCTTTTTCTATCATTGGGAAAATAATAAAAATAATAATTACTAAATACGAGGAACTCATTTCAGACTGAGCTAGTCATAAAATTTGCTGTTTTAACAAAATATTGTGTAGATTTTTAACAATACCACTTAGCTGTTGTCGGTCAGTTGCATCTAGATTAGCGCAGCATACGGCTAACTGCTCTGCATTCTGATCAAGCTCTCTCAATATATCCTTTGGTTCGTATTCAGCGCATTTGCGTTTAAGATTTGGCCTTATGCAACGATGCGTTTGACTACTTTGATATGCCAGCTTAGCATAATTAATTTGCAGATTGTCCGCGTTGGCTTTAAGTAGGGGCAGCGTTGGCTGTAGGGTATCTAAAAGAGTGCTCAACTCTGTGGGAACTGCATGCTGTTCAGTAAACGACTTAAGCTGCGCATTTTCGCTGTTTTTGCAGGCCTTGAGAAAGCGTTGCAACTGCCAACAGCTAGTCGCAACAGCTTTCGGCGGCATTATAGTTTGTAAGATGCGCAGCTTTGAATCTGAGCTGACTTTAAGCGCCAGCTTAAAGAAGGTATTATTCAAGCGTTTGTAGGTGCCCTTAAGTAACATCTCCTTGAAGCTAGCTGGCAATTTGAACAGAAAATCTGATGATGTGCACGACAGCAGCTCCAATAGTGCCAACTGCAAGGAAAAGTTATTAATTTATAATCATTTCGTTTAAATTGAGCTACTCACAACTTCGTAATACTGTTCAATATCGATCAGTGGACAATGAAACAAACGTTGCAATTGCAGCAGCCACAAATGCTGTTCCTGCTCTGTTTTGCCGGATATACAGTTTACATGACGATACTTATGCAAATTGAATACATATAAATTATTACTTCTGTTTAAATCATGCAAATATTTGAGGATGCGTTGTACATGCAATTGGCTTGGATTCTGCGAGAACATGGCATATGAATTATTGCACTTGGCCCAATATTTGGTAACTTTTTCTAAAGCACTTTTAGTCCAGCCCGATTGCACCTCTTCCAGACTGGAAATAGAAGTGATGCTGATTAGAATGTTTAAGAAATATATATGTATATAGTTGGCTAACCGATAGCTCAGCATAAGCACATCTGCACAGATTTGCGATTTTATGATATTCTCTTCAAACAAGCCAGCGCAAAAGTAATTGAATAACTGCGCAGAGCATGCTAAATAGAGCAGACTGCCAAAGGATTCTAGAATACGTTTATAACGCGCAGCATTACAAAAATTGACCGCATCTAGAATTAATAGTAAATTAGTATGAGTATATATTTTATATATAAATTATTTATAATTACCTCTGCACAAATATTCAAATATCTTCGGCAAAATCTTTAACGTGTGCTCGTTAAGTTCAGCATCATCTATAATGCAAACATTTACATATTCCAAGCATAGTTCAAAATAATCCTCATTGATTTTTTCCGCATCAGTGAGACCGAAAAAAAGAAGCTAAAGATCAAACAGTAATTAATAATATATTTACTAGTTAAGGAAAAGTTTATAGCTTGCCTTTTGGAAATCTTCTAGCTGATAGAGTAGCTCATAAATTTGCATAACATATGGATGCATATATTTGGCTCTAAGCAAAGCAATGCTAGGGCTTAGATCATGGTTTGCTTTGCTGCACGAAATGGATGTTAAATTTAAAATCAAATTTGTTTTGCATAATCATGTATAAACTAACCGTTCACCTCCATTTAAAAGTAATATGAGAGCTTCCAAAACACTTTTACCCATATGCTTAACACCGGTGTTTAATAATTTATGCAACATTATTAAATAAACTTGTATAACCTTCATGTGCTCTTCGGGAACTGTTGAGGTCTGTTAGAATAATGATTATAGGTTAATATAGTTATGCTAATTAGATTTAGCGATCTTGCTCAACCTGTTGATAAACACTTTCTAGCATATTCAGAGCTGTGTCACTGAGATGCAGCAGTGTGTCCTGCAGCCAATCAGGCATGGTTTTCACCTCATTCCGACTGGCCTCCAGACTGATATAGTGTGTGCATATATTCGTCATAGTGTTGCTGGTCTTGACAGAAGCATTCATATGTGTTAGCTTCAGACTAAAAAAATCAGTTATCTCAACCAACTGACGTATAACTATAAAGGTATAAGATCTTTCATTATTCAAGTTGATCAGTATATATACTATATAGTATGCATACGCAGTGTAATGCGACCATGAACTCGAGTGGAACAGTTTGTAATCTGTTGCAGCATGTGTAATACATGAAAATGCAGTTCTATGGCCTTGGACTCATATTCCATAAGCGCGGCTACATGGTTCTCATTGCTGCAAGCAAAAAAATACAGTTATATATACCTTTATATAGTACTCATATAGTCCCACCTCAATTGCAGAAAAATATTGACGATGGCCAGCAGAAAAAATGCACTTGTATGCACTAGACGTTCGCTAGTTCCTAGCAAGTTATCCTTTGCCCACTCAATAAAGTCCAAGGCATCAATCAATAGTGTAATAAAATCAGAGCAAGCCGCCTTATTCTCAGGTGTTACTTCGTCTTTCTATGAACAGGTAAACAAATTAGCTGCAGTTCATCCCAATATCACTCATCACTTACCAAACGCAACAGCCATGCATACATACTCTTAAAAGCTTCTATGCAGCATATTGCCTCATTCAGATAGCCTCTTAGTAGTTTTCTTAGCCATAAACTTAATACTTCCACATTTTTAGCGCTCAGATCATCGACACTTTTTTGACAAATTTTCAGTGCAGATTTTACCGAAACACACGTATAGATATCTTCGCTTTTAAAACATTGCAGCTCATCAAATGTTAAGTTGAGATGCAGCCCTTCCGTGTCTAGCTCACTTTCCATTTTTTATATATTTGCAATATTAAAAATTTACAGAGTAAAAATAATTTCACAAATGGGCGCGAATGTCAACTACTTCGATTGCCGACATTTATCAACTGGCTATTATCGATAACTGACATTCCCAAAATACGTGAGCAGCAGCATGCTCAAATTTGCGTTACATGAACTTGGCTGCACATGTTAAAAGCATATCAAAAAATCAACACTGAGTACTAGAGTCGTTACCTACGGCCACACTGGCGTAGGCATTTCTTTTCCTCACCACAGCAGCTAGAACAAAGTTAAGTTTTTAGAACGCTCCGCAAAATAACTAAAACTTATAAAATGGTAAGTAAATTTGTTAATTTTGTTTAACAAAACACGCGACAATATTTAATATGATGTTTATATATACCGCCCCAGTCTGAAAAGACGTGTTGATTGGTTTTTAATGCTGATAAAAATTTATTCACGTGCTGTGTGTTTGCTAAAATTTTAATTTAAATAAATTAACTAAATAAGTAACTTAAATTTATTACAGATTGTGTGCAATAGTTATGACGTAACAACGGCTGATGCTTGGAAAAATCAAAAGGAATATGAAACATATTTTACTGAAATGCCTTGAAAAACCTACCGCACGTGTTGCAGGCATAAGTTAGGTTAGTTTCTCCAAATAACTGTTAATTTTTATATCTTAGTGATGAATAATATACCGCCCCAGTCGGAATTATAATGAAGATTGGATTTTTTTACTGATATATCAAAAGAAATCTCGATTCGTATATACCTTTGTGTATGACTGTACTAATATGAATTTTCATTTTCAGAATGAAATTTCCACGTGTTGAAACCATGGATTGTTTTCGATATTTTCCTTAAGGTGAGTTGAGATCTAGTATAGAACACATTTTATATGAACACTATGATGAACACCTTATTTAAGCCAAACAGTTATCCCTGTCATAAAAAACAATTGATGATTCATTAAGCTGAAAAAACTTAAGCAAAACTTTGATTTTACATTTTTTAAATTTAATATAACTAAGAACGTTTTTTTTTTTTTGCATAATTTTAGATATGGGTCTGATGCGTAAACGGAATTTCTTCTGAGATCGTATAGTCATAGGTAAGTTTATTTCTTGATAATAAATTATATTTTAATTGCTTTTTTTAAGTAGTCAAGAATATATATATATATATATATATATATATATATATATATAACATGATGTTCTATATACCGCCCCAGTCGGAAAGATAATGGCGACTCGGTTTATACTGATATATTATAATCTAAGCATAATTGTTACCTAAGATGAAAAATATATTCATGATTATTTCTCTATTTCAGAATGACTTATTTGAAAAATCAGCATGAAAGATGGAAGAATACTATAACACTAAAGGTAGGCTTTGGTCAAATTACGAAATGTTGAATCTTAACTGATGATATAGATGTAGACAAGCATATAACTGAATTTATTATGTTGCTATATACACTAGACTGACCTCGTTTTAGTCATATATCATTTTGTATATATATTGTATTTTGACTGAAATATATGTACTTATTCATTTACAGATTACGATGAAAGAACAGCTACCTCAACTTCGGCAATATTTCATGTCTTCTAAAAGGTTAGTTGTTAATATCCTATATCCATTTGACAAGAAATTTGTATTCACTATGATGAACACCTTATTTAAGCCAAACAGTTATCCCTGTCATAAGAATAATTGATGATAAAATAAGCTGATAAAAAATAAAAACAAATTTCCTAAGATACAAATTTTAAGACATATATTAATTAGAATATCTTTCATTTTACAGTTTGCTAAAGCTATTAAGAGGCTCGCGCTGTTCTGTATAAAGTTGGAATTGAAAAGGTAATTTTATAAAATATTTATTTAAATTTAAATCATGTTTTTTATGTTTCAATGATGTTTTATATACCGCCCCAGTCGGAGTTAATAATGTCGATTGGTTTTTATTCGCTGACAAAAAAAAAAAAACATGAATTAAATTTTTATTTTTGAATTAAAGCAAAATTTTAAAAATAAATTTTTAAATTGCAGTGAAAGCGCCTGTAAACTGGAAATTTGGAGGAAAATTCAACCTTCTCTAAATAGGTAAATTTCTTGAACAAAAGAATCATTAATATATATAACAAAATTTTGTGATGAACAACCTTGACAAGCATATAACCGAATCTTTTATGTAGACTACACTAGTCTGATATAAACCAATAAAAACACAATATATGTCCTTCTATTTAAACTACTTTCTAATAAGCTGTATTTTTCATTTCTTACAGATCTGCGGCTTCTCAGTAACTGAATTCTTAAAACGTTTTGTACAAATGAAACTTGAATAAAACTGCATTAAAATATATTTATTATAACGTGATATAATTTATTTTGCATTTAATATTATAGACATTTACTCTTTGTTTTTTAGGGTTATTTGTAACGCTACAAATCTTTGTATTTTGGGTTTTTTTTTATATATATATATAAGAATAATTCTTTTTGTAAATGTTTTGAATTCAATATGTTTTCTTTATTTTTGGTATTTGTAAATGTATATTCGGTACACACATATATATGTACTAAATATGATATATCTATATCGTATATATATATTGTTAATACCTTCTAAAGACCCTGCACAACAACCGAAAGTCAAATCAAAAACTCTTCGATATAGACTCATAGAGAAGCACACACTGAAACATTTGATTGATACAAATATAGTTTCTTCCATATATATATATATATATATAGAGGGATATAGAGTTATATTTAGCGTTATAAAATTTTTAACTTTATGTGGAAAGACAACATTTATAAAGTTCTTTTTTCTCTTTGAATTATTCATATATTTTCTTGATTCATATTTGATTTGATGCTTTAACAAACACATGGAACTCCTACAACTAATTAATAAGTGCAAGATTAATATGCCAATAAAAATAATTCAATTGTAAATAATTCCAATTAGAAACTGTCTGAAAGCGGTTCAGTCCTATCGAGCATTATATTCGAAACAAACAAATATTGGAAAGAGGAAAGCATATCCATTTTTTAACATCAATGACGATAGATAGAAAATGAATGTGGCTCAAAGAGTAATACGAATACAATACACATATACATCTATAGATATCAATTCCGTGCGGAAGAAGTCTGTTTGATATATATGTTTAGATATATATATAAATATTTATAAACCATATAGGATGTGATGTGAATTGTTTCTTTCAGAACCAAATTGCTTGCAGCTTCATGTGCACTTATTTCTTTTTCTTTTTTTTTTTTTTGCTTATAATTTATTTTTCATTTTTTTTTGTTTGTTTTTGATGCATTAGCGTAAAGGTGTTTTTCAAAAACAATAAGGAATCAACAATATTCATAAAATGTATCATTATAGAATATATGATAAATGTAAATCTAAAACTACGTGTTTATCATTCGTTTTTTTTTTCTTTTTTTTTTTTTGCTTTTGTTTTTCTTCTTTTTGTTTATAATTAAATTGTATGCTAGATAATATATATATAGTTTGAAATATTTTTCTTTTTGCTGTGTATGAAATAAATAGTTTGTATGACTCTATGTGTGTATATGTGTGTGTGTGTGTTTGTGGGTGTAGGGGCTGCAGCGCCATCTAGTGTCCGATGTGCTTCTTGATCAGCGCCTGCAGCAGACGCACCTTTGCCTTCTTCTCCTTGTATTGCGCATAGGTCTCTGTTTCGAGACTCTTTCGATCTGGCTTCAACATTTTGCGTCCATTCTGCTCCTCGAATATGGACTCATACTCCTTGATGGTCGCCTTGAGGAGCATCTTCTCATCGCGCACACGCTCCAGCTGCTCCCACAGCTGATCCACACTGAGTGCGGCTATATTCTCCGCCTGTGCCGATTCTGTGGCGGTTGTTGTGGTTGTTGTTGTCGTTGTGGTCGACTCATCGGAGGAAGCATTCTGTGTTTGGTTATTTGGCGCCATGGAATCGCTGGGTGAATTCGTCGTCTCAGTACTGTTATTCGATGAATACTGCAGCGGCGTCGATGTGGCCTCAAAGACCATAGCCTCATGCTCCAAAATCGTGGGCAGCTCATGCACACCCGCACCGCCGCCAAACATAATGTGACGGGAGACCAAACGCTTTAGCTGCCTATAACGATCGTACAGTGGGCGTGCCGCATCGCGTTCCTCCTTGGTAATGGGATGGCCGTAGAGGCTCTCGAAATAGAGCAAGCCATGCTGTACGGCGCTCTTCTCCTGCACCAGCTGATCCGAGGTCAGCTCCTCCAGCTGCTGTGGCCGATGGTTCTGCGTACGCTTCTCGCTGAGATTCTGCACATTGAAAAACAACAGGAATACAGGGTATTAGCTAAGTGCTCAAAGACCATAAACTGCGTCGCAGTTGCCATAGACATCCATCAGAAATTCAATTTGTCGTTTGCAAATTAACAAAATGTCAAATTCGAATAATGCCCCAAAACAGCCAAGTCCCATCCACTTGACAGTGAAATTTTTGTCTTTGTAAACAAGTCAATTATAATAAATGGAATTTGCGAAAGAAAATGGTTAAAAATAGCATAGGAAAATCGGGAAAAACAACAAGTGCCGCCTACAGTCGCCTCTGTCCTCTATATACATGATATTATTTACCCTAACAATATAAGTGCAGCCTATATAGCACATATATATACCTATATATATGTATCATATTATTTACCATCGACAATATTTCTTCATGTTATTTATGGCAATTTCTCTTACACTTTTCGCTGTTTTTTTCTTTGGCAGCCTTTCAAGTTTATTTGTTTTTGTAGTCGATATTGACCAGAGCCAAGAGGCCTGTCTGCTAAACACGTTGCATATCTATGGCTACATATAATGGTGCTTATATAAGATACAAAAACAACAGTTTCTCAAAACAAATCGTTAAGAAAATATAAATATATATAACATATTCATATGTATATATACAAGATCACATGTTGACATTTTGCTGTTTACGAAAAATATGGCTATAGTAAAAAGCCTTAAGAACTTTTACTATATACATAAATCATTTGTCATTTTGGGCTTAGGCAAATGACAGTATTTTCGAAAGCTTTGTATGCAAATGGAGGTCGAAATTGAAGCTTCACATGCAAACCGAAAAACAACTTTTCTTAAGCCCCTCAAGTGTAAATAACTGATAAAAACGATTTATATATATTATATAATATACCTATCATATGTATGTATGTCTGAAATAGCTGATTTGGTATACATCAAATTTCATGGCCTTTCATAGCGTAGCTGTAGTATAATTTGTTTTTGTTTATAAAAAGTGCATTTGAAATAACTTAAATTATGAAAATGAATATAATTATGGCACTCGGTCTGAATATTTAAAATATATAAATATATACTATATATAAAATAAAATATAAAAATATAAAAAAGAAATTTGAAAAAAGTATATATTTATACAAAATTATATATATTTATTTTATTAATATTTTAAACAATTTTTTATTATATTTAAAAAACAAAAAAAATTTTTTTTAATTTTTCTTTTTATATATATTTTTATATTTGTTATTTAATTTAATTTTTTGTCTTTTTAAATCAAAAAATATGTTGTATATAATTATTTAGTATAAATATACATATATATATATATATTAAATTTGGAAGCAATTTTAATCTTTACATATTTTTTTATATTTTATTATATTTTTTTATTTATATATTTTTACGTTTAAAAAAATATTTTTTCAAACTTTTCAAACTATCCCTATTTAGAGATATATTCTATTATATAATAATTATAGTATAATCATCAGACAGAATCGTAAATATCTTTCCTATTCATCTATAGATTTAATTTCATTCCATCCTAACTAAACTTATTTTCTCTCAGTCATAACCCAATTTTCTTTTTGTTTTATTCCTTGTCACTTAAACCTATTCCAAATATTTCTCATTATGTTTTCAATTCGAAAATATGCAAAAATAAAAAAAAAAACCAAATGTCTTGTCTTTTGCCAACTCAGACATATCCGAATCTTCGGTATATATTTTTTTTGGCTACTTTAGACAATGCCATTAAATGGATGTTGACGTCAGTCGAGGCGTGTTCTCGTCCCCTACAATATGTTTGTTGATTTGTCATTTTGGCATTTGCAAACTAGTCAGCACCGCTCTGCCTTTCCCCTATCCCTGTCCCGTCCCCTTCCCCTTCCCTTCGCTTACCTGCTCGATTTCGCTAAGCGTGTGCTTCATGCGTTCCAATTTCTTGGCTGCTTCCTGGCCACTGGCTGCGTAGCCCGCACCACAGCCGCCGGCGCCCACTTTCATGCCCAGCGCTGAGATGGGATCAGTCTTAAGTTCGTGACGCTCCTTGCGCAACTTGCTCAGCTCGGCGAGTGCATTCTTCATGTATTTGTCATTCAAACGTTCCGCCTGCGATGGCCGATAGCCCAGACGCTGCTCCAGCGAATCCTCCAGCTGCACCAATTTCTTTTTGAGTGCCGTCACACGACGATTGATGGCCTTGACGCGCTCTTCGGGTGTCTGGAACGCCATCATGGCGGGCACCACCTGCTGCATGACATCGCGAGTGCGCATGTTCTCCAGCGAGCTGAAGGCACGCACTGCATCCATGGGCTCCAGACAATCCATATCCTCGCTGAGCAGCTGCACGCTGGCCGCCTGCTTGGGCAGCTGCTGTGGATAGGGCATGACCTTGGCCAGCTTGGCGGCTGCATCGATATTGCCGCCGGCATGATGTCTGGAGTGGGCATAGCGGCGACTCAACACTGGCGCTGGCTCATCGCCACGTACCCAGGGCAGCGACTCCTGGGCAGAGGTCAGATTCAGTGACTGCTGTTGGCGCTGTGGTGGTTTGGCCTTGATGGGCGCAGGATTGGGCGTGGTATCATCGCTGCCTGCCGAGCTGCAAGAGCTGCTCGTGGTGGGCGTGGGCGAAATGCTGCTGCTGCGCTTGGTCTGAATTTGCTGCTGCTGTTGTTGTTGCTGCTGTTGCTGGTGCTGCAACTGTTGCTGATGGAAGTCAATTAGATTGTTGTCGTTGTGATCAGCAATTGTTGCTGCTGTGCTTTGCTGCTGCTGTTGCTGTTGCTGTTGCTGCTGCTGTTGCTGCTGCTTCTTGCTGCTGATGAAGCCGCGTCGCTCGTACTTCAGTGCTGACAGATCGTATTTGTAGGCGCTTTGCTCGTCCCGCCTCGAGGGCAAATACTTGCCCGCTGCGCTGGGCTTTTTGCTGACGCCCGACTTGCGCACCGGCGGCTGGCGCGACTTGCAGAAGCGCTCGCTGCTGCGGCGACGCTCGTGCTCGCATTCGCTGTCATCGCTGGCCTCGCGCTGCAGCTGCTGCTGCTGCTTGCCGTTGCCATTGCCGTTGCCGTTGCCGTTGCGCACAGGCGAATGCGGCTGGGAGCGAGCCGGACTTGTCTCGTAGCGCGCGCGATCCTTGAGCACCTCCGCGTTGCTATTCAGTGGGACATTGGCCAACGAGGCATTGTTCTCCTGCTGCTCGCTGTTGTCTGTGGCCAGGTCGGCGCTGGCATCGCGCTCAAATTCCTGGCAATAGCTGGCAAAGCTGGCGGTGCGCTTAAAGTCCTCCGAGGAGACACGACGGATGACGTCACAGTGGGTGGATGAGCGTTGTGTTAGCTGAGCCTGATTGGGTGTTGTTGCCGCTGTGGGTGTGCCTATTGTGGTAGTTGTCGATGCTGAGTTTGTTGTGATTAGTGGATCGGGTTCGGTTAGCAGCTCCTCGCTGTTGCTGCGCTGTAGCTTGCGATCCTGGCTGCTCGCCGAGCAGCTGTCCAAGCGCTCCTTGCGCTTACGTGACTTTTGCCATTCCAGTGGATTTATGATTTCGGGTAGGTAGGTGGAATTGAAGCGTGGCGTTGCTGTCGCCTCCGTATTCGAGTGCTGTACCACATCGCAACTGTCTGTTGCCACGTTGGCAGCGTCTATGGCTGTGCCTGAGCCAACGCCTTTTCCCGACGACGAGGACGATGAGGATGACGATGATGATGACCCGGCGCTTGACGACGACGAATTTGATGAGGATGAACCAGTGAGACGACTCAGGTCGTCTTCGTTAAGGCCAGTTGTGGGATGGCGCATGCCGCACTGCAAAATATGCAATAAGAGACGAAATTCGTTAGCAATTAATAAAAAATATTTGTAAATTGAAATATTGCTCATACGCCGCGTGGCGCGCTGTCTCGAGACAGTCGCTCGCAGTCACGAGCCAATAATTAAAGCAACATTTGTGAGCACATGACGCCGGCCATTCGGTCTTGACTGACTGACTGATTGACTCAAGTTGTGCCTTGATCAGTGGTCCAAATAAGACATCTTTTGATATTATATTTTTCAAGTAGTTAATGGAGCAGTTTGTAATATAGTTTAAGTGCGACTATTTAAGAAGAATCAAAACTGACTAAGTGATTGAGTGATCGATACGTTGAAAAACTGAGTCAACGCATAGCTACCTTTGTGAGTGATAGAAAAAGGAATTTTAGACTATACAATCAGAGCTTTATGTATCAAATTAAGTAATCATGATTGATTGACTGATAATAGACAGATCTGACTCAACGTGGAGCTTAATGAGCAACAACTGGCAAACAATGCTTGCAATATATTTAATATTTGATTGAGTGATTGACTGACTGATTCATTGCCAAATTAATTGACAGGCTCACTCGCAACACAGCTGAATAATAGTCGTAGCAACCAATATTGATATAGTTATTATATTATCGAAGATTGACTGAGTGATTGACTGATTGATCTACCCCGATAAGGTAACCGCTTGCACAGCTGCATTTGCAAGAGTTAGATAACCGAATTTTGGACTATTTAAATATATTTTTTTGGCCATCAACTCTGAGCGCTATTTTTAAAATAATCGCATACTTATTGATTAGTTGATAGACTGACTCAACGCATAGCTGGATAAGTTAGAATCAGAAAAATTAATTGAAAATAAATGATATAGATAAATGATATAAAAAATACGAATACGTGTTGATTGATTGAAGAAGTGACTCAAAACCCAATAACAAAGCCATAAAAATCCTCCATTTAAACAATAATTTAATTCAATTTCAATTAAATATTGATCTATTTCCCAGAATTCGCACTCTCAAGCTAAATATAATCGTAAACTTAATTAAAATTTAATTACAATTAGAAAATCATTTTGACCGCTCTCGTTAAATAATTTAACACAGCAAATGTGAAATGTCATGCGAGGCGATATTTATGCGCTCGCCCATTAAATGGGTTAATATAACCCCCATGACTAATACGTTGTACTATCTACTAGTATTGGATAAATATTTTCAAAGTCATGCTCGACGCTGCGCCTCAGTTTTCTTGTAATTGTCAGAACCTCAGCTAAATTCATGTAAGGCTTTGCATCTTCGCTGACATATGAGTAAGAGTCTGGGCCAGTATAATGATTTATGTATATATATATATATATATATATATATATATATATATAACTGGGCTGTAAATCATAAAATAAATTGCTGAGTTACTAATGAAGTTCAAGTTAACTCATAGAATATATAAAATATGATTTGCTGGGTTACTAGATAACTAAGTTCTCGACTAAAACTGAACAAATAATGATGATGGACAAATAATGATATTTGGGATAAACTCTCCCTGAAATTGAGTAGAGCTCGCAATTGCCTAAGGAATATATATTCATTACTACATTAAGAAACCATAACACCATAAAAGCCATATTAGCTAGTATTTATATTGAATTACATGCCCTATTCAAAGTTACATAAAGCAAGCTTTAAAAGTGAAACGCAGACATAACTTTCGCAAACCAGCTGCTAATATTGACTAAGAATATACATATATATAGAAACTATATACGAGAAAAATTTATATAATTCCTAGAAAATATATTGAAAAATGAAGCATAATCATTAATAAACAGATTAATCAATAATGATTTTTTAACTCGAAAATAAGTTTCTCTAGACGTCACAGGCAAATCTCTATTTTCTCTATAAAGCTAACAAGTCATGAAGTAAATAAAAATATAAATATTTGTTTTTAATCCAGTAGTCATTAGCATAACACATTGAAAATCAACTGCTGATGTTTACTAAAATAGATCGCAGTTAAACTGAAGTCTAAGAAGAGCTGAAGAAGGAAAATATACGCACTATATTTCTCTATCGATTTATTTTATATATATTTTAACAAAGTAGAAGTTGAAGAAAAAACAAAAATATTCACCGAAAATTATATAAGCAGAAAAACAAATAAATAAAATAAAAATTAAAAATAAAAAAAAAAAAAAAAAAAATATATATATATATATATATATATATATATATATATATATATATATATATATATATATATATATATATATATATATATAAATATTCCAATATCCTTTCAATAAATTAATTTTATTAAGCCTTGAAAATGTTTATATTTAAATTAATAATTTATGCAATTTATATATTCCAATATCCTCTAGAAAGCATCATAAATTTTGATAATAAATCCTTGAAACTGCGAAAAACAATATTTATTTTTCGCAGCGTCTCTTATATAAGCAGCAAATTAGCTTGCTACGCATTTAGGCAACAAAGATTTCACAACTTTTGTCACAAATTTGTTAGTCAAACATAAGTGAGGAAATTTAATAATATTATTTATTTACCAGAAAATATGTAATAATTTTGGGCGTCATTGTAACTCTTTACTAAGTATATCAGTCTGTTCTTATATATATATATAAGTATTTAATTTAAATATCACAATTTTTTAACAAATTTATCACAAATTGACACCGAAATTATAATAAAGAAATCTCTGGCGACTTCATGAGAAATCGCCTGCAAATTAATATCAATCGAAATCAATTGAAATATTTGCTGACTTTCGACAAGTTGAAGTTTAATGTTTTCCTTGATTTATGTTACAACTTTTTGTTGTTTTATTTTTAATTTAATTGCATTTGAAAATTGTGGTTAATCACAATTTAAATGCAAGTCGAAAATTTCACATGTTTTGTATAAAAGTTTTGCTTGGGTTTCTCTTTCTATTTTGTTTTTCCGTAGCACTTGAAAATGTTTTATTTTTCTTTTATATATTTATTTTCGTTGTTTTCTCTGCGCGCGCCGAAATGCGATTAAATTCATTTCAACGTCGACCTCGCAAATTATATGCGAAAAATCTGGTGAGCACAGGCGAATGAGCGTTAGTTTGTGCATGAGAGAGCGAGAAAAGTGTACAGAGAGAGAGCGAGAGAGAAAGAGCGAGGGAGAGCGCGCGCGCACAAATCGATCATGAGAATGAGAGAGCAGACAGGCGTCCGCCTGAGTGAGAGCGGAAGTACAAAGGTGCAAATATTTTCAATGGATTGCAGACTACAAGATTTTGGCGCCTGACCTTATCAGCCAATACAATCGGGCGTATGCTTGATATATATACAGGTATATATATATATATTGCTTTTTTTGATTTAATTATTTATGAACTGTTTTTCTTTTAGCGTGGGGGATTTTAAATATAAATCATGCTAATTTGTCGGCAGTTTATGGGCATGTTTATCAATTTATGCGCTTGTTTATGCCCAAAAAGCGTATAGCAATAATGACAGCAGTAGCACATGCAAAAATTTCAATTGAACTCAAATAAAGGCATTTGATATGCAAGCAGCGCGCGCAGCAACAGCGGCACCAGCAACAACTTCCTGAACAACAACAGCAAACAGACAAGTTTTTTTCAAGTGCAATGTCACAGCAAAAGGTCGCCAAAGCAACAAATTGTCAACTGAAGCCAAAAAAGAGAAGGAAAAAAACAAAATTTTGTACAATTAGAGCTAATTAACTGTGGCTGCTGCCGCCACATTGTACAAAGCAGAACTGTGTCAATCACCCTGCTTATGGGTTACGCACACACTCATTTAATTGTTGTTTTTGTGTTTGTTGCTGTTGTTGTTGTTGCAACAGACAACAGACAACAGACACGATACAGAGAGAAGTAGCCACAACAATCTGAGAATCTCAACGAGTGACAATTAAAGCCCACGCGCCGCTGACGTCAATGCAAGAAAGAGAGTATAGAGGGAGAGGAATAGGGAGAGAAAGGGGAGAGTGGGGAGTGGGGCCCGCCTCTAGATACACACGAAATGGACGACGTGATCACTGACAGTTGAGCGCCATAAGTAAAAGTGCCTAAAGGACAAACCCCACAGACCCAAAGTCTATATAAAATTGCGGCGCGTGCAAAGCTTCAGGCCCACGTTCAGAAGCCCCGCATTAATGCTTATCAATTTAATTGGCCCAAACTTAAAGACACATTGCAAATGGCATGGAATGAGGGATTTTTTTCGCAAAAGGAATTTACAGCCGCTGACAGCACAAAATGAATGTGCAGCAATACAAATACGTTGATAGATATAATATATAATTATATATATATATATGTATGTATATCTGCCTATCGTATTGTGCAATCGAGCGCACGCGCGTCGCTTAGTTGCATTTAACATCAAATAAAATATATAATGAAATTAAAGTGGATTTTGTGGCGAGATATCTTTTAATTAATAGTTAAATAAACAGTTTTTATGTGAGTAGCTATCTGGCAACGCCGTTTCAGCAAGAGTGCCGCATTAAGTTGGCTGCGCTTAAACCATGACACAGAATGATGAAATATGGCGAGCTTATTGCAAATTTAATTTAATAATATTAAATTGTATTTAAAATATAAATTAAAGAGTAAGAATGATTTATAGACAGGTTAGATATATTATATGTATTCGTTTGTCAATCTAAGTCTGTTTTATCTCTTAATCTTCTTCCCCACCTTAATCTCTTTATCGTTATGCTTACTATCAGACAAAATCTTTATGTATTTGTTCAACAGTTTGTCAATCTTAAGTCAACTTTTTCTTTTCATATACATAAGCAATATCTGCAAATATCGAAGTATTTCACTCATTATATATATTCAATTTTTAAGCGCTTTTTCATTGTGTTCTATTTTTGAATATTTTTTGTAGAGTTTTTTGCCTTTGGCACAGAAAAATTGTATTTTTTTAAGAGTATATACGAAATATATTCATTTAGAAATTTTAAATATTAAAATTAAATTTATTAAATTTAAGAAGAAATTAAAAATACGAAAATTTTATTTTGACGTTAATCCTTCTCGAGAATAACGCACTTTCAATAGAAAGGTTTACATGAGAGGCTTATTTGAGTTTAAAGTTCTTATTCAGCATGACAAAAGTATAGTATGAGTCAAGATAACTATTGCCTCGTGAGCTATGTTTTTATAGTGGTTCCCCATTGAATAGCAAAATAACCCAGACTTTGCAAGAACTGATAAGCAAACACAAAGAGTCTTTGATAGCTGTAACAACTAAATTCCCTACTATACTTTTATATATATAAAATACTATGTTTTTATTGCCAATATATACAAATCTCTAAATATAGACCTCTATTATGCTCACGTTTCTAAACATCGCCTTGATTTGGCTATAATTAACAGACCACGACATATTTATAGTCTTCCACAGAATTTATTTTTGTGCGTATTTCCGTATTACGTTTATCAATTGTTTATGTTATTCGCAAAGAGAGAACGCCAGAGAGAAATTGCTGACTTAACGATTGTTTATGCCCCTAAATGTGGTAGCTGGCCGCGCTATGAGCTGTGAGTCACCAAGCAAAAAACAGACGCAAACAAAACCAACTCAGATAAATAATCAACGATTGCAAAAACTCACCGAAATGCAATTAGTTATTAACATAATTGATAAGGGCCAAAGCAATACTGCAAAAAAAAAACCCAACTCTGCGATTAATACTGATAGTAGGAATGCTGCAGTGCAGTGAGACCAGCTGCATAATACTCTAGCTGTTAAGCTGTAGTCTATAGGCAGACAGACACACTGTGCAGCAAACCTATATACTCTTTTCACTTTCCGAACGAGCATTTTATATAGCAAACCACAAGAATGTTTTAGGTGAACAGCTGATAAGGCCCATAATAATAATTAATAAAAATAAATGATAAACTGGTAGCTTCAGCCCATTAAACCAATCAATATGTGAATCGAAAATATTTTTTCTAACAAAAAATATATATTTCTGATAAGCGCGATGAGTCAAGAACTATTTTAAAGATGGTACGATGGCAGGTGTGCATTTTTTTTTTTTTTTTTTTAGGATATGAGCAACATTGCTTACAATACAATGTAATAGAAGAAAAGGTTTTGCAATATTTTCGCCCACTGGCAATAATCATGAACAGCAGAAGGAAACAACAATTTCATTGTGCTCGGACACGCGCTTTAACCAAATTGTTTACCTCATGGCAAAAACGGGCACGAAAACAAAGTCATGGGTAGAGTTAAAAAAAGAAAACAAGCCTTCGAACTGGTGCACAGCAACAGCTTCACACACACCTTTGGCGCCCACTCGCAGCATGCTGCTAAAATCGGTAACAAGCGGCGTATGCGCAATGTGCGCATTTTAACAAATCCATGTAAATTCAGCGTCACAATCGGAACAACAAATTAAAGAAATATATATAAAAAAAACTGTGAAATATTTTTAATTCTTTTTTATTGGGCGCACGGCGAGCAAATATTGAAAAGTCAGTTTGTTGATTTTTTTTATTCATTGTACATTGTTGATAAGATTCGCCGGGCTAGTCAGAGCAGCGCAGACTGCCTAACGCCAGCGTGGACCGGCTCAAACCGGTGGCCAGGTAAAACAGCTGATTAAAGGTAATCGCAGCAGCAGCTCTCTTTAGCAAATCAACAGATCTTTGCGTGTTGCTCTCTATGTCTATGTGTGTGAGTGTGTGTGTATCTCAGGCTGCTGTTGCTCTCATTATATTATTTAACTCATTGTGTTGGCAGTGAAGTCGTTAAGAAATGATGCAGTATTCAAACTACTTGAGTATAATTGTCAGTTTATAGACTATTTGAATGACAATTGGAAAAATTCAAATGTGTTTTTTGTGCAGATTCAGCAATAAATTGAGTTTAACTGGAATACTTAAGCAATTATGGGGCTAAATGTGAGTACGTGAAATATATATTAGTATGCCCTTAATTAATTTAACTAATCCTCACAATTTATACAACCTTACAGAAATGTCTTAGATTTGTTTGTAAATATTTAGAAGTGTGTCTGCATCACAGTAAGTACTTAGAGTATCTGTATTCGTCTTTGAAGTATTCAAAATATTGTTTCTATTTACAGAAACAACTGATAGCAACTACAGAAGCCAAAGAAAGTTAAGTTCTCATACGAAAGTAAATACTTGGAGGTATATAGCGTATGAGTACTTTGAGTATATGTAGAAGTATATGAAGTATTCAATCTAGCCTAGCAGCTGTAGGAACAACAACAATTGCCGTGGCTCAGTTTTTATTATCGAAGTAAGCAGGGATTACTTTGAGTAGCTGCATGCATATTCGAAATATTCAGAGTACTTTTTCACTTTCAACAAACTGAAAGCTGAAATTCTTTATTCAATGCTATCAAGCAAAGCATTTAGTGAAAGTACCTTGAGTATATGAGTATTTGAAGTACTTGAAAAGTTTCCTCTTAGTCTAGCTAATAAATAAATTGTTATGTAGCTCAGAGTATTTTAGAGTTAAGCGAACGAATATATGTGACCACTTCAACTATTAGATTTTATTTGTTATTCCTAATATAACCTGCTATCTGCCTAGACAAATTAAGATGTCAAATTATCGAACGTGCTCATAAAACACTATTTATGACACTCACATAAACAGTTGAGAGTACTCAGCCTAGTCTACGCGTATTTAGAGCAAGCGATTAGGCGCTTTGAACTGAAATGAAGTACTCAAACGCATGGCAGAGTGAGTAAATCTTATTGATTTATATATATAAGCTGGTCTATGGGTGTGTGTGAATATTTAATGAGCATATAAATTCCCTTCGGCAGCTTTTGCGTTCATTGACGCCTAATTTGCCACATTAATAACCAAACCCAATAAACCCAACAAAATTCCTACTTTCCTTGTCCATAAATCGATCATATTTTGTTTGACTATATTTAGTCACTATACTTTAGTACTTAAGGTGTCTATATATACTATCTATTGTGACAGCATGTAATTAATGTGCCAGACGCTAAAAAAATATAATAATAATTAAATGCCCGGTCATACATCAGTTTGATAACATCTAAGAATTCGCTGCGATTTCTATGGCTTTCTTTTTGCCTAATCGAAGAGGCTGTCAATAATGGAAAGAGTCAGATATTGATTGGGTTGTATAGTGATTCCCTCTCACACACCCTCTCCCTCTATCTCTCCCTTTCTCTCTCTCTCACTATCTCCTACATTTATGGTGGGCTATTTTTGGAACAATTCCACTTCAGTTTTGCCTAATCAATGCCCAGGGAACAAACAATTTGACAACTATCGACTAAACAAAATCATTTTATTTTCTATATATAATTTGATGGAAAACTTCAGTGCGGGCTTTGGCACAGAAATGCGTTGAATGTAAATCACGTGCGGTGTGGATTGTGCAACATGAGAGAGTGAAAGAGAGGTAGAGGGAGAGAGCGCGTGAATAGTGAACCGGCAAATGAGCAAACGAGTTACTGACGTCATGTTTTAAGGTGTGTGCGTGTGTGCGTGTGTCGCCACAAAATGCCAGTGGAATAAAACCAGGCGAGCAAAAAAACAAAAAAAAAAAAAACATAAAATGCAAATGCGAAATACACAAAATTTTAATTAATAATGTTTATGGGCGAGCAAATTAGACAAATTTGTGAGCCCAAAAAAATATAAAAGATAAGCTAAATCAGTCTGACATACTCTATAAGAAACATGTATTTTAGAGTAGTATATGAAGTAAGGTAGATGAGTCTGAAATAAGGCATATATTATATAGTAGATGAGTCTCAGGTCTTCCTCTTCTTTGCTCTCTCCCTTGTTCATATAATTTTGAGACCTGAATGATATCCAGCTCCAAATTTAAATTTATATTTAAAAAAAATAAAAAATTGTATTTTATCTTTTTTTTTTTAATTTAAATTTGTATTAAATTTTAATTATAAACTGCACCAAATACTGTTCTGCAGGCAATCTTACTTAAAATCTGTTTTGAAATTATATTCCAATTTAGATTGCTACTCAATTGCTTAACTAATGCCGACAAATCGAGCCAACTTGATTGGTCTATTAATTTTTGACAGCTGTGCTCTGACTTGCCTTCTATTTTTGTCTTCTATATATACCCAAGAAATTAAATTTTGATCACAATCAAATACCATACTCTACAGACCTAGCCCACTGCGATACTCTTTAGTACACAAAACTAAAGAGGCACCGGAAAAGACGACTGATCCCAAAACATGGTTTAATAAAGTAAAAAAATGTTACCACAAGTGCCAGATAGGGATTACTTTGAAGGTCACTAAACAGAAAATCATGAATAAAATAAATTTATAAAAAAAATAAAAATAAAACAAACAAATTTTAATACTAGTCAAATAGAACTTAAGTTTTCACCATGAAAATCTCATATTATACAATGTTACCTTTATATAAACAAACAAAAAGAAAACACCTGCGTTTAATGTGACATATAAACTAGAGATATTCTTTATGTGTAGACAAAGGTTAAGCGAATACAAAGCCCATAAAAAGCTCATAAATCAGAATAAAACATATAAAAGCGGCGACAAAAGTGAAAGAAAAAGAAGCTAATAAAACATTATTTAAATATGCAAACAAATGAAGAAAAAAAAATGTAGATAAATCACAGAAATGGGGATAGGTAATGGCAATTGGGAATTGAAAGCTAGAGGAAGCTTCGAAACTGGGAATTGAAATGGGGCAAAGTACGCGTTGGCGATTACGATTACGCCTACTCTATGCGATGGGGCTTTGATTGGAGGCACGTGACGCAATCAGCGGTTGCATTTCAATGATGATTTCGTTTTATTATTATTGTTGTTGTTGTTGCTTCTGTATTTCAATTAATATAGAAATTGTGTATTTTTACTCGCATTTCGTTAAAATCAATCAAGTTCAATTGAAGTAGCGCGCTGCAGACGCTCGCATATAAAATTTCTTTCTTTCCAGTTTCGTGAACTTTGCCAAGCATTGATCAAGCAAGCAAATTCGCAAAGAACACACACCGAGACACATCTTTAATATAGTATATATCAAGATATATATATTTATATATACATTTGTGTATTGCCTTGATTAATGCGCCTGCTGAAGGCGAACAGGTTTTATTTGTTTCTGATTTTTTTGCATACCACTTTTCTGCTTTAATTTCGTTTTTTTTTGTCAAATGCACAAATGTGATTTGGTTTTTTTTTTCTTCTTTTTTTTCAACTGCTGCCACGTGCCGTGCCATAGACCGACTGGTACACTAGCTCTAGCTGCTTGGCTGCTTTTTTTCCATAATCATTGTACACAAATGTCACGAGATTTTGAAATAAACTCATAAATTGTCTAGGTGAGAGGGCAAGGCATCTCTGTCTAGCGAAAAGTATAATACATTATCATCAATGTTTATGGAAACAAATAATAACTTTTGAGAGATATGGGAGTGTAGACTAGCAGATGTCCTGTAGAGTATCAGAACAAAGGAAAAAGATATGCAGAATTAAGAGGAGAACTTGAGTACTAAACTGAATGCCCTGAGAGAATGTGAGAGAAGAATAATTGCATATAAGATCTAATAGGAATCAACTTATATATAAAGGACTTTATTTGTCCTAAATGCAATACTTATCTGAGCAAAAAAGTATAATTTTTTAAGGCTTCTTTCCCATCATCAAACATCAAATCAATCACTTGCCTTCACTTCCGCTCATACATACACACCCCACACAGCAGACTACTTCCAGGGTATTTTACTTATAATTTTGCAATTTGTTTTAATTGCCTCTATTTCGCGTATATTAAACAACAATTCAAATTTCTTCACAACATACTGCTAAAAATAAATTTTCTTCTTTTTGTATACTTTTTAAATCGGTTCAAAAATAAACGAACGTTAAATATATGTCTGTGTGAGCTTTGCGTATCATCTAATTATAGATAAATTCACACCTTTTGCTCGTGGTTTGATCGATATGATTTGCTAATTGAAGCCCAATAGACGTGTGAATGCAAAAGCTACAAAAAAAATGAAATCAGTTGACACCAAGCAATTAGGGCACTTAAAAGTTGGTTACGATAACTTTAACTTTTCAGACGTATATATTTCTATATATATATATAAATATCTATGAATGGTAAACAGATGTAGGCATGTTTGCATCTATGCATAGTTTTTTAAACAGAGTCTTTGTTTAATCTTCTATACTGCACAAGTAAATGCTCTTTTTGCTTTGCCTTTCAATGCGAATCTCATTTTTTGCACTTATTACATTGTAAATATTGTAAATAATTTTTTAATTAGTAAAGTAGATTTAAATATAAATCATATTCACGCAAAGCCTTTCCATGCGATTCTCATAACGACAACTAAGGCAAACCCCATTCACTTTTAATTATAAGTTAATACAATCGAAACACTCTACAAGAAATTCTCATTATTTTTTTCCTAAATATATATATTATTCGTTAAACTCCCCAAGGTAACTCCCATCGAACCTCAGCTCATCTTCCACGTTTTTTTTTCATATTTTAATTTTTGACAAACGTCTTATTGACTTGTCTAATAAACCATGTAATTTTTTGGGTCAACAGCCACAAATAATGGGGATTGCATGCCGGCGACGACTGTGACGTGCAGATTGTTAGCACGTAAATAAATTATGTGAAGCGTAGAGCAGGTGAGTGTCCGGTGGGTGGGGGGCGTGGTGCCTAAAAGCACGCAACAGTTTGTAAAACTCGCGCGACGACTGCGACAAAAGTGAGAACAGATAGAGACAACAAGTAAATATTGGGACAGTCGCATTACCCAAATGGAAAATTTATGGCTCAATGTGGCAGACGTCAAAATAAAGATATGTTGAAGACAGAGAGAGGGAGAGAGAGTGACATCGAACCTAACTCTATATATGTTACAGTGAATGCTCAGTTGCGCTACCTGTACAGTAGCCTCCAGCTAAACAGAGTCATACCGCTGATGCGTCAACGGTAAACAAAGAACCAAATATATATTGAAACAACAGTAAATTAATCGATTCAATGGAAATGTTATGAAAAGAATTCAGTTGGTAGCGCCTACGGTACGAAAGATATCAAAATCGCTTTGTCATAGACAAACAACACTATCTATTACAATGAATATTTGTGTTCTGGACAAATTGGATATCAATCATGATTGACACACAGCGTACCAAATGTGTGCAAGAGAGAGAGAGAGACAGAGAGGGCGATATAGAGTTAGATTGATGTAGCTAGCAAAGTCCAGGCTGTGTTTATCAACAACTGCCCGTAATCGGTTCCATGAAGTTCTAGTTTGTACCTGGCAACGCTCGACTTACAAATGCATAAGGTGTGAATTTCTTTATAACAATATATCAAAAATGAAATCCAACACGATTAGCAACAAACTGAACAAATGTGTGAAATGGATTATCAATAATTGTGACAGACGGACGTCAAGGCAATAAATTAAGTTAACAGCCCGCTAGCCAAAAATGCGGACAAGTAGAGGGAGAGGGAGACTGTGTGTGTGAAAGAAAGATAAAGAGTGGAATATACGCTCTAGATCTTAGAAATAGAAATTTACACATAGAAATTTTGGTATAATGCTTTTTATGAAAATCTGTGAGATATTTAAGAAATCTTCAGAGCTAAACAAAAGTTTAATATAAATAAATTTCATTAATTTATTAAAGATAACATTAAAACTTTAAAGATCAGTATTAAAATCAGTTTATAGAATTTCTTTGTATTAGAAAATTAGAAAACTACAGCTAAAAGAATGGAATTAATGAAAATAATATAATATAATATCACAGGTTATAAAGATCGTAGGTAATATATACAGCCACAGCGTATCAAAGTACACGTAACTTCAAGATATTATACTAATAATAATTATTATTACAAATAATCATAATAAGCCCTTTGTGATGCATATTTTATAAGTAACTCGATAAATATAGTAAAAAATTCCTTTAAAAACCCAGAAGGGCGCGATAAAGTTATCTACAAAATTATTCCAGCTGATCTCTCACAAACTCAAGTGCTCCAATTTTGCTCAGCATTATCATTTCTATTTTTATCATAAAAAAAAATGCTTTTAAATGAACTAATCATTGTTTTGGCTATAAAACATGACTATGAATAAAGATCATTGATTAGAGATCACAATGCATAGAGCTAAACAGCTGTTCGTTTTTTCTACAGTGTACTTTTCCTCTATGGCCTACTTGTGCGCTAGCAAAGGAAATTTTCGGAAAATTCCAGCAACAAGGGTGGAAAATGTGTGGAAAATTACCAAAAGACAACAAGAGCGTCAAGGAAAACAGCCCAACAACTCTGGACAGCCAAATATTTATGTATTATTTAATATTAATAATTGATTATTGAGCAATAATTATACTTACAACGCAAGCCTTAACGGACTTCCAAAGATTTCTCGCAAAGTCTTCAATTTTGCTGATTTTTCCACGTACTCTCGCCAGTTGCACGACGTTTGATTTTTTAACACAAATCACGAATAATAACAGTTATGATAATAATAATAATAATGATGATAACAATATTAATGTGAATAAGGACAATATTAACTATAAATTGAAAGCTCGTGCACACCAAAAATCGTTACAAAAAAAAAAATAATATGTATATATATAGGTATAAATCTCCACTTGGGCCCGGGCCTCTGTTCTTTGTTGGGGGCACGGAGGCAATTAGTCAAATTAGCTGTTGCAAAATATAGTCACATTTCAGGCTTTGACACTCCGGCGAGCACACACACACGCTGGCGGCACACACATGCGAATCCGATGATCCTTGCTATTATTGCTTGATTGATTGATTGATTGATGGTTGACGATGCTGTAGACTTAAATTGTTAACTTTGGTATTTTAGCTTTGTTGATCTTGAGTAGAACTCCTGGCTATTATTGTTGCTGTTGTTGTTGTTGTTGTTGCTTGGTCCAAGGCTGGCTCTATTTGCTGTCACGCTCTCTCTCACTGTCGATTTCACTCTACCACTTTCTCGCTCTCACTGTCTGTCTGTCTATCTGATTATACAGGCATTTGGGCCTTCAGTACAGCATCAGCTTGATTTTTTTCTTAACCTTATACTGACGATTACGCTGATCTATGACAAACTCATATCGCGATCTCTGCACATTTTCGCTATCTAAATTAAAACAGCTCAAACCGAGTAGGCGTAGAACTCCTAGCGAATACGTTGTGACTGAATTATAAGGCCCGTTCGGATGCAAATTAATTAGGCCGCCTCTGCTGCAAGCTGCTGCAACTGTTGCGGTTCAAGCGTTAGCGCTGATTAAATCAATTCAATTAAATCACCCGATTCGATCGCTTCTCACTTAATCCGTGAATAGGCTCGTCGCACTGCAACGTTCGGCACGTGAATGAGCTCAGCCGGTGCACCTGATGTACTTTTTGTATGGCCGCAGCAATGCCCTCGTATCCTGCGATCGGCCTTCCAGTTACTTTGCGCTCAGTCTGTCAGTATCTCTCTCTCTCTCTCTCTCTCTCTGTCCGTTTCTGTCTATCTCGCTCTCTTCCTAATGCTCTCTTGCTGTTACTGTGGTTGCTGCAGTTGCTGCTCGTTCGTTCGCTCGCTCGCTCTCACACACGTTCGCTGTCGCGCGTGTGTTTGTGTGTGTGTGTGCCTGTGGGCTAACTACGGCTGCTTGAGGAAGTGTGTTGAGACGAGCCGATATCTAAGCATGTGTCGCTGTGATTTTCGACTGCAGCAGCTGCTTGGGCCGCTCTCTGGAAGTGCTGTGCTACTTTTTCGCCTTCTTCGTCCAGCAACAAAAAGTTTTTCCACTTGCACTCGGTTTGCGGACGCCGTTATAATTTGTGCTTTTGCTAGTTTGGCTTTGGTTGTGGTTGTCGCTGTGGTTGTCGTTGTTGCTGTTTCTGTTGCTGTTGTTGTTGTTGCGTTTGTTGCTTTATGCGCTTGGGCAATTATGTAAAACGTGGCTCAATTGGATTTGGGCAAAAGCGTTAGCTTGTTAGCCTCTCTCTCTCTCCCTCTTTCGTTCGCACTGCTTTTGCTTTTATACCGTTGTAGCTGTCGCTGTCACCGTCGTCGAGGTCATCGACGCGCGTTTGCTGTTCACAAAAAATCGATATTTTACACTCGCACTTAAAAGTTTATGTTTTTTATTTATTTATTTTTTGTGCACGTTTAATTTTAAAAATGTTTGTTTATCTGCT
This sequence comes from Drosophila fulvimacula, assembly GCA_035045555.1. Classification (NCBI taxonomy): domain Eukaryota; kingdom Metazoa; phylum Arthropoda; class Insecta; order Diptera; family Drosophilidae; genus Drosophila; species Drosophila fulvimacula. The sequence continues at coordinate 5,427,885 of JAWNOX010000191.1, forward strand.
GCTGCTGCTGCCTTGACGCTTGAGCGTTTACCACTTTAGCATTGCAAATTTCCACACGGGCTACAAATTTGGGTTTTCAATGACCGACTGCCGTTATTTGATGGGGAGGCGGCAAATGCTCGGTCTGCCTGCTGCTGCTAAATGCTACTCAAGCGAATGAGCAACGAAAAGCAAACAAAGAAAAACAGAGCAAACTTTAACATACGCACTCACACTAAAAGAAAACTTTCCGCTCGTTTGGACGCACGTTGTGTCACGCGAGAGACTCAATTTCTATCTGGAAGGCAGCGGCACAGCGCCAACAGAGCCAAGCACGAGACTTTGGAGCACACTCAACGAAATTTGTTGACGTATATTTGTGAGTGTGTGTGTGTATGTGAGTGCGTGTATTTTCGTCCAGCCCTCTCAGTGCAATAGCAATTGCGTTCGCTCTCGCAAACACGTTCTCTCTCTCTCTTTATGTATGCGCAAACTCTTTGTTGGAATTTTCTGCGGCCGCTGTAAAGCCGCTTCAATAATAGTTTACCGGTGCTGTTGAAATTTGTTGAATTAATTGCTCAATTGATTTATTGCTAAATTTGTGTAAATATTTGCTTTTATTGTTCACTTCTGGTTGCAATCAACGACATCAACGCACAAATGGGCGTGTAAACAAAGGCAAAGTGCGCTCGCGCGCTCTCTTTTCCTCGTTGCTCTTCGTTTTTTTTTTTTTTTACAGCTGAAGAGTCAAAGAGTTGACTGTGCTTTTACTTTTGCTTTTGGGCTGTCGCTTTATAAATATATTTTTGCGCTCTTTATGTTGTGATGTTGTTTTTTTTTATTTTCTTTTTTTACTGAATATGCTTTTTCATGCGTTTATTTGTGTTAATTGAATCCATGTTGACAATTCGCTTGTTCATATCCATAGCTGCAAGAGAGAAAAAGAGAGGGATAGAGCAAGTTGCATTATGAGTAAGTTATGTGGGCAAGAGAGAGAGTGAGAGAAAGAGAGTGTGAGCTATGATTATGATTACAATTATAAGTAAGCATTTAAAAATTAATTATTATGACTAAAAATAAGCATATTCTAAATGCTCATAGCAAGTCCAATCAGAATCCAATTGAAAATGCCCGCAGGACTGCAGCTAATTTCGTTTGTTAACTTCTTATTTAATAATGCACACAGCTGGAAGGTTCTAGAATTCAACAACTACATAAACTCACACACAGACACACCCACACACCAATGGACAAATGAAAAATATAAAATGAGCTTGAAAATTGATCAACCGACGCCCGCCAATAAGACCAATGGAAAATCAAATTGCACATCTGTGATTTGTATATATATACATATAAATTTACCAATTGAAAAGCCAATTGTTTCTAGACAATACTATATAAATATAAATACATACATATGTACATACACAGTATATGGGAATCTTTTTTTATTTACAAAAAGTGCGCATTTGGTCAATTGATAAAGAATCTTACATCATGCAAGAAATTGGAATAGGAAAAAAAAATAACTGTAAGATGCAGAAATTGCGACTTATGAACCGGGAGATGTCACGCCTATTTTCAAGTGTGAAAATGGAAACTACTCGAAGCCAATATGAAACTACATATGCATACGTACGTATGTATGTATGTATGTATGTATGTATATGATCTCATTAGGCATTAACCTTGACAATAGCTTTTCAAAATTTGGCAACAAAATTTGGCTTGAGTTTGATAAAGTGCATATGTATATGTGTAAGAGACTAAAGATACCCTGTAGGATGTTTCAGATAGAGTCTAATGCATGAATAATTTACAAAAAGGCAATTTGGTTTATGTTATTTGGGTCTATTTTATGAATATAATTTAATAAATAAATATATTGTCATAGTTTAACAAATTAATCCATGTATTAAATAAATACAATTTTTAATACATCTAACAGAATTATAAAATATTTTAAAATAAAATATAAAATTTTAATAAGTAAAACACCCTGTATACAAAAAGAATTAAATCAAATAAATAAATGAATTATAAAATAAATAAATATTTTTTTCAATTTTTATATAATATAAAATTTTGGTTTTGATACAAAAAGGATAAAACACCCGATATGCCATTCTTTGTTCAGTTAAAATCATTTATTAATTAAATTAAATTGTTATATTTATTATAAAATTATTTATATAATATAAAACATTTATTTAATAAGCAAAACAAAAGCACCCTGTATAAAAAAAATTATATTTTTCAACCAATTAAGATATAAAATAAAAAATTCAGATAATTGTTAAATAAATATATATATATATATATATATATATATATAACAGTACGTAACAAACACTCTTTAAGTAAGCAAGCTGTGCCAATATACCCTCTGCAAACAGGATATATAGGGCACATCTGAGACTAATTGGAACGTTACCAACAGATGCTCTTTAATACTTGGTCAAATTGACTATTCGCGTGTCAACGAGGCGAAACGTTTCATATATAAATAAAGCTGAAAAAAATGTGTTTACGATCAAAACAAAATAAAGATGAGTATCTATAGCAGACGGAATATATATATACATATGTATATCTCGACTTGATATATGCTCATAAAACAAAAGTCTTTGACTCTGCCGCAGACAGGCCAAAAATAATTTGTTTGCCTGGCAAAATTTTAATGGCGCTCGACCTAAGTGAAAAACAAAAGCAAAAAAAAAAAAAATTTTTTTTTGTAAATCATAAATAATAAACGAATGTAAAACAAATTAAATTTAATATTTATATGGAAAGTGGGTGAATGGAAGTGGCGCCAGGCCAAACACCTGTACAAAAAAACTTTTAGGTAAACATGAAAAAAGAAAATTCAAAATTTGAAAACATAAATTTTTGGCTTTTGCTCATTAGACGTAAATCCGAATTTTACCTAATTTCTTAACCGTTGATTTTCCCACAGCGCTCTTTAGTCAGACACGTCCACAGCGAACTGATTGCCACAATGCGAACCACACGGCACGAAGAACCAACATCAACTGAGCAAACGAACAGCACGAAGAGGCCCAACGCAGCTCCTACAGTGGCGCACGTGCCACAGCTGGCGTGCGATGAGACACTAGGAGAAAGAGACAGTTGCAGAGAGTGTGGCAGAGCGGGAGGAAGGGAGGTAGGGGGCGAGCAAGAGAGAGAGTGAAACGCAATGGAGCGTTATATTGTGGGCAAACTGAATGAAATTCGGCTGTAGGAGCTGAGGCGGAGCAGAAGCGGAGGGTAATATGGGAGCAGGAGTGGGTAAAGAGTTGTAACAGGAGAAGATGGGCAGCAGGAGCTGCAGTTGGTGCAGTAGAGCAAGGGTGAGTGGGAGCAACAGGAGTTGCTGGAGCAGCAGCTGAACGAAGGATAATTACAAGGACAACAGCAGCAGCAGCTGAAGCTGAAACTTCAGATGGAATATGAGATGATGCTTCAGCGAAAGCAAGGATAGAGCCTAAGCAGCCGCAGGAGTTGTAATTAAAGCAGGAGCTAAAGGTGAAGCAGCGAACCCAGTTGACCAGCAGCTAAGGCTTAATGAAAGTCTGAAATAGGAGCAGCTTGAGGCTAGAAAATTAAAAGGATCAAAGGCAAAGGCTGAAGCTGAAGGCCTTGCAGGAAGAAGGACATGAAGGAGCAGCTAAAGCGGGAGTTAAGTCAAGAGCTGAAGAAGCAACTGTGGAAGCAGAAGGAGAGACATAAGATGTAACAGGATCTATAAAAGGAGATGTAGGAAAATCTTTGGCAGGATCTTAGGCAGGCGTTGTAGCAGGAGTTATAGCAAGAGCTGTAGGAAGAGGTGAAGGAGGAGTTGAATGAGGAGATGTGGGAGGAGCTGTAGGAACTGTAGGGGGAGCTGAAGAAGGAACTGAAGGAGGAGATGTGGGAGGAGCTGTAGGAACTGTAGGGGGAGCTGTAGGAGGAGCTGCAGGAGTAACTATAGGAGGAACTGCAAGAGGAACTGTACGACGAGCTGAAGGAAGAGCTGTAGGAGGAGCTGTAGGGGGAGCTGTAGGAGGAGCTGTAGGAGGAGCTGTAGGGGGAGCTGTAGGAAGAACTACTCCTAATCTAGCAGGAGCTGTAGGAGATTCTATAGTAAGACTCATAGCAGGATCTTTTACCAGAAAAGTACCTGCTGCGAAAGAACGAAGGAATTAGAAGACTCAAAAGAATCATTAACTTAAGGAGCAGAAAAAATAATGATCTCAAGCAGAGGCAGTTGAAAATAAAGTTGCAGGTGCAACAGGATTAGCAGGATCAAGGGGAGGAGCAGCAGAAGCAACAGCTCAAGCAACAAACTCTGCAGCGCTGTCAAAACTCCAACAGTTGCCCCTAGTCCCCAGTCCAGCAAGGACTTCACGGCATTAGAAAACTACACTCTGCAGGATATATGAACAACAGCCAGCAATTGCAAGCACAAATCGTGTTAAGTGCTTAATTAAATATCGCGCATACGCCTCGTGTCAATTGCTGTGGCGTCTGCAACGCGCCACATTTAATGGGCGCACAATTGCCTGAACGTGTCCTTGAATACATTTTATGAGCGTAGGCGACAAACACGCCCCTCCCCCATTCGTCCACTTTTATCTGTCGCTCTCCCTCCCCCTCGCCCTCGCCATCTCTCTTTGTTGTGGTTTATGAGCCTGTGCGTGGGCGTTGAATGCATGGAAAAGCTCACTTAGCTGCGGCTGACGTTGGCTTATGCAATCATCAGCTAGACCTCTAACGTGATTAATCAGTTTCTATATATATAGACACATTTGGCGCATATATATATATATATATATATATATATATATATATATATATATATATATATATATATATATAGATATCTGAAATCCGTTCATTTTCTTGGCACTTTTCCAAATTTTTACATTATTTATTTCGCCATTTTTCTTGCATTTTCGTATTTTTCCTATTTGTGCCGTTATTTCTGTTTGTTTTTCTTCTCTTGTTGTTGGGTTTGCTTATGGCTTTTGCATTTTTAGAAGCGCTCGTAAAAATTTTCGCTTGTTGCGCAAATCCAAAAATCGTCCGAAAATTGCATTAGGCCAATAAATCGTGCGGTTAATTCGGAAATGCATTATCCAACGGGCAAAGCAAATCAAATGATCAAATTATATAAAGTCATAGATGAATGTATATATATGTATATATAATATGATTCCACTTGAATGGAAATTGCACTACTTAAATTTCTATCCACCTAATACAATTATTTTTAATCTCAGATAATTATTTACAGTAATAATGATAATATATAGATCTTCATCATCATATTATGGAAAAAATATTATTTTTTATTTTTTTTTATCATTTCAGTATTAAAAAGTAAAAATTTATTAGACTAATGATAATGATAATGGTAATGGCAATGATAATAATAATGATAATGACAAAAAATAATATCAATAAACAAATCTAATCTAATCGAATACTAATGATCATAACATTAATGATAATAACTATAATAATATTATAATATTTTCATTATTCATTATTAGTATTATTATCAGATTCCTTAGCATCATACAAAATGGAAAGAAGGCCTCATATAGAGGAAAGCACTAAACTTATAGAAACTAGTTTCATCATGCACTAAACTTTAGTGCCCAGTTAGTACCTATAAACTATCCTACGTCTAACTCGTAACTCTTCAACTCGTTAGGTCCATAAATTGGCAAATTCAAATTTCACAGCACGTCCATCAAATTTTGAGCAGTTCGAGCCAGTTTTCAACTTTGTGAGGGGGGGAAATTGAAATGCCATTCATGAAACTGAAACTGAAAGCCAAAGGAAATCGATTTACAAACGAGGACGCCTCCCCCCAAGCCTGGGAGGACATGTTGCGAGCTCTGATGAAATTGCTGATATGGGCGCGTGTGATGCGGCGTGTGTGTGTGTGTGAGTGTGAGTGTGAGTGTGTGTGAGTATGCATGCTATTTCACAATTTGAAATTTGAATAGCAGCCGAGTTGGACTAGGAAGACAGTTGGGAACCGTGCGTGATTGCCAAATATAACTGACCCACTTAGTCAGTTATACTCATGGAGTAAGCTGCAGACAGCTCCAGACAGCGTTCATATTTTAGCAAGGCTAAACAACAGCCACAGTTGTGGCAGTTGCCACATAAAGCATCCAGCACAAGCAACATCCTTGTCGAGCTCATCATGTCGAGCTTTTTGTTGTGCTGCTTTAGTGAATGGTTTCACGTGTGGCTCCATGCGCAGACGCCGTTCTATTGATTGCTTAGCTCTCTTAGCGAAATGCTTGGGATAGGGCAGGGCATGGAATGGGTGGGTAGTTGGGTTGGCTTTTGGCCGCTGAGCTGGGATGTGGGATGTAAAATCAACTGCGTAGTAAGCAAAAGTCAACACCGACACAAAGAGCTCATTTCGATGAGATAAAGAGCGGCAGAGAGAGAGAGAGAGAGAGAGAGAGAGAGACAGAGGGGTGTGGAGGGGTTGAGCATAACACGGATAATGCTCGTAGCACAGCAATTGTAATGCGCAGTTTCCTTCTGCTTTTTTTTTTGTTTGTTTTTTTTTTTGGCAATGAAAACGAACTCGAGAACGTGAAGAGCCGGGGCCTGGGTTCAGGCAGGGTCTGCTGTGTAGGTCAGTTTGTTAGTCGGCTGTACTTTCGCTTACCCTCACACACACACACACACAGCCGCACACAGCCGCACACAGAAATAATCGAAAATGCAAACGGCGTTATCCTTGGCACTAAAAGAGAGCATTGCCGTTGCTTGACAGGATGCACTCTGCAAGGATAATGGATGACGCATGACTTTGTAACCTTGAACATGCAAAAAGGCTAAATCGTGACGGGCATAAATATATAATGTCAACTCGATCTAACGGAACTGCAAATCATGTTGCAGTTGCCAGAGCTGAAAAAGCAAAGCATGCAGTACTTGGAAATATTACATATGCAATGATAATCTAGCTGTAATCATGTGCATTATATAATAAACACTCACATAGCTTAATTATAGTAATTAAATTCTATTGCGCTTCTTTGCATAACGGACAAGTGCATTGAACCTGCCTCAAGGTGTTGCAATGTTTTAAGGTTCATTCGTTTCCATAAACACTATGCATATGTTTACACGCTTGAAAGCACAACTAGATCTAGCATTTAGTTTAGTTAAACACACCATAAACACTTTAATTAACACATAAACAAAAATATAAAACAAAACCAAAACAACAAAGCCGAAATAAAATTGAGCGCACAATTGTGGCGGCAAATCAATATCGATATAAACCCAAACAGGTTCGATAAATGAGTTCGATAAACACCTACAATCGAGTACAAGTGCAATGCATTTTCTCATAAACAAACGCAGTGCAGCACAGTAATTATTTAATTATTATTAGTTGATCGTATTAAATTTTAATTAATCATGGCATTTCTGTGCCCGGTGCGCATGCGGCGCGACAAAAAGAAAGGTACGCATGCGCAGCCCAGCGTAACAAAAGAGAAATATTTTGCCTGTATGTAAAAGACTCAAACAACAAACTTGTTTTCACCCATTTAGCCACAAATGCGAACATCGAACGTGATTTGGCGCCCGTTGGCATGGGCCGCATAACAGGCTCGTCGAGCATAGAGACGCTGGTGCGTGTGGGCATTGAAAAAGAGCATGGACTGAGGTAATGTCTATACTTTACATATGTATATATGAAATATATATATAACACTTATCCCCTCCCCCCCTGAAGCCCCGACTCCAAGATGGTTGTGCTGCACGACTTCACGCCCTGCGTGGATGATGAGCTGGAGGTGAAGCGCGGGCAGCTAGTGAATATACTGTATCGCGAGAACGATTGGGTATATGTTATAGGTCAGGATTCTCGCCAAGAGGGCTTTATACCCTTCTCCTACTGCGCTCCGTACAACACGCAGCTTGCCGAGCTGGCGATCAAAAAGAAGCTGCCACGCGATCAATGTCCGGAGCAGCCACACGATGAGAACCAACCACTGCTGAGCGTTGACAACAAGCTGGACGTGCTGTGCGATGAGCCGACCAACGTCACAGCGAACAATGTGGACAGCAATCTCCATGTCACGATGCCCGAGTGCACGCCCTTCATCAAGGAGCCGTCGGGTCGCTGCATTGTGCTCTACACGTTCATAGCACGGGATGAGAACGATTTGTCTGTGGAGCGTGGCGAGTTTGTCACAGTGCTGAATCGCGAGGATCCCGACTGGTTCTGGATAATGCGCAGCGATGGCCAGGAGGGCTTTGTGCCCGCCAACTTCATCTATCCGGCGGACAGCGTGCGCGTGCTGCAGCAGCAGAAGGCGGCAACAGCGGCCACGGCTCCACTCAATGAGAGCAACATGCAGCACCATGCGAATCTAACAGGTGGCAGCCTGAATGCCATGGAGACCATGCTGCAGCAGCAAGGCCAGCAGCAGGTGCAGCAGGCTCAGCAGGTGCAACAGCAGCAGCAACAGCTGGGCATTGGCACCGATGATCTGCGCTACCACGGCACAGAGCTGGTGATGCTCTATGACTACAAAGCCCAGGCGCCCGACGATTTGTCTGTGCGCCGTGGCGACTGGATCTATGCGGATCTGAACAATCAAACTGTCGACGGCTGGCTCTGGGCCTATGCGCCCAAGACGCGCAAATACGGCTTCATACCCAAGGCCTACGCCCGACCCCCGGCCATGACGAGCCTCTGAGCGCAGCTATAAGAAACTTATTTATAGATCTATAATTATTGTTTTTATTATTATTATTATTGTAAATTAGATTGTGCTAATACTACGTTTTACTGCTCAGCGGTTAAAAACCCGCATGAATATATATATATTATATATATATATAGGTATATTTGATAAAACGAAAACAAATATTTGCATTTTCGTTTTTGGGCTTTTTACACTGTTTGACAAAATTGAATTTAGTTTTGGGTCATTGGAGTGAACTGGTATGAGATTGTTTATAGGATTTGGAAATTGTAGAAATTTTGAAACCTCTTTTTGGCTCTCGCTTTTTGAACTATGAAACCTTAAATCGAAATTACATTAGATTAGTTTAAATATCAGCCTGCACCTTAAGCTTAGCACATAATATCGTATAAAGTCCTCTGGCATTAGTCTTAAAAAGAAGTTTTATCAAAGGTTGTCATATATGTAAATAGATCTCTGAAAGTCATTAATAGAATTCCAATTGGAAATATCTTGTCCATATCACATCCATTGCCGACCAAACCAAATCCTTGCTGTCCAGTGTCTTAGACTAAAGCACTTGAAATATACTATATTTAGTTGTCTATATAGTGAGCCTTGCTTATTGCTTGATATGCACTTGGGGAGATATAATTGAAGACGTGCGTGTGTCTAGAGTTATGCTCAGCATAATGATGTACACGCACGCGCACACAAAGGACACGCCACATGTCCTTGTTCGAGTCGTTTTGCTCAGCTTTATTTGAGCGCCAAACTAGCATTTGCCGACGAGCAATGCGAGCAGTCCAGATTGAGATTTCTGTAAAGGAATGGGATTATATATAGAGTGGATGCTATATAGATATATATAGTGTATACTAGATGCTGGGACGCACTTAAATTGCTCCTTGATCTGCTCCTTCTCGATCATTTCCTCGCGCAGCTTCTGCTGCAGGCCGAGTATGTGATCATTTTTGCTTTGGATTTGCAGCTTCAAGTGCGCAATGGTCTCCTCCTGGGCCTCGAAGATTGCCTAAAAGTTAAAGGAATATATATATAGATATATATAACTGACAGATCAGATATCTTGCCCACTCACTCGACACTCCTCCATGGACTCGGAGTAGGAGGGCGGCTCGTCCAGGCAAAAGAACTCTCGCACCAGTTTGCATTTGCGCAGCTGATCCTTGGCCATGATGGAGTTGACGAACATCTGGAGGCCCTGCACCCGGTTGTCCAGAAAGACGGCATTGAAATTGTCCCCGAAGAGCTTCTTGCGCGGCAGCATCAGGTTGACGTGTGGAAAGGCCTGCTTCAGCTTGCCATTGAGACGCACGAAGTCCGTGTAGCGTCGCATGACCAGCCAGAAGTCATTCGTGTCGGGATTCTCGACGCGCAGCTTGTAGACGGTGAAGCGTGCCCGCTCCTCCATCACCTCGTAGCCGATGATGGGCACACGCAAAATAGCATTGGGATCGACTGGAGCTGCCGAGCCCGATGATAGCATCATTTGGCTGGCGAACATGGAGCTGGTGCGTCGCGAGTAGCCGCCACTGGCCTGGCTGTAGCCCAGGCTGCATTCGCTCATGCGACGCGGCGCACGCGCAGACACATCCAGTTGGACAGCGGACAGATCGCGATGGGAGCGCGCTCCGCCTATCATCGTCGTCGTTGGGGTGGACTGCTCGTAGCTGTGGGAGCTGATGCGCTGCAGGCAAATCTCGGATTTGGCGTTGGCTGCCGTTAACGGTTGAGTTGATTGGTCAGTCGTGACGACCCGATTGGCATCGCTTTCCGATTTGCGACGCAACAGGTGATTCACGCAGTTCCTTTGAAATGCCGTTAGATCCGGATCGGAATGTGTCGCACGTCCGAGCAGCTGACGTTGGCGCAACAGGCTTCCAGCTGACGTTAGTTTTTTCACTCTGTTGTTATTGTTGTTGTTATAATTCCCGTTACTATTGTTGTTGTTGTTGTTTGCTTTCTTATAGAGCGTTGCCCTGGCAGCACTTTGATTGTATTGGTTGTCCCGTTTCCTTAATGCACGCAGTGACATTGCTTCAATTGTTGCGATTGCTAATGTTGCTTATTGCCACATGACTGTTAATTGTTCGGCCCGCATTACCCATATATATATATATATATATATATATATATATATGTGCGTATTTAAGTTGTTTTCTTTCTGCACCAAATCAACGAGCTGCGTAGTTCGGCGCGGAACTGGCTCAATGAACTGCAAGCAATTGACAGTGTAGCGTGAAGTTGGCTGCGCGCAAATGTGAGCAATTTAAAAGACCCAATTGGAAATTGTTGAATTAGAATTTTGAATGACGAAAAATAAATTATAAAATACAAATTTATTTATAAAAAAAAAAAAAAAAAAAAATATATATATTTATATATATATATATATATATATATATATATAATATACACAAATAAATATACTTATTATTATAATATTTTAAAAAAAATATATATATATATGTATGTATATATTTAATTTCAAGCCCAATTGCGAATTTTAAAATTCTTAAATAAAAATTCCTGAATTAAATGTTCCATTATTTTTTCTTTTATTAAATACAAATCAATATCAACATAACAAATAAATTAATGAGTTTTTTTCTTGCAGTTTTTAAGCATTTGGTGCAGTGACAAAGGCGCCGGCGAAAACAATATTCTTCTTGTTCCAGATGACATAGAGGAATGGACGATCCGCCTGGAATTGCAGTGGCATCAACATCATGCGCGTCATCATGATCATGCCGGTGGCAGCGGCCGCCTCGGTGCCCTCCTCGTTCACCTCAATCGTCGCCTTGTGCAAGACCTTCGAGACGTAAATACCTTCGGGGGACTCCAGCAGATTATTAAATTCAGCGCCCTCATCGAACATTTTCGTGATGCCCAGCTGAAAGAATGCAAAGATAAGATCGATCCAAAAATATTACAAAAATAAACAATGATTAAATACATTATTAATGATGAGCTCATGCGGCAGATAAGATATGCGCCTGACGCTCGAGCGCAGTGCAGGTTTCATTGCATGGGCGATACCTGATCTCGCCCGGAAACCACAAATGTGTCAACGCGATGTGAAAGCAATTTTAAATACCCAAACTTTATTTTTTAAGGTTGATAAGCCACCGAAATGAAAGTACTTTAAATTCTTAGCCAAGATAAGGCATTGATCAATAAAGTTCGAAAGTAAAGTCTGGTGATAATAAACTATTGACGTGGTGGGGACGTAGAGAAGAGATATAGATAGATATATATGTACTATATAGCTATAGATATCGGATGAGTGGTGTCTTATTCATATTAATGTGTTTATAGTTTAAGTAAACATCCAATATATATATATATATAGTATATACATATGGGAAGCACATATGGGGTTTACCTACATATCTACTAATGTGATCCATTTGTTATATAATTTATATTATATATCTATGTGGAATATACCCCAATTATACCTATATAGAGTATAGCTATATATATACCTAGAAGTGCATATAGAGTATGCCTACTTCTACGATCTATTCTATATATCTAGAGTATATGCCTTTAAGAAATACTTGATATCATATACTATACATCTATAGAGTATACCTCTTATAAAGAGTATATACCTATACTATATTCTTATATAGGGAGACTCTACTCGTACTATATATTGAGTATATCAATACTAAATCTGGTTATATTTTAACTATACTCGAACTATATCCATATTATATAGCTATAGAGCTATTAGTCTGATATTATATATATATATATGATATATACCTGTATGAAATACGATATTATAAAATACATCTATATAGAGTTCATCTATAATATAGCAATTTGGATTCTACCTATACTATATCCCTATATAGACTTTTCCTATAATAAACCTATATCTATATACATACACCTGCTATCCTATCAAGGATTCTTTCATACTAATCCTTAGCTTTATATATATCTATATAAACACTTTACCCACAGATCACACTTGAACATATATCCTACATATAATTTATATTACTTATAGATCATATTATCTATTTTTTTTTCCTATGTGATCATATAGCCCATAGTCAACATACCTGCTTCAGCTTATCGGCCAATTCGATGGAGTAGTCCGCCTTGAATTTGGGGAATTTCACATGGACCTCCTCGACATTGAGCTTGTCGGCCAAGTCGACTAGATTTACGCCCTTCAGCTTCTCGGCCAGCTCCTTGAGGCCCTCGCGCTCCTGCGGCAACAGGACGAACATGGACAGGTCCGAGTCCTTGTAGGGCATGTCCAGGGCGGTGCAGTTGAGCTCCTCGAAGTAGCCGTAGCCAAACTTCGCCTTCTGATTCATGTACGGAATCTTAATGCTCTGTGCTTCGGCTGTCCAGAAGTCGTCCTCCGCGGTGCTCGCCTCCTCGAAACGGTTGGCCCAGCTGCCCTTGAAGTGAAGCGCATTGAGCAACACCAGGCGGGTGTTGTCATCGAAGCTATCGGCGGTGACCAGTTCGGTGATCTTGCCCTCTGTCTTGGCATTCACCCATCCGTTGATCAGCTGAGCTGCTGCATCACTGAGGGCAAAGTTAATGGACTCCGCCTCGGAGTTGTAGTCCTCCTTGATGGACGCCTCATAGCTGGCCTTCAGCTGCTTGCCCTGCTGCACGTACAGCTTGTTGGCCACCTTCAGCAGATCGCTGTCCTTGTACTTCTGCAGCACAAACTGGAACGTCTGGGCGACTTCGGGTGGGAAGTTGGAGACGTAGCGCAAGCCCTTGGCTATTTCGTCCGCCGTCTCGCCCTGGGCACCGGCAAAGGCCAGAGCGAGGCAAGTTTGTATCGAGAATGGCGAGAAGACGATGTTCTGCTTGAGGCCGCCGGCTGCCAGCAGCTGGAACAGTTCGCTCGTGAAGGAGGCACCGCCACGCGCAAATTCCAAATTGAAATCGAACATTTTATCTGTGTGCGTGTGCGTGTGTGTGTGTTAGATATGCGTAATCAAGCTATTTGTAGAGGTACTTACAGTAGTTAAAGGGAAGAGCGAGCAAGAGAGAGCTTGAGCACGTCCAATTGGTTTAGCTGCCGAAAGTGGAATGTTTCGGCGATGCCACAACAAAAGCGAAAGCAGCGACGCCTCGCTGCTCGTCCATGACTCATTTTTAGCGGTTGTTTTTTGCCTTTAACCCATTTTCGCTTAACGGTTATTTGCGTTTGTCATTTGTGTGGGCGTTAACGAGCGCTGTAGTTAAGTTGAACTCCATGTAGGTATGTGTTGCGTAATTCATTTGTCATTTAAATTCAATTGTCTTCATTATTTGTTATCGGCTGGAATTTTAATGTTTTTAAATTTTAAATCAACAGCTGTTTGGCTCAGCAGCTTATCGATAATTCGATCTAAGGAACCAAGCAACAGGTGCAACTAGTTCATTTGGTCATTGAATTGTTCAAAAACGAATTATATTAATATTTTTTAATTATTATTTAATATTGATATTACTTTTAATTTTTTATGTTTTCTGAATTTTTATTAAATTTATTTAATGCTAATTTACGGCAATATAAGATCAATTAGTAGTTCAGCGACTTTAGCAACATTTTTTTTTAGCCTTTTTTTATAAACAAATATCGATAACATTCTGACCGCTCGATAGCTACACAAATAGTTCATGAATTAGTTCACACCGCAGCTCAGCAGCGGAACTACATAACTCTTCAAAAATTTTATTGCTTTGCATCGCATTATCATTTCGCCGGCTCAGAGGAGTTTTTGCATTTAACCAGAGCAGAAGCGAAAGTGCAACGTTTGCTTATCTATAATACAAAAAAGGGGTAAGCAAGGGGGCGTTGTCAGCAACAACACAACTCAACTGATTAAATAACTGATTTATTCTAGCGAAAAAGCGAAACAATGAAAAACGCAATTCATTGCGGAATTTTATTAATCGCGGCAGCTGCTGTTGCTGTTGCGGCTGCAGATCGGCCGTATAGAAACAGCTTTATCAATCCGTATCCGCGCTTTGAGTACTTCAGCGATGGCGTCGATCCCGGGCAGCCCCTTTTCCTCACACCCTTCATTGAGAGCGGAAAGGTGCCCATGGAGGAAGTGCGTCAAATGGCCCGCGTCTCTGGCTCCCAGTTTCATAATGTGGAGAGCTATTCGGGCTATCTGACCGTGGACAAGGGCTTCAATTCCAACATGTTCTTCTGGTATTTCCCCAGTCAAACGGATCCGGACTATGCGCCCGTTGTGCTCTGGCTGCAGGGTGGACCCGGCGCCTCCTCGCTCTTCGGTCTCTTTACGGAGAATGGACCGCTGCAGCTAGATGGCCAGGGCAAACTGCAGTTGCGCAACTATACCTGGAGCCGCACCCATAATCTGGTCTACATCGATAATCCTGTGGGCACTGGCTTTAGTTTCACGGATCATGACGAAGGCTACGCACGCAACGAGAAGGATGTGGGCAGGAATCTCCACGAGGCGGTAATGCAGCTGTACGAGCTCTTTGATTGGGGCACCTCATCCGGCTTTTGGGTCACCGGCGAATCCTATGCCGGCAAATATGTGCCCGCTCTGGCCTACCATATACACAAAGTCCAGAATTCCATTGAGGCGCGAGTCCATATTCCACTCAAGGGCGTGGCCATTGGCAACGGGCTGTCCGATCCGCTGCATCAGCTGAAATACGGTGACTATCTCTATCAGCTGGGCCTGATCGATGACAATGGCTTGGTCAAGTTCCATGAGGCGGAGGATAAGGGCGTCGAATTGATTGAGAAGCGGAATATGAGTGGCGCCTTCGAAGTCTTCGACTCGTTGATCAATGGCGATCTGACCAACGGCTCCATCTTTAGCAATCTGACTGGCTACAATTGGTACTACAACTATCTCAATACTCATTCGGATCCGGCGGATGCCCAGCTGGGTAAATTTCTGCAAGCGGGCACTACTCGCCATGCCATTCATGTGGGCAACCAGCCGTTCCATGATCTGGACAAAGAGAACAAGGTGGAGCTGCACCTGAAGGAAGACGTCATGGACTCGGTGGCTCCCTGGATCGCTGAGCTACTCGACACCTACACCGTGTGCATCTATAGCGGACAATTGGACATCATTGTGGCCTATCCCCTGACGCGCAACTATTTGACAAGACTCAAATTCCGGGATGCAGAGAGATATAAGTTTGCACCACGCGAGATTTGGCGCATTGACGGCGAGGTAGCGGGCTATGTGAAGCACGCCGGACATCTGGTTGAGATAATGGTACGCAATGCTGGCCACATGGCACCACATGATCAGCCCAAGTGGCTCTACGAAATGATCAATCATCTCACTCACTACAAACATTAGAATTGGCAGAGTTTTTCGAATGCAGCTGGAAACAAAAAAAAAAAAAAAACTTGAAGCAGCTTTAAATGTTGAAATTAAAAAAAAATATAATTTAAGTATCGTTTATTGACGATTATATTGTGCGGCTGGCTTGAAATAAAAGGAATTTAATAGTTTTTGCAATAATATTTGTTTACTTTAATCATATGCAGGGGGTTTCCCTTATTTGGTGTATGAACAATGTTTGAAGTTTGAATTCGCGCTCTTTTTGCCCACACAAACTACAAACAGCTGTTGTAGGGTGACCATACTGGAATCCAGTAAACAGCTGTTAATGCATGAATATGCAGCGCACTCTGTGCGGAGTAATTTTTTGTATAATGTTAAGCAGCTCTATAAATTTAATACATTTATTAAAGACTTGGATTTCTCTATATAATTAAAATTTGAATTGTTCTATTATAATAATATTCTGTAGGAATTTTGTGCTTAATTATTAACTGAGCCGCAATCAGCTGTCAGTAAAGTGAACATTTTTGAGATTTCACGCACAGCTGTCAGCTGTGAGCTTTTCGCCTAGTTTACCACATGCTGGTCACCCTAATTTGTTTTGTTTACGTTTTGAGCGCATTGCCGATTTTTGCCGATTTCATAAATCAAAGTCACATTTAACATGTCGCAAGCAGATTTAAATAAGAGCATTGAGATTATTAACAAGACGGAAGTGTTGGCCGATAAGATATTGGTGAACAAACAGGAGTTAATCATAATGGACAAACGGCGGCAGGAAACTCGCGAAGCGCTGCGGCTGATAGAAAAAAGCGAAGAGC
Organism: Drosophila fulvimacula; assembly: GCA_035045555.1. Classification (NCBI taxonomy): domain Eukaryota; kingdom Metazoa; phylum Arthropoda; class Insecta; order Diptera; family Drosophilidae; genus Drosophila; species Drosophila fulvimacula. Next base: position 5,444,745 of record JAWNOX010000191.1, read on the forward strand.
CAAAAGTTTGGATTACAATTGGTAGTATGTTGGTCAAAATGAAACGAGATGGAGCCATAGAGCTGCTCAAAAAAGGTGAGCAAACCCAAATATAAATAATTATGAAAACTTTCTCATATATTCTCATTGCAGATCAGGAACAAATAAATCAGCAAATAAATCTGATGTACTCGGAGCAAAAGATTTTGGTGAACAAGCATCGCGATGTTGAGTTCAAATCCCCCTTCTCAGGCACCAATTTAAAGGCTTTGGATCGCAAGGAGTTCGCTGCGCTGAAAGCCAATTTACCAATGCTCTGAGATATTATTACAAATAATGTTTAGTTTTGATAAGTAATAAAATGAAATGAATTTCATATGTTTTCGCTGACACGTTGCTCAACACTGGCGCAAAGCTTTTTTTGGCGTAAGAAAAAGCTCTCGGCCTGGCAACTCTGGCGTGCGACTCTCTCCGCACGCTCACCATTTGTTGTTGCGCCTCGTAATCGCGGTGTCGTCTGGTTTTCTGTTGTCTCTGCTTGTTTCTAAATTCTCGTGCAATTCAACTAGCTAAATAAAACGGTTTAACGCAACTTAGCCAAATCCAATTGCGTCGTAAAATTGTTCTAGTGTACGGGACATGGGAACAGGAATGCCAAAAATTGTTGTTGGCCATCTCCAATCGTAACGAGAAACGTGCGTTTGCGTCGTCGGATTTCGTGTGAGTGAGTGTGTTGCTTCGACGAATTCCAGAGTGTGTGAGTGTGAGATTGTGTGTGTGGTGAATTTAGGCTCAACCTCCCCACACCCCCTCCCCCAAAGGCAGCGGCAGCGTGCAAAAAGCAACAAATTTTAGTGCAAATAAATTGCTTTGCTTATCTCGGCGCGCGCGCTCGCTCGCCTGCTTGATATGGCCCAGTGTGCGTGTGCCTCTGCCTGTGCCAGTGTGTATGCGTGTGTGTGTAGGTTTGAGTGTGTTAATTAATTTACAAAGCCGCCTGCCTCTGGGATCGAGTGTGCACTCTTGCAAATAACATATACAAATTTGACTGAATTTGTTGATTTCCGAAATAAAACAAAAAAGAAAAAAAACAACAACAACAAAATGTTGCGCGTGCTATAAACAAGTGCGATTTCCCCTTTGTTCACCACGCGCGCGTCCCCTCAAGAACAGCAACAATAACAACAGTTATAAGAGCACAGCAACAACAACAGTTACAAGGAGGCGCTGGCGCTTCATGCACTTGAAAACGAAAGTTCTTTCGCATGCAAACGGTTGCGCTTAAAAAAAAAATAACCAAACACACACACGCACACACACAGAGCAGCAGGCCAACACTATAAACACACACACACACACGCACGCACAGAGAGTGCTTGTAAGCCGAAGAGCGGAAGAGACGCGAGAGAACGCAGTCGAAGACAGAGAGGAGGCGCCGTGGCCACTTGGCCTTGAACTTGTGCGGCGCGGGAGCGCAGCGGTAAGTTGAAATTGGCATTGCCTTGCCTTGGGTTAGCTTGTCTGCCTATGGCTAGTTTCTTCTCCTTTTAGTTGTGCCTTCTTCTTCTTCTTGTTCTGCCTCTTCTCAGCTGTAAGTTGAGTCTATTTTAAAATTGATTGCAGCCAATGTTGAGTTATTTTTATCGAGTCTTTATGGATATTTAGGCTGAGCCTAAACTGTGCGTGTGTGTGTGTGTGTGTGTGTGTGTTTGTGTGCTTGTTTTCTATGTGCATTGCAGCGCTCTCTTTCGCACAGTGTGCTTGACCAGCGCAAACTGCTTTATCAGCACGCTTGCCACTGGTTAAAACTTGTCTATCCACTTTAATAGGTTTGTTTTGCATATTGGAAAAAGCCCAAGCTCTGTTCCCTAATATGTAGATGTGTGTGTAATGTGTGTGTGTGTGTACTTTGATTGCAGCATAGTCGCTGCGTCGCTCTCATCCAATTAAGTGACGAACACTTGAGCCGCTCGTCCCACTGTGCCCGCGCGCACATTGTGTAGAGCAAGCGGCAGCAGCCGGATAGCGGCAACTGATAGCAGACAAGAGCGAGAATCGTTGCCTAAACGTCGTGTGGTGGATCAATGACATTTCTCCATACATACACACACACACACACACATACATACATATATGCCTTATGCCTTTGCTCTCAGCTACTGTGTGCGTGTGTGTTAGAGGAGTGCAAGAGCGGCGCCGCCTTAAGCATGTTGATCAAAAGAAATGTTACGTTCTTTGTAGCACAGTTGTAGAACAGTTTCAGGCTGACTTTGTTGTAAAGCGAAGTTTAATGTGCGCTCAGGGCCAGTGTGTACTCCTGATTAAGCTCAATTGTAAGTGTGTGTGTGTGTGTGTGTGTAGCTGCTCTCTTTCTCGCTCTCTCTTTACTCCTATACTTACCTCAGATGCGTTGTAAAAAAACCCCAAACTGTAACATTTGTTAAAGCACACACACAGACACACACACAGACATGCACATGCAATGATAATGTAACAGTTAAATTACTATATATCTTTGTGCTGGAATCTTTTTAGCACTGTTGGGGTTTTTTGTTGTTGTTTTTGTTTTCATTTATTATTATTGTAATTTAGTCATATGCACAAAGTATATAAATTTTCCATTTGACTAGCGTACACTGCGCGAAACGTTAATCATTTGATTAGGAATTTGGACAGCGCTTTAAGTTGCGGTCTGCACCCAACTCCTCGCAAAGCTGTACACACACACACACACACATACCTATGTATGTATGTATGTATGTATGTATGTATGTATGTATTCATGTTGCTTAGTTAAATTCAATTATTTATCAATAGCCTTAGTCAGCGCTTAGTTATGAGATAACACAATGCTAAAGCTTAAGAGATTATTTCCCTTTCATAGACATTTTGTTGTTTGCCTAAGACATTGATTCCAATCAGATTTGAGCTGAGCTTGGACTTGAGCTTCTACAAATGTTTAAGCCTCAACTAAAATTTATGAAAATTATTTTTGTTTTATGATTATTATTTTTAGTTTTTTTTTTTTTAATTTAAATTAGAATTTACCTTAATTATTTACAGTTTTGTAATTTATCTTGTATATCCAAAGATATATTTTCCATTATAATTTTTTTTTGTTTACCTAACACATTTATTCCAATCAGATTTGAGCTGAGCTTGGGCTTGAGCTTCTACAAATATTTAAGCCTCAACTAAAATTTATGAAAATGATTTTTATTATTATTTTTTAGAGATATTTATTACTATATATTTATATATATTTATTATATTACTTATTATTTATTATTTTCATTTTATTTTATTATTATAATTTTTATTTGATTTTTGTTCAAATTAAATTAGAATTTACCTTAAAGTTTTGTAATTTATCTTGTATATCCAAAGGAATATTTTCTATTATTATTGTTATTATTTTTTAATATTAAATAGTTTTACAAGCAAAACGAGTTTTATTAGCAGTACACGAATTAACTGCTTGTTCCTTGTATTTGTTGTTGTTGCTATGATTATTATTATTATTATGATTGCTGTTGTTGTTGTTGTGGATATTCTGTCGTTATGTATGAGCTTAATATAATTTGTAAAAATATGCGAATTAATGCTTGAAAACTTGTTTTCACACATTCGATTTGGCCATTCATTGGCTCTAAGTTCGCATAGCTAAGAAAACAAAATTAGAAAAAATAAAAAAAAAATAAAAAAAAAACCAAAAAAATTTATCATTGTCATATTGTTGTGCTTCAGCATTCAATTTGAAGAGTAAGAGTAAATCCATAAAATTCAAATACTGCTGATAGACAATAATTAAATTTCTAGATAAAAGCCAAAAACTAGTTAGATGAAACAATGAAAGAAAGAGAAATGAAAGAAAGAACAAACAAAACAAAAAGTGGGCAAATATATTCAAGAATTAACATAAATTACATAATTTAGAATATTAATTGAAAAATACAAATACGATAATTTAATAATAAAAAAAAAAATACAAATTTTAATTGTGTTATAAAAGAAAATTGCAATTCAAATATTCAAAATATTTTTCATTAAATAAAAATTCCCATTTTCAATAGAAAATATCTTAAAATGGCGTAAAGTAAAGAATGTGTTATGTTCCAATTAGACATGTCGCACAATCCAATTAGAATTCATATTTCTACTTAGTTAGCCAATCAGAAAGCGATAGAGTATGCAACTGTTTGGTAGGCAGAGCTTTCATAACAGGCTCCGTTCGTTGCTGTTGTTGTAAAGGATTCTGCTTGGAATTCGCAATGTTGGCTGTTGGCTGTTGGCTGTACATTGTAAATTGTAAATTGTTGTAAAAATGTGGCCTGGCAGTCTGATTAATTATGGGTTGTTGTCTCTCATGTGTTCGCCTGTCGTTCAAAGCTCAAACTAGACGTTGCACACAGTCTGTCCGTCTGTCTGCTGATCTGAGCCGGTTGTGTGTGTGGCAGGCAAGTGCAGGCAGCGCCGGTTTTCGTTGTTGTTGTTGTTGTTGCTGTTGTTGGCGCGGGTTCCGCGTTGAATTTTGTATTTTATAATTTCAGGCACGTTGCACGATCATTTAAAGTTGTTGTTGTTGTTGCATTGATTTAGCTACATTCCCAATAAATACACTACAAGAAATTTTTCACCATAAACTAAACCTACATACATATATAGTATATACATACATATAAAAGCATAACGTTTTCTAGCTCAAGCTGACTTACAGCTGACTGGAAAAAGAGAGGTAGCGCAAAAGAGAGCGAGCGTGAGAGAGCGCGCGCCAGCAGAGGCAGACAAGCGGTCGCTCGCTATTTGTTTAGCATTCTTATATGCGTCAGCGGTAGCAGCAGTAGCAGCGGCAGCGGCGACATAAGAAATTCAATAATAAAACGTAAAGTATGATAACATGCACTCATCTATATATATATATGTACATATATGCACTCAGCATGTAATGTTAAATACAACATTAAAGCAGCAGCACAAAGCTCACCACGCGCTGTTGATTAAAGAGCGGCGCACAGACACACAAAAGCGAATTGAGTTAGGAGCAGGAGCAGCCGCAGCCACTTGTTGATGCTTGCGCAAAAGAAGAGAGAGAGAGAGAGAGAGCGCGTGTTGGGCAGCGCGAAATTCACCATGCGTTGCGCTCGTACTCTCTGTCTTTCTCTGTGCTGAGCATCGATTGTGGTGTGATACATGAACTGTGCCTACCCTATTTGCCTTCCCACTCACGCACACACACATACACACATAGAATGAGCGCGGGCCTGCTCCTTGGCTGCCCTTCCTTTTTCGTAAGCAATTTTTGCGCTGTATGTGTATTGACGCTTCTATGTATTTGTGTGTGTGAAACTTATCAAGGTCGTCACTTGGCGTCGCTGCCGCCGTTTTTGCTGCTGTAAGCGGGTTTTTCTACTTACACACACACACACACACACACACACACACACACACATACGTGTGCTTGGCCCCCTCAGTTGTAGTCGCCTTCCATCCTTTTGCGCAAAAATTCTTTAGCTTTTATGTTATTGGGTTTCTTGTAGTTCTTGTTGCTGTTGCTGTTGTTATTGTTGTTGTGCTGCTCTTACATGGCATAGCTTTGCCGTTGTTTCATTTTACTCCCCATCGGCTGTTGTTGTTGTTGTCTGTTTGAAGTGGCGTTGTTGTTATTATTATTGTTGCTGTTATTGCTCTTGCTGTTGAGCCCCCACCACTTGTTTTATTTGATTTACTTAGTTCGCCATGGCACACGCTTTTGGCATTGCTCCCCATTATCCCCACTTCCCCCATTCTCATGCGTGATCTTGTTTTTTATTTTCCTTGGCCAAATATGTTTGCCAAATGTAAACAATGTCCAAATACCATTGAAATTTAACTTAATTGTTTGAAATTATGTTGAAGCTTCTCATTTTTGTAGAATTTTTGGAGCGAAGTCTGGAATTTCCCTACGCCTGAGGCGGCAAGCTGAATTGTTTTTCTTCTAATATTTAGCAATGTTTACGGCCGAGAGGAATTGTTTGCTTCCTTGATAGATTTAATTAAACTGATATTTGAAGTTGTGCCACTGCTGTTTATATGTTAACAGAAGTGATGTTACTATGCAATGTAATGTTTTCTTCTTTAACAGAACTGATCAATGTTAGCTAATGGAAATTTAAGAATGCCTAAATACTGTTATTAACATCAACATTAAAATATCAAACTTAACAGCTAAAAACCCATGTAAACACTTATTCAATGTTAAGCTTTATAACTGTTAATTAAACTAATTCACTGTAAATTTAACTCGAACTAATTTCTTTCGCCCAGCATTAACTACGCATTTCCAATTAGATTCCGTTTCAAGTTTCTATGAATTTTAGGGTTCAGCTCGCCTTTTTAGCTACCTTTTCCCATTTATCAAGGTACATGCAGCTATCATATTATATGCTGCTCTTTTATTACGATTATTTTTCACTGGTGTTGTTGTTGTTGTTGTTGTTGTTGATGCTGCTTTTTGCCCACTTTATTTGCTCTCAAAGCGAACGTCGTCGACGCGCTTCAACTTGCGGCTATTTTTAGCCTTTTCTAATGAGCTCTAGCTATTTTTAGAGTCCCGTGCAGCACAGCAGGCCCACCTCTTGGGTGTGAAAGAGACAAAGCAACAAGTTGGTTATCTTAAAACTTGTCCGCTTTGCTGTTATACATATATATATATACGCATACACATATATCGATATCTCTCTTTTTTTTCGTGTTGTTTTTCATTTTTGCAAGATCATTATCATTGGCGTCCTCTTAGGTCGCGCTATTGCAGCCTCGTCTCGGGGCACCCAATAGTAATTGTGTTTTGATGGCCATTGGCCATTGGCCATTGGGTGGAACGGGTTTTACAGCAGTTATCGTAGGGTATGCGAATAATATTCGCCTAGACAATTAGCTTTTTGTAGGGCATTTCTGTTATAAGCGCTCGTGATTGATCAATATAACCGTAAATTTAGAGCATATCTGTATAACAGTTTTAGCTAGTTCATTCTCTGTAGATAATTTACATTGCGAAGTATATATATTATATTATATATATATATATTTATATTATATTATATATATTTATATTATATTATATATTTTTTTATGTGTATAACAGTTTCGCACAGTTTTTAATTGTAATTCTTAATTAGTGTAGATCATTTACATTTCTCTTAGTCCCATCTCACATCTATAAATTGAGCGCTATATATTGATCTGTATAACAGTTTCGCGCACTTTTTAGCCATAAAGCTCAACCAACTCGGATGTGCTATAGGCCATTTAAATTTCGCATTGGCCGCATTTTGTCTGGCCAAGCAGATTTGTTCCACTTGGGGCATTCGATGGTCACAAAAAAAAAAAAAAAAAAACAGCACACATCGTAGTAATGATCGCTGTGAAAGTTTCAAATGGTTCATTAAGCTGCTTAAATATAATTCCATATATACATAAGTTGTTGCGCATACCCTTACCTATAACAGGGCTTAAAAGGGGACTCTTAGCTGCTATAGAAGTCAAAATGGATATGAGAAACTAGCCAAAGGTTTGAAACCGGGAAATGAATAACTTATAATCCAGCTGAGGTATGGTATAACCTAAGATTATAGCACAAGTAAAAATTTACTGTTAACACAATCCAATAACAGAGTCATAAATGTTATAAAAAATAGAATTGGCTGTAAAGCTCAAACAGAGATAAGAAATATGCAAAATGTTATAAAAAGATGATTAACAGATTATGTTAATGTAGGTACAGATATGTTAATGTAATGTTACTTAGGTATGCTTAACAGTATTTTATTGAAATATGCCTAACAGCTTACAGATAACAGAGCCATGTTAAAAGTTACCAGCTGTAAGCTAACAGTTCACTGAATAACAGAGTCAGCCTATGTACATGGACTTATCTAAAGCCATACAATAGATAGATATATTCTTCTCATAAATATCTTATATTCATTAGCTATAGGCAATTCTCAGCACTGCCATGATCTCAGCAATGAAGCAATATTTGGATGATTTCAGGATATTTGTTTGTGGTTAGCCGAAAAAGCCATTCAGCAGACATTGATGAAATGCCCAATTGATCAAACGTTCAATTGGTCAGCCAGCAGTGGTTAGACCTTCAAATCTTGCTCTCTCCCCCTCTCTCTCTCTCTCTCTCTCTCGCTCTTCTCTTCCTCTCTTTTATATAACAATAGTACACGCAATAGTCAAAGCTAACATAAATTATGAACACGGGGGGCAAACAATACTCTGTGGGAGTGCGACACCTGCTTGGCTTTTGTTACGCCCACAAAGAATGGGCCATAAATATGGCTAGAAGAACTTATTCCCCCCCCCCCCCCCCTCCTTAACCTGAAAAAAAAACCATTCCAATTGGATTGCTCATACGCCATGTTCGCCCGACTTTTAAATGCCTTTTAATGAGCAAGTTGAACGCATTTTCATTTTCATTTTCCTTTTTCTTTTTCTTGTTTCTTTTTATTTAGTATTTTTCATTCGTTATTTTCCGCTGTTTGTCCTTTGAAAGCAGCTTTCGACAAAAAGTTTTCGTGCCTTTTACCGCCCTCAACTAATCAAATGGTCAAAAGTTCTTCAAAATAATAGAAAACTTTTAATTAGTTTCAGCAAATGCAGCTCTGCGATTTAAGTGTAGTAATTGCGATTTAATTGAAGCGCAAATCAATTGAAAAATTGTTTTTTATCTTATTTCTATTTTTGCCTTTTGTGGCTCAAAACACTTGATCACAAAATCGAAAAATCATCGAGCCAAAATGTATTCAAAACGCGGTGGCTTTATAAATATTTTGTACAACGCCATTGGCAGGCGAGTTCATGAGTGTGAACAGGCTTGAAGATACCCTGTATTTACTTGATGTATACATGTGATATAAGAAACTCGTGCTAGAAATGGCTTGAAACTGTTATACATAAGCAGCAAGAATAATGGAGAGAGAACTGTTATACACACATAAGATATATATACTGTTATATGTTATTTAGTTAAACGATCCCTACAACTGTTATACACATTCATATAAAAGTTATTTCCTACATATTACTGTTATACACATCGAGAATAAACTACTCTTAATGTGTGAAACTGTTATACATATGGCTGAGAACCACTCTGTGTGTTATAAACTTGTCATGACTGTTATACATGAGTTCTGTGTGTCAAATTTCTTTAACTGTTATACTTAAGCAGAATAAATTGCTCTTCCCAAGTGTTATACAGCATTTCCATGCCTTCAACATACCCTACTGCTATGTTCATGGGGTATTTGCGCTGTCAAAACAAAAGTAGTTAAAGCTGCGACATGATCTTTGCCAAAGGCAAAAAAAAAAAAAAAAAAAAAAACAATTTTTGTTGTATTCGCTTAATAAATATGAAATTTAATAAAATAAATATTTACCAGGCAACAATTCGTGTTGGGTTGAATTTCATGATTTTTAATAATTTGTTGTGAATATATATATATTTATATATATATATATAGATGTGTGTATATATGTGCATAAATTATTAATCAGCAAAAGCAACAAATGCCTTGAGATCATTAGCCTGGTTTGTAGACGCAAGATCTGTACAAATCTGTGCTTTAACTATATATATATATATATATTTATATATATATACATATATATACATATATACACATCCAGACTCGGCCACTTTGGAGCCCTCTTGATTTAATTGCTTTCATTGAGCAAATCAACACATTAGAAATGAACAAGCACAAAAAATGCGAAAAGCAACGAGGCAGTTAAATGAAGTGTGGACCAGAACTAAACGTGAAGAAATATAAAAAAAAAAAAAAAATAAATAAATAAATAAATAAAATAAATAATGAAACTAAAGAATTTTTGCGTTTGTTGGGCAATTATGATCTTGTAAATCAAGTGAGCAAATAAAAGAATCTCGAAAAAAAATGCTAACATAGAATAATCATGAACAAAATAAATAATAATAATAATACTTGGGCAAACACGACGCCACATCGAGGGTTCTCAAGGAATAATTTAATTTTTATATAACAGATTTTACATATATTTCAAATAAGTTATTTTTCTCATCTTAGCTTGTTGTTGTTATTGTTGTTCTTCTCTATATTTGTATGAATTTCTATCCTTATCTCTACATTACTATTTTTTTTTTTTTTTGTCTCTGCCTGTCTATCTCTAGATGACTCTTCGTCTTAAGTTCTCTGGCGCTCTTTCTATTTCTATTTCTATATTCCCCTCTCTATCTATCTATATACATATATATATATATATATATATATATATATATATATATATATATATATATATATATATATCTATCTGTCTCTCTCTTTCCCTCTATTTATCTTCAATGGTTCATGAACTGATAGATCATAAATAGCTCTTGGGGATTGTTATTTGCAGCTGTTCTAATAAGAAAACATTTTGCTATTTGCATCAGTGTCTGATTAAAATTGAAATTGAAATTGAAATTCAAATTTAAATTCCAATTCAAATTTGTTGACACTTAATGTTTCCAAAAAGCAGGCAAATAAGACAAATGTTAAGATACTTAGTTGCATATTTAATTAGGGTAACTAAAATATTTCTAGGTGAACAGATGTGTGATCTATGGAAGCCTTGACAAGCGAACAATGTTTTATCTGAGTCTTAACTTAGAATCCATGTATTATCTTAAGATTTTCTATTGTCTCGCTACGATCGATGACTAGACTAAATGACGCAGAAAGAGACAGCGCATAGCTAGAGGGCGTATACGTATGCGTATATATATAGCTGGTGGATCCACAGAACTTACGCATCCATACACACCACTAGACACTGCAAATGCGGCCAGGTGATTAAGGTGTCAAACTGTCTGCCACAAAGCCGCAAAAAAAAAAAACAAAAAAAAAAAAGAAACCAAAAAAATGATAGATGTATTTCAAATTCCTGCGAAAGTTTTATGGCACACAACAAAACACGAAAATAAAATCAAATAATAAACAGAAAATAAAGTGTGAAAGAAAAAGATTCCAATAAGAAGTTGCCAGTTGATAAAGCAGCTAAGGAAATAAATCAATAAAGAACAAATTATAAGAGTCGACAGTTAGGCATAGCGTGTGTCTGTGTGTGTGTGTGTGTGCGATTTTTGATTTTTTCCGCTTATTTTGTTGAGTTTTTTGTTGGTTTTGATTTTTGCTTTTTGGCAAGTCAAACATTGGTTCAAGTAAACCGGTTCTCAAGAGATTTCACGCGTTTCCAGCCACCAAATGAAGCGTCAATTAAAGTTTAATGAGTGTTGGCTGTGCAGCAGCTAACTACGCACGCACACACACACACACACACGCACACACACACGCACACACACACGCACGCTCACACAGTCAACTTCAGCCATATTGGGGCACGTGTTCATATTTATTCTTATTGGAATAAAAGCCATGCTAAGCGGAATAAGTTGAACAAGAAAAAAAAAAGTAAACAAAAAAAAAACAAATAAAAATCGACATGCGAAAAGCCCAAAACAAAAGATGCGAGTATAAATCACGAACCAATCAAATCAAGTATTTCCGAACCTTTTCAGCACACTCACATACACACACACACACACACACACACACGCACATTCTTACTCATACACCCCAACCACCCGCTGGTAAACGATCGTGCGATTAACTGTTAACAAATCGTGCACACGCTGATGTCATACATGCTTGGCGCGCGCTCTCTCTCTCTCTGTCTCTCTCGCGCTGGCTCTTTTTTGCGCTCTGTGCTGCTTGCGCTGTTATCGCGTCTGGTTTGAGCTTGTTGTTTTTGTTGTTGTGATGTCATTTATGCAGCGAGCGTTGCAGAAACGTTGCTGCTGCTGCTCTCTCGCTCTCTCGCTCTCTCGCTCTCTGCGCGCGCTTTACGCTTTATTCTAATGGGATTCCGGCTCGCTAAACGCAAACAAATCTTTATATGTGCGTGTTGTTGCTGTTGTTGTTGTTTTTTTTTCTTAGTTGAACTCGCAATTTGTTGACTTTTCGCTGTTTTGTATTTATCACATTTTATTCATTTGCGGTTTGCATCTGTGTGCGTGTGTTTGTTTCTTCATCTGCCTTTTGTGCTGCTCATTCGCCACTTGCAATAAATACCAATTTACAGCATTTCGAATGTTTACACGTGACTTTAGTTAAGTTTGTTTTTCCTCTCGATTGAGGTTGTTGTTGCTGCGCGACAAGTGCCACCAGCATGTGTAGCATAAACAGCAACAGCAACAACAACAACAACAGCAACAACAGCAACAACAACATTGGTGACATTTATCTTGAGCGCTTTTCCTATTTGTTGAGCTGATTAAACGAGTTGCGCCTCTTTTGTTGTTTCTTTGTTTGTTTACTTTGTTTGCGAGTGTAACACTTGTGATTGTTGCATATAGATTTGTAAACATATGTATATAATATATATAAATATATAATTGCTCTGCTTTGCGGCTCAGCTGCCTCACGTGATGCCAATAAATCGGGCGAAAGATATCTGAAAATTTCAATATATGACGCATACGTCATGGATTACGTATACGTCATGGGTTACGTATTACGTAGAGTCTAACTGTTGTAACTATTGCTGAATATTTAGTTATCAGTTGCATGCTTTATTACATATATTTACTGATAAGAAAATTCCATTTCAATAGAGCTTAGTGTAGAATTTTATGATCTGAATTAGTTTACATCCTCAAAGTATATCAATAAATGATATATTATGGCTGTAAAAGAAAAATGGTAGTTATTACGTGCCACATGCAAAAGTTGGTTTTACACCTCATAACTGTAATTTTTACACCTTTGGTATATCTATATCTATATCTATTGTATCTCATACTTAGTATTGCTCTATACTAGTCTAATGGTATCCATAGTATCTATATCTATCGCTAGTCTTAACGTTTATTCCCATTTGCTCTGTCTCAACTAATCGCATTTTCTTATACAATTTTCTTGAGTGTTACGCATAAACTAATTAGAGGACAAACAAACTAAAAAAAAAAAGGGTGGCAAGCGCTAAACGCTTTAGTTGTAGTTATTATTCAAGTACATGTCAATACTTAATAGTATTTGGCGATATATTGAATAACTACAGTTTAGATATAGCGCTTAGCACCTGACTATGAAGGCACACTATCTGTAAAGCAAAGTTTAATCACTTAAATTGGTTTATAAATTATATGAAATAATCAATTTTTTATATTTAAACATTTTTTAAATTGTGTTATTTATTTATATTTATTTTTTAATTTTTTTTTTTATTATCTCTATGCTTAATTTCTTAATATTTAAATAAATTTAATTTATTTTTTTTAATTTTATTAAATTAAATTTATTTTTCAATTTAATTTAATTTATTTTCAAATTTTATTTTATTTATGTTTTAATATAATTTAATTTAATATATATATATTTTTATATTTATTTATATATTAAATTTTTTACATTTTTTCTTTATTTATTTATTTTTTTTTTTCAAATAAATTTTCTGGTTTCGCAACTTTTGTGCAGTGCATTGACAAGTCGCCTAATCCCCACACCTCACATTTACATTGCACATTGTTTACCATTGGGATTTGCTCAAGCAATCGTCTCGCACACTAACACGAACACAACACACACGTGTGAAACCCACCTATCCAACACGCTCTGCGCTCCCTATTGCAAGGGCTGACCGTTACGCCCTCGCACGCCTACATTACGCAAAAAAGAAGAGAGAGAGAGAAAACAACGGCAGTCGCCAGTGCCCATATTAATCGTCGCTTGGCAGCTTTGTCGCACGCTTCGCACAGGCGTCCGCGTCGACAGCGGCGTTGGCGTTGGCGTCAAGGACAGCGTTGTTGGCCTCTTGGCATTGCATTGAACTTGAACGAGGGTTGGCCGGCGCCGCACTGGTGAAATTGCAATTGCTGACGCTAGGGGGCGTGTTCAGTTGTGCATTGTTTCACTCAAAGCTCAATGCGTGTGTCGCAGCAGTTAATGCGCTCAATGCGAAGCCCACTCAATTTCCGAGTTGAGTTGAGTTAAATGCGCCTTTGCGTTATGCAGCGGAATTTACAATTAGCTGTCGTGGCTTTTGGGGACTTCCATGCCAACCCAAGCGGTGCTAGCGGCGCATAAATTATTTACTTAACATTTAAAAATTCAAAATGGCTGACGTCAGCGAAGCAACAAAGAACATGCAATGCGGAAATGCTTTCAACTTTAAACTTTCGCCTCTAAAATTAGATGCAAACTAAAAAAAGCAACGGTAAAAGCAACCACACACAAAGCGAGAGAGAGAGAGAGAGAGAGAAATTCAGTTTTGCAGCTATTTTTCAACCGATGTTGACTTTTCAGCTTTGCTGCATACTCTGTGGCGTTTGCTTTGTGTCTGTCAAAATTTAACGCCCAATCAAAATATGCTAAAATAGTCGCGTATCTATATATATATGTGTGTGTGTGTGTGTGTTTGGTTTTATGTTTTGCGACCGTTTCCGGCGACATTTTCAACTCGATTAGAAATGCAAATAGCGTTCGCTTGACAGTCACTCAACCGGGGTCTTGGTTGGTGGGGGTTTACGTACGTGGCGGGGGGTCTATGTGGCTTATCAATTACAGGCAGCAGGCACAGTGCCAAAGTCGTGGACAGGTTCACAGTCAACGCCTCACTTGCAACAAGAGTCATTGCGGCCATTTGTTGTTGTTGTTGCTGTGTGTTATTTCAAGGACATGTATATATACTGGAAAATGCATATGAATTTATATGCACTTGGCATTTAATATGCAATGTCGAGGGCAGTTCGAAAAGTCTTTAATGTTGGGCAAATAATTATTGTCTGCACTGTATTTCTTTAACTTCCGTTGTATGAGTGAATTTACTGCAGGCTGTAGCTGAGCGTTGGATAGAGTGAGAGCAAAACTGTGGCATAGCCTGGTGAGTTTGCTTACGATCCCGCTATATGAGTAAATTGCAGCTACTTAGAGAGTGGAAGCATAGGCAGTAGCTATTGGTGCACTTGCTTTTGATCCCGTTATATGAGTGAGCTGGTGCTGCCTTAGAGAGCGCGCATCTTGCCAGCAGAGTTTCTGCTGCCTGCTATTGGTTCTCTTGCTTTTGATCCCGTTATGTGGCAATAGTTGCCTGCTCTTTGCTCTCGTTGTATTAGTGCGTATGCAGGCTGAGCGTAGGGCAGAGTGCAAACTGAAGGGAATTAGGCTGGGAACTGACTGAGGGGAGTTAGTCACGGCGCGTCTGTTCTGTTGATCGGTCGCATAATCTGCGCGTGTGAATTAAATTGTTTGTTAATAGAATAATATTATTAAATGTTATGTAAATATGTTACGAGTGTACTGTGTGTGTTTCATAACTGAAATATATATTTTAAATATTAGAAATATAATAATACAATAAATGATGATCAAATCCTTTAGCTTTGTCAGCAAATGCAAAATGGCGCGAAATATTAGCAAAGGGTGCGCTTGTGTATGAGAGTGAAAAAGAGCAACAGTGTATAGTATATATAGTGGGTGTGGTGTGTATGGTAGAAAACGTCTCTTAAGCAGGTAACTGTGCTCTTGCATATTGAATTAACTGTTATATTCAAGGAATTACTGTAATCGAGTATTGTTACATTTTAAGTAAACTGTTATACAGAAGGGCGTTAAAAATTAATTTAACTGTTATACGATTGGATATTTGTTAGTTTCTAGATGAGAGTAATATATAATAATATATAATATATATACATATTGTTAATATTTATTTATTATTTATTATCATGAATTTTGTAATGATTTTTCGTTGATTCTTTGAACTGTTCAAACGCACCTCGCTTTAACGTTTCGTAGTTAAAAGTTAACAGCAAAAGCGAAAGCGAAAACTTCAATTTGCAGCTGACCAAAGTCACGAAGTGAATGGCTTTTGCCTAGACCTAGGCTTGGACCTGGGTTGGGTCTCAATTCTTGTAGAACCTTGCAACGTGCGGCTGCATTTGCATACCAAGTTCTTATTATTGTTGTTGTTGTTGTTGTTATCTGTCGCAGCGGAAATGCAATGTGGCGCTGTTTGTTTAGCGCTCTGTGGTAGCACTTGCCACATGCCGCATGCCACATTGCAACTTTTGCTTGGCTTGCTTGCCTTGCCTTGCTTGAGTGATTGACACCGCGTTGCACGCAGCTTGCATTTTTGATAGCCAATGCAACGTGCACGCCCACTCCGCCCGAGGGGCGGCTGCCTCTGACTCTGCCAAATGGCAAACAAATTGGTATCTATCATAACATTTATTTTGGCGAGCTCATAAAACTAAATTGCAATTTTTTTTTTTTTTTTTTTTTTTTTTACAATTTACAATTTACATAGATATGAGCGAGGTGTGTACAGGTGTGTGCAAACTCTTTTTTGCGTGCCTGGCACTCGCTGGCACTTGGATGGCTGCGACTTCTGGGATTTCGTTTACGATTTGACGCTTGCCGGCGCTAATAGCTTGTTACAGCATAAAATCGCATTATCCTTAACAAACACACACACACGCACTCACACATACCTGCAACTGTGTGTGCGTGTTTAGTTATTCCCATTTTTATAATAGCTTCCATATCAATTCGTGGCAAAACTCAGCAGTGATTTAAAAATCGAAAAAAATCGATATAAATAGTTTTTAAATGTTGTCAATTTAAGTAAATCCTAAAAATAGAATAATATTAGTATTTATATACATAAAATATATGTCTAGTCTATTATATATATTGGAGATTGAGATAAATAGTGGAAAACATCGGAAATTTTTTCCTTTTTTTTGTTAGCAAACTCCATTAAATTTGTTGCTAAATTTTAAACATAGAAAATCAGCTTCAATTGCTCTAAATATGAAATTTTGAAGATATTTTTAACATCGTCCAAAACAACGATTAAAAACTAAAAACCAAGCGACCTGTTATTGACGAAATTAGTCTGGCCAAAACTATTAAATATTTTAGCCGACAGAGTTAATGATGCCCTAATGACTCATAGGCAAACTATTAGATGAGCTGAAAGATGGACTTTGGTAGAAGCTAAATTAATGTGGGAAATAGTTTTCGATTATATTAAACAAAATTTAATTTTTTATATCTGAATAGATTAAGACAATAATAATTTTGTCAAAATTGAATTTTTTGTATGCATAGAAAAATATTAAAATAATATAAATAAATAGTATATAAATTATTGTTCATTTAATAATAACAGTTAATTATATAATACAAATTATTTAATAAATTAAATATATAAACTATATTTATTTTCGATTTACACATTTTATATTCATAAATTTTATACTTATATATTGTTGATTTATAAATGTTATATATATCTTATATTTTATATTTATATATTGTATATATATCTATATTTTTGCCCATTCATTATTTTTTATTATTAAGAAAATATATAAATATGAAAATATATATTTTATATATTTTTATTCATTTTCTCTCTTCTTTCTTTTGCAGTTTGACACTTAATGCAGCACAATTTCCACAGACTGCAGCCATAATATAAAGGTAAGTAAATATATATAATGTGCTTATAAATATTAGTTTTTCCTGCGTATGTGCATATAGAGTTAAAAACAAAATTTAATTTTAATTTTAAAACATTTTTTTTTATTACATTAAAAATTTACATATAAATATAGTTTAAAAAATTACATTTTAATTAATAAAAATTTTTTTATAACGTTTTTTTTATATAATTTAAAAAATTACATTTTAATTAATAAAAATTTTTTTATAACGTTTTTTTTTTACAAATTTTTTATTTTTATATAAACAAGCTTTCTGCAATATATATATATATATATATATATATATATATATATATATATATATATATATATATATATATATATATATATATATAATATAATAAATATTTTAAAATAATATCAGTTTCAAAAATAATATTCCCGAAAAAATTAATTAGAAAACTTAATGAAATTTCTTAAAATTTGCAGCAATTTGAATTTGCTAACTAGCAACTGCTAAGCCATTGTCGACTTATGTCTAATTAGTTCAATTGTCAAAATTTTGGTTTGGGACTAAATAAATTAACAAAATCCAACCAGAAAAGTTCAGGTGAAACAAGTTTTAACTGTTACAAGAGTTAAGCTTCTGTTAACAACGCATTGCTCTAAGCCCCACACACACTCGCTCTCTCTCTCTCTCGCTCTCTGTCTTTCTGTGGCTCTTTCAGTCACTCCCACACTATTGCCTCCCATTAAGCTAGTTTTTATTGGAAAGTTGTAAGTTTTGTTCTATCGCTGTCAGGCACAGAGGACTTAACGGCATTTATGTTGTTGTTGTTGTTGCGGCCAACTTCCGGTTCAATAGGGCGGCAACAGGGAGAATTCATTTAACATTTATTCATTTAACGCCTCATTAATTCATCACTTTCAATCAAATTTTACGCTTACATACACAGCACTCAGGTGCGTGTGTGTGTGTGTGTGACCGTGTGTACAGGTGTGCTTATGTGTGCCTGTGTGTGTGTGTGTGTGTGTTAAATATTAACCGCAAGTAGTAACAGCACAGGGGCTCCTTAGTTGCGCTCCATTAGAGGGACAGTAATGCCCACCCAGATCCTAGCGTCCTTAATTAAGCGTGTAATGTGCGAGTGTGTGTAGGTGTGTAGGTGTACAGGTGTGCGTGTGTGTTTGTGTTTGTATAAAACTCATTGAATTTCGCATTAATATATTAACTTTGCTGTAGCATACGTTGGGGCGCAAAGCGACTTTAAAGTAGGCGCCTGGGGAAAAGGGCCTCAGTTGTGAGAGATGGGAGTGTAGAGAGAGAGAGCGGTGTAGAGAAGGGGCGGGATATAAAGAAAGAATGAGAGGGCGAGCGAAAGATCAAGAACTAGATAGAAAGGTACCTTACAGTAAGAAAGAGAGAGACAGACAGCGTGGGACATATAGAGAAAGAGTTAGAGCGACAGAGAGAGAGTGAGAGAGAGAGAGACTGAGATATAGACTGAAAGGATATTGACAGATGCGCAGCTAGAGATCGATATGAATACAAACAAAGAAAGAAATAAAAATAAATTAATATAAAAAAATATAAATTACAAAAACAATAAAAATAAAAAAAAATATAAAAAAAATATATATATAATAAATTTTAAAAATAATAAAATTTAAAAAAATAAATATAAACAAATTTATTAAAAAAAAAACAAAAGAGAATGAGAGACATCCACTATTAGTTACATATTGAGAGGAGAATAGGAGAATGAGCTACACAGAGAAGGAAGTAGATATCGATGCAGAATTAGAGATAGAAAGAAGGTAGGGGAAAGCTGAAGAGAGTAAGGCATATAGGCAGGGAAACAGCTTACTTAACTATACCTATAGCCTGTCATAGATAGAGACAGAAATAGAAAGAGTGGGAGAGCGATAGATAGAGGCACAGCTTTAGTTTACTTAAAGTCTATATGTGCCTAATACTTGCTAAGGATTTCTGACAGTAAACAGACGCATTCTTTTCAATATCTGCCACACATACCCAAAGAGAGAGAGAGAGAGAGAGAGAGAGAGAGAGAGCGAGAGCGAGGGAGAAGAGCAACTGGCAGCTGGTTTAAAAATAACTCCTTGTTGGAATTTCCATAGAAAATCGTGCATATTGAACCACAATGTATGTAAAAATATTGATGTTTTCTTTATTGTTGTTGTTGTTTTTCTGTTTTTGTTTTCACTTGTGTGCTAATTTTAAATTATACGAAACGCACACACACACACGCACACACACACACACAATTTTAATTTTCTTTTGGCAAAGTCTAAATTGCGAGCGCGACGCGAAGTAAATTAAAAATGCAATTTTTAATCTTTTATTTATGATTAGAAATTCGCAACAAATTTCCCTTTACTTCTCTGATAAAGGAGATTATAATAGGGAGAGCAACAACAACAACAACAACAACAACAACAACACACACACACACACACACATACATACACTCTGTACGTGGCACAGACTGCGTAGCAAAATACTTATAGAAAAAACAACAACAAAGAAAAACCAAAAATAAAAATTGCTTTAAATTTAAAATATATTTTCAGTGTATGCGCCACTGTGTGTGTGTGTGTGTGTGTGTGTGTCGGCCTTTCGATTTATTTCGAGCGATCGGCCAGAATTAAGAGCTTTATTAGCGCATCGGCCGAGCTATCAAACGCGTCGCATTCGATAAAAACGGCTAAAGAGTAGAAAGGCCTCGTTACTTGATGCAAGACGTGCGTGTGTGTGTAGTTGGCTTGTTATCGGTACGGTTATCGATGAACGATAGGCACTAATTTGGAGTGTGGTGTACGGTTTACATATGAGAGAGAGAGAGAGAAAGGGGGAAAAACACAGAGTGAAGAAATTGCCTCTGTTGTGGCCTATCGATTGGCATTCATAGATATGGACTATTATAATATCGATAACATGCTGATGCCGATATATATATATTTCTTTTTTTATATATATAATATTTATCGATAGTTGATATGGTATCGTTATTGATATAAAATTCATGTTAAATTTTAATAAAGCCTTAATGTCAACGATTATCGATATTTATCGGAATTTGTACATCTTTACAGTTTACCGAAATGAAAGTTATCGATAGGCATATATCTTTCCCTCTTGTCATATACATGTTTGACTTGCTCTTTCGAATTGCCATGTTCTAAATACTTGTTATCGATAACATGCTTATCAAATGTGATCAAATTTTGCTGCAACAATCGACAATTTTCATAGCAAGTGACTTATAAAGTAGTTAAGGCTTTGGCTTAGTTAAAGTGTGATCCATTTGATACTAAATCCAATATCGATAACTTTGTACATGATTGTTGCCGAGCAAACTTTGTTCAGCTTGATTCAGAGACAGATTTAATGAGTTAGAGTGACAGAAACAAATTTTCTAAATTTTCCATAGAGAAAATCTCTCTAAACAGCCATGAAACCGTAATTGCTTATTAAATACAAACAGGTTCAAATCACATTACGCTCTTTAAGGGATGCTTAGTGTGGGGAAAGGCTTTACATTTCTTACTGCAGCTTCTTCTTCAATCATTTCTGGCTTTCGGGACTTAGGGCCTAAGTCAAGCTGCAAAGCCAACGCATAAAACGCATAAAAAAAAAAGAAAACCAAAAACGAAAAACGAAAAAAAAAAACCGAATTTTCCACGAAAAGCCGCCCATTTAAAACGCCTTTAAAAACGCTTAGCTGCAAAAGCCAAAGGGAGGCTGTAAGCCAGGAGACGCTAGACGGTGGGCGGGGCTGCAATTTGAGGCATTTTCAATTGTTTGTTGGGATTTATTGTTGTTGTTGTTGTTGTTGTTGTTGTTGTGTTCAATTTGTGTTGAAAAGGTGCTGGCTGGCCGCGTTCTGCGGAATTGTTGGTTATTTATTTTGGGTTACCTCTAAAATTAAAATGGCTCAAAAACACAAGACACACACACACACAGAGAGACAGCAACAACAACAACAACAACAAAGCAAGAGCGAAACAAACGAACAAAAAAAGCGTTTTTTATAGAACATTTATTTATAATTATACATTCTCGTTGTATATGCGATTTTCTGCGCCAGTAAAGTGAAGTGTAGGAAATATCGTGCACAGACATATTTTTCATTTCGATCCCAATTCAATCCGCAGTCGAACCGATCCGATCCGATCCGATGCGATCCTCCTACAAAATTCAACCTCTCTCTCTCTCGCTCGCTCGCTCGCTCGCTCTCAATCAAATACAAATTCAATCAAATTTAACACAAATTTATTGAAACGAAATCGTGCGAAAAAAAAATAGCAATTGTCAAAATTTTAAAAAGAAATTTCGCGCCGAATCGTCTCAGCTGTGTGTTTTAATTGCCCTTAAAGCAAATTTGCCTACAATTGTGCCTAATAAATCAAATCAATTGAAAATTTCCCAAAAAAAAAAAAAAAAAGAAATTGAGAAGCAAAAAAGGCTTTTTTCTGTGTTGAAAAGTGAAATGCTGTCAAAGCAATAAAATTTCCCAAAATAAAAATCGAAACATCTGTTCTTTGTTGTTTGTCGGCAGTCGGCAGCAACAACAAAATTTGTGCCTAATGTTTGAAATGTTGCTAAGTGCAGTTGAAATGTTGCCAGCGCATGTTGCTGGCCAACAGATGGCGTGCCGCATGATCGCTGCGCACAGATGGCGCCAGCAGCGTCGCGATCGGTTGTGCGTTATGACAGGTAGATGGCGCCACACGCACCGCCATGGAATATTGTAAGAAATTTTGGTTTTCTATACAGAAAACTGAATTTGAGAGATAAATTTAAGTTAATTCGATTTTGAGTTTGCGTAAAATTTATTTTTATAATTTTTAAGAATTATTAATATTTCATTTTATAACTTATAATTATACAAAATTAAAGTTGTTTGGGTATTTCCTCACATCCGTTGCTTGAATTTTGTATAAATTTCATATTTGTTTTATATATAATATTTAATGTGCTCACAACTAGCATTCTTCGCACATCGTGTTTTGCCAGCGGCGCAATCGGAAGCTGTAAAGCTGCTTAGTTTGAAGCCAACTAAGCCTTTAAGTCCTTTTCTCTCACTCTCTCTCTCTGCCTCTTTCTATCTCTATTGCCACTGCGTGTTCCCTATGGCCGGCGGCTCTGCGTTCGTGTGTGTGTGTGTGTTTTTTTTCTTTTACATTGAAAGTGTGAAAGCTTTTGTTAAATCGTAAATATTTTCAGACACTACACACATATTTGAGATGTTTTTACTTCACTCTAATGCTGAGTAGATCGATATCTATGGGGCAGAAAAATATATTGTAGTATCTAGATATATAATATAATATAAAGGCTGATTTGAACTATTTTAGTAGCCTAGAAAAGCGACAAAATAACGAACAAATAAACCTAAAATCAAAAATTATTTTAGTTAATAAATATTCTTTTTTTTTAATAATTCTATTCACTTTATTTTATATATATATATATATATATATATATATATAAAATAAAATTTTAATTAATTTCTTAAATTTTCATAATTATAAATGGAAATTAACAAATTTAAATTTACAAAATTTTTAAACTTATTAATATAAATATATATTACATATAAATATATATTATATATATCTATATCTCTTATTCACCCATATAATTCACCATATCTATAAGCCAGAAGCTTTCAGATCTGCTCTAGCTCTAACATAGTCATATATATTGTATATATATATATATACAAAAAACCAAAACATTCTAAAAAGATCTTAAAAATGTTAAAAAGAATTTATATATATATATATATATATATATATATATATATATATAATTTTTTTTTTTTTTATTGCTGTAATATATCACAAAGTTTATTTTAATTTTTTAAATGTTCATAAATTAAATTAAATTTTTTCTCTTAGTTTTTACCGTATATTTTTGCCTAGATTTAATAATATAAGAGTATTTAAGAAAAGCCTTTGCCTAGGCAAAGCAAAATCCCTTCCTCGCTGCCTGCTTGAGCATTGCCTGGGGTCAGGCTCTGGCTCAGTCTATGGTTTCGGAGTTAGCTGATTAACCTTAGGATTGTTGGCGGAGGCGGCGTGCCATGTAAGTGGGTTTAGACAACATTTCTGTCATGCCAATCGCAAGCGCTAAGCGTTTCCGTTTCCGCTGAAATTTAATACGCTACAGAAAAAGGCAAAAAAAAAAAAAAAGAAAAAAGTGCATGCAGTTAGACATGTGCGCCTAGCCTATATAGAGTCTATATAGCATATATATATATATATATACATATATCGTGTATATATATCTATCAGAGTCTTCGCCGTGTCCCCTTTTTTTTGGCACTCGCTGCGCATTTTGTTGCTCGTTTTATTTGTTTTTCATTTTGCTGGCGAAACTTCGTGCAACTTGTTTTGTTTTTCTTCATTTTCGTTTTGTTTTTTTCTCATCTACATTTTGACTGGGCAACAACAACTAGACGAGGCATTAACGACTCTTTTTGAAAATTGCAACAAAATGTTTTGTTGTTTATTTACGCAAATTTGTGTAGACTTTGGCCAAATGCCAGGCATTACGAAAAGCCCGCAAAACACGACGCCATTTTTCGAGAAGGCACCAAAATGAAAAAAAATACAAATAAAAATATATAAATGAAATAAATAATAGGCGGAAAAAAACGCACTAACAACACTGTGCAACAAAATTGTAGCACGTGTTTGCTATGGAAAGTATAAAAAAAAGAAAATAAATTAAAAATTATTAAAAATTAAAAGATATATTGAATATAAAAATATATATAAAATAAATATATAAATAAATATGTAAATATATAAATAAATAGATATAAAAATTTATAATTCTAAACAAGTTTTATAAAATATAATAAATATACAAAATTTAAAAAAATATACAAAATATAAAACGAATATTTAAAAAATATAAGAAAAATATTTACTGGAATAGTTTTTTTTATAATTAATAAAAATAAAGTAATAAATTAAATACAACTCAAATTAAGCATTACATTTATTGTTAGGAATTTGATAATAAATTACGAGAATTTATTGAAATATTTCAAAATGAAAATAAAAATAAAAAAATGTGTAAATAAAATGTTAGCTAAAAACAACATTATAAATTTAATGGAATTTTTTATATTTATGTATATTTTATATATGAAAAGTTATTCAATTCTTTAAGAAAATAAAAAATATATCAAATAATTGCTAGCATTCTATATAAGAGCACTATGCAACAAAGTTGGGATGCAAGTTTATTATGGAAAATACACGAAATATTTACACGAAATATTTGTTCCATTTTAATAAACATATATCCAAAGGGAAATATATATAATAAATGCCAAGCACACAAAAGCATTCACAATAACAACAACAACAACAACAACACGGTGCAACAAAATGTTGGAAAAATGTTACACGAAATATTTGTTAACTTATTCATTAATTGCTAGACACCCCTCAGTCGATAATTGAAGTGGGGGTGGTGGTGGTGGTGCTGGTGCTGGACTCGTCTTGTCACCCCATTCGATTCGACAATTTCATTTTCATTTCCATTTTGATTTTCATGTGCTTCCTCTTCCACTGCAAACACATAGGTGGGCGTAATGCTGTGTGAAAAGTTGTTTGTCTGTGTGCGACGTATAGGGCATGTCATAAAAATCAAGTGAAAAGCGCCACAAGAAGACGCACAAATAAAAAAAAAAGAAAAAAAGAAGAAATGTCGAAAAACCATGACAAAGAGCAAGGCACATGGAATGGGGGGCGGCAGGCCGACGCGAGGGGGCGTGGGGCTGCAGAGGGAGGGACAGCAGCAACAAGAAAAAAAAAGTAGAATTTATTATAGACAACTGTGCTGGCTGAATTCGACTGCGTCCATTTGTTTGTTTGCCCAGCTTCCACACGGTCTCACACTCTGCCTCTCCCTCTCTCACTCTTTATCTCTCTCTCTATCTATCTCGCTCGCTCGAAAAAGGAAAAAATGCTGCAGACAATTGGGACCCGCTCGAAAAGCTCCTCTTGCTAGCTGCCATGACAACACACACGCACCGAGAGTCACTAATACAGTTACAATGCACAAACATCAGATATATATATATATATATATATGAAGGGGGCAACACTGATCAATGATATATATGTATATATCTCTGTGTGTGCTTAGGTGTAGTTTTAGTTGCTGCTCTCTGGATGGATGCGATTGCTGCCGTTGCTGCCGCTGCTTCTGCTGCTGCTGTTGAAGCATTTCATTAGCCACCCACACAAAATACTATGCGCACAATCATACACACACACACACAGCCACACACCTGACACACAACCACAGACAGGCGTTCACACACACACACACGCACAACACTCATAACACTCATGCACACACGCCGAATACAGGCGAGTGGCAATGCCTGGCATGTGGGCGTTGAGACCAGCACGCGCGCTCTATACTCGTGCATACCCTAGAAATGTGTAGATAGATGGGCATGATGTGCTTGTGACTTAGATTGGGTTTGAATTTTGTATAGAAATTATAATAGATATATTATATTTTAAATAATCGTACAAAATGCAAAATTTTCATATTATTATTGATCAAATATAATTTTATAAAATTAAATATTATTTTTTTTAATTATTTAATTTATTTTTAGCATTTAAAAAATGTATTTTTGATAAAAAATTTTCTTAAACATATTTTTCTGCAACTATTTTAAAGAATTCAGATCTTTAAAAAGTAGATTTAATATATTTATTATTTAAACACGAAAAATATATTTTTAATTAAAAAAAAAAAAGTTTGCAATATTTTCCTCTACATCAAATTTTGTGTGTCTGTTTTTTTTTTTTTAATTATGGAGTTACTCATAGAAATTTATTTTATAACCTTTTGTTTCATACTTAGATCTTATTCATTTTGGTCTGCTCCATCTGGGTTGTGGCTCATAATTATTCAAGCATTTCATTCAGGCTTAAGCCAATAAAAGTTAAACTTTAAATTCCTGAAATAAAATATATATAATATATTTTGAAGCAATAGGCCCACATTTTCCAATCAACTCGTATGTAATCCTCTACAGGGTATACTCTACTCGACCACATGCCATTCAAATGCTTTCATAAACAACCGCAAGCCTCAAATGCTGTATCTGGAAATGCTGTACGAAAAGTTTTGCGGTCTTTGGGGGGACTCAAAGCTCGAACTTGTTGCATCTGCAAAGACGTTTCAAAACGTTGGACTCAGATGTGCACAGGGAATTCATTTTGCAATGAATGACGCAGATAAACTTATAATAAATACATGATATGTATATATACATATATATATATAACTGAACCTATATTGTGTTTAACTTATGTTTTTGTCATTTCATCTCGATTGCAGTTACACAACTCGACGACGTCGCAGAGTCAATTGAAGGAAATTTCAGGAAATTCAGGAAATAGTTGATAAAAATAAAACACGCCTCAAAGTACACAGCTTCGAGTGGCTTAAACGCATTCAAATTGCCATATATACAACAGATAAATACCTAAATATATATATATATAAATCTTCTACATATGTATATAATATATTTATAACTGTAATTAAACCAGATTGGATTATGGTTTATTTTTGACTGGGACTCTTTGATGTTGTTCAAACAGCGGCATTTTGACAGGTGAGCTTTGATTATTACTTTTAATTTGTAATTTAATTTGAATTATTTATTTGTGAAGCGCAAGTTTCATTTTAATATCTTTAAATTGCTCAATCAGAATTCGATTCATTAAATTACTTAATTATTTTCTATTGATTTTTGTGTAAAAGTAATTAATTATTTACTGAATTATTGGAAAGCAATTCATAGTTATTTCTATACTAATTTATGGGAAATGGTTATAAGCAAGGTACGTACATTTTGCGAGACACCAAATAGGCAGCAGCTTATTATATGGAATATTGATGGATTTATTATAAATTTATAAAAAAAAAAAAAAAAATTAAAATAAATAAATTTATAATAAAATAAATAAATTTATAATAAAATAAATAATAAAAAAATAAAATAAAATAAAAAATAATAACTGAAATAAGTGTGAATTAAATTAAAAATAAATAATTAAAGAGTTCATTAAAAAAATTAAATTAAATAATTATTAAAATAAGACAAGAAAGAAAGAAATTATAAAATAAAATATTAAAGTTTTCCTTTTTTAGTATTTTTTTTATTTAGTATATAAAATAACAATATAAAGTAAATTTAAAGAAAATACATTCACAGTAAACTAAGAGTATTTATCTGTAATACTAGTAACCATTTTTAATATTAACTGCAAATACTCAGAGGAACATAAGAACATTAAAAGCGGTTAAAGCAGTTAAAGAGTCAATAAAAACCGTTTAGAAAATTATATTGGCTTTGCTACAATTTGGACAAATGATAAAAACCAATTTGTTAACCAAAAACTTTTGTGCATATTTCACATGAAATATGACAACAATTTTACACCCACTCAAATAGGCTTTTAATGTTAGTTTTTATGCACATTTTTGACATAAAGCATTACTGAGAAATAAAACGAAGCTAAAGAAACATTTCAGATAAAAGCGACATAAAAAAACAGACCAAGGGAATTTGTAGCTTAAGCATTTTTTGGTTTGGTTAAAATTTGCGTAATTTAATATGAATATTTAATCACATATATTATAGTAAATGTTTTAAGAAAATTGGTGAGAGAACTGGAAATTAACTTCAAAGTTCTATGAAATATTTGAGGCAAAGCTAAACCTTTCAGGGAGAGAGAGAGAGTAAGAGAGAGTATGAGATGCTCTACGATAAGTTGGATCAATTGGGCTAATTTTCATTGTATGGGCCAAAACAGAACTCGTATGTGTGTGTGTGTGTCTATATCTATAAAGTCACATCAGCAGCAGTTGAGACCTACAACAACAGCTGAGCATGTATTGTGCGTGAATTCTATAGGAATTATATACATATATATAAACATACACACACACACACACACACACACACACACACAATGTTGCCTTTTGGTATTTCTTGGCGTTCAATTAACGTAAAACATTTGCCAAGAATTTTCTTGAGTCGCTTTTCTCCTCGCCACATCCACATACACACATTGGGGCCGCTATGCGTTAGCAACAGTGAGGAATTGGCGGGAGGCAAGTTGCGGCAGAGACGTACATACATATATAAAACGTATTCGTATTACACACTAATAAATGCAAACACTAATTAACATTGCGAAGTTGACTTTAATGAGCTCAACTAGAGGTCAACGCACGATTAGGCGAAGGCAAGAGTTTTCGCTCTGTTGTTGTTGTTGTTGTTGTTGTTGTTGTTGTTCGCCCCGAATTATGTAAAGCATTTCATATTTACTTGAGCAGCTTTTCATTTTTCCTTCATATTTTTTCCGTTTTCTTTCTCTTTGCATATTGTAGAAGCTGGCCAAAATGAAACTGCGTCATGCAAAAAGGAGATGGAAATTATTGAACGTCATTGCTGGCAATTTTGTGTTTGAAATGTATCTTCTTTATGGATATCATCAAATATTCATGCGTCTGTGACTTGCTCTCGCTGTCTAAGTGTGTGTGTGTGTGTGTGTGTGCGTGTGTATCATCAGCAATTCAAGCACGCGTTTTACGCACACACCCGAGCCAGCTGTGGGGGCTTCTCTCTTCTCTTCTCCTCTTTGTTCCTGCGTGCGTGCGAGCTTTACTGTACCCCGTGTGTAGCTCGTGTACCTGTAGCTGTTGTTCAATCTCAACGGAATATTTTCAGCTTTTTTCTTGATGCTCTATCCTTGGGGGTAATGAGACTATATGAGGCTGTTTGTTGACCTATAGCTGGGATTATAATTTGAATATTTATAGAGAAATCTATTTAGACGCAAGGCTTAGATCTTTTGATTTAATGTCTATTCACTAAAGCTGGCATAGATAAAGAGAGATAGAGATAGAAAAATTTATAGATGATAGATATAGCTTTATAGATAGTTAGATAGATAGAGCGATATATGATAGATAGAGATATAGATATGTGGAAAGATAGATAGGGAGATATATTGATTTATAGTTATATGATGGATAGATAAATTTATAGATTTATAGGTAGAGGGAGAGAAAGATAGTGAAATATATGATAGATCAACGGATACAAAGAGAGATGGATATATAATATATATAGATATATAGAGAGATTTCTGGAGATATATATTGATGTATACATAGATAGAATATAGATCTTTAGATGATTATATATATATATATAGAAATATGGATAAATAGGGATATACTATGAATCATACATATAGATAGAGACATGGACACATATAGAGAGTTTGATCGATCGATAGATAACTAGAGAGAAAGATTACTCAGCTTGCTTGCTAATCTGATAACCTCTTTTAATATTTCATCTGAATATATCCTATTCATAAATACAGAGAAAGAGTATTTCATGTATCGACTACTCGCTCTCTCTCTCACACACATGTAACTCTTTCTCTTTCTCTTCATTTGCTGTTTACGCGCAATTATTGTGCGCGACGACCGCAATAAAAGAAAATTAAAGTTTTTCCCTTTCATTTGTTGTTTGTCCCTTTTGGCCCCCCGTCTGCCGCGCTGCTTCCTCTTCTCATTCTGTTTCCACTTCTCCTTCTACTGCTTGTGTCGTTCTTTCAATTTTCTCGCTGTCAGTCCGTGTCGCATCTTTTGGCTCGCTTTTTATGTAGCCTGTTGGCCACCTCTCGCTCGCCCCGTTTCGTTCCCTCATTTCGTCTGCCGCATGACATTTTGGTGCATTTTGCATTTTGGTCGACGGTTCTGCCATTTCACTTGCAGCGTCAAGTATTTTGGCCATGTTCCAAAATGTTTCGTGTCTTCAGACGTTCGCCCATCCAATGGGGCTCTGCTCATGGGGACAGTTAGTGATTAAGCGTGAAAATATCAGACTCATCATCGCGCAGCAGTCGCACCACCACCAGCACCACCAACAGCAACAGCAGCAGCCTCAGCCCAGTGCAACTAACCAAAGAGCTCAACACCCATAAAGACTAGGCGGAAAAAAAAAGAAAATTCACGAAGCAAAACTGATCAAAATGGCGACACTTTTCTTTGCTTGTTTCTCTTTTAGTTTTTTTATTTTTTATTTGTTTTCATATAAGAAAACTGTTTTCTTAGCTCGTTTGTTTCTCTTGCAATTTCTTTTGCCAGATTTTTGCACATTCATTTTTGTTCTATGCAAATTAAAATAGTTGTTTCATGTTCTATGCGCAATCTGTACTGTACCTCATCGCAATGATATTCGGCAAACAAATGTTCTGGCACGAACCAAATAATTGAGCTAAGGGAGAAATTATTAAACTGAATCTATAGGATATATATAAATGAAAGTATAGAATTTGTATCGTAATTTACAAATTTAGAATATACATTTTTATAATCAGTTTTCCCTTTTAGGACTTTAATTTCATCTCTATTTAAGCTACTTTAACAGCGCCGTTTTAGCATTTGTGTTATATTATGTTAAATATCTGTTACATACGTTACATTTCTGTTATTATGTTATGTTAAACATATTCACTTTATCTTAACATAAATGTTATGTTTTCTGTTACTTGTTAACATTAATAACATTCCTCAAATGTTAACTTTTGTCGTCATTCCTTATCTATCTGTCGTCTTCTTCCTTATGCTTCACTTCTATCAGTAGCAGCTGATCATATTATGATTGTTAAGTTATATGTTCATCTCTTACATCTGTTATACATTCTTAAGCTGCTACTGCTTTATGCTTCAATCCACTCAAAAAGCAACATATCACATCATAAATGTTAAGGTATAAATGTTAAGTTTAATGTTAATTCCCTGCATCTGTTACGCATTCATCTGCTGCTTTTGCTCCTACATGTTTCACTTCAATCAAAAGCAGCTGATCATATTGCATCAGTCGATCATAAATTGGATCAAGAAGTTGCATTTTGAAACTATGTCGAACACTGACTGACTGCAGTACATAATGCTGCATGTGATCAAATTTACAGCATTTCATGCACATACACACGTGTATGTGTATATATGTATAAGATCATGTAGCATTCTTGAAAATTCTGTGTATATTTACTGTATTTGCCCATGTGTTGAGGCAAGAAGAATTGAAAAGGGAACAACAAATTCTACAATTCGCTGCATACGAAAAAATGTTTATACAAAATGTCAGTACAACAAAACAACAAAAATCTGCTGCTACGCGCTCCTGCGCTACAATTGTATGCGTAACATGTAAATATGTATCGCTGTCTGTGTGCGTGTGTGTGTGTGTGCGTGTGTGCGTGTGTGTGTGAGTGTTGCCTCTGGCAGCTGCGCAAATGGCGACGACAGACATCAGCCTGCAGCAGGGGCAAGGGCCAAAGGCATAGGCAGGCGAGTAGAGGAGAGGAGGCGGGCAGCCGCACAGTTTGCGAGCAGCACGATTTTGCAACTGTACATGCTGAGCAGCCATGGGCATGGGCAACGGTGTTTTCGTAACGCGTAACGGGCAGGGCAGCACCTGTCTTGGAGGCCAGCCAGCTGGCCATACGAAGCGCTGCCGAACGCCAAGCCGAACGAGTTGCAAAATATCATAGAATTTCGTATTTCGAAATGACAGCAAAAGAAATTTTGTGTTTCTATGTTTTTTTTTTCATTTTATTTTTTTTCAAACTGAGTAGAAAGAGGGAAAAAAACTGTAATTTAATCAGCAAGCAGAGTGCTGTGGGCACAGGAAGGGGCGCGAGCACACACACGCACACACACACACACACGCAGTCAGGCAAATGAGTGACGTACGCAGGCCGCAGACCAAAGCAACGCCACGTAACGTGAACACAACAACAACTCTTCACACACAGGCAGCAGCAGTCTCTCTCGCTCACCTATGAGGCGATCGCAGGCAGGCAACGCAGTCATCGTGGCCGCAGCAGCAGAGCGACCACAGCGGTTGTCTATATTTAGACAGAAAATGCAAATGGCCGCACACACGCACACAATGCTCGAGACAGAGACGGAGCGAGCGAGATAGGGAGAGAGTGCTTGAGTCAGATGAGCGCGCACACATACCTAGACAAAAGCTTGGCAGCATTTTGCGCAAGCGCTTTTGCCAGAGCGAGACGGAGAGACAGAGAGAGGGAGGGAGGGAGAGTGAATGAGCAGCGTGTGTAATAGCTGATCGTTCGTCGGCCATTTTGTAAAAGCGGACAAAAACAAAGTGAGAAAAATAAGAACAAGAGCAACAAAAACTATTGCTCGTGACTTTTGTGGCGTTTCGCTTTTGGCACGCGGCTTTCGATCAATTTGTTGGTTCGTTGTACGTTTGGTTTGCTTTATAAATAAAAAGGATAATTTTTATAGATTTCTCGCTGTCTGTGTGTGTGTGTGTGTGTGTGTGCGCGTGCGTGTGTGCAACACAAAAATATCCATAACTAAATTTAACATTTGTTTTTGTTTTATATTTAACTTTGCCCGTGTTATTTTGGCCAACTTGTTGTTTCTGAATGAATGGCAGACAACAGGTCGCAACTTATAAATACTTACAACCGCCAAACACTGCCCTACTCCCGCTGCCACCCACCCCACCCCATCCCACCCCACCACACACAGTTCGAGTTTGCCTTGTTGTGGCAAAGTAAATTATCAATTGGCTCTTGCATTTCTTTAATTGTTATAAACAATTGATGGATTTTTGTTTATTGGCCAGCGTTTATTTTTACACCAAATGTATTTTAGTTTTGGTTCGATATATTTTTATATAGATATAAACACATTGATCTATATACGTATACGAATACATATTTTTAACAAGTTGGCACGTGCCGCAGCTAAATCTGAACATTTATTTATGCAGCGCCACAGCTTATAGATATACAAACAGACAGACAGACGGGCCGACAGTTAGACAGTTTTATACATAGATATTGTCTATGAATGTCTGCATCATCCATTTCAATGTTTTGAATTAAAATGTTTGTTTTTATTGCCTTATATTATCCATGTTGTCTTATTTTGCATACTGTTGCTGCTGCTGCTGCTGCTGCTGCTGCTGCTGCAACAACAAGAACAGCTGCTGACTGGGTGGTCCGCCATGTCCAGACTCTGGGGAGCAACAGCAGCAAACAAAGCGAAAAAAAAGGCACGTCTGGCACTGCTTTGGCAATTATTGTTCGAATCGATTGTGACCGCGTGTTTATTAAACTGTTGCGCCAATTTGTCTACAAAAATTTTGTGCTCTGGGCAGAGAAAAATGGAAAAACTCTAAGGCATGACTGATAGCAGAAGTTAGCTGTGTTTGCTTTAGCAGAGAAAGATGTTTTCTATGGGAAACTACTGAAGGCTCTAAGAACTATTGTATAACTATTTGGCAATCGGTTAAAGTTCGTCTTAAAAATGTTTTAAGCATTTGAATTCCAAGTTCTACAATTTTTTTAAAGAAGTATTTTGAAATTCTTTGAAAACTGTTTGAAATTCCTTTGAGAAATGTTTCAAGCATCAATTTGAAGTTATTCTAGATTCAGTTTGAAGTTATTTGAAAATTATTTTAAGAATCTGTTTGAATTTCTTTTCTTGAAGTGTGTTGAGAATCAGATAAAATTTTCTTTTTAGCTTAACTTGAGATTTTATTTAGTAAGGAGCTCTAATTGAAGCTTTTACAGTCTGTTTCTAATCACCTAACGATAGGAATCAAGTAAGAGATATTGCCTAAGTCGAAGCAAATAACGGTAAACTGTTCATAAATAGCATTTCTTGCTAACTGAATGAAGATTACATCAGTTATTAATATTTAGTATTACTAGCCAGTTATAGATCATCTTAAATATAATAATATTTAGTATTCCTAGACAATATACTCTGCCAATACATCTGCTTCTGCTTTTACCCTCATTCTCTCTCTTTTTCTCTCTCTCTGTTTTTTATTTGCTCCCTCCCTATTTTTTTGTTTTCTCTCTCTCTCTCTCTTTTGTTATCTCTCTCTCTCTTTTGTTATCTCTCTCTCTCTTTTGTTATCTCTCTCTCTCTTTTGTTATCTCTCTCTCTCTTTTGTTATCTCTCTCTCTCTCTCTCTCATTTGTTATCTCTCTCTCTCTCTCTCTCTCTCTCTCTCTTTTGTTATCTCTCTCTCCTCTTCTGTTATTTCTCTCTCTCTCTCTTTTTTTATTTCTCTCTCTCTCTTTTTTATTTCTCTCTCTCTTTTTTGTTATATCTCTCTGTCTCTCTATTGTTATCTCTCTCTCTCTCTCTCTCTTTTGTTATCTCTCGCTCTTTTGTAATCCCTCTATTTTTTTCTCTCCCTCTCTCTTTTTTTCTATCTCTTTTTTTTGTTCTCTCTCTTTCCCTCCTCCTCCCTCTCTCTCTTTCTCTCTCTCTCTCATTTCCGTTGCAGTTGCAGTCATTAATCTTCGTTCAGCTGCAGCCTCAGTCAGCTATGCTAAACTTCAGCATAACAATTAACAGCTAGACAAGCGCTTAAAGTACTTGAGAATTCTAATTACTTTGTCTTTGCACACTGCTTGCATCATTTAGTTGCTGGAATTGGGCATGCTTACCTCCGGCCAAATCAATATTAAGTCAAAGACTATTTATAGTCAACGAACGCAACCAAATTAGGGAATAGAATGGACGACATCAACAAATTATAAAAATTATGAACACGAATGGGGCACAGTTGGGGGATCACGCAGAGGAAGAGCCTGTCGAAAGGATTGCACATGCGCCACCACAAATAAAATCGTGTTCCGTTTTCCGTCTTCCGTCTTCCCCCAGCGGCGGCAAGGGGCGCGGCAAGCGTAGCGAAAGATGCCGCAGACAGACAGCAAATACATATACATATATATACATGTATGTCTGTCTGTCTGTCTGTCTGTCTTATGTATGTATTTGCTTAAGTGCATTTCCCCAATGCTACCTACAGCCAAATGCCACGTAGAGCACGCGTGAGTTGGGCCAGAGAGATTTGCTATGGGATTATATGTGGAAGACTGCTCAGTTTACTAATTGCTTCCGCTACTGCAACGGCAACGACTACGACTACGGCTACGGCTGCTGCTGCTGCTGCTGCTGCTTGAAGTTTTTAGGGGTCTAGAGATTCATTTTAATTGCATTTCTTTTAACGGTAACATCAGCCAGCCCCCAGCCCAGACCCAGGCAGCAGCCGATCCCTGAGTCAACGTATGCTCGCTCGGTCGACTGTGTTGCTCTGCTTTAGCTCGGTTCCGTCTCGCTGGCGGGACAGACATTGCCCGGACGGCGACGTCAATAACATTTGTGTCTGCACACAGACATGGCCAGATATGTATGTATATGTGTGTGTTGTAGTTGCGCTCAATAACAAAAATCAAAGGAAATATATATATATACATATATGCATGAATATATATATATATATATATATATATATATATATGACTATATGTATATGCATAGCTCTAGCTGTATGCCCTTTAGCTCAGATTTGATCGCCATGGAGGTGAGAAATATACACACATATAAAGAGAGCGAGAGAGAGAGAGAGGAGAGAGAGACATAAGCGCACATACATACATATATCTCTGATCATAAGCAAGCCACTTGAGCTACGGCAAGGAAGCGGCTAAAGGATGTGCCTACTTGAGCTATGTCGAAACGGTGGCAGACAAGAGGAAGCTGTAAACGGGAAAACAAATAAGAGCGGGGCGCTCTCTATCTATGTATATATGTATATATATATAACTGTGTATTTTGTCTATCATTGACTTTTTGGCACATATACGGTTCATTTGACGAGCCGAATTGGAGGCGCTGCCATGTGCTGCATGCCAGCAATAACAACAACTACTACAGACAGCAACAACAAATTGTGCACACATGTTGCGTATGTTGTTCTTATTTACTGTATTTTTTTTTTTTTTTGGCTAGATTTTCAGCATAGTTTTCCCTGCATTTCACTTAACACAAATTTTTTGTTCGTAGACCACATAAAACCAACAGCTGATTGAGCAAATACTATTTATATATATAATATATATATATAAATTGAAATATGTTTACGTGAGCGCAGGATTTGGTTTGAGCTGTGTATAAAAATATCCATCAACAGCTGAGCCACTGACGTCACGCGCAACGCTTGCCGAGAGTGAAACAACAGCTGGCAGCTGATTTTTACATATTTAAATATATATTTTGTATATTTTATGTGCATAAGGTAGCCTAAAGTGCTGACTGTAATTCATTCAGATCCTACATTAATTTGTTGTCAATGTTACATAGAAATGTTTTTGTTTATTTTTTAATGGATATATACATACAAACTACTACTACTAATACATTTTCGTAATACTCATCTAAATAATATTTTGATGTAATTTAATTTTCCTTTGAAGTCGCGCTTACTCTGTTAGACCTGCAGCTACTGTTAAAGTTTCTGCTGAAGTTGCATATGCTCTTGTTGTTAGTGTACATATTGCTGTTAAAATTAAAATCGTGTTCACTACTGCTGTTAAAGTATCACTGAGATTTGGTGAAGCTGTTAATATTACAGTTTCTATTAATGTTAAGATTTTTATTAGTATTTCTACAGCTGTTAACTCTGCTGTGAGCTGTGTGTTATGAAACTCATATTAATATATATACATATATATATATATATATATATATATATATATACATATTAATAATAATGATAAAGGTTTATCAATCTCTAAGATGAGAATTTAAGCTATTCAACATTTTTCTCGTCATAGTTAAACAATTTCCAAGCAAAAACCAAACTAAATCGAAGTCTGTGTGAGGATGACTATGAACTCCGAGACAGGCACACACGCTTTGCATAAAGTTTATTAACATTTCATGGATATTGTATTAAGCAAGCAACGCACGCCAAGGAGAAGCTGTTACGCTAATGTCCCTAATGCCACATCAGTCTTAATACAAGCAATGCGCAAGTTTCTTACGCCCCGATGCTGTGCAGAGCAGCACCGAACAGAACGAAAGTTGAATACCAGATATGCATGTACGCGTACGCTCTGTCTCGTCGTGTCTGACTTTCTGGCTGGGTTTTTGGCATGAAACGAGACAAGCCAAAGCCAAGGCTGTCAAAGCGCGCCTCGTCATGAGCTGTGAGTGCGATTGCGTATTGTGAATTGTGAATTGCAAGTTGCTTGGCAAGATTTATGGTATCCTTTCAACTTTAAACTGGCATTGCGCAGAGCTGACAAATGCCCCTCACCAAGTTGAACTCGTACACAGTGCTCTGTGTGTTTCTGTGCCTAAGCCAGCTCAAGGGGGGGCTCTGCTCAACTCTTTTTGGGCTGCTCGGCTTGCGCTACCCTCTTTGCAGGAGGTTACAGCCAACGCGTGTGCATTGAACTGATCGTCATAAATCGCGTGCTTCAGCTGCCGCTTGTGCAGGCTCTTCATCTGCTTCTGCCTCTGCCCCTGCCTCTGCTTCACTCTCATGTTCGGGGGCGTTCAAAACGCTTCGACAGTCAAGATTAATTGGCTGCGCCAGTGTTGTCATGACGCTAGAATGTGCTTAAATGCTGTTATTGTATTCATTTCACTTAATAATGTTGGAGCTTCGATACCCTGTAGGTGTGTTACGAGATGAGGGAGCTGGAGAGTGAAGTAAGCTTTGGTGAATCTATGAAATTGTACATAATGAACTGCAATTAATAGTATTACAGTCGGGAGTGTCCGACTGCGATATACCCGGAGAGTTCATTCTGCTAAACTATTACTTCAATAATATTCATTTTGTTATTATTTACTATTTTATTATTATTTATTATTATTATTATTTACTATTTAGATAAATTAACCCATAATCTGAATCAGCAATTCTGAATCAACTCATTACTGATGTGAATGAAATTTCTTTTGTAGGAATTTAATATGGGTTAAATAAAATGATTCCCGCAGGAGCTCAGGGTACTCCCTATTCAATGGCAGGGTATCCCCACTGCTGTTTAAAAATGTGCACAAATACTGTATACAACAGAGATGAAAAGTTTTTTGTTTTATTTTATTCACTCTTGTCATTGGCATGGCTATAGCGACTCCCACGCCTCCTTCTGCATCCTCAATTTCCATTTTTAATTGGTTATTTATACCCTGAAGGATATTTATGATTATTATATTTGTTAATATAGAAATATTAGAGCTAGTGCATAGCATATAGATCATGAAGAGAGTCAAAAACATTTTTATGTATATTTGGAAAAAATGTGGATAATTTATATAAATAATAATATTTTAGTTAAAATTCTAATAGTTTTTTTTAATGATTTTTGTAGATTTTTTAGATTTTGTAGTCCGTCAAAAAATCTATTTATATTTGAATATATCATAAATATTATAATACATATCCTTTATACAACCATTTGGCCTCTGCTATTCCCCTTAGATTATATATCTTATCATAATTTACAACTATTTATTTATTTATTTATTTATTTTGTTTCAGAGAATTAATTCTAAGTAACAAATATTAGATTAAAGCCAGAGCAACTAAGGCCTTCAGGCAGAATATATTTAATTTACAACTATCTGTAGAGCATCTATAAGTCGTTCACTCTCAACCCTCTGACATAACTTATTTCATTTTCTAACTCTACAATTTTCCCTTTGTTTTTTTTATTTGCAGCAAAACTTTTTTGTACCTGTTCGCTAAAGGCAAACTTTAATAAGGTAAGTGTGCGACGAGGTTCTTCAATTCCCAATTTCCTTTTCATTTTCCGGTGCCCGTTTTCATTTCTTATAGCGAAATGAAAAGTTTTTTATTTTATTTTATTTTACTTTCTTCTTGATGTTGTTGTTGTTGTTGTTGTTGCTGCTCCTGTTGAAGCTTAACTTGAAACGCTGAGCACGTGCCGCGTATTATGCTGCAGCAACGGCCACTGTATGCGTGTTGTGTTTGCTCACAAGGAAAATATTTACACTCAATGGAACATAATAAAGACATTAAAAATATATATCATATATTATGTGAGGCGATGGGCAACAGTATGCGATTGCAAGTGATGCCAAGTGGGTGTGAATGCGTGTGGGTGTAGGTGTGTATGAGGAGGTGTGTGCGTGTGACACCCGCCCACAAGCTGCCAATTTTTAATGTCTGCCTAAGTGTCAGGCTTGCCGCTCACAAAACAGCTATCTCTCTCTATCTCTCTCTCTCTCTCAACTGCTCGCTTGCCATCTCTAACTCTCCCTCTCCGTCTCTCTCACATTGCGCTCTGCTCTTGTAACAGTTAAAGTTTCCGTAAGCTTTACTTACCGCATACAGGTGTATATCATCTACTTGTGGCATATTTTGCTGTCTGTTTGCCTGCGTGTGTGCGGGGCGCTGTGACAGACAGCCAAGCAGAAAGCATCGTCATAATGATTGATATGCCTGCTATGTAGCTGATTTCAGCATGATTACCAGATGTCTCGCCCTCTCTCTCACACACACACACACACACACTCTCGCTCTCTCTCTCATGTTCAGTAAATTGAATTACAAATAGCTCGCTTCATGTGGTCTGAGCTTATGCAACAGATTATGAATTATATATATACAAATATATATCAAGGTAGCTTATATATATATAGATTTGACAAAAGGCAAACTTTAATTTACCGTAATTAAATCAATTAGTATCAAATTTATATTGGACTCGAAACTGTTTTTTTTTTCATTGAAAACTTTTCCCTTTTTGTCCTTGAACTAATGAGCGTAACATGAAAAGACTTTTATTATATTATATATATACATATATATATATATATATATATATATATATATATATATACTTATTTAAAGCGATTCACGTTCAAGCGCTATCAATGAATATTGCATGATGAAACATTTTTGGTTGGCAGAAAACCGTTAAAGGACATCACTTATCCGCGTGTCCAAATCAATTAATGTCCTCCAGCTCAATAAACTTCAGCTGTGTTTGTGTGTGTGTGTGTGGCATCCATTTCAATTATAATTTGTGGCATGAGTGGGTGTGTGTGTGTGTGTGTTGCGGGCAGCATAAACCTTTTTTAGTGCAGCGTGTGTCCTTGCCAAGACATTTGCATGAAATATTTGTCAGGGAACTTTTATTTGCCATTTGCGCGCTGTCACATGGCCCAATGGAAGAGCAAACAAAAAAACAACAATAATGGGTTGAAAGATTGGCCAATAAAATGGGTTTAAATGTGGCTAAAAGTAGAAACATGTGGCACTAGCATTGAAACTACCTTTCAGCACTTGCTCTATGTATTTAGAGAGTGATATATATTTATATATATATATATATATATATATATATCTACGTAATTCTCTTGAGCAGTTAAAATTTTTGTGCTGTTAACTAATTCAGTTGCAGCTGGAACAATGGGACAGAATAATAGAGTAGCTTGGTGTATGTGTGTGTGTGTGACATGCTTACCTTACCTTACCTGTCATGGCCACGTTTTCTGGCCACTTTAACAGCAGCCATGGCAGCAGCAGCAGCAGCAGCCGCCACCGCCACCGCCAACGCTGCTCATCATTGATGCAAACAGTGAAATGCTTTCACCGCCCGCTCAGCTGACGCGGCAGCAACACAACTCGGCCCAACCTCCCCCTCTGTCACACACACACACACACACATGTTAACGTTGCCTTATTGAAGCTGACAGGCTGCTTTGCCTCTTGTTGCTCTGCGGCAGCGGCTGCTTGTGCTGCGCTCCTCTGCGTGGGCGGGCAACAGCACAAAAGCATTGAGCAAAATTGATTAGATTAGGCAACTCCGGCAAGCGAAACAAACCGTGGAGTATTTATGCCACGGGGGGGTGTAGGCGCCTGGAGCGTGGCTGGCTGGAGTATTGGTGGCAGTTTCGAGAGTGCCTCCTTGTTGCACGTTTAGCAACGCTTCAGTTGACAACGGAGACACAAAACATTTTTGTTTGTTGTCTAAGAAAATATAATTTCTATGTGGCTTTTTCATGCCAACGAGTGTACGTGCTGAAATGGGGTGTGTAATGGGGTATAATGAGCTGAAGGTAAGGCAGGTAACAGGCAAAGATAATCGGAATAAGACATGCAGACTGATGAGATGACTGATCTATATTTTAGAGAGTGAGAGAGAGCTAATGGAAGCTATTAATTTATTATTAATAATATTTTTAATAAAATTAAAAACTTCATAATCTATGGCAAAATAGTTAAATTAGCTATAGCTTGAGAATGGAGATGAAGCTGTACAGTGAGAGAGAAGTAACAATGTAGGTATGTGAGAGAAAGATATAGATGATAGTTATAGAGAAAGAGACAGAGATAGAAGAGGGAGGGTCTACTATAGAAGCGGCAGTAGATATACGTATATCCAGTCAGTCAGGGAAATTGTGCGTGAGAAAAAGATAGAGAGAGGGAGACAGAAATGGAATGACTTTCTATATAAGCTGAAGTATATCCAGTCAGTCAACAGGGTTACTTATCTTATCTAACAATACATCTTACTGACCTTAAGCAATATATAATTTAAATTTTATAATGATCTAATGTATAAATGAATTATTCTTATTATGAAAATAAATGATCATTATTTATTTTATTTATTATTTAATTTATTATTTATTTATTTATTTTACTTT
This sequence comes from Drosophila fulvimacula, assembly GCA_035045555.1. Classification (NCBI taxonomy): domain Eukaryota; kingdom Metazoa; phylum Arthropoda; class Insecta; order Diptera; family Drosophilidae; genus Drosophila; species Drosophila fulvimacula. The sequence goes on from JAWNOX010000191.1 coordinate 5,486,870, forward strand.
TATTTTTTTCGCTTTTCTATAGGGTATCTGCTAGTCAAGCTTGTTCTTTACTGCCTTTAACTGTTTTATTTTATATGCCTGTTGGCATTGTCCTTAAACCAGCTTCTAATCACATTTAAATTGCACTCAAAGCGTGCAATCACACACACATACACACCACACCCTTGCATATCGTCTCACACACCCCCTCCCATGCACACCCACTGAGCACGCCCCTGTTCATATTTGTGATGAAACGATTGAGAGTTTAAGCGCCTTTTAAGACATGCGATTGAAATGTAATTAGGCAATGCTAATGCTTCGATCCTTTCGGGGGTTGCTGTATCTTCTTCAATCGGCAGCAAGCGAGCTTTTTATTCAATTTGACACAGAGGCCGAAGTAATTACGAGCCTAATTGCTTTTGTCGCTGCTTCTTCATTTGCGCCGTGCATCAGTGAAAGTTGGTCAAATGGAATTGAAATTGCCCAGCGCGCATTGAGACATATATTGACATTAAGCCAGGTCTTATTGTATTATTATGGAAATTGTAAAGAATCTGGCGAAGGCAAGCATAATGCGAAAAGGTTTTTTTGCTAGCAACTCGAGCTACAGGAGTGGTGAGATGCCTTTCTAATGACGCAATTCTAGGAGGAAAATATGAAAATAAATTTTAATCAAAATACAATTTTTGGTAAGGAAGTGGAATTTTGAAGGAAGCAGATAAAAGATGGAAATTGTTGATGGTAGATGATAGCTGATTGAAGATAAATGATAGATGATAGATAAAATATGATCGATGATAGATGATAGAGGATAGAAGATAAATGATAGTTGATAGATGATAGATTATTGGTTATACATGAGAAATAAGATGATGGATGTGTATGATAGACGAAAGAGATGTCAAATGATAGATTATAAATGAGAGAGGATAGATGATTGCAGAGAGAATATTATAACATAGAAGAGCCTAAGATGGAAGATTGAATATCTAAGATGTGAGATGAAAGTTGAAGAATCATAGTTGAAAAAAAGGCGCTTGCATAATATATAATCCTAAAGCTCCTATTTTATAAATTTCTTATTGCAAATATATATACTATCTTGAGTTTTATTTATATTATATACAATATCTATTGAAACTATCCAGTTTCGTATATATAAAAGAAAATATTTTTTTAAGATTTTCAAAAATATATTTAAAAAAAATTTAAATTTATATATATCAGATAATTTCTATAAGTTCAAACTCTTTTAAGTCATCTACAACTACATCTTCTGCCATATCAAATTAACGTAAAATACTCATGTACATGAATTTACATGCAAAGCAAGACATGATGATCATAAACATCATCATCATCAACATCATCATCATCAACATCATCATCGGCATCAACTTAATTTCCCTCTTGTTCAGCTGCACTTGAGAGTAATGCGATTTGAATGAAATTTTTATGTGAAACTACCTACGCAGCGTTTACAACAACGAGAACTTCACGTGGCTTGCTCTGATAATTGTTGTTGTTGTTGTTGTTGTTGTTAGTATTGGTTGGGGTGCGCCTCTGCGTGGTGGCTAACAACAACACACACACACAGAGAGAGAGAGTGAGGGAGGGAGAGAAATGGTTTGCAGCCGCGCTTAGCGCAAAGGATGAATTTTGAATACTAAGGAAAAGCGCTTAAGTGCCCGCTGCTGATGCCGCTGCTGATGCCGATGCCGATGCCAGGGGCCGTCGCATTCAAAGTCGGACTCAACACATTGCCACAGAGAGTGCGCATGTGTCGCCGCATGTTGCACATGTGTGTGCAGCTAAACGTTACGGCGAACTGCCCCTGGACATGGGCATGGCCTCAGCAGAGGGACACGGGACGAACGGACGGATGGACGGTCGGAGGTTGCGCGAAATGCATCCAACGGCGTTTATTGAATCTGAAAGAGTGGAAGACGAAGACGCAGCTAAGGCGACGCTGGCAGTTGTCGCCAGCCACTGTTGGCAGGGTGTTAAAAGTCACAAGGACACACGCACATGCGAACGCATGCGGCTGCTGTTGCAGATGCCGCAAATGCAACCGACACTACTTCGAGGTCAAATGCAACATTTGCATTGCCGCTGCTGCTGCTGCTGATGCCATATGTGCAACATTGTGGCGCCCCTCAAGTCGTAAACTTGTAACTTGCTTTGCGCTCTTTTGAAAGACGATGCGTGATTTTTACTGAAATTTCATAAAGCAGGCAGCAGGCGTTGGCAAGATCAGCAGGTACAGAGGCACGCAGAACCAGAGCAAAGCAGACGATAGAATTTGCCATCGGCATGCGGGAGGTGCAGAGTTGATTGTAGTGTGTAGGGGAGGTATGATGTTAGTGGAGAGATTTGAATGAAACTATTACAAGTTCATACGATAGCAAGGAGGCTAATAATAGGAGACTAGAATAAATAAAATAAAATATATATAAAAGTCGAAATGCTGAAATTAAGAAGATAAGATCAAGTATAGAACATAATCGATAGGAGAATAAAAAAACATAGAAAATGTTTTATTTTTATTCAAATTAATATAAATATTTTATTAGATTGTTAGTCTAACAGAAATTAACTCGTTTTGTTTACAAAGAATTTAACTCTTATTAATATCCGATAATTCTAAAGAAAGTTTTTTATATTATATATTAAACATTTTTACCATTTTCATAAAAAATAAATAATATAGAAATTATTTATATAGATTAAAGATTTAGAATGGCATAAATTATTTTTTCCATATAATATATATATTACTATTTAACTACTAATAGTTGATAGATGTAAAATTCTTATCGATTTGTCTCTTGATTATCTTTTTGAATACTAACATATATCATATATTTATTAACTGTTTGATCCAAATAGATAGAATAGAGTAGTATTTGTATAGGGTTTATAGTATATCTAAACATATTCCTATCTATATATACTAATAAGAAACTTCCTGCCTGCATTTTAGGCTCCTTAGAATAATACTTTAATTATCTGAAAATCAATAACTTTAATCAGCAATGCTAAAATATTCATTTCCTGGTAACTTTAAAGGATTCGATTGACCACGAAATAGTTAAGAAATATATCAAAACGTTAGTTTCTATAATAACAATGTTAAGAATAAACTTTCCGCGTTAATTATAGTCTATTTCGGTAGCAGGTGGGTCAAGTGGGGGAGTTGTGCCTTTTGTTGTTCTTGACCAGTTATATATAGCATGTTAATCACCTTGATAGACCGGTCAAATTATATTAAGCTACACGAGTATAAGTAATAATACAACAGCTGAGTCATTAGTTGGTTATAATTTAAAATTACATGGACCGGGCGAAGGCATTTAAGGATATTTGTTACCTGAGCTTTTGGCTCAAGTGTGTATGCCTAGGGGTGTAGAAAGGGGTTAATTGCGGTCTCTGGGTCAATTGATAATAGTTGAATTACTTTGCCGTATTTAATAGCAGTGGAAGCATGTCCTTGACAAAGGGTTTATTTTTTATAAACTGTGCTACTGTTATAATAATGTGTTTTTTTTTTTGGTGTACTGCCAAACGCAGGTTAACAACTTTGTTGTGAACCAAAAGCAGGAAACGGCCTAAAAGCAGCCTAAAGCACTTCAAATAGGCCCCCAAAAAGCAAGGACAATGCGGTTCGATACGACAAAAGAACAAAAAAAGTGAAAAATGAAAAAGAAAAAATAAAACGAGAACCGAATAAATAAACAGACAGACAAACAGACGAACAGACGGACAGACGGACAGAGGGACGGTAACACAAAAAAGGAAAAACCAAGGCGACGCGTTGGAAACATTTTACGTTAAAAGTGTTGAATGGAGGGAGCCGGGGGCCGGGGGCGGTTCGCCCAGTTCTACATCAAAATGGATAATTAACATTTATGACCAGGCAATAGAGCGAGAGCAGTATACAAAAGCTTAGAGCGTTGGTGCGAGCGTGAGGGGCAGGTGCGTAACAATCGAAGGGAGCCAGTCGCAAAGGAATTTAGGAAAAATAACTGTTGCTCCCGCAAACGAACAGTAGCAACAGCAGCAGAACGAACGGCTGTTTGCCTACTTGTGCGTGTGTGCGTGTAAGTGTGTGCATGAGTGAGCGCAAACAAAAACCATATGTTTCTTGTTTGCGCCTGCTCCTCGGGCCAAGCGGCGGAGGCTTTTGCTTTCGTTGCGAGTGAAAACTCAAACAGAGCGAACCAAACTGACTCACATGCAAAGCGCCTGCGCGCTCCTGAGTGAGTGATTGGGTGAGTGAGTGAGTGAGTGAGTGAGTGAGTGAGTGAGTGAGTGAGAGAGCGCGCGTATATAGCGTAGAGAGTGGGCGCTAAACAAGAGCGTGCGAGCGTGCGAGCGAGCTGTGCGGTGTGCATGTGTGTGTGGGATATTTTGTTACACAAAACCGAAATCTGTTGCACTACTACAAACGCAGAAACCGTTAGAATGCCGCCAGTGCTCGTTGTGCGTGTATGGGTAAGCTTTTGCCCACTCAGAGCGCTCTCCATGCTAGTGTGAGTGTGAATTGCCTTGAGTGTATGTGTGTTGTTCCACCGTTCGGGCATACAACAAATGTTATGAGATTCATTCGACATCCTCACTGCAACGGACACACGCGTAACCGTGCTCGTTACACACACACATTCACGTAGACAGAGCGCGATACCGATACCGATAGATACCCGCGCGTATGTGTAGCCGTGTGTATACGTGCGGTTGTGTGTGTGCCTGTGCCTGTGCCTGTGCGCCGTGCGGACTACGTCAACGGGTCTGCGTATCCGTCAGTACGTTCGTACGCGTTCGCAACGCCGCTTCTTTAGGTTTCAGATCTCCGCGTTTCGTTTGCGCGTTTGTTCCGCGTTTTCTTGCGCGATTGTTTCATTCACTTAGGGGGCAAGCAACACACAACACAACACAACACAACACAAAAACAGAAAAAATATCAACAAAAAAATTAAAAATAAATATTTTTAAAAATAAAATAATAATAAAAGGTGCAAAGCAAATGAGGCAAATTATGCCGCCGCGCGCAATAATTTATTTTTACTCCAATCTATAAACAATTTGACGTATCTATTTCCAAAAATACATTTTTTCGTATGCGCAAAAATAAATACACAACAGTCAGTATAAATAAATATAAGAATACAAATAAAAACAATGCGTTTAGCAAATATAACATTTTATTTTTAACTTTTATTTCGCGAGGCGCTCGCCGTCCAACGTTCGCCCCCGCCTTTGAACAACATCGCCCCGCCCCCCCAACCAACGGTCAAGCAGACTTGTTTGCCAATTCTCTAATTCTGTTTATAAATATTTACGACAAAAACATATAACAATTAAAATTTGTTTTACAAACCAAATTCGATGAAAGAATGAACTGAATCAATTGTGTTTGTTTGCTAAATAAACATACCTGAAAAAAAAAACACAAATAAAAAGTATAAAAAACAAACTTGAAAAAAATGTCAAGTTAAAGTAAATACAAATGCAACATTTTGTGACAATTATTGAGAAAACAAATTTTATGATTTATTTTTGAGACATTTTTGACAACAACAAAACAAATACCAAAAAGTAAAAAAAAATTAAATGATACAAATTTTGCTCAATTAAAAAGTTATAAAAAAAACGCAGGAATTTTTCAAGAATTTTGTAAATGATGTAAGTTGGAATTTTAAAATTAAATAAAATGTATAAAAATATATATATATCAATTAAATATATTTTTAAATAAAAAATATATATGTTAAAAAATCAAATATATATAATTTTTTTTTTTAATAATAAATATATATATATACATATTTTTTTTAAATATTAAATATATATATGTATTTTTTTAAAATATAAAATATAATTTTTTTTAAAATAATAAATATATACATATACATATTCTTTTTAAATATTAAATATATATATACATATTTTTTTTAAATATTAAATATATATATGTATTTTTTTTAATATAAAATATAATTTTTTTAATATTCAATATATAAAATTGTATTCGAATGTTTCATAGTTTTGTGACGCTTCAACTAACTAATACTATATACTTATTAGCCGTTCTCTCTCGCCCTCTCTGACGTCATCTCACCTATCTTGCTTACATTGCAATCAAATATCATATAGACAAGAAACTCACACACGGGCACAACCAGCTGCCATGTACACCAATTTATATCGCGCCTTTTACTTTTCCTATTAATTTTTTTCTGATTCTTTTTTGCATTAATGCTCGAAATGTTTCAAAACGCACACAAACATCTCTCTCTTGCTCTGTTTGTCGACTTTTGCCAAAACTGATAAGCAGCCAATACAATACAGATACACACAGACACTTATGTGCACTCATACAGTTCCACATATATGTGTACTCAGCGCTTCCAGCGAAGTTCAAATCCATTTCCATTGCTTCACACACACACACACACACACGCGCGTTATCAGCCGCTTCTTGCATGTAGTTCTTGTTGCTACTCATATATTGACTGATTGGCAAACTGTCTGATTTGTATACTGACCAACTGATTAACTGACAGAATGACTGGCGCCTGATAATTGCCCGCGCTCTGTTTGTTTGCAGGGCCCATACAATAAAAAAAAAGAACTGCCATGCAAAATCTGTCCACTGACTGCTGCTGTCTGCCTTGTCTTGCCCGTCTTATCAACCCAAATGGACATCAGACATTGCACTTCCAAGTATCTGCTGCGTCAATAGTTGTATACACCTTATAAGATGGATTCTATATTTTAAATATATTGAAGATAAACAGCGTTTGGTCTCTTGTTCATGAGAAACCCCTCAGAAAATTCTGATATATCAAATTAAGCATATATTTTAGATGAGTAATACCCTGAACTATGTCTTTCTTCTAACTCAATTTCTTCCAATAGGTCCAATCGGTTCAGAATTTGATTCGATTCATGTTAAAGTTAATAATTGAAATATCCGCCTTAAAATCTTCCTTAACAGTTTCTGTTGCTCTTTTATTTTCTGTTAATGTTAATGCTTTAATGTTAAGCACTTAACATAGTTTCTTTTTCAGCACATCATAAGCCAATTTCTTTGGCCTCGTTACATAAATTTCCTTCATTTCCCTCAGCACTAACAGTTCAATAGTCACAGATAAAGTTCCTGCCAGTTTGACGCATTTACTCAGAAGTTGTTTAATCTCAAGCCCATAGATAATTCACATCTGATAGCTTAAGTGGACAAGAGAAACCTTTATTGCGGGGGGTCCCCGTTGACCAGCCCAGCGTACAAAACCTTTGCCCTAGGCCTCCAGCTGAGCGGCTATCGAAGCGAACAAAAAGTCGAGAAATAAATAAAATCAAATGAAGAAAGAAAAAGAACTTACAAAAAAAAGAGTCAAATGCAACTTTTATTAATCAATAATTTGGCAAAAAAAAATCGTTTCGGTTTTTTTTTTTGCTTTTTGTGTTTTTTTTTTTTTGATAACGAAATTTGCAATCGAATTTTTATTTTGTATCGCTCTACAAATTATTATTAAGATAAGGCTTAGTTGTTGTTGCTGTTTGTCGCACTATCTGAAATGAGAGCGAGAGTGTTTTGTTTTTTTATGTTATCACAAGAAAGGTGGCTAGCTGTGTATGTATATATGAATATATATATATTAGTATATATATGCACTGTATATTCATATTTGGCAAATTGTTTTTTGAGTTTATGACTTTTGTTGTTGCTGCGATTGTGTCATAGTTTAATGCTGATGATTATTATTATAATTATTATTATTTTGATAATATTTGTTTTTGCTTTTGTCTTTGCTTTTGTTTGCTTTTGCGACTCTCACTCTCTTTTCACACTATCTGAAATCGAGTGTGTGTGTGTGTGTGAGTGCGTGTGTATAGATAAGTTATCATAACATACCACAGCCGCGCGTGAGGTGCTGTGTGCAGCAGCGGCAGAAGACGTAGTAGGGGAGCTGGTAGTCCGCTTTAGCATAGAACGCGTGCTTCGCCAAAGTAAGAGTAACCTTGACTCTCAGGTGTCTTGTTATCGAGAACATTGCTAATGCAATTGAAAATTGGTTGCCCGTTGCAAAGCAGATAAAAAGAGCACTAGAACAAGAAGTTGAAAATGGAGAATAGTTATAAAGACCACATAGACTTGCGTTAGTTATCTCTTCTGTTTGGCAAAAGTTCTGTCAGTTCTTGTTTGAAGTAATATCAAGTTTCTTATCATTACTTTTTATGGGATGTATATGAAAGAGAAATTTGTCGTTTTAATTTTAATGAGTTAAATAAAATAATATTAAACAAATTTTATATATATATCTATATTTTTTTGCAGTTTAAGGCTTAGAGCAGAACTTACTGAATTTTAATTTTTGAACATGCCAATATAAACTGTGATCTATATACCTATACTATATAAATCCTATAGTCTTATAATCTAAATTTCGTAGTTTCTTTAATTACTACTACTATGTATGTATGCTATGCTTCTATCTCAGATATCTAATAGTTCCTTAAGCAAACAGCTTCAGTAACCTCTCAATCCGATATAGATATATCTTCATGTATGCCTAATCAAATTGCCTTCAAAATCCCTTTCGTTTTTGTGCTCTCCAATTTCGAGTTTGGTTTCCGTTTTCAAAACGTCAACGCCTAGCGGAACTAAAAACTTCAAAAAAACTTCTGTTCGCTGCGGCTCAATGGCAGCGGCAACGACGCGTTTCGGCTGCGTTTTAAAACGCGTCGGCGCGCGCGTGGCGTTAATTAAGTTAAGATTTACGATTGGGAGCGAGTGACGACGTATATGCGTTGATTCGCTAACACATTAGCACTAAGCAGTCGTTGATTAATCTCTGACAGATCGAAAGTGAAATGCGGCAGAGCATTTGCCTACAGCAAGAATTTCGAATCAAATCGAAAACTGAACTCTATAAACAAAACAATTTTATACAATATTAATTGAAATACTTGTGGCCGAAAACGTGTTCATAAATTTGGTATTTATTTTGTTAATATTATTATTATTATTTGATTTCGCTTTTCGCTTTTGCGAAGCTGTAATAAAAATGCAATTTATGAAAGGTATCTGACTATATGAGTGTGTGTTTCAAATGTGCTGAGAGCGGCAGCAGCAGCGGCATCTCCACTTTATAACTGGTTTTCCAACTCGTTCAAAAGTTCATTCATCCAAAATAATACGGAAAAGTTTAAAATTTGCATAAATTAATTGCAGTAAATTGTAAGCAGCAGCAGCAGCCTCAGCCTCAGCCGCAGCGCAGCATCAGCAAATTTGTTGCTAATTGCAAGCGATACATTTAATGTTATTTATTTAAGATGCCTCATCGAAGGAAAACCACGAAACCCCAAACAATACAAAAAATAAAGTATTCCTACAACAAAGTGAATCACTGAGGCAACAACTCCAGTTGCTAATCGAGCGAATGCGCTATAGATGCATATCAAATTATATATGTACGTAAATATATGTATATAGTATAGCAGAAGAGTCAGAGTGTCTGGGCTGTCAGTCGAAAATTTAAACTGCAGTACTTAAAATATTATGATTTATTTATTTGAAAATTGCATAGAAGAGCTGAAATGAAAAATAAATAAGAAAAAGGTGAATTGATAACAAACGCAAATTCTCTATAGATTAATATTATTAGGATTAGCTAAAAAAAAAAAATTAAAATGAATGTAGAAAATAAATTGGGCAACTGGCTACAAAATTACTTTGTACAATAATTTATCTTCTTTGACAACGGGAACTTTTACGGCAAGTTTTCTTTTTGCTTCGCCCACGACTGTTGTACGCGAAAATCGCCTGGAAAGGCAGATCAACAAAATAAACTTTTAGTTTTGTATTTCTTGTTTCTTGTTTGTCTAATGAACTGCAAAACTGTAGGTTTGGCTTTGTCTCAGCGGCATCAGTAGGCGGCAGCTGCTGCTGGCTATAACTTTTGGGCCAATTAAAAATGGCGCAAATGTGCGGCTCACTTCTAATTGCCAACATCAAGAAGCAGCAGAAGAACCACAAAATCTTGACACACATGCAATCCCAGCAGCAGCAACAAACGACACATCCTTTACCTGTCTGCTAGAAGCAAAAAAAAAAATCGCTTACTAATTTCCTTCCTTCCTTTTTGTACAGTTGTTGCTGCTGCTGTTGTTGTTGTTGTTGGCTGTGTGCTCAAGTGGCGCTGACCCAGTCAAGTTGCATCGCCGTTGTTGCAACCGCAACTGTTTAATTGTTGCAGCAACAAACTGTGTTAAGTTTTGACCCCAGGGCGCCAACACTTTGGCGTGTGTCCGGGTTGATTAGCTCGCCAGGTGGGTCGCCTGCTACCTGCAATTAGTCACAGTTAACACTTGTGCAGCAGCGGTTTCTTCTTTACTTTACACCTTCTTTTTTTTTTTTTTTTTTTTTGGTAACAAAGCAGAGAACACACCTTTACACACATACCAGTGACGTGTCATTTTGATTTATTGCTACCTAGGTTTACTTTTTTCCGTTTTTCTTTGTTTTTTTTTTTTTTTTTTTTTTTCGAGCACTTGAAGCAAGTTTTTCGTTTCATTACCAATCTAATCGCTTGACCAACAGCAGAACTTAGCGGCGGCTAATGCAGATTTTGATAAGCCCATCGCATTGATAAGCAGCAGCAGCAGCAGCAGCAGCAGTAGCAGCAAAACAGTGGACAATGCCGCCAAATGATTAGGATACGTGATTGAATAGGGTATTAAAAACAATTGTCAACTTGATGATATTTGGGAAAAAATATAAAATATATATAGAAAGTAAGTAATTTATACGGTATATAGATATATATACCTACGTCTCAAGTGTTATTGATATTGTGTTATGTGTGTTTCGATTGTCTTCCTTTTCACAGAACATGACTTAAAAAAAATAAAAATGTTATAATAATAATAATATATAAAAATTCTGATAAGTCTTATGGCGCTTTTCAGCCGTCTACTTAGCTATGATGTCGGTAGACAATATTTTTCTTATTTATATATATATCAGAATTAGTTTTGAAATATTTAATTTGTTTTCATACAAATGAAATTAATGATTTATTAGTGCAGCTTTAGCTGAGCCAAAGGCAAAAGCTGTTTTACTTGCTAAGAGCACTCTATGCTCTTAAGTTGAATAATATTATTTATTTAATTTATATACTATTATTGTAATTATTTATATGTAAACATCTCAATCCGAATAAATTGTAAGCATTAAATATCATTGAATTACCTTTCGCCCCCTGCTCCTTGTTTCTACTCCTCCTCCATCCACGCTCATAAGTATGCTATAAATTTGTAATTCAAACGTTTGATGAGCTGCCGCTGTCTATGATGCTCTTTATGTCCTGCTGTGCGTGCTCCTCTGTATTTGTATCTTTGATGTGTCATCTATAAGTTAAGCTCCTATTGCAACTCAATATTTTCTTTTTGCATTGAAATGCGAAACGTATCGAATATTTGAATTAATTTGAATTTAATAAGCTATGCACGGACACACACACGTACATGGGGAGCGCACATTAATTGCCAGCTGCCAGGCGACGCTTCAACACTCCCAACTGCCCCGCCCACCTCATCTGTGGGCCGCCCCTGTTCCAACCGCTAAGCAGCTTCAATTATTCATGTTTGCGTGCTGTGTTCTGTGACGCATTTCTCTTCTTTGTTGTTGCTTCAATGCGGGTCCTTATCACCATTTAGAGGTTGAGCTTCGATTTGTGTGCGTTTAGTTTTTTGTTATCGTTACGCTGCCCTTTCACTAAATATATATGTGAACTGAGTAACATTCACAGTGCATAGCCGCAACGAAGTGGTTTAATGAGTTATAAAGGTACCCATATCACTGGCTATCGCACTCGTCAGAGATGTCTGCAGTATACCGTTAAGTCATCAATGTTGAGTCAATAGATTTTCTGTTTAATGTCAATATTTATTGTTTGACCCATAGGCCATGGGATTATTTATCGGCATTTGTTCACTTTTAATTAAGATTGAAACTTTTTTGGGATATATTTTGGGGATTTGTTTTTGTGGTTTTGCGTAACCCAAAACTAAATTTTGTTTGCATTTCAAATTTCAATGTTGAGGTCTTGGAAAAGAAAGAGTTGAGGAAGATTTGAAATGGATAAATATATTTGTATATATCAAAATCACATTATAAATAGAGCGATATGTAAAAAGCCTTAAAAAAAATAGTAAAAAAAAAATATATATATATATATTTATATATAAAAATATTTAATTTTTTATAAATAAAAATTATTTTATTTTAATTCTTAAGGGTTAACATTTTCAAAAATAATTTCGCATATAATATACATATTTTTAATTCAAACTCTTTGTTATATTATTTTTCAATAGTTTTCTATTCAACTATTTATTCTAACTCATCGAGAGCTCGACTCCTTTCTACACATATTATAACCACATCACGTATGCTACTCTAATGCTACGCAATTTACTACCTGACGCACTTCATCAAACTAATTATGTATCTAAATTGCTTTTGGATAGCACTCGAAACTATTTTATTTGCTTTCGATAACACGTGTGTGTGTTTGAGCATGAACAAGTTTATAAATTAGTTGAGCGTGGGCGTCTTCATTAGCTAGCCACTTTGTGCAACGTTGCGTATGCGTAATGTAAGATAGACGCTGCGGAGAACTGACTAATAGCAAGAGCAAGTGCAATGACTAAGTCTTAAACTAAGTGAGTAACTAGGTGAAGTATATATATATATATATATATATTTATATATATTGCATTTATCAGAGCTGATCGTCGCGTCATTCGCGCATTATCGATACGCTATCGATTTATTGACACCCACAGCAAGCTCAAACTTCTCTTCGTCTTGGTTTCTTTCATTTCAATAATAATGACATAGCATACAAAACGCACGCACGCTCCACATAATCATTGTTGTATCGAATTTTTTCGGGTTGTGTCCTGTTTTCCCCATTTCTGGCTGTACGTCAAGGTTGAAGCTCTTACCCCAGCTGTGTGGTTGGCAGGCAGGCAGGCAGGCCAGGGTTGAAAGCTGAAACATATTGCGTAGGTCGTCATTGTCGTTGTCGTTGTTGTTGTTGTTGTTGTTGTTGTTGTTGTTGTTGTTGTTGTTGCTGCGTGAGGCTCGCTCGTTTTTAAGCAAACGTTGCCTTGGCAGCCACGTTGTCCTGGCCGTAGGACAAACGAGCCAGCAACACACAGTAGGAGAGAGTGAGAGAGCGCTAGTGTTGACGACAAAAAAAAAAGGACAAACGGCAAACGGGAGGCAAGCGGAGCAATTGAAATTCATCTGCCTCGATTTCCGGCACTCGCACTCGGAAATTTGTGCTTTCCCGCCGTGCCAAGTTCTGCGTGGCAAGCAACAAGAATTGCCATGTTTACACAGTTAGACACACGCACACATACAGCGTGTAAGCGCGTTTGTGTGTGTGTTAGCTAATGGAGACTGCTCTAAGATGTTAGTCGCGTTTTTCAGCCACGTGCCTTGACAGTAGCCGCAGGCGTCTGTTTTATATTATATCCTGTAGTTGAGTGCAGCATAAAATGGGTATATTAAAGTGCCGAAAATAGCAATGGACAAATTGGATGATTTAACAGTTGGCAAATAGCTTGTTAGATTGCTTAACATAGCTGTGGAATGTTAATGGAGTAACAGCTTTAAGTTGATACGCACATTAACATGCAATAAATAACATTTGAGTGAGCGCTTATGTAACCAAAAGCGATTATAGAGTAAGTAACAGCAGAGTAACAGACAGTTAACAGTTTAACAGATCATTAAGACGTAACTCAATATTATTCTGTTAATAAAAATGTAAGGTATAGAGTAACAGTTCGTATAACAGAGAGAGTTTGCTTATTAGCATAGCGACATTAATAACAGTTTTACAGCTATAGCATAAACTGTTAATAAGAGTTAGTGTTAAGTTAAAATATGTTAGCAAAGCAAATATAAAGAAATATAGAAGGAAATTCCATAGCTCATCATATCGTATAAGTTTCAACATATTATTTATGTCTGATAAGTTAATATTTGAAAAATTTAAAAGTCTAATAAGATGTACTCTCATAAGAATTAATTTCAATAACAATATTTCCCACGCATTATTTTTATATAAATTTGTATTATTCTTTTAACATGAACTCAAAAACTTTTCAATTTTCAACTTGAGTTTTTTGTGCCTTGCTGTGTTTTGATGAATACATAATATAGAAAGCGTGGTCCGTTGTGGTTGTGCTTAGGTGGGCGTCACTGTATGTGTTTGTGTGTGACACCTGAAGGACATCAAAGCGTACGCATAGGCAAACGGTGCTAATCACGCGTGAGAGCGTGGCCAACGAGCCGCATGCTATAAAGGGCGAAGGCTAAAGCGAAGGCGAAAAAAATAACGTAATAAAGGATTTACAATGCCAACGCGTAGCAGAGCATCAATTAATCCAAGGAATCTAGCCAATAGGGTCAGGTCAGAAAAAAAAAGCAAAAAATGGGTCAGCTGCTGGAGCAAAGTGTTTTGACTAAGCTTAGGTGCATTGAACTTTCGGCACGTGGCCAATGAAGCGTCAACAAGTTGCGGCACTGCCTGCCCAGCCAGGCGTACCTTTTGAAGTCAGCGGGCAAATGGGTTAAGCTCGAGTTGAATAGTCTAGTTGGCCACATGTAATGGCTGCCCATTCACCTGTTTATATACACACATATATGTAAATATATATATATATATATATATATATATTAATTTATTCCTTGTTTTTCTCACTCTTTGCAGATACCTGAGAATACACTTTACACTGCAACAAATAAATATATATATATATACAATCACAAGAGCAAACAATAAATAAAAACAAAAAGAAATAAAAAGAAAATAAACATTTTGCCGTTTCGAGGAACCGTCCAGCACTTATATACAGAACTATATACATATAGATCAGAGTAAATATATATATTTATATATATATATATATAATATGCCCAGCGTTTGCCACAGCAACAACGAGGAGTAAGGCTAACTGCTGCCTTACATTTGAGCCAGGAACACATATAACAACCGCAGCGACAGGAAGTGGAACAAACAACAGCAGCAGCAGCAACAACAACAGCAACATCAATAAGGAAATATTATTATTGTCAACAGCATTTGGGTGTATCAAATCGAAATCTGTTGCCATGGGTCGCAAAAAAATTCAGATTTCACGCATCACCGATGAACGCAATCGACAGGTGAGCCAAACGTTGCGTATGCTTAATATTAAAGCAACCCACAGTTTTCTTGTGGTAGAATTGTGAACAAAGAACGCCTAGAAATTTATTAATTAAAATATTTGAAAACAATTCCATTGGCTTCAACTAAATGAAGAAGAGGTGGAAGCACATCAAATGCAGCCTAAATTGGGCTGAACTTGACGGAAAGTTTGAGGAAATAGTTTATGGAAAATTAATATAAAATTTTGTTTTTAAATTGGAGAAAGCGAGAGTCAGCAATTGTGAACTAGTTCTAATCATGAACTCTACCTTTTTAGTACAAATATTTTTAACTATATCTTGAATCACTAAACTCTAGCTAAGCCGTTCTTATGCATTATGTTTTATGCTTTAAAATTTTTCTTTAGGCTCTACTTAGGAGCGAATAGTTCTTAGTTCATAATAATATATAATATCTGCAGTGAACTAGTTTTCAGAACCACTTAGGAACTAAAAACTCTGTCTGTGCCCTCGCCCTAGTCTCCATAAAATTTAGATTTCCGTAAAAAATTTTCTCACCAAAAAAAAAAAAACACATTTTTAATGCTTAATGAACTAGTTCTAATTGATACACCTACACACAGACCAATTGCCCTTTGGCTTTGTTCAAACTGTTGCTTTGCTTCATGTGAACCATTCGCTCGTGTCGTGTGCGTGCTTGGGTGATTGAAACCCTTTCATGCAGAGGACATTGGCGGCATCGTAAAGGTTAATGCCTAACCAAGTCGTAAACGCGTCATAACTGACGACCACAACAACAACGCTGTTGCCCGCTCGCCTTGACTTGGTCATAATCGATTCGCTACCAATCGCAGTTAGTGCTGGTCGAAGAGACGAAGCCTCTAATTACATATCCCATAAATATTTGAACAGCCAATTGTGAACAATTTTGTTGGCTCGCTTTTGTTTCATATTAACCGTTCTCTCTCTCTCTCTCTCTCTCTCTGTCTCTCTTCCCCTCTCTTATTCTGTATATTCTTTACCCCGCAGGTGACCTTCAACAAGCGCAAGTTTGGCGTTATGAAGAAGGCCTATGAGCTGTCCGTGCTGTGCGATTGCGAGATAGCGCTGATCATCTTCTCGTCCAGCAATAAGCTCTATCAATATGCCAGCACCGATATGGATCGTGTATTGCTCAAATATACTGAATACAATGAGCCGCACGAATCGCTAACCAATAAAAATATCATTGAGGTGAGTTCATTTGCCCTTTGCCCTTGCTACTCGTTATACTCGGTATTTGCTGTGATTTTTTTTTTTTTTTTTTTTTTTTGTATATGTTATATATGTTAAATATAATTACTTGCTAAGTGTTGAGTTCACTAGCCGTTAAACTCGGCGGTTAAAGTAATCCTAGTTGGTTACTCTCCCTATTTCATAATACTCTTTACCTAACTCATTGCTCCCTACTCGTTACTCGCTACTTTCTATATTCGTCGGTCGCTGTTCCTGCTACTCCGTGACACTCGCTACTCGCTATGGCTCTTACTCGTTATGCGCGCTACTCGCTACACTCGTTACTCTTTATACTGAATACTCGCCAAACGATTTACTCGCTACTCGCCATGGTCCCTACTCGTTACTTGCTAAACTCGGTATTTCTCATAAGCTCTACTCGTTGTAATACTCGTTACACGCGCTATTCGCAGCTCATTGTGTTGCTCTCTTGCTACTCGCAGCTTATTAATTATGCAGCTATCGATATTCATCGTGCGGCGCTTGCATAAAATTATGAAAAGTCAAGTGAGCCGTAAAAAGCGCAGCAGCCACGCGGAATATACAAACAAAGCAATAAACTAAACAGCAACAAAAGCACAAACAGAGCTATGCAACTGAGCAACCAAACGTTTTTCGTTTTGAGCCCTAACAAAGAGCTTTTAAGGGTCAGGCGGAAGCGCCTGGTGGGCCGCCTGATGTAGACGCCAATGTATTTTGCATTTCTAATGCGGACATTGTCGCGGCTCTACTGGTTGTTGT
This sequence comes from Drosophila fulvimacula, assembly GCA_035045555.1. NCBI lineage: Eukaryota > Metazoa > Arthropoda > Insecta > Diptera > Drosophilidae > Drosophila > Drosophila fulvimacula. The sequence continues at coordinate 5,504,097 of JAWNOX010000191.1, forward strand.
TGCTGTCTTTTGTTTGCTGCCTTTTAAATTGTTTTGTAATGTTAATGCCGTGCAGAGCGTAGACAAGATTTACATAATTTAGCACATCAACGAAGCGGCGACGTGTCAAGTGCCAAGTGCACCCCCACCCTAGGCTCACTCTGTCGCAGCCAATTACCTACACAAATTACTCTCTCACACTCTCTCTCGTTCTCTGTCTGTTGTCATTTGCAGAAGGAGAACAAAAACGGCGTCATGTCACCGGATTCACCCGAAGCGGAGGCCGACTATACGCTAACACCCCGCACCGAAGCCAAATACAATAAGATCGACGAGGAATTTCAGAATATGATGCAGCGCAACCAAATGGCCATTGGCGGTGTCACGGGCGGTGGCGGCGGCGGCGGTGGAGGCGGCGGTGGTGGTGCACCAAATCGACCCATGCCAAATACGAGTTACACGCTGCCAGTATCGGTGCCAGTGCCAGGCTCCTACGGTGAGAATCTGCTGCAGGCCAGCCCACAAATGTCCCACACAAACATCAGCCCACGTCCATCGAGTTCGGAGACGGATTCAGGTGGGATGTCCTTAATAAGTTAGTACAGTGTCTCGGGTGCACAACTTTATTTTTCATTTATTACAATTTCTGTTACTGTTTCTGTTGTTATTTTACTGACTATGAGTTCAGCTCGTTATGCGCTACTCGCTACTCGCTGCTCGTTACCAGCTACTCGCTACTCGTAACTCGTAACTCGTTACTCGTTACTTTTTTTTTTTTTTTTAATATTATATTTTGTTTTGTCTTGTCTTTTGTTTGTCTTTTAATATACTTTTATTACACAAAATGACCCCAACTCGTCCTAGAGAGCCAAATTAATTCGTTACTATTTTTGTTTTTTTTTTTTACTTGTCGCATGCACAACTCGCTACTTAGGCAGATTTAACAACTTTGGGACTTACTTTCTTGTTCTTACCTCTAAATACTGCCTGCAAATTGTTTTAGTTTTTGATTTTCATTATTTTTTCCCCCCACTTCTATTGTGATAAGAAAAAAAACTATTGCATATATATATATTCTTTATATATTTCATACATCAGTCTATCCATCGGGTACCATGTTGGAGATGTCAAACGGTTATCCACATTCACACTCGCCGCTTGTGGGATCACCCAGTCCAGGTCCCAGTCCTGGCATAGGTGGGCATTATTGACAATATTCATATTACAATAAGGGAACCTAACACACACACACACACACAAGCACACACACACACATATCCATAACACATACAATTAGCTGAGTTTTTAGTCAATTGTGATTTAAACTGTTACACGCCCTCTTCAGATTACTGTCCACCCACCCCTACTCTGTCACTGCTACACACTTAATCACAATGCGTAGAGTGGACCATCCATCTAATCTCTGATATATACGCTCAACAATTAATATACAAAATGTTTGCAGCGCATCATTTGCCCATTAAACAGCAATCGCCGGGCAGCCAGAATGGGAGAGCTTCCAATTTGCGTGTCGTCATACCGCCCACCATAGCGCCGAATATGTCGGCGACAGCAGACGATGTTGCCTATGCAGATGTAAGTTGGATTATATTCAAACTATAAAATTGGTGTTGGAAAACTGAGAGTAATATACTGGGATAGTCAATTTATAGTTAGGGCATATGAATGGCGATTTTTTTCCTTCGTTATACAATACTTTTTAACCAAAAAAAATTCTCTAATACTGGCATTCTACAACACTGTATAGGTATAATAATAATTATAATTTGACGACAATAATGACCAGATTTCAGCTAAAGCCATTCTATAATATTTTTGTTATACAACACTTTTCAATAAGAGATGACCCTAATAGGGATATTATACAACACTATATATATATATATATATATATATATATATATATATATATATATATATATATTCTTAAATTGCATAAGAGCATCTAGTGTAGCTTACAGCTCATAGTGCGCAGTAGAGACCTTTCAATCGAAGCTTTTGTTTAATAGCTAGAATTATGCAACACTGTACAATGAGATATCTTACGGTATACATAGAGTAAAGGAAGGAGAAAGGCAGTTGAGCGTTATATTTGTATATATATATATACAACTATGTATATATATATATATATATATATATATCTGAATAGCCTTTAGAATCTATGTGACAATGGCAGTCGACAACATATAAATTTTACTAGTAGTAATAGATTTTCGTCAGCCACAGCTGATGATTTGATGTGTTAGCCATAAATCAGAGACTGATCTATATTTGGCTAATTGCAGCAGCGCCAGAGCCAGACGTCACTGAATACGCCGGTTGTGACGTTGCAGACACCGATGCCGCCGCTGGCGAGCTATGCGTTTGGGGCGCAGGACTTTTCGCAATCGGGTGCCATGAGCGCGGACATAATGAACCTGCCGCAGTGGCATCAGGGTCTCGTGCAACACACTAGGTGGGTAGTCCAGGCCCCGAGCCCGGCGAATAGCAGCAGCAGCAGCCCCAGCAGGCAAACACTTAACGGCGACCAACATCATAATCTGCCTTGCAGTCTATCGCATCTGGCTGTCTCGAATAGCACGCCGCCGCCCGCCAGTTCGCCCGTCTCTATCAAGGTCAAAGCGGAACCGCAATCGCCGCCACGTGATCTCTCTGCCAGCGGCGGTGGCGGCGGCGGCGGCGGTGGCCATCAGCATAACAGCAACGGCTCCACGGGCAGTGGCTCTAGCAGCAGCAGCACCAGCAGCAATGTCTCAACAGCGGGCGTCCTAACAGCCATCAATGCCATCACACAGTTGGGTGGTGCCGGGGTCTTAACGGCCGGCGGCGGCACGAATGGCAGTGCGGAACAGGCCACCAATCTGAGCGTCCTAAGTCATTCGCAGCAGCATCTGGTCATGCCCAATTCGCGGCCCTCCTCAACAGGTCACATAACACCGACACCAGGTATGTCCTGCAAATTTCACTTTGCCAAACTTTCCTATCAGCTTTTATCCGCAAGAAAATATTAAAAAAAAAAACTTTGTTTTTCTACTAATTTAGAAAGTTTTCGTGTTTTTTTGCGGCATGCACTCTAATGCTATCTAAAAAGAAAAAATGAAAAAGAAATAAAATTAAATCTATGGCTCACGCGGCGTTTGCTTAATCCCAGATTGTTACGCATACGCCGCTTGTGCCGCTCTCTAGCCTGTGCAGCCGCATTTATTTATCGATTCTTCTTCTTCTCTATTGCTGATGGCGCACAAAACAATTTTTTGTTCGTTTTGATTAACCAAAAACAACAATTAACAACAACCAACTATATGACAATTTTTAGGGCATGATAAGTATGAAGGATATCCGTACCGCGCGCTTATGGGACATAATTCTAGATGGAATTTTGCCGGTAAATTGGCCAATACACACACACAAGCAAACATAAACACATACATGCATACATACATACAGAAAACATACACGAACCCACACATACAAGCATCCATCTTTCATACATTATTCTTACACACATAGGAATAGAATTTCGAGCAGTTGTCATCAATACAAACATACGAGAGCTGATGGGCATATTGATAATAATGGCAATTGCAGGAATATATTTAAATATTTAAAGCTAGGAGAAACAAATGTATTTTTATTATTAGCTAAAACTGCCGATAAATATCGATCGATCCTTAGAGATAAGGCATAAATGCCTTCAATAATCGATTAGTTTTCGATTATATATTTTTTAAAATTTTATTATTTTAAAATTGATTTATTTTCTGGTTTAATATTTTTTATCGGTCTTTATCGATTGATTAAATGTAATTTTTTTATGTTTACAATACTACAAATTGTAAAAATTTGAAATCAATAAAAGTGGTCGATTATGGATTATTTGTAGCCAATCTGACTTAATAGTGAGTACAATATTAAAAATTGTATCATATACAAATATTTTAGTTATCGATTAATTTTCGATACACGATTGGTTTTCGTGTGATTGGTCCTGTTTAATATACTTTCGCAACTTTACAATATTGAAAAATATAACTTGTAAAGTTCAGTTGTCGATATATTATATGCGTCACTTATCGGTAATTATCGATTGTTTATCAGCTCTGACACGTACACAGCCAAAATTTTGCAAGTGATATTATGATTTTCCCCATACTTTTCAACAAACCAAATTGTCAAATTTTATGTTTTACAACACAGAAAAATTGTAAAAGCAAAAAAAAAAAAGAAGAAACAAATGTAATAATTGCCTGCCTTGTTGTTTTGATTACTTTCACTAACCATTAGTTAACTTAGGCTAGTTAACTACTTAAGCTGAGTTTAACATTTGCGCTCATTTAACACACACAAACACACAATCTACATGTACACATCACACACACACACACACAATCACACATGAGTTGCCAGGCGTTGAATGCCATTGCGTCTGGCTTTAAACAAATGAAAGCCCCGCCTGCCGCCCGCCCGTGCCACACACATATGCAATCAGTGCAGCTCAACTAATAGGTTAACAGATTTTATTATCTTAAACGCAGGTGCGCCCAATGGGGAGCAGGATGTGCGCCTACAAGCGGTTGCCGTGCAGCAGCAGCAACAGCAACAGCAGCAGCAGCAACAACAACAGCAACAACAGCAGCAACATCAACAACAGCAACAGTTGAGCGACTACGATGCGCCCAACCACAAAAGGCCAAGAATATCTGGCGGCTGGGGTACATAGCCGGCACGTGGCGTCAGCTACAAGCTACAGCCACCACAACAGCAACACCAGCAACATCACAGTAGCAACAGGAAGCCAGTCAGCAGCAGCAGCAGCTGTGACAATGATCTGGTCATGATGCCGCCGCCTCCACGCAAAGAAAATGCTGCACAACGTGCGTTCCACAATGCTGCCAGCTATGGGCGTGGCAGCGGCTATGACTGCTATAGCCAACATCTGGCCGTGGGCTATGGCCCGCAACACCAACAACAACAACAGCAACAACAATAAACAAGAGCAGAGCACAGTAACGTTTCCAGACCAGTGCAATAGTTTTGATGATTTAGTCAGCTGGAAGCGAAAAGTTTTGTTATTGGTTTTCTTTTAAATGTTAAGCGATAAACAAGTGACAGTGTCATATCTACAATTATTGTCTAATGTGTAACTTATAAAATAATAAACATATATGTATATGTACATACATATATATGTATGTATGTGTATATGTGTATATGTGTATTGCTAATAGCTATAATTTAAAGTTATCTAAAAACACACACACACAAAACAAACCCACATAAAAACATTAGGCTTAAGTCAAGTTTGAAAGCGCCCCCTCTAGCTAGTTAATTAACAATTTAAAAAAAAAGTAAAAAAAAATTAAAATTATAAAAAAATCATAAAACTGTTGCTAGTAAAGTTTTCGAACTCGTTTAGTTGTTAGTGTGTTGAGCTGATTTAGTTTAAATCAATTTAAAGAAAGTTAAACTTAAGCGATTATTATTGTACATATACTATATATATATATATACAAAAATATATATATATATATATATATATATATATATTGTTTGAATAAGTTTTAAAAATTACACTTAAAACATACGTAATACATGCAAGTCATATATAATATACTATATATATATATATATATATATAACTATATATAAGAGCTGAACAAATTTTACAAGCTAAATTGTAAAATCTCGCTTACACACATAAACACCCACACACACATGAAAATGTACTCAAAATATGTTTTTTTTAACTATCTTGCAATAATTTTTGGATTCACGTGCAATTTATGAATTTTTGGTTGAATATCGTATGCAATATTTTAAAACGAAAAAAAATATATAAATAAAAAATTATATATATAAATATATATATTTTATTTTAAAGCAACGACTCAGTTTAATTTTAATTAAAAAATATAATTTATGATTTTTAATTAAGCTTTACGTTTTTAGACTTTATTGCGTGGGCGTTTCAAACTTTATTTTAAACATAAATTTTAAAAATAAATAAAAATACGTTTGTTTTAATTATAAAAGGAAAACAAAAACCTTATTTTGATAGACTTTAATTCTCTTTGATTTGTAAGCAAAACGAAGTCATAATTTGTAATTAACTTAAAAAAAAAAAAACAAAACAAAAAACAACGTGAATTTCTGTTTCGATTTGATGAAGCCTTAAGTTCTTTTTTGTATTTTTTACAATATATATACAGTTTTAAATGCAGTTTGTAAAACAACAACAACAACAACTCAAAAACACAAAATATAATTTAAATAAAAATTATTATAAAATTTTTTTTATTTCATTTTCCTTTTTTTGTATTTAAACAGCTAGCTGCATGTAGGTGGGTGTGGCTGTGTACATGTCAATTGCACGCTTTATTTTTTTTTTTTTATTTAAATAAATACACACTGAGACAAACCTATATATATATATATATATATACATATATATACAAACACACTTATGAAGGTAAACGCGCTCTGTAAATATTTTCTCTGATACAACATGACCTGTTGCACTTTATAGAGCCCAAAATGTAAAAATTAAAAAAAAAGAAAAACAACAACAATATATGTATGCAAATAATTTAACAGTACTTCTATTTGTATGCTATGGACTGTGGCAGCAGCTGTGCATACTTGATATAGCGCGAAATTTAACGATCCGAATGCACAACAAATGAACACAGAAACAATAAACATTTACACTTTACAGGTTTCCCAAAGATGAACAACAACAGCAACAAGCTTTACATACATAAATATATATAAAAAATAAACTGAACCATATATATGTATACACACACATATATATAATATAAAGTAGCCCAAGCTACATATTTTCTAGCAATATACTGAGATGTTAATTAGCTAAATTCACGGATTCAACAAAATGTTGAACAGACAAACAATTTGTACGAGTTCCTTTTTTTTAAAGAACATATTTTGAAATATATTGATATATTAATATAAATGTATACATAGAGAGAAAATTTTGAAAATTTAAATAGTTTTGTGCATAAAAAAGGAACTCGCGACAAATTTATAAAAAGAAGAAGAGGAAGAAGAAAATGTAAATGAATATAAATTGTCCATATATGGTCAAGCATACTTAAAAGGTACTTAAAAGCTACTCAATAAGTACTTACAAGTACTTGAAAGTACTTGCACTTAAAATAAACTTAGTACAGTGAGTGTTAAATGTAGTGTACCCCGTCCCCATTAATATGTTGTTGTGTACCTCACTTGAACCAATTCCCAAAAGAAAAATAATTTTTCATATTATTTGCAAAAGTAAACAAAAACTTTTCCAACAAACAAAATTTTCTCCTCAATTCAGTTTTTTCACATTTTCAGTTGAGTGTAAAAATATTTTGTTTTTTGTATACTAAAACTTCACTCTCTAGTGTGTTGCCTTAAGAACAGTGCCTCTTAAATGAACAAAAAAAAAAAAAAAACTTAAATGTTAAAAAATATAAAGAAAAATGTTATGAAAACTGTAAACTTGATGGTGAAAATATTTCAATACAGGTGTTAAATGTGCTATTTAAAGAAAACAAGTAGTTAATGCAAACCTAAACAAATTGGAAAAGAATTAAACTAAGCTTTAAAAAAAGAAAAACTAAAAAAATATATATAAAATTTATGAAAACTCAAGTAGCGAGGATGACGCAGAGAGAGAGCAGCACAAAATGTACAAAAAAAATGTGGAGAAAAATATGATTGGATAGTAAACAAAATTACAATTTGGCGTAAGAAAAATTTTGAATACTTTAAGAGATCATACACTTATAGATATATCTATATAGAGTTAATTTACATGATATATACGATGATATTTGGAGCAGTGCACTGTATAGCTGGACGCCTACAAGGCGATGCATAGGTCACAGGGACCACAACATTTCAATAAATATTGAATTGAATTGACTTGGAAGGTATTATCATCTGAAACGATTCAATTGAGCTAAAGTAAACTAGTTAAATACGTTAAAGAATAAACAGAAAGCGCACTGTTGTACGAGGTTTTTAATGGGGCACCTGATTAAGATTATGAAACTCTATTAGAAAGATAAGCAAAGCGTGTTAAAAGGCAAACAAGACTTTATGCATTAACCATATATATAAATAAATAAATAAATATATATATATATATATATATATATATATATATATATATATATATATATGTACACAAGCAGACACTATAGATCAACTATATATAGTCTAATATAGTATAATTTCTATCTGTATTTTCGTTGTCCACTCATCGTCGATATTGTTAATGTTTGATGTGTATTAGGTACTTGTGTTAAAGATATTTGTATGTTGTTCCATTTGCAATTTGTTGTCCAGAAGATAATCATTAACGAGCACAAACTAAGACATAAATACGTACGGATTCAATTATAAAAATAATGTTTTAACAATTGACAAACTTAAGCTATGATTGGGTACCAGAAAAAGGCGTTTAAAAGTTTATAAAACCTTCAAAGCGCTGTCTAAAAAATAAAAAAAAAATTATGGGGAAATGAATATTTTACAAATTAAGTGATATGCAAGTAGTTAAGTTCTATATATATATATATGTACACGGCGCTCCAGATCGATATTATATATAAATATATATATAATTTTCATCGACGTATTTCTGTTAAAATAAACTAGCAAATCTTTTGATGAAACATCAAAAAATAAAAATAAAAAATGAAAGAGCTAAAAAAAAAAAAAAGTAATTATAATAATAATAATTATAATATATATTATACTAAACAAGTTTTATCCGTGCACTGAATATGAAAGGTTTTGACAAATTGATTGTGGCATAAACATTTACCTACAAATTAAGTTGATGTTTTAAACAAAATGAAAAGTAGCGATCTTTTAAATAAAACAAAGAAAAACCTTTTTGGCAACTGAATGTTTACAAACTTTTCATAATTCTCATTTGTTTTTTTTTTTTATTTTATTTTATTTATTGCAACCTTTTCGCTTAAACAGTAATTTAGAATTTTGAATTTAGTTTTACTCTCTTGCTTTGTTTATAATTTACAAACTAATCAAATGCATTTGTGGTACAACTTCTACAAATCTCTTTGCAGCATTGGCATTTGGTTTACATGCCGTTGTAGGCGGGGCCGCCGCCACCTTCTGGAACCACCCAATTGATATTTTGCTTGGGATCCTTGATATCACAGGTTTTGCAGTGAATGCAGTTTTGGGCATTGATTTGTAGCTTCATGTTGCCGCCCTCCTCGTTGGGCACATATTCGTATACGCCGGCGGGGCAGAAACGTTGTTCGGGTCCCTCGTAGATGGCCAAATTGTGGTCGACAGGTATGCGATCGTCCTTCAGTGTTAAATGGGCTGGCTGATCGCCTTCGTGATTGGTGCCTGTGAGCGCCACCGATGAGAGCAAGTCAAAGGAGATTTTGCCATCTGGCTTGGGGTACACGATGCGTTCACTAACATTCGCCGGCTTAAGTGATTCGTGATCCTGAGGGCCGTGCGTTAGCGTCCAGGGTTCGCGACCGCCCATGAATATGGAGAAGCCACTGAGCACAAGGCCGCCATAGAGGCCCAGAGGATTGTGGAAGGACGGGTGCACATTGCGCACTTTGTACAAATCTTTCCAGACAAACGATTCCTTGATTCTAAGAAGGTAAATTAATATTAGATTTAGTTAGTCTTTGAGTGTAAGGTACTCTCACTTGTCGGCATAAGTTATGGGCTCCACGCCAGCTGTGGTCTGCGTGCCTTCATTGATAGCCTCCAGTGCGCTTTCAGCGGCCAGCATGCCGCTCTTCATGGCGTAGTGCGAGCCCTTGATGCGTGGCACATTCAGGAAACCCGCGCTGCAGCCGACCAAACAGCCGCCAGGGAAGGACAACTTCTTGGGCAAACTTTGATAGCCGCCCTCGTTGATGGCACGTGCGCCATAGCCAATGCGTGTCGCGTTCTCAAACACATGGCGCACCTTGGGATGCGTCTTAAAGCGCTGGAACTCCTGGAAGGGACTAATCCAAGGATTACTGTAGTTTAGGCCAACAACAAAGCCAACTGCAATCGTGGGCGTAGGTTCGTTGAGATGGTACAGAAAAGATCCACCATATGTAAACCGATCAAGGGGCCAACCGATTGAGTGCTCCACTAAACCAGGTCTGCAAATAAGATAAGTTTTAATTGTGTCTTAGCTTGACTTTTCTTGACTACTCACTGATGTAGCTCGGGCGCAATCTCCCATACCTCCTTCAGTCCAATGCCGTAGGTTTGCGGTTCGCTGCCTGCGTTGAGGCCGAACTTCTGCATAATCTGCTTTGAGAGATGGCCACGGCAGCCCTCGGCAAAGATTGTGGTCTTTGCATGTAGTTCCATGCCACGTGCAAAGGTTTCCTTGGGAGCGCCACTCTTGGCAATGCCCACATCATTTGTGGCAATGCCTTTTACGCTGCCATCCTCATGGAACAGCACCTCAGAGGCTGCACAGCCCGGATAGATCTCGACGCCTAATGCCTCCGCCTGATCGCCGAGCCAATTGACAAGGTGTCCGAGTCGGACAACATAATTGCCATGATTGTCCATGGGCCAGCCCTTGAAGATGGGTATGGATATGCGGCCCGTTTCCGTAAGGAACGAGAAAGTATCCTTCGAGACGGGTGTGTTCAGTGGTGCGCCCTGCTCCTTCCAGTCAGGGATGAGCTCGTTCAAAGAGATCGGATCGATCACAGCGCCAGAAAGTATGTGACCCCCGGCCTCGGCGGCTTTTTCCACTACGCAAACGCGAATTTCCTGTCAAACAAGAACAAGAACAAGAGTTTGACTATCGTACGATCTGGACTGCTATGACATAAGCAGCTCACCTGATCTTTTTCAGCAGCCAGCTGCTTGGCACGTATGGCCGCCGACATGCCGGCTGGCCCACCACCCACGATGACAATATCCACCTCTTCCACGCAACGCTCCATGTCCACCTCCTTCCATCTGTCGTCCTTCTCACGCGGATGCAGGGTGTAGTGCGTGGTTATCTTTGGATATTTCGCTGCCTCTGACACGCTGCGCACAAAGGCGGGCGTGAAGAGCTTTTGAACTGGGTGTGGTTAAAAGAGGATTGCATTGCTAATTAGTAAATCGCATAAACCGATAAGAAATCAACATTTCCAATAAGAACTTCAATCAGAACAACAACAACAACAACAAAGAGCAGACTACCCTGAGGAGTTGGCAAATGCTCATATTATATAAATAGATTACGTTTTTTATGATTATTTGATGTATTTCTTATGCTAGAATCTCAACAGCATTTCAATTATGTAATCGTCGGATTGTTTGTTGTTGTTGCTCTTGTTGTTATCTTTAACAATTTAACAGTTTTTCCTCAAACTCACCTCGATGCATTTTCAACAGAGCCGACATATCGCCTTTATAGCCTGCAACGTATTAATCTAATTGCAATATCTGCAATGTATATAGAGAGAGAGTATATTATTTATTTATATATATTTGTATAGATAGCAAACAAAAACAAATAGAATTGCCGCCTCTGCAGCCGCCGCTGCCGCCAACAAAGCAACAAGTTGGACTTTAGACTTGCTGGCAATTGCTGCGGCTGCTATGAATTCAATTAATTCATTCAATATTTTATATTTCTTGCAACTTACTTGATTCGTTCTTCACCGTTGAGATTTCGTTGAGTTAATAAAAGGTCTTTGCAGATTGACTAGGCAAATCAAACCAATGCGAGACTTGGGTTGGTGCCGACAGAAGCCAACCGCAACATTCAGCTGTTCAAACTAGAGCTGGGAGCGTGGTGCGATTGGGCACGGCATCGCAATGAGGTACGCAACAGCGGTTGCTAAAGCTAGAAATATATTTATTAAATTAAAACTTATTCTATATATATATATTTAAATTTATTTTAATTTCACATTTTTCTTACATTGCCACTTTTAATTCATATAGTTTTCTATTCTTCATAAAAATCTTCTTTGCTGCACGACTTCTTCGTGTTGCCGGGCATTGGCACGCGTCCACCGCTAGCTGCAAACCTGTTGCTTCAGCGTTGCCACATCGCACACAGCCAAAACAGTTGTAGCACGTAGCTGAGTTTACGCTGTTATTGCCACCGCACAATAGATGGCGCCCGCATCAAATTGCTTAATTCAAATTAAATTTTCGTTAAGGTCAATGCCAATGCCGCTGCCTAATTTAAAGCTCTTAAGCTGTCTGAACAAAAAAAAATGTGATCGAACAATAGTTAGCGAGTGGTCTTTATTTAAAAGATTGTTCACAACATTTGCATGCATTTTTAGGGAAGTACATTTAACATTTCAAATTTTCGATATTACATTTAATTATGTGCCTTGGCGTGTCTGTGTGTGTGTGCGTGACCTTTAACCTTTGCATAATTTTCAATATATATATTTCGGTTTCGTTATCTTTTGACAAATTTTTTGAGCAGATCAAAGACTTGGTGAATTTTTAATCCAGCCCTATTAAAAATTCAAAGTACAGTTGTGTTGTCTTTTCATAGTTTTGTTTACTATTGCAATATCTATAGTGTGTAGTATATATATATTTATCATTTTCAGTTTCAGTTTCAGTTTCTTTCTGGCCAATTTTAAATATTTACAGCGTGCTTTGAGTGTGTGGAAAATTATGGTTCATAGAATTGCTCCTCCGATTCGGTTTGTTCGCCGCTCTTCAATTGCTGCTGATCTTGGGGTGACCTTTGGGCCTGGCCCTGAGCCTGCTGACCCTGCTGCTGCTGCTTGTTGAATAGCATCGATATGGCCTTATCCACGGGATTGCCCTCCTCAGTGCCCTGCTGCTTGCCCTCCAATTTATTTTGCTGCTTGGCCTCCGAGGAACCAGCTGCTCCAGTTCCAGCTGCTGTTCCGGCGCCAGTTCCAGCTCCCGATCTATTCACACTCTTGCCGAAGCGCATGAAATTGGAGTCCATTTTGCCGTACCGCTCGAAATCACTTGGCGCCGCTCGTCCGAAGCGCATGAAATTATCCGGACGACCGAAACGCATGAAATCCTGTTTGGGACTGCGCAGCTCCTCGTGGAAGTTGAGATTTCTGCCGAAGCGCATAAAGTTATCGGAGCGTCCGAATCGCATGAAATCCTGGCCAGGATCACGGCCGAAACGCATGAAATCCGTTGGCGCACGTCCAAAGCGCATGAAATCCGAGGGCGAGCGGCCAAAGCGCATGAAATCCTGCTTCGGGTCACGGCCATAGCGATCCATGGCCGAGCGCTTGACAGCGTCGTAATAGCCCGGCCCAGTTGCCTGAGGCAGTTGCTCCGGCTGCCGCTTGCCAAAGCGCATAAAGTTATCCTGCATGGACTTGCGCTTCAGATCATAGTCCGGATCGTACTTCAAGTTGGGCTTGTGGGCGTGCTTCTGGAAACGTAGCACCACGGAATTCTTATTGTAATCAATGCCAATGGCCGAGATGGGATAGCGGAACTCCAGTTCGGTTTGCTCCAGCTTATCGGTGGCTAAGCCATCCAGAAGATCCGCTTCGACGGCCTTGGGACTCACTTCCTCCGACTCCAGCAGAGAGTTCTCAATGTAGCTAGGCGCTTCGATGATCTCGCTGTGTATGGCCGACTGCATCTGGTAGAGGGCCAGCAGAAACATCAAGGCGATGCCCATGGCTGCGAGTAGGAGCTGCAAAGGCAGAGAGTGGTAGTGAGTGGGCGGATGACATGAGCTGTTGACTTAAATCACTTGCTATATTATCTATTACAAGTTTTAATCACATTAACGCCCTCGCGTAGGCCACATTCATTTTACTTAACAACTTTGTGCTGTTGTCGGTGTAACAAGTCGGTTGAGCTACTCCGGTAGCCACAGCCAGGCAGCTGCCTAACGCCTTTTGTTTGCCTTGGCCATGGGCCAGACGAAAGTGTCCCGCTAATTAACCATAACAATATTTATGCGATAATCCATCCGCCTCGCCAAGAGCGAAATATGAATGTGCGCGTAAAAAGTTAACCAAGCGCATTAAATGGCAGCAGGAACAACAGCAACAACACCTGCAACAGCAACGGCTACAATAGCAACATGAGTCTATACACACACACACACACACACACACAGAACCACCTAGACACATAGACACATAGACACATACATTAAGAGCCATAATCCAACTTGTTAAAGGCGCTAAGCTGACGAAAGAGCAGCGACAGTAGGCAAAAGCGCTGAGCCAGCAGCAGAAACAATGGGTGAAGCTGAAGCAGAGGGCGGAGTAGGAGGAGGAGCAGGAGAACGAGTGGCAGCAGGTGGGGTAAGAGGAGCAGTAGCAACACCAACGAGTAGCGAGTTGATGTATGAACATTTCGCACTTCGTCAGCAGCGAAACAGCCCATTAGAGATGCAAATGATTATGGCTTCTGGATGCGGCCATAGATGAAGATGATGCGGCCTCAAATGGTCAAAGTGAAGATGTAGCGCACTGCCCACACGCTGCACCAGGATCAGGTGAGTAAGTAAATTAGCTTAACAACAGTGCAAAGAAGCTGAGAATTATGAAAGACTTAAGCCTGAGCACAACATGAAGGCTTTCGTGGTTGGAAAAGTTAGTGGAAAAGAGTGGTGCCAAGGTTCTACTATACTATAAGGAAAGGACTGGATAGAGAAGTTTTATATTTATAGTAAATTTTCAATAGTTCCATTTTTCATAAGGAAATTAACTAAAAATACGCGAATTTGTCTTAATGGTAAGGTATATTCTGCCTAAGTCTGTGAACAAGAGCATCGTGTAGTATAGAAAATTCTCTTCTAATGCAATCAAAAGCAAAATCGAAATTTTGAATTTCGTTTATATGAATATTCAGTAAAAATTCTTTGGTTTTGCGAAGTCATTTCTATACCCCTTTTTTGGGAGAAATATTGACCCTTTGCATTTCACATACCTAATACCTCATACTGGTGTATGCTGCAGTCTACATAGATACTATAAGGAATTAAGAAAAGGGATGTTCAAAGAATAATTGAAATACGCTTTTCACGCTTTTCCTCTCATTTTTTAAATTTTAGAACATTTTCAAAAATTACGATAAAAGTTGACTCTGATAGCTTTTGCGTAACATAGCAAATATTTCTATAAAAATTATAAAAATTCGATTTACTTCATACGTTTCACAGTTTTTGAGCTGAGCCGAGATTAGTCTACTCTCGCATCAGATGCATTTAAAATATTTAAATATAGATTTTTAAACTGTTAAAAACCCTGAACAAGTTGTTGCTTTATATATTTATAAAACAGTCGGACAGACAGTTTATAATTTGTAGACTGCGTTAAAAGTTTGATTCGTGTTTCAATTCACATTAATATGCGAGATGTTGGTCAACTTATCGCTCAATTTAAAAATTGACTAGGCCAGCTGAAAAGGCCCCGTTAAAAACTTGTTCAGACTACGCCGTCGACAACGTGGCCAACAACAACAAATTGACCCCAAGCTGAAGCTGAAGCTGAACTGAGCTGAGCTGAGCTGGCAAATGCTGCACATTAACATACATTTTATGTACTCCACATTAATGTAACATTTCACAAAACTTTTGTGCAAAGGTTGTTAAGAGTAAATGAATGTAAGGCGAAGATAAGGTGCTCTAACTGACTAATTATTGCTAGAGGAGTTATATGGTAGTAGAGCAGCTGGAGTGGACAGTCTTGTATTATCCATATATATATCATATCTTATATATATCTGTTTTATATCATCTAAATAATGCATTAACTTCCACAAGCTACAGAAACCCATTGGCCATGAGTGACGTAACAATCAGCTTCTGTCTGCTTGCGTTTAGATACTTTGCCATTGTCAAGAGAAAAGTTGGTTTTATCAAACTAAAGTTTATTAATTCTAAATTATTAATTATTTTCACACATTCTATAAATATAATTTTAATTATCGACTATCGACTATCGATTATGCCGCAGCCTGCAGTAATACGATATTGCATTTAGAGAATAAGTGGTAGGCATATATATTTAAAATATGATTTGCAAACTGTCAACTTCAATTATATATACTGTAGATGCAGATAAGATATATAATAATTATAGCTCAATCCATTATTTTCTTATTGGCATATTTCCCATTCTAACACTATAAGAAGTTAAGCCTTATATTCTCTTATGTAGTATATATGTCATGCCACAATGGGAATACCCTCAACAAGTGTATAAAAGCAACAAAAATATTTAATGCTTTATTGCTGTTGGTGTAGCTTCTGTTGCTGCTGCTGTTTGTATTGCAAGCGCAATCAGACGCAATTCATTTGGGGCAATAAGTGACAAATGGCAAGTGTGGTTTAGGCCCTCTGCGCTCAATCGCCCAGCCCAAGCGTCCCCCTGCGCTCGGCCAACTCTTTCCCATCTATTGCCCTATTGCATTCGCTTTTATTTGCCTTTGACTGCCGCAAAGTGTTGCTTGCAACATGCAGCCGCCGTTGCACTGTGCACTCGAAGCGAAGCGCAGCACAGACAAAGTGTCATCAAATTTATGACATGCGTTGCACTCAACATGCATGTTGCAACAGCATTTAGCGGCAGCTGCAACTGCAACGCAATTGATACGATGAAGCAGCAGCAGAAAATTCGTCAAAACCTTGGGCACCTTTATTATTTCACACTCATTCCACATAACGCATACGCCGCATGGCACAGCAGAAATATCAAATATCAATACATCAATACACACGCACGCACACACTCACGCACACTCGTTAATTCGTTTAGCTGCCATATGAAAGTTGAAACTTTGCATGTTTCGCTTTTATTTTGCTTTCTTTGCTTGATTTTGATTTCTAATCAGATTTTCATAACTGAGCAATGCGATACATTTGAAGTATCTTCGGCTTGTGTCTAAATTTAAATATATAATTTATCAGGCATGTAGGCAGGCAGCTCAGCGATGACATTAAAAAAGACAAATGATTGCCGCATGTGGCACCCAGGTATTTGCCACATTTGCTGCTGCCTGTGCACAGCTCCCGTTGTCAGTGATAAATCAAAAATTTGTGCACGCTTCGCAGCTAGTTCTTGAGCTGCACATATCATAGAAACCGGAAAAAGTTTAAGCATTTCCCACTCCGGAAAAAGGTGTGAGAAAATGCAGAAAAAAAAAAATGGTCTCCGCTGGCAAACGGAAATGGAAATCTAGCGACGCTTTGTTGCGGCTCCGAAGTGCAGCCGTAAACAATTCAATTTGCTTTCATTAAGACCAAAATGAACGACTTGTGTGTGTGTGTGTGTGTGTGTGAGGCAACTATTACTACATATACTCGCATGCCAGCTGATACCTACCACCTGGATGCTAACTCTGTGTTTTAGCACGTGTTTCAGGTTCATTTGCCTCTTGGCATGCAGTGGCACAAAACTGAAATTTGATATTTTAGAAAAACCCTTTTCGAATTATTTGTTATAAATGGCATTCCAAAAGACCTAAACTCGAATAATATATGAACTGTTACTAAGCTTGACTTGGGTAGTTTGTCTTTAGTCTGCGATTTGAATTAGATTTCTGTTTTCATTTTATTTTTATTTAATTTTTTTGATTTTCACAAATTTTAGAAATTTAAAATAAATTTATTTTGAAGATTTCAAAATTTGTGTCGTAACGGAAAAATATTTATATATTCATATTCAGTGCCTACAAAAAAAAAAAAAAATCTTAAAAAAAATTCTTTACTCTAGATGCAATGGTTTTTAGTTTGCAGTTGACTTTGCTGAGAAATTATTTTTGAGAACTTTATTTATTAATGTCAGTTAAAATGCAAGGCATAGCATAAAGACTTGTGCTTAAGTCTCATAATTATGCTAGTTAATATTGAGTTCAATTTAGACAGTAATGCTATAGTTATTATTAACAACAAAATTTATATATTTGGTGTAAACTCGAATTCTTCTGCTTCATATGATCTACGATGAAAGTTTCACTCTATACAAATTTTTTGTTTAATTTCAAAAAATATTTAATTCTAAAAAATTAAAAAATTAACGTGCTTTAATGCATTGGAAATCAATAAGATTATTAGTTTATCTATATTATTATTAGTTGGTCTATAGAACTTTAGTTTTCTTTTAATTAAATAAATATTTTAATATATAAAATAAAATTAACTTGGCTGTATTTAACAGAAAAATTAAGCAACAAAAAATTACTAATTATTCAAAGTAGTTGTGATTTTTAAAAACTGAATTAATTTATATCACTTTATTTATTAAATATTTATAATATACTATATCAATATCGCTGTAATTTAAAAATTCACTTTTACCAAAAAAAAAATTTTTTTTTTGTGTATTCGAACTTTATAATTCTCTGCCACTTTTTCTACCATGATCAAATATTCTTCCAATACCTTTCACATATTTTTTAAACAAATTCATAGTCGACTTATTCGACTGTAACTTGCTCTTCAACTACCGCTCTACCACGTGGACTATATTTATAGATCAGGAACTTACCTTTGTTTCCAAATAGAAGATATCAAATTATGCGATAATTGCTGGGCAATTAAATCGGCATTCCTTTTGGGGAAATGCCAATTCGAAGCACTTTTGCACTGACCAGTCGCAGAGTTTTGTACTTGGGCCACTGTGTGTACGGCGCTTGGTTGGGGCAGGACACTTGTTGACCGTGACAGTGTGAAACAGTTCTGTGCAGATGTTTGGCGAAACATCCGGTTTTATATAGAACCTGTCCACGAACGGCCGACAACAAACAAACGACAGCCGACAGCCGACGTTGTCCTCTTTGTGAAGGATAATGGGCGGGCTGGCAACGGTTTTGCTGCTGTGTGGGTGTTTATGTTGAAGCAACAAGTGTTGCTAGCAACATGTTGCAGCTGCAGCTGATGTAGGTCGCTGTGTGGCTACCTCGCTCTGTCTCTCTTCACTTATTTAGCTAGCTGAATTTTGCACTCTAATTTTTTTGCTTTAATATGTTCTTTTGCTACGTTACTTAAGCTGATGTGGCCTTTGCAAGCAACAAGTGTTGCTAGCAACATGCTGAGTGAAGCATAAGTTGCCAAGTAGCAACTCCCTACCTGCCTCTACCTGTCTCACCCCCACTCTCTCCCTCTCTCTCTCTCTGTACACACATCATTCAATTACAGTTAAATAGCAAGCCAGCCTTTTTTGGGTCTATTATGTTTGCTTCGCAGCTCGCCTAATTAGCTCGCATAGGCAGACAGGCAAACATGTTGCTAAGCACATTTGTTGCTGGCAGCATGTAGCCTTCTGTGTGTGTTGCTCTCTCCCTCTCTCTCTCTCTCTCTTAGTCTTTATTTATTTACAGTTAAACTGCAAGCTTCAGATAGAGGCCAGCCTTGACAATGCCCGCCTGCCTGCGTCGTTTTTTCGTTCATTTTTTTTTGCGGCTCTGATATATTTGTTTGTTTGTGTTGACAGACAGACTGAAAGGCTGACAGACGACGGACGACCGCACAATGGCCAACAATGCGGCTTATTGTTTGAGCCAGTTTGCCAGCTTTATTAACTGTATGCAGACATGCACATGTACAATATGTAAATACGTCTGTCCGTCTGTCTGTCCGTCTGTCTGTCTGTCTGTATGTTTGGCAATGACGCAGCAACATTTTGTCGCCGCTTTGCTGGTAATTCTAGCGCCAAATTGTATGCAAATCGCCCACAATTGTTATGTGCCGCCCACTTTTAAGTTTTCAGCTGTAGCCGCAACGTTATATCCCCCTCCTCTGTCTTATCGCATCCAATTAGCTGGGTCTTCAGCTGCTCCGGCTACGTGTACGTATGCGTTATAATTTGGCCTTGTCGCCAGTTGCTCTTATTGAAGTTTTATGGCCCTGTAACGGGATACCTTGTGGCGCCTTTAGCTGTCCCATTCGTCTGCTCTCACCCACTGTCACCCTCCCACTCTGGGCGGGCATTTGCAGCTGGCGGAAGTCTGTAATTACGGCACTTTGAAAGGCCAAGTTTAGTCGCTTCTATTTGTATCCGTCTTTCGATTTTTTTGTTTTTTTTTTTTTGTTGCCGAAGAACACTCCCAGTCGGTGCGGATGCCTTGCTACAAATGTGTCAACTATTATCTTCTATTTTTAACGATTCTTCATGATCGTTCAAAAATCAATAGCTATACCAGATACATATATATTTGCATTGCTAAATATGTATGCATGTTGATGAGCTTCATTTGCATACATGGCAAACGCTCAAGTTCAAAGCATTTGCTTGACCGAGAGACCGTGGACACCCAGTTCGTGGTATGAAAGCCTACAGTGACTAGACAATTTCTGTTGATGAAAAACAAAAAAAAAAAAGATTTACAAACTATGGGAAGTTAAGATTAGCTATATATCGAATCTGATATGTTTTAAAAGCTTCCCTCTCGTGCCGCGTTATTGTTAAAGCTTAAAGCTTTTTATCAATCAGTCAATCTAATCAACTTTGATTGCTTTGATTGCATTAGAAGAGATTCTCAACAGGTTTTCGAGCCTTGCATATTACAATGCTATACTTTATTAAAATACTAAAAGAATAAATTAATAAACTATGCATTAAAATATTTTTTATACTCTTAGATCCTCTTTGATATTTCTAAGGAATTATGTATTAAGTTTTTGTTGCTTTGATGAGCTGAACGTTGAATGGAGTCTACAAACTTTGCAAACTAACAAAAAGTTTATATTAATTTAAAGAATTTATTCAATTTTTTTTTTACATTTTTGGTAGTTGTAACAAATATTTAATATTCTTTTTTAGTGTTTTTTAAATGTTAATATAAAAAAAAATATGTTTTAAAAATATAAATTTTACAAAACTATTTTTTTATTTCGTTAAATTAAAAAAAATTAATTTTGAAGAATTTTTAATTATTATTTAATTATTCTTATAGTAATTTTTAATTTTTTAAAAATGTTGATTTAGGTTTTTCATTTTTAATTTAATTTTTAATATATTCTAACTACATTTTTATTTTAAATTTGTGCTTTAAATATTTTAAAGTAGACCATTTTCTTAAAGGGTATTCAAAATGCATATATTCTTAAAATATTGACAAGTCAATGGGCTGTAAGCCCAACTGGAAATAAAAAAATTTATACATATATATGCATATATCGTACAATGATCATTAAACAAACTTGATTAGCTATTTGAAGCAGCGCTTGACAACGGTCTGCTCCAAATGTCAAGAGTATATTTATAGCTAATATGGTACATTAGTTGCTCAGCAGATGTGATTATAGCAACTCTTGTTTTCTGTATTTTTATAGGTTTCAGTTAGTTAGTTGAATTTGATGTCAATGCCATTGTCTTGTTATTGTTTCTTATTGTTTGTTTTCATTTGAGTGGTGTGCAGAGTCAGCGAGTGTAACTAACAAGTAACGGGGCAGCCTGTTAGCCATGGTCAATTCTATCTAATTAATGAGCACACACTCGAAATTTATGCATGCCTTATGTGCTATAAAGATTTATGCCACGATCGACCATTCCCAAACCAACAACAGCTACATGTGTGCGCCATAAACATAAATTCAAAACGGACAAACCAATGCGACTCTGGCCTGGCTGCCGTTGCATCATGTTCTAAACTGCATGGGAAATCAGCAAGCAGCAATCAGCAGGCAGCAGCAGCAGCAGACGCGACAACAACTACAGTTATTGAGCAATAGCAACGGTAGTTGCTGCTCTTTATTGAAAGATGCTTTTGTCGAGCAGCGACGCGTCTGAGCGTTTAGTTTGAGCGCACGCAGCCAATTACCGAATGTAAACAAAAACAAAACTGAGAAAGCAGCTTGAACCTCTGACCGGGGAGAGGCCAAGCTTGGCCGTTGGGCAGCGACGCCGACGCTGACGCCGCCAGCGAGTGCAACTGCTTTTGCATACTAGCGCGACACTCGCTCTCGCTCTCTCACACTCTCTTCATGTCGCTCGCTCAGTGAGTGTTTGTGTGCGCCTGTGTGCGTGCGCACTCAGCTAGTTTTTGGGCGATTTCTGTGTCCGTGTGTGTTATAAACTAACCAATACCAATACAGAGCGCTGCTTAGCTTAGTCTTTTTCTCATCGTATTCACTTAGTCGTTTTCTATTGGGTTGAGATTTGTTTTTTGTTCTTTTTTTTCGTATATTTTTGAGCGCGAGGCTCTGTTTCCTAATTGTAAAGCCGAGTTTGTTCAGTTGGTGTTTGGCATTCAGAGCGCGCGTACGACTACGCGAATGCAGATCGCTGGGCCCCTCTAAATATAATATATCCTGCTCAACTAAAAGCCTAATAATTGGGAAGTGCTGTCTTTCGAGTGAATTCTGTATTATAGAAAATCAAAGGTGCGATTAATTAATGTGTGGTGCAATTGCTGCTAAATAATAAAACTATAAATTAATAGTTAACAATTTGGTTACTATTTTGAAGTGTTGTGAAACGCATATATATGCAACTCCTTCTGGTATTTTATTTACAATTTTATGTGCTTATCGATCGCACATTCCCGGCGTTTTTTCTTATTAATTGCTTTTCCTTCTTGCATTGACATCTTTGGCTTGGTCCAAACTGGTTGCCCAACTGTTGGCCAAATAGTCAAAAAATTGCAATTGAACAAGTCTGCAGCGTCGGAGTCTTATTTTATTTTGTTTGCCAAAAAAAACTATACTTAAGCTGTCGCATTCCCATGTGCTCCATGGCACCAGGTGGGGGCTTTTCGCCAAACGCTCCATGACTCCAGTTGGGGTTTGCCTCGTCGTGAGCCTTTTGTATATTATTATACTCTATGCGAAAACACAGGCTTTACGAGTTTAAATAAATGATATCGCTAAAGCTATAGTTCCACATACATCTAAAGACTTGAAGACCACAGGAAATAGTTTCTTTTATTGATGGAAGTTAGCTGAATAATAAAATATGTTATTTTATAACAAGGTTTTTAATTTCTAAGAATCCTGTCTAAATACAGCTCTACTCTACTAGATCGTAAATATACTGAAATAAAAATATAATTAAAATATATATATATATATTTGAAAACAACTTAAATAAAAAAAGTATTATAACAAAATTTAAATTTAAATAAATAAAATGAAATACAAAAAAATTAATTTTATAAAAAAATAATAATTTTTATTTTTAAAAATTTATAAAATAAAAAAAAGTGTTAAAAATGAAATGATAAAAATCTCTTTATACATTTTTCCCTTTGTATACCGGAGCTTTCATTAAGAAATTATATTTAGCCACATTTACAGCACATAATTTTGGGAAATGTCACTTTTCTTATTCAAACTAACCCATATGTATATTGCAGTCATCCAAAACGCCGTCAATAATTGATTTCCCTGCATTAAATCACACTCAATTAAATTTCTTGCATAGCAAATTGAAACAAATCTTGATTTGAAGAGCATCAAAAGGCAGCGTCTATAAACGATTCGCTGCAAACCGTTAACAGTTGTCGTTTGTATTGTGTTTTATCTGGGAAATCGTGTGCATGCACATCTGACGACCACAACGCGCCGCCTCTCAACGGCAATCAAAGCAGCGGCAACAATAGCAAGAGAGCCAGTGCCAGAGCTAGAGCTGGCAGCAACAATTGCACGTTAAATCGCTGCTGAATGACAAGTCAACACGTATAGAGTTAGATATATGTGTATACATGTATATCTGCTTATATAGACATATATACGAGTGTAGATCATATGTAAGTCCCCAGCGTTTTGGTTACACGTCAACGAGGCGCTGTGAACCTCTTGGCTTTGCCTGACCCGTCAACGTTTGCATAAATCTGTTGTTGTTGGCGAAATGTAGTCTACCTACAGACATTTATATATATATATATATATATATATATATTATATATGTATATACTTTGTATTCCAATTGGAATTTTTCCACTTATGGCCATTAAAAACCGATTTAATTGCAAAATTTTTCCAAAACAGAGTTCAGATCGTGTTGTTGTCGGTAGTTTATCGGCATGGCATCAAAGACCCAACAGCTAACAGGTTAACTGGGCTAGGCGAAAGCCAACTCTAAGATGCAAAGCAATTGGCTAACAGCGGTGGCAGCAGCAGCTGCTGTTCATATTTTTAGGGCCTATTAAAATCACTTTCCCAAGGCACGTTCGTTGCCTAAGTCTTTCGTTTTCGAGCAGAATTCTAAGACGGAACCTCAAAACATAGCATGGCTAATTACTGCGATCTTGGCCCGATGCCTTAGCCATTCTTGTCGGCCAATGCTAAAGCTATTAACACTCTTTCAATTTGGCCAAAATAAAAACTTTATTTTGAAATCTCGCGATCGTAAAACAACCGCTAAGCGAATCTTTAATGTCAGCCACTATGAATTATGCAAAGCTCACTATAGTTTTGACCAATTACTTTTTGGCATTATGAAGACAGAGTTGCTTTTTATAGTCCGACAGGTTCCGTTAAACTTTGAAGGACATGCGAGCAGGTTGTCGCCCAATTTGGCGTTAGCGGAATCGCTTGACTGATTTTACAAGCTCACTATCAATGGCAGCCAAGTTGGCTGTTGCAATCCACAGCTGCCTCAGTTAATTGGCCCACATGTGCCGCTCGGCGTATACGCAACATGCGACTCGGGTGTCACACATGTGGCCAGTTGGACTTGGTGGTTCGTTGAGCTGTTCATGAGGCATGTCGACGAATTGGCCAGCGACAACTTGGCACCCAGCATCGAGGACAGTTGCCACCGATCTGTGAAAACCAGTTGCTCAGCTCAGCCAAGATCAAATCAAATTATAGCGCACTTGATTAACACCATTTAAGCCAACGACGAGGGCATTAATTATAATTTGCTTTGACTGTTTTCAACTCTTGCAGCATTCTCGCACCGCACTAAAAATGTCAAATAAACCTAAATTTGATTTCGAGAAGGAGGGTCATCTGACCATCGGGCATGTGGACGAGAGCGAAGTCGATCGTGTGGCCGAGAGCTTCAAAGGACGCAGCCTGTTCATTACGGGCGGCACGGGCTTTCTGGGTAAGGTGCTGGTGGAGAAACTACTGCGGTGAGTAAATCGGCGAAGCAACTCTATATAAACATAGAGTAGATATAGAGTTTAATAGACCCGAGTCCAAGCTGATCACATCTAGCTTTAGCTGTGCGCATTATAATACAAAGTTAAATGCAAATACTTATGATCTAATATAAACAAAAACTTGTCAGATTAAGGCGAAAACAACTGTTTTCAAGTCATAGTTGACTTGCTGAGTAATGATCGCTGATTGTTTCTGTGAGAGCTTAATGCACTTAATGTACGCAAGGTTTATTTGCTTTTTATGATCTATTGAAATTCAAATACCAAAACTTGTTAAACGAAAAAACAGAATCCACTTCTTCTAGCCACCAACTCTCAAGTATCCTCTGCTTATAATTGATTGCTCAATTTCCTTACTAATCTAGAAACACATAATTTATGATCTATTACTTCTATCTGAGTTTATGATCTAATGGCTGCACTAAACTTGTGGTATGCTAACACATGAAACACTTCTTTAAGGCACCGATGCTTGAATACTCTAACATATTTTCATTTATTTTAACTCCAAGTGCCAATCACCTTCAGGCCAGCCATCTGACATCTAGACTTATTTATTCGCTATCTCAAACATTATTTGTTTAATTTTCAACGAAGCTTAAATACTATTATATATAGAGTAGACTGAATCCAAAAATTTATTCAAATGCAGAAAATAGGTTTAGGGTTTTTTAATCAGGTTATTGGAAGTGTTTTCTTAGTAGTTCCCAACAAATTTTCTACTATGATAAACAAAAATTTTTATATTACTAAAAAAAAAAAATAATTTTGTAATTTGTTCTATATATTGTATATTTTTAGAATAAACAAATTTTTAAATTACATATTTAAAAAAATAAAAATGAAAATAAAATTTAAAAATTACTAAATAAAATTTTTAAAATTTTATGTTATGAAATAAATTTTTTTAGAATAAACTAAATTTTTAAAATTATATAAAAAAATGAAAAATTCAATACTCAGTTGAAGTCAAGTCTATAACAAATTGCCAAATATAAATATATATTTTTAATATTTCTAATATAATAAAAATATTTCTAATATAATAATAATAATATTTCTAATAATATATAAAGACTTCAGACGTTCCATACTGCCTAACAAAATCCATAAGCCCCCACAGTTAGTGCATGCAAATGATATAAACTCGAAGTTAGTATGACTTGTATCTTAGACTAGGTTTAGTCTATAAAAACTGTGCGTTTTAACCTAGAATAAGAAACTGGGCATTGCATAATAAGCGACATGTGTAATAAATTGAATTTGGCTAAAAGTGGGCGGCTGGGTTAGCTGGTTGACTGCGTTGGCTAACGCAACAGCTGCCGCCGGTGCTGTTGCTGCCGGCACACGTGACCTCAATAATTCTCAATAAACTGAGATTATGCGTTATTAATTTTTGCAGTTCGTGTGGCGGGCTGAAGCGCATTTACCTGCTCATACGCCCCAAGAAGGGCAAGGATTCGCAGGAGCGCATTAAGGATATATTCCAGAATGTGGTAAGGCAGATGAACAATGAATCTGGATTAATGAAATGGGGCGGAAACTAATGCAACGCAATCAATTTGTTAGCTCTTCGACCAGGTGAAGCAGCTGCGCGGCGAACAGCACATCTTGGACCAGGTGGTGGCCATAGCTGGAGATGTGATGCTGCCTGGCCTGGGCATCTCCGACAAGGATTTGGAAATCCTGCGCAACGAGGTGTCCATTGTCTATCACTGCGCAGCCACAGTGCGGTAGGTGCAAGAATATATTCTATCCAGATCTTATCTTAACTACTCTCTGCTCCACCTCCGCTCAGCTTCGATGAGCCCTTGCGCAATGCCGTCTTCATGAACACCCGCGGCACCAAGTACATGCTGGAGCTGGCTGGCAAGCTGAAGCACTTGGAGTTCTTCGCCTACTGCTCGACGGCCTATTGCCATTTGCATGTGAAGACTTTGTATGAGAAGCCCTATGATCCGCCGGCAAATCCTCACCAGGTGATTCAGGCATGCGAGTGGCTGACCAACGAGGAGGTATCCCTCATCGAGCGCAAGATTTTGGGCGATATACCCAATACCTATGCCTACACCAAGTCCCTGGCTGAGGCTCTGGTTGTGGAGAAATTCAGCGAGCTGCCAGCTGTTATCTTGCGCCCCTCGATTGTCATACCCATTTGGAAGGAGCCCATTCCCGGCTGGACGGATAACATCAATGGGCCCACTGGCTTGCTGATTGGCGCCGGCAAAGGTGTCATACGCACCATGTACTGCAACTCATCGGGCTACGGTGACTTCCTGCCCGTCGATGTGGCTGTCAATGGCATTCTGGTTGCCAGTTGGCGGAACATCATGGCTGGCACGGATCACACGAATCGTGTCGCCCACATGACCTCATCGAATGACATTAAAGTCTCCTGGGCAGAGATTATCGAGCTGGGTCGTTGGGTTATTGAGAACAAGGTCCCGTTAAATGGTGTGGCCTGGTACCCAGGTGGCTCCATGAAATCCAACTATTATATTCACTACGTCTGCATGGTTCTCTTCCAATGGCTTCCGGCTCTGTTTGTGGATGCTTTGCTCTGGCTCTTGCGTTATCCGCCTGTGTAAGTGGAGTAACTCAAATTGAGCTATGCTCATTCAAATATCATTTTATTCAATCCGCAGTCTGTGTCGCGTCCAGAACCGCATTACAAAAGGCTTCGAGGTGTTTGAGTACTATGCGAACAACGTTTGGAGTTTTGATAATTCAGAAGCTATAAAATTACGAAAGTTAATGAACAATAAGGAACGAAGAACATACGTAATTGAGAAGATTGATCTGGACTTAATAGACTATTTCACCAATTGTGTTTTGTGCGCCCGTCGCTTGATACTCAAAGAGCCCGATGAATCGATTCCAGCGGCCAAGCGACATATGAAAATGTAATTTCTTAGTTTTATTTATTTATTTATGCAAAATTAATATATTATTTTTATTTATAGCATGTGGTTCGTGGACAAGCTGTTCAAGTCCATGTGGCTGTTTGGCATTCTGTATATGCTCTATAGATGTTTCTTCGCTAGCTAAACTGAGTTTCGTATTAAGTTTAGTTAAGTGCTGGAGACCAAAACCAAGACCGCTTGTTATGATGTATTTGTTACATTTCTATATGTTCATAAGTTTTTTAGTTTTAGTTGGTGCTGTTTAGCTGATTAATAATAAGTTTTAAATGACGTAAATAAAACCTTGAGATTTCAAACCAATAACTCTATTTAAATTTGACGGCATCAATATCGATTAAGATCCATCTATTTTGTTATCGATATGTGTGTAACGTACAACACTGTTGGCTGGCGATATATCGATAGCTGCATTTAGTCCAACTATCGTAGGCATTTATTCTTCAGTTGTGTACACACTTTTTTCCAAGCAGACCAACAAATTCTGCGGTTGCAACTTACACTCAGTGAAAACTTAAAACAAATTAAAAAAAATGTTGGGCCGCAGCAGTGTAATTGCACGTAACTTCTCCCAATCGATGGTGCGCTACAGCGGCCATGGTGGTGTTCCCGGCGAGGTAAGCGGCAATTGAACAAATAACATATTTGTGTTGTTACATAACGTGCACAAACGTAATCCTGAAGGAAAATCAAATGATAATGATATCATCGCATATCCATATTTAAATTATAGAACCTGCCCTTCAGCCTGCAAAACAAATATAGGATCACAGCTCTGTTCACCATCGGCTGCGTGCTTGGCTTTGGCGCCCCCTTCCTGATCGTTCGTCATCAGCTGTTGAAGAAGTAAGTGGTATCCGCAGCCCCGACAGCCGCAGCCACAACAAAAACAACGAAATCTAAAAACAAAATATTGTAAGGTTAGTTTTGCTTGTCTTACAATTGAATTTATTGGTAAATTTTCAATTTTTTGTACTTTTTTTTGCAGATTACGTTGTTTGTTGTTGTTGCCGCCACATGTCGGTCAATGTGTTGCAGTTTTTACCTTTAAGTCAAAAGTTTAAACCGTAATAAAGTTAACCAGAAAAAAAAAATAAAGGAATTTTGCCTTAAGTATAATATATATAAATATACACATGTATAAGTAGGCTTAGGACGAGGTCGCACTGCTGATAGTAAAAATTTGTAATCCTAACTGGCAGACACTATTTATATTTCGTGTTGAACGTATCGTAATTTATAAGGTTTTTAAAATATCTAACTTGACTTGTAAAAAAGTTAATTTTTCGGCTCACAATGTTTGCTCTGCGCGCTGAGGTACGCAAAATATTTGCACCGCTCGCCCGTCATATGTGCGGCTATCCGGGCGGTGTTCCGGGCTTGGTGAGTTGTCTATATATATCTATATATATATATGATCTGCACAGAGCGTCCTCCTCCACCTCTAATTTTTATAGAATCTGCCCTTTCGCAAGGGCATTGAAAGTCCTGCGCGTTTTACTATCTCTTGGTTTATATTGGGTGTCCTTGGATTCGGTTCTCCTTGGCTGATTGTGCGTCATCAATTGCTGCGCAATGTCACTGCAGAGCCGTAAGCAGACCATAACGAATATATATATTGAATAGATCTCTGATGATATTTTAACTTCTACAGCGAGGAATAATATTTAACACAAAGCGATTCTCCAATAAATAAGCCTTTTAAACAGAACGAAGTTACTCCATTAAAACACACTGCGAATTATGAATAAAAAGGAATTGCACACCTGATATTTTATTTAATTTGAATAATTGGACAAATGCAATTTAGACCCAATTCTAAATTCAGTTATTGTCGTTTAGTTTAGAATCGATCACCTGTTGCAGGTGATAGTGATGATCATAGAAATTCGTTAATCGCATACTGAATCGGATATTGTTCAGAGTTCTTCTCTGCCGCCAAAGTCATATTCCTCCTGCAGGGGCGCCTCGTCACAGTATTTGGCCTGGACGGAGCAGATGTTGATATCCAAATCGTTGCCCAGTTCTTCGGCTTGGAAGGCCTTTAGGAATATCTCCTCATTGTCGTCAAGCACTTCTAGGCAGAAGTGTCCCAGACTCTTATTGAGATCGCCATCCTGCACAAAGTCAACGAGCGACGACTCGGGATTCATCTGGCCATCGACGATCATTTTGAGTAGCGCGAATTTGCCATTGCTCTTATAGGTAGCCTTCAGATAGTCGTCCATCTTTTCACCTGTGAAGTGGGTACTATGCACATGGTGTAGAGAGATATAAATCATATGGTCTACTCACATATCTTTTCCATTAGCTCCGTTAGAAACATTTCGGATTTAATGTAGCGCACGCGTTTGCTTATGGAATTGCCTTGGGCATCGAGTCGAAAGCCGCTTACGTCCACCATCTTATTGGCATCCTCTTTGGCTATCGCATCCTCTAGCTCCTGCACCGTGGCCTTGCACACTGCAAGAAATCGGTTAGTAATTACAAGTGCCAACAGGTTGTCTCGCCGCGCTCGCTTCTCTCTTCACTCTTACCATGGCATTTGACCTCTTTTGATGTAAAGCTGTAGCTGTGCACTTGGGCAACGGCTAGCAGGAGAAAGCAGCCTAATATTAATTCATTCATTGCGTACATCATTTACAACTATTTAACAATTTATTTCTAATTATTATTATTCAACTGTTTACACCACGTCAGCACAATTTGAAATGTGGGCTCCGAACTGTATGATAATTGACAGTCTGGCAATTATTATGCCGACAGCTAAAGCGACGACAATCCCAACCAAATGAATAAGTTAGTAGTACTTGAATGTTTTGCTGGCCGCTCGAATTTAGTAGATAAGAATTAACGCGGTCGCTTCCTCTCTTCCACAATTATCAACAAAATAACTAGAGTTTAACAGTGGCGTTTACTGTAAAGCGGCTTAATTTAAAATTTTTCTAACCTGTTAACAGCGAGCAATCTTTTTAACAGCACTTCAACAAAACTAGTTTGATGGCAATTTTACATTTTCAAATAATTGTCAAACAAATTCTATTTTATGCATTTAATATTAAAAGTCAAAATGTTACTCTGATTGCTAGATTCGTAAATGATCCATAAATGTGTCACACATTTAAAATTTAACAGCTGACATGTAGCCCAACGTGTACTGTTAAGTAACAGCTGTGCTGTGTTTACAGTATCATAAATGACTTAATTTTCAATCTTGTAGTATTTTTTCTGGTATTTTTAGGCGCACATTCAAATTGTTGGCGGCATGTGTTTGCTGGCAAAATTGTATTCTCTGGAATCATTTGTCTCTCCTAGGTTCTGCTGCGAGATTAAAGATAATATGTAGTATATGTTTGAAATGCGCAATGCTGATAACTAAAGCTTCAGTGTAAATAAAGTAACTCTCGCGAGCGGTTCTTCGAGACGCTATCGAGGCAAATACTCACAATTCAAATAGAAATTTTAAATAAAATAAAACAATCAGAAATTGTTATTGCTGCTGCTGTTGTTGTTGTTGTTGTTCCGGCCGGTTTCATTAGTTAGTGTAACAGAACACTTAACGCATTTTGTAAATTAATGCCCACGACACTCGCAATTCAGTATTAATTCCAATAATTTTTTATTAAACAATTTTGTTTCGAGATCACGTATAATTGGCGTTAATTGATCGTGTGTCTGCGCTCTGCGCTCTGTGTTTGTATCTGAAGACTGCGACTGTGCAATAAGCAGCATCGTAGACCCAGACAGAACCAAGCACATTCTCTTCTCTCCTGTTGTTCAGTGCTTATTCATTTAATTGATAAGAATAAGCATTTGTGTGTGCACAGTTCATTGTGGAATTGTATTTGCTTAGCTATATTTAATGTGTGATAAGTCAATATGCAAATAGACGTTGGCAAAATTTCATAATTTATTTCAGAATGAATTCAAGTTTTTGCTATCAATTCATTTGCCTTCCTGATCTACAGCCCAAGTGCCCATGCGTCGACAGCTCCGACCCAAAACGCTTGCCAAATGCGATAAGCGTGCCCATTAAAGTCTTTTAAAATCAAATAAACATTAAATTCGCGTGAAAAGTGAAAAAAGTAAACAATTCACAGGCACGTCAATTCTGCGCTGTCTGTGGCTGTTGCTGCTGCTTTTGAACTTTAACTATAAGTTCGTTGAAATGTAATTGATTAAAACATGTATGAAACAGAGCTGCGCTGGCGCCATCTATGAGCGAGTTGCGTAAGCTGCCGACAACTGGCAGCGCAGCAGAGTTCATAGCAAGCCGATAATCAACTGAAAAGGTGGCGACAGGTGGGAAATGTTTGAAGTAAATGCAAATCTGATGTATATATTTTTTTATTGACTATATATAATGTTGATACATGCATTTATATATATATATATATATATATATATGTATATATTACACATTGATATAATATTAATACCACTGGTAGCAAAAGCAGCGGGTGACACGGCATCTTCGCCTTCTACGGCCATACTGTGGGTTTGTTTCATCACCCAGCGCAGCAACACCTGCCTGTAGTTCATTCGATTCAGCGGAGAGGCTCTCTAGCTGATTTAGTTCCTGCACCTCTTGCTGGAGGCCTTGGGGCTTGTTGGCCGCATGCACCAAAGTCAAGGACATGAGCACAGTAAGCACCAGGAACAGCTTCATTGTAGTTAAGTTTTGCCTGAACTGTATGACTTCTGACTGGTAGACAGCTGAAAGGCTGAACTGATTGTGGATACCAAAGACTGTGAATCAAAGGGTTTTTATACCCGAATCATGGCTTTGTCTACTTGAATGTGTATTTAGATAAGACAGGGAGACTTCAATGGGTTATGGATTATAGCTGTTCCAACTTTAGCTTTTATTGCTCGCCAAATACGGAAACCGTCGAAATTTATTTGAGCTGCTTATCTGGTATATAGCTATATGGTGAACTAGAGCATTGACCTATGAAGTAGCTTTTTCTAATCCTTTTTCAATTAAGATATCTAATTTTAAAAAAAATTTCTTTTTTTGTAAGTTAGCATGAAATTAAATCACCTCAATAATTTTATCCAAATTAATTTTAAATCATTTTGGCTCCAAATTAATTTTCTTTTGTCTTCAGACCTACTTTTCCAGTCTAGTCACTGCTGAGTTTCTCCATAGATAGAACTTTATCGACTAGAATCCTAAGAAACCTCACATATACCGAGTTATAAAACACATTCAATACTCAAGAGATATATATAAATATAAAGTTATATTTTATTCCAAGTATTTCAACGTCTACAGACACAAACAGCCTTATCGTTGCAATAGCCGCCGCTCTTGCCCAGGCCAACGCAATGCACCGCGCAGGCCGAGTGATTCACATTGAAGCCGCTGAGCAGATCGCAAGTGGCACGCTTTAGTCGACTGTGCAGCTCCTGAGTGGGCTCCACGGCCCCTGGCTCCCGATCATCGAGTGAGTCCTGTGGCAAAGGCTGTGCCTGGGCCAAGTAGACCACCACAGCCAGCAGAACGCCTAGGTATGCGAAGAACTTCATAGTAATATTTGATAGATGTACTCGTCAGTTTGACTTCACTCGAGCTACTGTTGATGTTCTTTGAGACTCGAAACGTCTTTTATGGGCGAGGAGAGCGCGACTTTATCAAGGTTAAGCTGCTGAGTTCAGCTCAGGGTGTTCCCATGTGGGGAAGTTTTTTAAAGGTACTTCATAAATTCTGATTTATTTATTGAGTGCTGATAAGAGCTGCTAAATATATGTGTCTGTATATTTTTATGAAATGTATAGTGAAGCGTACACTTCACAAGATTTAGATTCTATAGAATATTTATCCAAATTCCGCAAAAGCATGCAACATTTTTTTTTTGTTATGCAATAATTTATTATTCTTTTTAAGAACTGTGCCAATTAATTTGGTTTGAGTTTGTTTTGTTTAGCAAAAGTTTTTCATGCTCGCCTAAGAAGCTGAAGAGAGAGTATATTAGCTTTGCTGTGCTGTGTTATTAAGAGTCCTGCTAAGCTTGGGTCTTGATATTTGGAATATATTTTCATGTCTTATAAAGAATTGAGATTTATTGATATTTTGAATATATATATATGAAGGAAAATCAAGTTTTAGTATATATTATGTATATTTGCCCTATAAATATACAAAATATATATTAAAACTTGAATTTCCTTGCCCCTCCGAAAACTATTCCAAAAATTTCAATTCTTTATAAGACATGAAAATATATTCAAAATATCAATACTCTATACACCTATATTTATTGATATTATTTTATTTTAGATAAAAAATTTATTTTGAATAAATATTCGGGTAGATAACGTCTTGCCAAACCTTTATAAAGCAGACACTTGAACTGATCTACAGATTGAGCAAAATAATATACATATACAAATATATGCTCTAGGGTATATAATGGCTTGGTATATCATAGAGAATTAATATAAATATCAGTGTTGATATATAAGTTTGCTAGTTCCATTTGGATCTGCCACATCCAATAATATTTATATTTTATAATTTTCAATTTTTTAATTTTTCTATTCTTGAGCGAGCATCATACAGTCGCTGACATCTATAGCCAAGCAAATGCGTCGATTTCCACTAAAATGGTTAATTGTTTTGCAAGTGCGCAGATTCCAATACCAAAATCAATTCCAATTCCAATTCCAATTTCAATTGCGATTGCGATTTCGATTCTAATGCTCTGCAGCTACAGCTACAGCTATAGATACACATACAGATACAGCTGCAGATACAGCTACAAATGCGTAGCTATAACAAATCATTTCAGCCGAATTGTAGCTTGAGCAGAACAAACAAACAAACAAATTGAAGAAGAAGCATCCCAGAATGATTAGTTAAGTACACGAGCGGGCGTAATGTTTGCCTCTCTGTCTGCCTGCGTGCATATGTATCTTTGTAGCTGTTTCAAATTTGGGCTCTTCTGCGTGTTGTTCTGTCGATCAACATTGAAGAGGGCAGGGGGCGGGCAGAACGCGTCTTCATCGTTGTCCATTGGACTGCGGCTATTATTATTATTGACACTGCTCGAGTGGTTTCTTCTTGTACCCCTTTATTGAATGGACTCCGTGTTACTGTCTCTCCCTCAGCGTTTATGTTTACCTTTGTTATCGACGCTGGTGTATTGAATTTGGCGTCATACTGTCTGCCAGTCGCCGTCTGAGCCTACCACGCACACACGCAGTCTTTAATATCTATAGCATGTTCGGCTGGCCATAAAAGAAGACCACAAAAAAACAGAGACTGAACAATGGGCTGGAGGGGGCAGAGAGCGGTTCAGAGGCAAGGGCCGCTGCCGTCACACTGTCTGGCAGGTTTCACAGACGCACACAGGTACATGGACATGGGCACCGTCACCGGCCGGCGGGGCAGCAACAGCAGCAGCAGCTCTATAAATCACAGACGTGCGACTGACTGCCTGGCAGCAGGCAGGAGAGGCAGGAGCTCTCTGTGTGTCTCAGGCCCAGTCTCAAGCCCAGTCCCGGTCCCGGTCCCAGTCCCAGTCCCAGTTGCAAGTACATAGCTCACGTTTTTCCTTTTCTTCTCCTTTTATTTAACTTCAGTTTTTTTTTGTTGTCTTTTTTTTCGCCTTTACCTTTGCTTGGGCCACAGCTGGTTCAGAGATCGCGTCGCTGATCCCACCAACTGGCAGTGGCTTCTTTTTGTTTTAGAGGCAAAAACCTCTTCAGATATACAAAGGAAGATAAATTTCACACTCAGACACACAGGCAGAAAGAGAGAGAGAGAGAGAGAAGGAGTGAGAGAGGATCGCTGTGCCTTTATGCTAAGCGCTGGCTGTTCAGGCCAGGCCAGGGCAGGCCAGCCCCGGCCAGACCAGTATAAGCAGGCATAAAGATAAGATATGGCAGTAGACACTGCCAGACATTGTGGCGACATCGACGATATTGTCGATGCGATGCCCAATGCTGACCAATGCTTCGCATATATGTTGCTCTCTCGCTCAGCTGTCATTTGGCTATCCCTTTCGCTGTGCGCACGCTCTGTCTCTTTTGCGCGCGCACACACGCTCGCTCGCCCTCTCTCCCTCTCGCTCTGTGGCGAGGGCCACTTTAGGCCACACATATATATATATATATATGTATGTATATATATATATATATATATATATATTATATATTCCCGACTATACTCCTATTGAACTGCTTGCGTTTCAGTCGTATTTGAAACTTGGCGACGCACGGTTTGGTTTTTCACTTTATTCAGTTTTAGTCTCGCGCTCTGTGGCTCGATTTTTCACTCTGTGTATAATTTTTGCGAAAAAAATAAACAAACAACAAACAAGCAACAACAACAACAACAACAACAGCAGCGGCAGCAGCAACAAGAGCGATTGCTTTCATAAGTTCATATAAAGCTGAAATACATCGAACACTCGCCATCGAAGCATATATATTTATACATATATCTAGAGTATAGACATATGCGTAATATCCAATCTCTATCAACTGAATTGGCCAAGATTTGAGCCAAAAATAGCCGCCGGATATCGATAAACAAATAATATATAAAGCAGACAACAATTTCTAACAGAAGCCAACGCAAATTGCGAATTTGTGCAAAAACGTTCGAAAATATCAGAGAACATATACAATATACAATATACAATATATATATATATATATATATATATATATATAGATATATACGCATATATAATGCAATAATCAGCTTGTGCGCCCCATTAACAAATTACCAAATTCAATTGACACTTAAATAAATCAGAAAATGTTTATGAAGTGTTTTGGCATCGCGTTCTGTGTGTTGCTGTTCCAGCTGATGGTCGAGAGCTTGGAGCAGCCGCTGGCAAAGGCACAGGAGTCGCTCCTGGATCTGTCCGTAAGTTAACTGAGCGCGTGTAAATCCCAAGAAAACACTTGAATATTCCAGGTATTAAAGGAGTAGAGCCAGCTCTGATTGAGCCTGATTGCTACAAATTGTCTGCGAGCAGTCGGACTTTGACTTTTTGTAGCGAGCTTTTGTACCTTTTTTTGCACCTTTTTTTTTTTAAGTTGAAGAGCTGCCGCCGCGCTGTCTGCGATTTCTGCTTTGCCGGCAAATACCCTTGCCCCTGACACCTTGCCGGCCGCTGCGCGCAGCTCCTGCTTGGCTTTGGCTCTGGCTCTGGCTCTGGCTTTGGCTTTGTTTTTGTTTCATCTGCCCGACGAACGTGTTTTGTTGAGGAGCAGCAAAAGAATCGGCACAAAAAGTGCTGAGATGTAAAATATATAAAAATGGTCACAAGTCAAAAGCGTTTTGGCCAGGTAGGAATAGACCCAGGAAGAGGGAGAGGCGGGCAGAGGGAGTTGGGCCAGTGTCCAGTTCCATTGCCACTAAGCTGGCCGCTGCCTGATGAT
Organism: Drosophila fulvimacula; assembly: GCA_035045555.1. Classification (NCBI taxonomy): domain Eukaryota; kingdom Metazoa; phylum Arthropoda; class Insecta; order Diptera; family Drosophilidae; genus Drosophila; species Drosophila fulvimacula. Next base: position 5,541,467 of record JAWNOX010000191.1, read on the forward strand.
GACAAAGTGTGAAGCTGTATTTCAAGTGCTGTTCTCATTCTCACTCTCGCCACAAGCTCCGCTGCGAGCGTGAGAACTGTCAGTCAATAATTGTTTTTTTTTGTTTTGTTTTTTTTTTTTTCGGTTTGTCGTTATCGAACATAACAATCCTTGAGCTGTCGCCATATATAAAAATGATATATAGACACACATGCACAGGGTATTTTAGATTTATATATATAGCGTACATATATATTATCAGATCACATTATGGCTGGCACGTCGGCTGCAAAACGCCCTTTTTTGCATAGGAGAGAGCAGCAAATGCCATTTGCATTAACAATTAGACAATTGGCGCCCCGCTTTTGGAGGAATTCATAAGTTAATACAGATGAGCTAGAGACGGTCTCATATATCATTCCTGGTACTCGGCTTACGACAGCTGCGCTGAGCCAGCACATATAGTATATAGAATATATATATATATATCTCTTTATATATTGTATAAATTTCTTGTTTATCCATGTGTCTAAGGCAATTCAAAACGACGAGTCACCTGTTCATGATCGATTCGATTACAGCGCGATGCCAGCGCGTGCTCCAAAAATCAAATACAGCTCGAAGAGTCAATACAAAATGGCTACGCCTCTGCCCTAACTGTCTCTCTCTCTCTCTCTGTGTGTGTGATTATATACCTGATAAGAAGTCATTGTTGTACAATTGTATAACATTTCTCTTTTTGGGCTACTGGTATTGAGTTTCCATTCTTCAAATATGGGACTTACAAATGATAATTGTTATGCATTCGTTTTATGGCCGTTTGCTCTATTGTCGTAGAGTTTGTTGGGCAAGCATTGGGAAAGAGAGTGAGCAGCTCAATTGGTGTTTATTGAAAGCTATTGAGTGGAGGGTATATGAAAAAAGGCTATTAATAAACATTTGAGCTTAGAATAATGGAATAACACATTTGCCATCAATTTCGAATGTGATATTTTAATGAGGAATAATTAGACAATGCTTTTTGAGGCTAGGAACATGGAATGAAACATTTTAGCTAAGCCCTAATAGCTATACTATAATATAATAAGTTATTGTCACGTTCAAGTATTACTGCTGCAGCTTTCATTATAATTTATGAGCTTAGGAACGCGGAATGGAACATTCGAACTAAGGTTAAAAAGTAATTATAATCAAGCTAAGTACAGCAATTGATTTTATGACTCAAATATGCAAAATGCTGAGGTGGTAAACCAGTTGTAGAATTTTAAATATAATACAAAAATATGATATCTAAGAACTTTGCTGTTCTGCACATAAAAATCGTTAAAATATGAGCACTTAGATGCCATCGATAATTTGCAATCATAATATTCCAATCCCCATGGAAATATCTTGTGCAGTTATACAACTCCATTTTGTGTAGCTTCGAGCGCAGCTCGTAACTAATTAGTGTCAAGAAAATTGTTGTAGTTTATCTAAAGAGCAGCAAATCGGCGATAAAAAGTTGTAGGCCCGTGGGCAGCACTGAACGACTAGCAGATACCCTAGAGCGAAGCATACAAAATGTGTTATGGTATATGGACGAATGCACAGCCGAAAATATGACGGATGGACATATGGGCGGCTGGTATGATAGAGGATAGGCAGACGAACGGGCAAACGAAAGGATTAAATAGCGAAAGGGGGAGCCATACACCACTTCTGCCTGTCACATAAACCAGTCATAAAACCATCATACCCCATAATCACATTTTCAATAGGGTATAAAAAGCTGCTGCAATGACAAAACTTAAGTGCTACGCAATTGCCAGGGGAGGTGATGTGTGGGGGCCCACTAGCATATGCTCGATATTATTTGGAGTAAACCAGAATTACGCGTAGTCAGCTTGAAAAAAGTTTGTTGGTTTTTTTTCTTCGTGCTTCGAGTGGTTAGCCAGTTGGTCTGGCCATAATATTTGGCCAGACATTCAAATGGTAGCTGCGACTGAGATGCCTTTTTCAAGTTATATGGCTCGAATCAGTTTGATTTTCAGTGCCTGCCTGGCAAACTGATTCGTATGCAAGACTTGATTTTGGCGACCATAAATGTAATAAATCATTTAACGCGTGCTTGATATTATTATTTATATATATATGTCTCTCGATATATATATATATATATATATATATATATATATAGATATATGCATATATATGTATATCTTAACGTATTTTGGCGTGTAAGTCGCATAGTTGAGCAAATATTTTAATCACACCTTCACTTCTCTCACACCTTGTTGCCAGCTTGTTGCCGAGTGCGCCGCCAAGTTGGGCGAATGCGATGAAAGCAAAATGGAGCCTGTTTGCGGCACAGACAATCAGACCTATTCCACACCCTGTCACCTGCAGCGGGTGCAGTGCAGCGGTCATCAAGTTAGCATCAAGCATCGCGGCAATTGCAAAGGTAAGTTATCGAGCTTTAGATGGGATTTTTCTATCTCTATTTCTCTCTCTCTCTCTCTCTCTCTCTCTCTCTCTCTCTCTCTCTCTCTCTCTCTCTCTCTCTCTCTCTCTCTCTCTGTCCAACTGTAGGCTGTCTGGTGGCGCGTCGATATGCTAGGCGCGAGCGTGAACGCAATCCGAAAATATTCTTTCCACGCTGCCGCAGCGACGGCAAATATGCAGCCATACAGTGCCTGGGCGACACGGGCTGCTGGTGCAGCGACAGCAGCGGTAATCCAATTAAGAACACCTCGACGCGTCGCAGCCGGCCGAAGTGCAGCGCCTCCGGGCGCAGCAATCGTCGCCGATCGCCTCAGCGTCAGCTCAACTCCGAGGCGGATAGCCGTGAAGCTGGCAACGGACATCGGCCGTGCAGCAAAACGGATCGTCAGGCGTTCAATTATCATTTGATCGAATTGCTGCGCAACGAACACGCCAAATCCGGCCAGGCGCTGCCAGCTGGTGGTGGTGGCCTGAGCGATGCAGCCATACTGGATTGGAAGTTTGCCCAAATGGATGGGAATGCCAATCAATTGCTGGACAGGCAAGAAGTGCGTGAGCTCAAGAAGCTTGTCAAGCGGGTGAGTAGCTATTGCTGTAGCTGTCGACGTCACTCAGTCACCACAATACAACTCGTAACACTCTATTTTGTATGCACACACACACACACACGCACACAAACACACACACTGATATAGACGGTTAAGCCCAGACGTTGTGGACGTGCCTTTGGCAGATACTGTGATGTCAACAGAGACGATAGCCTGTCCCGTCTGGAATGGAGCACTTGCCTGACCAAAGATGCCAGTCAACGTAAGTAGCTCTTTAAATATAGTATAGATAACTGCATGTGTGTAGAACCTAGACTGTTTGAGGATCACATTGAGAGGCATGTGCATGATAATTATTTTTGAGACTATTTAGCATGAGTTCGATTTATATTTGGGAATTTTCAGGTGCATGCATAAATGGGTCAGCAACTAGATTTTGTGAGAATCACAGAGAGAGGCGCGATCTTATAAATGACAGACTATATTAGGGACTACATATGTCATACACTCAGAGTAGCTTGGGTCTTATCCATTTACCATCTATCTATCTTGCATAGCCTTGTAAATGGGGAAGTCTCTTTACCTTTGGAGAATCACAGAGAAAGGCAATATTATTAAGACTAGAGTTCCGGGACTACACTACGCTATCATATGAGCCTAGAATTAATTCATTTCCATCTATATATTCATCCACTCTTGGATAATTCAGTATAGATAAGATGTGGATAACTATCTTGACAGTGTGAGAAGCACAGAGAAGGGCAGTGCATGCTATATTTTATGTCGTCTTTTGCATGAATACAACAATTTGTTATATTACCGTAACTTAACCCTATATGTTCATGTTGTGTGTGTTTTCTGTTCCGTTTTTTTGTCTCCATCTACCAAAATTCCTGCCGCCCCCTCCATCTACAGGTAAAATGTTGGAAAGCAGTCCAACGATCAGCTCCATTATATCGTCCACAATACCACGTCGCACGCACTATAACATCCACCATACAAATATCAATCAAGATCATACCAATACAAATATAATCGGAGGCAATTCGCGTATCCATGAGCTGGGCAATGGAAGCGAGGAGCACGACGATGATGACTATACGGGCGAGGTTGAGGACTCGAGCAGAACACAATATTCACACCGCATATCGCCAGTCAATTGTACGTACCTGTTGGGCTACGACACTAACGAATTTGTTTTATTGAATAATACATCCAAGTAACATCCAATAGCACTTGGCATGCTTTCAAAGGGCAGTATCGAGTCTATTCTAATGGGCCTTTCGTTCACAGTTCTGATGGACAAAACAGCTGAGACAACGAACAACGACAGCGAAGTCGATGCCAACTGCTGGACAGATCGAGCAGTGGCACGCGAAGAGCAGCGCGTAAGTCCAATTGGATGCAACTCTCTCATGCCCCATTGCCCAATATCCATCTATGCAACGATGCTCATCTCAAAATCATTTCAGCATGACGGCAACAGATCGTTCTATGTGCCCGAGTGCATGCCCGATGGCCGCTATAAGCGCGTCCAGTGCTATAGCTCCATATGTTGGTGTGTCAACGAGGAGACGGGCAAGAACATTGCCGGCACCTTCGGCCAGACGAGGCCCCAGTGCGACGAGGTCAGCGCCGTGCGACCCATGAAAGGCTGCACAGAGCCACGAAAAACTCAATTCCTTAAAGAGCTCAAGGCGTTCCTCAACACCCAAATACTACCCAGCAGTAATTCGGGGTAAGTTGATAGGCCTTGCCAATGACCACCCTTTCCATAACTAAGTTCTATGCGTTAATCTAGCAACTCGACTTTGTGGAAGTCGGAGGATGAACGCATTGCCACGCTGAGCTTTGTTTTTCTGGACAAAAACAAGAACAAATCGTGGGAGCGAAAGGAATGGAAGGTCTTTCGTGATCTGGTCACCAGATCCAGGTGAGAGTCTTGGCTAATCTCTGGAAATTGTTTCAATTTCAATATCAACTACCTTTTCAGCAATTTGAGCAAATGTGGCAAAAAATTACCACGCTACTGTGATGCCAATGACGATAAGATAATCTCATTGTCCGAGTGGTTGAACTGTCTGCAATCGCAGCGAGCGGAGAGCACCACCACTGCAAAGCCGGCACAGTCAAGTGAGTGTGGAGTAGTTGATTTTTAATAATTTCTTACTAATTCCCTCTCTCTCTCTGTCTCTATTAGACGAGACGGCCACGTCACGGCTCCTGGGATCAAATCCGTTGGAGCAATATCTTAAAGATTAGTTTATAATGATGAACGTTGCTTGTTTTTGTGCTGCTACTCATTAGATGTCGTGCCATGCTGCGAGGAATTGCTTGAATAGATTCGCTCACTCATACACACACCACACACACATACACCCACTCACCCACACACACACACACACACACTCACATTCCTAGCATATAGATTCTACGATTCACATATGTATGTAATTAGTGTTGTAAATATTAATGAATATAAATGTTTAGGTTAATTGTAACAAAAAAAGATCAAGCTTAAAATTTTTGAATATTTTTTCATTGGCGCGCATACAAATGCAGCCAACTTCACGGCTCTCTCTCTCTCTCTCTTCCCATGCGCAAGCTGGCGTCACTTAAAGTTGGCTGCATGCGCATCATACTGCTCGGCTGTTGCCCGCCAATAAGTTTATCGATAAGCTATTTAGTTTAGTTAAAACTGTAAAATCGCGTGTTTCACTTTATTTGGTTAGCAAAATAATACTAAAATATATAGACGTGTATATCGGTAAAACTGGCTACGTTTCGTGAAGTATGTACATACTTAAAAGCTTACTAAATGCATTAATTGTTCACAGAACAGAGCAAGTGTTGTTAACAAACTTAGGTAGTTTTTGGTTTACTTAATAACAAACTTGACAAATTGCTGTATGGCAGCTCGAATGCCATTGAAAAAACAATGGACGCCAGGTAGACGATCAATGTAAAGCCACAGCAGACAATGCACTGAAATAAACGAAAGTTGAAAATAATAAAATAATATATTCAGTACAAGCTACATACCAGCATGATGGGATCTGCATGCGTGCTAGAGCTAGTGAGGCCATAAATTAAGGAGATTATCAAAGGGTTGAGCAAGTAAAAGGCGTAGGAGAGACGATTCAAATGCTGAAAGCAACGCGCCTCCAGCAGGCGAGACCACCAAACGCCACGGCCCGTTGCACTGCCCACAATCATCCAGCAAACGCTCAAAGAGAACAGGATTCGACCCAAGGCGAACAGAGCTGTGGTTAACAGGTAGCCCAAGTCCCGTTTGATTGTCGAATAGATGCAGATCATGAAGACGAGCAGGCAGAAATGCCAAAGCCGACGCTGCTGCCTCTCGCTCAAATTGTAGCTCACGCGACGCTCAGCCAGGCAGCAGGCCACTATGGAGCCCACTAAATAGGGCAGCACTCGGACAAAGGGACTCGTATAGATCTGTGTGCTCGTGCCATAGATGATGTCTATGGAGAACTCAAAATTGCTCTTGATGCCAATGCCAAAGGACCAGACAATGTTGGCCAAGAAGGCAGCGATGGTCAGGAACTCCGCCGACTTTGGATGCCTGAAAGCAACACAGATTGTAATAGAAGGCATCAAATTGAGATCGCAATCAACTCACTTGACATATAGAAACAATATGGCATTCGCAAGCAAAAAGAATTGCATATCGCATGCTATGCTCCAGCTCCAATTCAAGCATATATCCTTGAAGTCAAACAGATTCTGTATGAAGAGCAAATTGCGCCACCAATGCTGACTGCACGTCTCGTCGAAACGTTCGTTGATGTGATAGACTGAAGTGTCCCCAATGTAGGCAAACGCCAAATCCACGCTGCCAATCACAATCAGATAAAGGGGCACAAGTCTCAGGTACCGATGAAAAAGTAACTTGCCAAAGAGCTTCACATTCGCCATCGAACCATTCTCACGTATTGCCTGCAGTTGCTTCGAGTTGCGCAAGAAATTGTAAGTCTGCAAAAAGCCACTGCGACGAGGCATGAACAAGTTAAGAAAATAACGGAAATTAAGAATAGTTTAAGATTTGTCAAGGAAGAATCAGACGAGGTCTCTTACGTACTGAATTCGAATCTAAAACTGGAGCAAGTAAATGGAGCTTAAGGTATCTGAATCTACTACTTCTGCGCTTCAAAATGCCTTTCAAATATTTTTAAAATCTTTTATAGTTCTCGAGGTATCATCGTCTGCAGAAAGCGATTTGATATGATAAACATTTTACATTTTGTTGGTAACCTGCCTTGCCTAAGCACTCCTAGCCCCGCTTCTACTCACCTGATGGTAAAGAAGACATCCACTAGGAGTGGCGCCGATGATATATACTGAAAGAAGATCTGTTCGCCATATGCCATGAGCGTCGCTTTGTTGTGCACCGTGAAGTACATGAACCACATCACATGGAAGACCAATATGCATACAGCGCACACCGAGCGCAGTCCGTTGAGCAGTGGAATTTCCGTGGAGTTGTTCTCACGCGTGGCCACAATGCGCCGCCAGTTGGTGGCCACGTCGTAGCAGCTGACGAAGCTCTGCAGCGGACGCCACTTGAGCAGGAAATGCAAAGCTCGCCAGATTTCTGACTCGACTGGAGCGAGGCCAGCGCCATCCACATGGCCATCCGCTGGCAGCTGTTTGGCCACACTCAGCTGCTGGGCGCAAAGCATGAAGGCGCACGTGGCCAACACGAAGCCCACAACGAGCTTGAAGCTCAGCCGCTCATAGAAGACATCTCTCAGCTTCAGATCCTTCACGTAGAGCACCTCGGGCTGCATTTCAAAGATGTCGTTGTCCCTGAAGCTAAGCGCCACATAATCGCTGGTCAACTGTTGTATCTCGCTCGACTGGCACGAGCTGGGCAAACAGAGGCCAATGTGGATGATTTGCTCGGACATCAGCTTCAGCTCCACCTGCCAAGGTGAGCTGTGTCGCAAGTAGATAACGCGATAGTCCATATCGAAGGGCGACTGTTGTGTGACTACTCCGTTGTGCATAATACGCTTGTAGTGCTTGGACAGCGTTATGCCCAGAGGGCGCTGCATGCTGCTGCAGGCCTCGCGACTGCCCAGCCAATAGTTTTGGCCAAAGACAAAGCCCGAAGATTTGCCACCCGAAGCATCAAGCGCTGCACAGAAGACACAAACAAAAGTAAGAGGTAAGCTCTTAAACCGTTATGCGAGTTTGATCGATTATCAATAAGTAATCACCTTTCAGAGCCCAAGGCTGCTTGTTGAGGATGCTGCGCTGCACGTGCTTCAATTGTGCATGGCAAATGGCATTCACATTGCTCGCATTGGCCACTTCGATCAATCCATAGATAATAGAGCTTTGCGCGAGCAGCGCTTCATGTCTATCTGCCTTAACTCGATCATCGTCAACCTCGACATCATCGGCACTCGCTGTCACAGTCACTTCCAAGTCCTTATTCGACCAAATAGTGTTGCTGCCGTTGAGAAGCGCACGGCTGAGCGACTGCAGCTGCAGCGTCGTCTCGTTTTGTTTGCCAAGACAATTGCCACACAAAAACAGGAGGCTCAGCCAGAGGGCCATTAATGCTATACCATATCCGTGTCGCGGCATATCTAACTGTAAAGCAAAAGGCAAAATGAATTAGTTGCATTGTCAATGCTATATGAATATGGTCGAGTGTTCACTTGACAAGTATGCAAATACAATTAGTGTGGAGCTGTGGAACTGTGGAGCAACACATAGACAGCGTTCAGTGCGGGCCTCCCAGCGGAACTCGATTTGAGTAGCACAGCTTTCCTGACTTATCCAAGAGTTATTCAAATCTAACAAATAGGCAGTTCATTAGCTGTTAATGACAATGAGCCATATATCACAGCGATCACAGCGGCGATACCTCGACGCTATACACCAAAATCAAGTTCAAATATCAATTACCCCCACCCTCGACACGCTCAGAGCGCTGCTTTTTGGACATATCGTAAGTGCGGTTCAATGTCAGCCAGCTCCATGACGTATGCATATGCCTAACAAACACATAAAATATAAACAAGTGCAAAAAAACAATTAAAATCACAAGTCACCTGAAGGTTTATTGGGGTGCTTGTCAATTACGAACTTGCCAATAATGTTGCCTCCAATGCCCTCTTTTCAATTCGTTCCAAAACAAACCTCACTGATTTACGAAGGTTTTTATTTTATTTATTTACAAAAAAAGAAACTAAATTATGCTTAGTTGTTGGCTAAGACAACTTTTTTTTGCATTTTAAAAATGAAACTGATACTCTGTCCAGCTGACATTTTGCTGTTTGCTATGATATATTTCCTTGCCTCAGTTTAAACTTGGCCTAGCTAGCGTGTAGCTGGCTGTTACAGTTTTCCTAGTAATGTTCTTAGTTTAGTGCACCTTGACGGACATTAAGCTGACTGCTATAATTGTATTGCCTACCGTTGGCGGTTGATTGATGATCTAAACCGATTATTCTTGAGTTATTTTTATAAAAATAATTCTAAATTATCAATCGAAAGTTTATCCAGTCCATAATGGCTTATGATCTAAGACTTCTTTAACCTATCTATTTTTTTTTTTTTTCAAAGTTTATCTTATAAATTCCATATTTACCATCCCATTATCTATTGAATTATGATCTAAAACTAATTTACCTGCTTATTATTAGCCTCATGATCGAACTAAAAGCTTAGTTAGTTTATTCTATATTTGACTTCGCAGTGAATTATGTAAATACGCGTAATTTCTGGAATAATTATAAATATTTGCACAGTTGTTCAACAAAATCAAATGCGGCAGCTGCTGAGACATTTGCTGAAACAAAGCCCTGCGGCCTAAGCAAACATGTGCGACATGTGCAAAAAACCACAAGAGCAAATTTAATTCATAAAAAAAACATGCATGTGTGTTGAGTTGTCTGACATAGTTTTTTTTCTGCTTTTTTTTTCTGTAAACCCATTTCGATAGCTGGCTAGTTAATTGCTCTTCGATGAAACCATTTCAAGGGCAAACCCGCCTTTTGGCTTTTGCATCTCTTTTTGTTATAATTTTTTCTTGTTTTCTTCTTTCGGCAACTTCTCTTTTTGGCCATATATGCAAATGAGCCGGCACCTTCACCTTTAGTGGGATCCGTTTCAATAAAGCCCATTTTTGGCAACATGTAAGCCATAAAAAATGAAAAAAAAAACTGAAGATGTTGCAATCATGCATTTGGCAGCGAACTCATTTGATTTCGAGTTTGATGATTGCGTTTGGGCATTAATATAATGAAAATGTTTTGCAGCTCGTTTGTTGGTCGTGGGTTGGCGTCTTACTCTATAAATATTATTATTATTATTATGGATTGAAGTCAATGAGCTTTTTGGACCTAAGTCAACATATAGATAGTCAAAGATGCTTGCCCCAAGTGCAGTTGATATTTCGACACTTGGGTTGGCATAGCTATTGCGACAGCCCTTTTTATGTCGATCATTAAGATCTGTAATTTAACATACTTCGAGATAAACTCAACTTATTTCAAGTTCATACAAGAATTAATGCAATTTAAATTGGTTTTCACTTTTATTTTGAACACTTTTTTGTTTTATTGAAGGTTTTTAAACAGCTTTTTATTTGGGTCATTAAGACTTGTTCAGTATCTTAGTTAAACTTATTTAAATTTTACAAATTATTTTTGTTGATGTTTCACTTTAAAAAACATTTGATTTTTCTGTGTTTAATTTTATTTCAATATATTTTTAACCAATTAACAAATTGGTTTGATTTTTATTTTTTTGCTCTTTATTCCATTTATATTCACATTGATATTTGACTTATTTCAAGTCAATGCCAGCTTGTTTTATTAATTTATTACAAATTTTAATTTCATGTCAAATATTTCATTTAATTATGCATTTTATTGTGCCACGTAATTTTTTTTTTTTTAAATTAAATATATTGTTTTTGCAAAAATTAATGCGTTTTATTATAAATATTTTTGAATTTGTTGTCATTATTTATATTGCAAATTTTTCGCGTATATTCAGCCATATTTTATTATAGATAATCCATTCCGAAGTTGTCATAATTTATATTGCAAATTTTTAGCGTATATTCAGCCATATTTTATTATAGATAATCCATTCCGAAGTGTTATTTAACTTATTTAATTTCATTTTTAAATGTTTCTTATTGTATTTTTATTTTTTATTACATACAAAAAATTATTTTTTGAATTTTTGGAATACCATTAAAATTGGGTTTCATTAAATATTTTGCAATGGAATTATTTCTTTAGTTCTATGTTTTATTATATATAATATAATATATTCAGATATGTTATTTAAATTAATTTAAGATCTTTTTAAATTTGCTGAATTTAAATTGTTTTTCACTTGAACTTCGAAAATGCTTTTCAATATATTCATTGATGTTCCAATCATTCCAATTCATTCAGCATTTAATCCATATTATTTAATTTATTTTAAGACAGAGTTCACTTATATTATTTTTATCACCAATTTTTATTGTAGTTCACCGAAAAATAAAGTCATATTTTTATAGGGCTCACCTTATTAGGATTGGCAATTTGACTTACTTTCAGGCACAGTTAGCCGTAGCTAATTGAACGTGTTAGCAGCAAATTAAATCAATTTAAAATGCGCTTCACTTTCGATTTCACTCTATAAAATTTCTTATATTCGTATTATTTCGTTAGAGTTTTGCGCTAGTTTCGTCGGATTGAAGCATTCGTAATACCAAAAAACTAAAACAAATTATAACATCACAAGCAGCAGAGGGGAACAAAAAACAACATTAATCTAAATTCGCTTAATTTTCTGCTTGACTTTGCGCACGTCTGAGTTTTACCGCGAAACTGCTGCGCCCAGCGTCTTTTCTTTAACATTTATAAACTCGGCAAAGTCGAAGCGCAGCACGTGAACAGGTAGCAGCAGCCACAGCCACAGCAGCAGCAGCAGCCGTCACAGCATCAGCAGCAGCAGCAGCAGCTGTAAAAAGATTCAGCGACAACAACAACAGTAAAGCGTAACACCTCATCAACGCGAAACCATCAAAACAAAACGTTTTCAGCTCGCTTGGTGACTTTTTTTTCGTAACTCCCTTAAAATATTTGTTGTAATTGCTGTACGTATGTCTGTCCCTCCATAACTCTCTGTCTTTCTGTCCCGGCATTTATCGGTGCGCATTTCATATAGAGTACGGCGAACAAGATGACCGTGTATTTCTTGTTTTATCATTGACAGAGAATTCTCATCCTATGCGTTCATTGCACTGAGAACTTTATCGCAAATACGCTAAATGACAGTTTATAAGTATATCATTAAAATGGATAAAGTAATGCCTAAAAAACAGGCATGCAAATTTGGATAATAGTGAGAGAAATTCAGACTCTTATAAGAGAGATGTTCAGAACGAGTGCGACAGGTGGAGAGAGGCCAGATATGTCTTTAATAAATATCAATCAAACAAAGACAGAAAGAGAGTGGCAGAGTAAGAGATAGCAAACACTCTTAATTTCGCACACAGTGAAAGTACTATTTAAATAAAGGTGTGTTGCGCGCGCAATAATTCCAAAAATATGGCAACACTATTCAACCTGCTTCTAGAACTTATACGGTCACACTTGGAACAAGTGGCAGCACTGCAGCCAGGGTTGCGTTGGATATTGCAAACAATGTCAATCGCTATCGGCAGTCAGAGCAGGTCGAGAAACCATTATAAAATAGCAAAGATTAAAGTGAAATGACGCGAAAAATAAAATCGTCATAAAAATAATTTTAAAAATTAATAATAATAAAAATGTGTAACGACGCGCAAACGACACAGATTAAACGGTGCAATTGCTAAACGAAATATAGTCAAAAACGAGAACAAATACTGCGCAGCATAAAAATCCAGCTTCAGGAAAAGAGTCATAAAAATCGATTCTCCAACACAGTCAAGCAGTCAAGAGTGGGCCAAGAGGGATACTTTTCGCGCGGGCGTCGGTGGAGCGCCCAGTGCTTGTGTTTTTTTTTGTCTTCTCTTCTTTTTCGTCTGCTTACTTGCCAAAAGTCCAGCCAAGACAAGTGTATGTGTGTGTGCGCGCTTATTATTTGCTTGCAAAAGCCAAATCAAATGCAGGATAAACTAATCAACGTAATTAATTTAAGGCAAATATTTAAACGTCTGCCCGAATAATAACGCGTGCAAATACAGTTAAATTCCAGTACACACCAGCCACAACAATAATAATAATAGTGTCTACATATGTGAGCCTGTGTGCGTGTGTGTGTATTTGTGTAATAAATAGCGCAAGTCAAGAATGAAATGGAAACGCAGCTCCCCCCTCTACATGACGCACCTCTGCTACAATAACAACAACAAATACAGCTACATCTACAGTTACTTTTAGGCGTGTGCGTGGCGCTAATTGAAACGCTCACAATTCGAAGCTCTCGAGCGCCCATCCTCCCCCTGCGCTATTGTGACTCACCTGCCACCCAAAACAAAATATATTAGATTGCGTGCCACACACATAATTCTCAGCGGGCTCAATAAAAGGAAAGAAACTAAAAAAAAAAAATACAAAATATCACCGAACTACAATATAACAAAAATACCGTCCCAGTCATATCCCTTTATACATATATATTTATATATATATATATGTATATAGATTTTGTGGTTGCATGATTCACCCACTGAGCTAATTAAAAGTGAGAGTATACAAATATAAAGAAGGCCTACAAGATGTCAAGTGATAAGATCAAAGTTGCTGTGCGGGTGCGACCCTTCAATCGGCGCGGTAAGTAATATTTCAAATATATATATATATATATAACTGTAAAGCTATAGCCGAGGTACCCAACGCAAGTTTATCTATGCAGTAGCTGGCAGGGCTTCCTTTCAGCTTTGTCTCTTTTGTCTGCGCTGCAATCAATAATGCATAAGTCAGCTGAATATACACACATATATACTTTATATATATATATATATATTTATATACACATATATCTTTATAGCTCTCTAAAATTTGCCTGTGCTTGTACTTTATTTTTTTGGGGATAACGAAATTTGCATAGAGTCGCGAGCTGCTGTTCTTTGCCCTCGCTAAGGGTATGACTAGCAATTATATATATGTGTGTGTGCGTGTGTGTGTAGGTGTGAATAGTGTATTACAGGTAGCGAAACACGTATATAGTTTATGGTTCTGTATGTAGTATATTTGCCTGCTTTCAACTACTACTCCTCTACTCAAACTAATCTCTTCCGTTTTAAAGCTATTTTAATGCAACTTGGCGTAGGCGCGTACTCCTCTGATGTAGACAGCTGTCATTGGTTGCCTGTACAGTATATACTCTCTACAGACCACTGGAATAATATATATTATATGCTGGAAATGTATATTTCTATATACTATATGAGAACTATAAATATTATATTCTGGAAATATATAGTATATTTAGGATATTCTGTATATATTCTAACTTGTACATATTTTTCACTAAGTTAATCTCTTAAGTTTTAGCTGATATCTTGGACATACTTGGCATATATTTGTTTTTTGTTGTACAGAGTTTATATGGTTTAATTGACCTTAACTTCTACATGCAACTAAGCTAATCTCTTAATTCTTAGAAGATAGCTTGGTGTACGCTTGTTATTTTATGTCGAAGTCAGCTCTGCCACATGATGAAATTATATAACTTACACACGTATAAATTTGTTATTCCTTCCCGAAATATCAGATAAACTGAAATACCTAAAGCTCTACTAAGTAACTCTACTAAATATAAACGATTTTTCACCATTCTCGCTACTATATAGTATTAGTCACAAACAAAAAGTGTATTTGCCGGAAGTAAAGCTTTAGGAATCTTTTACCATATGCCAACTAGAGTATTTCTACTTCGTTAGCCCTTCTTCAGTACAGATGGGTTTTTGCATTCTTGTTTTCCATGCAAATGCTGTTTCCTTTGCAAAGGTCGCCTCGTTTTTCAATGCAACGCCAGCAACTTTTTTTTTGTTATTTGTTTTTTTTTTTGCAATGGTCAGCCTTGCAGAGCGTCTAACTGACTGACTGACTGACTGTCTGTCGTAACAAGCGCTTTACATTTCCAGCTAATTTTTCATGAGGTGAAACTGACGACGGCGACGATTGCGAGTGTTGCAAGTGCTGCAAGCAAAGCAAAGCAAAGCAAAGGCGAATGGCAAATACATATAAAAGCCAAACATCGCGTTTCCACTTGGCCAATGTCAACGCCGATCATTCATTTGGCTTATCCATGACTCACACACATGCACTCACAGTAGGCAGTGCAACGGAAGTGTGGACTCTATGGGGGGGAGGGAGGTCGACTCTATTCAATTTGCGCCCCTTGGCAAGTGGAAGTCATTTTGCCATTTGCCATTTGCCATTTACTTTTTCGCATGTGTTTCTTTATTTGTATTTTGTTTTTTTTTTGTCATGTTTTGTGTATCGGTTGTGCCTTTTGCTCTGCTTCCATCTGCTGCTATTTCCCCCATTAAACACTCTGCCCAATTTGAGGCTGGTTTTATGTCATGTTCCTCTATATGCTTGATTCACTGTCAAGTCGAGGCAAAGAGAGAGAGTGTGTGTGAATGTCCGATTGATAAGCGGAACAAGGTACATTCATACATATGTATAGACTCATGCGCGTCACTCTTATCAGGCTGTTGATAAGGACTGATATACACGCATATTTGTACTATTAATATTTACTATAATATACTATATAGCCATATTTATTACAAACGTAATCAACTAACTTTTTTCCATCAATTTTTTGTAATTATTTTGTTTTTGACATCTTACGCATCGTTCCGCTTTTAGGCCATATTGCCGCTGCTGACGACCTCTTCAAGTCACAAAGCGTAAAATAAAAACTTTATAGAAACAACACAGACACATACACACACAGGCGCAAGCAATACACAGCAAACACAAACACACACAGGGGAAACACAAACAGTTGCGCTTGAAATGAAGTCACAGCGCGAAAGCAACCAAAAAGCTTAACCTGTTTTTCACTGCCTGCTGACCAAATGTCTATCTAAATCACTGCCTGTGTGTGTGTGTGTGTGTGTGTGTGTGTGTGTGTTGGAGTGTGCGTTGGTGTATGTGTATATGTTAATTTCAACATTGTACGTCTGCCACAGTTTCAGGTTAAGTCGAAGAAATGTCCAAATCTGAGCTGAACTCAACAGCGAATCAAAAAGCTTCAGCTTCAGCTTCAGCTGACCAACTGACCAAAACTCAATTCGCAATTGGGGGCAGCCCATCAAATAATTTATGGCAAGCCTTTGTTAGGGCCAACATCGAAGCCACAATAACTCGTTGATGGGGCTCTGTTGATGTGTGTCCTTTGTGGTTTCTTCAACATTCTCGATTTCTCAACTCAACTCTGGCACTGCCTGGCCCTGTCCTGCCCTGCCCTGCCCTGCCCTGCCCTGCCCTGCCCTGCCCTTTGGCCAATGTCCTGCATGTCATGTTGGCTTTGCCTTTGCAACGGAAGTGACTGTGCTGTGTGTGTATACACAGGCAGATGTTGGCCATATGCATGTAAAGTACAGTGAAGCCTGGGCTGGGACTGCTACAAATTTCATTTGAGGTCATATGAACATATTTAAATGCTACAACTTGTTACATATTTGAGTAGATTTTCTTTCAGCGAGCTGCCAGCCTAGCTAGCTATGACCCAAGTAGAGTTTATATGCAGCTGTACTTCAATAATTCATAATGTGCCTTTAGCCATCGACCTGTTTTGTGGGGGGATTGGGTGACTTGACTTGACTTGAATATGTATGTGCTACTTATAGCAAAACAGCCTAACATAACAAATGACATGTCGACGAGGCTGTATAGGGAAATATGAATTTAGATATGCTGTAGCTAGTTAGCAACTATTTGGGTAGTTACTAATTGAATTCTCAATCTCTCTTAAGGTTTCACTGTACCTGCGTGGCATCCTGTTGGCCTGTGCTTTGTTTGCTTACGTGCAGAGGACAATGGCCAGCAGCAGCAGCAGTCAAGGGCTGTAATATTTTAGCAAATTCTACTTCTATTTTTATTGCCGTGTTTTATCCGTGTTTAGCTCGAAGTTGTAAATATTTCAGACCAGAATATTTATTGCGCTGCACGTTTTGGGCAACAGTCAGTTTTTTGTTGTTGCTGTTTCTGAAATTGCAATTATTTGAAAGGTTCGCGTTTTTATTTATGTACATAAAGATTGCGCTAAAGCATTGGACTTGGCATTACACACAGGCAAATATACGTATATATATATATATATATATATATATATATATATATAGTCGTTTATCGCTCGATTATACAATGTACAAGGCATAATATATACATGTGTATATAAATTTTCACTTACTGTTGTTATTTTTTCGCACATATGTACGAAATCAGCTGACATGTGGCTGCACATATCTATCATATATAAATACTATATACATTCAGCAAATATATATACATATACACAATTTTTGTGCTATTGCTATTCTGAACTTGTTATCAACCTTGTGCTGAAAATAAGTTGAATTCCACTTATCATATACACATTACATGAATTATAATATATAGAAATTATAATACATCCATCTCCTTCGTTATACAGAAATTGAATTGGGTACAAAATGCATTGTCGATATGGAGAAACAGCAAACGATTTTGCAAAATCCACCAACATTGGAGAAGATGGAGAGGTAAGCTGATTAATCTTGACATAGTTGTTAACACACCCCCTCACTGTTTACCTCTGATTCATTCATTCATTCATGCAGAAAACAACCAAAGACATTTGCATTCGATCATTGCTTTTACTCACTGAATCCCGAAGATGACAGCTTTGCGTCACAGGAGACGGTTTTCGATTGTGTGGGACGTGATATACTGGATAATGCATTTCAGGGCTATAATGCATGCATCTTCGCCTACGGCCAGACAGGTAAGTGTAAAAGCAATAAGACATCGTGCTACAAACGTGACTCACACTGTCTTTCTCTCTCTCTCTCTCTTTTGATAGGCTCTGGCAAATCGTACACAATGATGGGCTCACAGGAGAACAAGGGTATTATACCGCGCCTCTGCGACAAGCTCTTCTCGGCCATAGCGAACAAATCGACACCGGAACTCATGTACAAAGTAGAGGTATCCTATATGGAGATATACAATGAGAAAGTGCACGACCTGCTCGATCCGAAGCCCAACAAGCAGTCGCTGAAGGTGCGCGAACATAATGTTATGGGCCCCTATGTGGATGGGCTGTCGCAGCTGGCTGTCACATCGTATCAGGATATAGACAACCTCATGACCGAGGGCAACAAATCGCGTACTGTGGCTGCCACTAACATGAACGCCGAATCATCGCGTTCCCATGCCGTATTCTCAGTCGTGCTAACACAAATACTCACCGATCAGGCAACTGGCGTCAGTGGAGAGAAAGTCTCACGCATGTCTCTGGTCGATTTGGCTGGCTCCGAGCGAGCAGTCAAAACGGGCGCCGTTGGCGATCGCCTCAAGGAAGGCTCCAATATTAACAAGTGAGTTGTGCCTATAAAGATCCCTTTATCTATTCTTATTAACTCTATATATGCTGTCGTAGATCCTTGACCACACTGGGCCTGGTCATTTCCAAGCTGGCCGATCAAACGAATGGCAAGAAAGGCGGCAACGATAAGTTTGTGCCCTATCGAGATTCCGTGCTGACCTGGTTATTGAAAGACAACCTGGGCGGCAATTCCAAAACAGTTATGGTAGCCACCATTTCGCCCTCGGCAGACAACTACGAGGAGACGCTGTCCACACTACGGTATGCGGATCGAGCCAAACGCATTGTCAACCATGCTGTTGTCAATGAGGATCCCAATGCTCGAATTATTCGGGAGCTGCGTCATGAGGTGGAGACGTTGCGTAGCATGTTGAAGCATGCCACAGGCTCTCCAGTGGGCGATGTTCAAGACAAGTTGGCCGAAAGCGAGAATTTGATGAAGCAAATCTCCCAAACCTGGGAGGAGAAACTGGTCAAAACGGAGCGCATACAAAATGAGCGACAACAGGCGCTGGAACAAATGGGTATCAGTGTGCAGGCCAGTGGCATTAAGGTCGAGAAGAACAAGTACTACCTGGTCAATTTAAATGCAGATCCGTCCCTCAACGAACTATTGGTTTACTACCTGAAGGTAGGCTCTATTTGCTATATTTTTTTGAAGGTCCACTTAAGCCTTTAATCTATTCTAGGAACGCACGTTAATTGGCGGTCGCAGCATTAGTGGCCAGCAACCGGATATACAGCTCTCTGGTCTTGGCATACAGCCGGAGCATTGTGTGATCACCATCGAAGACAGTGGCTTGTTTATGGAGCCCGTGCAGGGCGCTCGCTGCTTTGTCAACGGATCAGCAGCAGTGGAGAAGACGCCACTGCAGAATGGTGATCGTATTCTATGGGGCAATCATCACTTTTTCCGCGTCAACTCGCCACGGATTGGCAATAATACCAGCATGTGCGCCTCGGAGCCACAGACACCAGCGCAGCTCATCGATTACAATTTTGCACGCGATGAGATAATGCAGAATGAGCTAAGCAATGATCCTATACAGACGGCAATTGCCCGCCTCGAGCGCCAGCATGAAGAGGACAAACAAGTGGCGCTGGAGAAGCAGCGACAGGAGTATGAACGTCAATTCCAGCAATTGCGTAATATACTCTCACCCAGCACACCTTACGCTCCCTATGCTCCCTACGATCCGCTGCGCATGGGCAAGGTAACGCCCAACACGCCCACCTCCCAAATGAGAGTAGAGAAATGGGCACAGGTAAGAGTTTGAGTGAAACTGTTTATATATATGTATGTACATAATGTCTCTGCTTTTAGGAACGTGACGAAATGTTCAGACGTTCGTTGGGTCAGCTAAAAACCGACATTATGCGCGCCAATTCGCTGGTTCAGGAGGCCAACTTTCTCGCTGAGGAAATGGAGAAGAAAACTAAATTCTCGGTTACTTTGCAAATACCGCCAGCAAATTTGAGTCCAAATCGACGGCGCGGCGCCTTTGTCAGCGAGCCCGCAATTCTGGTGAAGCGCACAAATTCGGGCAGTCAAATCTGGAGCATGGAGAAGCTGGAGAACAAACTAATTGACATGCGTGAGATGTACCAGGAGCACAAGGAGCGCATACTTAACGGACTGGTGCGTGCCAATTCATTTAGTGCATCACATTTTTCCATTTTTTATGTCTCTCGTACTAACCATTAAACTTTATGTGTACTCGTATAATTCGCACACGCATTCAATTAACCCTTGATACAGCCCCTTATCGAGACATTCTCAGATGATGAATTCGATGACAAGGTAATTAATAAGTCCCTACTCCATGAAACACACAAACTAATTATAACATAACCAACTTAAGCTAACTTAAAGTATGCCTTAAACTTATGCTGTGTTGCATTTGCAGGACGACGACAACGGGAAACCGCAGGATCCGTTCTACGAGTCGCAGGAGAATCACAATCTCATTGGTGTGGCCAACATCTATTTGGAGGTGCTTTTCCACGATGTCAAGCTGGACTATCACACGCCCATTATTAGTCAGCAGGGCGAGGTAGCAGGTCGCTTGCAGGTGGAAATCCAACGTGTTGCTGGCCAAATGCCACAGGATCGGATGTGTGAATCGGTATCGGAGACCTCATCGGCAGATTCGCGAGATGATTACGATGATCCCGTGGATCCGATGGCCAATCAAATCACTTGCCGGGTCACCATCAAATGCGCCTCAGGATTGCCGCTTTCGCTATCGAACTTCGTCTTTTGCCAGTACACATTCTGGGGCCACCAGGAGAAGGTAGTGCCCGTAATCAATGCCGAGTCGACAGCGCATGATCAGAACATGGTATTCAAGTTCGAGCACACTCAAGATTTTACTGTTAACATCAATGAGGAGTTTCTGGAGCATTGCATTGAGGGCGCACTCTCCATTGAGGTTTGGGGACATCGTAGCGCTGGCTTCTCCAAGTCGAAGGGCTGGGAGGTGGAACAGCAACAGGCCAAGGCACGTTCCCTCGTCGATCGCTGGGCTGAGTTGTCACGTAAAATCGAGCTGTGGGTGGAAATACACGAGCTAAACGACAATGGGGAATACTCACCTGTAGAGGTTACCAACCGCAACGAGGTGCTCACTGGAGGCATCTACCAGTTGCGCCAAGGTCAACAACGTCGCGTCAACGTTCGGGTAAAGCCAGTGCAGAACTCCGGCACATTGCCAATCATTTGCCAGTCGATAGTCAATGTGGCTATTGGCAGTGTGACTGTCCGTTCACGATTACAGCGACCGCTGGACTCCTACCAGGAGGAGGATCTGACTGTTCTGCGCGAAAAGTGGAGCGAGGCGCTGGGTCGCCGTCGCCAATACTTGGATCAGCAAATACAGATGCTCATCAAGAAGGAGGAAAAGAACGAACAGGAACGCGAACGTGAGCTTAGCCTCGTGCATCAGTGGGTCTCGCTGACCGAGGAGCGAAATGCCGTGCTGGTACCGGCACCTGGATCGGGCATACCAGGTGCTCCCGCCTCTTGGGAGCCACCGTCAGGCATGGAGCCACATGTGCCCGTGCTGTTTCTTAATCTGAACGGCGATGATCTCTCCGCACAGAATACAAACGACGAGCTGTCCATCGCGGGCATCAATTCCATTCTCTCCAAGGAGCATGGCCACAGATTCTATACCCTACAGATCTTGCAGCATCTGGATAAAGATGTGTGCTGCGTAGCTAGCTGGGACTCCTCCATGCACGACAGTCAAGCGCTCAACCGCGTGACCGAAGCCAACGAACGCATCTATTTAATATTGCGCACTACAGTGCGTCTATCGCACCCTGCACCCATGGATCTGGTGTTGCGCAAGCGTCTCAGCATAAACATCAAAAAGGGACAAACTCTAACCGATCGACTGAAGAAGTTCCGATTGGTGCGTGGCGAGAATGCGATTTGGCAAAGCGGCGTCACCTACGAAGTGGTGTCAAATATACCCAAGGCCTCCGAAGAGCTGGAGGATCGCGAATCGCTGGCCCAGCTAGCTGCAAGTGGCGATGATTGTTCCGCCTGCGATGGCGAGACTTACATAGGTGAGAAAATCACTTGCCGAACAGATCAATTTATATTAATGTATTTATTTCCGCAGAGAAATACACGCGTGGTGTCTCGGCTGTGGAGAGCATATTGATCTTGGATCGTCTGCGTCAAAGTGTGGCCGTTAAGGAGCTGGAGACGGCTCACGGACAGCCGCTCTCCATGCGTAAGACAGTCAGTGTGCCGAACTTTTCGCAGGTATGTGAGGGCGCATAAAGCGAAACAACAGCTCAAATTGCTAAGCTTCCTTGTGCCTTTTGTGCTTACACCTTGCCACCCCCAGCAGCCGCTAGCAAAATTTTAACTTGTACAATTTTCAATATATTTGACTAAAAATCGCAATTCTTTCTCTTTTCACAATTTCTATGCGCTTTCACCAAAAATATATAACTAATATATCTAACCCAACAAAAATTATGTTGTTCACACCGCACACTAAAAAACTAACCAAATTTGGCGCGCCTAACCAAACTGCAATTGTCTATTGATATTATCTAAATCTATGTGTCTGTGCGTGTACATATTTAACTGCCCTGTGCTGTGTATACAAAAACAAAACAATACAAATTGCTTTTCACTGCGCACACAGACGGTCAAAGAAACCACCACAACCGGGAGTGTAAGTAATCTGTGTGCAATGTACTCGAAACACTATGTAAACTAAGCTTTCTAGAGATAATTGCAATACTTTTCCTCAACTACTTTCGAAAATCTCTCTCAATGTGTGTGTTTGTGTTTGTTTCCGTTTTGTACTTTGTTGATCTATTTTAATTTATATTTCCTGCTCCCAAGTTTTGTTTGTGCGCGTTTTGCCAGTTCTGTTTGGTTTTTATTTTGATTTTCATTATGATATTTTTTTGTTTTATTTTATTTTATTTCTTGTTTTCAACATTCTTTTCATAAATAACATTTGTTATGAATATGCTAAATTAAATACGCTATTTGTGACGCTAAGAAACTCATGAATAAACTTATGCAGATCATGCGGTTCGATGCTTCGATGGAGTCGCTGCTCAATGTGGGTCGCTCCGAGTCCTTTGCGGATCTCAACAACACGGCGCTGGGTAATAAATTTACGCCAGGTATGTGTTATTTGATATATACTTATGCTGTTTACTTAACTAATGGGCCACGCCTTGTTGTTTGCAGCACACAGCGGCGCGGGCGGAGCCGGACCTCCAGGCGTTGGCAACGGTGGTATTATACGCAATCGCCACAGTTTCGGTGGCAAGGGCAGCAGCGACGATTCCCCAGGGAAAGCCTTCGGCATTGGTATGTATATAAAAATACCATTCTAGAAGAATTATAAACAACAATTTGATTTCGAAACTCACCTTTAATTTTGAGCAACTTTTTCCAAACGTTTACAACAAAAAATACCCATATAATCAAAACTAATTTTTGTATCACTACATACATATAATCTCTAACTATATATACTATATAGTATTTTTTTGCTTATGCGCAGCAACTGAAAAAAAAAAATACAAAACCAAAAACCAAATTCAATTTAAAGTGCGATCTAGTTGCTGTCATGCCTTAGAGCAAGGGATTTATCTTTGTTTACGTACATAACATATAAATCTACATATATATATATATTTTGAAAATTGTAATAATTAGACTTGATTTGATAAGAGGTATATGTATATTTAGCATACCTTATTATGTATTCGTATAACTTGTAGCTGACTTGTACTGACAGTTGACCATAACAAGATAAATCCTTTCAAACAAACTGCTTTTAATATACATACCCAAGCAAGAAAACAAAATGCAATTAATGCTTCCAAACTTGTTTCTAAAGTTCAACTTTTGGCTTTTGCTTCAATGCAACACAATAGCAAAACTCTAAACAAGTAACACAAAACCACTCGAACTGTTCCGCAACGAGTTCCAGATGCACATTACTTACTCTTCACCTGAGCTCCATGCAATTCATCCAGAGCTTATCATATAAATTGACATATATATTTTGATTGTCCTACACCATGCATACATACATACAGACATATCATTGAACTCTCTCACATTTAAATATCACAAACACAAGCTCAGAAAACTATCTATTTATTATGTATAACTCGTATGTATGTCTGATTCTTCTTTCATATGTCATATAATGTACTCTCTTCTGTGCTTTCTCAACAACTTGAAACAAATTTGAACAAATTTTGAAATAAACCAAAACAAATATATATCAAAACACACACAGGCGCTATACTGTCAGGTAAAGGCTGGCCCCAATGTAAAGTGCATAAATATAAGATTGATTGAAAATTCATTAATTGTTAGTTGGCGTTTCAGTTTGTCTGTTGTTCATACACACGCATATAACACACAGTCGCAATCGCACACTCAGTCATGTTAAACATAAATGTTGAAATCATTTAATGTACCAAACCATATGTAATGCCCATAATAACTGTCATCATTTTAGCGCCAGGGAGTTGTGTATTTAGTACTACAATTTAGCTAGTAATTTTGTAGTATTATTGTTAGTTCTGTAACGTTAGCTGTCATTCCCCCAAAACAAACTCAAATATCTCTCATTCAAACCAAACGACTCTTGACAGTCTCTTTATTCTCCATATAATGTTGCATTCATTGTTGCATATATGTTGCATTCATTGTACTTCCATTTGTTCATTCATTCTACACACACACACACACACTCTCTCTCTCTCTCTGTCTGTGTCTTCCAATTTTCCCCTATTTGGCGCACCATTCACAGCAGCGCACGCATAGCACGATTTTCGAGCAAATTTATAGCTGTTGACCTAGTTCCATATACTTGTATTATTCTTAGCTACTCTTATTATATAGTTAATGTTTGTGTTGAATTAGTGTGGGCGAACTAGTTGCCTAGCGAGTTAAGTTTTTTTTTTTTATTTTGTTATTGATATTGTATCGCTCATCGAATCTTGTTTGAAGCATTGTAACTAAACATATCAAAAATACATAATCATTGTCTTCCTTGATACCCTTGGAATGCAGCGCGTCCAACATTTTTGAATCTCAATTTGAACTTGAACACATTGAGAATTGCGCCAACGAAACGTATGTGGTTTGTCTAGCTCTAAGCTGTAGCTAAATTGTAGTCAAGTTAACTGGTCTTAACTAATCCTTTGCTCTTCCATTCATACAGCTTCGCCGGCCACCAGCAAGTTGCTAGGCATGCGCATGACCACGCTTCACGAGGAACCGCTGGGCGGTCATCGTTCACTGGATGAGGAGCCCGAGGATAGCTATAGCGACTCGGAATATGCCGCCGAATATGAGCAGGAGCGACAGCAGAATAAAAGCTTCGCCTCACGCTCGCGGCTGACCGCCTCCAAGACCATGGACTCGTTCATGGATGTCAGCAGTCATTCCAATCAAAGCTACTTAAGCTACGCATCCAGCGCCAATGCCAATATGAAACATTTAACTGGTCTGACCACGCTCAGCATGAGCTCGTCTACCAGCAGCGGCTACGGGTCACAGGCGGTGTCCTGCAACAATCTAAGCAATGAGGATATTACCTCCATGCGCTCCATGAGCATTGATGAGACGCCAGGTGAGTGCTTGTAGCATTTATATATTAAGTATATGACTTTGTTAGCTGAAGAGTCTGTTCAGATCTTGGCTAGACTTGATTATCTCATTGGTGATCGAATACTGAAACCTAAATCTAATTTGTTTTCGAAAATTTCGCTTGAGAAACTGAAAAATTAGTTGAAAACTTGTATACAAAACTTGTACGTTAACAATTCGTGTTTTGTTTCGAAATGATCGTGAATCAAATTAAAGCTGACTTAAAAAAAACATATTCGAATACAAATTTATTTCAAAAGTGCTTCAAGTATTTTGGATAACCCAACTATAAAGCCCAAAAGCTAAGGCAAACTCTGTCAATAGGAACTTTCATCACCGGATTACACACACTCATACTCATACACTTAACATATACATCACACACAAGACACAGCTGTTAAAGCACCCTCATATACACCAGGAAAAGGATATCATCTATATACACCTCTACTATATATACTATTGTGCTTATAGATTTTGAACGCATCAATTCCACGTCGCCGCCGAATCGTCAGCCTCGCGTCAATCCCTTCCTCAAGGACATGCCAAAAGCCAAAACGCACGAAGCTGATACCAGAAAGCTGCAACAGACTATGACACATCCATTGGAGTTGCCCAAGGATAATGCACAAAGTGATGAGGAATGCGAACCGCTGCAAGCCAATAACAATAACGTGGACAACGTTAAGGTCAGCCTAGAGCAACACCAACAGCAGCAGGAGGAGCAACAGACGGTGGAGCAACAGCCAGAGCTGCCTGTAGTCGAGCAGGCCACAGACAATCAGAATGGTAATAAAATGCAGGAGCATGTTGAGACTGTAGAGCCAGTGGAGCAGCAGCTAGAGGGCGATGGCATAGTAAAGGAGCAGCTGCCAGCGGGCAAAGTCATGCGGCGCAAGAAGTCAACAACGCAACCACCGAGCAATGGCGACAGCAGCAACAACAACAATGGCAACGGGAACAGCAATAACACAAGCCAAGTGACACGCAACAACAATCTACACCGCGCGTCGGTGGCCAAAATGGAGGGATTGGGCGCCTATTTGGATGTGAATGCCAGCATCATGTCGAGCAGCACAGAAGTGGAAGGTGTGTATCAGAGAATCGAAATCAAAATATGGATTCGTTATATTTTTCCGCTTTGTTAACAGATGAGGGCAAGGATCTGGATGTGACGCTGCCTGAGTGGATTGTAGTGGGTGAATCGGTGCTTATACGTCCGTATAATACCAGCGGTGTGATTAGCTTTGTTGGCACCACACACTTCCAGCCCGGCGCCTGGATCGGCGTTGAGCTGGACACGCCCACGGGCAAGAATGATGGCACCGTACAGGGCATACAGTACTTCCATTGCAAACCGAAGCATGGCATCTTTGTGCGAGCCGATAAATTGCTTCTGGACAAACGCGGCCGGGCAATGCGCGCCTACAAGGCAGCGGAGAAGAGCAATAGCATTAGCAAAGGTGGGCAGCGAAGCGCTAAATCAGTTCAGACCAATTGACTTACCCAATTATTTTGCAGAGATGAGCAGCTCGATGAGTAGCTCAATGACGCGATCGAAGAGCCGTGGCGAATCGCTAAATGTGTCAGCGCGCAAATGATTGTATCCGAAATGTTCGCATCAGACGCAGCGTTGGACTAATTGCAGGCAATCGACGCTGGTTAGCAAAGGAGTTAATGCAACAGCAATGGCAGCTACATCGACTGCAACGCCAACTCCTACAACCTGCCACAGATTGCGTGCAACCAGCAGCGCTGCCGATGCGAACAGTCATGGCAAGAAGTGTTATGCGAATCGACGTTCGACGGCCTTCTAAGGTCGCCAGCGATTTCAGGTCGTCCAGCAACGAAACAATGCGGAGCATTAACCAATCCATACACAACCATACCTTACGCTAGCTTAACTTAACTATCAATCGCACCGCATGCCGCAATTACTCACACAAACACACATAGCACACCTAATCGGACGCTTTGATATGTAGAGCTGTACGGCGGTGTCGACGGTTACTATAACTAGCAATTAAAAAAACAAGAATTAGATAAGTGGCCGAAGCCCCCTGCCAGCTGCTGCACCCGCTCTTAATGGATTAACTAAGCAAAGCGAAGCGTTTGCGTAGTTGCATTAACCAAGTGCAATACCACAAACACTTTGGATCTATAGACACTTAGTTTAAAATCGTAGTTTATAATTGTGTTCGTTTAAATGTGTCTGCGTGAATGTTTCCTAATGACGATTAATTTTCAATTCAATTGGTTGAGTTTTTCATAGTTAATTGATCTTTGTTGCTTTTTGATAAAGCGCGAATTTGATTCTGCAACTATATATATATTGTCTTACTATATATATATATGTACGTATATTTTTGTACCGGTTGATTATTGATTGCCTATAGTTTAGTTAAATTGTTTTTTGTATGTACGAAACTTTACTTTATATATTTGTATATCTCGATCTATTATATATCAATGTGACTTGGTTTACTACTACGAGCTTATTTTTTTATTGTTATGGACTGTATTGAAAATATATATGAAATCAGTTGTATATAAATATTTATGCTGTAAGTTTTACCAGACATGCAATACTTTTTCTCTATCTATATATATATATATATATATCTATGTATATCTCCCATTTGATTGAGCTCACATTTTAATTAGCGCATTTATCTATATATACATATATATATATATATATATATATATATATATATATATATACCGACAGGAAACCAATACAATATTAGTATATAATAACCGATTCCATATATGCTGCAAGAGAAGCGCGTCAAGATTAAAGAAATTAACTCTTAATGACTTAATCTTGTATCTTGTTTGAGAACAAGAAGCTTGGCATATATGTTAATTGTATTATTTGATGTGATGTATTTATAATTTTTCCATTTATATGTATATTTAAATAAACTTCATTTTGCTATACACATTTCGTTTTTGTTTATTTCTACTCTGTATCTTAATTTGCTAATCGATGTGCAATATTTAAGTATTATTAGTTTTATATATATATCTACATATATCGATCAATGTTGAAGGTTGTGCGACTATGTTTGTGAACCATTAACCAAACACTGATACAGAATGAAAGGCTTGCGTTAGTCCAAAAGATTGTGAACAACGTGAAAAAAAAAACAAAATGAAAATGAAAATGAAGCAATAATTGCGTTAAATATTCAATTTTATGTTTAAGATAAATCTATATATTAAAAAATAATGAAATATGTATATGGAAAGATAAACAACAACAGCAAACCGGCTGACGAAACGTTTGTACGTAAACGTATCCATCCATCCAACAACCAAGACATCCAAGACACTCCAAACTGAGTCTGAGATAAATTGCAATTTACAAACAATAAAAAAAAACAAAAAAAAAAAAAAAATACAAAATATATAAAACTACAACCGACAAGCGATTTACACTTAGAAACCAAAATTCAAAACCGAAATGCAAAAATATTGAGTTAAAGAAGTTGAAAATCGTAAAATTAACCCAGTGTACTGGATCGACTAACAGCCAGGCAGACCCCCAGTATATAATTATATATACTAATATGCATACATGAATATATATTAAATATTAGGTATACATATGTATATTTTCGAACTGTGTTTTCTACTTGCATCAACTACCAAAAAAAAAAAAATATTTACTTGAAAATACGTCCAAAATTGAAAAATTCAAAAGCAAGCTATAAAAAACTACAATATATATATACAAATTACATAATAATTATAAATATATATATATATATATATGATACACATAAAAATAAACTAAAATATCGAAATATAACTTCGGGTTAAGCCGAAGCTGGAAAAAATATTGAAAACTAACAATTTCTGAATTTCGAAAATGTTCAAAGAGCATTCAAAATAATTTCCAAAAACAAAAAAAGTATTTGATGTGTGTGCAATCGATAAGTAGAAGCCGAACTTTGAGTTGATTTTTAGAGACTTGGTTACAGAATAGAACTCTCTCATTTTAGCACAACAGTTAATAAAAATATTACTGAAATTTAATGCATTTAATAAGCGTAATTCAAAACATTCAAATAGAGCTTGAACACATGAGAGTATATTCCAAAGAAATTAATAAATTAACTCCAAATATTGTAACTAAATTTAGAGGCACGCCAAAAGCGCTTTCAATGTCTTGTAAAATAGTTGAGAAAAGGTTTAGAAAATGCTTGCTAGCCACTTCTAGAACGTAAATTCACACACATATACATATATAAATATTTAGTTCTAGTTTATAGATGAGATTGGAAAAATTATAAAGAAAAAAAAAAAAAAGAATATGGTACCTTAAAGCAAAGAATAGTTTTTGTTTATATGGCACATCTTAGGAGCTATTGCCCTGGACTAAATATCAGATCAGTTAAATGTAGATACAATATTATTTGCTAATCAAACACAGATACACAGTCAAAAGATATATATACTATATATGATAAGCGCGATATGAATAGATGTTTATGGCATTGGCTTCAATTAGCAGAAGAGCAGCATAGCAATTTTATGTGGATAGTTTTGAAAAAAAAAAATATATTTAAAAGTATTCGTAAAAGTAAAAACAAAAAAAAAAAACAAAAAAAAACTCACAGATATTCGTAATTTTGAGCACTTTAGAGCTTTTAGCACGGTCAACGAAATAAATGTTATTAAGATACAAAATACAAAATACAAAATCAATTACAAATTGTAGGCCACCACATCATCAGCTACTTAACTACTAAAGCAAATAAAGTTGAATAAACAAATGGAATTAGTAAAACAAATGCTTTTATTGTGCAATCAACAACTAAAACAACAACAGCAGAAACAGCAACTCAAACAACACAAACAACACAAATATCAACACTCTTGAGCTCTCTTTAAATATATATGCAGTTGTTAATTTTATTGTAAAGTTTCACTTCGTAGTATTAAATAACAAAAAAAGCAAAAATCGAATTCCATAACAAAACAGACAAGAAGCAGACACAACAATTTCTGTAATTTATACTTCAATTGTTTTACTTCGATTTTTAGTCAACTTTAACGTCAGCAACAAAAAATTGCAATAAATGCAAGAATAACAACAAACTTGAGTATTCAACAACAAAAACAACAATTTATGTACTTAACAATCTATAAATATACAAAAATAAAAAAATGTGAAATGTGTCTTTATTTATGAACATCGGCTGCATCTGCGCACCTGTGTTAATAACGTGTACTATTTATCTGCACCTGCCTTGACTGGGGCAACATCTGAGCAACGCTGTTGCTGCCTGACCTTGAACTAGACCTCTTTTTAAATCTTTGTGGCCAAAACACTTGACCGACGCCCAACAATTTGGGTTAAAACGAGTGAAAAGTGTGAAACGGGCGTGATTGACTGCAAGATGCTCGTTCGCTAGCTCCTACCGAGCAGCTGTAGAGTGAATCAATTGCAAAATTTATTTATCTTCAAAATTTGACAACAATTTGATATTTTTCTTTGATTTGTAGTATATATGCATATATAACCCAAAGTGAGGGGGTGCTTAGACATAAAGCCCTAAAAACTGACATATAGTCAACGTCGTTGATACGTGGTGACTGTGTAGTACTTGTAGACAATATGCACATTTATATATTATTTTTTCTCTATCTGCCTTAGAATCATATTAAGCAAAATATAGCTAGCATGATTTATATACATTTCAAAAATTTGCTGCAAGCAAATATGCCCCTTTGCACCTCAGGAACGACCATAAATAAAGTTTCATTTATTCCGTTTTAAATCTTCCATTTGTGGAAGCAGTTTTCTTTAAATTATTTTTTATTTTTTCAAAAATATAAATGGCAAAAATAGTATTTTTTTATGTTAGTTGATAAATGCATTACAACACTTGGGGTTTTACTGTATTTTGTTTTGCATTGCATCATTTCTATATGTTTGATACGATATAGTTTGATTATTCGAGTCGGAATGCGAGTGTTATAAATATCATTTGTTTTTTTTTGATGGATTTATCATTTGATGATCACATAGCAATTATAATTATTCAAGCTTTACATAGGAATAATATGCACATAAACAGATATATATATATATTTTAATACAATGTATATCTTTACAACTTTTTCTAGTTTTTCATTTAGTTTTCTTTTTTTTTTTACACAACAATCGCACAACACATAATGAATTCTTTTAATATACTTTGACTTGATTTTGATTTGTGTTGTTCTGTCTTCCTTTGATATTCACTAACTACAACTTACGCTCTCTATATAGTGTATATATTATATAGAAAATATTTGTATATGATTCTATCGCTTCGTTTCCTTTTTGTTTTTAGTTTGTATTTACACATGTTGTTGCGTTTCTAGTTGAGTCTGTAGTTAAAAAGCGTGGCGGGGCGCTACGCTTAGTCAGTTTCTCTCTGTTGCAATTGGCTTGGTCCGCTGGTTATGAGGAGCTTGTGCCGGTTGTTTCTCAGTCCCGTGCAATGATCCAACGCTGTGTGTCACTGGACAGATCACAGTCCTCGACCTGTGCATCGTCCATGCTCTTCAGCCCGCTATGGTCGAGGCACAGCCCTGTGTTGATATGGATCAGCCTCTGATTCTCGTACCTCCATTGCTCGTTGTAATCGTCGTTCTCCAGGCAGGGCACCATCACAACGCGATGCGGTGGGGAGCTGCTGTGCTGCACTGTCGCGCAGCTCAGCTCATTGCGCAGCACCTGATTGTTGGTGTAGGAGAAGAGCTGCGACTTTTGCAGCGCCTTGCCGCAGGGATACAGGCCCAGATTGTAAGGCTTCTCATTGTTGTTGAGCAAATCGTCCAAGCATAGATTTGAATTGAAAGCCTTTACTTTGCCCCAGGCCTTGACATTCTTGTTGGGCACAAATTTCTCCGGATACACGTTCTTCAGGTACCATTCGAAGCTCTTGCAGCGCAGTTTCTTGCGCAGCACAACGCGATGCGTAACATCGCCAATGTCTGGATGAAATTTCAGATCGGGTCGATTCAAAAAGAACACGTTTATGTAATCGTCCATCCAGACCAGGGCCATGCGGGCGGTGTTAATGCCGTGCGTATCACGATCGTTGGGGAACCTGTGGAAGAGAACTCTGTTGAAGTAGGATATCCATCAGGAAGTTAGCTATATACGAACTTGTAGGGATGGAAGTCACGGAAGATGTGACCCACTCGGGAACAGGGTATTGTCTCGATGGTGCCGCCACACTGCCAGATTCTAAACGACATCTCCAGATTCTCGCCACCCCAGCCATCCATCTGTAAAGACAAAGTTATATATATATATCAATAACTGATTCACAACTTTATCCGATTCTCCACTCACCTGCTCGTCGTAGCTGCCCACCTCCCAGAAGTAGCGCCTGTCCATGGCAAATAGACCACCTGCCATGGTCGGACTGTAGGCGGGACAAATCTCCCTGGGTTGATTGCATTCCCTAGTCTGCCGCTCCTTCTCACGATCCGGCAGATTCACCCAGTCGAAATGGCCATTCCACTGAAAGCCACCCACTTGGAAGGACTTGTAGCCATTGGTGCTATACTGAAAGTCATTCGCATCGATCACATCGATAATGGGCACCAGGACACTGGTGCGCGAGTCCTTGATGCGCTGCAGCAGCGGCTCACACCAGCCCTCGTTCGCCTCGCAGTGGGCATCCAGAAATATGAGCACATCGCCGCTGGCAATACGTGCGCCGGCCAGTCGAGCGCGTATCAGACCCAATCTGTGTGCATAGAAGAAGAAGCAAACATTAAAGCAGAACCACAAACTTTCCTTCAACCAAAATGGAATTTGGGCAAATGAACAAGAAAAAGACGAAGAGAATTAAATTATTGGGTCAGAGAACAGAGGCGTGCGCGCGAGCGCTAAGCGAGAGATACGAAAGATACAAAATAAAAGTCAAAAACATAATCATGAGTTGACGAACAGGTTTTACGGTTTCATGATATGCCCTAGAACAGAGCAGGTGTGGGGTATGATAAGCATACCAAATTGTCGTCAAGGTGAGTCAGTACATATTGATCTCAGTTCGATAGGCTTGGTTCAACTTCTATGACTCTTAGAGAGTATCTATATTTTAAGCAAGGTATTTGTTAGTCGTACTTCTCCCTTCCACTGTTAGCTGTTTGCTGGTCGTGTTGGCAATAAAACTTCAGTTTGACTTTTGAAATTTTTGAACGTTTTTTAGTTCTTCAACTTTAAAGCCGTGAAGAAGAAGCGCCAAGTCCGTGAGTCTGTGCCGCAAAACGAGTTATTCAAATGAAGGCAAGCCAAGCGATATCCACTCGAACGTGTGTGCTTGTGTTAATTTTACAGCCAACAAGTTGAATGTGCATTCGATTAGCTCAATGAAGATTTACCTAGCCAAAAAGACAGGCAGACAGAGACAGAGACAGGGAGAGGAAGAGAAAGAGAGCAAAGTGTGCCAAGAGATTGATGATTACTGCTGCTGCTGCTTCTGTTGTGCCCTTTACCCCATTAGCAGCAATAGCTTCATTACCCTCTTTTGCCCATTGTCATCATCGGCCTTTCACTCACCGATTCTTGAGGCGCAGTATCGTCACCTTGCCTGGGGGAAAACGTGTGCGCACATAGTGATCCAGTTTGCCGCCCAGCTCAGTATTGTCGCTGCCATCGTCCACCAGGATGATCTCCTTCAGCGCCTTCTCGTTGCACGTGTTCAGCGTGCTGTGCACCGTCCGCACCAGCACTGAGTAGGGCTCATTGTAGAAGATAACGACGACGCTGGCAGTGGGCAAGGTGCTGGGATCATCGTATTTCTGCTTCAGGCACAGTGGATTACGATGATCGCCCACGGTGCGATTGTAGGAGAGCTGTTCACTCAGCTCCTCGTTGAGAGCGATCTTCTTGTAAATCCTTTCGCCTCGCGCCTTGGCGGCGCCGCTCAGGTGAACGGCAACACCTCTGTTGCCCAACGTCCTGTCCTGCTTCTGCAGATCTAACTGTATGCTCTGCTCATATGCTGATATTGTAACGGGTTTGATTTCATTCTCCTGCTCATCGGCTGGATATTTGTCATGCGCTCTCGCTCGCGCTCGCAGCTGAGCTGGCCCGTGTCTCGCTCTAACGGACAGTGGAAAATCCTCGCTAGCTGGCTGAACTTTCAGATAAAGTATGAAGCATAACGCGACTAGCACAAATATAATTATTTTGCCATAGAAGGAACGAAACCGAGGCAGCATGTTGCTTCTGTGTGTGTGCGTGTGTGTGTATTAGTGTGTAGGTGTTCCTGTTGTTGAGGTAGTAGCACAGTTCACTTTCAATTATAACGTTGCAGCGTGGACGTGGCCCATAGACTGCTGCGACTGCTGCTGCTGTTGGTACTTTGCTTCATTTGCTGCGCAGCTCGCTGACAAAATACAAACACACATATACATACATTCAAACATATACATACATATTTAAATGGGCAAATATTAATTTACATACATGCATATGTTGTTGTTGTTGTTGTCGTTTCCACCACACCAGTACAAGTTTATTTTTATTATATATATATATTACTTTTCCGTGCTAGCAGCTTGCGCTTACTATGTGATGTGGCGTCTGTGGCTTAAACTAGACTAAACGTTAATTCTAGTCGCTGCGGTCGCTTACGCTGTCCGTCCGCTGCGCGCCGCCCATAGCTCGCACCTCACTTTGTATGTGTGTGCGTTGTGTGCTTGTGCTTTTATATTGTATGTATGTTTGTGTGTGTATATGGCTTAACTGTTGCTTCTTCTTCTGTTGCTTTAGGCACACTTTTGTGCTATATCGGCAGCTACACATATTTAGTGTAAATCAATTATTGCACTCATTTTAAATAGTGTTTTGTGCTCAATTAGCACGTCTGTTACTTGATTTTTAATTAAATATTGCTCGCCGAAAATATAAAAACACTGATGTACGACTAGCAGGTGATGCGGCGTTGCCACCTGTTAGCAAGTGTATGGATGCGTTCAGCATGTAAATAACAAATACGTGTTTCTAAAAAGTGATTAGCGAAGTGTATACATCAATGAAATAAATTAACTGAATAGTTAATTTATTTCATTTATAAAAATATTAAGTAGAATATTTTTAGTGTAATATTGTTAGATTTTTTGACTGTAATGTAAACTGTGACTTTTTCCTGTTGAACGCAGCAACATATTTTTTAACAAATCTGGCAGCGCTGACTGAAACTTCTGTGTTGTAAAATGCGCAAAACTGTGCTGCTTAAGCATAAAAGTGCGCCAAGATTTGAATATGAAGAAATCAATAAGATTTTCTTAAAATAAAATTTTAATTTTTTTAATATACATTTTAGAAAAATATTGAAATATTTGGTATTAAAATTTATATGAAACGAAATTAATTTTTTTTATTTATTTATTTATGTTTTTTTACCACAAATTGATTGTTTATTAAAATGTAGGCGTTGAAGTGCGTCTTCAAAACTGTGGCTTGAAAAGCGAAAGGCGACCCAAGATCTGAGATATTCACGCTCAAAAGTGTCTCACTTGACACTTTTGTTTTGTCACTTAATGCACAAATTGCATGTTCAGCTATTGTTAAATATGAAAACAAAATGAATTTCCTAAAAAAAAATATGGTTGCCTGAGTTTTGTTTTGCAGCTTTCTTGTCACGCGATGACACTTTGTTGTTGTGTGTTGTTGCGCATAATTGAAATATGTTTATTATATTCATGTTTGAACTTTCATTTATTTTAAATTGAAATAAGGTCGACAAATTAATATTACTTTTAGCTTTTATAATTATTAATATTGCCAATTAAGCTCAGGTATTTTCGAACTTTTTCTGACTTCAACTTGTTGCTGCTGCTGCTGCTGTTGCTGCTGCTGTTGCTTTCGTCTGGCATAATTAATACGTTACGTATACGCAAAGTTGTCGCTGCGGGGGCCGCCACAGGTGAGCGGCCAAAAAGAAGAGTTCAAAGAGCTCCCTAACTTTGATAATTGGAAGTTTTTTTGTTAGCTATATTGTGGGAAGCCATCTGTGCCATCTCTGTTAGCTGGTGTAAGGTGCAAGTGGCTCGTTTTGCAGATTTGCGCTAACGCTCTTTAATAGCTTCCAGCGACAAAAAAAAAAGCAAAACAAACAAATAAAGCTAGGAAGGAAATAAATTACCAAACCAAGTCACACAACGTTTGCCAAAAAGTTTTTCATTTTCTTTTTCTTTTGTTTTCCATTCCGTTTCGCCTCTGTTTCCGACCTCAAAATCTCAACTAGCCGTTAAATGTAACATTGAAGCAAATTACAATTAAATTCGCTCTTTTTCCATATATATTTTTCGCTGCTTTTAACACCTACAATTGCCGAAGTTAAAGCAACTAAATTATGTTTATTTTAGCATATTTCAATTAATTTTATTTTTATTAATAACCAAAGGTCACCTTAAAGCCAGATTTTATGGCGCATAGCAAAGAGATATACTTAAAGGCAGATTACTTCGTTAATTGGGTTTGGATTTGTAAGTATGTTTATTATTGACTCTTGGAGCGAGGCCTCATTAATAGGCTAACAAAGCAAGAAAAACAAATAGCTCAGAGTTTAGGCTTTGTTCGAACCCTGACCATAATGACATAAGCCGCAAATACCCATTTGATCTAAATGACCCTGAGTTTGGTTACGCTCTGGCCTGGTCCATTTCTGTGGCCGCATTATGATCGAACCTCGTCTTCATCTTGGCAATCCATCAACAGCCGCAACGCTTAATAATAGAATTGGAAATGCGATTGCAATTGAAAAAAATTGTTAACCATAATTTACTTTGCTTTGCTTTACTTCTGCTTTTCTTTCTTTCTTTTTTTTTTATTTTATTTACTTTGCCTCAACTTCAACTCACATTTTGTTACGCTTCTTTTATCTGCTGCTCTACAAAATGTCAAAAGATTGGGCAACTCAGCTGAGATGATTGCTCTTCATCATTGTCCAGCGGACAAAAGGAGATGAGTTCGCTAGGAGCTGCGTTGTGTGGAAATAGTTTATCAATTGGTTATGGGAATTGCAGTGTGCAGGCAGCTGCGACTCCTGGGAAACACAACAACAACAACAACATGGTTCATAATAGAGCTGTGAATCAATAATTTATTGGCAATTTGTATGTTGAGCAAAGCTGGGGAGGCTGAGTACAGAGAGGTTTATAGGTTTTACTCAAACTGGAAAACATGGAAAAAATATTTTGTTTTTTTTTATGAGCTATCTGAGCTTAAAGACTTTAAAATTGCATGCCATTTACATTAATTAAGGGTATAATTTATTAAATATGTTGATTTTCATAATCTATTGAAGTCGAATCGTATATGAAAATGCATCTTGGGCTTATGAAAGATGGGGAGTTCGAGCCGGTGATAAAAACTTCATAGGTTTTGCCTTGTTTATATTTGAATTTCTCCCTCTCTCTCTCTCTCTCTCTCTCTCTCTCTCTCTTCATTACCATCTCTCTTTCTTGTCTATGTTTTTATATCTCCCTCTTATCTATTCCTCTGTTATTTTCCTCGTTCTCTCTTATCGTCTTTTTTCTCTATCTATCACTTACTCTCTCTCTCTATCTCTCTCTCTCTCTCTCTCTTTCTCTCTCTCTCAATCTATTTATCTCTCTAATCTTCTCTCTACCTCTCTCTCTGCGTCTCTCTATTGTGTTTCTCTTCTTCTATCTGTCTGTCCTTCCATTTCTGTCGCACTCTCTCTCTCTCTCTCTCTGCTTCTGTCTATATATCTCTCACCACTCTCTATATATATTTCTTTCTCCCTCTCTCACTTTCTGTACACCCACCAATATTTTGAAGCCCTTTGACGCTCTCTGAAGTCGATACATCATAGCATTTTATCTTCCTTACTAGATACGTCTGATCGATGTACATATATCCCAATAAATAGTAAACTTGTCACGCTTAACATAAACTAAAATCTATTTCTGATCAGCTTAAATGCTCTCAAATCCCCCCACAAACCAATTATAATTTGTATCATTCTTGGTTTTAAAAATGATTTTCTCCAAAATCTCAAATCATCTATGGCTTATCGTCGACCGAATTTCACTCCGATTAATGCGACTCAAATAGTCGGCGGGAGATACTGTTATTACTTTAAATCACTTTAGGAAAACATTCGTGAGCCGCTTTGCCAACGTTTTACACACTTGCAATTTGGTGAATTACATTTTTTTCGGATTTCCTTGAGCAGAGTGTAATAAAAAGAGAGCATTGCATAAGCTTGAATAGTTCAGAGTTATTAGAAACCCCCGCTGGCAGCTGCTACTACACATAATCACAGTGGAAAAACTGTAAAAAGCAATCGCTTTGTGCATAATCAAGAGCTGATCGACAAAGCGCAGCTATTGTCTATCTCTAAAGATCGGGTAACAATGTCACCCACTGGGTATTACCAAGGCCGAATCCTCTAAGCTGAGCACGCGACAAAGCAGAGGGGCAAATCAAGATAAGGCAAATATAGTAAAGGGAATGCTCGACTAGGCAATGCCCTGGAAACATTAGAGAACTAATATTAAAAATAAATTTTCTTGTATACATGCTTATAGAATATAGGGGGAGTGTCTGACTAGGCGTTACCTTTGCAGAGCTGACATAATTTGTAGTTTTTGGGCAATGCTTGACTGAGAAATGCCCTGAAATTTCCTTTAACTGATACTAATATAATTTTTTCTTTTTTGCAGACTTCAATGTATAAATGAAATATTAGTTTGGGATTTGGATATACCTTTCTAGAGTATTATATGAACTGGAAACCATAATTAATTACACACATGGAAGGCTCTATATGGGGTAAGTCTCATTTGATCAATTTTTCGGCCAATATTCAAATTATTAGATATTTTTATATATTTCGTGTCTCTACATACTCCAAAAACTACATTTAAATGTCGATATTTATCGATAAAATCATATAAAATGAGATTCCGAAACAAACTTTATTTAATTTGAATTTTTATTTTATAAGGACTATATATTTCAAACTAAAATTTCGTAGCTTTTCTAGTTCAATGAGATTATAAAGATAGGCAGATAGGTAGATAGACACAGCCAGCAAGGCAGTTAGATATATATGCCCATACTCGTATAAATAAACGTTATTATGTCAACCAAGCCTCCTTTTGGCCGTTACATACATCTACACAAACCCAGCATGCCCTTCCTCGCGCCTTTTGAAGGCATAAAAAAAGTGGCGCCAAAAATCCATATAAAATTGAAATTATGTGACTAAGTCACTGATATGCTTGATAGTTTTATAGTTTAATTTTTTTTGGATTTTTTATTTACTTTTTATATTTTCGTCGGCTCTATTAGTGTGTGAGGTAGTTAAGTTTTGCATAATCGCGGCATAGACACCCGCATTGTTTAGCATTTATGGCCAGCGCCGGACAGACGCGGCAGATTGCAGCAAGAGCTATCAACGGGTGTGCAGTTATGATTGGACTGGAAGCTCGCCCAAACATCAGATGTGACGCAGACTCCGGCGCTGTGTCAGCTGTATAACGATCAGATCATGTCATCATCATCCGTGCCGCATGGAATGCGTGTTACCAATTCGTTTTTGATTTTTCACAATACCCCCGCAAATTGATTCACAGATAAACAGACATTTTGAATACCTTTTAAAATCGTATATTGATTTTAATCAAATAATGCAATAAAGATGCGATTTGGATTAAAACAACGAACAGCTTTGTGCGGACGTTGGCAACATTTGCGTTTGTCATTTAAATGGAAATGGATATGGAAATTGAAATGCGTGGCGCTATGGCGACTATATAGCTAAATATACAGATATATATAGCCATATCCGCCAGCATTTACGAGGCGAAGGCGGAGGCGTTGCGACTTTATTATGCTAATAGGGTTTAGAGTTCAGCGAATCGACTCCACCAAAAAGTGATTGTCAGATTTTTGTTTTGGTTTTTTTCTTCTTTTTTTGGCGATTATGCAATGCGGATTGCCCTGCGAATATGCGATGACAAGGCAATTAGTTGGCGGGAGCTAAGGCGATACGTAAAGCTGCGCAAAATATATAACGGATTATGGCAACGAGGGCCTAAATAATTTATATAAATTTATGTATATATACATATATATATATATATATATATAGATGAGGTGATATATTTGTATGATGATATATCTGCATTCATCTGTAAGCTGGCTCTAAACTCTCATATCATTTGTAGTTTGTTTTTTTAAGCTCAATGATTATCAATCATGTGCTCTAAGCTTCTTAAGCAAATTAGCTAGGATTATATGTATTTCTGTATAATATTTAAATAAAGCAAACACGGCATTTTCGATCATTCGCAACGTCAAATTGAACGATTGAACAATCGAGGGACATATGAAATTGACTTGTTCCCTTTGTCTGTAATAGATCATGCCTATATTATATATATATACACCTATAAATTAAAAAAAAAAAATAATAATAATAAAATTAATTATATATATATG
This sequence comes from Drosophila fulvimacula, assembly GCA_035045555.1. Classification (NCBI taxonomy): domain Eukaryota; kingdom Metazoa; phylum Arthropoda; class Insecta; order Diptera; family Drosophilidae; genus Drosophila; species Drosophila fulvimacula. Next base: position 5,582,703 of record JAWNOX010000191.1, read on the forward strand.
TACTATATATATCATATTTAATATAGTATATAATAAGTATATAACATAGTACATCGTTTAAGTAGTACCTTCAATTACTTAATACCAAAAAACCTTGCCCAGCAGCACTCGATGGCAAAGCAAATGAAAGCCAAAAGGTGCGCCGCTGCATAGCATAAAAAAACCGTTGACAGATCCTTCAGTTCAATCCTCTTCTCCGCCAACTGCAGACTTCTATAGTGCTGCTTGGACTGCAGTTTCGAGCGGCCCATCTCGTGAAAGTACTTTGTCAGCCAAAAGTTCGTGATTCCGAACTCTTGTATGGACTGCATGTGCTGCTCGAAGAGCTCGCGGTAGGGCAGATTGCGGCGCACAGGCAGCGAGAGCAGCAGGAAGCGCTGCAAGCAGATATCCTCGGAGTAGTAGAAGATCGGCTCGCTGAAGTGTTTCTGCATCTCATGATAGGGCAGCCAACTGCCCTTGGTCACTGGGAAAATGTAGGCGGGGTCGAGGGTGTCTCGCAGATGTATGAATTCCTCCCAACTATCGAGGATGTGGGCGTGCTCAGCATTGCTCGTGGTCAGATTGAAGTCCTTGAGCAGCCAATGAATCGCCTCGCCACGCTCCACGGCAATTTGATAGCGGGAAGTGAGGAAATCGTCAAAGCTACGCAGCATCGGCTCGAAGGGAGGCTCCGTGAAATACGCCTGCAAATAGGCCACGTACATGGTGGTGGTCATCAGGCTGGAGAAGCACATGAGCATGCAGACGCGCTTCAGGTTGCGAGTGGGCTGGGCGGGCATAGGAAAGGCGTGGCCCAGAAGGCCGCGCAAACAGCGATCGTTGAGCAACAAATTGATGAGGCTGAACCTGCGCCAGCTCAAGTCCTGGCTGTAGATATACAGCAGCGAGAAGATCAGAAGAAAGACGAATAACAGGCTGCTCACCAGAGGTTGCACTACGATCGCGTAGATTTCCGTGTATTTTAGTCGCGTCGGCACGGGTATCATGAAGCAATACGAGCTGAAGATGTAGGGATAACTGAAAATGTCGTAGTTGTCGGTGTCCAAAATGCTGGTCAGGGCGGCAGCAATGTCCACCTGCTCGGTCTCCACCTGCTGATTGATTTTGGCATAGTGCAGAATGTGGCCCTCTTCAAGGTCGTCGCGTAGCTGCAGCGTCGCATTCACGCGCTCCACAAACGTATTGATCAGCTCTGCCACAAAGCCCATCATTTGGTACTTGCCTGTGCGGGGATTGCGATAGATCGTTGCACGTGGCGGCTTTTGATCCGGCTCGCTTCTGATGGGCGATCCGCGCATGTTGCTGAATTGTGGAACATAAATGGAGCTGGAGTCGGCATTGACAGCCAGCTGGACATAGTTCAGCTGCTGAAAGCAGCGACAGCTATACAGTTGGCCCACTGCATCCACCATGGCTACATTGACCTGCTCCCGTTCGAAGTAGGCGTGGCAAATTTCCGTTGGCTGCTTCGCCGACTCCAGGTAGACCAAGTGTCGCGCCTGCTGCAGCTTGATCAACGTTCCTTTATTCTGTTCCTGCTCTGCAGCAGAGCTGCAGCTCAGCATTAGCGCTTCACTGCCAAAGCTCCAATCCTCCCAGCTGCTGCCCTGTGTGAGCAGCACTGTGGGCAGCTCCAGCTGTGGCAGCAGCTCAAGAAACACACACGGCTCACGGCCATATACCACAAGAGAATCGTAGTCCCTTTCCAGGCGTATGCGCTCCAGCAGCTGCAGCAGTAAATCTGCATTGTCCGTTGGTCTGTTCAACTGGACGCAGTGCAGCTGGAGGCATAGGCTGTCCAGCAAAATCAGGATGATGTAGAACCGCATGTCAACGCGTCCGGCGGCCTTCACGATACTGTGACTGCCACTCGGGTTGTGGCACGTTTTTGTGGCGACCCTCGACATGTTGCATGCATGTTCTGCGCCCTGTTAACACCGCTAAGTGAACAATTAAGTACCTGTCAGGTGTGTTCATGCCACTATAACTGAGCTCATTAACAGCTAATGGCCAGCTAATGTGTCGTAGTGCAAAGCTTTTAATATAGTCTTTAAATAATTTTAAGTTGAAGTTTAGAATTGATTTTATTTTTAACAATAAATTAGTAGAAATAAAAATAAAAATATTGTAAAATATTTGAAAAATTTGAAATTTGTTTTTTTTTTTTGTTTTTTAAATAATAAATTAGTAGAATAAATAAAAATAGATTAAACAAAATTGGTTCTTTTTAACTTTAGATATTTAATTTATTTTTTTTTTTAAGAATAAATTTGTCAAATAAATTTAAAAAATATTTTCAAGCCTAATTTAAATATAAATTTTTGGCCTCAATTTAAGTTCCAGTTCAGCATACTTTATTACATTGTTAAAATTATAAATATCAGATTGAAAAGATTATCTAAGCCTCAAAATCCTTGCCCAACACAGTTCCAGGACGAAACAAATGCTGGCCAGCAGATGAGCCGCTAAGTAGAAAGCAAAAATCTGGGTTAGATCTCTCAGAAAGATCTCCTCTTCATCTGGCCTAGGATTGCTGTAATCCTGAAGTGTGCTCAATTTGAGGCGCACCATGTCGTGGTAGATGGTCCTTATCCAGTACTTGGAAATGCCGAACTCATCCATGGCCAGAATGTGCTGCTCGAAGAGCTGGCGGTAGGGCAGATGGCGGCGCAGTGGCAAGGAGTGCAACATGAAGCGATTCATGCAAATGTCCTCGGAGTAGTAGAAGACGGGCTCGCTGAAATGCTTCTGCTGCTCCTCGAACGAATGCCAGCGCACCTCGGTCACCGGATAGATGTAGCTGGCATTGAAAGTATCTCGCAGGCGAATGAACTCTTTCCAGTCATCCAGGATGTAGGCGTGATGGGCATTGCTTGTGGTCAGACTGAAGTTCTCGTACAGCCAATGGTTCGCCTCTGCACGCTCCGTGGCAATTTTGTAGCGCGATGCGAGAATATCCTCGAAGCTGCGCAGCATCGGCTCCCGTGGCGGACTCGTGAAGTAGGACTGCAAATAGGACTCGTACATGGTGGTAGTTATCAGACTGGTGAAGCAGATTAGCATGCAAATGCCCTTCAGGTAGCGACTGGTCTGGGCGGGCATCGGAAAGGCGTGGCCCAAGAGGCCGCGCAGACAGCGATCGTTGAGCAGCAGATTGATGAGGCTCAACCTGCGCCAGTTCAAGTTCTGGCTATAGATGTACAGCAGCGAGAAGATCAGGAACAAGACGATTAACACGCCTGCCACCAGCGGCTGCACTATGATCGCATAAATCTCCTGGAAGTCCAGAACCGCCGGCACGGGTATCATAAAGCAGAACGAACTGTGAATGTACGGATAGCTAAGATGGCCGTAATTCTCCGAGTCCACAGTGCTGGTCAGCGTGGCAGCGATGTCCAGTTGATTGAGCTTCACGAGCTTAAGGATGTGTGAATAGTGCATCTTCTCGCCTGCGCCAATGTCATCCCGTAGCTTCAGCGTCGCATTCACCCGCTCCACAAACGTATTGATCAGGTTGGCCGCGGTGCCCATCATCTGGTACTTGCCTGAGCTGGGATCGCGATAGAGCATGGCACGAGGACCAATCTGATCCGGTTCGCTTCTAATGGGAGATCCGCGCATGTTGGCAAATTGCTCCACATAAATGAAGTCGTAGTGAGAGCTGGAAGCGGAAGCGGAAGCGGAATCGGACTCTGAGTTGATGTCGGAGTTCAAGTTCATAAGGGCAGTGGACTCTGCTGGGCTGTTGATAGCCAGTTGGATATAGTTCTCCTGCTGGAAGCAGCGACAGCTATACAGTTGGCCTGCTACATCCACCATGGCCACATTGACCTGCTCCCGGTCGAAGTAGGCGTGGCAAACTTGCGTCGGCTGCTTCTCCGACTCCAGGTAGACCAAGCGTCGCGCCTGCTGCAGCTTGAGTGATGTGCGCTTGTTCTGCTCCTGCTCCGCATCAGCGCTACAGATGAGCAGCAACGACTCGCTGCTGAAACTCCAATCCTCCCAGCTGCTGCCCTCTGTGAGCAGCACTGTGGGCAGCTCCAGCTGTGACAATAGCGGATGAAATACGCACGGCTCCCGCCCATATACCACAAGAGAATCGTAGTCCCTTTCTAGGCGTATGCGCTCCAGCAGCTGCAGCAGCCAATCAGCTTGAACATCTTCGTCTGGTAAGTCATCCAACCCGATGCATTGCAGCCGCTGGCTTAGAGAGCACAATAAAATGAAGACGATGTAAAACGACTGCATGGCGGTCTAGTGAGTCCTGCGGCAATCACGCTACTGTGGCCCAGGCTGCAATTGTGGCAAGCTTTTGTGGCGCCTCGTGGTATGCAGCCAGCATGTTTTGCAGTCCGTTAACACGGCTATTAACATAGCTCGCGAATGATTTTAGGTCTGCTCATGTCATTATGGCCAACTCATGATCGGCTCAGGGCCATTTTACACTCGCATTTCTAGCCCGATAATTGCTCAAGTCATGCTCCATTTATTAGCTTAAATTGCTGACTTGAAGAGAATCAAAGCTCTTGTTGAAGAGCCTCTAAAAATTTGAAGTTTCAATGAAAACTACTTTAAAACTGATTTAAAACCAATCTTAACGTGGCCTAAAAACTGATATATAATTTGTTTAGTTATTTTTTTTAAAATTTATTTTATATTAATTATTTTTTATTAAAGTTTGTTTATTCTTTAATTATATTCCAATATATTTTATTTTAATAGTATAGAAAATATTGATAAATTTTTTTATTTAAATTTGTTGTATATATTAATTAATTTTTGTTTAAACAGTTTTTCGTTGTTATAAATATATTGAATATTTTTTATTTTGATAATTTTTATTTTATAATTTTTTATTTTAATAATTAATATTTTATAATTTTGGGCAATTTCTTTTTTCTTAAATTTTTTATATATTAATTATTTTTTATTAAAAGAATTAATTTTTAAGTGCATTTATTATTTTTTATTTTAATATTTTTTATTTGATTTATTTTGTATTAAAGTAAAACATAAGATATTTTTTTTAAGCACTTTATTAATTTGTTAAGGAGACAAAGCCAAGATTGCAGATTTAATTTTTAAACAGATTCAAATTAAATTATTTAATACCAAAAATCTTAGCCCAGCAGCACTCGAAGGCAAAGCAAATGCAGGCCCCTAGTTGAGCCACTAAGTAGAACGTGAAAATGCGGGTTAGATCTCTCAGATAGACCGTTTCCTCCGGCGTGTGGGGATTGCTGTAGTCCTTCTGCGAGGCCAACTTTAAGTGAACCATGTCGTGGTAGCTGCTGCCCATCCAGAACTGCGACATGCCAAACTCATTCATCGCCAGAATGTGCTGGTCGAAGAGCTGGCGATAGGGCAGATGGAGACGCAGTGGCAGCGAGAGCAGCAGGAAGCGCTTCATGCAAATATCGGAGTAGTAGAAGACGGGCGCAGCGAAGTACTTCTGCTGCTCTTGGTAGGAGAACCAACGTATCTCGGTGACTGGATAGATGTAGCTGGCATTGAAAGTGTCGCGCAGTCTTATGAGATCCTTCCAATCCTCCAATAGTAGGACGCGGTGTGCATTGGTTGTGGTCAGACTGAGGTTCTTCAGCAGCCAGTGATCCACATTTCGTTGCTCCGCTGTAATTATGTAGCGAGATGCTAAAATATCCTCGAAGCTATGCAGCATCTCCTCGTTTGGCGGATGCGTGAAATACGACTGCAAGTAGGACTCGTACATGGTAGTCGTCATAAGGCCGGCGAAGCAGATCAGCATGCAAATGCCCTTCAGGTAGCGACTAGTCTGGGCGGGCATCGGAAAGGGATGCCCCAAGAGGCCGCGCAAACAGCGGTCGTTGAGCAGCAGATTGATGAGGCTGAGCCTGCGCCAATTGAGCTCCTGGCTGTAGATGAGCAGCAGGGAGAAGACCAGGAATAGGACTATCAAGACGCCAGTTACCAGAGGATGCACTATGATCGCGTAGATTTCCTTGTAGTCGATTGGAGATGGCACAGGAATCATAAAGCAGAACGAACTGTGAATGTACGGATAGCTAAGATTGTCGTAGTTCTCCGAGTCCAGAGTGGTGGTCAGCGTGATGCCGATATCCAGCTGATTGAGGAACAGTTGCCTAAGAATATCTTGCAAGTCGGTCGCATGGCCTGGCCTAATGTCATCGCGTAGCTTCAGCGTCGCGTTGACGCGCTCCGCAAACATTGAAACCAGATTCGCCACGAAGCCTTTTACTTCATACTTCCCTGTCTTGGGATTAAGATAAAGAAATGCACGTGGTCCCAGCTCATCCGGTTCGCTTCTGATGGGAGTTCCGCGCATGTTGGCAAATTGCTCCACATAAATGAAATCGTAGTGAGAGCTGGAAGCGGAATCGGAAGCGGACTCTGAGTTGATGTCGGAGTTCAAGTTCATAAGGGCAGTGGACTCTGCTGAGCTGTTGATAGCCAGTTGGATATAGTTCTCCTGCTGGAAGCAGCGACAGCTATACAGTTGGCCCGCTATATCCACCATGGCCACATTGACCTGCTCCCGCTCGAAGTAGGCGTGGCAAACTTCCGTCGGCTGCTTCTCCGACTCCAGGTAGACCAAGCGTCGCGCCTGCTGCAGCTTGAGTGATGTGCGCTTGTTCTGCTCCTGCTCCGCATCAGCGCTACAGATGAGCAGCAACGACTCGCTGCTGAAACTCCAATCCTCCCAGCTGCTGCCCTCTGTGAGCAGCACTGTGGGCAGCTCCAGCTGTGACAATAGCGGATGAAATACGCACGGCTCCCGCCCATAGACCACGACTGTGTCATAGTCCCTTTCTAGGCGTATGCGCTCCAGCAGCTGCAGCAGCAAATCGTGTGACAAATTTGAGTTCTCTGCTGAGTCTGCCAGCTGGGGGCACAGCGAGCCAAGCCAAATGAAGACGATGTGGAACAACTGCATGACAGCGAGTCCTGCGGCTAACACGCTACTGTGGTTGGCGCTCGGGTCGTGGTTGCCTTTTGTTGCGCCTTGTGGCATGCGGTATGTGGCATGCATGTTTTGCACCCTGTTAACATGGCTAAGTGCTCAATTATGCATCTAGCAACTGATTTCATGGTATGTTAATGTCATTAAAAACAGTTCATGCACAGCTAATAGTTTGATTCCCTTCTGTTGGGGCGGGCATATGGCAAGGTTGTTTGTATGGGATAGAAATGTATGCATAGATATGTGTGTATGTATGTAAAGTATATATATGTATATATATGTATTCCGATTTATATAATATATAAAATATATAATATTTTGCTAAGTTAGAATACAGACTCACTTCTAGCTCCTCTTTTTCGACTAGTGTAGTCTGAGCAAGCTAGTCTAGCTATGCGGTCTTGAGCTTTAAATTAAAATCCAATTTCAGATTAAATATATATACATATATTACATATAATTTCAGGCAGACTCTCTATGCTGACGAATTGCGTGATGGTTATATGAAAGTCAACTTTTTGGCCATGTCATACATGAAAAATATGCTGTGGCTGAGAATGTTGTTGCGGCGCCTTCAAAAAAGGGCGTGCCCATGTGCTCAAATTGGGGATTTGGGTTTTCTTGCTTTCGACTTTTCTACGAGTATCTGTAGCGTTAGCTCACATGGCATGTGTTTAACAATTTCCGGTGTGTGTGTGTGTGGCATGTCTGCTGCAAAGTCATTTGAGTGTTGGGCTGGGGTTTCTCGTTTGTTATTTCGGTGTTGCGCCGTTGAAGATGGAGCGAAATTTTCCGGCAATTGAAGCGAGTGCAGTCAATTTTGAATGACTTTGAAACGTGTAGCAAATCAAACATTTCATTTTATGCTCTTAATTGCAGTGCAAGTGGTTTTCAATTATTCAAATGAGTCTCTTCCACAGCAGCGGCAGCTCTCGAAAGTCTGACAAAAATTTGTTAGCTACAAATGGAGCTGAGATGTTGCTGTTGCCGCTGCTCCTGCTCCGTTTTTTATTATTTTTTTTGCTGGCACAAACTGGTCTAGACTTGCGTTAATAGCCAAACAAGGCAAAAGGCGACACTGAAATCGAAATTTCTTCTGCTTCATCATTGGCTGTGCCTTTTGGCTTTGGCGCTGGCTATGGCTATGGCTTTTGCTTTTGCTGATGCCATCGTTTGGCTTTATCTGCTGCCTTTTGCCATTTGCAGTCGTCGTCGTTGCTGTTGTTATTGTTGTTGTTGTTGTTGTGAATGACGTTTCAGCGAAAGTTGTTACGTTACAGCGACATGGACAGCGCCAAGTGAAGAGACACTGAAAGCCTATGCAAAACCGGTCGGTCATTGATTTTTGGCGGCTGCAAAATTACCTGGCCATGGTCACTGCGCGGCAGTCAGTCACCCAGACACAGGCCAAGAGACAATCATACAATCAGAGCAGCAGGAGGGGCGGGGTAGGGGGCAGCGCTCATCTGCTTGGCATTTGCATGCATCGCTAATCTTGGCAATTGTCGCACGCTGCGTATGCTTGATATTTATGAAGGTGTGTAATGAGCCCCACTTGTCCGCCAGCTAACATTTAATTGCGACAAATTATGCAATAACAACAACAACAACGACAACAGCAGCAGCAGCATCTGTGACCCACACTTAAAAAGAAGCCGAACAGTGGTTTAGTTTTGCATACAGTCGAACACCTTGTCGGCTCGCATTTGTGATTCAATTGATGAGATTGGCTGAGACGCTGCACCCCGTTGGCCTTTTGTTGCATCTAGATAAGCGTATGCCAAATGATAATGTGTTAGGTGTGGCGGCATATTATAAAGGATATCATCTTTGTTAGTTAGAGGTCTCTTGTTGATATGGAACTGGGCCTTGCCTAGGGCACTGCTCGTCGTCGAAGGTGACTTGAAGTGCGTGAAGTGTTTTTGGCATAAAGTTCTCTTTTAGTGTTTAATATTTTAATTTAGTTTTGTGATGTGTTTTACACAAGGCCAGAAATAGCATTGGGTTATACTTTAAAACTATCAACTTTATTTAAAATATAAATAATAATTGTTTTAGAGTAAGGTATAAATTAATGATATTCCTTTTTTTTACATTTTCTTTTTAATTAAATTTTTTAATTGAAGTTTTTTATTATTATTAATTTATTTCAATATTTTTTTCGTAATGAAAATTGGAATCATGTTATTAAAAGTAGGCAAAGGCTTAACAGAGTTAAAAGCAACATTTTTATAGATACAAGATTTTAAGGATTCGAATTTCGTTTAGTTTTCTGAAAAAATTAAATTGTAAAAAATATTAGTATTAATTAAAAAATCTATATAAATTAGTAAATTAATAATAAGTTTATAATTCGAAAAATCTTTCAAAATGAATATAATAATTTTAAATTTATATTAGACATATTCAGTGCGTTATTATTTTTTGATCAACATTGAGTTGAAAGTTTAAGCTTTAATTACTTATGAGCTTTTAATACGTAAAAATAGCTAAAAATTCAGTTTCAGTTTGCTGTCTTCATATTTCTTTATGTATGATATATTGTGCCAAAATTATGATTGTTAAACTCTTAAATTTTGCAAAAAAATTTAAAAAAATAAAAGCAAATTTAATAAGCAGCTGTGATATATATATATATATATATATATGTATATATATATATATATATATATATATATATATATATATATATATATATATATATATATATATATATATATATATTTTTTTTTTTTAATGTGTTTTTCTATTATCTTTCTTTTATATAAGATAAATCGAGATGATATATAGAGCAATCAATATCTTTCTTTTCCTACTTAGCAATTACAGACTGGCAAGAGCCGCGGAAACAGTTCGAGATATATATCAATTATATCTATATTTCCTCTATAAAATGGGCGTAAATGATTTATGTGCGTTGAGGTTTGCTAGTTTTTGAAAGTTACAAGCCAAAATATATATAAATAAAATCAATATGTACATAAATCTTTCTAAATGGGAATCACAAGAAAGTAGCCAAGAGTCTGGACTTGAGCTGCCATGACGAGCAGTTTATAAAGCAAAAGGAAAAAACAACTAATTTCTAAATAATAAAAATTATTTTTCTGACTAATTAGCCAAATAATGACAATAATAATTGATCGTTAGCCAAGTCGTATATTTAGCACCAGACAATTTGTGCCATTTGCCAAATCAATCAGCCCTCGATGCGAGCTGCCATTATGAGAGGCATTTATTTATGTTTTTTTTTGCTATTTACTATATATTATTATTATTTATCAACGTGTGTTTTTTGACGCTATTTGCCGCTCATTTGCTAACTGCGGACTGAAATGTTTATGCTTTTCTGATCCACAATAAGACAAATCGCCTTTCGATAACCGCTCATTATGCGCGCTATTGTGATCTTTGATCTTTTTTGCCACACATTTCGCTGTGGCATTAACTATTACTTGGCTTTTTTTTTGTTGTTGTTGCTGCTGGCTTCTTTATTATTATAAATATTTGCTACTTTTCCTATTTTTATTTATTAACAAATGTGTTTTTTGTGCCATTGTTGGGCTCGACTCTCTAAACATTTGCTCTGCGCATAGACGTAATTGTAAGCATGATTAAGTACTTTTCTGCTCTTAGCCAAATGAGCTGTAATGTGAGTATTTGTGTGTGTGTGACTGTGTGTGTATTCAGATTCACTTTCAATCTGAATTGATTGAGAATGCTCAAGTCCACAGTTTTGCAGAGGCAGCAGCAGCAGCAGCACCAGCAGCAGCTCTGCAATTCACCTCGTGGTGAAGTCTTCTTCATTCAGTCTTTCTCTTTCGCTCACTCGTTCGCTTTCCCTCTCTATCTGTTGGCAACTTGGCTAAGCAGTGTTTGGCATCAAGTTTCAGTTATATTACGGCCGCGTTTCAGTTTGGACGCGTTGCGCTCTGCACAATTTGTTGTACGTTTTCTGCGGGTTTTTTGCATGTGCGGCGCGACAAGTGTGCCAGGATAACCAATCGAAATAAATATATATATATATATATATATATATAAATATATATAAATATACACAGACGTGGCCTATGCTGTGCAGTGTAGTTGGTGTAGTGTAATTAGTTAACGAGCTCCAAACAAGTGCTGCTTAGCGGATTAGCTGACGACTTAAACTTTTGTCCTGCAAGATGCGCTTGCAACATTTGCCATTGCTGGTGAGTTTTAATACCCAATGTTGAAGGTAGTGCTTTAATGAGGTATGCTGGTGGTATATGTAGGGAATGAGCTGTCAGTCGATATCCATCTGTATATTGATGAGCAGTAACTTGTACAAGGCAGGAGCTGGCAAACTGGATTAAGCTTAGGCTCTTTGTTTTTTAGGGACACTTCTATCAAAGCTGGATACTTGATATTTGTAAACATATATATATATATTACTTACACTTTGCTCATATTTATATAAAGTATATAGAGTATTACCATACATGGATATTTTCATTTCTATTAACTCAACCTTAAATAGTATTTGTAGCTTAAGAATATTTGATTTTTAAAATTTCAATTATATTTTTTTAACTGATAAAAAAAATTTCTTGTACCCAGAGCTGAAGTATTTTCTCTGATATAGGGTATATAGAATAAATTCGTAAATCATATATAGCCAATATTGTATAAATTCTAAAATCTGAAAAAAAACCTACCTTCTCAGCAGTGCGCAGGGCAACTGCTAGTCAGGCATGCCCGCCCACAGTACTTTTACTTTTATTTTGCCAGCCAGCAGAGCTCTTACATAACTTAAGTCCACTTTGCAGTTAGCTGTGGGCAGATGTCAACGCTTGACCCGCCTGAACTTTGCCAGCTGTTTGTATTCTTCCATTGACATTGATAAATTATGTCACTAATGTGATGCGCAACAAGCAACAGTCAGCAGACAACAACTGTAAATAAGCCAGAGCCTAAGCAGCAGCGGCAGCGGCAGCAGCAGCAACTGAGCTGTAAAGTGTCTTCCGGCTGCCTGCACAATTGTGGCAGCAGCAGGTGGCAGCTCAGTGTGAAGTGCAGGAGTCTTCAACTTGGCACTTGTTACGGCTGCGACGATATTTCTTGCTGTTGCTGCTGGTGCTGCTGTTGTTGTGATGCCTACGGTTTGCTTTCAGTTGCATGCAACTAGTTAGTGACTAGACTGCAATCAAGCCCAAAAGATCTTGTGTAATCGCGAGCATCGCACATTTGTGCATCATCAGCGGCGGCCAACGCGGCGCATGCGCAATGCAAATAATGACCGATCTGCCGCTTGCCACACAGAATGCTGCCTGAGCAACGGCCTCATCGGCAGCTTCATCTTTTTTGAAGTGCAACAATAACAGAAATCAGCATGCAACCAAACTACAGACTACAAACAAAAACAAAAACAATCAGCGTGTGCCCTCCTTTCGCTTCGGTGGCAGCCGCAGCAGATGCTGCAGCCACCTTTCAGTTTGCGACGGACTTTTAAGCCAGCCAAAATCAATGGCCATCATTAATGGCCATTTGGTTCATGGCAGCGCGCATTTGTAACCTTTACAAACGAATTGTAATGTTCGATTTTTGATATTTTGTTTATTTTGTTTTTTTTTTTTTTTTGCAATTTTGTTTTGGCAGACGCGCGACCCAGAAAGTGTTGAGCTGTTTGCACACACACACACACACAGACATGTGGGCCAAATGCGTTTCATGGCTAATTGCTAGTTGGTCAAGCAAATAATTGAGACCCCCCGAACAATAAGCTGATTGTCATTGCCCAAGTAGAATTGGCCAAATGCCCTGCTTTCCGACGGCAGCAACCGCCGCAGTCGTCGCACTTGGCCCCAGGGCTGATCACGCACACTAAAGTACTTCAGCACCTGTTACAGTTGTACGTGTATGTGTGTGTGCGTTTGTTTGTTGAATAGGCAGCGTCATTTTTTTAATATGCTGCACGCATGCAAACCAACAATTTGTATGTGAATTTGGAGTGTAGAAAGTTGATTGGTTTTATTTTTGAAGAAAAAAAAATAAACTTTGTTTCTTTTTGGCCCGAACTGAAAGCCAAGTCAAGAAATGTGACAAGTTCAGATGCAGATACACATATAAAGATTTATATATATATATATATATATATATATATATATATATATATACAACAAAAGATTTATTTATCTGATATACATATAAAACTTCGGCAGTTAGCCCTGGCTGCCTTTCACTTGCAATTATTTATACATTTTTATTTTGGCCAAAAGATGCGCGGCTGGACACGCGTCTGGCTGCAAGGAAAAGGAAACTTTGTGGCCAGTTGGCAAGACTTACTGGTTTTTCTAGCCAATCAAGTGAACGGCGCGACACACGAAATATGAATCTCACAGCCAACGACTGCAGGCGGTCGGAGGATGAGTAAACACATCAAAATTGGAATGCGGTTTTTTTGGCCACAAACAATTTTCGTGAGTTTTGGCCTGCAATTACAGCTGCAAGCGTTTTGGCTTAGCAGCATCATCATCATCATCATCAGCAGCAGCAGCATCGTCATCATTGTGAACATCTTAGAGTCCGACTTTTAATGAAAAGCTTGCTCAACGTAGCGACTTCTGGTGCAGCTTCTGCTTTTGGCATATTAATGAAGCCGAATGGCTTGATCGGCTTCAGGTCCAATTTGTGGGCCGCAATAGCTACCCTATTTTTTAATTAGTCGAAGCTCTTTAGCATATGTTTTACTGCCGACTGCACAACTTATGTAATCGGCAGAGCGTTTTTTGGTCAAATGCAAATACCGCAGACTACGGACTTCAGATACAGCTACAGATACGCAGTTCGAGTTGTGTCTGTTGCCGGTTCCGGCTTTGACTTGGACTCTCACTCTCACTTGAGTTTAATTTATGCGCATGCGCATGCGTCTGTGCTCTTCAGCTGCGGAGGCTGCTGCTGCTGCTGCTTCTGCTGCTGCCTCTTCTTCACCATCTTCTTGCGGCTTTTATTTATATGAATTTTATGTATTTTATGCAACGACCTTGCACATCGTTTAGCTCGTCAGCTATGCCTAAGATCTGTCAGTTCACAGATTTAACTAATTAAAAATATTTATTAATTAAATGCGCTCGGCGCTGAGCTGAGCGAAGTTCGTTGCCTAAGTCTTTTGTTGCCACACTCAGTAATTCCACCCGCCGCCACACACGCTCATGTTTTTCTGTAATTGTCAACATGTGCAACGGCATCGCTGGTCACTTAATTTGTTATGAGTTTTTATTTCTGCTTTCTGATTATTATTGTTGCTGCTGTTGTTGTTGCTGTTGATTTTGCATAACCTGTCTGCCTGCTGCTGCCTGTTGTTTTCAGCTGCATTTCAACATTTCGTTCAATTGCATTTCAATTTACTTAGCAATTTGCTGTGGACAAATATGCAAAAACCAAACGGCAGCTGGCGACAATCTTGCCCAATGCCTAAACCTGAGGCAATACTTAAATAGAGAGAGAGAGAGAGATAGGCAGTGCGAAAGGCGCTGTCAGCGGCACACAATGCGAGGTGTCAATTACTGGTATTATGCATGCGTGTGCGTGTTCATGCGTATTAGATAGCAAACAAAAGACACTAAAATTGATGTAAGCCAAACTAATTAGATGCAGAGATACCCTGTAGAGCGTGGTTGACAGCTGCGAAGTGCCGAAACATGAACAGAAGCTATAGAGCTAGTCTTAAAGAGTTACAGAAAATAAGAGACAGTTCACATATGAGACATATAAGAGTGCTTGACTAATAGATACCCTGTAACACATGTCATAAATGATAACAGAGAAATTATGATACGACTAGAAATAAAGAGCTGTTTGCATGACAGTCAGATACCCTGTAAAATAATAAAATCCTGTTAGGTTTCTTTTGCCTTTGTATTGAGTTTTACTTGAGCTTTACTTATACTTATATGTCTTTCCTCATTTATTATTTTACTTGACTTGTGTACTTTTCTGCACTTATACTGACCTATATTTACTTATACTTACTTTTCTTTACTTGCATTGCCTTATATATACTTAATTTGCTTTAACTTATTATTACCTTTCTTTACCTGACCCACTATACTTGTACTTACCTCGTTTTACGATTACTTTTACTACTTGACGTATGCGTAGTTTCCTTGATTTATTGTTGACTTATACTACTTGACTTATACAGACATTTCTTTATTTTTATTTTTAATTTTTTACTCTTATACTTACATTTAATGACTCAATCTTACAACACTTATACTTATACTTTATGCGTTTACTGTTCCTTTAGTCATACTTATTGACTTATATTCATTTTCCTTTATTATTTATTTATTGTCTTATACTTACTTTACATTACTCATGTACTTCACTTATACAACATTTTTCTTCTTCATGATACTTAACTTGTACTTCAATTTCATGAGTTAATCTACCTTCTTATAGTTTTATTTAATTTCTTTACTTTTACTTTCTTTCCTTTACCTGCAGTACTGGACTTATACATATTTTTCGTTATAGTGGGTATAAGACTAACTTATACTACAATTCATTAATCTGCTTAATAGTTGTAGTACTTGACTTGTACTTATACCATCTTATACCTATACTAACATATCATTACTCAATTTAATTTAATTTTTCCAAACTTTTTTATTTATTTCTTTTACTTATTTGTATATTTCTTTACTTACACAATTTTCTCAGATAGAACTTGAATATATGTATGCCCACACATGCATTCACATAGAGATTCATTGTAGTAGTCCATACAACAACTCTCCACTCCATTTACAGGGTGAACAAGAAGACAGACACAAACCGTGGCCATCTCGCTGTTAATTGTAATATAATGCGCCCAGGTAGTCATTAGATCCATCAAAATGTTGACACATTTCTGTGGATCTTTCTATCGCCATCCATGTCTCGCTGGCTCGTAAATACCTGTAAAACAACTCATTTGCATTTGATGAAAATTGTATTGAAATTATTTTCAATGACATTCTTTGACTGGTTGAACAACTTTTACATTTCTGAACGAATCGTGAGGAGTCGAATTTGTTTCCATTTACTTTATTTTCTTATAAAAGAGATGCTGTTGGTGATGCTGCTGCTGCAGCGTCATCTTCTCTGGTTTATTATGCATATGAGATTGAAGCTTGGACTGTGACTGTGACTGCAAATGCGATTGAGTTTTGAGATAAAGACCGAGGCATCTTCACCTGCCCAAGCCTAGCCAAGGGCCAACTTGTGGCTGTTGCTGTTGGCCAGCTCAACTTGGACTTGAAGTTCGCTTTCTCAGCTGAGACTGTGCCTACAGCGCAGCCTGTTTATGTGCGGCTGTATCTGTGCCCAATTCATGTCACGTTGAGGTAGATTCCGGCGGGCGTCCGCCACAGCAGCATCATCATTCGTTTTGACTGACAGAAAAAACACTTTCATTTTTCATTTCGTTTAATAATTCATAATTTTTTCTTTTTATTTCTTTTCTTTCTTTTGTTTGCCTTTGTTTTTGTTGTTGTTGTTGTTGCTGGCAGCTGCTTCAGTTGTTTCTCAGCTGCTTCAGTTGTTGTCGTCGCAGTTGTCGTTGTCGTTGTTGCTGTTGCTGTAGCTGTTGTTGTTGCCTGTTCGCCAAGTGTTTATAGTGGTCTAAATTTTGCCGCTTGCCGCGTCGCTTACTTCCGTTTTGGTGTTTTGGGTGCCAGGCTGAGGCAGCTTCTAAAAAAAACCAAACGATTTATGTTTTACGTATTTTTACGGCTATTAGTTGCGGCGACTCGCACGCCACGTTTGTCGCTTAAGTCTTTCGTTATTCGCCAACGTATATTTTGCACGCCTCACACACATTCACTTCCTTTGGCAAACGCCTGCTGCCTGTTCCACATTTGGTAACTGTCGCGCTTACATAACGCGCTCTGTTGATCTTTAATTATAAGGATTACACATATTTATTGTCTCTATCAACACGAGCCGCATCCGCAAAGGTTTCTTTTTTCTTGTCGCTTTTCATGGACTTTTTGTTGATTATTTTATTTAATGTGCGCATCGATTGAGGACGACATTGTGTCAAATGTGACACTGCACAAACTTGTTTCGGGTATTTTTTGTGCTTTTCTTTAATTTTTTGTTCAGTTGAAACGCCTTGGAAATATGCAATTTCTATAACACCTGCCCAGGGTCACAAGCCCAATCGCATCTTCTTTGTAGTCTGTGGGAGTTGACTTGTCTGACTTGTTTTTGTTTCTTTTTTCTCTCAATTTTGAACCACAAAATTGATAGTTTTTTAAATTTAGTTTTTAATTTTAGTGTTCGGTGCATTTGTTATCTTAAGCGCTGCTCTTAATGAAGTCCATTAGTGCGCTTTTGTTAACGCCAACCGATGGAGCATACAAAACTGTTTTTATTTTCTGATTTGTGGATCATTAAATTGGTTCATTCTTAATCAACATAAAGATCAAATGGCTCGATTAGCCTCAAATCGAGCAGAATGTAGATCAGCTAAGATAAATATAAATATGCATCGCTATAAAGTAGAATCTGACAAATCTTTAATTTTATAATCTTTTTCAGCTTGTCCGTGGAATTTTTAGTACATTTTGTGACACTTTTTATAAGTAATGGGGGTATTTTTATAGCTCTGATAAAATATGTTAAATATGCGGACTCATTAAAAGCAGGGCTAAACTAGAGTGAAATAATAAAATAGGAAATAAAAGTATTTTATTAAGAAATAGACCTACCTTAACCAAGATTTTTTTTAGCTACTGTTAAATAAATTTGTTTCTGAAGTCATATATATTAGAGAGTATTTCTATATGAGAATATTTATTATATTAGCTATATCTATATTATGTATGTAATATTTAAAATATCAATTGGAAATTAAATTTAGTATCAATTATTCAAATATATAAATAGTAAATAATAAATATGATTTAAATATTAAAATGCATAGTCAAAATAGTAATAGCAAAAATAAATTCAAATTAATCAAATTTAATTTAGCAAATGTGCATTGCAAAGTACTTGCTAAACTCCATATTAACTTTAACATGATGTACATAAGGCGTTAACAGATTTGCCTAACATTGCTGCTAAAGTGCATATTACAGCGCTGCAGTTGAAATTATATCTTACATGTACTTAAGCAGCTTAAACAAACATCTATATTAAGGCAGGTGCTAAAGTTCATGTTAAGTTTAACATTGGACATTAGGAAATTTGATAGTCTTGGAACTGCCAGCATTGCACAGCTTCAGCTAACATGCGCTGTTAAACTTAACATGACAGCGAATGCATTCATAACTGGTAGCTGCATTAAATGTGATCTTAAGGCTTCCCAACTTCAAGCTAAGCAAACAGCAGTTGCTCAAAGACACACTTAAAATATAGTTGTTAAAACTGACAATTGCCAAATCATCCTTTTGCATAAGATGCCTTTCTAGTTTTGTTGGCCTAGCCATTCACCTGCATATAATTGACTGTGACTTACACAGGCACTTGGCCAACTGCAATAGTTGTTATTTTGGATGTTCTGGGTCTTTGGGTTCTCACAGCCGTTGACTTTCAGTTAGTGGCACAAAGCACACAAAGAGTCGTTCGCATGGCATGGCTAACAATGGCAGATCATGTGGCACATATCATAACTGCTCATCAGCGGCATCAAAGTACGAGTTGCGGCTAGATGACGCAGCAGCAATTGCTGCGGGGCGTTGCACAGCTAATAGGCATAACTGTGACAGCGGCAACAGTTGCTGCCGTTGCTGCTGCTGCTGCTGCTAATTGTTGTTTGGCAAAAAAATACATGAGAAACGATGTCGGGCATTTGTCATCAGTTTACGTAGTTGATATGCTAACTAATGCAGTTTGCAGTCGGCCAATTGGCAATTGCAGCAGCAGCAGCAGCGGGAGCAACAGTTGCTGCTTAGATTTCACTGCATAGCAACAATTTGCCAGCTGCCACATGCCACAAGCTGTTAAAGCTTGTGAAGCTGTGAAGCAGCTACCACTCTATAATTTGGCCAGGCTTTAACTGTTAACTTAACTCGGCTGCTTTTGGCCATAAGTTAACTTCGACTTGCATTACACAATCGATTCGTTTGCTGTTCGAGATGCGCCCGCTCACTAAATGCCTAGCTTAACTAACTAGTTAGTTGTTTCTTGCTAGAAATTACATAATATATTTTGCTGCGAATCTTTGTTGATGTTGTTGTTGTTGTTGTTGTTGCTGGCAACGAAATTTATTAGCTTGTAAACAATTTTGTTAGCGCTGTGCGTGTGTGTGTGCTAGACATATATGCTGTTGCCAGTTGTTGCTGTTGCCAGTTGTTGGCAGTTGTTGCTGTTGCCTGGTGTTAACTTTCACCCATTGTTAGCATCTTTCTTTTTGGTTATGCGCCAGTTTCTATAGCTTTTGCAGCTTTTGCTTTATTTATGCGTCTTGACAGTTTGCTCATTGTCTGCGCTCAGCCTGCCCTGGGCTTATAATCTATCCGTCTGTCCGCCTCGTAAATCTATTCAGCTTGGCTACCGCGCTAAGCATCGCCATTGGCACCAGGCATAGGTCAGTTCATTATGCAAATCCCACACGTTGATCAATTCGCCAAATATAAATTCCAATAAGAAATATGTTTCTCTTTCTTTCTGTCTATGGCTACGCATAGTTCGAAACTGTGACCCCTATGGCTTAATTAGCATAAGATGCTGTAATATGTAGTATAAAGTAAAAATTGTGATGCTATGATATATAGGCAGTTAATGTTGTCGCTGCACTTAATGATTGCAATTAAAAGCAATGTGAAGCGACGCCGCGACGTCTGCCAAAAATTGTGTCAGCAAGTGTTGCTGCTCCCACCACAGCAACAGTAACAGCAACAGCAGCAGCAGCAACAGCAGCAATCAACAACAATAACAACAGTTATGAAGCGTTAAAGACAATAGCATTTGCCGCAAGTGCTTCGCACAGCTTCCGTTTTAGACGGCTGACGAATGTTTTGACAGCCTCAAAGTTGTGACAACGATACGATGCCATAATCATTATCTCAACAGATATACAAATATATATATATATATATATATATAGAGCTTGATCTTTTGAGCTCGCACTGGTCCACATGCAGAGCTTTTGTCTTAGCGAGTTTCACTTCGAGCCCGCGATTATTACTCAATTATAATAAATCAAATGTCAGCGCCCACAATACCTCCGACATTTGCAGTCAATGAAATAAATGAAGAAACAAAAAAAAAATGTTGCTAGAAATGATTATTTTCGGCTTCTTCTTCAGCTGCTGCTGCTGCTTTTATATTTTTTTTTGGAAAGTAAAGCAAATTTTATTTGTTGGCAATGCCAAATGTCAAATGCCAGACGACAACAGCGCATTGGGCACGGGGTGGGATGGAGGGCACATCAAATATTTTCACTTCCAGCTTTCAGCTGCATTTGGCAGCGTGCCTAGCCAACTGACAGGCGGCCCGGCCACGGCCAGATGGGCGTGGGCGTTAACACTGCTGCAGCCGGGCTGAAAGACAATGCGTTGCTCGTTCGTGTTGTGATCTATTGTTGGCTATGTTTATGAGCTGAGTGTACGAATGCGAGAGAGTAGTTGTAGTAGGTGTTGTAGTAGTTCACGCATTGCTTTCTTTCGGGCACTCTTGGGGGCGTTGTTGATCTCTTACTTTTCCTTCTCTTTCGATATATATATGTATAACTGTATATCTCTATCTCTCTCTTATTTGATAACTTACTTTGTCTCTCTGTTCCATTCCATATATTTCTTCGGTCTACATATTTCTCTTTCCATTCTATTCCGTGATTCCCATCTTTTTAACTTTCAATCTCTCTATTCTTCCCATCTTTAGTATAGCTAAGAGATACATATTCATAATACTCTTATTATTTATGGCTTTCTTCTTCCCCTCTCTCTCTCTCTCTCTCTCTCTCTCTCTCTCTCTCTCTTTATCTTTCTATATATCTATATCGGACTCTTTCGCTCTATATATATGCCTCTCTCTCTATCTTTCTCTCTCTATATCTCTCTCTTTCTCTCTCTCTCTATCTCTCTCTCTATCTATTTATCACCCTCTCTCTTTCTCTCTCTCACTCCCTCTATCTCTCTCTATTTATCTCTCTCTATCTCTCTCTCTCTTTCTATCTCTCTCTCTGTATCTATTTATCTGCTTCTCTCTTTCTCTCTCTCTCTCTCTCTCTCTCTCTCACTCTCTCTCGCCCTCTCACTTATTTCTTCGCTCTTTTAATTTATTCTTCTATACAAGCTCCCTCTCTTTCCATTATTATTCGGCCTTCTCTCTCCCCTCTCTCTCTCTCTCTTTCTTTTTTCTGTCCATTACTTTCTATCTCCATCATTGTCAGCAATGATTTCCGATTTCACATACTATACTATAGATAGACAACTTAGGCTCTCAATGAGCGTTCAAACCTAATTAACATGCCCTATAAGCCACATGTCAAGCTGCATGTTAACCTTAACTTGAGCTCAATCCATTCATAACGCAAGCAATTCACATACAAATCACACACTCTGACGCACTTTAATCATAATAATTTCAATTACTAATCTAACACTTCACACATTTAAAATGATGTAGCAAAAGTTAGGGTATTAATAATCAGTATCACTTGACTGGAGAATGCATTCCTCATAGGTTGGGGGCGAAGTCTTTCGAAGGTGATCCGAAGTCGTTTTAATCGTGGGCGGGCAGGTCTTGAAGGGCAAAGTGGGCGCGGTGCGTGTTGGGCGTCGAGTACTTAAATGAGGCTCCAGCAGCTCAAGCCTCAATTGGCTTCTGTTAATGGAGTCGAGGCGTTCCTGCTGCCTCTTAAGGCAGCAGGTCTTCAGTCTGATGTAGATCGTTGCCAGCAGCAGCAGAATTATCCAACTGCAGAGGGCCAAGACCGTGGCAATAGCCAAAGTAACTCCCAAACTAGTCCAAAACTCATGATTTTCCCAGTTGACCAACATCTTGCAGGTAATGAAAATCGCTGGCGTTACGATCAGCCAGTAGAGCACCAGGAAGAGAATCTCTGCATTATTTGCGGCCATTTCGAGAAGGCGCCTTAGCTCCGATCAACGCGAAAATATCGACTAAAGGCGCCAATTATTCTGGGGTTCTTGAATATGCTTAATTATATTATACATATTATATATATATATAAAATATATACATAATATATATATATATATATATATATATATATATATATATATATATATATATATATATATAATTATAAATAAAGTTTGCTGCGGTTGCTGTTTCTGTATCACTGTGGTTTAATACTATATAAAATCATTTGATATGAAATCATTTCATTTTCAAAATTAAGCGAAACTTTTACTTTTCATATATTTCCCTTCAGGGGGCTTATAAATAAATAACTGTAAATATATTGATCAAAATATATACATAAAATAGGGGTGTGCAATAAGTTTCACTTTATTTATAGCTCGATTTACAATGTAGTGTTATTATGTTACTATGGAACTACAGGAAATTGATTGACTTGACTCATTTATGAAGTGAAGAGAAGAGTATATTGGCTTCGTCCAGCTACTCAGTTCAGTACTTCGATTCGTGCGACTGCCTGTCCTACTATCGGTCTGTTCATCTGCCCTTCCATCCGTCCTTCCCTCTGCCCTGTGCTCGTCCGTTTGTCCTTTTGTTAGCCGTCCACCCATCTACCCTTCTGTCCATGTGCTTATGCCTCCATTCGTTTGTCCCTCTGCTTGGCCGTCCGTCTGCCCTTCAGTCTGTCTCTCTTCATAAACTTCACAGCATTTTGCTGCCATTAAAGCAAGAGACTAGAAGCTAGGTACCATCAGCTGATAAGCTCTTATGACTCAGAGAATACTAATTCGAGTACTTTAATGTAGTACATTAAGCTGCAAGAGCCCATGTGGAGAATTCCAGATATATGCAGCAGATGATGATGATAATGATAATGCCATAGATAATGGCAATAATAATAATATTAAATGTATTATTTGCAATAACAAGTTTACTGCCGATAATAATAACTGCAATGATCAAGATTTTCTTCGATTTCGTTTACGTGCCATATATTGCCTCCAAAATAAAATAACAATTCGTACGTGTGTGTGTGTGTGTGTACAGGTGTGTGTATTGAGTCACCTGCATTGCTGCTCGTTTATTGTTGAAATGCAAATTGCGACTGTTGAAATTGAAATTCACGTCTCGGCTCCAGCGCAACTTTCACGGCTACGTGTGGCAAATAGGCCGATTACTCAGCGCCGACTGTGACACAGATAGATTCGATGAGGCCCTAACAAGATTGATGAGAGATGTTGGTTGCCTTTAACCCAGGCTTTTGTGGTCGCCGAAGCACTCAACTTGACATTGACCCAATGCCAAAGACGGATTCAAGCCACGTTCCTCGTTCACAATTTGCTCGGCTAATTTTTGGCCACAACAGCGCGAGAGAGCGAGGGCGAGCGAGGGGCAATCTCGATGTTTGCTGTTGATATTTGTTTTTTATTTTATTTTTAATTTGCCTCGTTTTGGGCATTCACCAAAAAAAGACACAAACACAAAAAAAAAAAAAAAAAATAGCCAAAAATTTGTTTTTTTTTTCTCTCGTGGTGGTAAAAGTGTTTATTTAATTTTTTGTTTACGCATATCTTAAAATTATTTCAGTTCGCATCTTGTTCGGGGTCTCGACCTTGCGCACGCCACATCCAAAAATTAATTAAATATTTTTGCCAAAATAAAAAAGTTAAATTACGAATTTTGAAACTAATTTTGTTGCTTCTCTTCTTCTTGTTTTGCAGTTGGCGCTGCTGGCCGTAGGAGCAGCCGCAGCCGCAGCAACCACCACCAAGTCAAAGGTCGAGGATAAGCCCAAGCCAAAACCCGAGCCAGCTGCCGTTGCCAACAAGAAGCCCACCGCGAGCAGCCTCTCAGCCCCCGGCACCAGCACAACGCGCCAGTCGAAGTCCCTGAAGTCGCTGGCCGGCGAGAATCGCGGCAAGCGCACGCTCTACGACTTCGGCAACGCGGGCTACCTGTACCCGGAGGTGGCCAGCCGGCGCGCGGGCTACGTGGACAACTACTATCCGGGCTACTACAATGGACAGCAGGCTCTAGGTAAGCTCTGGCAAGACTTGCCGCAGTTGCTCCAGTCTCATTCACTTGCTCGCCCATTCCCAGCTCAATATCCCGGCTACAGCAGCGCCTATGGCCCGTATACACAGTATCTGGAGGCGCCGGAGCCCATCATCGAGATCATCATCAAGGATGCCAATGAGACGCTGGCCGAGGAGCCGGCGCAGCCCATTGTCACCAAGAAGAAGAAGAAGAAGGAGAAGGTGCACGTCTTCTATGTCAACTACAAGAAGGATCAGAACAACAAGTTGCACCTGGAGTCGCCCATTGCCTCGCTGAACAACGACGACAACGAGGAGCCCGAGGAGGAGGAAGAGATCGTGCAGTATCCAGTGACGCCACTACCGCCACTCAAATCCACCACGCTGCGCACCATCATCCATCCCGACTCGGAGAAGTACCACAGCAACAGCGGCATTCACGTCTCCTTCGGCGCCGAGAACAAGCACCAGACGGGCCACATCCTGGAGGAGCACGACGCGGAGAGCATTCAGCGTCAGGTCGTCGCTCTGCCGCTGACCAACACGCGCGCTGACTACGGCCGCGAGAGCAGCTTTGCCCGAGCTCCTGCCTCCAATCTGCTCTTCGCCAGCGGCAACAACTACCAGCAGCAACAGCAGCAGCAGCAACAGCACCAGCAACATTTGCACTTTGCCAGCCAGCAGCAGCTGCCCTCACAGCACAACAACAACTATTTCAGGGTACCAACGGCGCTGCCCACCAAGCAACAGCAACAGCAGCCAGCACAGCAGCAACATTACTATCAGAAGCAACAGCAACAGCAACAACAGCACCAACAGCAGCAGCAGCAGCAACGTCCCAGCATTACACAGCAGCAATTGCCTTCGACATCCTCGCAGACGATCTTCAACAAGCTCGTGCAGCAATCTCAGTTCTATGTGAATCACAATCAGCAATACCAAACATCACAGCAGCAGCAGTCGGCCCCACAGCAGCAGCAATATCAGAAGCCGCCACACAAACAGGTTCAGGTGCCATTCTTTCCCACAATTCCGCCCAAGAGCCATGAGTTGCCCACGCGTGCCAGCCAAACGCCATATCAGCCCATCAAATTCCGACCCACACCAGCGCCAGCGCCACAAGTGAAGCCATTGCAGCTGCCACAGCAGCAACAGCAGCAGCAGCAACACCAGCAACACCAGCAACATCATCAACAGCAGCAGCAGCAATATCAAACGCCCAAGCCGCAGCCTTATCAATTCGTTAGGCAGCCTCAGTTTGTGCAGCAGCCGCAGTTCATAGTGCACTCGCCCACGCCTGCCACCGACTACTATGCACAGCAGCAACATCAACAGCAGCAGCAGCAGCAGCAGCATAAATACTCCGCGCTCAACTATTTTGACATAAAGCCCTCCAAGGAGACGGAGCTGTTAAAGTCCATACCCAAGTTCGAGCAGCACATCACAGAGACAGTGCACAATCCCATTGTCAACAGTCAGCAACAGCAGCAGCAGCAGCAGCAGCAACAGCAACATGTCGCCCATCAGCAATTCGCTTACAGCAGCAGCCGCAACGAGGTGATTCATGACATACCCGCGCCTAATCTGGCACCCAATGCTGCACAGCCTCAAGCTCAGCCTCTGACGGGTCACTACATAACAGCCAGCTCCACACAGCAGCAGCAACAGCAACAGCAACAGCAGCAACAGCAACAGCAGCAACAGCAACAGCAATTCAGCTTTGCCAGCGAGGCGCCGCCTGTTTATGCCGAGTCGACGCACGGCCAGAAGGTGATGGTGGTGACACCTCTGCCTCCATCCTCCAGCTATGCCAGCTACAGTCAGTATCAGGCGCACAATGAGCAGGTGATACAGGTGCATCCGCAGGCGCAGAGCAGCAACAGCTATGTGCAGCAGCCCAGGCAGTCGGGCAGCGCGCAGCTCAGCGCGGCTGTGGACAACTCACCCTTCAGCGTGTCCACCTACCACTCGGATGTGTTCAAGGAGCTGCAGCAGCGGCAGCAACAGGAGCGACAGCAGCAACAGAAATCAAACTATGTCACACCAGCAGCAGCAGCTGGAGCCTCTGCAGCAGCAACTGTTGCTGCTCCCACTTCACCCGCACCCACACCCTCAGCCGCGCCCAATGGCAAAGCCTCGCAGACGCTGCTGCAGCTGCCCGACGAAGTGCCCGACGACCTGCGCCAGCAACTCTTCTCCTCCGGCATCCTGAACAACGCCGACATCTCCGTGCTGGACTACGACAAGCAGGGCGACATTGCCCTGGAGAATCTGCCGGCGGAGCATCTGCAGCACTTCTATGGCGCGGGCGGAGGTGCCCAAATTGCCGAGACCAATAAAGTGCTCAGCGTGGTCAAGCCCAATGGCGACAAAGTAGCGCTCAGCGAGAAGCAAATCGATCGAGTGAAGCAGTCGAACTCGCTGCCCCAGAAGCAGAATCTGGACGTGAAGGTGGTGCGCTACGATGCCGCCCAGGGCCAGAGCGTGAGCGACAAGTACGTGCGCACCGATGCCACCGTCGTGACGCCCGTGGAGCTGGCCGAGCGACAGCAATACAATCGCTACCTGCCGCTGAAGATCAACGGCGCCCAGTTTCCCATACCCGAGAGCGTGGAGCTGCTGGGCAAGAAGATCGTGAGCGTGGTGGTGCTGGCGCCTGTGGAGGCACAGCCACAGTCCACTGAGGCGAGAAGCAGCACTGCCAGCGGCGTGGACAGCAAGGAAGTCAAGTTCCTCGGCGGCGACCTGGTCAAGACCCTGGTCAAGAAGCCCACCAAGGACAACTTCAAGCGCTGGCTCGAGAAGGAGTCCCGCACGGACATTGAGCTGCAGTCGGTGGTGCTGCTGGTGACCAAGTGAGTGAATGAATGGCGTAGACGAAGCAATAAGGTTATATCTCTCCCTCTCTCTCTCTCTTTTAGGGCCAGCGAGAGCGCCGAGCAGGAGATCTTCATGTACGACATTGCCACGGGCAGCGTGAATAAACTGAACGGGGAACTCTCCAGCACCTTTGTCAATGTGGCCGAGGAGAATGCCAGCAGCGAGGATCTGGAGCATGCGGCCACACTAGATCAGAGTTCGATAGAGACCATGATGCAGCTGCGTCGCAGATAGAGCCACACACACACACGCACACACACACACACACACACACACACACACACACACACACACACACACACACGCACAGAGAGAGACATTATGCCATTTAGATACTCGAGCTATTCTTGTACTAGAGACAAATTCTATACTTCATTATATATTGATACTCCCACACACACACACACATACACACACTCACACACACACACACACTCACACACAGAGAGATGCACATTTTATGAAAAGGGTTTCAATCGTTCGCAGTGCGTATATTCCTTTATTTTTCGTAGTATTTCAATGTTGTAAATATATTCTTGATGATTATCGTAATTTAAGTTAATTTACGTGATTAATAAAAACAAAATTAATTAAATTGCACAAGTGTCTAAATTACAATTAAGTATATAAAGTAACATTAAATTTAACAGCAGCTTAACATTTAGTTTTTGTCTTAGCTAAGCTTAAGCTGCTGCGAAATGTTAGAGTTAATGCTAAGCTGTAAAAGGTTGTAGTATTCACTAATTTAAATATGTGAAAAAGTAGTTGCATATGAACTAAATCTTAACAGTGCCTAAATATGAAACTGCAATAGGTTGTAGGCTTGGCTAAGTTGAAGAGAGCTAGGCGCTTTCGTACTTACTCAAGGTTCTTGTCTTAGCTAAGTTTGAGCTAAATTGAAAGTGCAACTCAGCATACTGTATTTCAGTTGCATTTCGAGTGTAATTCAGCTGGCAACCTAACACCAGGTTCTTGTCTCAGCTAAGTTTGAGCTAAATTTTAAATGTCGTCCAACAAGAAACTGGTTATTGTCTTAGCTAAGTTTAAGCTTTTAGCTTATGTTAAGCTTTGCTACAGCATTCGAGCAACTTCTTAAGTTTCAGTCTAAGAGTCATACAATATGCTGGCCAAGATACATTTAGGCCAAGGTTGGCTAGCCATACAGATTAACACTGACACACACACACACACACACACACACACTGATAACAGGACCAGATGCCAACGCTCACTAATCGAATGCGCATACGTGACCTATCAGCGCTGGCTCCGATTGCCTTTGGCTGTGGACGACGTGACCAAAGGCCAGCAAAGAGCACGCATTATGCCATGACTTAAGCAGAGCGAGCGCGCGCTCTCGATGCTTACGCTCTTTGCAGTCCAAGGCGCTCTTTGCGCTCTTTGTGCAGCCGCTGAGCCGGTTCGCATTGAGAGTACGTTCGTATGCGTGTGCGTGTGTGTGTGTGTGTGCGTGTGTGTGAGTTGGACTGCGTAAGTGAGTGCAACAAGTCGCTGGCAACGTCTATAATTATGCCGTTTATTTTTAGCTGCACGGCAACAACAGTTGTTTGGCTAGACAACAACAACACCAATTAAATGCAATAGCCAAAAACGTGGTTAACAAACAACAACTGCAAAAAAAAAAAAAAATGCAGTGCATAAATGAGGTCTGCTTGTTGTTGTTGTTGTTGTTGTTGTTTATAGCAACGAGCCAAAGCGAACATAACCGGCTATTGCCTGTTGTTGTCGTTGCCGGATCGAGTTGACAACAACATAAATGAACACACTCACACTCACACACACTCACACGCATGCATGCATGCATGCATATGTGTGTATGTATGCTTATGTACATGCATACATACGTACATATGTATATACAGTGTAAACAGCGTAATTTGAGCTGTTTGAGGTCTTCTCCCTTATGCAATGGGTTATTCATACATATACATACATGTGTATATCTTTCAATAAATGTGATTCTGATAAATCTGAAAACAAAATAAAAATATTTTAATATAAAGTCAGAGAAATTGAAAAGTAAAAAGTATATATATTTAAAATATATTAAATTTTTTAAAACTTATAATTTCTTCCTTTTTTTTTTTAAATATATACGTATAAATATAAATATATATGTATGTGCAAAATAAAAATGTTTATATATACATATATAAAATAAATTGACAACTAAAAATAATTTATATATAAAATATATATTAATTTTTTAAAATTATGTCGCCTCTTTTTCAATAAATTTATATTTATAAAAAAAATGTGTATACATATATATTTAAACAAAAAATCTTCATTTATTATATAAGTATATATACTTATCGTATACATAATATATCAATCTCTGCTACGCTTTACAACCCAAGGCTTCAGGCTGTAGAACCTGGTTTTCGACTGACTGAAACCAAGTTTATTGGCCGAAGCCTTGACTTCATTTATTTAAACATTTCAATTATTTCATTTAATTTATTTGACGCTCATGTAATGAGATCAATGCAAGTCTTCAATATTTTCATAAAATACGGGCGCTATAGGTACACAGATATAGATAGTGGATATAGTAGATATTTTGTAGTAGAAAAATAAAATATCAAAAAAATTATTGTTATTTTTTTATGTCTTTATTGAGTAGTAGATATACCTGAAAAAAAACAACATAATTTTATGCCTAAATCAAGGACTTTACTTGATTCAAATAAAATAAAATTCATAAAAATCTTTCAAAGTTAAAATATTTTTTTTATTTTTTTTTTCATTATAACTAAACATTTTGTGGCGATAAATACTGAAAATAACTTCATTAAGATCCAATAGAAATAAATAATGATTTATATTTATCGTTAAACATTTTTGAATATACATTTTCGTTTTATAACATATATATATATATATATATATATATATATATATATATATATATATATATAAATATTATAAACATCTTTATCACACATTTGCATGGCTTAAATACCTTTGACATATGTACACATATCTCTCTCTCTCTCTCTCTCTCTCTCTCTCTCTCTCAGTTAATTTCCATCGAAAATGCTTCGCTATAATCTCTATTGAAAACTAGTTATTCAACAAATTTCAGATTCGATTTAATTCTCTGGTTGTGGCTATTTTTGAAACTTAATTAGTAACTTAAATTATCACGTTTACTTAGCCAAATCTGTATTGATTTGGCTTTAAAGTCTATTTTGGGCAAAGTCTACGCATTCATTGGGCATTTCCTTTGCTGTTTATGGCAACGCGTCTTGCAAGTGCTATAAATAACCATAAATTTTTATAGGAATCAATTGAGTCAACGCTTCATTGATTAATTACTCGAAAATAAAGCTCAGAAATGAATGCATGTAATTTAATAACGGTTAAAATTCTCTTGAAAAAAAAAATAACTGACTCAATTGCATTTGCCTTGCTGCTCATCCCTCACGGCGAGCACACACTTACACTCGCTCACACACACACACACACACACGCACGCACACTGACATATGTTGTTTGAATTGTTTTCGATTTCTTACAACGCCTTTCGCTGTAATTTTCGTATTCTGCTTCCCATGCATGCGTTTTTTTTTCGCTGAGCTTTTTCTGCAACTCGTTTTAAAATTGGGTTACAGAGCCCAAGACCAAAGCCCCAAACCAGCAAAAAAAATAATGAAAAAACGAAAACAAAAACAAGGAACAAAGCGCAAAAAAAATGCAAAAATCCGTTTGACGCCGTAAGCTTCATGAGTCAGAACTGTTGCAGTGATTGCCAAAGCAGCACCAGCAGTCGCAGCAGCAGAGGCCGCAGCAGCGCCTGCTGTTGGTGTGGGTGAATCAGGTAGAGATAGAAGAAGAAGAAGAAGAGCAGCAGCTTTAGCTTGGACTTTATTTTTGTGTGCAAAAGATTTCGATTTCTCCACTTTTTGTTGTTTGCTTCTTTAAGCGTGTCTGCTTTGTTTGTTGATTTGTAACGTTACATTCGGGCGTCTCTAGCGATTGTTTTTGTTTTCTTGTAACATGTGAGTTGTTTACGAGCAGTTGCAATAAATTTAAGAGAGAGAGAGAGAGAGAGCGCGCGAGAGACAATATCTAAGTTAAGAGCAAGCTTAAACAACAAGGCGACAGCTGAGCTATGACCAGTGCTGCCAGCCTTGAAGCTATTTAAAGCCAAAAAAAAGTTGCTTTACTGCACAGTATATTCAAGTTATATATAAAAACAATGGACAAGCACTAAAAGTTTTACAGACGCAATGCCGAAAAGAAACAAGCTAAACTTTTGTGCTTAAAACAGCCAACGGCTTGTTGCGCTCTCTCGAATAAGCTAGTTTTTAGCGGTGTACCAGCTAAAGTGCCAACCATGTCGAACGTCGACTCAATCGTGAAGCATCGTCGTCTGGCATCGCTCAAAGCTGCGCTCAGTTCGGTTCGATCATTCGTCGCAACAAGTCTAGTAACGTCTGCGCGGTTGACACACAGCGCAGTCGAGAGTCGAGGGTGGCGCAGTGCATGGCACAGTCTCCGTCTCCGTCTTCGTCTTCGTCTTCGTCATCGTTTAACCAACTGTAAAAAGGGCGCGCGAGTGCATTTAACTGTGAGCATATAATATCAAATAATTGTCGCTAATTTTGGGATATACTCACGTCTCGCATTCATTTATGCATGTGTAGAATTGTCTGTCGAGTCGAACGTGTTATGATATATTATGCAATTGGCCTTTGCTAAGTGAAAAGTCAAGTTGTGTGTGTGTTGGTGTTGTTGTAATGCGGCAAAGAAACGAAAAGATCGAAAGTGAAGCCATCCAACCACAATCGGCACGACACTAAAAAGCCGTTTTAAAACAAAAACAAAAACAAAAACAAATACAAATACATCAAAAATTCAATAACAACAAATACAAGCCAATGCCAAAAAGTGTAACTGATTTTGAAGACATGTCGCAGACAAAAATGGCGGCTGCAGCGACTGCGTCGAATATTTGCGTCAGCTGCGCACGCCAGCGTCAAAGTAGACGCTGCGTCGGCGCCGGCGCAGCCGCTTCAGCTGGCTGCAGTGCCATAATGCAAATTTATAGCGCCTGGGCGCTGCTCACGCTGCTAGCGGCCAGTGCTGCCTATGTGCAGAGTGCAGCCGTTAACTTTGGTATGTTATTTTTCTTTTAGCTATAAATACATTTAACAGTTCCTTTATGGCGTGCTTCCCCTCTAGGCCAGCTAGGCTTTCATTTTATATCTCTTAGAAACTGTTTGTCATTCATAATTCGCAAAGTGGAAAAAACCGTATTATGATATTATTTACTCGTAAATGAATGTTTGTATTATTCTTACCATTATATTTCTAAGTGTCCCTTCTACAGTTTCAGTGTTTATACAAAAATCCACTGTGAACCACTGTCATTTGTGTATGTTTTTTGTGGCTGAGCTTATTTTTTTTTCTGTTTTATGTTTTCTGTTTGTTTTTTTTTTTTTTTTTTGCGGCGACAATTTGTGAACGTGAACTGTAAACCGGTCTTTGTCTTTCTCTCTCTTTCATATTCACATGGTTTTTTATTACTTATTTATTTATATTTTTCATCTTCTTGTTGTTGTTTTTTCTTATTTATCTTTTTGGTTAAGCGCGTTATTAACGTTCTTATTGTTTCAGTTATTGTACAGACCTGACAGAAGAACTGTGAACGAAGTGCGACTGACGTGATTGTTTCACTCTACTTTTACGCTGTGATTCACATTCCGGCCTAGACGTAATATCATTAAAAATCATTATTTAACTACACGCGGAAGCGACGGGCTTCAAAACTTACCTAAAACCATATGAAAGTAAAATGAATGAATTAATTAATCAGTAAAAAAGAGAAAGAGCAAGAGAGAGAGAGAGAGAGAGAGAGATTGAGGGAGAGAAGCAGAGTGAAATGGAGTGAGCGACCGACCTCATTGTCATTGAAATACAGTTAAGACGAAGAACAAAAGCAGCGATGCCATGAAGTTCAGCTCAGTTGCCAGTTACCGTTAACCGCTCGCCAGCTCTCGGCCCCCCCCTTCCATTCTGCCTCAAGCAACTGCAACTGTAACTGTGAACAAGCGCAGCTTTTAACCCCGGGTTCCGTTGAACTTTTGAAGCATTAATTTGACGTTCCATTTCGGAAATATGCCAATTGCAGCTGCACGAGCAAGAATGAGATGAATGAACGAACGTGCGAAATGAACCAGATGAAAGATGAAGAGTAATGTGCCGCCAGAGAAGCGTAAGCCTTGCCTTATGCAAACATAAAAACAAAAACAAAAACAACCCTTGCAGAAACAAGAAGCAGTTGCCAGATCGCCTCTATGACACTCTATAACCATATGCATATGATATATGTACACACATGTATTCAGCTACGAACCGGTTACTGAATCAATTTGCTTCACAAAAAATGAAAAAGGCGACGACGAGGAAGAAGAAGAAGAGCAAGTCAACATGCTGCGAAACAGCTAGAACTGTTCTTGTTTTTTTTCTGTTTTTGTTTTTGTTTTTGTTTTTGTTTTTCAATTTGTTTTTTAGTCGTTTGCCAACAAGAAGTTAAGCTCCCTTCTCACACACAGGCAGGCTAAGCTTTTGATCTGTTGATGTCATAAGAGTTCAATTAGGTGCAGACGCCCACCCGTTTAACCCGTTGCCAGTTAAAATGCAAAAACAGCAAAGCAGAAGAGAAATGCTAGAGAGAGAAAGGGAGATAGGGCGAGAGGAAGGGAGAGCGCGCAAAAACAGAGATAGGCGCGTGTGTGAGCGTCAAACAAGCGCTCAATTAAAATGCAAATTGACCGTTATCTGAGCTGACTGCCCGCGCTCACACACACACACACATATATATATACACTCACACGCGCTCTCACACTCAAAATGGCGACACTTGAAGATGTTGTTCTTGTTTTCGTGATTGCTGTTGCTAACAGACGCCCAACGCCCACTCGCTTGACGCTTTATCTAAATTGGCGCAAACTATTTTGGCCAGCAGAGAGTGTGAGCGAGAGAGAGAGAGAGAGAGAGGCAGACCATGAGCACTTATGTTGTTGTTAATTTTTTGCTAATTGCTAAAATGGCCGCCTTGATTTATGTATGCGACCGTTAGCAGGCAGCAGGCAGCAGGCAGCATATCTCTCTCTCTCTCTCTGTGTGTGTGTGTGTGTGGAGCCATGTTGAACCGGCTCGAGCAAGAACGGGCAATGCTCGGTCACGCTGCTGTTGGCAAACTGTGCGCCAGCAACAGTTGCCGTTAGGCTGCCTGCAATAAAAATTGTTGCTGCTGCACGCAATGCCAAAGCAGCAGCAGCCGCCAACCAGCAGCCCCAGCCACAGCCACAGCAGCAGCCAGCAAGAAACAGTTAAAGCTGCATGCATGTCAAGTTCTTAGTATTGTGTTGTTGTTGCTGTTGCTGTTGCTGCCTTGTTGTTGTCTTGTTTATAGTACAATTTATTTTATTTAGTTTGTTGCACAAACAAAGCAGACAAACGGACAGCAGCAGCAACGGCAACAGCAACACACGCTTGACCTATAAGCGAAATTGGCCAACAGGAATTGTAGCATTGTCCACTCATTGTGTGTGTGTGTGTGGGAGTGTGGGAGTGTGGGTGTGTGGATGTGGTGGGCTGGCACTTAACCCTTGCTGCTCTGACTTTGATAGTTGACCCAATTTTCAGCTGTTAAAAATAAAACAAAAAAAAACCAAAAAAAAAAAAAAGAAAAAATTGAAAAAAAAAAAATAGAAACTACACTCAAATGTTTTTTCTTTCACTTCTATATTTTGTAGCTTTTATGCGTCAAGTGTTTACTAGTCTCTTCTTCTGCCTTCACTCACTCTCACTCTCACTCTCTTGCGCTGACTCCCTGCACACTGCACTGCTCTGTGTAATTTGTTTTAAACAACAACAGCAACAACAGCAACAAGAACTTTTTATTTCGAGTGCTTTGGCAGCACACTCAACGGCTATGCGTAGCTTTTTGTGTGTGCAACTGTATGCAACTGTGCGTAATTATGATGCTCTCGGCATGCAATATGCAACATGCCACAGAATTTTGTATGTTATAACCAGAGCCAGAGCCAGAGCCAGAGGCAGAGCCAGAGCCAGCACAGCAGCAGGCGTGGCACTCCAAACCGATGCTTGACAATTTACAAGCCAAGTGCTGCGCTTAACACATGAGCGAACTGCTCGCCCAAACAAGACCCCAAACAAAGCCCCCAAAACAAACAACAACAACTGCAAGGCCACAACTCTGTGTGTGTGTGTGTGTGCGTGTGTGTGTGTGTGTGTGTGAGTTGTGTGCACCCAGTTTAGTAGGCACCTGTAGATCAACATTGACTGCCCTTCAGTTAAGTTCAGCCCTATTCAAGTGACCGCCACACACAGCACACGCACACTTGAACACACACATACACACACACACACTCAACCACACACACACATTCATTCTCAATTATAGTCGCCGCACACTCACGCAACTTTCAAATGTTTTCAGCCATTGTAAACGCGATTCTGTAATCAACTTTGAACTTCAGCAAACAAAATTATTTCAAACAAATATTAAAAACTATTGAAAATGTTTATCGTTTTTTCCTAGTATTTTTACAGTATTTTTCTAGTATTTTGTGCCACTATTTTCCATTAAAATGTTGTCTTGTATTTCACTTTCTTTATTTTTATTATTTTTTTGGTATTACATTTTTATTATAACAGCATTTAAAATCTAATTTTTGTTTAGTGTTTTCCTGTCGATTCTAAATCAAAGCAAATATTATTTTAACAGAATTTTCCATATGACTCGATAAGAATTTAAAGTCTTTTTTATCCGAATTTTCCATCTATTATTCTTTTTGGTAAATTTTCAACTTTCCATTCAGAAAGGGAGAAATTTCGAGGCAGCTCAGTTCATGTTCTGCTCTAGAAATTGAGACAAATTATTAACGGCATATTTATGAACCCATTGGCCCCCTCCGCGCCTCCGTGCCCTCTCGTAAAAAGAGCAAAATCAAGTGAAATTTGGAGCCCTTTCTTTGCTCTGGTTGGCTGGCCACTTCTAACCTCCAACAAAAACCCCATTGAACCAACAGTCCGGATCAAGCCAAATGCGTTTCTCGTCTGTCGCTGCAGCCAAGCACAACACTCATTTAACTTGTTATACGTTTCTATACTCGAGTGTGTGTGTGTGTGTGTGTGTGTGTGCCTTTAACCCAATTAGCTAAAGCTGTAACTAAAGCTAGAGTTCAGTGGCATAAGCCCCGACTTTTATAGCCAATGCTCTCAGTCAACAGACTCAAAAAAAAAAAAAAATAGGTAACAAAAATGGTTGTAAACCTCATTGTTTTGCGGTGCTAATGGGCTAAAATTATAAGTTATGGCTCAATTTATCAGTCCGTGCCGTCAGTAAAGTGCGAGAGCAACTAGTTTACCAGCGAAATGTAAAGCAAATGCATTTGTTTATCTCGTATTTCATATTCTTGTTGATGGATTGCGACTGTTTCTCATGGCAGCAAATATTTTTCTTTTTGCGAGATGCTGATTTGGCCTTCAAGCGACACCTTCTGTTAACATGGCCAATATAGTTAATGCACTACAGTAGATTAATCACATGAGCTTATTTTCGGCATTTATTATATTTTAGTAAGTGCACTTAGAGTAAGGTTTGAGCTTGGTAAGTGAAGCTGAAGCGTTTCAGCCAAATTGTTCGATATGAAAAGAGCTGCAAACTGTTTCACAAGTACAAGCTAAGAGTTGTCTTGAGTTTCTTCTTTATTCAAAGCTTTGTTTAATAAACTTAATTTATGTGAAGAATTTGTATATACCTTAGATCTAAGATCTTAATTTAGGTGTTAGCTTTATTGTGCTTTAGCCTCATAAATTGTATTTTATGTTAACCTTTTATGTGCTTCAGCCTTATAATTGTACTTTAACTTAAAGCTTTAATGTGCTTATGCCCTATGAATTGTATTTCACTTCAAGCTTTTATGTGCTTTAGCCCTAACATGTTCTTATATCAAAGCTTTTAAATTCTTCAGCTCTATAAAACGGAGCTTTCGCCTAGAGCTCTTACCTCAAGTTGTTTAATATGGGAAGAGCTTTAATATTTAGTAAATTTACTTAGTAATACTAAATAGCAAGTTAGTGTCTTAAAGCGAGCAAGCAAAAGGCTATCATATGTTGAATTCGATTTTATTTAAGCAGTCAAGAGCGTTTGGCAGCCCAAAATTGATTTCTAATGAATGCAGATCTGTGTGTCGAGCTCAAAATGTAGTTAGAAATGACTTTTACTTAACATGAAGCCAGGCAAATGCTCTTAAATCACTTTAAAAGTAAAAGTTGAGTGTGTTAAGCGATTCATAGAAATTTGCGCTTCAGACTTTCGAATAACAAATCTGGCTTTCAGTTTCTCTGCAACAACTAAAAAACAAGAGGCGCTTCGTGGTACATGTTAAATATTGAAATTAGTCGTAAAAGCTATTCTTAACAAGTAATTGGAGTAGCCCCAGGCGCCAAGCACCAAGCACCAAGCACCACACAGCATTGGGCAGAGCGGAGTTTCAAGCGAAATGTGTGCAAACATACATATGCAGTTGAGGCTTGTCAAACACAAAACGAATAACAAATGATGGCTATTATTAATCAACATATGAGTTAATATATGTTGAAAACAATGTGCGAATCATAAATGCATTTCGAGTGCAGTTTTTGTCGTTTGGCGTTGAAGCTGCGCATTCGAATAATTTATTAAAGTGCAGCACGTGTCCAGCCACTTGGCTATTAATGTCAAGTTCACAATGAACTATGTGCGAGTGTGTGAGTGTGTGCTACAGTGGCTGCAAAAAGCAAATGCAAATTGATTTTGCG
Source organism: Drosophila fulvimacula (assembly GCA_035045555.1). Classification (NCBI taxonomy): domain Eukaryota; kingdom Metazoa; phylum Arthropoda; class Insecta; order Diptera; family Drosophilidae; genus Drosophila; species Drosophila fulvimacula. The sequence goes on from JAWNOX010000191.1 coordinate 5,620,509, forward strand.
CATAAAATTTTTAATTGCCCAAATGCGTCGACAATTGCATAAGAAATAGCCAAGGCGCTGGGCCAAGGGGGTGGTCAGCGTGGGTGCTATAATAAAAAGTGTATAGCAGCATATTAAGTGTGTGTGTGTGTGTGTGTGTGTGTGTGAGTCAGTGACCCAGAATATAATGCAAAAGTAGTTTTCCTATAGCAAAGAGCGAGGCGACGGACGGCGGCACATTGTAAACATATATTTCATTATTAACAACTCGCAACTCGTGCTTTATTAATTTAGCTGTGTGTGCGTGTGTGTGTGTGTGTGTGTGTGTGTGTGTGTGTGTGTGTGTGTGTGTGTGTGTGTGTGTGTGTGTGTGTGTGTGTGTGTGTGTATAACTGCGCTTGTATCTTTAACCTCAGGCGCGCAAAGTTCGAGTGCGAGTGCAAAATAATTGAGCCGCAACTCTTGACGAGCGGCCGCTGCTGCCGCTGCTGCTGCCGCTGCTGATGCTTGCCGCCGTTGCCTTTATAGGTAGACTAGATGCATGTTATTCAATTATAAACTATATATCAAATTAATTGAATTTCAGTTGTAGATAGACATACGAGAGGCCATACAAAGTATTGTCAGCTATTTTTAGTTTGATTACTTTTCTCATCTGCAGGCAGAGCCATGAGTTGGGGCATGTCTCCAGGCTGCTCTACATACATGATATATATATATATATAGATTCAATATGTACCTCGTCAATTAGCGGCTCTTTGTAAATTTGTGATCAACTTTTACCGCACTCTCATTCATAGCTATGTTCTGTCTCTCCACAGGTGATCTGCTGCCGCATCCCACGTTTATGCCGCTCTGCAGCGTTCAGAATGAGCATTTCATCGAGAGCGATGGCAAGGAATCTAGTCTGATTATTGAGCTGCAGCCGGGCAGCTATGGCGGCCAGCACAAGTTCTGCTCCCGCATACTGAGCACTCCGTCCAGCTATGGCTTTATCGTGCGTCTCATTCTGCCCAAGCTGCGTCACAGCCAGCGCACAAACAATGGCAGCAACAATCCCGCGGCTGCACCCAACTCCAACATTATGCCCGCTTTGGTCAGCGCAAACAAACCGCAGCAGTTGCTGCCCACCGGCGTGCTAAATGCAACAGCAGCAGCTGGTGCTGCTCCCGCCTCGGCCATTGTTGTGGGACGCACCTGTCCATTAAATATTGTAAGTACAGAAGACTGCAGAGAGTATCTAATTGAATGCGGGCTCCAAATCAAGCTGAAATTGGGCAATAGATGGCGCTGCTTTGGGTTTGTTATAGATTGCAGCAGATGGTGGATAATAGATATCGTATAGACGATATAGAGCTAAATATGTATTTAGATAAAAGTAACGAAATGATACTATAGAATGTTAGGAAGGGAATAAGTGGTATAAAGTTGTTTGGCTACCAGACAATAGATGGCGCCGCTTGGCTTAAGCCCATATAGCTATAGATAATAGAACAAGGTGGGTTAACAAGAATTAACAGTAATAGATAGGCAATTCAAGCCTTTTCAAATTTTTAAAAATGAAATACATAAGCTACTAGCCAATAGATGGCGCTGGCCTGGCTTAACAAAGTGTTATATAGTTCTTATAGATGAATAATTTGTTTATCCTTTGACAATTTACAATTTATTTAAATGTAAATAAAAGTAAAAATGACGAACTAAATTTCAAACTGAAAACTACAATAAAAGCTATGTACCACCATTAGTCAATAGATGGCGCTGTGAAGATCTGCCTAGGATAAGCAACTTGGACAAGTGTTAATCACTAACTAAACTTATTAAAAACGAAACTTTCTTTCGAGAAAATTAAGTACATCCCACAAAATGATATAATCAATTCCGTAGAGAACCAATAATTGGTGTAATAAATGAATAGATTTGCTATTTCATAATGGCCAATTAGATAATTAGCTAAAAATGAGCTAATGATCATAGGGAACTGTTAATTTGCCCTGGTTAAATAACTAACTAGGCTTAATTGTGCCTCATGTGCGACTCATTGCTATGCCAAAAAGGGCAACAGCATTGGCGCCATTAGCTGAAAGAGAGCGAAGTTGAGCAATGCACAGTCACAACAATCAACAATTAATTAATTTAATGAAACCAGTTAGCTAGCCTCAGTAGCCATTTGATAAGTGCATCTAATGATTGGCAATTGATACTGTGTTATGCGATATGCGATATGCTTTTCGTGTGCGACTCGATTTTCTCATTAAGAACAAAAGCTGCAAATTGTGTGACATATTCGCAATGCGCAAACAGCCAACAACAACAGCAACAACAACAACAGCAACAGCAACAATAACAACATTTGCATATGCAGGCAAGCCAGACAAAGAAATCATTTATACAGTTGAACAGTTGTAGATACAACTTGTATCTATATATATATATATAGAGAGAGATATATATATATATATATATAACTACCTATATAGATACAGACAGATATATAGCTAGAGATACTGGCAACCGCACCCGCAACTGAATCGCTGATATCCTCACATGCGCAGCACAATTTTTATGGCTTAAAGACTGTCCACGTTTCATGGCTGTCAAACTGTCTGTCGTCTCTCCGATTGTCCGTCCGTCTGCCTGTCGCCGTAGTATTTATGGCAACGCAACGTCACCGCCGCAACTGAAAGTGTTGTCTATTTGCGCTGGCTGCGCTACGATTCAGGCTGCGATTCGTTTCGTTTTTCCTGGCCAAATGAGACAAACGTGTTTCAAATACACAAAAACTTTTCAGAACTCACAGCAAATGCCAAAAACGGGCGCGCTTATGCAAATCGCACGCGCTTGGAATATATGCCTCGTTAACTGAGCACAGAAGTCAGCAACTCGCTGCTGGCTGCTGGCTGCTGGCTGCTGGCAGCTGCCTCCCAACGAGCCCCTCCCTCCCCGCCCACCACGAGTGCGACAAAGAGTTATCCATAATTTAGCAGTTTCAGTGTCGCATTAGTTGCACTCGCTTAATGGCTTAGCTCGACTCTAGTATATTTGTTAAATTGACAGCGAAATTAACTGTAATTGAGAACAATTCGAAATGTCAAAATGTCTTGTGAAAACCGCAAAATAGGTCAGAACGACACCGCCCATTACAAAGCCTCAATACAATTGGCCACAAATACTGAAAATTACTCGATGCTCATGAACATAGTCAACACACACACACACACACTCGCACACACACACACTCATACAATCAAATCAAGTTTGGTTAACCTTCCGAATCGAGTCATAGGCAACGCATAAATTAGAATTAAAGCACAAAAGTCACAATAGCTCACAGCTTGGTGCTTGGTCTTTATTTTTGTCATTTTGAGGCGAGTTCAATGCTGACAAAAAAAAAAAAAAAAATTAAATAACCAAACACAAAATCTCACACATTTTTTTTTGTATATGGTCACGCATGCGCAGTCAAGAGTACTCAGCCAGACATACAGACACACGCACACTCATGCACACACACCCACCCATTCACTCACTCGCTCATTCATTCAAGCCAAAGCCAAAGCCAAAGTCTGAATGTTTTTTCACTTTGCTGCTAGTTGCAGATTTTGACAAACTAACTCTAATTGCGTTAGTCCAAAGAAAGAAAACCTTGATAAAAAGATGTTCAGATGTTATCTAAATGAGGGAACGCATTAATGAAATGAATTTTTATGAGACATACTTTATATATATATATATATATATATATATATATATATATATATATATATATATTATTTTTTTTTTTTTATTTGTTTAAGTTGGAAGCTTTGTTAACTTATTTTCAAGTGCTGAAATGCTGAAAATGCAATATGAAAAAATGTTTCCTTATTCTGTTCTGTTTCTATATTTCTGTATTCCAATAGAAAACTAGAAATAATTACCAAATTTTAGAAGATTATTGCCTATATTTGAATAGGCATAAACAATAATCACATTATCAATAATGATATATATAATATCCATACGGTATTTAATACTTCATCTAAAGTCAGTCAAAGTCTTTCGATGCACATTCAACTTTGCTAGACACTAACTCTAATAGTTTTAGGCTAATTTTGAGCATCCAAAATTTTGGAGAGAATTAATAAGCTGTACTAAATACCAATAATTAAAAAAAAAATTTTTTTTTATATTTTTTAAATATATTCAATAATTATTAGAATTTTGATTTTTTGTTGTCTATCGAAAGATTATCATGCTAGTTAAATTATCAAAAAATTAAAAATGAGACGAAAAATACCTGACTTAGAGAAAAGCTCACTTATAGAGGCTTACTATAGGAATTAGTTAATGGACAGACACACGTTCACTTTGTGTAAAAGCTTCTAACACTTAAAATCTTTGCGAGCTGCTGCTATGCCAGACTTATAAAAGAATTTCGAAAATATGTAAATTAAATTGCACTTTTTGTTTTGCAAAAATAAAAGCTTAAAGAATTTAATTTATTTTTAGATTTGTTTTTCTCCCTCTTCTTTTCAAAGGCATTATCATATGATAACGTTGCGCTGCCTTAGTTAATGGCATAAATATTTATTTAGCTGCAACTGTATTTAGTTTAGGAATAGCAACTAGCTAAATTTGAATAAATATTTGAGGTGCTTAACAGACAAGCTATATAATCATAAATTATATAGAATCTACGACTTTTCAAATGCATATTAGCTACACATAGAGATAGATATATATAGATATATATAGATTTGTGTAGTGTACATAAATGCATATTTAATATTATTGAGCTTAGAGTTTCGCATGTGCCGCCTAAAAATGCCTTTTTGCGCGCAGCGTTGTATATAAATATAAAATATAAATATAAATATAAATATAAATATAAATAAATATAAACGTTTCTCGGCGCAAATATTTAATTTGCCATTATTATGGTGGTTGTTTCTGTTGCCGAATATTCGAAATGTATTCGCTGTTGACTGTTTATTGTGCACGTTTACGTCTTTGTTTAACTAAATAATTTATATCACGTCGATTGTTCGCTTTGTGTTTGTGGGCGCGAAAAGATCTGAGTGCTTTTTATTATACGTAGTTTTTAGACCCAATTTTCGGTATGTGAGTCGCGTAAGTTGTTTGCGCATGCGCGAGCAAATATTGGAGCAGTTCTTTGAAGATAAATTCGAGAAATTGATTTTTGCCTCTTGCTGCAGTTCAGCTCTCTGGATCCGCATACGGCGCAGTGGCGCGTGGATCCCTGCCAGCTGGAGGATAATGCCTCCGAGATGGAGGATCCGGTGCGTCTGTTCCATGGCCGCGTCAGGATTGTGTGGGAGCATGGCATGCACGCCCTGAAGTCCAAGCTAATGGTCACGGTGCTGGGCAAGGGCGAGCAGTGCAAGGATGAGCGCAAGCATCAGTGCCTGAAGATTGGGTAAGTGAGATGGGATAAGCATTTAAATGAAGTTCAATAGGCAATCTCTCTCTCTCTCCCTCTGTTCCCAGTGACGAGCCCATTCTGTGCATCTCCAAAGAGCTGGCCTGCGATGGCATTCGCCACTGTCCCTACAGCAATGAGTATGATAGCGACGAGGACTACGAGCTGTGCTATAAGCAGCGTCGTCCAGGCGCCGGCACGTTGCCCTCTGCTCTTGAGTTGGATTTGTTTGAGCAGTTCGCCTTGGAGGTGTTTCGCAATCTGTTTGCTTACGATGCGCCCACATCGCCGGAGGATTTGCCACCGTCGCGCAATGGCAGCGCAGGCGAATCGGAAGCAGCAGCAGCGGCGGCAGCAGCGGCGGCGGCAGCGGCAGCTGGTGTCAATAACGTCAATTCGACAACGCAGCTGCGTAAAGTGCACACCAAAGACATGAAGAAGCCGGATCCGGGCTCGCCCAATGCCATTGGCACTCAGTTCCCGGCCGAGCCGGATGGCAAGGCGCAGGATAATGCCACCGTGGAGAATGCGAATGCGAATGCGAATGCAAATGGCAGCGGGGCTGGCAGCGGCTTCACCCGCCGCAACTCCACCCGCAGCGGACTCCACTCGGATCTCTCCAAGTACGGGCCGTGGGGCTACCTAATGCTCGGCATGCTGCTCTGCGGCGGCGCGCTGCTCATCTGCGGCCTCTGGGGTACGTTCAATTGCACACTTTTGTAGTTCAAGTCAGACATAGACATCAATATTTATGTGAGTTTTCTTGTTCGTGTTTTGTTTGTGTTCTCCGTACATTGCGCATGCCATTCAACTTTTATCCGTATCTCTGTATCTGTATCTGTATCTGTATCTGTATCTCTGTATATATGTGTATCTGTGTCTATGTCTAACTTTCGCAACTCGCCATTAACTGCCTTCTGCCATCTCCCAACAGTTGCCTGTTGTCGCTTAAGCTCTCACATTCAATCCATACGTACACTTGCAGCTTCCGCATCGCAGCACGCTGTCAACAATGAGCGCGAGGCAGCGCTGGCCGCAGCCAATGGAGCTGGCATGGATCCAACCAGCGCCACGTCGCCGCCCAACTACGAGGAGCTGGATCCGCCGCCGGCATATTCCGTGCTCTTTCCCAATCAGAAGGCCGCCAGCAGCAATACGCTTAATGCGCTCGATGGTGCGGTCGCTAGCACAACCGCCGCAGCAGCAGCGGCGGCAGCAGCGGCAGCAGCAACGGCAACAGCAGCAATAACAGCAGCAGCAACAGCAACAACTGGAGCAACTGCAGCAGCAGCACCAGCAGCAGCAGCAACACCAGCACCAGAACAATCACAGCAGCAGCCACAACAATCAGGAGACGAGCCAGCAACAACAACAACAACAACAACAACACCAACACCAAACTAGCTTTAAGCCCTGACATTAAGGTCGCCTTCAATGGGGCGCATCTGGCAAAGTAGTTTAGGTTTTAGGTTCCAACTTCTTTGACTGACTCTGATGCAATTAGTTTAGAAAAACAAGTTATTAGTTTTAGGCCTAATCTATGTAACTCTATGTTTAATGTTTAGTGTTAGCTATGTACGTATAACTGGTCAATCCGATCTGCCCCCCCTAGAAACCCTCCATGTCCAAGTGGATATGCCAAGCATGCCGTGGCGACAGTCTTATATTTAAATACAGTTCAGCAAGATTAATACTAATAATACTATGTAATAAACCCTTGAACTATGTTAAAACGATGACAAATTATGTAAAAGCATCGACATGCTAAGCACGCCGATCCGAAGATCCTATCATGTAAGACAAATTCGAACGAAATGTCAACGCACACCTATTCATTAAAATAATACCTATAAAATAATATTGTAATGAGAACGATTGTAAAAATGACAAATGATAACACTGACAATGACAAGTCGCATATATTTTGTATCTTGGTTAATGTAAAATTTAATGTGATATATATTATAAATAAAATAATCAAATCTAAATGGCAAATGTGGGTGGGTGGGTGAGTCGCAGATTTTGAGTGAAACCAGCTGAAGTACCAGGCGCACAGCAAGCATAGCGAGCAACGATCTGAAAATATTTTGGTTTTTTTCAGCAGCGCACAAAATTATGCCACAAAAATAATGTGCCAATTATTTCGCGCAGCCCAAAAGTATGCATTGAAATTTTTGCTCACTGAAATTTTAGCCATCGGCTACTGCTACTGCTCAGCTCTGCTCGCCTGGTGTTTCAGCTGAATTTGCAGTTAAAATGGGGCCTAGCGCTGCTGATAATTAAAAATACTGAAAATACATTGTGTCCCGTGGGTGAGTAGAAAACGTTGAGTCAGCTCGCCTGAAATAACAGGCGAGCAGAAATCAACAGCAGGCAACTGAGTTTTTATTTATTTCAGCCTGCCCTCGCGGGTATGCAACAAAATATTGTTTTTGCACCCCAGCCCGCAAAAGTATGCTGCACAAATAAACACGTCGGTTATTAAGCGCTCCCCAAAAGTATGCAACACTTTTTTGATGCGAGTTCGTTTCTTGCGTTAATCTACAGCCTGAAAGTGTGCAATGTGTTTGTTGCTGAAAGAAATTGGTAACCCAACCCCAATTAAAAGTCCCTTCATATTTTTACATTGAATTTTAACATCATTGTTTTATTTTATTTTTTTTTTCAATTATTCGGGTAAATTAAAGGGATGTGAAGGTTGTAGTGTTTGGACTAGCCACAGGAGCTAGTTTGGAGGAGATAGGCAAAGGATAGCGAGGATAATGCTTATATATCAATTACATGTAGTGCTAAAATGATTTAAGTTGCGTTTCGTTTTGTTCTTGCTTGAATTCCATATTGTTTATATGCTTGAATTTAAGTTTATTTACTAAATGTTTATTTACTAGATGTTTTTCTTTTAATTATTAAATGGTTTTGCTTAGTTTTGTATTTGTTTTCCTTTTGGTTTTTTGTTTCTGTTGTTCCAGTTGATATATATATGTTAGTTGCACTGATATCTCTGCCGGATTGCCTTACACACAATACATACATACGCATATATGTATATGTATATATTTATCATATTTTAAGTTTGTATATTTGCTACAAATAGTTCTATGCTCCTTGCTGTTTCTCTGTGGGGGGTGGTAGGGGTGCGCACGTTCCTTTAGCAAATACTCTAAACTGTTTATGGATTAGCATTAACATACATCGATTCTCGATTCGTAATGATTTTTTCTGACTATAACAATATTTTACACTAAATAAACAAAATGAAGCTTCAAATTGTTTACCAGCTGAGCTGCTAGAGTTATTAAAGTTAAATGTTCGTTTTAGTTATATAATTTTTTTAAGTTCTACTTTTACTTTTACTTAATTGCCAATTTCAGCATTTCACGTAACTCGTTAATGTTTTGTTTCTGCTTTTACACATTTGCATTTGTATTTGCATTTTCTATTTTGTGTTTAAATTACATACTCATAAGATTTGGGCGTTTTTCATGTTCATCGACTTCATTCATTTTACATTTGTCTTAAAGCCTAGAAACTGATCATATCTGACTAAACATATACAATATAGATATATATATATATATATATATATCTAATTATCTGCTATAGATCGTATATTAAATGGGTGCTCGAATGTGTTTGGTGCAGCAAATTGTTGTAGTATTTTCCTTAACGACTAAAGTAGGCCATAGGGGTACACTTAGAATAATTTATGTGTAAGTACGTCAACAACAATGTGGTTAGAAAAAACGATGCCTAATAAATTGTTTCTCTCTATAGTTTCCTCTGGTTCGTCTTAGTTGAAAAGTCTTGAAAATCAAAAATCAAAAACTCAAATTCAAAATTTTATTGCACAAATTTTTATCGAGTGCTAAAAACTGTTTTTTTTTTGTTTTGTTTTTTATTTTCCTAGAGTTTTTCTTGAGTTTTCTTATAGACTACAAAATACGCAGCCCGCTTAGTTGAGGCTCGTGTACAATTTTACTCGCTACGCTTAACTCTTTTACTAGTGTCTACCCATATATATATATATTTATTTAATACTTATTTTTGTTCAGTGTAAAATTGGACGCCAAAATAATTAACAAAAAAATATTTGAAATCAAAGCCTTAGAAATATATATATTTGGAATCAAGTAATTAATTCTCAAGTCCGCTCAAAAGTTTTACGCAAATAAATTCATATATTAAGTGCAAAAGTGTGTGTGTGTGTGTGAGTGTGAGTGTGGGGGTATTGGTGCCTCTGTCTATGTGTGTGTTTGAGAATTCAGCTTGTGTTTCGGTCGTTTTTCTTGTTACTTTGTCAATATAAATAAGGCCAGTGGATACGCATACATCATAAAAGTACAATCATATATATATATATATATATATATATATATTATTTATAAATACTAAGTTTAGTAAACATCTTATATACATTATACGATCTCTAGTGGTTTCTTATAAAAAGCGCACGCACACATACACAGCTGCTCGCATGTGTGCCTGTGTGTGTGTGTGTGTGTGTGAGTGTGTGTGTGTGTGTGAGTGTGTGTGTGTGAGTTTGTATCTTGTATAAGACTAAAGTTCTGTCAATGCCTAGAAGCCGCAACTTATAGAGTCAAGCCTTATAAATATTCCATTAATCGAATAGCTCCTGCTCCACTCCCCTCTCTCTCTCTCTCTTCTTCCCACTCTTTTCGCTTCTAAGTAGGTTTTACTTCATTTTGTTTTTGTTTATGTTTAGTTTTTGCATTCAAAGTTGTTTGGTATAAAAAATAGAAAAATTTTGTGGCAATAAAAACACATTTTGTCTCAAATCATTTTTGGTTTTTTTTTGTTTGTTTTGTTTTTGTTCTTCCTCTTCAAATAGTTTGTAGTAATAAAATCTGCTTAGCCGCTACAAGGTTGTATTACAGGGTATACAAGATGCTGTTGCTTTCAACACTAAATACAATGTGAAACACGGATATGAATGACTTAAGCTAACCTACAAGTAATCTCTATCCTTAATATATATATCGTATAAGGTATATATATATATATATATATATATATATATATATACATATATATTCATATATATAGTATACGCTGCTGATTGCTTAAAAGTTGCTCGAAAAATTAGTGTTAGCATACATATAGCATGCATGCTTATTCTATATTAATTATATGCGGCGATTTCTCAAGCGATTTAAAAGCACTGTGTGTGTGAGTGTGTCCAAGTGTGTGTGAGTGTGAGAGTGTGTGTGTGTAGGTGTATACCTTTGTGTTTCTGCGTATGTCAAAGTCAAAGCTAAGCTGCTGTGGCATAGAGTTGGATTGCTCATGAGTGAGTGAACAAAAAAGAGTTGTTCACTAAACTGATCAAATGAACAAGTTCTTCGCAAATTGTTCTTTTTTGCTCTTCTGTGCTCACTTGCTCTTCTTTGCTCTGTGGTGATTTGCGTTCATGCTCAATCTGCGCCTGTCTTTGTATTAGCTCCAAAGTTGATTCTACATTTAAAATTCGATATGACGTCAATATGAAAGTGTTTAATTTTGAAATGCAACGTATTTCATTTTATGCTTTTGACTAAAAATTCAGTGCAACAGAACAAGTGAGCAACTGAGCAGAGCGAACAAGTGAGCAAAGTCAGTGAGTTGAGTCACTTCGCTTGTTCACCAAAATGAGCAGTGTATACTCAACTCTACTGTGGCAACTCTTTCTTAATCCAAGAAAAAAACTACTCGTTACTTGTTACTCGTTACTGCTAACTAGTTACTGGCTACGTTACTCGTTACTCGTTACTCGTTACTCGTCAGTTACTTGTTAGTCGTTAGTGGTTACTTGCTACTCGTTACTCGTCACTAGTTACTTAATAATCGTTCGCTGCTACTCGTTAGCTGTCGCGTAACGAACACTCGCTAGAAGTTTATCGTACTAAATCCTTAGTTGTTGGTTCTTACTTATTGCTCTTGACGGGCCCTTAACTTAACTTGGGCCGTTACCTCTTACTCATAACTCATTACTCGTTACTGATTACTCGTTAGTTGTTATTGCACATCGTTACTCGTTACTCGTTACGCGCTACTGCTAACTTGTTACTTGTAAATCGCTACTCGTTACTTGCTAACAGTTACTCATCAGTTGCTACTCGTTCGGGCTTGTAGCAAGTAACTCGTTACGAGTTGCACTTTACGTGTTACTCGTTACAACAGTTGCTCATCGTTCGTCACTTCCGATTCGTTACGTCTAACTCTTGAACCGTTACTTCTTATACAGTGCTTGTTACTCGTGACTAGTTGGTTTTTACTCGTTACTTCCTACTTGATATTTGATACTCGTTACTTCTTATTCGTTACTCGTTACTCGTTATTTCTAAAACTTACAATTTTCGCTACGTGCCGTAGCCGTTCCTGATGCTCTCCTACTTCAGTTTTTTCGTTTTGTTTGTTTTTTTTTTTTTTTTGTTTCCAATGGTATGGCGCAGTTGTTGTTGTTGGTGATGGTGTTTCTTGTAGTTGTAGTTGTTGTTGTTGTTGTTGTTGCTGTTGGTTGTTGGCTGTTGGTGGTTTTTATCGCTTGTGAAAATTGAGTGTCAGACAAACGATGCGATGATGCTTCAATGCTCTATCCCACAAAGTCCTCAACATTAACGACCTGGCTGTAAAATGGGGAAGGCGGGGCGAAGACGAGGTTCCACTACAACAATAGTTGAGAGCCCGAGCCCAAGTCGCAAAAAAAGAACGTACACTGGACTCAACTGGGGGCCAATTTGTGCGTTTGGATTTTTGTTCGTTTTCAGTTTTTTTTTGTTTTCGGTTTTTTCTTTTTTTTTTTTTTTGGTTTGCTGCTTGTCGAGCGAGTCTTTTGGTTTTTTCTTTGGTTTTGTTTGTGTGTTTTCAGTTTTCGTTTCCTTTTGGAGTTTCTCGGCAGTCGCTGTGAGCATAACTAACAATAATTACCATTACCATACCACGGAAAGGTCCAGCACCATCAGTGCGGAAGCATCAGGGGTCGCGCCGTGCTGGTCAGCCTCTGATGCGACTTGTCTCCACCGCCGCCGCCGCCGCCACCGTATTCGTCGTAGGCGAGCAGCGGCGAGATCTTCAGGCCCGTCTTCTCGGGAATGATCTTGAAGTGCGGCTGGTCGGCGCTGACCAGCAGCGGGCGCTTCATGGACGAGTGCAAATACTCGTGCCCATGCGGAATATTGCTGGAGGCGGCACCCAGGGGTCGCCTCGTGCTCGGCACATTCATTTTCTTGCACGGCTCTGGCTTGCTCTCGTAGTTCAGCTGACAGTTCTCCGGCGAATACTTGTTCGGCTTGTAGATGGAGAAGATGTTGTTGATCAGACTCAGCGCCGAATGGCCCCCAGCCGAGGCATGGTGTATGCCCGCCGTCGGTTGCTGGGTGAGCACGCTGCCCAGCGTCGTGTGCTCCGGATAGAAGTTATTGTACTGATACGTGGGCAGGGTATCAACAGTCGGATATACCTTATGCCCGTAGCCATAGGCTGGTGCTGGTGGCGCTGCAACGCCATGATGCCGCTGCTGCTGGTGGTGGTGGAGGTGCTGCTGGTGCTGGTGTTGGTGCTGGTGCTGGTGGTGCAGCGGACCAGCGGGGTTCTCAAAAAAAGTAAAGCCCGTCGCATTGTTGGAGGAGCCGCTCGAGTCCAGCTGCGGCGGCGACGGCATGCCCTCCAGCAGCGACTTCTTGATCATCAGCCGCTCGTGCTCCCGATCGTGCATGTCGATCGGCTGCCCGTTGTTGTAGCAGCGCACGTTCACGTTCTTCACCTTCAGATTGCTGTGCATGTTGCGTCGCATGTCCATGTTGATGGGACTTGGGGGCTTGTCCAGTTGCTCCCAATACTTTTCCAGGTCGATGTTGAAGTCCTCGAGGTCAATCTCTGTCGTATCCGAGCAGCTGTCCTCGTCGAACAAGCTGGGCGGCTGCACCTCCAGCAGGGATTTGCTGCGCGTCGGCCGTGCATAGTGAGCGTAGCGCCTGCCCGGACTGGCCATGTGGCTCTGCGCCAAATAGCGCTCGTCCTCGTCGAGGAACTTGTCCTGCAGCAGCAGGCGCTCGCGTTCGGCGCGTATGAACTGCTCCAGGTCGGTGTCGTAGCGGCAATGCATATGCTCCTCCTCTTCGGCGGCCGGATGATGGCCCGGACAGTGCGGCCGCCTGGTCGCCCGGTGCTGTGGCTGGCGATGGCAGCAATAGTCCTCTGTCGCACAGCAGCAGATCACGGTCGGAGCGGGGGCCATTGGCAAGCGCTGGCCCCGACCCAGCCGCTGCTGATTCAGCTGATGATCAGCTGCCTCTGCGCGCTCCTCAAAGAGCCAATCGGCGGGCGAGCGCAGATTGCGATTGAGATTCAAATTGAGATTCAGATTCCTGTTGCTGCCAGCGCATCCAGCATCCAGCCGCCGCCTGGAACCAGCATAGATATCGTCCAGCAAGCACTTGGCACTGGTGCACTGCTCCCGCGCACAGCAGCTGTGCGCCAGCGTGCGCTCGTCCAGGCTGTTGCTATACAGCATGTTCATGCTGCGCCTGTACGCCTCGCGCTTCTCGCGGCGCGTGTTCGACGCTGGCGGCAGCTCGTAGTCAATGATGTCGAAGGGCATGGTCTTCGTCGAGGCGCTGAACGAGTACGACTTGGGCACACCTGAGCGGTTCTTCAGTATGGATGTGGTTACCGTCGCCCCTGTGCCGCCCGCCTCGAACACGTTGCCCTCGAAGCAGCAGCTCTGCGACTTTGGGTATTGGAACTCCTTGCAGCTCTTCGAGCGCTGCAGGCCGTAGCCTGGCGAGCCTTCGCCCTCGCCACGCCGCTCCCGCATGGGCAGCGCATCGTCCGCGTACTTCTCGTCCTGCTCGCGTATGTCGCGCAGAATGCGATTGCTGTAGCTGCCGTACTTGAGGCAGTCGGGCACGTAGTCCTCGTCCAGGTCGTCCGAGCGGTTCGAGTAAATGTTGTCCGTGTACCAGGTGGGATCCAGCTGCTTGGGCTTCGGCTTGGCCAGCATCAGTTTGTCCCGCTTCGACTGGCGATAGCTCTCGAAGCAAATGTTCTTCATCTTCTCCAGCTTCTGCTCGCGTATGCGCTCCCAGTTCTCCCAATTCTTGTCGTTCTTGTTGCGGCCAGACAGTATCAGCACGTCCTTGTCCTTGTCCCAGATAAGCCCGCCATCGGCGTCGCTGTACTCAATGTTCAGGCGCTTCGTCTCACGGCTGGGCGATGTCTGCGTCTGTGATTGTGCATGGGTAATAGGTATGGATCTGCTACTGGCTAAATTGTTATTATCGGTGACTACAATTCTAATTCTACGCTTGGTCTTGTCGCCAGCGCCTGAGGCGCGCGACGTTTGCATTGATGATTTTGCGGGCGGCTCTTCCTCTTCTGGCTGTCACACCTCCTGCAGGTATTTGATGGGGCAGTAGCCCTGCCGATTGTCCGCCGAGCGTACCATGACCATGCCGTTAACCTCATCGCCAGTCTAGGACAGCAAGGGAGGGAACGGAAGGTATAGCTAGAGTCTTAACTCCGGCTTTATTACTCTTTGGCTCTTCATGGTCCAACTTACCTGTATGACGATTTGGTCCCGTAAGAGGGTCATATTCTCGCCGCGCTCGCCATCGGACACCTGCAGATTGTGTGTCACCTGTAATGGCTTCTCGTTGGCATTGAGACGCACACAGTACTTGGATGGAAAGAAGCCGACGCGCCCCAGCACTTTGCCTTTCCACCAATCCGGATCGGCGGTATCGATGACTGTCACCTGCGGACAAAGTAGAGTTCTCTGTTAAGCAACGGCCATTAACTGCAGTCCACTTGTCCTTGCAAGGACAATAGACCAACAAAAAAAGCAGAAAAGGTGGAAAAATAAAAACAAAGGCAACAGCAGCTCGGCTTGGCTTGGCTTGGCTTGGCTTGGCTAATGCATATGTAAATATCTTGCACAATTTGCCAGCGGCCATGGGGGCGTATGCGCAATCGCAATCGCAATGCCAATCAGTGTATGTGTACACAGGCCACACATACCCAGCCCCCCCACACGCCCCCCTTAACTACTAATATTGCTATTTTTTCTATTATTTTCCACTGTGTACATTATAAATGAACCATTTTCTCTTTCTCTTTTCAGCGTTTTCTTTGCGCTTGGATTTGTTTTTGCACATATTGAATATATTGTTATGCATTCATATATTTATATATATATATATATATATATATATATATATATGCATACATATATACCAATACATATGTCTCTATATAGCGGGTTATTTATGTGCGTTTGTTTTGCCCAGGCAATTTCCTGGACTGCCTTTGTCCTTGCTTTATGCATTTGTGTGCGAGATAAATTCACAGTTTAGCGGATTAAACAAAGCGTTTTTACTTAGTTATACACTACATGCAAAAAGTATGCGCACAATGAATACTAACACTCTACAGCGTATGCTAAACATATATGAGAGTCTGGTATATATTAAAATACTGCTGGCAGCGACTGTGGAGCAGGCAAAGCAAATATATCTGAAGAGTCTAGACTTTGCTTGAGCGGAGGGTAGAAGCGGAGCAAGGTGCTCTGCAGTTGCTTGTTGATACACCTCTGATAGAGCTCATAAATTTTTGTTCTAGTATACCAGTTGGCAGAGCCATGTAAACATGAGCGAGTAGGTAAACGAATTTTTATACCCTGAACGAATTTTTATACTGCTGAAGTCGATTGAGCCCTGTCCGTCTGTCTGTCCGTCCGTATGTTTGAACGCGTGGATCTCAGAACCTATAATAGCTATAGCTATTTCCTAGTCAGGCACCTCCGACTAGAGTTTCCTTACTTGTTGTTTGTGAATTAAGTAGAATAATAATGGTAGTAGTTAGATAATGATTGTTATGCTAATGATCATTTTGCTGACCGATTCTACCGAACTAAGCAGGTAGCGCTCTTATTTCCCACTCAATGATCGACTGTAAGAATCGAGTCATCACCTCGACCGAGCTGAGCTCGAAAGAGTTGAGCACAACTTTTGGCGGGAGTTTTGCCCTATATAAGGGCAAGCCGTCTGCCCAGTTCTTCAGTTGGTTTCCTGATGGTCAGTCGTGCTGTGCTGTGCAGTCTAGTGTAGTGTAGTGTAGTGTAGTGTAGTGTGGACTCTCTGGACTCTCTCCCTCTGCTGGACTCTCTCCCTGTGCTGGACTCTTTCCCTCTGGTGGACTCTCTCCCTCTGCTGTACTCTCTCCCTCTGCTGGACTCTCTCCCTCTGCTGGACTCTCTCCTGCTACTGGAACCTCTATCTGGATTGGACGCTCTATCTGCCCGCCTCTCTACTGCTGCCGACTCTCTGCCAATCTACCGTTAACCGATTCGCTACTGCTGCCCGCCTCTCTACTGCTGCCCGACTCTCAAACACTCTACCGTTGCCCGACTCTCTACTGCTGCCCGACTCTCAAACACTCTACCGTTAACCGACTCTCTACTGCTGCCCGACTCTCAAACACTCTACCGTTAACCGACTCGCTACCGTTAACCGACTCTTTACTGTTGCCCGACTCTCTACCGTTACCAGAGTAATATGTTAGTAATATAGTAGGTATATTAAGTAAAATTGTATTAGTTATTAATGTTTCTTTTTCCGAGAATGTCTTAATAATAAATATTGATAGATGTCAAACGTCTTCCTAATAGCCAAGGAAAAAAACTCTTCGTATCGAGCCAAAGAGAATTTAACTTTTCATTATTTTTTTTTTACATTTTGGACTTAAAAATAAATTTAAAATATTTTTAAAAATATATATATATCCTCAAACTAATTTATGAGTCTCCAACTAGGTTACACTCCGAGTGCCGAACAAAATGAACAGTTGATAAGAAAACTAAGAATCTAAGATGCACCGGAATTTCCCGCTGCCTTCGCTTTTATTCCCTTTCTCCTACTTTATTCCCTTTCATTTGTATATATCGTAACTCACCTTGTAGCCCGCTTTCAGATCCAGCTCATCAGCATGTCGCGCCTTAAAGTTGTAGAGTATAACGTACAAATTGGTGGGCAAGAGACGATGCGATTTCTTGAAATTGGAAAGACATTAGAAGGCGCTGCTAATAAACAACATGCCACAAAGAATGTGAAAAGAGAAAAAGTGATACAAATGGCAACATAGATAGAGAGAGAGAGAGGGCTCGCGAGCAAAAGCAATATAAATGTGGGAGGCAAACAGAAAAGCAAAGTGGGGGGAATACCTGGGCATGTCTTACTGGTGATAGGCAAGGCGATGTGCTGGCCGAGGACTGTGACTTCTCCATTTCGTCGGGCAAATCGACGCTGCCGCCGCGCATGCCGCGCGTGGCGTACAGCAGCTTGCGGCCCGGATGCGAGGGGCTCGACGGCGCTGTAATTTAGATGGTAGCAAGAAAGAAGAAATTGTAGTGTTAATGGCCAACAGCAATGGCAGGCAAGGACATGCACAGCACACACACACACACACACACACACACATAGAGAGAGTGCGAGTGTGCGACTCTCCATGTGGTTTGGCAGTAAATTGAATGCACGCATGATAGAAAAGATACAAGTTACAGTAAGATAGTTACGAAACAAAATATACATAGAGATACATAGAGCAGGAAAATAAGTTTGTGTGTGTGTTAGAGGCCGAGTGCTTCGAGCCAAATTAAGCCTTAAGTTGAAAATATTCAATAACTACTCGCGACAGATGATTTTGTATGACTGTATTTATATATATATTTAGCTATTTTTTTTTTTTTTTTTTTTTTTTTTTTGTGAATGGAACTTCTCAGCAATGTCTACAACTTGTTAGCTAAAGCTACGAGAAATGATACAAAAAATATAAATTGTAATTTTAATTCAAGTTCAAGCTACATTAAGCCAAGAAAACTACTATTAACTTGAGCTGTGTTCGGTAAAGAAAACAAAAAATGAAAGCAAGAAGCAGCAGCAGCAATTGTTGTATTTAAGAAAACTTCTTATGCTCCAGCTGAGTGTAGTTTGCTGTAGAAAATCTCTTGTATATATATAGAAAAGTCTTTCGAGTCAAGTTTTAGGATTAGAGTAGAGTCTTAGAACCCAGTTGGCTTTGCTGAAGATATCATTGTTAATAATAAATTGTTGGAATTGGAGATTATTGGGGTGCAAACTCCAGTCGTGGTGTGGTTAGACGGTGAGCGGAAGCGGGAGCGGGATGGTTGGTTAGCTACTTACAGTGCAGCCGGCTGTTGTTCGATGGCGGAGTACTGTGCTCCAGATGGCCTCCCGAGCCGCCATGATAGTAACCGCTGGATGTCGATGCGGCTGCCGCGGCGGGCAAATGCTGTTGCCGTCGCCTAAACTGACCGTGCAGCTCCGACGATTCGGGTGAGTCCAAGCTCAACGATTTCATGCGCAAATTCAACTTTTGGCGGCGCGGAGAGTGCGGTGCTGTTGTTGGCAATTGTTGTTGTTGTTGTTGTTGTTGGAGTGTTGGTGTTTATTTTTTTTTTTGGATCAAGTGTTTTATTTTTTTTGGAGACAACACATGAGTTTTTTTTTTTTTTTTTGGTTTTTTTGGTTTTGGTTTTCATACGAAAAAAGCAATAAAATGTATAAAAAAAATTTGCAATTTAATTTAGGTTTTTTGTCAGAATTTTTGTATACTATATTTTTGCAGTCTACAGCTCTAGGAAAATAAAATAATAACCATAGTTAAAGATACCAAAGAAAAGTAGTTAACAACTAAAGAGAAATCAAAATTGCTTTTTACGCCATCAAATTTGATTTGTTGCTAAAACTGAAACTGAAAACGAACATAGACAAGAGATATATATATGTATATATAATTTTTTTTTTTAACAGAGCAACATTCAATAGACAGAGATAGTAGATAGAGAGAGAGAGAGAGATAGAGATAGAGCGAGATAGACAGCAAGTGTTTCAGGTGTGTATAACAGGTGTGTCCGTGTCTGTGTGTGCGTGTCTTAGGCGCCCCGTGCCAGCTGCCTGTTCGTGTAGTTCAGTGTAAGTCTTTGTTGCACTCTTGACTCTTCATATATAGTTTACTTTAGCTTGTTTTATTCATATTTATCCGTTTTTATTTTTTCCATATTTACAACAATCAGATTTAAGCATACAGTGTGTGGCGGTGCATTGATAAAAGACTAAAAACAAAAATACTTTAAAATACATTTAAAAAGCTGACGCACACAACTCATGCTACTTGAGCTAGTCTACAGAGAGAGGATTATGCTTAGTTTAAGTGTTTGTGTATTAGTTCGAGTATTTTATAATAATTACTGTGCTTCAATTACATTACATTTAGAATTAAGGCTAAGGCTACGGAGACACAAGAGGAAAAACTAGATCAAGGTTGAGTATTAAGGCAAGACTTAAAATATAATTAAATTAAAATTTATAGAGAGAGTAAAACAAAATATATTCAGTTGTTGTTGTTGTTGTTGTTGTTGTTGCTTTTGTTGCTTGAATTAATTTGTATTTGAATTTCAATTCAAACGCACGCGTCGTTTGGTCTTGGCCTCGTCATGGCTGCTGGGACTGGGCTCAGAGCTCTTGAGTATGGTTCTGGTTAGCATCAGCGGCTCGCCAAATGGACGCACAATATCGGTTTTCGTCACAGCTACGTATATATGTATATATATATATATATATAATCATTATATTTGGATTTATTTTATTATGCGTAGCGACGATTGTTAGAGCTGCTTTAGTGGGCTTCGACTTTGGCATGCGAAAGCGTATTAAAACTAATTAAGTTAAACGAAGACAAAGCAAAAGTATTAAACATTAAGACGCCAGCGTTCATGCATAAAACAGACACTGTCCGCCGGGCACAATCTAATAGACCGGCCGGAGAGTGTGAGGGACAGAGAGAGAGAGAGAGAGAGAGAGAGAGAGAGTTGGGTAGTGAAAAATAATAATCCTAGAAAAATAAGTAAATGCGGCGCAGCTCAGGCTGCGGCTTGGGCCTAGCTCTGGACTCTGGTCTGGCTGTGCCCCCAGCTAAAAACCCAACTCGGACCAGGGCCCCGTTAAGAAAACATGCAAATGGACAGAAAAAAAGAGAAGAGGAAGAAAGCAAAATGAAAATCCCAGTCGCGAGTTCCAAGTCTAAAAAGCAAAAGGGGCTAAATAAAAGAAAATGCGCGCCACAACAAATTTCAGCATAATTATGTTGCAGCTAACTTGAAGTGGACGAGGAACAGCAGCGGCAGCAGTAGCAGCTAAGCAGCCGAGAGACAGTAAAGAAAAAGGAAAAAGTTGCAAAGTTTCCCAAGGCTGCGCATAGATCAGCGAATGCCATTAAAAATGCGGTAGATATTAAGCAGAAATGAACTCGACTCGAGCGAGCGAGCAACTTCAATTTTCTGCACTGCAAAATGACAAAACGCACGAGCAACGAGCACCGAGCAACGAGCAAACTGCCAACTTGTAACTTGCAATGCGGCATTATTTGTGGAGCGGCAGCTTGAGCTATATACCCTGTAATTATGATGAAGTCATGGGCAGTTCTAGTTCGATATATTGAGTAGAGCCTAAGTGAGCACTGTTAGACTAATTGCATATTCAAATATCGATAAATATCGATTACTATTGATGTCAGCCTATACTTATTGAGCATTCTCTTATTATTATATTATATATATATTAATATTTGGAGCCACAAATATTCTGCAAATGGTAAATAAATAAAATTTAATAAAAACTCAAGTACTCAGCGTCAAAATGCTACTAATTTCCTGCTGCTTTAGATATACATCTGATATGTAGACTAATTTCTTAGTGACCTTTTAAGACCTCTTTGTATAGGGTATTCAGTAATCGAGCATGCATTTTACTTAGCATACCGCAACCAGATCTTTTTAGATCACATTTTGTATGTTTTACTTTTAGACAGGGTAACTGCTAGTCGCCCATGCTCAGCTGTTGACTTCTCGCTGTTATTCTAAATGGCCTACAGTATGCAGATCTATGTAACAGGACATCTGATATTCTAAGTAACATATAGACTCCCATCGCCTACTTAAAGAGTATCTGCTAGTCGAATATGCTCAATAACTGCATTTTTGCACTGCAGGTGGGATTACCCTAAGAAATACAGTAGTAATTAAGCTCTCATTATTTTACAGGGCACCTACAAGTCGGGAATGCTGAAATTCTAAGTAGTATATAGTACGCTGATCTGTATATCTGCAAGTGCTAATCTGGTCACCCTTAGAAATTCAGTCAAGTTTTAGCTAAACTCTTCCAGCTCAGCCTCTTCACAGGGTACCTGCTAGTTGAGCTTGCTCTGCTGCTGCACTTTTACTGCTATTCTTTAAGCCTTCTTCTCTTCGCTGTGTAATACACAAAAGCTGACAATGGGACGCAATTTACACGGCACAGACGCAGCAAGTTGTTTCTTTAGCTGCTTTCGCCAGCGTCGAGTTCTTCTTTTTCTCTCCCCTTTTTTTTTGCTTCTCTGCAGAAGGCAACTCGGCCATGTATACAAATTATGGCAATGTGCTTGTAATTGCAGTTGTTGCTGCTGCTGCTGCTGCTGCTGCTGTTGTTGCTGTTGTTGCTGCTGCCGGAAATGAGCCGTTTGCCTGAAGTGTAAACTGGGTTAAGACTAATTGGCGTGCTGGGGCCCATTGTTAAAGCGAAGTTTGGTTTGGTGGGGTTTGCTCTAACTGGAAATTAAAGTAAATGAAATGCATTTCGGGAGGCAGGTGCAATTAACTAAGGTGTAACACTTAATACACACACACACACACACACACACACAGGCACACACACACGCACGCACTTACGCAGTCTAAACAATACAACACATACACAGAGATAGAGAGAGAGAGAGAGAGAGGACACATTTAGAGACAGAGTGTGAGAGAGAGACAACAATAAAACACTTGCTAAATGCACACGAATTAAACATCCAATTGGAATTAAATGCAGTACTATTCCAATAAGAACAGCTGCTTGTTCGAGTTGTTGTTGTTGTTGTTGTTGTTGTGGTGGTGCTGGTTGATGAACTGATAATTGTTGTTGTTGCTGTTGTTGTTGTTGTTGTTGTTAGAGTTGCTGTTGTCGTTATAGTTGTCGCTGTCGCAATACTGATAGCAGCACTCTCAAACGAATAATTGCCGCACAAATCGATGACCGAATGTGTTGCACGTTGCGTACGCAAACAGTTGAAAGGTGTTTCAGGTGTTGGTAATGTTGTATCAAGGTAATTGCCGTGTGGATAGTGATGGTAAAAGTGATGGTAGTGTTGGTGGTGTAGTTGTTGTTGTTGCTGTTGCTGTTGTCTATGTTGTTGCTGTTGCTGTTGACTGTATGTGACGTAATTACTTTCTGGCAATGATATGGAGCGATGTTGCTGCTGCGACGAGCGCTGCTGTCGCATGCGTCCAAAGCCCGATAAAGGTCGAAAGCCGGCAAACAGGCGACGTCGCACTCCCGGATCATTTTGCAAATAGCTGCAAGAGATTGGCGGCTGCTGCTGCTGCTGCAGTTGTTGTTGCTGCTGCTGATGTGCTGGCGATGCCTGTTGCTGTTGGAATGAAGTTGTTGCTGCTGCAGATTGCAGCAGCAGTTGCTGCTGCTGTTGCTGCTGCTGCAGTGCGCTGGCCGTGTAGTAGTTAATGCCAAAGCCGCTGCTGATGTACGCCGAGCTGGACATGTTGCTGACGGGTGCATAGGGTGTGCCATAGCGTTGCACTTTGGTGTTGTTGTTGTCGTTGTCGATTGTTGTTGTTGTTGTCGTGTGTTGGCATTTTATTTATAGTTTCATTTTTATTTAATTTTTTTTTTTTTTTGAGTAAGATTTTCAAGTTTTTTTGTTTTTTTTTTTCGGGGGGCAAGAGAAGGGACACGAGAAAACATTTTGTAGTGTGTTAATTTCGAATCAATAAATTATGTCTGTCTGTGTGGCTGAGTGTCGATGTGTGGGTGTGTCTGTTTAATTAAGGCACTTTATCAATATATAATCCCAATCCAATCTCAGTCAAATTGGCCAAATTAGCCAATTGCCAGTACATGCTGCAATAAACCATAAAATATTGTCGAGCAAATTTGTCAAGGCACCAAAGGCACAGCAATAATCAAAGCACACACACACACAGACACACACACACACACGCACACTTTGCTAATTGGAACTTGCTGCAGCTGGGGAACTGTTGCTGTTGTTGCAGTTGCAAGTGACGAATCTGTCGCTAATTATGTGGCCAACTTGGCCTTTGGCCTGGCCAATAGACTCGTTGCCAACTAAGTGTGCGACACTGTCAACGCTATTTAAGCTGATCGCCCATAGTGTCAGCTGTGCGAGTGTAAGGGTGTATGCGTGTATGGGTGTATGGGTGTGTGTGTGTGCCTGCAATGAAAATTTTGTTGCCAGCTGGCTGCGTCGATTTTCAATTGAAAATCATTCTTGCATGGCTGCCTTTGATATTGTAACGGGACATATGCACATCAATATTGGTACATATAGTATACTATATATATATACTATACACACACATATATATGTGCCTGGCGTAGCTATATAGCCTTATACACTATAAAATGTGGCTTGTGTTTCAGTTTGAAATTTAAATAAATTTAATTATTCATTTTATATAATTTTTTATAATTATCATAAATAATTTTTATTGTTTTATAATTGTTAATATCTCATTTACTATAGTGCATTAAATATTCGTCGCACTTTTTTATTTTCATATTCAAATTGCTATTTGGGTCAGGATAATAGGATACAACGAGTGGAAATTTTGTGGAAGCACAGCAAATGTATCTGTGCCTAGCACAAAATACACAAGGGAAATATGCACTCACACACACACACACACACACACACATGGTGAAAGCACAAGTCCCAAAGTCAAATAGTTATTAAATAAATTGCCTATTTAATAGTTAAGCGCTGCTATTTAAATTTGTCGCAAAATGAGACTTTTATTAATGTTGTATGATTAGCATTAGTATATAAATATGTTATATATGTATGTGTGAGTGTGTGAGTGTGTGTGTGTGTGTGAGAGATATTATATGACATGATTAGCATATACAAAATATACATACATACTAAAATACGTTAGTTTAGTTAAGCACTAGTTATATATTATTTGGCTAATTAAATGCTGTTGCTAAGCTAAGAACTACGAATCGGCAAATTAGCTAAAGAAGCATATTTTTGTTTAAATGTATGTGTGTACACAAAATGCATAGCTACGTTGCTCAAGTGTGTGTGTGTGTGTGTGTGAGTGTGTTGTCTATATATATGTGTGTGTGTTTATTGGTCAAACTCTAAATCGCAAGCGTAGGAGCAGCAACGGCAAGGCGAAGCAACGGGGCGTATGCGCAATTTAACTAACGTATGCGGTTGGGCAATCAGAATGGGCATTGAAATTGAATGTAATAAAACTGTAGTTGTGTGTGTGACTGTGTGTGTGTGTGTGTCACGCTAGAAAGGGAAAGGCGCTAAACAAGTGCAGTAACAGCATTTAGCAAAGTTTTTTATGTGGTTAAAAAGTATTTATGGACTCATTGTAACGGTATATTTCTGTGTGGGCGTGTGTGAGACAGATGGAGTATATCAAATAGTTGTAGCTAGTTATATGCATGTGTGAATATGCGTGTAGTTTGTTTATAATACTTTCAACTTTGCTTTAAAGAATTGATTTACTTCAAGTCTTGATTTTTTTTTTTTTTAGGGGGTTGAGGAAACGTAACGAAATGAAGAAATGTGGACTGAGTTGATTGATGGTCTACAACAGAGTGGAAGGGAGGGAGTGTGTGTGAGCGTGGAGTATGTGACAAAAACAGAAACAGAGAGAGAGGGAGAGAGAGAGAGAGAGAGAGAGAGAGCGGGAGAGCGCAAAGGGCAATCAAAGCTACAAACCATAAAAATGTCAAAAGTAACTGCACGAAATAAATAGATTTTTTTATGAAATTATGAGACAGAGTTAGAGAGACAGAGAGAGAGAGAGAGAGAGAGAGACAACAAAACTACTTTGTTGCAATTTGTGTGATTTTTTTATTTTTTTTTTGTTAATTTTTTGCGGACCTGAACTACTAGAGATATCTTGTGTGGGCACCGGCAGACCGCCGCGCTGCTGCTGCAGCTCCTGTTGTTGCAGCTGTACGCCCAAAATGGGCATGGCCACGGGTGGAGGCCGCACACCACGGCCGGCCCGCACCGCCGCCGCCTGAGCCACCGATGCCAGGCTGCGCTGATGGCTCTGATGTAGCTGATGCGCCGATGCCTGATGCGTCTCCTGGGCCAACGACTCCGGCACATTGACGATGGGTATCTCGGCGACGGGCAGCGTACGCTCGACTAAGCCCGGCTGCAGCTGTTGTTGCAGCGGCTGTAAGACGTTGCTCGGTGCAGCGACTCCGACTCCCGTTCCAGCGGCGCTGACGTCCAACGTTTTGCCCGTTACGTGGACGGATTTGTCGGCGGCTGGAATATGCCCGGATTTGAGTTCTCCGGCTTGTTTCAGCACACGATAAATTTGATCGATTTCGGTAATTTCTTTTGGTTTTTTTTTTCATTTTTTTTTTTTTTTTTGGTTGATTTGGTGCCGTATTAGTTGCCGTATTTGTGGGTGGATGGACGTGGGCGTGAACAGTGGTGGGCGTGGTTGGTTGGCCAGTTGTGGTTTGATTCAATTTCGTTACACAATTTGGTTTGGTTTTTCGATTTCGATTTCGATTTGGATTTCGATTCAGGTGAGGTGCATTGAAGTGCATTAGTTAAATTTAGTTTTTGGCAAGTGATTGGAACGAATGATACGATGAGTTCGATTCGATTATTATTGATGGGCGGATTTTTATTATATAGATATATATCTAACTATATATATATATGTATATGTCAAGTGGGGGTTCTCAGTGTTTTGTGTGTGTTCGATGAGAAATGTTTTTATACTAGAGATTTGTTTGTTGTTTTTTTTTTCGATAACTCCACCTTTTAGCATGGTTCGCCTGCTCTAGCGCTTATCAAATATATATTTAAGTGTATTTCTTGTGAGAACTAGCTTGTTATAAAATATATGATAAGAAACACCTCTAAGTATGGCAACAAATGCTAGATATTTATCGATTCTTTAGCCAATACAAATACCCATAAAAATTAATCGATAAATTTGTATAATAATGTGTGTGTGCGATAACTAGTGAATTAAATTTGATATCTGATTGATTTGTATTTAGCTGTTGTAGTTGTGGCAATAAGATATACTTAATGATAGCTCTAGAGCATGCTCCACTACGCAATCTTATTGTTTTGTTGTTGTTGATCGATAAATCGATTAAACGTTAATCGTTTAGTTTTAGTTTTTTTTAGCCTGCTTGAATTGTATGTGGAATGAACTTTTTGTGTGTTTTTTGTTGAATTTGAACTTGAGCTTGAGCTTAATAATATTTTGTAATATATGTTAATGTATAAAATATTTATATAAATTATAATTTTTGTTTTTTTGTTTTTTTTTTTTTAAATGTATTTTTCATTCTTGTCTCGCTAATTAGGTGAATCAAAGCGCAACAATCAATCATTGCATTAACCGATCCGTTAAATCATAAGTATTAACAATAACTGAAGAGAAGTCAAAGAACAAAAGGGAAATCATAGGGAAATCAAGTTACAATTCAAGCGCATGGCAATTGAGTATCTTTGCGCATACAATATAAGTATGGTAAATACTATATAGAGTAATACTGGCGGTACCTAGTTGCGCAATGCGATTGATGAAGGGCGTCTTTTGACGAAATTTCGTATTGGGCACATTCAACAGATTTGCGCTTTGATTTTGTTCATCGGCTGCGGCTTGACCACATTGGGGGCTAACGGACTCCTGTGGCGATGCTTTATTTTTGCGGGTTTTTATAATATTTATTTATATTTTTGAGTGTGTGTGGGGGAGGTAAAAGGATTTTATAGTAGATATTTATTTGGTTTGTCTAAAGTTTTTTTTTTGTATTTTGTTTTAGTTAGTTTTTTTTTTTTTTTTTTGGTCAAAAGGCCAAATACACAGTTGGAGTAAGATGTTGCTAGGTTGCTTATGAAACTACAGGTAAATAGTGTTTAAATGGTACTCAAATCGTAGCTATATGATGGAACTTTCAATTTAAAATACATTTTATCAACGATTTTTTATTTATCAATTTTAGGTTTTAGCTCGAGCTGTGTTTTGGCCTTAAGCACTCAATATATGCTGCCAATATTTAAATAATTCAGATACCAGCAAGAAAAACCTGCCATATAAACCCAGAATAAAAATTGTACAAAATAATAAACAGAAAAACTTTCAATTTTCATTTTTAGTTTTTTTGCGAATCGTTGCAGAAATCAGAAACGTTGCAATCAGTTAGTCCCACGACTGACATGAATCCATTGTGAGTTATCAATTTTTGCCCGCAAAACAGTCAATTCAATATACACACTATAGTGAGAGAGACAGACAGAGGGAAAGAGACAGAGAGAGGGGGGCTACAGTACAACATGACAATTGTTCAGTTTTCAGTTTTCAATTTTTCGTTGTTGCTGTTGATGTCCTTGTCGGGTCTAGAAGTTGTCATGCAATGGCCTGGAAATAATGCCATACACTTGTGAGCTTGTGGCAGGTTCGCAAAATGCACAATTTGCAGGAACTCGATCGAGCGGGGCACACACAGAACTTGCCAATCAAAATTCCCAAAAATAAATTCCAAAAAAAAAAAAAAAAAAAAATTAAACAACAAAACTGAGAAAAGAAACAAAAGAGAACGAAAAACACTTCAATTCAATTCAATTCATTTTTTAGCATAAACACTCAGGGGTTCCACGGCTTTTTGGTTATGCATAGTTAGGAGGTTGTTAAAACCCATGATGCCTATGGGACAAATTGTTAATATATATATACAATACGAATTGGGCCACACAGTGAGCGAGCCAAGCAGACAGAGAGAGAAAGAGAGACAGACAGAGAGAGAGAGAGAGGGAGGGAGAAAGTGTGTGTTATTTTGTATATTTTTTTTTTTAGTGGGTGGACCAAGGGGCGGAGCGTATGATGAGCTTGCGATAGCGCGTTTGTTGTTGTTTGTTGTGTAATTAGAATGCTTGGAAAATACTCACTTTCTTCCTCGATATCAACGCGATTCTCCAGCTCGGAGGTGCTCTTCTGGCGGCGCAGCAGCTTCTGCTTGGGCTGGCAGCGCGGCAAATTCGGAGCACAGTCTCCATGGGCGTTCAGCTTGCAAATGCGACAACGCAGGCCCTGACGAGTGTGGCCTGTGTGATGAGAATACGCATACAGTTACATATACGAAACAGTACTCCACACCCATACGCACCTCTCAAAATTTGCGAGCAAACATCGCAAGCTGTTATCTTTTTGTATGTGTACTCCTGCAGATGATGGCTGCCATCCAAATTGGGGCGCAGCGTTTCCGATGGGGCATTCGAGGCACCATTACGCCTGTGGAGAGTGCAATTGAGATGCCATCAATATGGGCACGCAAACAAACTCACACACACACACACACACAGACACACAGACACACACTCAAATGATATTTATGCATTGAAAATTACAACTCAATTGAATTCAATCCAATTCAGAAAAGTGTGTTAAATGTTGCGCCTTCTCTTGGACTAAACAAAGCAAATATAATTATTGTGTCAACCACAATAAACAAATATTTATGATATATGTCTATATATCTATATATCTATATATATGTATACACACAGTTAAATGTATATATGTCGAGCATATGTGTGTGCTCTGCTGCAGCATATTGAAGTGTAAATTTGCATTTTGTAGATAAATTCTGTGGCTGGGGCTGTGTGCCCAGGCTTTTGTTATATTATTATTACATACTGTGCACAATGACAGCAGCTAACAATGCCAAACGCACAATGGACAGCTCGAACATTAATCACAGCGCCTTGTTTAAAGATACAATAAGTGGCCGAGCATATATGCTTGTTAAATAAATAAACATATTTTAAATATAATTTGCTGAGAGGAATTTTTTTTTTTGTGAAAAATTTTAAGCTAGCAATTTTTTTTGTAATATGAATTCTGCTCAGCTAGAACAAGTTTTGGGTTTTTATCATAAAGTACTTTGGTCACACTTCAATGAGAATTTGTTAAATTGCATGAGTCAAGGCTATAACTATAATTAATGCAAATCAGGCATGATCATATCAAAATATGCTAATTTAACTGTCAAGAGACTTTGGTTATAAATTCTTTTACTTTGATTTATTAATGATGTATTAATTTGATCGGCTTCCACTTAATACTTCCACCACAACTGCTCCACCTTCTGCAATGTTCCTGTTCACACTGCCAATTTCGTCTCATTTTCTTTATTGATATTGATAGCCCATCTCGCTCTCACACAGCAACAGCCGTGCCTACGCTCAGAAACAGCTACATATCTGCGCCGCTCTGTCTAGTCGTGTTCTCTTTACCCATCAACATCATAGCCTAAGCAGCACATTGTGCTCGCAGCAACAGCTGAGCACACGCCTGAGCGCTATTATTTTAACGGTAAACTGAACCTGAGCTCTCTGTCGCTCTGCCTCGGAGTGCATGGAAGCTTGAGAGCGCTCAACTTAACCACTAACTCACTCGGATACTATTTTTAGCTCTATGCATCTCAGCAATACTACTGCAAACAAAACTGAGTAGAATTAGGAAACTGTAAACTGTGTTTGCTATGCTTACTTTCTCTAGTCATTTATCTATCTCACTTTCAATTGCCTCTTTCTGCATTGCCATTATTCATAGCTAAAATCAAATCAATTGGTATAATAAACAAGCCAATTGAATGCCTAACTAAATTATATTTGTCTTCAATCTTCTATCTTTATTTGGTTGAAAACTCTTGGCTAAGACTGAGCTCTAAAGCAAACTAAACTTGGCAATTGCTGGCATAGATTTAATTGTATTTGATGTATATAAAATTTCGGCTGCACCTCAAAATTCTAGCAACGAGACTGATGACTATGTGACCTATGTGTTATAAATTCTTGTTAGAATTTGAATATAAAATATAAATTTAAGAAGACCCATGAAAAGCTAGAGCTAATTCAACTTAGTCACACGTCCAATTGGAATGCTATCTCATTTAACAGTCAACATTCTTATTAGCATACACCAACGGGTTAAATGCAGCTATAAAGAGTCGAGCTGAGCCAATATATATTAATCTAATTGGATTTATAGATCCAATTGGCATTCATATTTGCCTACAGGGTATCGGCTCTTTGGCAGAGCAATTTGCATATCCCTTTCCTGTTAATTTAGCCACAATCGGAATGCTGGGCATCAGCAAACGTGATACGAGAAATCATCAAATGAATTATATAACCCGTCGTTTTATTTCTCTTTTCGTGTATCTCAATAATTTGATGTCATATTTATATGCATAGCATTTGCCCTCGAATATAACCAATTTGTTGTTTTTATGTTCCTGCTGATGTTGATGCTGCTGCTGCTGCTGCTCGGGTATTTCCTCTTGCTCGCTCTGGCCCTGTTTTATTTACCAGAAAAGCATACAGCCAAAGAGTCGGACAGACAGAGCCTGGGACATATAGACAATACGGCAGACAATGCTGCAATTGTGTTCACAGTGGGCGGTCGAGAGGGTCATGACAGAGAGCCAGGCGCAGGCACAGACCCTGGTGGAGGCCCAGTCGCAGTCGCAGTCGCAGTCGCAGTCGCAGGCACTGGGCCAACAGCCATGACGCGAGTGGTAATGGAAATGGGCCAACTCTCGACGCTGATTGTTTGTAAGTGGCTTATATTGTGCACAAACAAACAATTCAGTTCAGTTCAGCACGCTGGCTTATAAAGTTGTTGCAAACGTGTAAAATATACAAATTTTTTCTGCATAAATATACATATATATATATATCGTTGTTTATCCCTTTCAAGTTAAGTAATTACCATCATATATATATGGATATAAATCTGCTGTACGTGCTTCAAGCGAAAGCGCAACATTTGCTACAAATTATAAAGTTTTTTCTTTAAAATTTCAATTTTTTCTCTTACTCAGCTAAAACTATTATATTTATAAAATAAATTAAATTTTATTAAATATAGTTAGCTTAGGTGGAAATTTTTTTTTTTTTTTCAATAAAAATAAGATTAGTTTTTGTTTTGTGTTTTGTAGTATAATACATAAACATACACTAGTGTTAGTTGATACTGAAAAATACAAAAAGGTATTCCATACTAAATACCCGCTACTTGTAGCTCTAGCTTATGCAGAGGAAACTGTCTATAACTGTTATATGCAATGAACTCAGCATGATTAAGTCAGATTTGGCTTTCACTTTTTCCTACTAAAATCTGTTATCTCTACAAAATCTGCTTCTTCTCTTCCTTATACTATTTATTTGCTATAAGAGAAATTACTTTATCTATCTTCGATATTTAGAACTTTTTCTACTAGAGGAATCGTGGCATTATCCAACACTATTCTTGTACTTGTACTTCTTCCTTTTCATTTTTTCTTACTTTTCAATATTATTAAGCACATCGCATACCATATATTACTCTAGAAAAAGTCTTACCAGAAGTTTAATACTTATAAGCTCTTTGCTTGTCTATTCAATTGTTTTGTGAACGCTATTTGTTTATTGAATTAAGAACTGATATTCAACATTTGCGAATACTTCCTCCTCTAGCACCATAAATCAGTTAACTATGAGCTAACATTCAACGTTTTCCAACACTACTACATATGAACTTAGCTAAGAACTGTCAATTACTGCTATGCTGCTCTAAGGTCTACTTACAAATACTAGAATAAAATGTGTCCACTACATTGACTATAAATTTCTACAGAAATCTTCCAACACTACTCACTTACAGCAATAACTTCATATTGGACCGTCATAAACTTGGAGCCAAACCAAACCCTACTTAATTGCAACTCAGTTAAACCAAGACCATATATAGATCACACATATACATATATACACTATATAATTTCAATATTATTTGCATTATATTTATAATTAATATATATTGTATAATAAAAAGTAAATACATTAACTTTGGGTTTATTTTGATATATAGAATAAGTAGACGTTTACAGGGTATACTAAGCACTCAGTGTCAATGTGTGTGTGGGTGTAACTGTATTATATATTCAAATTGTGATTTACATGATTTAGTTCTGTTCAGTTTATTACTGGAGTTGCAGTTTGGGGGCTTGGGGCCGGGGGCGTGTGTTGAAATTGTAGCAAAATGCATGTTTTACTCTTAATCAACATAATACAAAAATGAGGGCCATAAAATTAATTATACATTTTTCATTAATGCGCAAGTAAAACTTTTATGAAAACCAACAAAAAATATGACAAAAACAAAAACAAAAACATCAACTATATATTGTGGGCTACAAAAAAAAGACGAACTAAATGCTAACTGCTGGCTGGCTGACTGTTGGCTGGCTGGCCTAACCGGGGCGTATACGTAATTTGGAGCGCAATGCGAAAAGTTTTGCAATATAAGAAAAGTTGAACTGTGATTTTCTTGTCACGTTTGCAAATGTTTATATTAAATCTTAGCCCTTATGAACGAGAACTAATATACTATTATGCCACATATAGAGAGTCAAAACAAATCTGCAGCAGTTAAGCAGATGAGTTGATGAATGAGGCTGCAGCGTATATTGCAAAATCTGTCGCTGGTGCCGCCGCCGCAGCCGCAGCCGGAGCCGCTCAGCTGACGAGTTATCGCACAGCTCTATCTCTATCTCACTTTATCTCTATATGTCACTCTCTCTCTCTCCCTCACTCATACGCTCACTGATGCTCTCTAAGCCGAGAAGATTTTCGATTTATCATCGTTTGCAGCGCAAGCTGTCGGCATGGTATTAAGTATTGTTGGCGAATGCGACCAAACAAATAAAAAAAGATGATGAAGAGAGAAAAATGAAAAAAAAAAAAAACATAACGGGGCTTGTATATATAGCCAGGCTATGGGCCAATGGGAATGCCATAAACGGCAGCCAATTCGAATGCGAACACTGCTAGCGGAAGTGCATGCGAATGCGAGTATGCGGATGCGGATGAGAATGCGAATGAAGATGCGGATGCGGATGCGGATGCGGATGCGAATGCCATTGCCCAGTGCATTGGCAATGCCAATGCAATTTATCTATCTGCGTGTGTGTGCGTTGGCGTGTGTGTCTATGGCGGCTTTCTATAAATTTATGGCCAGCAATTTTTCGCATATTTTCCAATGCTTCAACTGGCGCCAAGTTGAATTTAGTGGCCAAAAGCGTAAGTTCTATATGGACGCATATGGACACAGATAGCAATAGATACTAGCCTAGTTTCGCTTAGAGAAATGCCTTAGTGCTTTGCCTAGATACTCTAGGTAGAGGTGAAAGAGGAAAATTTATTTATTATTTTTTTTTCTTTTTTGCATTTTCTTGATCAAAGATTTGCATTGGAAAATCCGTGTGGAAATATTTTTATTTGAAGTCTGATTTCATATGGTTTGATGTCAGTTGATCTTCAATTGAGTTTATTGAAAATGTGTTTATATTTTATAGTTCTCTAAGCTTTAAGACTCAATTAAAACTTAGCTAAAGCGAACTTCTACAAAAGCAACATAACAAGCCAAACTGCAGTAATGTTAATATATCAGTTGTAGCAACCTATACTATTTAATTTTTAATAAACATAGATTGAAAATAGATAAAAACATGAATAATAAATATAATAATAATAAATGTATATAGTATAAATAAAAAATATATATACTATATAGTATAATAAAAGTCATCTAAATTCAGCTATATTAAATTTATTCCAGGATAAAAGATTTTTTGTTCTAAGTTCGTCCTTAATTAATATTCGCTAGAGTGTCTGGCCTGCGGCACTCGAAACCTAATTACGCCTGCTGCTTTTTGCCAACTACTCAATATCTGACATTCCATAAATGCTATTTTTTTGTGCCTTTGGCTATTTTAATTGATTTTACAAAAGCTGTGATTGATGGTCGCATCAGAGTCGCAGGTGCAATTTATGGCTCGCATTCAATAAAATATATATTTATATGTAAATATAAAAAAAATAAATTCATTTATAAAACTTAAAAATGCAACTAAAAATTATTTGATGC
The DNA here is from genome assembly GCA_035045555.1 of Drosophila fulvimacula. Lineage (NCBI taxonomy): Eukaryota > Metazoa > Arthropoda > Insecta > Diptera > Drosophilidae > Drosophila > Drosophila fulvimacula. The sequence continues at coordinate 5,655,017 of JAWNOX010000191.1, forward strand.
TGCTTTTTGCAGTTTTTTTTTATTATTTCTTAAACATAATTTAATTGATTTTTGTTTTAATTTTGGAATTTTTACAAACGAATTTGTTTTTTGTTTAGCGGGGCAGCTGCTAATTCTACATTTGCGTGCAACATTTACAGCAATTTCTTTTTTGCATTTATTTTTGGGGGTTTTCTATCAAGCGCTAACAAAGCAAAAATAGTTTTTTTAATATACATTTTTTTGTTGTTGTTGTACCATTCGCTTAGAAACATAAAGAAAATGTTGATTGATTTTTATTTGTTGCTTGATTAATTTTGGTTACCTCAAGGTCAAAACGGTTGATACGGCGTGGTACATTTGATTTTGTCGGGGTTGTTGGCTGATAGTATATATTCATATATATGATATATATAAATATATTGTACGATTTTGACGTCAAATTAAAAGAATGTTACAGAATGTTTGTTTGTTCGAGAAAAATGTGTAGAGAATATTAGTAAAATACAGCTGTAAATCATCTGGACTAACTTATAGGATATGCAGAGAGGATATGCCTAAAGGATATGCTTAAAAGTTAACTTAGTTTCCGTTTATATCTTTTCTGTGGGCGGTTTATGGTTGCTCGACTGTGGGGGGATGGGGAGGCTGCGTGGTTACCAAATGCAAATGAAAGCGAGATTTTTTGCCCTCTTTTTTGCCATTTTTTTTTGTTTTTGCTATTTTTGGGTTTTTTATTAAATTACTTAACGTAAATTTGGGAATGCAAAAATTGCATAAATGGAAATATTTCAGCGAAGATTTTACGTTTTGCACGAAATTCCATTTCCATTTCCATTTCGATTTTTTTTTTTTCAGACATTTTGATTTTTTAAGAGCATATTTTCGCGGCTTTTAGCCATATTAAAGTGCGGGTGAATACTAGCAAATATTTTTTATTATATTTTTTTTTTGGCTTTGCCGCGCTTCATTTTGTAGCCATGTAGCTAGAACATTTGTCGACAATTCGCTTTTATTTTCCACGAACTGGCACTGTGAATACCATAGATTGGGGTAGAGAGTTTGGATTTTGGCTTAAACGTGGTACAAAGATATACGTAAGCATGCGATGATAGTTGGAGTGGGAAGGGCGAGGGCTGTTGTTGTATTTGTAGATGGGTTTGGTTGGGCGTGGGTGGGCGTTTGGCACTTACCTATCTGCTTGTGTTGCTGAACCAGAACCCGCCGGCTTTAGGCTCTTAAATGCTTTCAGCCACTTTGTTTTCATCGATGGCGCTGTGGCGGCCGAGAATTTGCGTTCGTTGCGCGGCGAAGTTGGCTCAACTTTGCTAACGAATAACTCCTTCTGTCAGTGCCGGAAAGAAAGAAAGAGAGAGAAAGAGAGAGAGAGAGAGAAAGAGATAGAGATACTTAGTGCTTTGGTAAATACAATTTGGCTAAAGTCAAAGCGGCTCAGTTGCTGGCAATTTGCATTTAAACGTCTCACGTTGCAGTTTAATTACAGCCATTAGCACAACAGAAAGAGACAGAGAGAGAGAGAGAGAGAGAGAGAGATAGAGAAAACGATACAAGTCTCGTTATGGCATAATTACATGCACACGAGTTGTATTTAGGCGCACAATGTTAAATATTTAACAGCATATCTGATATTTGGTTAGTTTGATAGGCGCTCTAACAACTCCACAGGCATGCGTGCCATGGCAGGCTAAAGCTATTTTAATTAATAATCAACACTTTACAAAATACCACAAAATGTAATTACACACGCACACACACACACACTCACACACACAGAGAACCACTCACAGTTGCTTGTGACAATAATTAAAACCACGTGTGACATTTGGTCACAGTTGAGTTTAGCTTTGGCTTTGGCTTTGGCTGAACGAAGCTAATGCCCATAATCAGAGTGTGCACTGCTTGAGTAAGCCCGAAATATAAATGCATAAATTTCACATTATGCGGTTCTTTTATAATGGCATACGAAATGTTGATTAAATGCGATTTATCTATATGAGAATTTACATCTATCTGGAATTGGAATTGACCCACATTGCATGGCGGGAGTGGTGGGGCTGGTAGTGGAGGCTCTGCGGAGGAGGCAGCGAGGCTGTTGAGTTGAACGAGAGCCAATTTATTTATATAACAACAAGAGCGAAACTTTTCAAAATCTGTCTTCCTCTGTGCAGTGAGTGCAACAGCAACTGCTGTGGGGCTTAATTAAATTGCATGAAAATCGCATAGAAAGGCGTTGTTGAATAGACTTGTGGCTCTGAGTGAGTGAAAGTAAGTTGAAGTGGGAGAGGGGGATACAGCTAAGGAGAGCTGACAAGGCAGAAGAATGAAGAAGCAAACTAGCAGAGAGAAACACGAAGAGTACGTCAGATAGCTCGAGGGTGAGGGAGAAAGTGAAAAAGAGAAAGTGAGCGGTGAAGTAAGAATGAGAGTAAAATTTAAAGAGGTCGTTTAAAGAGAAGAACTGAGAGAGACAGAGAGAGAGAGAGGGAGAGAGACAGAGTTGTGTGTTAGAGAGAAGAATAAACAGAGAGGGAGAGAGAGAGGGCTAATTCAAGATAGAAAGAGAAAAAATCCAAATCACAGAGAGAGAGAGATAAAGCGAAAGACAGAGATAGCTATATAGAAAGGATTTTATTCATAGATATATACACACACAATATATATATATATATATATATATATATATATATATATATATATATATATATAGAGAGAGAGAGAGAGAGTTGAAGTAGATAAAGAACCTACAGTCAGCTTTAGTTCAAGTTGTTCTCCAAATCTCTTCGATCAATTCACAATAGTACAACTAGAATATAACCCTTGCAATCAATAAAGTATAGTCTAAACAAGCTTTGCCAAGCCAAGCACAGGCCTATCTACCTTTAAACAGTTATCTGTATGAATTCCGACGCCAACAGAGAAACTTCAGCTGTCAATTCGAGTTGATGACATGTCAAGGTCCCAGCTGGAACAGCTGCTAGATCGTTTGCCAGGCCACGATATTGCCTTGTGTGTGTGAGAGTGAGTGAGTGAGAGACTGCTGGATAGACATGCCTGGCCCTGCCTTGCCCTGCCACAACAATAACAGAGCTCGGCCGTACCAAAAATATATTCAGCACTCTTGGCAATTGCGGCATTTATAATGCAATGAGGCGCGTGCACTTTTGTTGCTGCCTGTCGCCTGACTTTTTGAAGCGTGTTGCAAATGCTATTTTCGACATGCGAGTGAGAGAGTGGGAGAGAGATAACAGTTGAACTGACAGACGACTGACAGTGAATTGGCGTGAGTGCCTGCTCCTGTCTGACAGCAGGATATTAAGTTTGTCATGTGTCCATAGTGTGTAGGCGGGCATCGATGCCACTGCCAGTGCCAGCTTTAACACCAAATGCATTTTTAAACGTTTTTAGCAATTAATTCGCAGCGGGCATTTAATTAAAGTAAATGCTGATGGCCGAGCTGAGATAAAGCTCAAAGACAAAAGCCAAAGCTGAATAACTATTAAAGAGTTGCTTCAATAGATAAGCTACCAGCATCTTCAGCTCTCTCTCTTTCCCTCTCCCTCCCTCTTTGTCTCTCTGTAATGGACATGTGACTGTCATGTTGGCTTTGTCATTGTCGACGTTTTGGCAGGCGTGTCCTGTGCCATAAATTTATGCATGCAGTGCATAAAATTCAAATTAAAGGAGCTGCCGCTGCCGCAGTTGCTGCTGCTGCTGCTGGTGCCAGCGACAAGTACACGTTTTGACACTTTACAACACTGGCGGGGGCCTGGCCCGCTGTCGCCATAGACAGAGGCAACTGTTGCCCGCAGCTAGGCGCCCGCTCCTTTGCCTGCGGCTGTCAGTGCCAACTATACGGCAGCTGTTAAAAGCAACCGCCCGGACCTGATGTGGGCGTCAACGTCAACGTCTAAGCAATCAGTGGCCATGTGTCTGACAGCCAGCCGCACAATGAAAGGCAGCCGATGCCCAGCCCAGCCCAGCCCAGCCCAAGCCCAAGCCATGCCATTTGTGCTTTAAGCTTGTTTCTCTCAGCTCAGCTCAGCTCAGCTCAGCTTCAATTGCATGTAATGCGATCAAATTGATTTCCTTAGCCAGCAAACGCTTTTTCAGCTGATTTTTCATTATGGTCGAGCTCCTAGCTATCTGTGTCCTCTGGGAGCACAAATTTATGGCTGTCACAATTTTTAATTATGTTGCTCGACGATATTGAAACCACAAAGGTATCATAAATTGCCGAACCCAACTGGCAGCATAAAGGAAAAGGTGGTAAAGAGGTGGGCGAGAGCGGGGCAGAGAGGGGCAGAGAGTGGAAAGCAAAACACAATAAGAGCACAACAAGCAGATGGGCAGACAAAAGGCTGGCACAGCTCAAGTGGGCCAGGACTCGGCTCATTAAGACCGCAACAAAGCGGGCCAAAGCGAACCCTTTGCCAGATGGGCAAAACAAAAGGCGGCGCGCTTCATCTGTTTGGCCAATTGCAACAAATTGCGGTTGCCAATCAGAGCGATGAGTTCGGAGGGCGGCCTCTGCATGGCTGGGCGTGGCCGCTTGTGCACTTGTAATGAACTATGCGCTATTCGCATATTTTATTGCCACTTTGATGAGCAGCTGCCAGCGCATGAAACCATTTTTTGCAGCGCCTTTGTAATTTGCAAAAAAAAAAAAAAAAAAAATAGTGAAGGAGAGAGGGGGGAGTGGGGGAGATAGAGAGGAGAAGACTAGAGACAGCTGCCAGAGGCAGTCATTAGTGGGCAAATGCGCACAGTCAGCGCTCACTTCATGGCTTTTAGAGCGCCAACTAATTGCAGGCAGCTCCAGCTTCAGTGAGCGACATGTGAGTGCCGTGCAAACACGCTTAAGACAATTTAAACGAGACACAGACAGCAGCAGCGGCAGTGGGTGGGCTGCGTTTGCTGCCCAAACAAACATTTCCGTAAATTACACGCATTTGTCAAAACGAAACAATGCGCAAAGTGTTTATTTGTTTTACTGAGTGCTTTTGAGCGAAAAAATGACTCAACACAAAAACTGCAGTTAGAAGGGGGCAGCCGCCCTCCCTCTCTCGCTCTGTCTGTCTGTCTGTCTGTGTGTGTGTTGTGAAAATGTTGCAACTTCTAATGGGTTTGCTTGTTGTTGAGATCGTTGTTGTTGCTGCTGCTGCTGCACTCATGCGCGAAATGTAGAGCAGCGATTATGCAACCACATGCAATGACAATGCAGCATCGATCCGTGGCTCTAACCACAGCGCATACACAACACACCCACACACACACTCCCATCCATGCATGCATCTAGCGCGCCAGCACTATGCGGCGTATGCGCAATTTGTAATTTTCATTAACGCCTAAAAGCAGCAATTAGTTTTTGCTTCTCTCTTGTTTTTTTTTGTCATTTGCTTTGTCGTGTGCATCGCGAATGCTTTGCATTGAATTAAAGAGGCGAGCTTTTAAACCACATACCATAGCCATAGCCATAGCCATAGCCATAGCCATAGCCCTGACAAATGTTGCCAGCTGCACGTTTAATGAGCTTTAATGAGTTGGGCTTTGTGATCAGGCGCACATCCTGCTTTTAAGGAGTTAATAGATAGAACTAGCTAAAGGAACTTTTCACTACCTTTGTCTTTGCCTAATATAATTTTAATGCCTTGACTGCCTAATGCTTGCTGTCATCAAAGGCAAGTTTCTATTCCACTTTCTACGGAAAAATAAGTGCTCTCATTCTTCTCTCTCTCTCTCTCTCTCTCTCTCTCTGCTTTGAGTCTTTGCTGCTTACTGCGTAATGTAATCAATAGTATATTTGCCTCTTAGGATTTTTCTGAAGAGATTTAAATCCTTTATCTGCCTATCTTTATTGTCCTTTTCAATTTATTATTATTTTTATTTATTAATATTTTTCTAGGCTAGTCATCATTTTTTTTTATTATTTTTTTATTATTTAACTTTTTTGTAATTTATTTTTATTAGACAGCACTCACTTTGTGCTCTATTATCATCCTTTTCTATTTCTATTAATGATATCAACAGTATATATTCCAATTTCTGATTAAATCTACCCCAAACCTCTATCATCTGATATCTAGATTTTTGCCTTGGCTGCTGTGCATTTATCTAGATTCTTTTTATTTCAAGTAGCAGAAAACTGGTTAAATAAAAACATATAAATATATATTTTAATATATATAAAAAAAAAAAAATAAAAATGAGGTATTTCTTGAGAGCTCTACCTAAACTCTCGGCTTCTCTATTGTCATAAAATCTTCCTGACTTTTCTGAAGACTTTACTTTTACTGATATATTTATCCCATTGCTTAAGAGATCTAAGGGTTCTCACTCTATATCTCTCTTTCTCTTTTCCTCTCCCTCACTCACTATCTGTCTCTCTCTCTCTCCTTCTCACTCTTCACCTCCTTCTTAGCTCTAGTGTTACACAAAATCTTTCCACTTCTCCATGGCCTCCTCTGCGTTAACTTTTACTAATATCCAACCCATACCTTGCTTCAGAGATCCCCATCTGAAATCCCTCTCATCTCGAAAATCTCTTTTCCCACACTGAGCTCATTTAGTGCCTTTTCACTTGGATTTGCATACTCCACGCTCAGAGTGCATAATTTAATGCTCGAGTGCAATTCGTTTCTTTTCTCAGCTAGCGCGATTGACATTTTACAGCAGCTGTAAAGTTACGCTGCATTCATGGCCCAATTTCGCTTAATTCGTGTAAATACTTATGTCGAGGCGCATAACTGACTTCAACCCAACGAGGAGGAACAAGAAAAGGGAGAGAATTTATGGCAAGCAATTAAAGCTGCAGCAGGAAGGCAACATTGGGGCAGCTTGGTGTAACTTGGGGCAACATGGTGGGGCAGAACAATTTCGAACCCTATTCGAATCAGTGCCTGGAAAAAGTAAGTAGCAATAGTCGCAGCGGCACGAGTTGCCTGGCAGCCAGCGCTGATAAGTGAGCGTAATCGGCTCACGCTTAACGCCTTACCAAAGGCAGCGAGCAACAGGGAGGCCGGCGAACGGCGAACGGCGAACGGTGGAATGGGGTACGGCGGAATGCCAACGGCAACGGGCCCGACAACCGGATACGGATGCGGATGCGTAGCGGCGCCATTTGCATGGCTTGTTGGGGCTTTTATTTATTATTTGGCGCAGCTTTTTGGCGTTAACGTGGGCGGCGACTCGCATGCGAGTTTTATGGCTGCTTGCCGCAAAAATTTCATGTCCATATGAAGCCTGCTTTTATTGTCCACGTAACTATATATGAACGTGGCCCGCACAACTAACTGGCAGCCGTGCTAATGCACAGTTATGGCTTTCATTAGGCAACAGCAGCAGGAGCAGCAGCAGCAGCCGCCGTAGTCCCATCACAACTTGGTTAAGCTGCGTGAAATGCTTTGGCCCACATAAAGCAGCTAACGGAAGCAGCACAGCAACAGCAGCAACAACAGCAAAAACTGGTTGTAAAAGCTCTTGACGGTAATGAGAAGTTAACTGCTTGCAGCTGTATTCTGCATTCTAGTTCTACTGCTCTCCCTCTCTCCGTCTCTCTCTCTCTCTCTCTGTCTACCTCTGTGTCGCCCTTCGGCTCACCTGACAATGTGGCGTGCTTTCAATTTTTGTGTTTGATTTCACTTCCATTTTTTGCAATTTGCATATTTTTTCTTTTTTTTTTTTTTGCTTCTTTTTGCAGCTACAAGCTTGCCTTTATTTTTATCACACACACATGTGCCTGCCCCTCAGGTTTTCTACTTGTGTTTTATGGATTTTCTTCTGGCTGCCTGACATTCTACGTGACTGCCATCAATTTTCAGTGGCATTGCCGCTTCATTTTGCATACAGTTGAATGGCATCTAGATGCCATGCTCTGCTCTGCTCTGCTCTGCTCTGCTCTGCCCAACTCTGCCCTGCCACGCCCCATGTCCTTGTGGCCCTTAACTCGATTTCGAATTGGTTGGCTGAAAAGGCAACGTGTGCGAGAGAACTGCTGATCAGCATACCTCAAATGGCATTGCATTTTGTGCTGCCAAACAACTTTTACATTCACTCGCTGCCTTTTCGAATACCCTGCACACATTTAATTCGCTTAGAAGGGGGTGGATGTAGTGGAGAGTCACTATGTGGCATGTAGAGAAAAAGAGTTTTTGAGTGGAAAAAGTTGATGGCAGAGGGCAATTTTAAATGACTTTATATTTAAGAAATATTAGATATATAGAATATTTTCGGCCAACTCAGGCACTTGACTATAAATGGATTCAGGTAAAATTTTGAAGAGACATCGATATCAAGTATAATTAATATATTTCAATTCTGATCTCAAGTTTTTCAAGAATCAATTGCTCAAAGACGACAGCAAAGCTATTCCAAAATAAATTTAAATTAAAAAATATATAAAAAATTTCCTGCAAATCGATTTCTATCGACTATCGATTGCTTACTTGGCATTGGTATGTTAAACGGTATTTATAAACATTGCTCAGCTCGAAAAAATCGGGTTGGAATTTTTAGAAAAATATTTCCGATTTCCATATTAATCTTATTTTGGAAACTATCGATAGGTTACTTGTATCATAAGTTTATCAAATCATAATTGATATTAACAAATTTTATTTTATTGATAAGGTTCTTTAAAGACGAGCTGAAAGCTTTTTAGAAAAATGTTTAAAATTTCATTAAAGCTAACTTTTTCCAACTATCGTAGTTGCTATCGATAGTTTACCTGCAGCTACTCTAGTACCGCTTTACAGCTAATCTCTTAGTCGCGCATGCCTCACATACATATGTGTTTTTAGCGTTTTGCTCGTTTTTCGGTTTTTATGTCGCTTTATTATTATTGCAAGTGTAAATGTGGAAAATTGTGTGCGTGGCTGCCCGAATGTGTGCGTGGGTGTCAGAGCAAGTGTGTGAGTCTATATGTGTATGTGTGTGTGTGTATTTATTGTCCTATTTCTTGCAGACATGACTCGCTATCTATCTATCTAGCTAGCTAGCTGTCTGTGGCTATGGCTGTGGCACTGTGTCCGCTTAGCAGGTGTTCCTTAACAGCTCTGTGGTCCAGTTTACCGTTGCCGGCGCTCAGCTTTTGCTGCAGCTGCAAATTGATTTTCAATAGCTGAGTGGTTTTTGATTCAATAAAATGACATACTCAGTTGACTCTCAACGAAGTAGAAGGGCACCCAGTTACGTGCTTGACATGTGTGCGAGTGTGTGTGCGTCTATCTATGAATGTTGCCACAGTTTGTGGCATCTTTAATGGTTGCCTGCTGCCGCCTGCTGACATTGGAATTTGGTTTCTATTTTTGTCGAATTGGTGAACTCAATTCATACGAAATCGAATTCGGCTTGGCTTGCTTGCCGCACTGTAATTGATGGGCCTATAAAAATAGACAGCGGCGCTGTGGTCTGACCGCTGGTCACTGCTTCACTGCTTCACTGCTTCAATGGCCATGTGATAAATGGTCGAGTCTTGTATTTTACGCGTGTGACAGCTTAAAAGTAATTTATCATGGCCCCAAATAGACTCGCCTAATCGAATTGCTGCCTAACTGACTTATCAATCAAGTGTCTGCGCCAGGCGCCCATAAGTAGGCAATAAAAAATTTATTTTAAATATGCAAAAGGCAAAAGGTGTTTGGCATCGGCTTAGCCGGATAAACACATAAGTTTCTAATTAAAATGAACGTCACCCACACAGAGTCATAAATACTTATTTAAGCCAACGCACACACACACACACACACACTCGTGTGCTGCTATCTACTTAATTACTTGGGTGGGCGAGCGCAGCGCTGGGCTTTATGTGCATAATTTAAAGTGCATATGCGCCACACGGCAAACCGCAAAACTCCCAGCTGATTAAGTCGACAACAGGCCAACTCTCTGCACGCTTTGCAGCCCAACCTCTCACGGCGTTCCCCCCTCCCACTGCCCAGGCCGTCGGCATTTCGCACGCAAACTTTTATTGCACTGACAAAATGCTTGCTGCGGTTTTTTCCTCTCTTTACTTTGCGCAAATAATATATATATATAGAGTACTGGCATATGCGGCGGTTGGCCAGGGAAATGGAGCGGAAAATATGTTTGAGCACAAGTGCTAAAGCTTGACGCTTGAGCAGAGCCAGCGTCCCTGCCCCACGCTGCCCGCAACAACAATAAAGCGCGCGCGCCGCACAAAAAGGAAATCAAAATATTTCCGCAACTTAAATTGAAAACTGTCAATTGGTTTTTAGACACGAATTCCACATGTGTGTGTGTGTGTGTAGGCGACCTCAAAGAAAAAAAAAAAAAAAACGAAAAATATTTATTGAAAATGTCGCTTTTAGCGCTGCTATTCGTGCGCTTGTTACCTGTCGTCTCGTTGGCTTGGCCTAATAAAAAATCAATTAACTTGTTCTTGCCATAACTTCAGGCTTCAAAATCAATATGAGCCCAAATACAAATAACCAAGCAGCTCTCACCACGCCCACTGCCTAAATGCCTCTATGGAACGCCCCCTGTGACCCATCGAGGGTTGCACGAGGCGCGATAATTGATGTCAAATGCGAGCGACGTGTGCGGCAGTCGTTAATCATAGAGGTGCAGGTAAGAGCACGAATTCGAATCGACTCAAATCGAAACGTATAACGAAGTTCATAAAGCTCAACACACACACCCACACGCATACGACTACGTGCATAATTAGCAGAAGAAAAAAAATCAGTTTTTGTCAGGGCAAAAGCGAGAGCTGCGCGCGCGCTCTGATTGAGTGGCGCAGATTAACAAATTTGGCCTAAGGGCAATAACAACAATAACAACAACAACAGTACTAGAAGCAGAAGCAGCAGCAGCAATTCATAGTTGTTTGTGCGTCAAAGCACAAAATACACTTGAGGCGAAACAATTTAATTCGTTTGGTAAACAGCACACGGAACAGAAACGTGCTGCAGAAAGCGAAGGCAAAAAATAAAAAAAAAACAAAAAAAACGTGAAGAAATGAAAATGAAAATGGGCTGAGCTGCTGCCAGCCAGACTGTGGCAAAAGAGTCTGAGCAAATACTTGCCAAGAGACAGGACAGAGGCAGAGACAGAGAGACAGACAAAGAGCGAGAGCGAAGTCAGTGAGTCGGGGCAGTCAGGACATGACTATACAGTGGCAAAGACCACTTCCTGTCAGGCTCTAAGCCACGTTAGCAGCGTCGCACAACTACAAGTCAAAGTAAGGCACACACACACACACACACACACACACTTACTGTTGACACCTACACATAGTCCTGCTCGAGGTGTCACTTTGGCTAACACGAAACTTTTAATGCCGCTGCGGGTCGCGGCCATAAAAGTATTCATTTGTCATTGTCAGGATGCAGTCGGCGTCTGCTGCCAACAACAACAGCAACAACAACGCTCTAAAAATAAACCAAAAGCAACAACAACAACAAAATCGCAGCCAAGTAATTTTTAGTGCCTGAAAAACTGCTGACTGCCAGCTTGGCTCTTAGGCGCTCATTAATATGCAATAGTACGCATATCGGGCCATACTATTGCCAGCCAGGTCTGCCAGGTCTGCCAGCTGGCAGCCACTTGCCACCAGCCACCAACAGACACATACACACACATCGCATTCAATTATTTAAATTTTCATTAAAATTCTAGCAAAAAAGAAAAGATGAAAAAAAAATGACTGCGAAATTTCATAAAGTGTTAAGGCAGAATCCTATAGAGCACGGCATGGCAAGAGCAAAGCAGCCCAAAGGCTGAAGAAGCAGCACAAAACCCACACGCCCACGCAAAAGGGCAAAGTAGTAGAAGAAGCAGAAAAAACGTGGTCAAGTCTGCTGAAAATGCAAAGCTATGCGGAATTTATTAAAACGCCGAGGTCGAGGCTAAGAAATTGCTTTTGACACCAAAAAAAATATGAAAAAAATTAGACAGGTAGGGTATGTCAAAAGCGTGAATACCCTTGGAATAAGAGGCTATGAAAAAATTAATAAATAATAAAAATATATTAATATGAAATATATATAAAATAATAAGAAGCCAATTTTAAAGGCTTTAGAGCTGAGATAGAGCAAAGACTTCAAGTGGAAAATTTCTTAAGAATTAAAAAAAAATTATTTTTAAATCAGAACTAAGTTCAAAATTATTTTTAAATTATCATTCAGTTTTAATCATGTCTTACAATTATTACTATTTTTAACAAATTTTTAAATTATTCAGAAATTTTTATAAAAAATTAAAAGATATAAAACAAATTTTTTTTATAATAAAAAAATTAAATTCTTTATTTATTATTATAAATCAATCCTAATTGATACATCTTTAAGCTTTAGCCTGACCTGACAGATAAAGCCAAAGTCTTCGAGATCTTTAAAGTATTCAGCATAAATATATATATATATCTATAAAAGACAAATCTATCCAATTCACAATAATATCCAAGGGTATTTATACAAACGTAAAGATTGTTACGTCTTTTATATAATGCCGCCAGCTGGTAAATTGTTATCTTTGGTGGTCAGCACAACTGCTGAGTTCACAATATATCAAATTGCATAAATGTAGCATTTGAGTGGTTGTTGTGCCATGCAGGATATCATATCATATCGAAACATTTGAGTTTGATGGGCGTGTTAAAAAATTCAGACACTCACACAATATAAAGCAATCATGGCACGAGAAGCACATACCTAAGTCATAAAGTGCTCGCGGCAAGCAAAACTTTTGACAGCCAACTCGGAGAGGGACGGAGAGCGCGAGCGAGCGAGCGAGTGGAAGGAAAGGCAGCCACAGCAACGCTGCGTATACGTAATAACTTATACGGCGCACAAGAGTTGTGAGCCAGCTAGAAATGAAGCTCCAAAGTCTGCCTGGCCTGGGCTGGGCTGGGCTGGTATGGCAGACGTAATCTTACTGCCAAGTGCCAATAAGTCAGTTATAAATTTGATATAAAATTAAGCAAGTTGCGGGTGCCGTTGCATGTTGCATGTTGCAAGGCTACACACGTTGCCACACACGGAGCACCTCACATATTGTGCTTGGCTTTTGGCCCTCTTAAGTAATGGGCCAGGCAACTAACTAGCTCTACTCTGCACACACACACACAGGAGCTGGAGAGAGCTGGGTAAGTCCTCTGCTCATATTTTTACAACTTATATCTGTGCGCTGCTCGCAGTTTAATAATAGTAAAATATATCGATTAAAGTGGGCCCAAAGAGGAAGGCAAACACCTTGACTGGCTGGCTGTCCGGCAAAAGATATTGGGTCTATGCAAAAAGCTGGGCCCTATTTGCCTTTGAGCAGCTCCAACAAAAAAGTTGACAAATAGTTTTCAAATACGTTCGGGCAAATTTATGATGTTAGTCGCTTGGCTGGTCAAAGTTGGAGCTTAAAATATTGATTACAGTTGGCCAAAAGCTCGCCAGGCAGTTGCACAAACATCAACTTTACAGCTAATAGAAAAACGTAACTAAAAGTCTAGGCAAAGTTATTGGAAAACTAGAATGCTTACTTAACGTTTTGAAAACTTTTCCAAATTATTTGTGTCGCTCGACATGGGACGAGCTGAAAAACTTATTTCGTGTCAAAACAAAAATAACTTTTGCTCTGAAAAACTTATTGGCAAACTAAATTGTTTACTGAATCATTTATGCCGAGCTTTAGACAATTAAATTTATGGCGAGCTCAAAGTTAGTTTGTGACAGAACTAGAATAATTTTGGTGTGTGAAGTTGTAAAAGACCGATTATTAAATTATAAATTATAAGATGAGCTTGACTAAGCTCAAGCTAAAAAGAAGCATTGTTCTAGTCAAAAGTAGCAAAACTTTTTGTCTTCAAACTTTTTGCGTAGTTAGTTAGTAATTTATTTTGAATGAGAAGTAAGAGTTTCTATAACTTTAACTCAACATGGCGATGCTTAAAATTATTTCAAATATTTTATATAGTTTTTTTGTGTATTTCAAAAAATACTCTTAAATATTTGAAACCCTTTTTTAGGTTTGCAAATTATTTTGTATTATTTAAAATAATTTTGACCCAAATTTAAAATAAAAAAAAATTTTGTTAATATGTAAAATTTTAAAAATTTGTTTGTAGATGCCAACATTATTTCAAATACTTAAAAAATATTTTCAATATATGTATTTCTATATTTTTTAAATTTTTAAAGGTTTGTTTTTAATTGTCAAAATTTTTTATATATTTTATATTATATTTTAAATATTTTAAAAATATTTTTCTCCTTTAAAATTTTGTTTTTTTCTTTTATGTTTTTATCCGTTAAATTAAAAAAATTTTGCCGTCTTATTTTAATTTTTTTCTGTATTCTCCGCAGTAACTTGTCGGCAGTAATTCTACCGCTTAAGTATGCCTGTTGTTAATTGACCCACCATAAATTTATATATACACATTTCACAGGCACTTAGCTAAGTTGCCTTTGTGACTGATGGCAACATCAATTGGTAATCAAATAGTTTGCGCTGGCAAGCCAAAAAACTTGTCTGCTTTAATTGCATATTTCAGCTAGAATGGCGTAGAGTGGCATGGCTGGGTATGGCTTGGCTTGGTTTGGCTTAGAAGACTACATAATTGACTGCCAGCAGTGCCATTAAAAAGTAAGCTGATATTACGCGCTATGGCCGGCAGCGACGTTCCGTTCACTGAAGGCAACTTGGGAGCCAGCAACCGCCAGCAGCCAGCAGCCACCAGTAGCCCGCACAGTAGAAAGTGTGAATGAGAGTGTCAAATTTCCGCTTTCAGCAGCTAACCAACCACACACCCACCCAAGCCACCCGCCCGAAACCACTTGCAGGCTGCCAACAAGCAAACACTCTCAACTAAGCAAACAGTTGTCAATTTCTGGCAGGGCAAATATTTCTTTTTCGCATTCGCCTTTTGCACTCGCCTAGCCGACACTCGTGTTGACTTCAGTTGCTCTTCTATTGCTAATACTGGGACTGGCCTATGCCATTTGTTGTCGATATTAGAAATGGCATTCAAGCGCACAAAGTGCAAGTGACTAGCTCGAGTTTGCTCCAAATTTGCAGCAGGCAGCGTCGCGAATATGCAGCTGCAAGCATGCAACGTGGTCAGCATTTATGCGGGCAGCGTGCACAGCATAGAGACAAAGAGACAGCAAAAGAGGCAGAGACAGAGAGAGAGAGAGAGAGAGAGGAGGAGTAAGAGATAGAAGGGACACATATGTGTGTGCTGGCATGCCAAGCAAATTACATTTTCGTCTCATGCAAATTGCGGTCTGCATATTTCGAGCAGCGTCCCGAAAAAGTATGCTACAATTTGTGCATAGGGAGCCTGGGAGCGGGCGCTACACTTGCTCAGGTATATTGGTATTCAAAAGGCAAAGGCGCAGGTTCAAAAATGTTGCCAGCAACAATGACACTTGGGCGCCCACTCAACTGCATGTTTGTAAACGTTGCTCAGGCACAAGGACCTCTTGCAAGAAAGCCAACAAAATGGCAAATGTGCTATGTCCCCAGACGCACCCACACACACACACACACACAGGCGCGTGTCTATGTGTGGTTACAGCAGCCAGAGATAAGCGCATATAAAACAAGCTGAGTGGCTTGAGCCGCAAAACAAAAGCTGCAAAATTCAGTGCAACGCACTCGACACGCCGCACGCGCGTTGCGGTATTCATGTTCCCCAGAGGCCTGACGTGTGTGAGTGTGTGTGTGTGTGTGTGTGTGAGTCATTTAGCATAGCATGCTCGAAAGCACTGAGGTGCAGCCAACAAGCTCGAGGGGCAGAGCCCAAGCCCAAGCATGGCTGGCATCCAGTTACTGACAAGGCAGCAACTCGCATAATACCCTTTAAAGTGGGTCTTACGGCTATGTCAGCAGGCAGACAACTTGTTGGCTATTAATTACATTTATAAGCACATTAGGGCATAGTAAGGATTTCAGCTGAATATGGCATATATGTATTGTATATACTGTAATAATCAGTGGGCACAGTGAGTCAAGTAAGTCTGCTGACTGCTGTCAGGGTATGTCTGCGAAGTCAACTCTTTCACTCTGTTTTTTTTTTTTGTCTGTTGTATTTTTGAGACTGTGCGATATCCGGCTTGAAGGATGTGTGCACTGATGCTTCGGCAGCTGCTGCTGTTGCCACTGCTGGCACTGTGGCAAGCATGTTAAGTTGCGATTATAGGCTGTTAGTGCAACTGGCGATGACAGCAAGAGGAGGAGGATGAGGCGGACCTCTTGCCGAGCGACAGATTTACATTCTCAATTGGCCACATGAAGGACACGTGACAGACTTCCAACAACAGTTGATTGTGTTGCCGAGTTTTGGTTTGGTTTGGGGGCGATGCTAGATTAGATTGATCAACTTGCAGCAGCAACAGCGGCCGCAGCTGCTGCTTTTGATTGCTTAATGCCTGCCAGTCGCAGCAATTCATAATGAGCGCAATGCAAACTAATTAGCGGCTTATGAAGCCACAAAAAGCGGCTTAAGCTCAGCTTGGCCCAATTGCGGTCCAGTCATTAGCTGGGCAATATTTATTGTTGCCATATTTGATTTCCACTTGTCGATTACAATTTCCAATTTATTTTGTGTCTGAATTTCACTTAGTTTGCTGCCGTTGCCGTTGCCGTTGCCATTGCCGTTGCCATTGTCAACATAATCACATTGATCCGTCATTAGTGTGACATTAATTAAGTTAATCGCGGGCGCTGACAACTGTCCGCTGTGTCTGTGCGTGTCATGAGTAGAAAATCGAAATCCAATTAAATGCTGCCCCATAGCCTAGGCGAACCGGCTTGTGGCATGACATCAATGAATGTACATACGCCCGCCTGTCCGCGCTCGGCCCATGCATAATTCAGCGCCAAGTACAAGCTGTACAAACAAATTACGCTTCGCAACGTGTTTGGGGCCATTTACTAGACTTAAGGCATGACCCATTGAAAGCTTGAGCCAAACGGCCTGTGCGCACCAGCTCGTGCCTGGACATGGACCTGGGCCTGGGCCTGGGCTTATGACTAGGCAGAAACACAGAATTCATCATTAATGCAAATGCTGTTAAGCAAACATCATTTGTTGGGGGCGTGGCGCAGGCCAGCGGTGGCCAACTTCTTGGCTTAAGCACAGTTTATGACATACTTAGGGGCGTGATATTTACGAAAATTTACCTGGCACAAACATATGACAGCCAGCAAGGTCGTGGATAATTACCTACTTTATGCACAGAGCCCCCCGAGAGAAGCTTCAAGCAGTTAGTCGAGTGAAGGCGTGTGGTCTTAAAGATTACGGCAAAGGTGTTGAAAACTTAAGACAGCCGAGGAAATGTTATATAAAATTTGATTTTCAAACAGTTTAGCTTATGGAAATAAGCTGTGAGCAGGCAAAAAAAGTAGTATTTGCGTATATAAATAGTAGTATGTATAAGGAAAATGGTACTATATTCATGAAATTAGTAGTATTTTTTGAAAAATAGTAGTATGTGCGTAAAAATAGTAGTAAGCTCATGACAATATAAGTATATTCTCTAAAAATTGTAGTATATTCATGAAAATTGTAGTATATTCAAGCAAATGGTACTATACACTTATGAAAATAGTAGTATATGCTCAAGAAAATAGAATATTCATGAAAATAGTAATATTGTTTTTGACAATGGTAGTATATATTCATAAAAATAGTAGTATATTCATGAAAATTGTACTATATGCTGAAGAAAATACCAGTATTTTCGTTAATATAGTAGTATATATATTACAAATTGTAGTATATTCATGTAAAAAAGTAGTATACACTATGAAAATATAGTATATGATCAGGAATATAGTAATATATTTATGACAATCAAAAATTTGCACGCAACTTCAAATTAATTTAAATTTACCCAAATTACAAGAAAGAAAATCGATTAAAAATCCCCATAAAACTCAAATAGACTTAACTAATAAAAATTCAATAAAAATCGATTACAATATAAAACGAATTCAAATTCTCAGTGAAATCACCTTAATAATCTTGAGGCAATTGCAAATTGATTTTGCTCAACTGCCAAATTTGATGAAAATCAATTAACGTCACTTCATTCGTTGGCCATAGATTTAACTGATTTCACCTAATTTTCCACTCAATTCTCTATTAAAATAATATTAGAATTTTGCCACATTTTGCTGTTGTGTTTGCCTGGCCCAGGCCTGAGGGTCGCTGGCAAATTGATTGCCTTGGGCCAGCTGTGATTTATGTTTCATATATATATATAAAATAATTTATATATATATATATATATATATATATATGGATTTGTATTGCTACATTAAACTATTCAGTTGGCGTATTCGCAATTATTTTACGGCCAATTTGTTTTGCTTGGCGATAGAAAATCAATTGTGTGTGTGGAGTCTGGTCAGCCTGGTGTCGGAGTAATTGCATTTGCTGCTTTATGGCCTTCTATTTGGGCATGCCTGGCCGCATTAAGTATACGTAATGTATGCATAGAGCAGAGTCCTTGTGGGGGCGGGCCCAATGCCAGACCACCAGGCCACATGCCTGTGGAAGTAATAAAGTCACACGGTGCCTTAACGCTCATTATGAAAACCACTGAGCAGTCATCAAAGCAGCTCCGTCAGCGTCTGCTTTTGACAGCATTAAACTCTGAGCTCTAAAGGAAATGAACTCTCTCTCTCTCTCGCTTTTTGTGGTCATGTCCCAGTGGTTTCGTTCAATTATGACCAAGCGAATGCTTTAATATTTGATATACGTTGAATGCACTTACAGGAAATCAATAAGTGCAGCTGATGCCGGAGCTGCAGCAGCTGTCTGTGGCCTGGTTTGTCTCTGACTGTGACTCTGTCAGCATAATTCATAATTGAAGAAGCGACAAGACCAAGGTGCAAAGAGCTTGCTAAATAAATTATTTAGATCCCTACGTGTGTGTAGATATATAATATTTAATATATGCAAGAGTTCTGGAGGGCCAAAGCTGAGAGCTAAGAGATATTCCCTCGATTAGTTAAGGCAACAGCGGCAACAACTAAAACTAAAAGCCAGCAGACAGCAGCATGAATAAATTGCACGCACACATGTGCACATGAGCTGCTTATAGTGTGTATGTGTGTGTGTGTGTGTGTGTGTGAGCACAAAAGCTGGCTACAAAAAAAAAAAAGAAGACGAAGCAGCAGATGAGGCAGCCGACAAGTAGTAGAAGAAATGACAATGCGCTGTCGTCGCCTTTTTGCTGTCGCCGACGCTTAAGCGCAAACAAATCATGCGCCAGCAGACAATTGAAACAGCTCAAGTGTGTGTGTGTGTGTGTGCGAATCTGTGCCCCTAGCCACGGCAGCTCTCCAAAGTGCACTCGAGCGTTAAGAAATGAAAATACTATTTAAGCCATTTTATCAACATAATCGTAAATCATTTTGCACTTTTCGCATAAAAGTCGTTGGGCAATAAAGGACCCAATTGTCTTGTGCATATAATTTGTTATTGGATTCAAGTCGCTCTCTCTCTCTCTCTCTCTCTTTCTGTCTATCTCTCTCTGTCTCTCATGCGCTTACATTTTAAGCCCTATTGCCAGAGGGGCAGCTGTTTTGCTTTTAGTGTTGATTTTCTCGGGCTTTCTCGCTGTCATGTATATTTTTAGCTCACACAACCTGCACGCTTCGCCTCCAGCTTCCAGCCTCCAGTCTCCCGCCTCGAGCTGGTGTTGTTCCCCAGCCAGTTGCAGCCATAGCTTTTTGCTCCTTTTTCTCTTCTTTTTTTGTCATACATTTCACGCCCGAGAGCGCACAATGGCCAAGCGACTGGAGACCACATCATTATATATGAGCTGTGCCGCAACACGTACGCATTGCTAGAGAGATAGAGATAGCGAGAGGGAGAGGGAGAGAGAGGGCTATAGCCATAATGCCTGTCAATGTGTGTTGTGCTGCTTGTGCTTTGTTGCGCCTTGTGAACTTATCGCCCACGCTTACACTTTAGTAGCTTTATCTATGGCTCGACAGCATCTTGAGGCCATACTAAAATATTTGTCCAGGGCTCGCAAATTGCACTTAAAGCCAAGCACAACTCAGACACACACACACACACACACACACACACACACAGGCACACACATTAACATGCCTGATTTGGACTTTGAATTCATAACATGCCATCAAATTGGCACGTGGCCCGTACTAGAAAATCATCCAATTAAAATTCCATGCCAATGAGTTTAACGCACGAGCCGTTTAAAATTTTTACCCACAGACAGAAACAGAGTGAGTGAGAGAGAGAGAGAGAGAGAGAGAGAGAGAGAGAGAGATGGGAATGAGTTGGCAGCATGAAAAGCAAAATGTTTTCTTTGAAAATATTTGTGTTAACGCCACCCATACACACACCGATATATATATATATATATATACATATACATATATATATATATAGCTGCCAGCTATATATTGGCCATAACCATATCATTTCATTTTAGCCAGCTCGACTCTTAAGTTACTTTTAGTCCATGGATGGAGCTTACAATGCATTTCTATTCCCTTTCTGCAGCAATCAACATTGATTGCAAATGTTAAACCATTTATAGGGCTGCAATCCTGCTTAAAGAAATGCAATTAAGCAAAACACAAATGGGAACAGAAACAGTAAAAGAGTGAAAGACATAGTGGCAGAGAGGAGCGGAGGGAGGACAGGCGATAGAGAGGCAAAAGGCTTCAGCGTGCGGCATAAGCCAAGCTAAAGTCATGACAGGCAAATTAATGCAGCTGTCGCCAGCAGAAAATAAGCAGAAATAGACCGGAAAATTACGAAATGAGTGATGGACTAAGGGATACTCTGCAGATAAACTAAGGACTGCAAAATTAATGAAAAACTAATTTTAATAAAGAAAAAACTGATTTATAGTAATGAAAAATTGATATAGTTTAAAATATAATTTATTAAAACAGTCTAAATATATTTTAAGAAGATCTAAAAGTATTATTTATATATAAATTTAAACAAATTCATAGCATATAGAATTCATAGCATATAGAATTTATATCATTGCTATTTTTCAGCACTATTAATTTTTGTCAGTCAAAATAAATGTATAAAAATTGCAATTTAATGAAAAATAATAATTAATGAGTTATTTATATATTTTTTTTTAATTTCAATTAAATTAAAATTTAATTTTAATTTTTTATTTCAAACACTTAATTATTTATAAATAAACGACTGTTAACATAATCAGAAGAGCTGTTAACAGAAGCAAGTTACAGTAAATATAATTTTGCATAGAGACCAACGGTTAACATAAATGTACACTGAAAAGCTGTTAAGCTAATGAAAGTGAAATTCCGTTGCTAACAGAAGTAATAAATTTGTTAACAGAATGTTGTCGAGGAGTCGGCATTTAACATAAGTTGTATGCAGATCAACTGTTAACATAAATGCCAATATAAAATACGGTTAAATTGACTCGTAACAGTAGCAAAATATTTGAATATAGTGGCCATTCACACTCTCCTACTCATTAACACTCCGCTCTTAACAGCCGCAATCCACATAGAGTTAGTTTTCTGTTATCGAGTGACCCACTCGAAACGAGTTGCTGCTCAGCTTTCAAGACACTCTCATTAAAAAAAATAAAACAAGTGGAAAAACCACTTTAAATATAATAATCCCAGCTACATACTTAGCACCAGGGTGTATAGAGAGAGGATCTAAAAAAAAATATTGCAAGGAAAAAACAAAAAAAAGGAGGCAAAATACTTTTTTCCATTAAAAGCGATTTTCCGTTCGTTTTCCATTAAAGCCAGCCACGTACTTGCCCATAAGATGGTTACCCCAAGGCGCATTTGAGGCTTAAATGCGACACGCCCACGCACAAATACACACGCACACACACCCACACACACCCACAGAGAGAGCGAAAGATATGTAAGCGAGCAAAACCTGCAAATATATAAAAGAAGAGGCCACGTGCTGCGCGTTTTGTGCCAATGCTGCAAAACTTTTGGCCTTGTAACACTTGCACTTGCACACAGACACAGACACACACATATATGTGAGCACACACACACACACACACTCGCACACGCTCTGGCACACTCATATTTATTGTAGTTTCAACATGTGCTTCTTGTGCATTCGAAAAGTGCAACTCGAAGTGCTGGAGCTAAGCTTATGTTGCTGCCAACTTTGCCGAATTTGCGGGCTAGTAACGATGCTTTAATTGAAACCAAAACGTGCCGTGCAGCTACGTGACAGCCGATACGTACAAAGCAAACGGCGAGCAACAACAGTTGTACAACAGTTGCCA
The DNA here is from genome assembly GCA_035045555.1 of Drosophila fulvimacula. Taxonomy (NCBI): domain Eukaryota; kingdom Metazoa; phylum Arthropoda; class Insecta; order Diptera; family Drosophilidae; genus Drosophila; species Drosophila fulvimacula. The sequence continues at coordinate 5,677,270 of JAWNOX010000191.1, forward strand.
GTTGCCAGTTGGCAATTGGCAGTTGGCAGAACTCCCCGTTGCCTTTGCACCTGCCAAACTATCAACTGCCAAGCTGCCAAGAGCGTGAGTTGTAGCTGGATTTGCAATCAAGTTGTCACAGCAACTGGCAGCCAGTTGCAAAGATTAAATGACACACGGCTCCCACTCTGAGCGCCACGCATTGTATTGATATATTGCAAATTGATGGTGTCGCATTGTCAGCCCATGCCCCCAGGCCCCCAGGCCTCCAGGCCCTACAAATGCAAAATTGCTTGTCAATGTGCCGCACGTGGCATCATTTAGCACTTACTGGCCATATAGCGCCCCAGCTGACCGCGTAGCGCAATCAGCGCCGCACCTGACCCAAGCACGGCTCGAGCGTAATTCCTTCATTGACGACAAATTTCTGTTGCATGTGGCATGTGGCATGTGGCATGGGGCATGTTGCACTGTTGCAAATGCTGCGCCGTAATGTATGCAAAGCACTAACGACAGCAGCAATAAAAATTCATGACTTTCGAGGAGCAGCTAAATTTTCGTGCCTCTCCCTCCCTCTCCCACCCTCTCTCTCTCTCTTGCTCGCTCTCTAACTGATTTGGCTGCCTAATGTGCGAGTGAATATGGAAATGTGGCGAGTCGTCGCGCTGCTCGTTGACTTTCAAATGGTTTCATGTTAATTGCGTTGCATATGCATATGCCACATGCGGCGCTCCATATGGGTATGGGTGGAAAAACCCGCGAGCGCCGCGAAGTATGCAATAGTTATTGACCACACAAATGCGGCTGCTGCGGCGCATACGTGATTTTTCACTAGATATGAGGCAAACACACGAAAAAAGCGCAAAAACAAAACAGCAAAGTTGAAAAACCACAAAAAATGTTGGAGTGTGTGTGTGTGTGTGTGTGTGTGTGTGTGTGTTGCCTGTGTGTACTGGGTGTGTCGGCATAGTACAATAAAAAACTATGCAGACGAAAAGTTGTTTGTAAAATTCAAACAGCTTGGGGTTTTTGCCACATTCAAACGCTGGCTACACGAAAGACCACACACATGGCACACACACACACACACACGCCCACACACAGTGCAAATACAGTGATAATTAAAGTTTCGACAAGAGGACCAACAGCAGCAACAGCAGCAACAACAACTGCGACAGCTACACAAAAGTCACTCGAGCTTTATTACTTTGTGTCCTGCTGGGGCCAAACTGGCAGCGTTTTCTTTAGCTACATATTTAAACAACGCTGTGTGTCCAGACAACATGTAGATGCCGCTAGTTTCAACAACAACAACGGCAACAAATGTAAAAGTTGTAACAACATCCTTATGCGATAACAAGGCACCAGCAGCAGCATCAGCAACGGCAACGGCAACGGCAACGGCAGCAGGCAGTGCAAAACTTATTTGCATAAATAAAAATTGAAAAAGCGGAAAATAAAAACTGTGTGTGCAACAGGACTCGCAGGCGCGGCACGGCACGGCACAGCACACCATGTAGTCGAGTGTAAGGCAAAATAAAAGACAAGTGCCGAGGCAAATAGTCAAAGTTTTTGCCTTTGAAGGCAAAACCCAAACACTGGTATACAACGCAATGAAAGAGAAACTGTGCGAAACAACTGTGAGAATCACTAAGAGAAAGAGATCAAGAGACAGAAGGTTGGAGAGAGGGGAGATGGTAGAGCGGGAAAGGGCAACAACAGCAAGTGCCAAAGCGTTGCATAGATTATGCGGACAACAAATGTTATTATATATATATTTATATGTATATATAGGATATACATTCATGTTGAGTTATGCTTTGGCGGGTATATTAAAACTCAATTTATAGGCGTGTTACAAGTGTGCAGTGGCTGACTTGGGCATACACTGCACTTGCTCTGGCTGCAGTTGTTTCAAAGAATTTTTTTTAAATTTTTAATTTGCTTGTAGCTAAAGCTTTCGTAGCTGCTCAAGCATGAACATGGTATTGACAGCTACCGCAGCTAACTCTCTTTAAGAACAATTTAGGCTTCTTTATCTTCCTAAACTTACAAAAAAATCGATAGGTATATGAAAAGATAACTTGTGCTCTATGCCTCAATTAACAATATTAATATTTATTTCTAGAGCAAAAAAAAATTTAAATAATATTTTAAAATATAAAAAAGTAACAATAGCACATATTAGCTATTTCTAGAGTCAAAAATAATTTTAAATAAAAATTTAAAAATAAAATGCAAATTTAAAAAAATTAAAAATGTAAAAAAATTACAATGGACAGATCAATTACTTATGGGAATAATATAGGATCAGGTATATAATATACAATCAGTATCAACTCTCTGATACTGCTAGGGTGCCATGTACTTTAGCCCAACATAGAAGAATTATAGAGTCCATACTCTCATAGCTCATCATTTAATTTTTTTTTTAAATATTTAAATGCTGAAACGCTGCCATACAAATGTTATTTTATTATATTAAACTCTATCCAATAGCTTCTACCTCTACCCAAACTCAGCTCATAAACCTTATAATCCTATACTTGAAATTTGAAGTGCTTTATAAACAGATTATTATAAAGAGTCAAAGAAGCAACTGTAGCTGAGCTTATGCTAACTAATGCTATAGCTACTGAGCTCTTATGACTTTTTCCAAGACTAATGCCAAGTTTGCTAGTAAATAAAATTTTTAAATATATCAAAATAAATAAAAAAATATGTAAAAATAAATAAAGAATTTATAAAAATAATATATCATAAATATATAATTAAATAAAATATGAGCTCATCAAAAAAAGCAGGGTATTTCCTAGTCGACTATGCTTTCATTTCAAAATAAAAAATAAAACATTTGCCAATATTTTATTTCTGTTTTTTTTTTTTCTTTCTTGATGTTTGCTGTTGCCATAAGTTTGACATCTGAAGTAACGCCTGGGCTTGGCGCTGGCTGTGGCCTGCTTATTGGATATGCAATGGGAAAAATGAAATTATATTTTCTTCGCGCTGCGGGCTTAACTTTGCCACAATATTTTGCAAAAGTACGGCGAGAACACGAGAACAAAGCAAAGACAGCGAGGGGGAGAGACGTAGGGTGGAAAACGGAGCTCGCTTGTGTGGGCGCAGAAAGCGATATAAGTATTTACATACAATATACGTATGGCTATGCAAATATGGAGTGTGGGCGAGGCCAGAAAGCGACACCCGCTCATTAAATATACAACGAATGAAATGTCAACGTGAAAATTAATTAACTCAATTGCACAGCTTTGACTTTCCGTGCGGGGGCGGCAACCGGAGGTTGCTTGCTTGGTTGGTTGGCTGGCTGGCTGGCTGGCTGACTGCTGCTTGTTTGGGGCACGCTCGCGGTCGCGTTTCGGCGGTCGCCGCGCATTTCGGTCTCATATTTCAATCAAAAACGGCGACAGCTGCGTGCCAGCAGCATAAGCTGCAACATCATTTTGGCAAGAGTCCATCAACAAGCAGCGAGCTGAGGCGTTGCTGCTGCTGTTGCCACAGCGGAAGCCGCAGCATCAGCCTCATCAATATTTACAAGCGGCGTGCCGCAAATTTTGGCGCAGCCAGCAGCATGGGAGGCGTGTTTATGAGCCATGGGTGCGAGTCAAGGCGCAAAGTTAATTGCTAAATGACAAAAACATACAAAAGAGGCGTGGCAGTGGGTAGCCAGCAAAACCAAAAAAAAAGAGAGAAGGAAAGGGAGAGAGGATGGCACAAACAGAGACAATTGACAGAAGGCACAAAGTAGAGCCGAGCAGTTGGGCAGCCGCCCCAAGATTAATGTGAGGCAATTAAACGTTTAAGTGTTGATTAATGTGACTTTGCCGTATTTAAGAGCCTGTGCCACCCAAAAAAAAAAAAAGAAAAGTAAGTTGTGGGCGGACATCAGGCTGTCAATCAGGAGGAGAACCAAATAGAAAGCAGCGAAAAATGAAAAATATGCAAAATGCTGTTGGCCTAATTCGGGTCACTGGCATAACCATAAATTCCGAGGGTATAGAGCAAACGAGGCTAGGTGCAAGCAGCAAGCAGCAAGCAGCAGAAGCAGAACTCAAATTGAAAGACATTCGCATTTATCATCTTTACGGTTTAACTGCCAAAGTGCTTTGAAGGGATAACCAGCCAAGTGTAAACCAGAACAGAACAAAACAGCAGCAGCAAAGTAAAGCAAACAACCAAAGCGCAAAGGGGAAAGCGAAAGGGAGAGGTAGAGGTAGAAACTTGGCTAAGTCAAACAATGTTGTACGCCTTACTATTTTTATCCCGCCTTTCCATCTCGAGCGAGTTTTGTGTTGTTTATCTACACAAGAAAAAAAAGGTGGCATAAACTATGAACGTCAAATAAAACGCACTTGGCTAAAAGAAGCGCTGCAATTAAATGCATGAAATATGGCATTGGTATCCCAAAAAGTAAAAAAAAAGCTAAAAGAAATATTTGAAGGAGCAGCAGTAGAAATATAGCTGAACATTATACAACAAGCTGGGCACACACACACACACGCAGACACAGACAAATGTCTATCAAGGGAGAGTTTTGCTGACAGAAATGTTTGTTCAAGTGCCAAGACAATGTGCTGGGGCTAAACAAAACAAATGGCTAGCAAGGATTACGGCAGCATTTTGGCTGATTTTCAAATGAAATTTTAATGAATGAAAACAGCCAGAAAACTTTGCCAACAAATGCGGCCCAGCTCTCTCACTTTATCCCCACTCCCTCTTTGGAACAAGAAAAAAAAAACAAAATAAATATATAACCAGAAACCGAAAATGCGGCACTTGTCGTGCGTTCACAAAATTCTTGAAGTGAAATCTTGGGCTGGCAGCGCTCCTCGGCTGATCCAAGCTGCTCAAATCTGTCTGCCAAGTGCTGTTGTGGGTGCAACAACAACAGTAGCAGCAGCAAAATAACCATAAAAGCAGCTGCTTTGCACTAAGAGCTCAGCACAGTATGCTGTTCAGATTTACGCTTAAATATTTATCAACTTCGAACAGCAGCCACAATGAATAAGTGGGCGTCAGTCGGGAGGAGGAGCGAGAGAGGCGAGAGAGGCACAGAAAGGCAGGCAAAATACATATAAAAACAAATATGAATAGGCACAGCAATGTACTTTAAATGCTCTTACCAAGCATATCCGATACACATATTTGAATAATAAATTTAACCATTTTAAAGGATAACAATGCAGGAGTAAAAGTATTGTTCTCCGCGCAATCAAATGCTGTTTATATGGCTGGCATTTAAAATGCACACAGAGGCCTGTATGATATGTTATATACAATATTAGATTTTTCTTATATAAGTCTAAGAATTCAAAAATATAATATATAATAATAAATTATTTGTTTGCCTGCCACTATAATGAAAATGAAATATTAAATTGCATTTTGAAAACAATTTGATATTTGATAGAAATATATTTTATACAAATATTTCAAATTGAATAACAAATTAAATTTTTATAATAATTTTTAGCTTTATATTTGATAAAAATATATGAAATGAAAAAATAATAAATATCAAAGTGAATTTTATATTTTATGAAAATATTTAAAAGTAAATATTGAATAATAAATTGAATTTTCATCAATAATTCTGAACGTTTGCCCAACTTGCGCCCATTATTGTCGAGCAAAGCCACAGCGAGCTTCAGCTCTCTGCTCCAACCAAGTGCATTGTTAGCATAGCAAATCAATATTTTATATGCTTGGCATAATTTATATGCGATCTATTGCTTATGCGAGTCCAACGCAACGTAATAGGATTCATTATAATTTCAAAGTGCCCCCTTGCAACAAGTGTATAATCAAACGATAGTTGTGCTGTGCGCGCAGCGAAACATTTCGAACAGCAGCAGGCAGGAAGGACAACAGGAAGGCGGACAGGAAATGCAGGCATATAATAATTATTTACACGCCGCAAAATTCAGCAAATTAGTTGATGTGAACATCCTTTTGATAAAAATTGCGTGGCGGCTGCTGGGCTGATTAATTGAAGCAGCACAGCAAGAGAGAGACAAAGAGAGAGAGAGAGAGAGAGAGAGCGCAGCCAGGGTTAAGGCAGGCAGCTACGGTCCATGCACAATGCCATGATGACTTTAATTAAATTTCCTTAGCCGCCAAGCAATCCTTTTATGGCGCCACGTTTCTGTGTGTGTGTGTATCTGAGGGCTAATGAAAATCAAACGTTGCAACACATTCAACTGTCCCAGCAGCTAAGCAAAATGAATGGAGCAGGCATGCCGCCGGTTGCTGTTGTTCCTGCGACCTCCAAGCGGCAGCATCTTGTGATTTATTATTAAATACGAATATGAATATTTCTCAGGACAGCGTGCGCTAGGCATAAACAAGAACAGCAACAACAACGGCGAGAAGAAGCAGAAAACAAAGGGCATAAACAATACGCGCCTGAACCTGTGCGCCATTTTGATGCGCATTTTTATGATTAATTAAAATTTATGTGGCAGCGGCAGTAGCAGCAGCAGCAGCAGAAAAAAAAATTACAACAAGAAAATTATCTTTGCTTATGTGGCAACATATTTAGCGTCGCCCAATTAAGTGCGAAGCCCAAGATTGAGTGCTGTCAACCCTAAAAGATACGCCCGCTATCCAACTTATAGTCAACCCAGTCCAGCTCAGCCTCGCCCCGCCTACTGCTGCTAATTGTGGTAACAAACTATGCCGTTAACTCTGGTACAAGTAGTAGAAAAATGTGCGAAGCAGCAAGAGTGAGGGCGGGCGAGATAGAGCGCAGCGCATTTTATATTTATTAAAGCAATAAAATAAAGTACAGCCACGCCCAGCGCCCTGCGAGCTGCCCTGATACGCCTGCAACAGTTGCCCAGATAACGTGTCCTGGCACCAACAGAGAAATATCGCCATGTCATAGCCGTCATGCAGGTCGCTCCCAAAGGACTCAACTCACGTTACATAAATTTAGCTGGTAGCGAGTGTGTGTGTGTGTGCGAGTGTGCGAGTGTGTGTATAAATTGCTGTTGTTGTAGCATTTTGGACAACGCCTACGCCTTATGTTAACTGGTCCCATCGCATGGATTTGGAGGCATATGTAACAAGGGGCGACGCAATAAATTTAAAATTAACCCTTTTAGGTGCACGACTCTTGACCTCGACACCCTTTCAATCTATTTTAGCCAGAAGGGCATTTTTCTGTTCCTTTTTTTTTTGGACTTTTTGGGAACACACGCCCTCTTGACTTCAAATAGTTGTCAACTGAAGCCAACACAAATTTCATTCCATTTGCATGTGTTGTTCTCTGTGGCTGACCCGTACACAAATGAAATGTCTTCAGCAGACATTTTTTGTAGCATACTTTCGAGCGCAAAGTTGATATTTTGCAAGAATTCGAATAAACCAGCTGTAAAATGGTGAAATATTTTGCACTTGACTTGGCTGCGTTATGAAAATATCAAGCGTACTATGGTATTTGCTATTATAAGAAATTTATATAATGCGTAAATATTTATTATGCAACTGTTGAGGCAGGTCGTGGCTGAGGTAAGCGCATAAAATGAATTTTATTCTACAGCAAAATTAAAGTGGATTAAGTTAAGTAAATTGATTGAGTTTTCGATGTGGTAAAAATAAATATAAAAGTGAAATTTGGCTAAGCTACTGAAGCTTTCTCACCATAATTCTGTGACTTACAAACAACTTTAAAGTCCCTGATTAAAAATCGGTAAAATACACAAGTACAAAATTTTTTAAATATGTTTATATATATATATATATATATATTATATATATATATATATATATATATATATATATATATATATATATATATATATATATATATATATATATATATATATATATATATATATATAAATATATATATAAAATATATATAGTAATTTCTTTTTGCTGCTTCACTATCAAGTACTGCCGCTAATTTCTACTGAACATCATAATCCCAGCGCTCTGCTCGCTCAGCTCAGCTCAGATAGCCTAAGCTGCTTGTCAGTAAAAGTTTAGCAAGAATCTAAAAGGTAGATGAAGCTGGCTAAGTAGTTGTTAAGCTCTTCATTCGCTCTACTAATAATGGCTAGATTTGCTATAATTAAAATCAAGAGCTAAGTTTGTCTGTGGCCAGTCTGATGAGCAGCCTGTTAGCAGCATATAAAATCTATATATATATATATATATTGTCATATATATCAAACTTCAATTGTCGCATTTAGTTTAATTAATTATGCTGACTATGGAGCACTACAAATGCCAAATCTAAAAGTGTGAAAAGTGATTTATATATGCAGCAGCAGCAGCAGAAATGAAAAATGATTAAAAATTCAAATATTTTTTGCTGCAATTGGCATTGGCAAATTGAATGATTGCGTAAAATATAAATTAAGTTGAGAATTTCATTTGCATAAATATATTTTATTTTGGCTTTTGGCTTCAAATTTTAATTAAATGAAGTGTGTGTGTGTGTCACATTTGATACATATATTATGAAAAGTTATGCAACTTAATTTAAATCCAATATGCTGCCACTTATTGCGCCATGATGACATGGCCAAAATAAAGGCCATTAAAAGAGGGCCAGCAAAGTAAGTAATCAGGGCTAGAGCGCGCAACGCGCAACCACAATGGCATGCTGCCGTCGCTGCTGCAGGGATGGGGCCTGACCGGGCGGCCTAGGCAATGGACGGAGAGTTCAAGTGGCCAAGTCAAGACAATTCGAAAAATGCTTTTAAAAGGAAATCAGTAAAGGAATTTCGCTTATGGCCAACTGATTGTGCCACAGCGGGGTGGCACGAGGCAGCTGCCAGAGGCATGAACTTAGCTGCCAAATAGAAAGGGAAACAGAAAGAGAGACTGAGCGAGTGAGAGTTGAAGCTGAAAAATTGAATTGTTTTAGAGATTTTTGTTCTCATTTTCGCTGCGCCAAACAAATAAATCAAATTGGATTTTCGCTTGTGCACTTAATTTTCGTCGAGGAAATTGCACAAAAACTTCATCAAAAGCAGCTGAACGAAATAACAATCAAAGTAGGCCCTGGATTCGTTTCTTCGTTTTTTCACTTCTGTTTTCGAAGTACAGCTTAAATTTTATTCTGCTTAGGATTTTCATCAAGTCAGTTCTATATCGTTTTCTATGTCTATTCCAAATTTATTGCAGGCTTCGCAGTGGCGCCATCAACTAAATGTAGTCAACTATGCGATGCTCAATGTGACGACTTGCTGTTATTTTTTCAGCTTGAAGACAGGCTGTAAGCTAATAGTAATATACGAAAATATTCTGGGCCTGTGGCAGACTTACCATGCCTACTGTCAACTATATGGCCAGAATAGGAATTTGGCGCCCGAATGGTTAAATGCCAAATTGACTCGGCATAGTTATGAGTTCAGTTTCTTTTTGGGGCTCGTTGCGTTATTTTGTTCTCAAATTTTGTTAATTGGCGTTATCTGTGTGAGTATTGCTCTGCAGTTGTTACCTTTGCTAGTGGTATGTCTACGATATAAGATATATTCATATAGCAACGGAAGATTTGCGTCATGATTTGGATTTGTGTGATGGCTCTGAGCACTGTTGCCTATATGTTCTACACACAGGTCTTCGATTTCATTCCGGAATCAATGCTATTCGAGACATTCGCAGCAGGTGGGTGCTTAAGAAATTTATGTAACTTTTGCACAAGCAGTGTTGTAAAACGTAATACTTGAATACTTGAATTCTTGATAAATCAAAACCGGAAATAATTTTATTAAGATCACAATACTTAAGTCTTAGGCGTAACTGTCCAAATAATCAATATTTTTAAAAACAGTTTTTCAATTATTATGATGAGCTTTACAACACTGCTTCCAAAAATATGTAAAATCTCTGAACACGTATACTTATCCTTTGGAAATACTGATATTAAATAGAATTGACTCATTTTTCAACACAAAACTTAAATTAACAATTTAAAACTCTTTTGTTCAGCTCTCCAAGCCTATTTTGTGGGAATTGCTTTAGCCTACTATTTGCAGATGGAACGCAACGAAAACTCTGAGGAGGATCTCGAGATACTTTTCACGGCTAACGCTATATAAGAAAAGTACGATTCGTTACGAGTTTTCAAGGTGCAAATAGTTAGCAGTTTGATTTGATTAAATGGAATATAAATAAAAGAGACATTGATGCAGTTTATCAAGCATTTGTTTCGATATCTCTACAACTAATTGCTAAAGCTTAGATTATATATAGAGAGATATTATTTGTTAAGTCATGCCATAATTCCGACCACTACAACCAATCTTTGAGCTATTTAATTAGAGTTGATTTGTTCTAATATGTACAAATGCAATTGTAATTGTTGTAAATCGTAATTAAATTGTATTAGTTGAAACATGCTATTGTGATAATGGTGTCAAAATATTAGTTCACATTGAATTCTATTTTTCGTTATTGCAATGCAAATGCGCGGAAATTGTACTGAAATTGTAATGGAAATTGTAAAATTGTATTAGAATTTCTATTTGCATCTCTCGTTTTTCTTTTTTTTTTTTTTGCTTGCTTCTTTTATTACTCAAAAATTGATTGCACTGGCAAATTTTGGACAGAGCGAAATTGCATAATCGAATGAAATAATAAAAATATAGTGAAAGAGTTTTTTTTTTACTATTTTATAAACTTGTAACTTCGCTAGAACGAAGTTGGGATGCTCTTTCCAGACTTAGTTTTGAAATAAGCATATTTTTTATATTATTTTTATTTTTTAATTTATTAACAAATTATTTTCGAGTGTATTTGGTGAAGAAATATATTTTTTACTGTTATTATTTTGGTAAATGACACATTATTTATATTAATTTTTAATATAGAATAATTTTTTTTTATAGAATAATTGATGCTAAATTGGGTAATTTTAAAAAATTACTTATAATATTTTTTTTATAACTGTATTGAAACAAAGAAATCTTAATTAGCATATATGGCCAGAAATTAAATAATTATGCCAATATTTTAAAACTCGAATTGACAAACCCTTCAGTTTGAGCAGTGTTTATCTACAGATCTGCACACTCGATTCATTAAACTCATAAGCGATTATTTTTAAATATGTAAATTATAAAGTGGAAAGAGCATTTATATGTGGTTTAAATTTAAGCACTTTGTTAAACAAAACAAAACCAATTGTTAATTGCAACGAGATAATACGAATTTCTTACTTTTGCGTACGATTTTTTTGGCGGCTCTCGCGAGGCTGAAGCCGTAGGCGTGCCGCGTTTGTTAGTGCGATTCTTTTTTAATACGATAACGCGCATGGTGCACTGTTTTCTTTGCCTTTCCTTTTAGATTAGTGATTTGTGGCTATGTGTGTGTGAGTTTGTGTGTGTGTGTGGGGTGTGTGTGTGTGATTGTGTGAGTGTATGAATTATTATTGTTTAACGATGATCTGAACACACGACGAGGTTAACAACAACAATTATTAATTTTTGGCTAGCGAGTCCTTCAAATGCCGTTTGCAAACGGAGTTGGTCATTCGAGTGGGAAATTTGTTGTAAACTATATTATATTAGAATGTTAACTACAAGTTTGTTTAGTTTATTTAGCTGTGCTATTTACAGTACTGTTTGTTACTATTTAGGCACTAGATGTGTGTGTGGGTGTATGTGTGATAAGAGATAAATGTAGTTCTAGCTATTGCTATTGCGATATCTGCTAAAAATTTTAAACAAGCGTGTGTGTGTGTGGGTGTGTGTGTGGATCTCTTATTGTCCTTTTAGTCAAGTTTTTTTTTTTGGGTTTTGTTAACCGACTATATTTTGTTAGTATTATGCACTAATTACGATTAATACGGAAAGCAGGCAGAATGCATCGAAGAAAACTTGCGACAGTGCTACAAATTATTAATTAATTGAATTTAGAATTTTCATATTGTACGGCGCACGGTGCGTATGCGTGTTGTTTAGATTTAGATTTAGACTTAGTTTTGAGTAGAAAGCTAATTGAAATATGTATATATATATATTTATGTTACAATATGCGCTGGCTCTAACTTTAGTTAATTACTTAATTGTTGTTGTTGCTCTTGTTGATCAACGACATAGGTATGTTGCTCTTTACTTACGCTCAAATCAAGTTTGATATATATATTATATTTGGTTTAGGTTTATTCTGAACACAAAAGCCTGCCCTGAACTGCGCCTCTATCAAATGTATTTGTTATATATTGTCTAAGGATAAATTGGTAATTGGTAATTGGTAATTTGTTATTATTGTTGTTGTTGTTGTTGTTATTGGGGGGACAACGCCTTCGACTAGAACTAGCGCATTTCGCATGGATAGACAGTATTCAGTATATATATATATATATATGTATATATAGATAGTTTTCTGGACACGAGCTACGCCAGCCAATCAAAGGCGACGCTTTTCTTTTTCTTTAATTTGTTGTTGTTGTTGGTGGTGGTGGTGGTGTCGTACGAATTGCGGATCACTCAGAGCAGCTAAGTGGCAGGCAACAACACTGGCGAGTTTGTTGGCTCGACGCGCGTTATCAGCAACGTTCAGATGCAGGCACGTGACTGAGCTGGTGCGAGGCTAGCACGTTGCTTTTATAAACAGCAGACGACGGCGAGGACTACGACAACGACGAAGATAGCGACCACGACCAATACGACGACGACGACAACGATCTGGCAACGCTGCGCATGCACATGTCCACGACTCTCCACTCTCACTCTGAGTCTCTCTCTGTCACTCTCACTCTCACTCTCTCGCGTTAGCCGAGTCGAAACAGCTGTGCGAGCTTCGAGTTTAATGCCAACAAACAAACAATTCTATAACATTTAGTTTAAAAAAATATGCACACACTCACGCACACACACCCGGTTCGAACACACGCACACGCACACGCACACTTAGCGCATTTTTGTTGATTTAAATAAAATGTTTAGGCACGTGTAAGCAAAGACATCGCTGATTGTTGCCGTTGCTGTTGTTGTTGCACACACACAGGACACTGACTGACCAGACGCTAGCTCCTCTATCGCAATACTAAACGAAGCGCGGAGTTATGCTCCCACAGCATTCAGGCAACATTATAAATATACATCTGGGGACATGCGCACTGCCCATGGAGCACTGAATGCCAAAAAACTTAAAGACAGCTGTTTGACCTACATACAGTGAGTGTGAGTGGACTTAGTGCATGTGTACTTGGCAGCGTGCACACACACTTTTGTGGCGCACTGTGTGACTGTTGGACAACTTTAACTCTCTCTCTCTCTCACTTGACTCTCTCGAGAGAGATATGGAAATTTCAGAGAACTTTTTGTGAAAGCTCCCTGGCACATCCAACAGGTGCCACAGACAACTGAAAGTTGCCACAAAAAGCTGCATTCTTTATGGCGGCGCGGCAAACTTAAAGCTTCAGTAGGTGTCTTGGCTAATGCAAGCTTTTCAATACGGTAAACTCACCTGTGCACGTATGGCGGCCAGGTGTATCTGTTTGGCGCGCAAATCGAATTTCTTCATGGATAAATCCTCCTGCAGCTCGTTAACCTTGTTGTACAGCTGACCCTCAATGCCGCGCGTTTGTGTGCGATTCAGCGCATCAATGGAGTCCTATATATATATATATGAGCATAAGGTAAAAAGGTATTTCCCATGTGTATATATGATAGCTTGTTACACACCTGCAGCTGACGTATTTGCAATTCCAATTCAATGGACTCACGCTTAAGCGACTCCAGTGCGGAGCGCTGCGACAGCGTCGAGTGCCGGTCAAAGACGAGCTCGTTGCGCAAAATGGGCGTCATCTCCTGTGTACAAGGCGAGAAGAGCGTAGCGTATTTAAGGATTAGAGTTCACTCATTGAATTTAATTGAAAAGGGGTCGGCTGAGGTGAGCTGGCTGAGAGATTGCTTAGTGTGGTGGGTGATCAGTCAAAGAGGGAATTCTGTTGGCCATGAACTGAACTTTAGTTTGGTTAGTCATTTCTAAGGTATTTTCAGTTAAAAGATAGACTTAGTTAACTAATAAACAAAATACTAGTTACTTGCACTAGTCAACTGCTATACATCAAATTTTTTATAATGAAAAATTCATAAAGAAAATTTTTAAAATTATATTTTGGTTTTTTCATTTTGTATTGACTGAATAAATCTTTTAATTTTGCATAAATAATTTTGTAAATAATTTATAAATTAATTCCGACAACTTCTAGGCACTGTACTGGATACTTGAGCTAGTCAGCTGCTAAACGGAATTTTTTTTAATAAAAAAAATATATATATAAAAAGAAAATTTTTTTTATATGCAAATTTTTACTTTTTTTTCTTACTTTTTGAATTGACTGCATAATTTTTTAAATTTTACTTTAGTAAATATTTGATAAATTTTTGGGATTCCCATTCATTAATTGTGTGCCTCTTAAATAAATGAAATAAAATTGTTTTTCTTTTTCTACCTTATTTCTAGCTTCTTATATCTTTTTTATCTTCAAACTACCCTCGCAGATACTACACTACTATACTATAATATACTAATCTATACTATACTACTCAAATCTTTAAAATAAAATGCCCAACGCCACTAAAACAAGGTTTATAATATGCGGAGCATTTGCTTACATTATAGTCAGCTGCCTCGTCGGCCGCCTCGCCCGGCTGTTGTGCTTGGGGTGGAGCAAAGACACGTCGGGGCACCTTCTGTGCCTGCGACGGCTGCGCCAGCAAACGCACAAAGTTCATCAGGTCCTGCTGTGGCAGGACGGCGCTGCACTGGCTGGCCAAACAGCCATAGCGACGCGACTGTTCCGTCGCCTGCAAATACATGAAACCCAATTAAACATGAATACACATCAAATACATATATATATATATATATATATATATATATATATATATATATTATATTATTTACGTTATTATATAAATAAAAATGTGTTTTTGATGTCTGTTCGCACGCAGCGCACATTATGGAGAAATTACCTGGCGCAATTTGCGCACCTGGCCACAATTATGAGCAATTATTATAATGGTGATGAAATTGTTTTTCACGACGAGTGCAAAGCCACGAACAAATTCCAGTGCTGGAAATTGTGTCAAGCAACCACCTGCTGCTGCCAGCAGGCAACAGTTGCAACAAATTGCAGCACGTAGCCATAAATCCTGATAATGTGAACTCACCTTGGCGGCAATTACATCGGCGCCCTGTTGCAACGAATCGGAAACAATGTTGCATAGGTCGTTGTGTATCTCCTCCAGCTCCTGCATCAATTGGGGCAATGTGTCGCAATGATAGGCCTCCAGCATGCCGTTGGTGGCATGCAATTGCTGCACGTACGCATTGTGCGCATCAATATATTCAGTCAGCGAATGCTGGCTGGGATTTTGCCTATGTGCCAGATGGCATTGCTTGTAGTCCAGGCGACACTGCAACACAAATAACCAAAAAAGAAAAAAAAATAAACGAAAAAAAAAAACATTACAAAAAGTGGCAACCATACAGAGGCGCACAATTGTCAAGGGGCATGCGACAGCGTGGCGTATGCGTAATATAAATGGCTGAATGTGCACATATGTCCGAGTGTGTGTGTGGCTGTGGCTGTGGCTTTAAGCTGCTTTCTGCTTGCCAGCATACACAATTGTAGACACACGCTGTGCCACTTAATAAGCCAACAACTGCTTGGCAACATTAAGTGCAGCTCATTAATAAGACGCACTTGGCGTGCCACTTAATAATGTTGCAAGCTCTTGGTGCTGCTGTGGTACCGTGTTTGTTTGTTAACGCACCTTTGACAGCTTCTCTTCAGTCTTTGCGATTATAGTCTCAAAAGACTCCCTGTGCGTAAAGATTTTGCGACTTTGAACTTTGCGATGAAAGGATTTATCCAGCATGGGCCGAGAGACCTGCGTACAAAAGGCCGACATGAAAAAGATATTAAAAATGTGAATTTAATTAATTTATAATAGGCAAATAAATTGTTTTTGATGTCTTTTCATATACACATACACACACGCACACACACACACACACACACACACACACTTATACATACACCCCTGCTAAAGTCTAATAATTTTTGTGCTGCGGCAACTTTTTGGCTCACCTCGCGCATTGTTGAAGCCAAAATGCAAATCATCATGCAAAATGCTAATGAAAAGCAAATGGCCTAAAAAAATAAGCAAAATACAGGCTATAAAAGCATATATAGCAAAATGTTTTACAATAAAAAACAAATTAGAATGAGTTTGTCAATGGCATGTGGGCGACTAGCAAATATCCTATATTTAATATTAAAGTAGAGCTAAGCATTAGTCGTTGTCACTGATATTTTTCTATATTTATTTTGAGCAAAACAATGTCATATATATATATATTCAGATAAATTCAGTAAAAAGTATCTCAGTATATAAATATATATTTAATGTCTAGCTGATGCAGCTTTTTATGCTTAAATATTCATTATAAAAAACTGTCTAGTGATAGACAGACACACGTCATGCTTTGCATATTAATGATCAGCTACTGTGCTCTGAATATAAGTATATGTATGTGCTTATAGTACATAAAAATTATATTAAAATTTATATGGCAGACAAAAGTTTGCGACATTGTTTTCAGAAAATAATCAAAATCAATAGCCGACAGTCAAGTGAGTTTTATCTATATACTGTCTATGCATCTGTCTGTTCTATACTATCTATATTAATCTGTTTGTTCGCTTGCTGCGTCTACGGTCTGTCTGAGCTGTGAAATGTTTTAAGAGTAGACAACAAGCAGCAAATCTTTTTAGATTCTGCTCTGGAAAACAACTCAAGATACAAACTTGAGCATTTTCTACTACTCACATAACTAATATGAATAAATTCAGAGGGGAAAAAGATACAAGTGTGGGTATAAAATAAATGCATAATAAAAAAATGCAATATAAATAAAATGCAGCTCTGAAGCAGAGGGTGCCAAATGTGAAGTAGAATGCATTTGAGTGCATATCTATATAAGATATATATGACTTCAGCACTTCAACACGTCTGTCAGGATATGTACTAGTCGAGCACATCCTACAACAGCAATTATGCTTTTATTAGCTAGATAAACACATTGTTACATACTCACTACACGCCTAACACTTACTTTTATAGCCAAATATAAATGAATAAAAAAAAAAGATAATTTAGGCAGATAAGCCAACACTAAACGAGCTAAATTTCTGACTACCTTAAACAGTTCTATATATATATATATATATATATATATATATATATATATATATATATATATATATATATATATATATATATATATATATATATATATATATATATATATATATATATATATATATATATATATATATATATATATATATATATATATATATATATACATATATACCAATCGAAAGCAATCTAAGCTTTCTGTTCATAGCTGTTACCAAGCTGATGTACCCTTTAATCTATAGATAGCGAGTGTATAAAAATGACATTATGCTTCGCTTCAATTACACTTGCCAATTCCCAGGGCGGCCACATACATGAATAGTCCACACGCACACAGACACCGATAGCTAACCCCAAGCGTTACGCACATTAAGCGTAATTAGTCGGCTTGTATATATGTATTACGTAACATATGCATGCATGTATGTATGTGTACGTATGCATAATGAAATTCTTTGAATAGCCCGCGATTGATTTAACTATGCCCATTATTCAATTAACGCATATGACAGCAACGATCTATTTTCGTTGCAGTGGTTTGGTTTGGTTTGGTTTGGGGTTTTTTCGCCAGTTTTTGTTTTCGTTTTCATTGAGGTCAACACAAGTAATCCATTTAACTGTCAACGCTTATCACACAGTTTTTAAATGCTTTCTCACCTGACGGCTGAGGACGCTGGCAACATCGTTGCAGGCCTGCGAGTCGGTTTCCGCTTCCTGCAGAAATGTTTCCCATGCCTGAAAGATGGCCAGATGGCAGGCGGGTCTGTGCCAACGACAACGAATTTGTAATTGAAAATGGAAACAACAAAAATAAATTCATATCATTAAAAAAATGTTCATTGAATTTGGTACGCTTGACAGCGTCACATACCGCTCCTTGCGCAGCTCGGCATTCTTCTTGCGATAATTGGATACTAAAGTCTGAAGGGCAGTTGCATGTTCCTCATACAATTGGGAGAGTGATTCGTTGAAATCGGATACTGCAATGAAATCAAAACGATATATATGTAGTGCCAAATGTAATTGGAAATAATCAAAATTAGCTTATTTTAGGAATTTCTATTCAATAAAGAAGGCAATGAATATTAGTGTATTTCAAGAATTTTGTGTTAATAGTTAATAATTATTATTTTCTATTTTCATTGTAGAATGCAACAAATTTAAAAATTATTTATTTATGGTCTATGCCAAGCACTTCAAACCCTTTCGCTCAAATAGCAAACTCATCGATAGTTTCGACGCTGTGTGAACGACAGGAATATCAAATAGCAAACCAAAAACCCGTTTGAATATGCCAACGCCAGCGCTCAATTTGCATAGACCAAAAGCAGAACTGGAGATGAGAGGGTTTTTGGTTTTTCTTTTACCTATTATGGTGTCTGATTTTTTTTTTTTTTTTTTTTTTTTGCATAGACCAGCGCCAAAGCCCGTTACAGCACACGAGGCGCATACGTAATGTCGGTTCGAATTTCGATTGCAAATTGCAAACTAAATATTTAATCCAATTCACAGACAATTATTATAATGGAATTAGTAAAATGTGATCCACAACAAATTTCGATACTTTACAGAATTAGTTTTATTAAATTTTGGGCAAATCGAATGCTTTTCATGTTGGACTTAAAGCAATTTTTAGCATTAAGCAAAGTGCGCAACGGCAGCTGCAAAATGTTTTGATTTTTCAGCAGTAAAGTGCATTAGCCTTGAGTAAGGCATACAAAATACGTTAACACATACATGCTCACACACTCACTCACAAACACATACCCTTGCTGCTTAGCAGCTAGGAAACTATTAAGTGAAGCATTTGCTCAAAGCTTGCGCCCGGACTTCAGGCTCAAATGCACTTAAACTGAAAGTCGAATGTTTCAACTAAGGATTTAATCAAATCTTTACTACTCGAAGGCATTTACACCATACCCACACACACTCTTTACACCCACCCACACACATGGGGCTAAACCTTTCAATGCGCACGCTGCGTATACTTAATGTAAAAAGGCTACCTCGTAAAAGCATGAATAGCCCGCCCACAGCAGACCAGACCAGCATAAGAAAACTGTCTGTCATCGTGGTAATCCATCACATTTACGACTGTTTAAATATACATATATATATCTAAAAGAATCTGCAGTGCCTTTTAACTTTTAGACACCAGACGCCAGTCACCTGCCATAAACTGTTTTTATTGACCAACAGCAGCGTCAGGCAACAAGTTGTAGAACTCTTTAACTGCATTTGGATTTAACTTGTGGTTTATTTAGTTCTAGGCATTCCCATTTATGGCCATCTGAAGCAAGTATTTGGTTATTTTTTCCGGAAATTGCAATCATGTCCATCGATACCTCTGCTGCTGCCCAAAGGCAAATCATTTCGCACAAAGAAATGTTATTAAAAAGTTTTTTCTGCCAGCTGAGAGAGTTGAAATTGCAAGCGGGCGACGCAAATGCAATTTTCTGTACAGTTTGTGTACTGCGCGTGTAGTATGTTGTGCAGGCTGTGTAACTTTTAGTGACACAAGTCAAAAGTTATGCTCGTGCGTCCTTCCGACAAATGAAGACAAACAAGACTAAATATGAGGCACCAGTTGACATACCAAAAATTCCCTGTAAAATTATGGGCTGAGCATCGGGGTGGAATTACTAACAATTGGGTTTGTGGGACAGAATTCAAATGAGCTATTAGCAGGTGTATTTGTATAAAATATTCTTTAAAATTCAATTTCAATCAGAAGCTTACTAAAAATATTTATCATATTCGTGGTTTGCTTAAGAATTATTACAAAGAGTTTTACTCAATTTTGTTCTACAATAAATTCGGGAATTATCTTTTTTAAATTTTTATTTTATTTTTTTAAGCTGTTGTCTTTAAATATTATTCTGATTTTTATTATTATTATTTATGAAATTTCTTTATGTATTTCAATCTTGTTTGAAAATTTGTAATAAAATTTGAAAAATTATTATAAAAAAGATTTTTCATTAATTGTTTAATACTACATTTTCATTAAAATTCAAGAGTATGAAATTTATACTCAACATTTTTTATGAATTTATCATTATCAGAATTTAAATAAGCTAAATTTATTCATTATACATTTTTGTCATCAATTTTTCATTAAAATTAAATATGTACAACAATTTAATATATTATTATTTTTTTTCTAGGTTTATTTACTTTAAGTCAATTGAATAATTTTTTTCCATCCATTTTCCATCACATAAAAACAAAACCTGCTTTACATCTTTGAATTCATATTTTTCCACATGTTGACAAATATATTTTCATATTTACAGCCTGTTCGGTGAGCTGTTTGTATCAGGACTTTTGATTTGTTTCCAATGTTGTTCATTAAAAAACATATTTTTCTGTGGCTCTGCACAGGAATGTGACAAACAATAAATAAAATGCCATTCAACATATTATTTCCGAGAAAAGCAAACGCCAGCAAAACAACAAAAAAAAAAAAATTATATTTTCATACCTTTCAGGCATACTATTTGCCTGTAGGTTGCTTTGATATGCAGCCGGGTCTATAGGGTATCAGAGCTGACAACGAGCTGGTCATGTCAATGCAGCATGTGCAGAAAGTTGTAGCAAACTTTAAAAGGAAACAAAGACAACAACACAACACAGATAGCAGGAAATGTGTGCCTTAAGCTGTAAAGCGGACATATCGCTATGGCAGCCAGATGCTAAGCTGGCGTTATTTATAGAGCAGCAAGTTGAAAACGTGTCCGACATCAATTCCATAGATTTATGGCACCAGCACTAGGTATGCTGAGCACAAAGACGCGCTGCGATTGAAATCAATAAGCCATAAACCGGAAGCCACATAAAATAGAAGAAGAGACAAAGAGAGACAAACACACTCAGACTCACACTCACACACACACACACAAAGTCAAAACAATCAAAAAACTTCGCAAATAAAACACAAAACATTTCTCCCCACACACACACAACGCATAAACTGTTTATTTGATCATGAAAATAGACAACAAAACTTTAGCTAAATTCCAGCAAATGTATTTATATATCTATATCGATGTATATTTATATATGTATATAATATATATATATATATATATATATATATATACAGATCTCACTCACCTGTTTTAATTAACTTAAAGTTGACATTGTTTTGGGATTTGAAAGCCTCGTTCAAGCTGCTGTGGCTGTAGTCCTTGAGTACGCCATTATAGGACGCCATGCTGCCCTGTGGGCTAAGGGAACCACCGCGTGGTCCCCTCCACCCGAAGAAACTACGATTTTTTCGACCACTTGAAGATTTTCCCAAAGAATCTGTGCGGGGTGAACAAACGCTTATTAATATTTCAGCAACAACAAGAATTTCAAGTGAAAACAATCAAAAAGTAACCGCAAAACTAAAGTATCCAAATCAAACTCAATAATTAATTCAAAGCACAACGTAAATTAATTAAATAGAAATTTCAAGAAAAAAAAATGCAAAATGAAATTACTGAACGCAAACAAAATTAATTTCATATCAATTTAATCAAATCTCAAATCAAATAAAGCAAAAGAAATCTGTAAGAAAATAAGTAAATAACTCATAATGAAACAGTTTGAACGTCGCCGTCGCCGTCGCCGTCGCTTTTTCCGTCGCCCCTTCAGTTACCCCAACTCCAGCAGCACACCTCAGATTTTCGTTTTCTTTCTACCAGACAGCGGCCGCCTGGCAGTCAAATAAATCGCTGCCTCTCATATTTATGCATAAATAATGAGTCGAGCGGAGGGGCCTTCGGCTCGCATCCATACTCCATTCGTTGTTGTATTTGCCAGTTGAGCAAACGGAAATTTCAAGTGCTTGGGCGCCCATTACAAAAGTCAACAAAGCGGCGGCCGGAGCGCCCAAGACTTTGGCGAGGCTATCCAATTGAGGCTCATTTCAAATTCAATCGATAAATGAAGCGTAACGGCTTCTATTTCTGCTTCTCTTCTGTTTGGCTAACCGGCTAAAAAGGCATTTGGGAGCATTCGGCTTAGAGCGTTCAAGAGCTTCAGCTTTTTAGCTGTCCAATTGTTTGCCCACACACACACAGGGACGAACTTAAGTAGTTGTAGCTGTGGCGCACGTGGCGTATGTGTGATTTTATTTCCTTTCGCTCGCCCACAAAAGTATGCTATGGCAATTATTTAGCGACACTAAATGACGCCATTGCATGCGGGCAACTCGACTGCACATATTCCTAGGTGGCATAAGCCAGGGCGCGCCACACAATATCCCATCCAGCTCGGATCACGTCTAGCACGCTGTTGATTTAGTTTCAGTTGATAGCTGCTACTCCTGCTGGTCATCAAATTTGCTACGCTCTGAACTTTTAAATGAATTCCAAGTGGGCGACAACTGGATTCTTGAGGCGTTGCGTGCTCACGTGCGGCCAGCTCCTAGCGCCCAGGATGCGCGGCAAATGTTGTTGATTACAGTTCATGCGCTGCTAAGCTCGCAGCAGCAGCAACAGCTGCAGCTACAGCAGGACGTGCAGCAGGATGTGCCGCATGCCTCCCTTTGCTCGTTTGCCCTTTGTAAGCACTTGCACTTGCATTTGCCAAGGAATTATGTGCGTGCCCATTTCCAAGTGGAAAAACACGCGCTCCAAAACATCTCCTCCTGCTCCGCCTCTGCTTTTGCCGTGGGCCACGCAATGCAAGGTTAAGTCCCGCCAACGTGCATGTGTGTGTGGGTGTGTGTGCGTGTGCGTGTGTGTATGTCCGTAGCATATGCAGGCATGCACATAATCCACTTTGCATGCAAGAGGAGCAGCGCGGTTCGGAGATTGCTGCATGTGTGATAAGAATTAGGATAAGACGACAGGCAGTCAGCCCGGATTTGAGTTAAAGTCAAGCGGCGGAACAGAACTCGACGCGTTCCATATTTAGTTAAGTTTTTTTTTGTTTTTTTTTTTTTTATTTATTCGCTCATAAAAGGTAAAGGTAACTATGCAAACGTGTAAGAAAATATGAAAAATAACTCAAGTTTGGCATGCGAATAGCTTGCATATCCTTGCAGGCATTACTAATGCGCAGTTTTCTTTCCTTTTTTCTCTGCATTTTACTTATGCCTGAAGTCTGACATTTTTCCTGTGCATTCCTAGAGTTTTGTCTTATGAATTGCAACAATTTCAACAAGCTGCATATACTATAGAGTAGATTTTTTATTCACAGAGCTCAAGTGAAACATGCAGAGTTATAATGTTTCAGGTTTATAATTAAGTCGAGTATTAAAGCGAAAACTTTACTTGTCACTGTTGAAAAACTGTTGCAGGCGCTAAGCCTTAAAGCGAAGAGAGAGTGCTAATCTAAGCTAAAAACTTTTAAATAACTGCATAGCCTGCGAGAGCCTAACTTAGTCTGGCTTGCTAAGTAGCCAGAAACTTGTTGAGCTGTAACTATTTTCCAAGCAAAATAACATTTTTTTTAACAATTCTAAGAAGTTTAAAAGTTATTGAAAGTTTAATGTTTGCCTAAGCCGGCAAAGTATTTTGAGTTTTATACAATTTATTACAAATTTTTTTATATTTTAGCAAAACAAATCTGCATCAAACAAAATTTGTGCAGTTTGAGTTAAATAAATTATAATTTTAAAATAAGTTTGACTGCAATATAAACAACAAATTATAATAATTAAATTATTAAAATAAAGAAAATAAATAATAAAATTAATAGAACAAAATAATAAAATTAATTATATTAAAGCCGTTATTAGCAGCCCAATTCTTTGCCAATTTTGTAAGCATTCGTGTCTGGCAAATATTTTCAAAATCTTTTAAACATTATTTTTTGGCATGAGAAAGCTTTCTAAGACCATCTTAATTTTTATACCCTGAACCCATTAAAAATGGCTAATCAGGGTAAATGGTTTTGTTGCAGCCCAAATGTGTGTAACAGGCAGACGGAAGCGTGGCAGACCCCATAAAGTATATATATTCTTGATCTTGATCTTGATCTTGAGCCTTGTCCGTCTGTCTGTCTGTCCGTCTGTCCATCTGTCCGTCTGTCTGTATGTTAACGCGTAGATCTCAGGACCTATAATAGCTATAGCTATTTTCTAGTCAGGCACCTCCGACTAGAGTTTCCTTACTTGTTGTTTGTGAATTAAGTAAAATAATAATGGTAGTAGTTAGATAATGATTGTTATGCTAATGATCATTTTGCTGACCGACTCTACCGAACTAAGCAGGTAGCGCTCTTATTTCCCACTCAATGATCGACTGTAAGAATCGAGTCATCACCTCGACCGAGCTGAGCTCGAAAGAGTTGAGCACAACTTTTGGCGGGAGTTTTGCCCTATATAAGGGCAAGCCGTCTGCCCAGTTCTTCAGTTGGTTTCCTGACCCCCTGATGGTCAGTCGTGCTGTGCAGTGTAGTGTAGTTTAGTGTCTTCTCCTCGTCCTCCTCCTGCTCCTCTTCTTCTGGATTTGGTAAGTATTTAGTTAATAATTTTAGTATTAAGTATATTAAGCAAAAATGTATTAGTTATAACTGTTTTTTTTTAAGCAAATGTTTTACTAATAATTCTTTTTTTTTCCCGATTCTCTCCTGCTGCCCTCTCTCCCTCTCTTGGACTCTCTCCCTCTGCTGGACTCTCTCCCTCTGCTGGACTCTCTCCCTCTGCTGGACTCTCTCCCTCTGCTGGACTCTCTCCCTCTGCTGGACTCTCTCCGTCTGCTGGACTCTCTCCCTCTGCTGGACTCTCTCCCTCTGCTGGACTCTCTCCCTCTGCTGGACTCTCTCCCTCTGCTGGACTCTCTCCCTCTGCTGGACTCTCTCCCTCTGCTGGACTCTCTCCCTCTGCTGGACTCTCTCCCTCTGCTGGACTCTCTCCCTCTGCTGGACTCTCTCCCTCTTCTGGACTCTCTCCCTCTGCTGGACTCTCTCCCTCTGCTGCACTCTCTCCCTCTGCTGGACGCTCTCCCTCTGCTGGACTCTCTCCTTCTACTGGAACCTCTATCTGGATTGGACGCTCTATCTGCCCGCCTCTCTACTGCTGCCGACTCTCTGCCAATCTACCGTTAACCGACTCGCTACTACTGCCCGCCTCTCTACTGCTGCCCGCCTCTCTACTGCTGCCCGACTATCAAACACTTTACCGTTGCCCGACTCTCTACTGCTGCCCGACTTTCAAACACTCTACCGTTAACCGACTCTCTACTGCTGCCCGACTTTCAAACACTCTACCGTTAACCGATTCTCTACTGCTGCCCGCTCTCTACTGCTGCCCGCCTCTCTGCCAATCTACCGTTAACCGACTCGCTACTGCTGCCCACCTCTCTATTGCTACCCGACTCTCTACTGCTGCCCGACTCTCAAACACTCTACCGTTAACCGACTCGCTACTGCTGCCCGCCTCTCTACTGCTGCCCGACTCTCAAACACTCTACCGTTGTCCGACTCTCTACTGCTGCCCGCTCTCTACTGCTGCCCGACTCTCTACCGTTGCCAGAGTAATATGTTAGTAATATAGTAGGTATCTTAAGTAAAATTGTATTAGTTATTAATGTTTCTTTTTACGAGAATGTCTTAATAATAATTTTATTATACAAAGAACCCATTAAAATTTGGGAAATCGCCTGAATGTTCTTCGGTTGCAATATGTATGTAAAATAGGCTTGTTTTGGTATCAACTTTTCGATGGGTTCAGGGGATCTCCTAGTCGAGCACACTCGACTAGAGGCTTCTTACTTGTTGTTTTGTATTTTAAATAAAATATAAGATTTTTTTGGCATCATCTCAAGACAAAAAAAAAAAAAAACATATCTTAAAAATTAGTTCAGTTATGATTATAAAGATGATTCTTAGAGTCCCCTAAAAATATATTTTTCTGGCAAACAAAATACAAATTTTGTATAAGTAAATCTTCTTCTTAAAGCTTCTTTGCTTGAAATAATTCACAATTTCTGCTCATTCCTCAACAAAGCTGCGCCCATAAGTAACACCTGCAAGGATTTTTCTCTTTGACAAGCGGCATAAAAAATCTTCTCAACAGCTGCAGAGCGAGAGAACTTGCAGCGCTTTTGGCTGATTATGCAGCTGTCAATTATCAATCAATCAATCAATCAATCGAAATCAATCAATCAAACAAACGTTTGGTATACGCAACATTTTTTCTAACAGTAAATTTTTGTTTGTTTTTTTTTTTTTTTAGCAGCAGCAGCAGCGCAGCGCAGCGGCAGCAGCGGCATAAAAATTAACTGTAAACAATTTGATTAGCTTGTGAGAGAATAGATTTGTTGGGGGCACCTGTCACCTTTGGAGTGCGCGCCGCCACCAGCCCGACCACCAGCACCGGCACTGCTGCTGCCCGTCGCTCCGCCCCCGCCCCCGCCCATTGCTCCAGCCTCATCCCAAGTGTCTGCGCTGCGGGAGCGCGCATTGAGCGCACGCTCCCGATCCTCCCGCGGTGAGCGCGCAAAGAGACCACCGCCCCCGCCTCCGCCACTGCCAGCCGGACTGCGCGTACGCGGGGAGTCATAGACACCCGCGTACTTCTCCAGCGGCGGGGAGTAGCTGCGTCCGTCCGGCGACGCTGTGTTCGGTGTGCGCGGCTGCAGCTTGATGACCGGTTCGCGTGCCTCAAAAAATGCATCGAAGTTGTTCTGGCGCAGATTCTCGCTGCTGAAGACTGGATTCTCGACGTGCACATGGACATCTTCGCGCAGGCGATTGCTCTCGCGCGTGTCCGAGGAGGTGGAACGGCCAAGTCGGCCCAATGGTATATGCAGCTTGGGTCGCAGACGAGATTTGCTGCTCGTTGGCGATTTGCTGGCGGCGCTGCTGCCGGAACACTCCGGTGGCAAGTCCATGGGCGACATGGGACGACCCCAGCCGGGGCCGAAGTGCGCATGGGTGGGATCGGGTGAGGGTGGCTCCAGGAAGATGCTAGGACTGCGCGAACGGGCATCGACCAGTGGACCAGAGGCTCCCCCCGCAGCTCCATAGTCAATCAGGCGTCCCTCCTCGTCGTAGGCGCTGCTGCGTTGGAATGGTGCACGTCCAGATGCGTTTGGATTGCCGCCTCCTTGCATGCTGGCGTCATTATACATGGACGTGCTCAGCGGTCGCTGATGTGGCAGCAGCGGCGTCAACGGCGCCTGCGAACGATTGCTGCGCACGCTCGAGCGTTTGCTGCCACCAGAATTGTGGTTCGAGTGGGTGAGCGAGGCGCGTGAGGTGCGTCGCGTGGGCGTGGGCGGCAAACTCTGTGTCTGCGATGCTTGGACAGCGATTGGCAATAGAACCTGCTCCGGCTCCGGTTCCGGCTCTGGCACTGGCACTGACTGCTGCTCCTGTTCAAAGCTAAAAAAGTTAACACTAGGCGCCAGCGGCGGCTGGCGAAGTGGCGAGTTGGGCGGTGCTGTGGGAATGCGTGACGGATTGGGCTGTTGTGCTGCGGCAGCTAACCACTCGGTGGGACGCGAGTCGTTTGTGTAGCTGGTGGCGGTGGCGCCAATGAAGTTGTTGTTGCTGTTGCTGTTGTTGTTGTGGGCTGGACTGTTGCTGGAGCTGGCTGCTCTCGCTGGATACTCGATGGGTATGAGCGGCTCGCGCAGGCAATCGAGTGTGGGACGCGGTTTCACACGTGGTGCATAGAAACCATAGGTCATTAAGATGAGCTCATCGGCGGGATATATTACGTACATTCCTCAATGTCGCCATGTGACATGATGGCAACACGCTATGAGCAAGATCAGAGCGCTCGGGCTAACACCCTTAACACTAAACGCTTATCAAAATTAGCAAGCTCTTAACTAAACGAGAGTTAACTACTGTGTAGGGGGAGTTGTCTTTTGGTTTAGTCGCGGCTAAAGTTATATTGCAGTGTCGTCAATGTGTCTTTTATAATGTTCTGTCTCAAAGTCTCAGTTAACTAAAAAGAGTTACGTATAGTAAATTAATATTTATATATATATGTATAGATAGATAGCAGAAGAGATAAGATAAGAGGCAATTTAAACTATACTTGGCGCGTACTTGATTCAACTTGGGTTTATCACAAAACGAGTTCGAACTTTAAGGGATCGTGTTGTCATTTAGAGCGTTGCATGCTGGCAATAACTGCAAAAGAGAGAGGAAAAGAGTAATTAGAAATAGCTGTAAATATAGCTAAATAGCTTAATATTAACTGTAGCCAAATCATGTGCTGATTATGAAGCGTTACTTACATTAACTTGCAAATTTAGTCTACTAAGCAACTCCCCATTTAACAAAGACTTTAAATAGTTCTCAAATGAGTAACTCTCCACTTAATATGCTCTAACAATTTAAGCAAATATTTCCCACTCCATCAAATATTTTCATTTATTAAAATAATATTTATTTTAAATTGAAAACGAACTAAAAGCAATTTGTCATCTATCATAAAAAAAAAAAAACAATTAAACTAATAATAAAATTTGAAACACAAAGACCTCAAGTCTATCAAAACATAGCAATGTGGAATGTCAAACTCTGAGCAAAACAATTCAATTAAAAGAAGATAAAAAGCTCTTCAGAGTCAAATAAACTTCAAAGCAGTCAAACAAGTCCATCGCACCTACGCCACACGTCTGCAGGATATTTTCACTAATTAAAGCATTGATTGTGCTCAGTTTAATTGAACAGCGTCTGCCAAGCGTAATAAAAGTGAATAAAAACAAAAACTTTTACCACACAAAATGAGTGAATTATTTAGAATTTCACATTCCGCATTTCGTAGCAATTTTCGTGCTCATTAAATTGTTGAACATTTGAATTGAATTCCAAGTGCGAAGAGGATGCGGCTAGATGCTGTCCAAAGTTACGACTGATATGCTCTCGCCAGGATTCGGGACAATCGCTACAGCTGGTGGACCAACTTTGCTGCCAGTTGGCAAAACAAAAGTTAGACCAACTTTTTCACATGTCTGCCAAAACATGAAGGCCTAAACGCAGAGAGGGGCATGCACCATAATGCGTGCTTAGCCCAGTTAGTTAAGAGCTCCATAATGGAGCATTAGATCGTTCTGATGAACGAAAATTAACAGAAATTATGTACTTAGCTGAAACTCAAGTTACGCGCCTGAACAGTTTGCTATTATTATGCTGAGCGGCTATTAGAAAATTGATGAGCCAAATTAATTAGAGTGCTAGAGGAAAAGCTCAGCTAAATCGTGAGCAAATTGATTGTAAAATGTGGTAGTTGGGGAAGGGCTGGCCAGATGATATATGAGCAGCTAAAAAGATGAAGCTAGAATTATTTTAATGTGCAGCTGTTTAGAAGGTCAAGGATCTACAAGTAATAACAACTGCTAGGAATTAGGCAAAAAGAGCTAATTTCGATATTGATATATGATAAGATGATATGATGTCAACTAAGATTTCTTTCCAAATCTCAACAAACTTAGCTTATAATTCGCAACTAGTTAAAGCACCAATTTGATGAAATAAACTGCATGAAAAAATTTATGTACAGAATACATAAAATATAAACTATTAGGATAAAGAACTATCCCATTTATTACTAATAATAATTCATTCCAATTCAATTACAACTACAACTAACACCTTCAACAACCCAACAACCTATATATCTCCCTATCATAGTTATTACCCAACTAAATTGCAATTCACATGATAAATCAAAAAAGGCAGAAGCAATCACAAATCACATACTAAAGCCCATTATTAACTATAAATTACTTTTCAAATACTTTGGCAGCTTTATCTACAGCAATTTATGGCAAGACCTGGCTAACCTCTGGGTACATAAACAAGGCGGGCGCAAACTTAAGTAATATTGAGATACTTTTTGGCCAATGGCCAGCTGAAATCTAGACGGCATTGAAATCGCATTACGCACCGACAGCAGCAGCGGCCCAGAGAGCGATTAAATTCGTATTGTCATAAGCTGACAACAGAGACCTTGCAATCGCTGAATACAAGAAGCGAAAGCAAAGAAAAGCACCGAATATGCATCAATAAATAAATAAATGAATCCGATATAAATGATGAAAATATTTTCATTTCTGTTTTTCATTTTTTCTTTTCTTTTTTTTTTTCTTTTTTTTCTCTTTTTTTTTTTCTTTTTTTGAAGGGGAACGAAATCACGCAATTGAAATACAAACTGAATTATTTATAAGCTGCAATGCCTGTCAGGGGTGTGAGACTGCGTGTGTGTGTGTGTATGCGTGTTTGTGCCAGCTGTGTGAAGTGTGTGGCAGGTCAGCACACACATAAATAATTACACACACCTAAATGCCAACCGTTGCAACTAAAAACGTGGCAAACTAAATGGAATAAGTAAGCACATTACAGTGGGACAGCATAATCTACGTTCATGGTCAATAAAACTAATTGAAATTTTATTAAATAGGAAATGTGAAATATCCTAATGTATGATTCATATAATTTATTGATTATCTAAATGACAAAAAAAAAAAAAAAAAAAAATAGATAACAATTTAGTTTTTGTCTGATTTATAGCTTAAATTTTCGATATATAAAGTTTAATTTTAGCTCAACTATAACTTCAAAATGCCAAATCTCTATAATGACATATTGCCAATTCATCATAAGCGACTTATAAAATGTATAATCAATCAAATGAATCCCCGTCTAAGCTTATATATCTCAAATTTCTATACTATACACAGTTCCATAGCTCATCATGACGTTGCCGGCTGCTTGCTGATAATCCTGTTCTAGATGATGAAAGACCGATGATGCATTTGCAGCTGGTTATAAAAAGGTTATGCATACACATGCAAATATTTACCTTCCATCTGCCCAGCAACAGCACTCACACACACTCGCCCGCTCCGATAATTGAATTGTTTTGCAGCACTTTAGCAGCTCGTTAAATCTGTCAACATTGATCAATCAAGCTTAGAGCGGAGTAGCATGATATGCATGAATAGAGGAAGGGACAGAAAATGGAAGCTGAAAGCTTTAGATGTCAGAAGGTTAACAGAGAGCAACTCTGTAAAGTATACGATTTATTCAATATGCCAGATGGCAATACCATAAAGCAGGGCACAAATGGAAGCCAATTTATGAAATGCACAAGCAACAACAGCAACGAGCACCAACGAGCGGCCACAACAACAATGACAAATGCCTTTGGGCTGCAGCAATTTGTTTGTGCCATAAAAGTGCAACGGTAAGTATATAAAATTAATTAACTACAAAAAAGAACAAAAATATACCGAAAAAAAAGAGAAATAATAATAAAAACAATGAACCAATCTGACGCTGTCTGACAATAGCACTGACAGCCCCACAGCGACCGACAGTGGGGCAACAATTGAAAAACGGCTGCAGAGGGTAGCAAAAGGTGCCAACGGAAGAGGCAGAGGTAGAGGCAGAGGCAGAGGCAGGGGCAGCGGCAGACTGGCAGCCCGTTAGCTACTTTGAAGTACTTGCGCTTATCATTCATGGCAAGCCCGGCATGAAAATGAATTCAAAACAGGCAAGAGAAATATATATTCACACAACTCAGCGACGAGCAAATACCCTAACTTAGAGCACATATATTTATGAAATTTTACAATTTATGCAAACTTTTCACGAAAAACATATTAAAATTTATTTAATTAGTCATTTGAGCCTTCATACTCCAAGCAAACCAACTGAATTCAACTTTAACAAGCAAAATCTTCTCATATTTCATTTCCAGCAAAAAAAATAGAAAATAGAAAAAATATTTCGCAAAAGTTTTCATACACTATATTTGAGAAATTTAATATTCTCTTCAGTTTTCCAGCTCCCATTATTTTCCACATAAAAAGTTTTTAATGAATTTTATGTTGCATTAAATGAAGAGAACTTCGACCAAAGTCCAACTCTTATTGAAATACAAACAAACGAGTTATTGAGTAAAAAGTGCTCAGCTTACGTTAAATTATTAATAATTATTCGAGTTGGATTTAAATATCAATCATTAAATTGCATTAATTCAAAGTCGTTAAAGCAAAATTTAAATTGCATTTAAAATAAATATAAATTTTGTGGAATTTAATTCTCTTCAATAAAGCAGGAATAATATGTATGTGAAAATATACTTTGTTGTCCTTTGCTGCATGAATCATTAATAAAATAAATGCACTCAGAATGAATCATTTACAAAATCAATTAATTAATACACTTTGGATCAATTATTCATTATCGATATTCCCACTAGTTTTCCAAAATGAATGACATTTATTTTCATTTATATCATTAACAGTTCACATATAATATCTCATTCACTTCATTCATTCATTCATTTCATTCACTCAAAAACTGTTATACATAATAAACATTATTCAATTTCATCACTCTCATGCATTCATTGTCATTCCCATTATTCACTTCAGGTGATTCACAAAATGAATAACATTCATTTCAGTAATATGATTCTAATGGCTCATTCATTTCATTCCCTCATAAACTGAACTGTTATACATAATAAACATCATTGGCTTTAATCAGTTTCATTCGGTGCCATTAGCACCATCGTCAAGTGTTCACTTAAAATGAATCACAAAGTGAATATCATTCGCCACATTCATTTCATTTTATTCCCCAAATACCTTTAGTTCATTCCATTCCATTCATTCCGCCTGATGCATTCACTATGTCGAACTAAATTTAGATCTAGTTAAGAAATTAGACATCGAGCAGTTTCACATAAAATGCGAAAGCTGACGGACAGGTTGGACGTGAGCTGCGCATATTTAATGACCCAGCCAATATACCCCACGATGGCAGCGGTGTATCATAATCAGGAAACGCGACAGCAAACAGCAGGCGACGAGGCAACGAGCAGCAAACAAAATGTTATAAATAAATAAACAAGCAGCGCGCGTTGGTTGCTGCAGCTGCCGCCGCCGCCGTTGTTGTTGTTATTTTTGTTGCTGCTGCTTCAGCTGCTTGCTACATGCTGCTCGTATCATGCTTGGGCGTCTGCCGGACGCCCCTGCGTCCCTGCGCCCACGCCTTGATGCCCCCTCGACTCGACCAAGCTGTCGCTCAATGCAATTTTGGCAGCCTTTGCATTGGCAGCCAAGCAACTCGACAACCTGGGCAGAGAGGAAGCAAACTTGACTCAAGTGCATTGTCAAGGTACGAGAGGGGGCATTGTAAAGACCCAGAAACACACACACACACACACTCATACACATAACTAGATGGCAGTGCGCCCATATAGCTTGAGCTGAAGCTATTGCAATTGCTCTTTGCACATGTGTTATATTTATTTTTATTGCATTGAACTTGTGCACATAAATTAAGCAAGTTTTCTGTGTTCTTTTGCATATATATATATATACATATATATATATGTATATATACAAAACAAAATTCCTGAAATGCTTAGCGCCCTACAAGCACAACTACTTCAGAGCAAAGTATCTCAGACTAATCAATTGCGTAAGCTGCTCTTAGCGTGCATAACAATGAACCCAGTCAGTTCCTAATAGCTGTATTTCTTCCATTTTTTTTTTCTGTTATATATATGTATGATATGCCTAATAGCTCATAATTCCCTTATTGAAATGCGCAGCTTTTGCGCGGCACAACGGACGCCAACAACAGACACAAAAGTCGCATCGCAATGAATAATGACAGGTAGTATATATGCATAAAAGAGGCAAGGAGAAGGCCTTGGGGGGCGAACGCGCACTGTCGGTGTCAACCCCTAACAAAAGGAGCTGTCGAAAAAAGCAAACTCAATTTATGAAAACATTCATGCAGACAAACTCAAACACACACACAGCGAGACCCACACTGGCACACAAATTGCGTATGCGCCGCGTGAGCCCGTTTTGAATCAACATAGGCTTATGGTCTACCTCTCACTCTACCTTCCTCTCGCTCTCTCTTTCCCTCACTACATCTACCTCCTCTAACATACAAAGCCTATTACCGTGGCACGTTTTGCTCTCATATATTTGTGCATAAATAAGTGAATAAGTCTCGAGTCCTTTTTACACGGAAATACTCAACATTTTGACTTAGACAAAGGGCTAAAACGCATTTAGCTAATTAGAAAGGTCGTTCATAAGGTCAACTAACTGATTGATTGGCTGTCTTAAATGCAAATTGCTTTCGTTCCTAATGACCCCATATTGCGTTTGTCATTATCATTATCCAGGAATTAGCATCCCAATATTTATTTATTCATAAAAATCTAGAGTTGAGGTGACCAGAAATGAGAAAAATATTACATATACATATATATAGTTTTTTATAAAATAAGTACTAATATACTAATATATATTCTTTTCTATATAATTTATATTAAAAGTTATTTTTAAATAATAAATAATTTATATTATTTTTCATTTATTTTTTTTTTTTGTAGTTATTTCGCATAAAACTGCCTTAAGCCAGATCGATGGGAATTGCTTTAAAATTTAAAAAGATATATCTCAAAGACCTGAATGTGTATTTTTCAAATTCGGATTAATTCCATCTTTTTTTTATGTTTGGAAGATTTATAATATAACAAATTTTCTTAAAGACACTGTGTAAAGCCAGCTACGATTCAATAGACAAAACTTTGTGATCTGGCCCCATGAGCGCGATGCACCTATGCATAGTTTCATGAGAAAAGTTTGAAAGTCAAGAAACTATTTTGAATAAACAGAGGCAGATGTAGATATGTGTATGGAGATCAAGCATGTTAAGTATACGACTAAACTATGCCTTTAAAAATTTATTCGTTATATATTTGAATATTTGCTTGGTCTATTCCCTATTCTATACTAGCTTAAAGCTGCGGATAAACCTTCCAGTAACATCTCCAAGCGCTCACATATCACAAAAATGCAAAAAAAAAAGAAAAGGAACGAAAAAGGCATCCCATCTTAAGCTCACACTCTCGCACAAATCAACTGTCTAAAAGGGCCATAAATTCCCCAAAGATTTCATTTCTTTCGAGTCTCAAATATAGATATTCACATGTATAGAGTGGGGTACTTACCGTTTAGAGCAGCTGCAATTGTGTTAAATGAAATCCTTTGCTTGAATTTATGGCTGACATTTTAAGTTGTGAAACGGATTTAGCACAAATTATTTCTGATGATTTATGACACGTATTATTATTTACTATTATTTCTCGTGTATTGTTTGCACCAAAAATATCAATTTGCGTTCGCTTAAGTTTTGCTTTTGCTTTTGCTTTTTCTTTTTCTGTTTCTGTTTCTTTTTGTTAGTTTATTTATTACTTGTTACTTAGTTGTTGATGTTTCGCGTTTCTCGTAGCTCGTTTAAGTCGTTTGAGAGGCGTCCGTTTGGCCGTTGCCACTTTTTACGCGCGTATAGCGCCAGATATCGCATTAAATATATATTA
The DNA here is from genome assembly GCA_035045555.1 of Drosophila fulvimacula. NCBI lineage: Eukaryota > Metazoa > Arthropoda > Insecta > Diptera > Drosophilidae > Drosophila > Drosophila fulvimacula. Next base: position 5,712,760 of record JAWNOX010000191.1, read on the forward strand.
TATAGAAATATATATGTTTTGTGTATATGTATAGATGTATTCGCCCGCACAGCACTACACACACACATGCGCACACACACACACCCACACACACACGCAGAAAAGACGCTCGCAGCAGCGCGAGGCATTCAACGACGCCGATCGACGATGAATTTAGACTGAGGCTCAGCAGCTTGTAAGCATTTCAGTTGCTATTTTGACAATTTTTGTTTTTGTTCCGCTTTTCTTTCTTTTTTTTTGCTGTGCTTTCGTGCGATTCTCATGGCTCTTCGTGTGTTTACTCTGCGCATATTGTTATTATACGTATATATATATATATATATATATATATATATATATATATATATATATATATTTATTTATATATAAATAGTCTATATATATTTAGCTGATCTTATCAATTCGTTTTGGTTTTGCACATTCTGTGTGGCCCGCACGCTGAGAGCATCTGATAATGTCTGGTATATGATGTGTTTATTGGCTTTGGCCAGCATACGCGGCGTATACTTGTTGTTGCTGCAAATTAGCTGCTAAGCTGTTTGATTTGATGACGTCGCCGCGCAGCGTCCATCCAGGCGAATGACGTCACCGTTTCTGTCACACCAACTGTCACGCGCACAGTGCACACTATTTATAGCTTGACACGGCCGATGCCGATGCCGATGCCGACGTCGACGTCGACGTCAACGACGCCGCAGCAGCGACGGCTGCTGCTACTGCTGGTGCTGCTAATTTTCGCAAGTGTTTTTCTTTGCGCTTTTCTTGGATCTACCGCCGTCTGAAAATAGAAAGCCAAAGCCAAAAAGGAAAGAAAAATATTGTGTGTGAAACTCATTGAAATGTTTGCGCGTACTCAATTTTAATATACGCAAATAAAACTGGCAACAGTTGAACAGTGGGAGGCATTTGATGCTGCTGCGGCTGCTACTGCTACGGCTGCTGCTATTGCTACTGCTGCCAGCTGATTACTCATACGCCCCGCTGGCGCGTCACAAAAAACGCCGCAAATTAAATTGCATTAAAATTATAAATGCCATCACGCAAGCAGCATTAGATGCGTGCGTGTCAACACACACACACACACACACACACACACACACGCGCAGCAGGTGAATGCATTTCCATGCGAAGGCTTCGCTAGCCCAATTTCTAATTATTATTTATGAGACCTGTCAGCAGGGATATCAAGACGGCTCGTCTGCATACCATGCAAATGCAAATTCCTAGCATAATACCAAAACCTGCCAAAGCTAACAAATTTACCCAATTGTGGTGCCGAACAGCATGCGTTTAAGATTTCGACACCAGCAACATCCCAGTCACACTCCAACTTCATCAAGCTCTCCTACTGAGAACGTTTCATTGCGTACGAAGTGGTGAAAATTTGTTATTTGTTTGAGCACATAATGCATAATTAATTGAAAACCTGTTAAAGCTCTGCTAAGCCTATGTGCAGAGCTGGAAAAGTTCAGTGACTTGTTCTGAGACGTGCGAGTTTTTAATGGGAATTGACTTGAATCAAATTTGTATATATTTAGATTAGGCTGCAGCTAATAAATATTTCTTAGAAATATTGTAAAATGTTGCATTAAATATTATATTTAAATATATTAATATATATATATATATATATATATATATATATATATATATATATATATATATATATATATATATATCCAGATCAAGAACCTCGTCTTATAAATATAAAATTAATATACTAACCAATATACGACTTTTCTTCCATTTATTTAAATTTATGTTAAATAACATTTCATTGCCGTGTTAAGCCTTTGTCAGTTTATCTAACATTGCCAACTTATGTGAACAACAGCATATGGCAAATGACGTCTGCAACCTTTCACCCACATAAATATGCCACAGCACGCTTTCGCATTAGGTTTCGGTGATTTTTTTGTCTTGCCCACAGTAAATCCCCTTCTTATCAGCACATTCAATACCCAGCTTATCGCCACGTGAATGCCCGACCACATCGATTGCTATAAAAGCGATGTCTTCTCAAGTTTTCAGCATCAATCAACAAACGAGACAAGATGCAATTGAAGCTGCGTGAACTGTTGCTGTTGCCGCTGCTGCTGCTGCTGGGACTGGGCCTAAGCGAGGCGCGCCATCACCAACCTCGCATACCCTTTGATACTCGGCCATCGCCATTCAATCCTAATGTGCCCAGAGGAGGGCCCTTCGTTTAGTCGAGGCGTTCATTAATTTTAATATTTGATGCGATTAAAGTCTACTACAAACATCTAACACTCTTTGTTATTGTATGGGGTATATTTGTGTAACTTTTCTTTCACCTGGCAAAGGCTAACAATTAGCCAAGGTTTCTATCTGAAACGTTATACAAAATCTGCAAGTCATTTTTGAAATTTTGCAAGCTCATAACTTGACAGTCATCGTTGGCTGGGAAAAGTTTCAATTAACAGTCAGTTGAGGAGGTTTGCAGATAGAGCAAATGAAAAGGGGCAAGTATGGAGCTCTAGCTTTAGTAATAAGTATAGAAACAACAGCTTAGCTCAATATTCAAATGTTAATTTAACTTCTTTTAAAATAATTTTAACAGTAATTTAGCATAAGTGTTGTAATATTTTTAACAGACACTTAACATATGCTTACAATATAAAGCGCTCTACATTATATTTAACAGGTACTTGATATTCGCTTAAATATTTAACAGACATTTAACATATAGAGCTATAAGTATAATATATTTAATAATATTTAACATCTACTTAACATACACTTGCAGGTTAACAGCGCGCTGTAATATAACCGTGAACTCATAATATGAAGCGACATCTCCCTTGTCCTTTTCTATTTCAAAACTTGTTTGTCTAAACTTTGGCATTGCAAACGCTGACTCTGGGGCAATGAGCTTACAAATTTGAATTATGACTTGCAAATTCTGTAGACTTGGCCGGATAAAAGAAAAGTTAAGCAAATACGAGCATGCTCTGACAAAATATCAATAATTGCATTACGCACTCGCCTTTGATGTAGCCAACAGACTTTAAACCCATTACAAATTTAGAGTAGAATAAACAGCAGTCATAGTGAAAGCAATTTGAGTTGAGTTGGTCTTCCGAGTAGTTGATTAATGAACCAAAACTAAAGGGGACACGCGCTCGGTTCGTGTCAGCTGTCCAGTCAAGTGGATAAGTATTAAATGGGATAACCGAAACTAAATATGAAATTGTGCAATGGAATATTTTAAGTGAGTCGAAGGTCGCTGTCAGATTTGTACCCCCGCTGCCTTGTTGGCAGCCACTTTATGTTGTTTTTGCATTGCAAATTACTAGCAACAACGATGCCATTCAAAAGCAACGTCAACATGCGTCAACACAATGACACGCCCACAAAAACAAGCACTAGCACTAGCACTAGCACTAGCACTTGCACTTGCCCTTGTGTAGCAGCTAAGACGAGCAGATGCTGCTGCTGCTGTGGCAACCTCCTCTCTATTAGAGCACTTTGTTGCCGTTGCCGTTGCCCTAGCTGTGGCAAGTGTTGCCTCATCTTTGGCGTCCTTTTACAAAATTTTGCCCGACTGACATTTGCAGCAATTTAGCTCCATGCACTTTACCATTTGTGCGGTTTTTTTCTACAGCTCGCCGCGGCTCATTAGGTTAGGCAAATTTGGCACACAAAAAAATCAATAAAAAGTAGAAGGCTGCCACTGCTAAGTAAATTTATGGCCAAATCAATATGTATACAAAGCATATTCAAACGAACGCGCACTACATAAATCGACCGCAAGATCAACCAGCCAGCACTGGATATAATAAAAAAAAAAAAAAAATAACAGAAAGCAACATCAATAAAATCGCTAACAAAATGAAAGCGAAAATTGAACAACAATTTTTATGCAGCTAAAACAAACAGCGAATTGTTTACTTAACAATCGATGGATGTTTTGTCTATTGTGCATTATTGCCCTTTATGCGGCAATCTTCGTGTGTGTTGTTTGTGTGTGTGTTGGCCATTGCTTCCTAAAGTCATAAATCAAAATGAATGCGCTGCCCATTCGCACATTAATCGATTTTCATTGGGAAAACGAAGCGAAAAAGAAATACAATTTGAGCTAATGTTTACACGCGGCTTGCAAAGATAAACAATTCAGTTAGGCAAATTATAAACAAGATCGAGCCACAAAAACCCAATTCATTTATATACAAGCATTACATAATTCAAGACGAAAAGTTGAGTTGCTTCTTAAAACTGAAAATTCCTTGACATTTTTCTTCGTTACTGCTGCTGCTGACATTTTGAATTATTTGCGGCTTTTGCTGCTGCTCAAGTGAATTTTGTGTGCCGCCCCGAGGCTAACGACCCGTGGCAATACAACAACAAACCCCTGGAAATGCCAGAAATTCAGCACAGTTAAATTTCATAGCTACGTGGAAAATCACAGCAGTGAAAAGTCAAATTTAACGATAAGGAAAAAAAAGCGGAACATCAACAAAAATCGAATGCCAATTGATGTGAATAAAAAAAGTGAATAATAATGATTGGCATTCGCATTAAATAAACGGCAATGGCTACAGCTACCGATCTATAAAGTTTCATTTGTATATGCTAAATGTACATATATAATTTTATATATATGCATCTATATATATTTGTATATATCCAACTCATTAGTATTGATAATGAATCCATTCATGTCTGTTGCGTAAACCATTTAAATTCTGGCATATTATTTATGCCACGATTTTCGAAATTAATTTTTATTTTTTTTTGTCCTACAATCTGTAAATATTTCATACGCATGCATATATGTCTGAAATAATTTCTGTATATTTTTCTTTAAATCTGTTTATGCTAGAATTCAATATAGATTTGCACAATTAAACAAAATTTCTTTGAAATTATTATTTGAAATTTTTTTCTGCTATTTTTTTCAGTTTTTTATTTACGAAAATCAAGCATCTGTTACGATTATTTAACAGATTTTTTGAATACTTTTTGCATGATTAATATGAAATTTGAATAATTTTTTAGCAAGTACTTTTGGAATTTTTTGGAAATTTTGTTTTCAAAATTTTTTTAAATTTTTAAAATCAATACTTCAATTTTTATCACATATTTTTTACTTTAGAAATTTTAAAATTATTTTTTTATGTGAACATAAATTTTATGTTATTAATAAGACACCCAATCACTCTTAAAGCATTTCCAATTAATTAGCATTGGGAATATTACTCAACAAATTATACACTAGATTAATTCGCAACGCAATTATGTTTTTTTTTTTTTTAAATTCTCAAATTAAATATTTATGCTCAATAAATTTTCATAAATCTTTAAACTCGATTAAGAGCTAAAAGCATTCATTCATCAATGTAAAATGCAAAATTTATCATATAAGTTACGCACGAGGGAATATACGATTATAAGATACTCTGCAAACAGGTGCGATGAATGATACAAAGAGTGAACAAATTCTAGAGGGAGGGAGAGCACTAAAAAACAGAGTCAATCCCTGCTCTATTTCAGCATAGACAAAAAAATCCATTTCCCGCAACACTTTACGAAATTAGAATTTATCACTTGCAGCCAATGCCCCACAGAATAAATACGCTCAATTAATTCTCATAAATCTTTGATCCGTTAGATAAACACACGTCAATCTATCAATTCATCAACTGAAGCATGCAAAATTGGCTTTGACAGATGATGATATATATATATATATATATATATATATATATATATATATATATAGAAATATGTGTGGGGGTGTGCACTCTATTATTTAAGCTGCGAAACTTTAACAAGTCGAAATCAAATTATGAGCGAAAGTTGAACGCGCAACGGAGGCATATGCCACAAACCCTTCAACTCTCAGGTGGCAGAAAACTAATTTACAAACTCGTTTTGAAGTTCCAGCACAAGTCACTAGAGCTGCGAATGGCATACTTATATAATATATATATGGGAGTGTGTACAATATTAGAGCAATAAAAATGCCAGCAAAAGTGAATAAATACAAAGGGCCTAAACTTGAGGCAGGCATAAATATGCATTTTTCCGTGCGCTGCCCGAGATGCGTTCATAAATAAGCTGAGAACTTGGCCACGTTTGGCTGCCCTGAAAGGCAACACCAAGTTCATTAGGTATGTATGCTAGTCTAGTCTAGAGCACTGACTCTGGCGTGGTGTGGTGTGGTGTGGTGTGGTGGGTGTGGTGTGGGGCTTATTTTAATGCCACGCTGCCTGCAGCCCCACCAAAAATGGCTGCCATAAATGTGCCAGCTCATTTTGTTCATCAACGTAGGTGGGTGGGTGGAGGTGGGCATGGGCATGGGCATGGAGCGGGGCGTGCCTGCCTCTAATGTTATTCAGACAAGATGAAGCACTTAAGAATGCGTTGTGCGATGTCAGCTGTGGGGTCGCTCGTTGGCAGCACACTCAACAGTGTGTATCTCTCATATCAGATAGCTGTGCCTGCCTCTCCCTGCGGACAGACAGACAGGTGATAATGAACACACTTAGAGGCAAGCAGTGGCACCAGCCAAGGGCTGCTGTGGCAATAGCCGTTGCCACTGCCTTGGCCATAGCCGGAGAATTACACACATGTTGCCATTTAAGCAGTTAATGGCGTGTTTAAAGCTAATTGCCGTTGCCAACTGCCAACTGCCAACTGTTGGGCCCAAGCATTACCAAAGCCACAGTGCTCCCTGCCACGGAGTTGAGCTCGGCTGCTTGTTTATTAAATTCGCAATTTATTTTATGAACTTTTTGTGTGTCGCCAGCGCCGCCAGTCGCCAACCGCAACAAGCACTGGCCGCAAAACCCTAAATAATGCATGCATCCAATGTATGCTTATTCGGTTTTTATATTTGTGTAAGGCCAGCAGCAAGGCTTGGGCATGGCTCAAAAATGCCTCAATACGGATCACATGTGCGAAAATACTAATATTTGCAGCTTAATAGACTCAAGAGAGAGGCTCTAGATGAGAGATTCTTAATAAAAATTAAATTTAATTTAATTTAATTTAATAAATTCATAAATAAAAATGTCTTGAAAATTAAATATAAAAATATATGAAAAGAAAATTTAAATAATTATTATTATTTTAATCTCATCATAAGGCTAACATAATTTTCTCAGACCTCAGACCTATTCATCCTACAGGATATGCCCAAGTCGTCCTTAGACAACTCAAATATTGTTATTTTGTTTTATATAACCACAGGGAATATATCATTTGGCTGGGCTTTGTTGTCACAGCGACTGTGAAACTGTTATTGTTGCTCCTCCAAATGAGTCTGGAGGCTCCCAAAATGAAACTGACAGCAGCGCCAACGATTGTTACAGCCGCTCTCCGCTCGCCGCTCGCCGCTCACCGCTCACCTGTCAGTTAATCAAAACGAACAACAACAACAAAAACGAAGCACTACAAATACGTGAACTACAGGCACAAAGCTGCCATATAGCGCGCACCGGTTTGCTTTTGTGAAGCGAAGGCATTCTGACATTTGTTTTGGGCAGGCTGCCTTCTTCTTCTTCTTCTTTTTTTTTGGTGCCTTGGCTCAAAGCGTTTGGCACTAAAAAATTAGTTTTCCTTTATTGAGCCGCCAGTGATTGCCGGAGCGTACGTGCGGCCAGTGATTGGGTCAGGAAGTTGCATACACACATTGCCAGGGGCCAGAGAACGATGCAAAGTGAGGGACAGAAGGTCAAGCGCTTTTGTTGTGCCTTTTTGGGTGCTGGGTCTACGAGCCATATTGCGTATCCGCAACGTAAGTCCCATTGTCTACGGACTACATAACAAACACCCGCACCAAATCCAGTTTCCCTCCCACTAACACAGCGTATGCTTTACGTTACGCTCATTGTCAGAGGCCAATAATGCGTATACGCAATTTCCTTAAGGGCACATTACGTGTACGTAACGTAAGAGGCACTTATCTTAAGGTTATCCATATTAGCTGCTGAGGACAAAGAGTAATTGTCCGCTACCTACGTTCTGTATACGTAAGCACGTAAATGCACCACTACGTAACGTAACGCAACGTAATTCACAATAGCTGCTGAGCACAATGAGTAATTATCTTCCATTTACATTACGTTGACGTAATTCTCATTACCTGCTGATTACAAAAAACTCATTGTTCACAGCATATACGTAATGTAACGTAATGCCCATTAGCTGCCGAGCACTATGACTAATTGTCCACTACCAGCACTGCGTATACGTAACATGAAGCGAATTGTCTCCTTTCACATTGGGCCTACGAAGCAGACACGTACAGGACGTGTACACGTAATGTAAGCTGCCTTCAACCCTGTACTCAAGCCCTATACGTAACGTACTGCGTACTGCTTGTCAGCGTATACGGTAGGCACGTAACACTGGCCACATTGTGTGCTTAACACGTCAAGTCTTATTCTGCTCTTGTCACGCTGTCTATTCTCGATGCAGGACTAATTATCTGTTGCGTATACGCAACGTTGGCGTAAGCGTCATTCAACCCTTCACTCTGTTCATACGTAACGCAGGTCTAATTGTTTATTCCATCGTACTCTGCGTGACATCTGCTCGACGTAAGCCCAAGTGTCTGTTGGCCACATCGTGTAAGTCTAATTAAATTTAATACGAACACTTGTTGGAGTTGGCTCGGCCTATGTGGGGGGACGGCGGCGACAATTGGCATTGATAGGCATCTGTGGCGCCTTAACAGATCAGCAACAACAGCGCCCACAAGAGCAGCGGCAGCGGCAGCGGCAGCAGCAGATTGATGTCTGCTGCATAATGTGAAAAATGGCAGCTGTGCTTAAATGCTTAACAAGGCAATTTGCGTGCGGTCTTCTGGCCATTGTTTCGGTTGAGTTCGCTCCGGTGGCAGAACGCTACGTCCGCGCGCGTTGTTTGCTTGGCCGAAAGGTGGGCGCGGCTGTCGTTATTAGCATGCCATCAGCAATGACGACGGCCCAGCAATTTATGCAAAACGTGCTCAAGTGCCGCACATCGCGTGAGTGCCGCCAACTAACGCCAACTACCCACCGAACACCCAAACTCATAAACATAGGCTGTACCGTACCCTTACGCCCACTCCGCCCCACCCTGCTAGCCGCTAACGGCTCATTATCAGCAGCATGAAAGCAATGTCTAAATTATATGTATATATATATATATATATATTCGGGGAGGACTGTCCAAAATGCACTGCATTCATTGTGAGTGTAGCTTTAAAGGATTCGAATTCAGGTCAGCCAGTTGAAAGATACTTAAGGCCAAGAGCCAAAATAAATGTTAAGGTCAACATGGCAACCAAATACAAAAAAAAAAAAAAAAAAAAAAAAAAACAAGTAAAAATAAAAAGCAAAAACACAACAAAAACATCTCAAATATTCACTTTTGTAATTGGATGCTGGCGTCTCTGACTGTCGACTGTGTCGCATACCTTCAGCTTGTGCGTTTAAAACCACGGCAGGCTCACTCCATGGAACCCATGCCAGCGGCAGTCAGAGCAACAAATAAAACAAGACGTCTGAACATACCGAAGTATACATACGCTTCTTGATGAACCGATTGCATTCAATACAAGCGAGATTGAGAGATTAAAACTCACTGAATAAAATTCCTTTCATAACGATTTTTTAAAACAATTCTGCATAAAGGATATTGGATATTGGAGTAGGGATGAGTATATAGAGTATATAGAGTATATAGAGTATATAGAGTATATAGAGTATATAGAGTATATAGAGTATATAGAGTATATAGAGTATGTAGAGTATATAGAGTATATAGAGTACATAGAGTATATAGAGTATATAGAGCATATAGAGTATATAGAGTATATAGAAAATATAGAAAATATGGAGTATATAGAGCATGTAGAATATATAGAGCGTATTGCGTATATAAAATATTTAGACTAAATTAAGTGTCAAGCTAGATGAAATATATTTGTCTTTCAAATAATTCTTACAACTTTTTCAATTTTTTTTTTATATTTGCTAATATTATTTAAATCTAAATTTTCTTTCATTTTAAACTGAATAAAAAAAAATATAAAAGAATGATATAGAAAATATTCAACATTCACTTAACATAGAGTGCGCTATTCTGACCACAAAAAGGAGCTAATCAAGGTATTTTAAAAATACCAAAAAAAAATTAATTAGGCACGAAAGATCATAGATCTGCTCTACTATTAAAATTGACAAATAATAAATTAAATAGATAGTTATACATAAATATAATATAAAATAGAGACATCTCCGGCCTATGCCCGACACCTTTTCTGCTAAAATAGTAATACTCTCTATTAGAGTATAAAAACAAAACAAAAATGTATATAAAAAGCAAAAAGCAGAAAAAAGTAGCTCAAATTGTATATGTGCATGTTTTGTTGCTGCCACCGCACCCAATTGTTGTTGTTGTTGCTCTTGTTGCTGGCATAAAGTCTGTCAGTGTGTGTGTGTGGGGCTCCTTTATTTTTTTGCTCTGGCATGTCCCATGCTCCGCACCATTCAAGCGCATTGTATTCTGTTTGTTTTATAGTTATTGCTTTTGTTTCGCCTTCGTCAGTGTTGCGCTCCGCCCAGTACCGCTGCCGCCGCCCTTAAGCTCACGCCCCTCGCTGAGCGCAACACATTTTATGCACATTTAATCTTATGACAGGCAAAATGTTGTAAAATTGTTTATGGCACTTTGTGACATGGTCAGTTTTTACCATTTTTCAGCATACAAAAAAAAAAAAAAATATGAAAAAAAAAACTGAAGAAAACTTTTATTCGCCCATATGCGAACAAGATTAGCGTGTAAATTTCAGGTGATCAACGCTTGTGTGTTGCACAAATGGAAACATTTTCAGAATACAAAAAAACGTGTTTAACGCTGTCAGTTATTGTGTATAAAAAGCTATAAAATAATAGTTAAAAAGAAATGCCGCTGGAATTGAGAAAGTTATACCTTAAGAAAATACTGTTATAGTTTAAGTAAGGTCAAGTACATAAATTTGTATATCTGATTCTGTTGAAGCTATTATCTTAAAAATATAATATATAAAATAATGTTCATGCTCAAAAAAAAAAGTATTATTTTTTTAAACAATTTCTAAAACCTATAAAAAATTGTAAGCCAGCAACAAGGGAACTATACATCCAGCCCTTCGACCCAACACATTTCGCACATGTCAAGTTCGCACGAAGATCTCACCTAACACATGTTGCATTTAGGGACTTGCCACATAAATTGTGAAAAGCCAAGGTTTAAATGAATAAGAAATATATAGTACTCCAACCGAAGCTCAAGACAAAATATCTGTCTAAGCTGTAAGCCCAAACAGCAATAAATCCTCTCAGATTTGCTGCATTGCCTCCAAGTGTTTGTCCCATTTCTTATTTATTTAGTTTTATGTTTGAACGCAAACTAAAGAGACTTGTTTAACAAATTTTTGTCACATAAAAATTGACTCTTTTGAAAAAATATTGATAAAAATAAAATACAAAAATATAAAGCAGTTAAAACCAGTTTAATCCGATTTATTTTTAGCCACACAGATATTGCCTTCCCATCGAGCAGAAGTGAAAGTTAAATATTTTGCAAATAAATTTTTCGATATGAAAGCGTTTTAGAGAAACTATGAAAACAAAATAATAAAATAAGTAAAAGTGATCAAGGTGAGAGTGACTGACTGGGAGATACCTTAAAAAATTATTGAGAAACTATGAAAAAAATTAAAAGTGATTTAGAAGGGAGTGACTGACTGGGAGATACCCTGAACATACCTTAGAGAAACTCTGAAAACAAAATAATGAAGTAAAATAAAATGAAAGTGGAGATGAGCTGAAGCTCATAGCATTCTACGCATTTTCCTAAATATGCAAAACATACATCATAAGCATATGAACGACACTAAAAGGTATACAAAATCTGAAACATCCGGAATTCGTGTCATAGAAATTGTATAGACTTTTATTACAGCTACGTTCAAAAAACATAATGATCGATTTTTTTCGATAATTAGCCAGTAGTAGTTGAGCTATCGAAAAAAAGTAAAAGCTATATTTCTTCTTTTGCTATATATAGAATATATACATTCATGTCTCTTCTTCAAGCTTTTGTGTTTGACGAGATTGCTAAGTTTATATGAAGGGACAGACTGAAGAACGGTCGAACGAGCTGAGGCACGGACAGACGAAGGCACAGACGTACAAATGAACATATAAACAAATAGCTAGGCAGACAGAAGCATGTCTCTATCAACTCAGCTCCTTAGCCTCGTCATACATATGCATATACTCGGAGGCTACTGCATTTTGACAACACCATTATGCCCTCAGTTACCTCAGTTTGGAATGGGCAAGATTTATATCTGGATGAAATTGCAGTTTGCAATTTGCAGTTTTGTTCAATTTGAAATTACTCGAGCTATAACTCACCTGCGGGCAAATTTGTTTAGTTTTCAGTTGCTAGTTGGCAACCTGTTGGTTGCAGCTGCTGCTGCTGCTGTTGCTGCTAGTTGTTGTTGCCGTTGTCATCTGTTATTGGCAGACAATACAAATTTTTCAGTCACTCAAGCAGTTGGCACGCCATTTAGTTTTCGTGTCAGTGCTGCGTCCAGCTTAATTTCATTTATATTTTAATCGAAATATATTTGGCCAAGCTGTCTGCTCGTTTGGCTGAGCATGTTTCATAGCTATATACGCGTGAATATATATGTATGTATATATGTCGCCTATATATGCGCATGCATGTTTTATTTTCTTTCTTTCGTTTCGTATAAATTTGTTTTGTCAAAATTATTATTAGTTATTTTGTTGTTTTGCGCTTTGCTGCTTTCTTGGTCTGCAGACACAATTTTATTTTCAATTTTCTCTCTTTTTCTGCTGAGAATTCATTGGAAAAGTCAAGCGCCGCATTTTTTTTCTATCTTTCTTTTTATTACGTTAATTTATGATTGGAATTCTGTTTGCCAGTTAGCGCTAAAGATTTATAAACATATATACTTAAATATATTTATATATATATATAAATATATATATATATATGTATATGTAGCTATGTATGCCTGTGCTCTCTATGTACGTACTAAGCTGCATCTAGAAAAATAGATATATATGCGTGTATATATATATATATATATGTAGTAGAGTTATAGTTGTAGTTGCTTCCTGTTTTTTCTTCTTGTGGTTTGTTTGGTCTGCAGTTTAGTTAGGAGTTAAGATTAAAGTTGAGTTCGTTGCGCCTGTCAGTTGGCGTAAGGAAAATTAAGAAATTCGCTTAGTTTCAGTTTCTCAGTGTGTGAGTCAAGTTTTTAATCGTTCATTTTCGAAATCGTTTTGAAACCGAAGAGAGAGCACGCGCGCGCGCCCTAACGCGACACTTAAAACAGGGCTTCAAATAACTTGATTGCATTAATTATTCAGCTCGAAAAAAGGGTTGTACGAATCTATATGCATATATATATATTTACGTGTGTTTATTTGTATTTTTTTATTTTGTTTTTTTATTTATTTTTTATATATTTTTTTTGTTTGGTGGGGTCACGAAAGCCGCGTCAAAACTTCACGAAACGTCAACGTTGCGCGCGCGTTAATAAAATTCTAAAGCATACTTTTTAGCTATGCTGCACTTTGATAGCCATCAACACACACTTGTAGTTGCACTCGTACTCGCACTCGCACTCGTACAACACACGCACACACACACACACACACACGCACGCACACAGAGTTAGGTACTTGTTGTTTCAGCGGCAATGGGCTGCCTTCAGGCTTTTGGCTTTGTTCTCTTTTGGTCGTTTGGTCTTAATGTGGTCTATATGCCGTGGCGCCCTTGCGGCCAACATCACGTCCAGCTAACGACTGAGCCATACGCTGCGTATACGCAACATCGTTGACGCTGTCGTCGACGCTATTTTCGGAGTAAATGCAATGCGCACGCGCTGGGAGCATTTGCCGCAAGCCAACAACAAATTTTTATAACAGCAGACGAAAGAGCAAACAATCAGCCAAACAGAATCAAGCAAGTGGTTTGCATTTGGGCCATTGGCCCTAGACAAAAACATGCCCAAGCACACACGAGTGTATGTGTGTATGAGAGTGTGCGAGTGTGTGTGTGTGTGTGTGTGTGTTGGCTGTTCAAAATTAATGGTTAGCCTAATCTAAATATATTGAACAGCGAGCTCAATAAGCTAGGCATGGGTTATGCATCGGCTAATAAGCCAATTTGACCAAATGAGCAGCAGCTGTATAGGTGTGTGCGTGCGCGTGTGTACGTGTGTGTGTGTACGTGTGTGTGTGACAGCATAAGTTAATCTATAAGCATTTAATTACCTAGCAACTGGCTGGCATAACAGAAACATACACATAAATTAGTTGGGCCCCATGCAATGCAGTTACATATAATTAAATCTAAATGAGAAGCAACTTGACAATGCTTGTCAGCTAAATTGCTTAGCAAGGAAAATCGATGCAATCGAAGGAGCTGCAGGATATGCCAGCAACAACAACAACAGTAACGGCTTTTAGCTGGAGCTGGGGCTCAGCGATTATCTTGCTTGGGTAAGTGAGAAAAAGTTTTTAATTAAAATTCACACGCAATATGTTGCGCATACGCAACGTTGTGCCCGCAGATTAAAGCCCCAACCATGTCCGTCCCTCCTTCCTTCCCTCCACCGCGCTGTCGTAGCTCATTAGCGTTCAAATTGTGCGCGTATCATGTAATTTAGATTAGCTGGAAATTCAAAATGTAAAGCGATTGCGGTTTTTTTGGTTTCGCTATGCTGGCAAGCTTCAATCTGTTATCTAACTAAACTTGCTCAGTCACCTTCGAACCCAACGCGGTTGTCACCGGGCGACCCAAACTATTTGCCAACTCGACTCGAAAGCGTTAAAGTTGACGCAACTCTGGCAACCTTGGCCAGCGGGTTTCTGGCAGCACTTGACCCCGCTCTTCGCCCTGACATTGCAAAAGTTCGTAAATAGTTAAATTAAATTATTTTAACAAGTTAAGCTATTGTTTAGTTAGTTGTAGGTCAATCTCCCTCCCAGATCTGTCTCACTCTCACTCTGGCCACTCTGCCAACCTTGATTAAGGTCTGGCAACGCTTAAGCCCACTTGGTTTGACATTATAAAAAACTTGTTAAATACCTAACGATTAAATTATTACAACAGCAAGCTGAGCATATTGTGCTTTGCTACTCGCCAGCCGCCCGCCCACTCCCACTCTAGCTACTCTTATAAATATTAATGAAGCCAAAGTGTCCGAGCAAATGAATTCACTTCACACGCTGCCCTACGTTCCACAGCAGATACATTCATCAAGTAAATTAAGTTTGTGCGCTAACAACAAGAATATTAGCAAAAAATAACATAAAAATAAAATAATGAAGAGCGCTATAGGTAAGAGTGCTTGACTAAAAGATGCCCTCAGCAGAGGAAACTGCAAGTCAAGTTGGATAAATAATTTCTAATTAGAGTAAGCTATGCGAACTAGAAATGGATAACTATTGAAAACAATATCGATAGCTCCAACTGCTCCAGATCTATTCAAATGTTCGATATTTTATCGATGGAGTCTGTGCACCATAAGAAATATTAAAAGTATCGATACTTGATATCATCGCTTGGAAGAAAGTATCGTGTACCCAAGCAATCGATAGTTTTACAGCTCTGTCAAGTTTATTTTGATCAGCTTTAAAAGTTATCGAGTTATACGTATGACAAAAACGTTTCGAATTAAGTTTTATTCGTGATTTTTAAGTTCTTGTATTATTTCTACGGCACTTAATTCTCGAATTATGTTTCAGTAATTCAAGTTCTTGCATTGGAGTTTATCCATATTACTAGGAAAGTACTGCAATTCGAGCTGCTTAAGCCATAAGACAAATTTTTTATATTTCAGAATGTTGGACGAAGTAGTTGATACTAATCGCCACGCTTGACTAATATCGCAGTAATTTATATATACTCCTATTTGGACTTGGCGATGCATATAGATAACTGAACCAACTGCTACACTTGAGTAGACTACCGAAGCTCATATAGGATACTTGCTGATAAAGATAGATTCAAAGATGGACACAGCGACATAAAGAAAGACTGATGGATAGATGAGTTAACTAAGCTAGCTCAGCATAGTTTATAAATTATCCCAGATGTGTCGAGATCACCAAGGGCTATAATTTTATGTCATATGGATAGGCGAATGTACAGACAGACAGGCAGTAGTATTAGTATTCCATATTTACATTTTGGATGTCCATAGAAGGTTCAACAGCTGCTGTTGTTGCTAGGTTTACCAAGTACCAATAATAATATAATTCCATATGATATATATTTGCATTATCTGTTACATATAGCTACACATAACTGGCATACCCCTCTCCTTAAACTACAGCGTATAATCAAGAAAAAAAGTAGAACTTTATTACGCCTTCACCCATTTTTTTATGCCTTTTGCTCTCGCTCTCTGGGGACTGTCTAGGTGCCGTCACTACTTGGCATGTTGTCAGGCATGAAAACAGCACTAAAAACTAAAGTTTTAAATACTAATTGAGATTAATTTGTAAAATAATATAAAAGATATAATGTAAAATATAAAGTATAAAATATAAAATAAAAAACAAAAAATATAATATAATGTAAATAAATAAATATATATATATATATATATATATATATATATATATATATATATATATATATATATATATATATATATATATATATATATATATATATATATATATATATATATATATATATATTAATAAACAAATAAACAAAAATATTTTAAATTGAAAAAAATTCGAAATTCGCTAAAAAAAGACGCAAGGAAAATTTTCTTTCCTTTTCGAATAAGTTTCAACAGCTCGTTCATAAGACTCTCCCAAACTTGCCTTACCAAATTGTTTTACTTTTGTCAGCACGACACAACAAGCTTAAAATGAAAGGAAAATTGCAAAAGTGCGATAGCAGCAAATGCCCTTTAAGCCCCAACCATCAGTCGCATGCTTTTAGCATATACAAAAGCACAACAGCTGCAAGCTAAATAATTGGTATGCTTTAGAGACAACTGCAGCATAAGTCCGGCAGACATTACGCATTGCGTAATGCTAATAAATAAAAAAAAAAAAAACAAGAGAAAGAAAATGGGAAAGGGAAGCGGGAAGCAACCGACAGGCAGACACAATTCCAATTTGACTGACAAGCCTCATACATCAGGCTCATTGGGAATGCAGAGCACAGCGCATCGGCCATGAGAACTAAAACTCTCCGATAGTCAATAATTGAAGAGTTCTGATTTCAATGTGGCCGTAACTTGCAAGCGCAAAGGCAAAAGCCTTGCAATTGCTGCAGAGGCTTACACAGCGCAACTTCGCTCCGCCTCGTTGCCAAGGTGAAATGTCAGACGCACACAACACAGGCACTCTCTCAACTTTTGCCCGTTGATGCTGCACTTTAAAAGCAAAATAACATTAACAAAAAAGTTAAGGCGCAACTAACTTTGCCCACACATAAATTGTCTTTTAATTGCTGGCAAAGTAATATGTAAGTAGTTGAAAAGTACAGCACGTATCAGCACTTGCGGCAGGCCAGAAGTCAGGCAGGCAGTTGGGCTCTGGCCCCATTATGGCCAAAGCACTGCTAAATGAATTGCAAAAGCGCGTTAATTGGCCAAAAAACTGCACTTCAAAGAGTCAGCCGAGTGGAGCCTGTTCAGCCAAGTGAAGCACGCGATTTACCAAAATGTTTAATTAAGCCACCAATTACGGGTTGCCATGCGCTGCGAAATGTGCTACGTGTTCCTTATTATAACCACTCAGGGCATTGAAAAAGAGTATATTAGTTTTGGTCAATTATTTGAAATTTGGAATATATATGCCGTTGGATAATGGATTGATAATTTGAGTAGATTTTTACGATTCGATAAAGCATCGGAATTTTGAAGTACAATATATGTTCTTATTTTCAGGACTCTCTTGAATAAAGCGTATACCTACGCCTATGAGGGGCATGGCAAGTCAACTTAAGCTGCAACATCTACAGCTGAACAGCTATAAGTTAACTTCTAGTCGAACGAGCATTCGGCAGTCGGTAAAACGTTTTCCTTACCTACTTTTCTTTTTATATACTTTGAAGCGAATTTGCTGATGAGTTATTAAAACCTCAATTAAATCACCATCATCGGCTCAGTCCATGTGCCAGGTACACAAGTCAGTCCATCAGCTAGTCGGTTCATCAATCATTCATTATTAATGGAATTAAGGCAATTGGTAAAATTTCGACATGTTTTTCTGGTTATATTTTTGGCCAACATCGATTTATTGTGCCTAGTAAAATCAGGACTAATGACGTGTTAAAGTTTCAGTAAGATATATATCTAGCTATCTATCTATATATAAAGAGAGCGTGGTAGATTGTCGCTTTTTATTGATTTTGGGCCACAGGAAGCCAAACAGGAGACGGCCAAGTCAAGAGACAGCTAATGTGAATGACAATTTCAATTTAACAATTTGCATGCTAATGCCATGCGGCTAACTTTATGCCATCGGCTCCATTTAACTGTCAACACTAACAATACCACACACCCGCACACACGCACACACGCACTGTGTGTGCTTGTGTTTTGTTTGTTGTTTGACAAATGTGTTGCCTTTCAGCGTTTGAGTTGGGTACGTGAGCGACGCGCTCTATAGGAACTGTATACAAATTGCTTAAATATGCTTAGATTGAAATGCAGCTGGATTTAGAAACTAATTAAATTCAGCAGAAAGGTGTTTGGAACAGGTAAATTATGTAAGGGATAAAACGAGAATTTATAGAATGTATAACTCAAGATATATAGATAGAAGCAGGAGCTCCATCTGCTAGTTCTCAGTAAATATAATAGTGAAAGCTCAACAAAAAAACTGAGTCAGTTTGAGTTGCATCAACAATTTTGATTTTGAGAAACAAGAGAAAAACGCAGCCTAAGAAATTCCCATTAAGGCAAAGTTCATGTTAAAAATATAATATATAAATCAATTGAAGAGCTAATATAGATGTAGCATAAATAACCGATGGTAAGTTTAAGTTAAAGTTAAAGTTGTACTAACTTCACTATAATTTAATTAATTAAGCCCAACTTGAATTAAATGTGTACTACTTTCACCTCATATATTTGAATATCTCTAGATCGGTGCTTTACCTAATAAATCTAAATATGTAAATCTTCTATAATATCCATCTTAATCTACCCAAAGTCCACATCTGCCCTATATCGAATTGTATGCTTGCCCCACCCTTCAACTACACTCGAACTACCCCATATAAAATTTATATATATCTAGCAGATATATATATCCAGTCAATGCCTACTCCAAATGCACTCTTCTTTAAGATCACTCCCCCAACCGCATTTTTATATACCCAAACACCACATATCCTTCACTACCTCCAAACGACTTGTAGCTCACGCGCTCATCTCTAATTTACCCGACTAACACCTACGGTATCGTGCGGCCTTTGCGTGCAGCGTGTTTGTGTTTTAGTTTAGGAGCCAGCGGCACTGAAATTTCGATTAGCCAGAGATAAGGGAAACATTACTCATTCCTATTCCTAGTCAAGTTTTTTTTTTTAATATTATTACAATATATGTTAATTATATGTACAATATATGTTCATAAATTTATGAGACAGCAGCGCAAACTAACAAAAGCCAAAAGCAATTATGGCCGTGGCGTGGCTTAACTGTCATTAACATTATTTTTGTTTTCTGCTGGTTTGGTTTCCTCCTGGAGCCAAGGGTGCTGCAGACATTCGGTTGCAGTTGCCCGCTTCTTGGGTTCATAGTGGAACATGGGCGTCAGGAACGCAGCTAAGGCCTCAGCATCTGGCTGCGACAACTTATACTCCATTAGTACATCGACTAGACTTTTTGGATGCATTTTGTGGACGTTAAGCAATTTACCATAAGGATCAAAGTTTTTGGACGCGTACCGTCCAAAATAAACAACTTTAAAGGATATTGGACCGAGCAATTCCATAATACGCGCCAAATGATCCTGTTCAGGAGTGCAAGTTTCGTCATCAGATTCGGGAAATAGTAAAGTGCCACATGCCATCTCAAACACCATGCAGGCAACGCTCCAAAGGTCTGCAGGCCGTGAACAGTCCGAGCCGAGTATAGATTCCAAGCAGCGGTACGCACGCGTCTGTATCTGGCCAGCAAGCAAAAGGCTCGACTCGCAGGAATTCGCGAAGTCGGCTATCTTCACGTGCAATTCAGAGCAGCCCACTCTCCTATCCGGACAATCGTCACAGTTCTCCGGCGTACAAGACGTGACCAACACGTTCTCCGGCTTTATGTCAGCGTGCACAATGCCGACAGTGTGTATATATTCCAAACCCTGCAGTACTCGACGTGTTACGTGCTTAACCATATCCAAAGGCAAAGCATTGTTAGGCCAACGGCTCAAATAGGTTACGAGATTGCACTCCATCGATTCGAGTATGATGCAGGGCTGCTTCGTTTTGGAGACATCCAATTTGAAGTGATTCAACAGCTTCACAATGCACTTAAGGCGAGGATCTGTGGGATCAAATTGTTGCAAATTTTTATGCGTGTTCTTCTCGCCTTGAATCAGCACGGTGCTCATCTGTGTTGTGTCCGCCATTTTTATGACCACATTGGACTGCAACTCACAGTCCCAGCAAAGCCAAACGGATCCCAGATGATTGATCGACAGGTTGCTTAAAACAAAATAGCGATCTGCCGACGATATTGTTATGTATGAAGTATCTCTCAAGTCTGATGATTCCAACTTAGAAAACTTACCTTTCAACAGTTCGCCGATCCGAATGGTGGCAGTTCGCTGGCGGCCTTTGACCATATACCAACTGGGCGTCTCACTGGACTCACGATATCTATTGGCAATCAATTCGCTTACCATCCTACGAGATGAGCGCCTTGGCGTTCCCACAACGCTTCCGCTGTCACTGACCGCATAGCGTGGAGTCGCTACAGGATTTTCAACGATGTTCTCCGCCATTGCATCTCCATACATACTATGCTTTTCGGACTCGTTGTCGGAGAACAGCCACTTGGTAATCTCACTTATCTTGGATGGGGTGAAATTAGCACGCGGAGCTGGTGATATCATACGCCCACCTCGCGTTACATCCCAGCTTTCGCTATTCGGAATTTCCGCTGATTCTCCCGCCATCATTGCAGCTTTCTTAGTTTTAGATGCGCCACCACGTGATATTGGCACAATATTCAGTCCACCCTTGGTCACATCCCAGCTTTCAGTCTTGTTTAAGCCAGTTGCCTGAGCTGGCGGACTCTGAACCACACTTGCGGAATAGGATAAACCAGGAGACGATGTTAAACAAGTGCTCAGCTCATCGTCAGTGACATCACAATTATCATCTAACTGAACTGAATCGCGACTTGGGGTCATCGCCGCATCTACTACAATGGAATCTTGCCCTGGGCTTTTTCCGTAGAGCTCATCACACATAGCAGCCCTCACCATCTGCTCAGTGATGCACTTATAATTGATATACTCTTCATTCCATTTAGTTACATCGCTTTCGGCTTTCTGCTTCTTCTTCGCCTCTCTAATTTGCTTACGAATTTGTTTTTTACACAAAGCATAGATCATTTTCTCGAAGCCGAAAACTTCAAATTCGTTTTTAGCCTTCAAAATGCAAGCACGTTTCTTGTGCAGATCCCAGCCGAGCCAGCCATTTGCATCGCGCAATTCGGCTTCCACAAAATAACGATCTGCGTTGTGAGTTTTAAATTATTGCCAAAAATATTTATTTATTTTTTTTTTTTTTACCTTTTATTAGTGATCCAATTTCATGTTTAGATTTTTTCCAGGTCACGTAAACTACAGGACAGGGTTTATTTTTATTCATTTTTTTCTGATCACGTTTCATTGATTTATTAAGTTTATCACACATTTTTATTTTTAGATATTCAAACTTTTTCATCCAGCTTCACAGCAAAAGTGACTTCCCTTTTGAGAGCGGAAATGCTTAGGAAGGCTAGAACTGACAGTTGAGTTCTCAGTTGCTTTGATTGTTAAGAATTATCGATAGTTCGTTTCTGATTTCAATATGAATGGCAATTAGTTATCGAGAAATGCTCAATTTCCAATCCACTAATTGCCGCACACTCACTCCCGCCACTTCTCAAAGTTAAATTGTGATGAATCTCTCACGTTGCTGTCCTTCGCTGGGATCCAAGCTGTGTCTGGCTGCCTGTCAGTTGTTGCTGCAGCTGTCGTACGTGCCACCCCAACTAAATAACAACTGTGCAATACTTAAGATGCTTGATGTAGGCATTTATTATACACTAACTATCGCAGGTTATTTGGATTATTTGACACACGGAAGCCGCAAAAGCTACGAATGGCATTTTCTGCAGGACGTTCGCTGCGAATGCTCAAGGCAAGTAAGTTTAGAGTGGATTCGGAGTTAAGTGTGAGACTATTGATTAATTTTATAATATAAATTTTATATTTTTCCAGGGCAGCTGGGAAGAGTTAAATTCTTATACAAAAATATTTTGGGTTCGTATATACATACACATATATACTATATATATATGTATATATATAACTTAATTATAAAAGGTCTTTTTAGCTCCATTGAATGCTCAGAAAGCTCTTTTGCTTCGAACTGTTGGCCCTTCCCCGATTTTTGCCTATTCAAATTTATGGCTAAGACAACCAATGATGACCTTTTCCTACGCCCATGAGTGGAGACTGATGATGATGATGAGACTGAACAAGATCAAATCAGAGGACTGACAAATGCTTGACACGAGTAAATAATATCTGAGAGGGGCAGAAAATAAATATTGACGAATATAGATAAGTATATAATAATAAGCATACAAATCTTCATAGAAATCAAGTCATATACATTCACTCTGTAATCCCCTCTGGGAACATTAAGAATAATTAGCATTCCTCAAGAACATTTGATGGAGGATTGGTTTCTAGGATACAAAATTGATATTCATATAAAAATATATAAAAATTCTCATCAACTCTAATACAAATTCACTCTAATCCCATTTAGGAACTGTAAGCATATCCATAATTCGTCAAGCCAAATACTGCTTGCCACGTTGCTTGTTTATCCAAGAGTTTCGCAACTGAACAACGGCAGCTGTCTAATGCTTAAGCGAAGGTCGCAACAGTAAGTAAATCCTTAAAAGTGATGTAGCGACAGCAACGGCAGCAGCCGGAGCAACGGGAGCTGACGTAAATAATAATGTGCTGAAAATCTCGTTTAATGAAGTGAAAATAGAAAAATATCTAAAAGTACGCACTCGGGCAGGCGAATGTGCAGCAATGTGGCAGGTTCAAGGTTGCAGGCGCGAGCGGCAACCCGACTCGTGTGCTGCCAACGCGCGTTGAGTATAAAGTTTCAAAAGCAAGCCAAAAGAAATAATCTAACACAAAAACAAAAGCATAAAACACGCGAATGCGTGTTAAAAAGGAAAAGTGAAAATGGCGCCCAAAACTTTTACACAGAAAAGGAGAGAGAGCAAGCAAGAGGAAGGAGACACGCAAGGGCTCGTAAAGCAGACCAATGGAATGCGACAGCCAGCCAGTGAAGTCAAGCTTCTGCTGGCATTGTTGCCCGCGGGTCAACAAGACCGAAGCAAAAAGGGAAATCCCACAGCCAGAAGCCAAAAAAGGGGCAAATCAAAGCCGAGACTTAAAAGCTGCATTCGATCGAAATTTAATTAAGGCAAAAGCCTGAAGCTGCCGCTTTTCATTAAAGCAGAATTAAGTCGATTATATATAATATTTACATATATAGGTATATAAAAGTGTATATATAGCTGTGCAGCAATGAGCTGCCAATTTACATGCGAACATGATTTGAGCGTAATTATATTGGCAACAACAATTGCGGTGGCCAATGATTAATTTCGCATTGGGGCAATCAGCAATGTGCAGCCATCTCTCGATATATATACATATATGAAATTTAATATATATAACTGTTATTAATTTGGCTGCATTCCAATGACATTGCAAACTTCGACCACTTGAATTTCCATTCCTAATGACAGAGAGCGAGCTGCCAGCTCGTGTTTTTCACTTTAACATATTATATATGTTTCTCTCTCTCCCAGTCTCCAACCTCTCTCCTTCTGGCAGTCTCTGTGTTTACTTTAACTTTGCTTATTTTTGTTGGCGACTTTCGACCTTTGGGGCCAATTAAGTGAATTATTCAACGTGCTGCTGTAGCGTATTTAAATCACAAATCCTTATGCCGAGCAGCGTCTCTAAAAATTTTTCGTCTTAAGCTGCATTGCAGCTTTTAGCTAAGCGCTTAACGCCAAGCAGTTGCCACAGCCAGCCGCAAAGCTGCTCGCTGCTGTGGCAAGGCCAACAAATATAGCAAACACACGAAATTTAGCTAGTCTGTGTGAGATGATTCGCAGATACCCTGTAAGCAGTTGCGGAAGAGATTTCCACAATGCTTAAATAACTTTTCGTATTAGAAATTTATCACCTTTGCTGGCATATTGAGTTTATAAATGAAAATATAAATTAGATATGGAACATCCCTACTACATTTTTTGTTACTTTATATATATAGAAAAATAAGGATAAAGGGACCTTTATATATTTATAAGAGATATTAAGATATCTAAAATATGGATATTAGATAGGGTTACCCCTTTATAACTTATCTTAAGAAATATTGGAAAAGCAAGCTCTGCACTCTAGCATTTTCAGAGCCCTTTAAATCTTTTATAGCTAATTATATTCATATTTAAGAATGCGCTCACAACCTACCTTAATTCCATATTTTATGCCTATCCATAAACTCCATACACCCACCACATCTCTCGTGACTACAAACAATACCAAAATTGAGCTCACTTCATTAACGTTAATAAGTTTTATACGTTTGTAATTAGCCTTCTTTTTTGGGGGCTGCATCGTATTGCCTGTTTATTGCCTAGCTACCCCTTCGATATAGATTTTTATGTTCGGTATACGAATAACTGCAGCAAGGTCACGTTCTTGGTTTAGTTAAACATTTCGATACCATTCACGTTTCATCAAAATTGAATATGCTTATTTATTTATGCGGCTCTTTTAATATGCAGCACAGCCATTTCAATGGAATTGAATAGACACACAGACAGACACACGGTCGGACGGACGAACAGACAGCCGGAGACTGTGGGACAGTTGAAACAGTTTGACAGCACCCGAGGATCATTGTGGGAAGCGGATTATACAAAAACATTATGCATGTGGCATATGCCACATGTCGGTTCAATTAACAAATAAACAGGCAGCTAGAGTCAAAATGGTTTCATTTCGTGAATATTACGTGTTACATATCATTACCAGCTAGTTGTCTAAGCTATGCAGCTATTTTCGGATGTGTTCCAGAAGTGGAAAACTCCTTTCAAGTAAGTGCAATTTCGGCTGACTGTTTTTTTGTGAATTTTGATGATGAAATTTGTGTAGTTGCAAAAAATGTATTTTCAGCTTATTAAAAGTTTCGAAATGTGCTAAATTTGCTGGGGCGTTCCAGAAGTGGAAAACTCCTTTTTTGAGCAATGAAATGTGTTCTATATATACTCAGGTCTCTTAAAATTTTCTAATAAATAAATAAATATATATTCAAACTAGCTAATATACCAGATTAGGCTTTCTGAAACTCTTTAAATTCTCTCTGAAATTTACTTTATCTCTTACATATAAATAATATATTCAGACTTGAGCAAATTCAATGCATTTTTGCGGACAACCAGCCCCCAGGCGTTTTCAAGCAAATAAAGGAGTTTTTGAGCTCAGAACTTAAATAAAAGTTATGTTTGCTGAGTTCCGCATGAGTATTAACCGACCAAAGTACACAGCATATGTGGGCGTATGGCCCTATATACACAACTATGTATATATACAGGTATATCTATTGGTATAGGTATACATTTTATCTATTCAGGCGCTTACGTCACGCCATGTAACGCCTTTTGCTGGCTGCAGTTGAAATGTAAATCGAACTTCCATTCGGCAAGGACACAAACGTCGAGCGGGGGCAAAAATAAAAAAAAAGAAGAGAAAATGCTGAGGAAAAGCCAGCAATCAAGTGGAAAGCTCACAGCGTGTACATTTTAGAATGGGTTTTCGGGCAGAAGGTTCCTGTGTTTGGGTGTGTGTGGGCTAGGTTATATTTAATTCATTGACGCTCTACTTCAACGTCAGTGCCCCCCGCATAGCATACAGTAGCTGTTTTCTAGGCAAGGCACGACGAAGACGACGACGACGACGACAACGACAACGTCGAGCTGTCTGCTAAAGTTAACTTGGGCTTGGGGCTTGGGGCTCGGGCCAAGTCTTGGGCTATTACATATTTACATTTTTGATGGCTTCTTTACTACGCTGCGGCTGGTAAATGTTGTCTTTCATAGATATAGATATAGCTATATAAGTATATATATATATATATATTTATACAGTTTTTGGGATTCTTACCCAAGAAGAAGACGAAGTAGTTCAAGCATTTCCGCTTTGCTTTTTCGCCATCTCAATTAGTTGGCTGACAGGACAACGAACGGAAATTGTATGCTATTTGCATGATAAATAAGAAAACTGTTACCTTAATTGCTGTCGCTGCCCCTATTGCTGTTGCCACTGCCACTGCCACTGCCGTTGCCATTGCCCTGGCCGTTGCCGTTGCCGTTGCCGTTGCCTGCTTTAAGATAGGTCAACAATTGCAACAAGTGCAGGAAACAGAGAAACTACAGACAATCAATATGAAAGGCGACGCCGGTGCCAACAGCACCAAAAGTGCAATTGCGAACACAACACGGGCCACGCCCAAAAACATGGCGATAATCGTGGCAAAGGCATTTGCAAATTTTCCATAAATCCACTTGGGCTGCAATGGAAAATATGGAAAATATACATAAAACGCACGCGACACACAAACAGCGAGCCCTTTGGCTCTTTGGCCCTTTGGCCCTCTATTGTTTGCCTTGAGGTTTTCGGGAGTGTGTGGGCGGGGCAATGGCACAATGGCAATCGATGAGGGCCTGGCAAAAGGAATTTATAATGGTGCAATGACTTATGGCGCAGTTGCTGCAGCGACAAATAAAAACCAATAAAAATGTATAACCGCATGAACAGAGAGAGAGGGAGAATCAAAGAGAGAGAGAGAGAGAGGGGGGGGGAGCGCTGAGGTAGGTGCTATAAAAACAGGCGCTGCCGTCACGGCTTAAAGCACAGCGAAAACACATTTGTCACAAATTCGATATATATGTAGAAGGAAAGGATTTCACGTGTGCGTGCGTCGGCATAGGCTCTGCTCGTGTCAACCAGTTAAGATATGGTAACATATGCTAAGTAATTTAATGTTGCATAAATCACGTGAAATTGAAGCAGGATTTCACGAGAACATTTCAAATTCAAGTTGTCAATTTGCCGCGCTACCTGGCAACAGGTGTACACAGGATATGAAAGGCTGATATAGCAGATACTTCAACTTAATATCTGTGCATTTATACATATATATATATATATATATATATATAGCTGCTTTATTAAGTCAAGCACCTTTGAAGCTGATTTTAAAAGCAAAATAAACCCTAAGTCAAATGTAGCCTGACTTAGCCTAACAATTGTTTTTATTTCTATATAGACTGAAAAATTTGTATATAGCCCAACTTTGAATATAATGACTATATGCGAACTTAATAAAGAGAAGCTTATTGCTGCATGAGTTCTATATAATTTTCATAGAAATGTTAATACTTTAAGCTCAGGAAAGCGAAAGGAAATTTCAGCATAGTTAACTGTTTAAAGGTTGAAAAAATTAGACCATTGCAGTCAAGCATCAACGGCTGCAACCTACTCTATTTTATTAAAAAAAAAAAATATATATATATATAATTATAATGAAATAAAAATAGTAGGTAACTCACCATATTTTTTTATAAATTTCTCTACAGCTCTGTAAGGCAAGGATAAATACAAATTCTTAAGTTGCAGCACTAAAGCCATAGATGATACACTCCATAGACTCTTCCACGTAAGACTCTAAATATACCAAATTCCCATACGAATACACGCACAAAATGGCTATATACACCAAGATAGTCTCACTTCAAGGCCCTACGCCCACAGAAATATGCCCCATTAACTTCCCGGAACTCTATAAAAACTTTTCAGTTTAATGCAAAATGCTGTCTGCTTTTCACGCTCGCTTAACAAATTTTAAAGAAAAAACTAAATTATTTATGACCTTGTGCCGCATCAGTTTGCCTGCCCATTTTTAGCACTCTTAAAAGCCGAACCACGACAGCAATAAATAATTGAATAGGAAAAAACCCTGAACTACCTCTATGTGGATAGGCGCTCCACCTACTTCTCGAGCTACCTAGGTACTCCCCCGTATTTCGATGTGGTTACATTTATGGCTATAATTGTCAGGTGTAGCCGCTTCGCTTCCTGCAATTTCCGCCGCCATTTGGCGAGCAACGCAAACAAAAAAATTAATGCGGCATACTTTGGTCATGGCCATAAAAACTTTTGCCCAGGCATTGTATAAATAAAAGATATTTTTATAACGGTATCGATGCCCAGAGAGCCAGGAAAACAGGAGAGAAAAAAATAAATAACACGCTTTGGCCATTAAGAGCTTAAACTATCAATCAGCAAAGCGGCTCAAAAGTTTAGGCCAGAAATTCAAAGCCGAACAGCGAATTGAATTAGGAATTGGCCAAGTATAACAAAAAACGAAAAATAATAAAAAAAAAATAAATAAAAATAAAAAGATGAAGGAAAGCTGTTCAAAGGCGCCTCCAGAGCGGAGTGATATGGGTCGGAAAATGTCGATATGAATATTGATATAGATATAGATATAGATATAGATATAGATATAGATATAGATATAGATATAGATATAGATATAGATATAGATATAGATATAGATATAGATATAGATAAAGATATAGATATAGATATAGATATAGATATAGATATAGATATAGATATAGATATAGATATAGATATAGATATAGATATAGATATAGATATAGATATAGGTATAGATATAGATATAGATATAGATATAGATATAGATATAGATATAGATATAGATATAGATATAGATATAGATATAGATATAGATATAGATATAGATATAGATATATATAAAGTCTATCTCTAATAAAGATAGAGACAGCTGTTAATCGTGCCTGCTCGTGCTCCATCATTTTGGCCAAGTCGCAAACACGCCCATCTCTAAACGCCTCAATTAGCTTAAGCCTCAGAAAGTTTAAAGCAGCCCAGTGAAGCCGAAAACTCGAATTTAGTTTGCGTGTTTCAAAAGTGCCCAACTTCTGCTGTCGGATATTTGGAAAGACATTTTCTTTGATTAGCTTAATTAGGTAATACGCCACAGCAGAGGAAAAGTGAGATGGAGTGAGAGATTTGTAGCAGTAATTAGAGAGTCGGCCAGCGATTTATAATGGAACGTGAAGTGCAGTCGAAATGTGCAGGCGAAAGGATAAAAGCCATAGGCATATAGAGCATTGATGCTACGTGACCATCTAAGCTGGACGCACTGGGAGCATAATGATGTCGAGTGTATGGACGACGACGATTCACGTCCAGAGAGCAATGTCATGCAAATTGAAAATGTCAAATGCAAACAGTCAAACAGACAGGCGGACAGTCACTGGGGCAGACAATCAGGTAGAGGATGGGGAGCAGGAGGTAGCAGACAGTTCAACTGGCAGCTGGCTGTCAAATACACAGAAACCCACTCGCATAGGACAGACGCATAGACGGCGACCGCATTGAACCGTTGTGCGGAACAACATATATACTCATATGGAAATATATATATATATATATATATATATATATATGTATAGAGTGAGAGAGAGAGATATACATATACAACAACCAGTTGAAGGTCACTGGGGATTAGGCAATGTGGGTAGACGCACGTAGCCAAATGCAGAAGCATCCAGCAATCAAGGACATGAAAGTGCCAAGTGCGCTCCCTCTGTTTGGGGTGTGGATGAGTGTGTGGGCGTATGTTGTGAACGTCACTGTAAACTGTAAATATTGTACGACTACACACACATAGTGTAACTGTATGTGTGTATGTGAGCTACACACACATTTAGAAACTTCATGCAATTAAAAGGCAATTTCCCATTTCCGGGTGCGGATTGTGTGACTGAGGGCGATTACTTTAAGAACTCACTTAAAAAAGCTTAATATTAGCTTTTGCTAAACTTTTTAATACCGTGTACGCTGTAATGTTTTAGATAATTTCAAATCTATATTAATATAATATAACTATTAATATAAAAATAAATATAAGCAAAAAAAATATATATAAGAATAAAAAACAATTTTTTAATATGTAACAAAATTTAAAAAAAAAAATATATATATATATATATACATATATATATATATATATATATATAATATATAATATATTTTTTTTATATAGAATAAAATGTGTATATATATGTATATATAAATATAAAGCAACAAAACAATCAAAAATTATTTAAAAATTTTGTAATTGTCAAATTTTCAAGCGAGCCTCGCATTACTTTAATATTTTCTTTTACAGTTTTCTTATTTTCTTTAGCAACCACAAACACCCAGCGCTAACATAAAGTTCTAATTTGACTTATTTTTTTTTTTACAGGGTATCAACATTTACTTCTGCTTGCGCCTTTCACATTGTGTGTGTGTGGCCATTTTATTTGTTTAGGACCATGTGCCATGGTCTCTGCTTGGCTTTTTGGAGCTGCCATCGCGTGGCCTCTTTTTTGTGGTTCGCTCTTCAAGTGCAAATATTGAATTTTTGGTTTTACTTTTTGGTCTTTGGGGTCTATTTGTGAGTCTTGCTCACTAGCGGTAAATTAAAGCCAAGAGCTATCTGAACACTTCAATTGCGGCAATGGGCAGGCACTCCAACCACATTGAGCTTTATTTCTGTTGTCAGTTTTGAGCACTTTTGAAATCTTTTTGCTGTTTTTTGTTATTTTGCTTTTGGCATAAATCGAATCAATTGTTAGCTGGACATTTATATGGCCCTTACTTCAGCTGAAAATTGAATTTTGTGTAAATTTTATTGTGCCAGAAGTCGATTCGATTCGATTCGTTTCGTTTCGACTCGCTTTTATTGTATGCGGCAACAATTATTGAACACACGCCTTGAAAATATTTATGATGGCACAATTTCCTCAAGGGATTTTGCGAGCAACAACAGCAAAATAATAATAAAATATTGCTAAAGCATACGTATGTGTATGCGCCACAGTTTTGTTCATATTTCGAATTGCATTGCTCGAATACCTATTGGACGCCTTTGTCTTTGCCCAAATGGAATTTATATCGCATTTCATTGTGCACGATTCCAACCGATGGGGTTTATTTAAGTTTCCAGTTTATTAAAAGACGCTTGGGAAAAATATCAGACAGAGGGACAGACAAACAGACAGAGGCGTGTTCGAGCAGAAAAACATTGCTGCTGCTTAGCTCGCTGGGACAATAGACGCAGCAGCAGCAGCAGCAGCAGCAACAGCAACAACAAAGGAATATATAGAACATGGCATATACATTTTAATTAAGTTGGTTTTTCTTATTTAATATTTACTTGGCTGAGCGTGTTAAGCAACAACGACGACGACAGCGGCGAAAACTTTTGCCTGCTCTTCACATTTAAAGTAGGCGTCCTGTAAAGTTCCTTCTCGCAGCAAACTCAAAAGTTGTTTGTTTTGTTTTGCTTTACTTCAGTTTACTTTACTTTGCAGCCTTGCCCCTGCCACATGTTGTGGACGGGCGACAGGCATTAAAAACAAACCAAAAGTGGCAACAACTTTTAGCCTAATTTTTAGCTATGAAATCACTTAAGAGCACAGCCTTGCTAGTCTGGCTCTCTTTTCGCGCTCGCTGGCTCTCTCTTTGCCCGCTTTTCGGAGTGAGCCCAGCTGACTCCGAATCGCCCAGAGTTAGCCCACAAGTGGTTGCCAGGTAGCCTAGTCGCGCCTTGTGGTTGTGGTGGCACCAGATTCATATGATTGCACTTTTCCCAACACTTTTTTAATGGGCAACCCAAAATAATGTTGCTACCTACACTCGACTTTGTATATATATAACATTTCTATTTTGTTGCTTATACGCACTGTGTGCTGCATAAATTTTCATTCTGTTTTGGCTTCTATTGTTCTATATTACAAATAATTCATTGGACGTTTGCGAGCTTTTCAATTAGGTGCAAAACATAACGACAGCAACAAAAACTCCAAAAATTATTTAAGCTAATTTTGGGTGCCAGCTACAAAAGGCCACACACACATACACAGCCTCACACATACACATACACACACAGACGTACACTCACCTTAATTAAAGCAGCGCCTAAAAGCATTTTAACCAATTTGAATGCCAAAATGATATGAATAGCTATAGTTATTGACTAATAAATACCCTGTAATTGAAATTTTTTAAATCAGCAGCTTGAGCATTATAGCTACCATTATTATGATTATCAGCATTAAAATTATTATAGTAAAAAGACTATTGAATACCCTGTTATTGACAACAAAAATTGTGAATTTTTTATCATCATTGTTATAATTCATATTATAATATTTATTATTTAAAAAAATAGGATCATTATGAAAGCAATCATAATTTGACTGACTTTAAATACCCTGTTTTTTCTAGGTAGTTACCAAAAGAGATTGCGACTGTAGTCATTATTATGATAACAGTAATACTCTAATAATAATTATCATTATTAACTATTACTGCCCTATAACTCATAGGCAGCTATAATGGGATAAGAAACTAGAAACTATATTCTAGGTATTTTATAGTCGAGTACTCCCAACTTACAAATATTAATTCATATTTTCTACCATTCCATATTGATCCTTTTATATTATAAGCTTAAGGTATCTCTTAGTCGTATACTGCCCACATCTTCTACCGTCGCATATTTTCTGAAGATCAATTCAGTATTGTAGCTTCCATTTATAGCTACTTCTCTAGTAACCCCAGTCATATTTCCAATACCTATTCATATTCACGGTCAAACTTGAGCTAAACTTCAGCGAACTTCAGCTCAAATCAATCCAAAGTTTAGATAAAACCAAACCGAATTAAGTTTTTGCTTTAAGTTAGACTAAACTTTGCGTAAAGTTATTCAAAATTATTCAATTTATATAACTCGCGACTGGACAAGACCAATTAGATGCCAACTGGGTGCGCGATAAAAAAGTTTCGAAAACTCCGCAAACGGGGTAAAAGGTCAAAGGCCGGAATTCCTAAGTAGCAAAAAGTGGAAAGTGTTATAAATTCTTTTCGTTTTTTTTTCGAATTTTTTTTTTCTTTCTCTTTTTGCTTTCGTCTGCTGCAATCAAAGGCAATCCTTAATTAATTTGAAATTTCAATGTGCTTTTAATGAGTCCAAGTCCACGACGAAGTTCCACAAGTTTGATAAACTTGTGCATTAAGTCTCGTGAACTCGGTGTAAGGTGAAGCGTATAGATTCGCGTTGAATGATTAAATCCTCCTTTCAGCAAAAGAATGTCCTCAGCAAAAAGGATGTGCGGTTGACAAATGGTACAAATAGACGCACAAACACAGAGAGAGAGAGAGAGAGAGCGAGAGACAAGGATAGCTGTAAGCAGAGACGGAGGCTGAATCCGCTTTGTTTATCTACTTTAAACTAACATCAGGCACTTTTGCTATCTAATCCTGACCAACCCGACAGCTACTTAATGTCATCAGTGCCACTCGTTGGCATTTTGAGCAGCGACAAGGACAATGTCGCTGAAACGACAAGGACGTCGCTTTAAAGTGCACAGCGTTGAAGGGCTTGCCGGGTCTGATTGGTGGGCGGGCTAACGGGCTAACGGGCAACAGCACTGATCCTTGCCTATGATGGGGGCAGCTCCAGCTCAGACTGTTAAATTGAATAATCGTTTGCGCTTGGACGCATTTAAAAGGACCTTTTAAAAGTTTTATTGTATGTTTGTTCGGTGTGCGGGCGAGGCACACAATACACGAATGTGGCAAATATCGATCAACCCGCAGATGCTGGACACTTACAAAACGCACTCACACACAATAGACGATACAATTTCTTAGGGTTTTCCCTAGCGTTAGAAACTTTTATAATGCGTATATACCCTGTGATTTTATAAGCTATAGAGTGGAGAGTTTAGGATTACAGCAAGCATATTTTTTTTTTTTTTTTTTTTTTTAGGAATTCCACTTGCTGTCCTCAGTGAACTGTGTATACTTTGTATAGACATATTTGTATACCCTATATATATACATGTTTTTTATGGGATCAACTAAATTTTTGCTTAGGAACAATATTGACTTTATACTATACTGAAATGTCTTTCCAAAGCTGATTACAGGATATTCCAGCGTCGAGGGAAATTATAAAAAAAAAATTGTAGTAGGAATCGATAAATATCGATAAACAACTTTTCAAGCTACATATTAAATACATATACTTAAATACCTTCCCATGACTAATTACAGGGTATCCATTTCACTGCATCAAAAGTTCAAACCACATTCTATAAATATCAATTACTAAATCGGTTTCGCAAATACGATAAGTATCTTAAAGCTGCTTACAGGGTATCCACGGACTGAGTGGCTAAGAGCTAGCTTGTTTCTATTTTTTGGTTTCCCAACTGTCAGTCGGCATGCAAAACTTGGTCCTTTTGTTGTCCATGTTGTCTTCATTGTTGTTGCTGTTGTTGCATTTCAAGTTCCTCGGGATTTTTTTTGTCGTCATTTGTTAGACATTTATAAGCAAATCCGGGTCTTGTTAGCATACGTTTCAAGCTGTCCTATTTGTTGCTAAACTTTTAGTCAAATCAAAACGAATGACCCAGTGGCCCCGACCGGGCGACAAAAGACAAAAAAGAGAAAATAAAATAAGAAAGCTTTCAAAGTATTAACAAGTTCATAAAATTTCATGAAAATAGAATTAACTGCCGATTCTAAAGAATTTCATGGCAGCGGCACTCGCTTAGTTACAGGTAATTCGAGTGGAAAAATCACACGGAGCAAATTAAAAAGGAAGCAAAATGCCTTAACAGATATTTTATGCATTATTGAGTAAAGATAATATATCTTGACCTTCAATGGAATTAAATCTCTGGCATCATTGGTCGCTCGGCCCGAACAGTTGTTAAACAACACCCCGAAAGCGAATTCCAACTTGTGCTGAAACTTCTTCGCTTTGCTTGTATTTCAAGTGCCTGACATTTTGTTGGCCAAGTTAGCCACGCGCCGTTTTCTTAGCGTTTGTCTTAGCGCAAAACCACTTGGCCAACCCGCACCGCCCTCAGGGAGCTGCTTCTATTGACATTGCGCCTTCCCGTTCAAGTGACAAAGCAGACACGTTTATTTAACTTTTGTTCAATGTATTCGGATACCATAGATCTTATCCTGTTTTTGGCCAGCAGGTCGCAACACACACACACACTACTAGACCGGGGAAAAAAATACCGCAAATTAATCTCTGAGCAACGCCTCAAACAAAACACACACAATGGCAACAAATTTATTCATGGCAATTTATGCAGCAAGCGAGGGCGGATTGGTCAGTTGTAAGAGATTGGCTAACAATAAAAATTAACGAAATAACTGAGGTGAAGGCTACGTATTAAGATAGAAATTTTTATATGTTTAGCAGACGTACATAATAATAACATTGGGTATAGTTCTAGGCTGATAATTCTCTACTCTGATTAAATATTTTATTTCTTAAAAATATAAAAAACAATTTTAAAATTATTAATGATATAAATACTTCTATCTCAACCGAGATATTTATATCAATCTATCAATTGATTTATTGATATTGTAAAGATATTGTGTATAGTATACCATATATCATATATATATATGTATATCATATAAATGTAAAAAAAATCTACGAGTCGATTTTCTATATAATTTCTATCATATATAATATAATTTCTACTCGCTGAATTTTTTAAAATTGATGAGAATTATATGTGCAATTTTGCGAGCTCGATGTATTTCCCTCTACATCATAATTTCTTTTTTGAGCTCAAAAATTGCTGCTGCTGAGAAATCTATACAAACCCTTTAGAATATATATATATATATCGTAAAAGATTTATGAAAACGGTATACCAAATTGCAGACTGTAATAAGTCTAAAAATATATCAAATTAAATCAAGAAGAAGTACTTACATGCCAGCAGCATTTTGATATAAAATATGATTTGGAAAATAGGTGAGTGAGTATAGAAGAAATATCCAATGAAATATATGAGTATAGAATATAATGAAAATCCAATCAAATGTGTGTGAGTTGTAATCATGCTATAAATAATTATTAAAAATATGAACATAAATAATAAAGATATATTCCCTATATATGGTATATTTACCTTAGAGCAACTGCTCGAACTGCCCTTGACCAAATCGAACATTTATGTTTGGCAACGAAACATCAAATTCAATTTCAAGTTTAGCCGTAGCCAAACAGCCGTGAGACATGTCGAAGCTATTTTCAAACACACATCCTAGTGTGCGTCCAAAGGTGGGCCAATACAAATCGGCTCTAAGTCTATGTATATATATAGATATATATTTGTGTGTATGTGTGTGTGTTGTGTGTGTGTGTGTGTGTGTGTGTGCTGTGTATCCTCTGTCCCTTGGCCATTTTCAATTTTAAGGCAACTGCAATGTCTTCAACTTGGCTGCTTTTGATTTTTATGTGGCCATAAATTCAGTCTCGTTGGCTCTCCCAGCCTCATCTCATCTCTCTCCAGCTGCCGGGCAAAATATGTAATTGCATGCAATGCGCCAACAGAATGGGTTATAAATGGATGCCAATGTGTTTGGCCCCTGCAGCTATAACCTTAGACAGAGACGTGGCCCAAGTGCAGCAGCTAAATTGATGTCCTGTCCGTTGAATAAGACATTCTCCCTCTCGCACGCTCTCTTTCCGTCTGCTCGCCTCCTCCTTCCGCAGCAATAAAAGATACATTTGTCGTTTTCCAATTTGTGTAATTTCTTGTTGCTTGTTTGTTTATTTGTTTATAACTACATCAATAAATTATGTATCATATTCATACGTTTTTTTTTCTTCTTCTTTTTTTCTCACACTCTCTCTTTGAAAGGAAATTTGATATTGTGGAATTTGCTCAAATTGATTGTTTGTTTTTACTTAGTTTTTTTTTTTTTTATATATATATATATTTGCTTGGAATTATTTGGGGGGAACAATACTTGAAACGTCTAAGCACAAGTTAACTTTTGTTTTCGCTAGAATTCGGTACTCGTAAAGCTATAAGTTAAGTATGTTTATGCATTTGAATAGCTTCACTAAGCTAATTGACTATATAACTGTATATAGTCCCATTGATAGTTACTTCAGAGAGTATATATAGATAACTTCGGCCAGCCGAAGACTTCGAGTGTGTGTGTGTGTATGTATGTGTGTGCTCATTAAATGATTTTTATATTGAATTATTTAAATTTCATTTGCATTTTCTTGTTTTGTTTTTATGTTTAGTTCGTAGGGTACTAAAGGGTTTTACTGCTCTCAACTTGTTAGCCTTAACTTGATATTAGCTGCTTCTGTTGCCAATTAAGCATAGTTGAAATGGTACATACTCATATATTATGTGTGTGTGTGTGGGTGTTTAAATTGCTATTGTGTATTAATTGTTGCTGTGCTGTGCGCGCGTGTGTGTCTTGGGCAAGTGCAGAGAATCGAATTAATAAGGCCACTTATCATAGTAAATAGAGTCAGAGTACAATGCACACAAACACACAATTACGAGTATGCAAGCATATAGCCAGATCATAAATATATATATGTATACAGTATACTCTGTATATAAATATATATCCATTGAAATCATTCATACATTTATCAACTGCGCCGCTTAACTAGCCTTAACTTAAGTGGCCTTTTCTAGGGATTTTCATTATAATTTTTCTTTCAGTGTAATTTTTTCTCTTGTGTGGGTGTGCCTACAAAATTATGTTGTTGTTGTTGTTGCTGTTGCTACAATTTCAAATTACAAATATTAGTTAATTTCTAGCAATATTTTGGCTGCATTTTTTAAACATATCTGATCGATCTACTAGACAATAGAGCAGTTAATATATATATATATATATATATATATATATATATATATATATATATATATATATATATATATATATATATATATATATATATATATATAATTTTTTTAATTTTAAATTTTAATTATTTCTTTTCGCTTGGTAGTGCATTTAGCTCTGTGTGTGGTATAAACTTCGATTTCGAGTTTATTAAATTGTGGTTTAAACTAATTAACTACGCTCATTATTGTTATGTTCAGCTCAAGAATACTTATATGCATAACCATGTACATGTGTGTAGGGCTGTGTGTGGGGGTGTGTATTAAAAACCGTTAGGTCATTCAGTTACATATATATATATATATATATATATATATATATATATTAACTATAGTATGCGCCTCTCCACCTTTGCTCTAAGTGCACATTAACAAAGTCAATTTCTATATATATAAACTGGCTGCTCGAATTGCTTGGTATATATATATATATATATATATATATAGATATATATGCCTATCTGAATTATTGGCTTGGCTGTTCGTTATATGCTTTATAAGTTAACACAACTTGGAGATCGTTTTAACAAACAAAAAAAAAAAACAAACACATAAAAAACATGAGAAGAGAAATTTCCAGTTGTTGCCCTATTTACAGAGTCAGAAGCAACGAGAAAAAAAATAATATGTAAAAGAAATAAAAATAATCATAATAGTTATTTTAGAGCATAAATTAGGAAAATGTAATGCTTATAATTTCATAATTGTATCAATGGAAAATTGTCTAATCGGTGTAAAACACAAGGAAATAAATTAGGTGCATATGCATTAACAACTAAGTCAGATTTCGCATTAACATTTTCTGTGTGTGTATTGGGAGTGTGTGTGTGTGTGTGTGTGTGCTGTGTATGTATATTTGTGTATGTGTGCTAGCGCAGAGCAGAGCATTTGCAGTTGCTGTTCTTCATCTAAATCTTTTTTATCCTTGTTGCCTAATGATTGGTAAAGTAAAAGTTGTTGTTGCGTATGTTGCCACGTGTGCGCCAACGAATGCAACTGAGCAGCGCAAGACGTGCATTGCGTATGAACACCTGGCCGTAGGCACAGCAGGCGCATATGCGGCGAACACGCTCGGCCAGCGTACGATGCCGCCGACAGCGACGTGGACGCCAACGGGGCATATCTTGACGTCGACGCCGCAAATGACGTCACTTGCGACGCTGGAAGACGCGTCGCAGAGCCTTGCGCCAAAAGAAGCGCTGAGATTTGGGTTTACTGTATGGCGCTGACATCGACGGCGGCGGTGGCGCCGGTGGCAACTTCTCATTGATGGCAACAGCCAAGCCAATATCCTGCACACCATCCACATCGATGTGCTGCAACGTCTGCTCACCAAATCCACAACGTTGTCGTGTTGGTGTCGCAGGCGCTGTACGCACACTGGACATGGCATGGTGGATCGCATGTGACTGTGGTGTGGGCGGTGCCGAGGTGGTGGCCGAATGGGGACGTGCATGTGTTAGAGCTGCCATTGCCGATGCCGAGGTGGAAGCAATCGATGAGATGGAGGCCAATGTTGCCACAGATGCCGTTGACTGCACATAATCGGATGAGGCAACGTCTGCTGCTTCTGCTCCTCCTGCTCCTGCTGCTGCTACTGCTTTTGCTGTTGCTTCTATTGCTACTGCTACTGCTGCTCCTGCTGGCTGGCTGGCGGCTTGCAGCCAACAACCAGGCTGCATCGTATCTTATCTAAGCCACGCATGCTGCAGACACTCTGCAGCGGTGGCACGCTCGGCCGGATCAAATTCCAGCATTGGTTTTAAAAAGGCTGTAAACGCTTCCGCTTCACGTTTCGACCATTCATATTTCTCCACCAGCACATCCATGAGGCCCCACGGCTTCAATCCAGTTATGTTCCGGAGCTCACCGTTTCGATTGAACGTATAAGTCGGATACGTGCCTCGGAACACAATTTGTCGTGGTATCGGGCCAAGCAGTTCGATTATATGGGCTATATGATCCTCATCGCGGGTATATGTATCGCCCGAGTGCGGCTCGAACAGATAATCGCCCGTGGCCAGCTCGAACACCATGCAGGCGGTACTCCAGATATCCGCCGAGGTATCATAGCCAGCGCCAAGTATAACTTCCAGCGAGCGGTATTGTCGTGTCTGTATGTCCTCGGTAAAATGTCGATCCACCCAGCAGGCATTGCCCAAATCAGCTATCTTCACCTGCACGTTGCATGCCTCAAGTGCCGGATCGCGCTTGGGCCGTTGCTTAGCCAATGGCGGCGGCGGTGGTGGCGGCAGTAATGGTTCCGTATATGGTCCCCCATTGGTTGATGAGGACCCCTCAATAGATATATTTGAGATTTTCGAATTACTATTCGAGTTTTGTTTTGAATTCGTATTATTGTTGTTCATCTGCTGGCGCTGCTGCGGCTGTTGCTGCAGCTCCTGTTTTGGCCGTGACACCTTCTTATTGCCGCCAGCGGCACCATTTGATTGTCCTTTAAGCGTGCTGGTTGAATGGCTGCTATTGCTGCCATTCGTATTGGAGCTCTTCACGGCGACGCTGCTGCTATCGCCGCTGCTGGTGGAGTTCTCCTGTGGCTGTTGCTGTTCCAGCGTCTGAGATTGCTGCTGACTGAATTTATCTGTCGAATGTAATCAAATTGCATGAATATAAAGTTTATAATCAAATTAAAATTAACACCTACTCTTGTTCTTCCTTTTCTTCTTCTTTTTAGCCTTCTCAGCGCCATCCAGCTCCGGCTTATTTAGCTGCGCCACCGGCTCTACATCTTCACCGCCGCCGGCTCTAACATCCTCACCGTCTACGGCCTGCTCGTTATCCGAGCCACCACCATCGCCATTTAGCGCGTGAGTTTCTGGCAATTGCTGCTCCTGCTTATCGTGCTGCTCCTGCTGCTCGTGGTGCTCATCGCCGCCAGCTTGCTCCAAATAATCGCGCTGCTTCTTGAACAGCTCCATGCGCTTCTTGGCCTTCTTCTTGAGCTTCTTCTTCCTGTTCCTGCTCATCTTGCCGGTGATGGGCGGTTCGCGATACTCTTTGGGCGCACGACTCACCAACGACGGATACATCTTGGAGTTCATGCAATACAATTGGGTGGCCTCAACGGCCAGAGAACGTACATGCGGCTCGTCCACACACAGCAAGACATTCTCCGGCTTAATGTCCGTGTGTATGATCTTGCAGCAACTATGCAAATAGTCCAGACCCTCCAGGATCTGGCGTGTTATGCTCTTGACATTCTCCAACGGAATGCCACGATAATTGGATTTGCGTATAAGCTTCAAGAGATTATCGCCCAGCACCTCGAACACCATGCAAATGTGTGTGCCATTAACGCCCGAAATCTTAAAATCATCGAACATCTGCACCGTCTTGTGGCGACGGGGATTCAATGGATCCGTCTCACGCACCGTTCTGAGTATCTTGATTTCATCCTTGGCCGTTTCAGCGAAATGCTGCGCCGACTTCACAATCTTAATGGCCACATAGCGTTTCTCCTGCAAGTCCCAGCACAGCCAAACGGTCGAAAAGTGACCCCAGCCCAATTTGCGAATGACATGATAGCGACCTGAAACAAAAATAAAAAACAGATTTCGATTAAAGTTGGGCAACTCCAATGGGTTTTCTACGTGGTGCACCAATTAGGAAGATGAAATCACAAATGTTTGCCTTCGATGGCAATAAATCCATATTGCGACAGTCTCCAAGAGCAACTAAACTGGATACTGGATTGAGCTGACTGACTGACTGTCTGGCTGGCTTGCTGGCTGGCTGGTTGACCGAGCTCTTTGTCAGCTGCTTTATTCTCATCATATTGGCTTTTGTGCTCATAGTATATAGATACAATGTGTAGTATGTATATACGTATATATATAGTCTTGATTAGTTAATAAATATGTAGAATTTTGTTTTTTTTTTTTTTTTTTTTTTTGCATTGTCTGCGAACTCTTATCTTGGGACAGAGGCTTGTGCCTTATCGCTGGACAAAAAGGTTAGCGGCATTTTCTTTGATTATAAATTATAAATCCCCCACCCGAAAATTAACTTTATGCACATCATTTGCTATAACAAAAGCCCTCAGACCAACAATAGGTAGCGAAGGCTTGAACTGGGTGGGAGGCAGCCATGTCGCCAGCAGCAACCGCAGCAAAGCCAGCCAAATTCGTACAGTGCCCCAAACCCATAAACAACCCTTGAGCGAGCAAACAAACCTGCTCACATCAGTTCACGTATATATATATATATATATACATGTATGCATGTGAAAGGGGCGTTCCATATTAACAACCTGTTGGCAACAACAACAAGAACGAGCCCCAAACCTAACATTATCATGTTCACAAACAGTTTTAAGAGCCCGACTAACCCCCTTAAAACAAAACAGAAGGAAAAACGATTGCGTTTTGGGTCAGATTCTCTATGCAACACGAAATGGGTTTATGTGAAACACACAAAAAAACATGAAACCAACCAGCTACAATGTCAACTAAACAAGCAACAAAGTTGTTGGCGAGCACGCAACGAAGCTTAAATACTCTAACAAAATCGATATTTCAATTAAGTCAATCAACTGTGAACTGTGCGCGAGCGAAACAAGCAAATTGAAAGGGAACGTTGGAATTAGTGAACTAGAACACTGAACTTTGAGCAAACTGTGACGTGCGAAACAGTGGAATTGGCGAGGAGAGACATATGTGTACGAGATTCGGTAGAACAACAAATATTTTGTGTATTTTCAGAAATAAAACATTTAGAGATAACCCAAAGACCTAAAA
Organism: Drosophila fulvimacula; assembly: GCA_035045555.1. Taxonomy (NCBI): domain Eukaryota; kingdom Metazoa; phylum Arthropoda; class Insecta; order Diptera; family Drosophilidae; genus Drosophila; species Drosophila fulvimacula. The sequence continues at coordinate 5,755,717 of JAWNOX010000191.1, forward strand.
CTTATTACATTCTAAAATTTAGTGAGATGCGGAACAGGAATAATATATACCAAAGCCAAAATATAGATTTGTGGGCTTTGGACTATTTATGTTTCTAGGAACAGTGGAATTTTGGTGAACACTGAGAATAGGTCTACGAAATAGCTAAGAAATATAAGTTTTTGTTGCTTGTAGTTAAATATCAAGAATAATTTTAAATTGGAACAGTGGAATTTGGAACAGTGTTGGCATATGTGTTGAAAATTGAATTGAAATTGAACGTAAAAAGAGAAATAAAGCAAAGACAGTGAAGCTTACTCTTTACATTTCTCTTTCATTTTTCAATTAAGACAAACGAGTGGAATGGAACATTGAAAATTAATGAGCAACGCCCCATATTGCAAGAAATAAAGAGAAGAATTGTAGTGTCAAGTCACATATCCCAAACGTTTAGAGAATACAGCTGGAACAGTGGAATGTGGAACACCAATTGCAATATCTGGTGCAAACGTCAATGAATAGATAACTTCTAGATAAGAAGTTTCTGTTAACATTTATCATTTATCTTTCAATTTCCGCAAAAATGAGTGTAACAAAGGAATGTTGGAATTGGTAATCATGCAAATTGCAATGACTCAATCCAAAAACCTAATTAGTTAACTGACCCCTTTCGGCAAGAGTATACCAAAAATGGCGTACGATCTAGCTGCTTTGTTTCTTTGTTTTGCGTTTTTACTGGTATTTGTGGGGCAAATTTAGGTGTGAGGCGCAAACAGGTGAGAAGAACGGCCACTTACCCTGAAATAAATCGCCAATATTGACGGGATGATAGCCACCCTTGCAGTAATCCTCCTTCAGTTCCTGCTCCTCATTTTCGCTAACCATTTCCGATTCGTCGGATTCGTTGGATGAGCTGCGCGCTTGCTGCTGCTGCTGCTGCTGCTGTTGGTGCTGCGACTGGCCTTGCATATTGTTCTCTGACTTCGATTGGGCATCGGGCGTATTGGCCGAGCCGCCGCTTGATGTGGATGCCGTCGCATTGTTAAAGGATGCCGAAGACTTTGAGTCAATAGCGCCGCCAGCGCTGCTAACATGCAGTTCAAACTTGCTGGCGCCCTCTATGTGGCTATTATTAGCATTTTCTGGTGCCTGAGTTTCGGGCTCTTCATGTTGTTCTTGTTCTGGTTGTTGTTGTTCATGTTGCTGTTGTTGTGGCTGTGGCTGTGGCTGTGCCTGTGGCTGTTGTTGTTGTTGTTGGTTGTTTTCTTGAACGGCAGCTCCATTTGCACCATTTTGCTTGCCTCGTTTCTTGTTGTTCCTATGTCGCTTCTTCTTCGCTTGAATAGCCAAAACACGGCGGTTGACGTCAGCTTTTGAATTCATATTATTGTTGTTGCTGCCTAGTTGTAGTTGTAGTTGTTGTTGGTGTTGTTGTTTTCTTGTATATTTGTTATACGCCTATTATTCATATACTGGTGTTTCTCGCTCAATCGTTCGCTCGCCTCCGCTAATTTTCACCAAGTGTAACAGCTGTTGAACAAAAAAAAAAAAACAACAAAAGTATAAAAAAAATGTGCTCGAATCTCCATAAGGCAATGCAAAAAGTTTACATTTGTATTGTAGTAGCTAGTGTTGTTGTTGTTGTTGTTGTTGCTGCTGTTGTTGTGCGCACGCCTTTTCTCCTATGCTGGGGCTTCGTCTACTTGCCTCAGGGCTCCCACTTGTTCCAATTTGCCAATGCAGCAGCTGCTGCTGCCTGTTTAAGCTGTCCGCAATATTTAAACAAAGCAACAAAAAAAAAAAGAAGAAATTTGCTCGCAATTTCCTTGGAAGCGTGTTTGGTCTTTCAATTTGCTAATCGAAAAAAAAATAGCAAATACAAGTCAAACAAAATAGATGAACGAGCGAAATTATGCCAAAGTGAGCGCTGCCAACTTCTTCGTTCTGCGTGCACACACTGCACCACACTGTGCACGCGCAATTTAGTGTTAGGTTTATTTAAAATTCAACAAAAAAGATCTACATTACGCTAACTATATGAAACGATGCGTTAATCAAAATTTTAACAACGATACTTGTGTTAAAATGTGCAAAATTTGAAGTATGACTGAGAGAGAGAGAGACAAAAAAACGAGTAAGTTGGCAGCACTTGACGCCTAGTTAATTCTTAAAGTGTGCTCGCTCACACACACACACGTACACAGCTCCTATTGTTAGCTCGCTTGCACAGTGGCTATAACACACAATTTGATTTAAGCATTCGAGCTACCTTGCTTGTTTACAAATTAGCGTATTTCTTATTTTAATTGTGTGTGTTGTCAACTTACATGACTTTAAACGTTTTGCATGCCTGCTAATCCAAAGACATTTTGTGGTGAAACGTTTGGAATCCTATATCCTAAACGTCGGCTGCGCACCTATAAATCCGCGAGTGGAAAATTCTACTACCCAAAATACAACACTGCCTATGTGGGCAGTGTTAGTCAGCGTTTATAGTTAGAAGGCAATCAGCTGTTGTATAGTATTGTTTGCAAATTGTATTGTTAGTTAACCTTGAGAAAAATTTGCAAAACAACAAATTTTAACAAAGGAACAAATATATAAAGAATTCATTGGGTTTTTGACAGAAATTGATGTGACATAGTTATAGAAAAATTTAAGTATCGATATTATAAATAACGATAGATATCTAACTCTGCATGCTCATTGTATTAATAAATATCGAGATTTGGCCAAATAGTCAACTTGTCCGTTCTTGTGCCAAAACAGCTGACTGCAGCCAAATACACGGAATTTATGTGTCCTGCTTGGCACGAGTGTATAAATTAGTCGAGTTCCGAGTTTTTACTAAATAAGTGTTTTATATTGTTATGCTCATTATGAAGTTTCTCTGAAATTCTACTACGCAAACTGCGACTCTCTCGCACAGTGTTGTAAAGCAAAGCATTCGTCGCAACAGCTGTGCGCCAACGTTGTGCAACACACACGAACTATTGAAATGGCGCGAAAATAATTTGGCGCGTCGCCCAAAATTTGGAGGGAAACTGCATCGTCGTGGCCCAGTTGTAATTTGAGCAGTGGCACTGGCAAGACGTACATGGAAATATATAATAAGAAATAAAAAGAATAAGTGAGATAACTCTACCACATACAGACGTATCGACGTGCCCCGTGTGAAATTTAAGTGAAATATACAACAGCCCATAAGAATAGCAATTAATTAAAATAAATTTTTAACAAAAATGGCCCAGCCATCGGTAGCTGCATTTTTTAGCAATCGCAAACGTGCCGCAGTAGATGATGCGACGACCATTAAGAATAGGGTAAGTCCGCTGTGATGCAATAAAGAAAACGTGCTCAGAACTTGAAGTGAATCCAAAAGATACTTTTACAAATGTAACTGTAATTGCCTGTTAGTGCCTCTGTGTGCGTGTGCGTGTGTGTGTGTGTGTGTGTATGTGGCATGCCGCGTCCTGCGGCCATTTTCTATTAGCCTTTAACCTGTATTCTCTTGCAGCGTCTCGTCGAGCCCGCCGAGACAGCCGCTCCACAGAGCCTAGCGCTGTCGAGCTCTCGCACAGATCAGGATGTGGACATTGATGCACTCAAGGGTGGCATACGGACACGCTCCGGCCGCACGGTCAAACTTATTGGCGTACAGCCAGCCACACCATCGCAAGACAACAAAAAGAAGCCCCTCAAGGCCGACTCAAACATCAAGCAGCCCAAACTCGTACAGTTCATACGCAAGGGGAATCTCTCACCACGCAAGCAACCAGAGATCACCAACGAGCTGACACCCAAACTGAATCTGGCTGTGGTGGCCAAACAAAATGCTGATAATGCAGAGCGTGGCATGCGCACGCCCACCAAGCAGATCATCAAAGATGCCTCGCCCGTCAAGCACCTGGAGCTGGCCAAGCGCGGGCTCACCTTCGATGAGGTCAAAACGAAGATCTCACGCTCGGCCAAGATGCAGGAGCTGAAGGCGGTGCTGGCGCGCAAGGCACAACTGGAGCAGCAGCGCAAGGCGCAGGAGGAGCGCAATCGTCGCCTGCGCGAAGCGGGTCCCTCGCCAGCCAAGGCAGCCAAGAGCCTGCAGCTAAAGGAGTTCGATACCATCGAGCTGGAGGTGTTGACCAGGTGAGTTCCATGGCCAATTGACTGCCACAATAAAACCCGAGTTTGGCCTACAAACGCAAAAGTAAACAAAAACCGGGTAACATCATTACCAAAAAAACAAAAAAAAAAAAAAAACAATTTTTAAGGTTCTTTTTTTTCTAGATATATATGTATATATATATATATATATATATATATTGCTAGCTATCGAGGTCGCATGTCTGTTGAGCTATTATTCAAGCGTCCAACTGCTGAAATTGCAGTTTCTTTGACCAAGCTGCAGCTTGACTTCGGCTTCGTGTTGTTGTTGTTGTTGTTGTTGCAAGCGTGACGTTGCTTGTGATCTATGTGTACTTGAATTTATGCTGCATTTGCTTACACACAGATACATACTTACACACACACACACACACACATGTTTACCCTTCGCCAACATTCGTTACAATCTTGCCTGACCTTTCCATAATAACATTTATTTCGGGGGTTGTTTATCGCTATGTTCTCTCCATTCTTTCATTCTCTATTCTTCGCGGCATCTCCATGGGAATTCGTAGTTTTCAACTCGCCCGTTTTCAGGTAGTTTTCCAAATGTAACGGCCTTTTAGAGGGTTGTTGTTATCGCCTTTGCTCCGACTGCAATATTTTGATCAATATTTTGTTTTCTGTTTAGATTAAGGGAAATGTCTTCCATTACTGGGCGTATAAGCTCTGTGATCTTAAGAATTCTTTGGGCAAAGTTCTGCCAAGGGCTGTTTGCATGTCAAATTGTACAGTTTTCCCTGATGGCATGCAGAAAATATATTATATAATACATAAATATAATATAAAATGCATTTATTATTTACTACAGAGATGGAGCCTATGACCCACGCATCTCACTATCAGATTTCTATCTCAGGTCTTTATTCGACTAAATTCTAGTTTGTTCTTCTATTTCTATAACTTGAGTTTGCTTAGGAATTAACAGAATTTTTAATAATTATTTGTATTGTTACTTTTTAATAATACAATATTTTATTAGAAATATAAATTTATTTTCTATCATATATAGAGTTCATACATAGTTTCTTAGCTTTAACATAGCTAAAATTTGACTACAGCATTTTGTTTTAATATTTACTATTCTTATAGTATTTACTTAAGTATTTTAAAAAATATTTATAATAGAAAATATTTTTTTTTAAATTGAAAAAATATTTATTGTAAATAAAAAGGGTTTTTTTAATATTTAAAAAATATTTATTGTAATAGAAAATATTTTTTTAATATTTAAAAAATATTTATTTTAATAGAAAATATTTTTTTAATATTTAAAAATATATTTGTTCATGTTAAATCTATTTTTTATATTAATGCAAAATTAAATAAATAAATAAAAAAAATAAGAATACTTATAGAGCTTCAAATCAATTAAAAAAAAAAAAAAATTATTATTAAATTCAAGTTAAGTTTTATCCAAAAATCTTTACAAATTAAAAAAAAAATAAAGATTTTTATTAAAAAATAAATATTTATTTATTATAATTGTTATAATATATCATAATACGACCATCAAAAAAAATTTGTTTAAAAATTATATATAATTTATAATATATTAAAAAAAAAACCTATTTTTATATAATTTTATATTTTTAAAAATTTTAATTTATTTTAATCCACATTTCTCTTCTGCAACTCCCTCAGCCCGTTGAAGACATTCAAGACACCCACGAAACTACAGCAGCCCCCGACGCCGGACAAGCATGAGTTGATGTCACCACGTCACACGGACGTCTCGAAGCGTCTGCTCTTCAGTCCGGCCAAGAAGGGTTCGCCAGGCAAGCTGCTGGAGCCGCCAGCCTACAAGCGCTTTGCCAGCCTCGCCGAGACGAGCAAAGCCGGCCAGCTGCCGCTGCCCTACAAGCATCGCCACCTGCTGGAGGTATTCAAGTGCCTGGACTCCGTGGTGGCCATGTTCCACAATCGCAAGGAATGCATCACGTTCAAGAAACTGAAGCCCGCCGTGCAGCGTATGTTGAGGAAGAATTTCACGGAAATGCACTTGGCCCAGATCAAGCATGTCTATCCGGATGCCTTCATCTTCTCGCAGATGAAGATGCGCAACTTTGGCTCCATATCGAAGGCGGACTACTTCCAGCTGGTGGTCAGCCCCAATGTGGAGCAGCTGCCGGAACAGCAGCGTCTGAATAAGATCAACGAAGACGATGTGCTCGCGTCGGCTCAGTCGACGTCCATGAATCCACACGTCATGACGGCGCGTGTCCATAAATTCCAGAATCTGCTGCTGCAGCGCGTGCTGGAGGAGCACGATAAGTTTGTGCGCTCGCTGGATCCACCGATCATCATAGATCGGGCGCTGACCCGTTGGCATCCGCAGTTCGATTTGGAGAGCTGCAGCGAGGTGGAGTTGGCTGCGCTGCCTCAGCCGCCGAATGTGGAGAAATATTCCTCCGCCAAGGACATTTTGTCGACGGCTCGGAATCTGTTCAACTGTGCCACGCCCATGGAGCGTGTCATGGATCGGTATGAGGCTAAGCTGGAGGCGGACAAGCAACAGGCTGAGACTACCACTGCCACGCCCACAGTTAAGGAATGTACGCCCATCGCGCCAGTCGATGCCACGTCCAATCTATTGAAGGGTCTGCCCAAATCCTTGATAGAAAAAATACGCGCCAAGCAGGCAGCCAAAGCCTTGGATGCAATGACGCGACGTCCGTCGCAGGATCAGGAAGCAACCAAATATTCGCGCCTGCCGGAATTGGCGCGTCATCTGCGAAACGTCTTTGTCACGGAGCGCAAGAGCGTGCTCACCCTCGAGATTATTATCAAGAAAATTCAGAACAGTTTCCGGGCGAACCTAACGCCCCAAGAGATTGAAACGCACCTGAAACTCTTAGCCAAGGAGCTGCCGACGTGGGCATCGTTTCATGAGGTGCGCAAGACCATGTACATTAAAATCGCCAAGGATATGGACATGAATAAGATCATCGAGAAATTGGAGGAGATTGCGAATGAGAAGAGCAAATAATTACTGGAGACTTGGAAACCTCTAATCAGCAAATGCAACAAAATAAAAGCAATTCCCAGACCCTGTGGACTTTATCCAGCTATACCATTTATACATGTATGTTTAAATACAACGCTTAGTTAGGCTCAATTAAATTAGGCAATTCTATTTTTGTTATTCGTACTATTGACATCATTATTATTATTATTATCACTAACATTATTTTGACCAAATCACACATTGCATCACATTCATTTCATTGTCATTTTCTTAAGCAATTTACCAAGACACTATAATTTATATACTAAGAAACATTGTCATTGTAATAAGTTGATTAAATAAATGTTTTCTTCTGGCAAAGTATTTGATGTTTAAAATTCTTTTCAAGTGCTTAAAAATACTGCAAACCGTTTCAGTTTGGGTTTGAGCTGGGGCATATTTTAGTACATTTTTGGAGACTTATTGTATTCGTATATAAAGATTATAAATTAAACTTATAAATTATATAGTTGTGCATATTTTAATGTCTGTTAACTGTTCAAGTTAAACTCGATTCTTAAATCGACCAAAAATATAAATATATTTCATCAGTATTGAAAAAATACTGTAAAATTGTCTGTCTCAATTTGGCGTTACAATGTTTACATGGTATATTTTAGTGGATTTGGTTTGTTTTTCTTTATTTTGAAGAGGGTGTGGCAACACTTAGAGCAAATGAGCGCGCAACACATTTGTTTCCCTATTTAATGTCTTATTTGGTTAACTTACTTTAAACATGATTGAAAATGAGACAGATGCTGATATACCACGGCCCACCAGTGCTGCCTCGGGTCAAATAAAGGCCATAGCCAAAGACACTGTGCACAAGATCTGCTCAGGTCAGGTAAGCTTCAGCCGCAGCAAATGAAATCAGCAAATTTGAAATTATTTTGTTTTTAGGTGGTGCTTAGTTTGGCTGTTGCTATCAAGGAGCTGGTAGAGAACTCCATAGATGCAGGCGCCACACTGATTGAGATTAAGCTGAAAGAGCAAGGCTTGCAGGGCGTGGAAGTCAGCGATAATGGCAGCGGCGTCGAGGAGACGAATCTGGAGGGCATGAGTAGGTGCAGCTGAAAGCTGGGCAAGATTATAGATCATAGATTACAAATTGTATATGCAATATTCTCTCTAATGCCAGCTGCCAAGTATCATACCTCCAAGATTCGTGAATTCGTTGATCTGCTGGGCGTGGAGACATTCGGCTTTCGCGGCGAAGCCTTGAGCTCGCTCTGTGCGCTCTCCGATATGACCATACAGACGCGCCACAAGTCCACCGATGTGGGTGAGTATCTGGCATATGAAGAGTAATTGCTTTTTCAAGCCGCATCTGCCTTACAGCGCTCAAAATTGAACTCGACCATGAGGGACGCATCAAGAAGCGTTCGCCCTGCGCCCGCGGCGTGGGCACAACTGTCAGCCTCGCCAATCTCTTTGGCACGCTGCCAGTGCGTCGTCGCGACTTCACGCGTAATATCAAAAAGGAATTCAACAAGATGTGCCAAATACTGCAGGCCTATTGCCTGGTCACACGCAATGTGCGCATCATTTGCAGCAATCAGAGCGCAAAAGGTGCTAAGAGTGTCATACTGCAGACCCATGGAGCTGCGGATGTGTTGGCCAACATCTCGGCTGTGTTTGGAGCACGCCAGGTCGCTGACCTGGTGCCACTCAAGTCGCCCCTCGAGGCGGGCCAGCTGAGTGAGGCAGGCTTGCGTGCAGCGCTGCAAACGGCGAGCGAAGCGGCTGAGACGACTTTGACAGAGTTCAATGCCGAGGATGTGGAAAGGCTCAACCAAGCGGGCTTTGAGCTGGAGGGCTACATATCGAGCTGTCGCCATGGCGCAGGTCGTTCCACGCGCGACAGACAATTTTTCTTTGTCAATGCGAGGCCCTGCGAGCCAAAGAATGTGAGGAACATCGAATATCTGTTATATACAAATATATATAGCTAATCTAACATCTATCCAACCCGCCGCAGATAGCCAAAGTCATGAATGATGTCTATCATCGTTACAACGTGCAGCAACAGCCTTTTATATATCTCAACATTCTGACGTCCCGCGCCGAGGTCGATGTCAATCTGACGCCCGATAAGCGCCAGCTGCTGCTCAACAACGAAAGGATTTTGCTGCTGGCCTTGAAGAAGTCGCTCCTGGACACCTTTGGCAATCTGCCGTCCACTTTCCAAATGCAAAACGTTTCCATAGCCAGCATGCTGGAGCCGAAAGTGAAGGCTGAGCAAGTGGAAGCAGCAGATGAAGCTGAAGCTGAAGCTGCAGCTGAAGAGCTGGATGTGCCCATTACTTCCTCGCAGCGTTTCATGGATGTCTTGAGTCAATGGCGGCGCACAGGCGATACGAAGGGCGTGGCACCGCCAGCGCCTGCCAAGCGACGCTGCGATGATGCGGCTGAGATCAATGCGCGCGCCATGAAGCTGCAGAAGATACAGGATTTCCTAACACAAGAGCCACCCAAGGCGATTAGCTATAAAAGCGAATCCTCGGAGGAGGACGAGACGGACAAAGCTCAGAAACCAGAGAAGCCTCTGAATAGCAGTTTCGTCAGCATAAAGCAACTCAAGCAGGAGTCGTTGGGTATGTGGCTATGGCACTTTCTCATATTGATGTAATCCTATTCCTGCTCTCTTTAGCTTACGATGAGCTAATCCAGCCATCTAATGGACCACGCATTGACTGTAAACCATTGACGCCGTTTAAGGCTCGGCTAAGCATAGTTGAGGTTAAGCCAGCAGCTGCGACGCCTGCTAAAAAGGAGTCAGAGGAGCAGCTGCTTGAGTGCCATGCTAAAGTAGATATTCCCAGAGGATCCTCCCAGAGCAAAGCCCACTCAGATGCTGCCATCACTTTCTCTCAGGCAACCAGCGACCCCTCCTCTACAGAAACCTTCCTCCCTTCATCACAGTCCATAACCGACAACCCCCAACTGCCATCGTCTCAGTCAACCATCGAGTACAGCGATGATGAAATTGAGATGCCCACTCGCATCGAATTTGATGGCAAGAGCGACTCGGATACGTCTGAACCCAACATAGCCAGCGGCGAGCTGCGCACCAGCCTGGAGCAAATCCGTGCCAGCTTGCAGGCTCAAGAGCAGCAGCAAGTGGAACGTAAACGTTCGGCCAAGCTACATCGCTTGCGCTTTAAGAGCGAAATCAATCCGAATCAGAATAAAAACGCCGAAGCCGAGCTGCAGAAGGAAATAACCAAAGCGGACTTCAAGCGCATGCAAGTCATAGGACAGTTCAATCTGGGGTTCATTATTGTGAAGCTGGAGGATGATCTCTTCATAATGGATCAACATGCAGCCGATGAGAAATACAATTTCGAGATGCTGCAACGCGACACGCAGCTCCAGCACCAGCGGCTGACGGTGCCTCAAACACTGGAGCTGACGGCGGTGAATGAAATGATCCTGCAGGATCACTTGCCGGTGTTCGAAAAGAATGGCTTCAAATTTGAGATAAATGCGGAGGGTGGGTCAAATGGACCACGATATATATCAGATATATGCTTCTTCATATTGCTAACGAAAGTTGGTTTTCCTTTCAGCGCCTCCAACTCGGAAGATACGTTTGCTGGGCAAACCCTTCAGCAAGAACTGGGAGTTTGGCAAGGAGGACATTGATGAACTGATATTCATGCTGCAGGATGCGCCCGAGGGCACAGTCTGTAGACCCTCACGCATACGGGCCATGTTCGCCTCGAGAGCTTGTCGCAAATCTGTGATGGTTGGCAAGGCGCTCAACAGGACAACCACAATGAGCAGGCTCGTTACACAAATGGGCGAGATCGAACAGCCCTGGGTAAGTGGGTGGCGACAGCTTACATTGTAGATATGAATAACTCTTAGAGTTTATTACTAAGAAACTTAGACTAAGCCACAATTAAAGCACCTTGCTTCGGAAGCCGCGCGAGGCCAGCTCAGCGACAACGGAAACCTCTCTTCCGCGCGTCTCAGGCAGATAGAATTTGGTAAGCAGGAAAAGCAGCCAGCCGAATATGGAGAAAACCAGAAAGATCCAAGAACCCATCAGCGCGTGCATCGTGGGAAATAGAAAACCCACAAGGAAATTGCAGCTCCAGCCCACCTGATTGCCCAGCGAGTTGGCGACCGAGCGGGAGGGCACCTCAAAGAGCTCTAAAGGAAAAATAATCAATTCAGGAGAATCGTAATATTAGAAACGAGTTTCAGTCTACCTGTGCCTATGAAGGAGGGCATAGGACCTAGAGCCAGCTGGAAGGCGATGAGGTAAAGGAAAAGGCAGGCAACGGTGGCATAGACGAGCCAGGGAAACACATGCTGGAAAGAAAGGAAATTTAGGAGTTTTGGATATAGGAGTAAATATCAGCTTACGCCAAGCTCCACAAACAAGCAAAAGCCAAGCATGAGCAGCGCACAGAAGAAGCTGGAGAGCAGCATCAAGGTGCGTCGATTAAACTTGGCCATGAGCAAAGGACTGAGCAGCGCTGTGGCCAGGTTAACATTGCCAGCGCAGAGATTGAGCAGCTCAGCGACGCTGGCGGACAGGCCGCTGCTGCGAAAGATGAAGACGGAATAGTAGAAGATCTGCGGGAGCAGCTTATGAAGTGTAACCATATGGATAGATATCAGGCATGACTCACCGAGGAGCAGCCCGTCAGCTGTTGCCCGCCTTGGTAGGAGCAGAGCAGCACCAAAGGTAGCAACAGTTTGGGATCCTGGATCACCTCACTCAAGCTGCGACTTCTGTGCTTGCTCGCCGCCTCCAGCTCCATCGACTGCAGCTCCGACTCCAGGCCAGCCTGCCCGCCACGCAATCGCATAAGCATTTGCAGCGCCTCCTCGCGTCGCTGCTTGACGATGAACAACCATTTGGGACTCTCGGCGTAGCAGCGATATGGCGCATAGCAAATAACCATGAAGGCCACATAGAAGGCCAAGGCCAGATGCCAGTGGTCGTCATCGCCCAGCAGCGATTCCATGCTGCAAATCTGAGCCAGCACAATGCCAATGGAGAAGCCCACCGAGCAGGCGGAGCCCAGTGTTCCACGCTGAGACAACGCGGCGATTTCACTGTGATACATGGGCAATCCTGTGGTGATGAGGCCAGCGCCCAGGCCCACAATGAGGCGGCAGAGCAGCAACAGCTCCACGGATTGCAGCCAGCGGCAGCTGACGAAGCCCAGAGCAGCCAGCAGCAGCAGCGAACCGCTCAGCAGGAAACAGCCGCGACGCCCAAAGCGATTGGCTGCCCAGCCGGCGCAAGCGGAGCCCAAGATGCCACCAATCAGATAAATGGACACAATCAGAGCCCAAAGCGTGTCCAGCTGAGCGGACGTCAACTCCAGCTGATACTTGTGGAGTAGAGTAGCTGCGCACCAGGCGCGCATGTGCTGCAAGGCAGGCGAGGATTATCAGCGGGCCATGACACCACATGGCTGTGGCCTTACCACAGCTGGATTATTGATGATGCCCATGCAGTAGCCGCCCGGCACGGCGGCGCCAATGGTGCTGCCCAGCGTGCTCCAGACAAGCAGCGGCGTCCATTTGCCTTTCTGTTCCATTGCGCGTCTCAAGCGACACTAAGCAGACGGGAAAGCTGCCTCAGACTATTTAATCAGCCACTAAACTGAAGCCGCTAAGCCGCTCTGAATTTATTGCCCACTGGCAGTTGGCATTGACTTTGGCGTGGCGCTGAGGGCATTCGCAATTCAGCATAGATTGTGCAAGAGATTTCTAGCTGCTATATATCATATATATAATATATATATATATATATAGTCTTGATCCTAGAGAATGCTCATCTCTTTCTGGGCAAGAGATGTTAAGCTGCATGGCTCTACCTTCTATATATCTTATATCTATATATGTATAATCTATATAATTTATATAGACTCTTGATCTATTAATCTCTGCTTCGAATATCTGCATTAACTTCAGTTAGTCGATATCAAGAATCAGCTCGCTATAGCTTAACCGTTAACCCTTAGGTCAACTTACAGTCATAGATAAGTAAGCAGATATTATCTTATTCAGATAACTTATCTTTGTCTCATCAGCTTCTTTAAAGCTCATTAATATCTGAAATATATATCTTATATATAGCTTCTATTCTATATATAGCTAGCTATATCGTCGTCAAAACTTGCACTAATGGATAACTTCTTGATTTATCCCAAACCAATATTTATAGAGCGAACCGAACTTAAGATCAACTTACTATATCATATAGTTAATACTATAAACTATATATCTCTCTCTCACACACACAACCCTCTTTAAGAGGGGAATTATAAGTTATTAGCCAAAAGGATATAGCATATAGTTATCATAGGAACAAAAGGAAAGAAACTATATTTATTTGACTATGCTTATAGATCAGCCCAGATACACCCAACTCAACTATATATAGTATCTGAACAGATCTTTGAAATCCATCAATGCTTGGGCCGCTTTGATTTGAAGCCGTCGGCCACAAGTGGTGCCACCTCGGATGGATCACGACCTCGTGTCTCGGGCATATAGCGTAGCGTAAGCATGAAGAGCAGCAGGCAGGTGATGGAGCAGGGCAGAAAGACCAGGGCGCCCCAGGCACTCTGCAAGCTGGGAAAGGCCATGCCAATGATCAGATTGCACAGCCAATAGACGACGCTGCCCAGGGACATGGCAGCCGGACGTGGTGCCACCTCGAAGAGCTCTGCGAAAGCGAAAATGCTTGAGAGGATTAGGAGCAAGAGTAACTGGCATGCCAAACCCACCTGCGCCTATAAAGAAAGGCAACGGGCCCAGGCCAAATTGGAAGACCACAATATACAAAAAGATGCAGACAATGCAGGCCAGGGCAAACCACCTGTAGTGATCCTGGAAGAGAAGAGCATCAGCTAATCCTGGCCAGAAATTAGTGCAAATCACTCACAATAAACTGCAGCAGTATGGCAAAGAGAAACAGAAAGATGCAGCAGAAGAAGGTGGAGAAGAGCATCAATGGACGACGATTGAAGCGCTCCATGAGGATGGGACCCAGCATGGCGGCGGCCAGATTTATGCAGCCAGCGCCCAGATTGGCCAGCTCTGCTTGCTGAGAGTCCAAGCCCGCTAGGCGGAATATGGATACCGAGTAGTAGAAGATCTGTAAAGGATCAGTCAAGGCATTACCCAAAAAACGGTTCAGCGGATCACGGAAGGTGCCACTTACTGCATTGATGCCGGACAGCTGCTGTCCGCCCAGGTAGGCGCAGACGATGACCAAGGGTAGACGCAGTTGGGGATTGCTGAGCACCTGGGCGTAGCTGCTCGGCGTGCTCTTCACCCGCGATTCCTCCTCCATGTCATGGAGTTCCGCTTGCAATGCGGGACTATCCTTGGCATAGCCACGTAGGAGCTGCAGCTGCTGTGCCGCCTCCACCTTGCGTCCCTTCACAATGTACAGCCATTTGGGACTCTCGGGATACCACTTGAAGGGCGCATAGCAGATCAGCACGAAGATGCCGTAGAACGCCAGTGCCAGGTGCCAGTGATCCTGGCCGCCCAGCACCGATTGCAGGCTAAACACTTGCGCCACGACCACGCCCACAGTCAGACCTAGGCCGCAGAGCGGCGCCAATTTGCTGCGCTGCTGCAGTGCGGCCAGCTCGCTGTGATACATGGGCATGCAGGCGACGACCAGGCCAGCGGCCAGGCCCACCAGCAGCCGGCCCAGGCACAATAGCTCCACGGAGCCCAGCGGACGGCAGGCGTAGAAGGAAATTGCTCCTAAGCCCAGCAGCAGGCCGCATATATAGACGGAGGGACGACGACCGAAGCGATTGGCTATCGAGGCGCCCGTCAGCGAACCCACAGCGCCGCCCACGAGGAACAGGGAGACTATGGTGGCCCACAGCAGCTCCATGGCTCCGGCGCTCAGCTGTAGGCCATAGCGTGCGAGCAGTGTCTCCTGGCACCAGGTGCGCATGTGCTGTGGAGGAGAGAGAGAGAGAGAGAGAGAGAGAGGGAAAGAGAGATAGAGTGAGAGAAAATGAGAGTGCGTAATAATTGGAATTATGTTTTCAGACTGAAGTATAACTGAAAGTAATGATAATACCGAGACGTATAACAGCAATACATATAGTGTATAACAGTTAGTATAACAAGGATTATAACAGATGCCAAGGCATGCGAGAGTAAAAAAGACTCCAAAATTAGGTCAAAGAAACTATAAGTGTTATATAAATATGTATAACAGTTAGTATAACAGTTACAGTAACAGTAACAGTTACAGACGAGATAAATGTATAACAGTTTCGTGTATAACAGTTAGTACAAAATGCATTTATAACAAGGAGTATAACAGTTATCTGGCCACACAGCTACTCACCGCCGCTGGACTATTGACCACGCCCGTACAATAGCCCACAGGCATAGTGGCGCCCAACGAACTGCCATAGACCGCCAACGTCAGGGTCCAGCTCCATCTGGGCTTCTCCTGTATAACACGAGTAGTACAAGTGTTATACGTTACTTTTTGGTAATTCCTGTCTTACCAAACTCTTAGCGCTGTCGCCTGCCATTTGCGGTGCGTCGCGAAACGTCAATGAGTCGCCTTCGTTAAGCTGATCCATTTGACAGCTGCCTGGCATGTGTGCGGACCGACGGAGGCAGTGGAGCACACTGGCCACTGGGCCCGGGGCTATAATTCATTTTGGAATCCGCATCAGAATGCTGATAAGGGCGCACGTTTACGATGCAGATAGCTGGCGTATGGCTTCTAAATGTAAATTTCTTTAATTGCTCTCTAACTACAGAATTGCCCGCACGGCCGCCCCACCATGCGTCATCTAATCAATATCACGATGCTGATGGATGAGGATGAGGCCGACTGACGACTGACGACAAATGACAACGAAGCCAACGACGAGCCACAAACACCAGAAGCCGCAATAAAACGTGCTACAATTTGTCCACAATGAGTTTTTACTTGATATATGTAGACATATATAGTTATAATAGTAGCTAATATATATATATATGGTTGATCACACGCTGATCGTGCGAAAGATATTGAAGCCGCTGTGCGCCGTGGAGAGCAGCACGCCTGGCAGCTGGGCGTGCCAGTGCAGCTCCTTGATCTCCGTTTGGCCTTGATGTATGAAGAGCAGCTGCGGCGGCAGCTTGTTGATTTCTTCTTGATTCTCTGCCGGCGCTGGCGCCTGATCGGCATCCTTCTCCACAGCCAGATCCCAGAGCGCAATCTGATCATCGTCGCCGCCCGAGGCGAGCACGGTTGCCTCGCTGGGATTCCATTCGACCGTTGTTATATGATTCGTATGATGCTTGAAGGTGGCAATCGGTTTCTGTGTCTTGAACTGGCGCAGGTCCCAGATGTGCAGGAAGCCATCGTCGCCACCGCTGGCTATGAAGGGTTCCGAGTGGTTCCACGAGATGACATTGATGTCGCTCTCGTGCGCCTTCTCGCAGGTGAGCATGCAAGCCTTTTGTGGCGCCGCACGGCAATCCCAAATGCGTATGGTTTTGTCTACTGAGCAGGAGGCGAGTACGCTGCGCTCATTCGGACTCCATTGCAGATCCTCGACCGATGCCGTATGGCCGACCAATGGACGTTGATCCACCTTCCAGGTGCCGTCCTCCAATGGGCTCCATATGTGAATATCACGGCGACAGTCGCCTGTGGCCAACACGCCCTCAGCACTGGGACTCCAATCGATGGCAAATCCCTCCTGCTGATGCCCGCTAAAGGTATAGACGGGTTTCCCCTCGTTGTTCTGCTGTTCATATTGCTTGAGCAGCTGGGCATCTTCGACGGCCTGGAGCTGCTGTGATAAATTCCAGATGTTCACGCGTCCCAGCTCGCTCCACGAGGCGGCAAAGACATTGTTGCCCATGCGACGAGCGCGCACACGATTCACACAGCCTTGATGCTTGATCAGAGCGCAGGTCATTTGGGGTTTCTTCAGATCACTCTTGTCCGCCACATCATCCTGATCGTCCTCCAGCTCCTCGTCGTCATTCTCATCGTCATCATCCTCCTGGGTCTTATGCAAATTGCTCATCTTCATCACAATCAAATTGTTGACATGCGTCCGCGCTGCCTGGGTGCCGGCCACGATGTAGGCAGTCATTGGAAAGCTCTCCCTGCTGGCGCCCAGCTCATCGGGCACTATGTCGAAGCTGAGACATGGCGCACCAGTCGAAGCCTGATGCAGCATCACATAGGCGCTCTCATCGCAAACCAACTCCTCGTCCTCGGCCAACGCTTTGTTGGGCAGATAAACTTGTTTGGGAGCTTTTGTGGTGCCATCTTCGTTGTCGCTATCGGGCTCCATGTCGCTTTCCGCATCCTCTGGCTCGACAACCTCCATATCAATCACATCCTTGGGCGGATCCATGGCTATAAAATTAAATCTGATTGAAATATCCAAAAATTTCTTGTTTTGGCGCTGCACGTGTGCAATTGGGCCAGCAATTAGTGTGACCAGCACAATTTTGAACAGCAACAGTGCATTTAGTTCAGTGGTGAACCAGCCCAGTGTGACCACTGGAAATTTTAATAATAATAATAATTATTCAAATGAATAAATTGAATTATACGGCAAATTTCTGCTGGTCACCCTGGAATAGCACTAGAAATTTCAATAATAAAACATTGTAAATAGAAAAAGTGCATCGCACAGTTCATTGCTGGAACTGGAATTCATTTGCCGGCGGAACACTAACGAATCAAAAATACTAGAATATTTGAGTGTATCGTAGTGTGCTTGTTCTGTCAGTATTATTATATGTTCACGCTAACGAAAGCAACATAGCATAACTGAAGTACTACCTTAAATAAGTAAAACAAAAAATTTTTTAATTCAAATGGCTAAAGCTGGGAATCCATTTAATGTTCTGCGTAACATCTACAACAATGAGTTCCAGTGGTAAGTGGGCGCCCTCCAACCAAATTGTCGGAGCAATCTTTACATAACCACACTTGTGTTTTTCTCTCTCTCTCTCTCTCTCTCTCAGGATGTTGGTAAAAAGTTTTGGTATGTTTTTTCTGGGCGTTCGGATTGCCAAAGAATTTGTGGGCGTGGAATTGATGCCCACTGTGTTGCCGGCTTAATGTTTTGCAAATGGAGAAAAGAAAACCAAATTCACTATGTACAAAAAAACAAAATAGGGGGCAGTTAACTAATTATAATAAAAATTGAAAAAAAAGTATATACAAAACAGTTTTTACTACTCTCCTTAATTAGTTTCTGCTAACAATCAATTGCTTTATCTTCGACTCATCCATATCGATTTCGTGTATCAGACTGTCCGCCAAAATGCGCGGCGTCAGATCCCGTTGCAAGAAATTTGCTACCAACTTGCGGCTGGGCACGGCGCCTCCATGAGCCAGGATCTCGGCACGATATTTCTCGCCCGCCTGCCGATTGAAGGGATTCTCCTCGAAATACGTCTGCCAAATCCAGGAGGCGATCGTCTTCGATATGAGATACGCATAATACTTGGCCCCGTAGCCCACCAGATGGGAGAAGCGCAACTGCCAGGCCGTGTTGTCCACGTAGGGCAGGCCGTAATAACGATTCTGGACATCCCGCAGAGTATCTGTGGTGCTCTTGCCCTCCTCGACCGCCTCGCTGTGGTAGACCTGATCGAGCGCTGAGTAGAATACCTGCAGCTGCGTCTCGCTGGCCGCAAACAGATGCTTGGAGGCGCACAGCCGCTGCAGCATGTCGTCCGAGATGGGCTTGTGCGTCTGGAAATGGCGGGCGAAGGTGCGCAGCACCCGAGGATCGCTGGCAAAGTACTCCATCAGCACGCTGGGCACCTCGGCGAAGTCGGTGGCACAGCGTGTGCCCGTCACATGCTGGTATTCGGTGCGCGCCAACATCGAGTGCATCGCATGGCCCATCTCGTGGAACAGGTTGTCCAAGCGAGCGGGCGACAGCAGCGTCGGCCCCGTCCACCTCGGCTGAGCCAGGCCCAGCATCACAACCACAATGGGCAGCTGGTAGCTGCCGTCGGGCAGCCGCTTCCCTCCTTGTATGGTAAAGTGGCAATCCTGATTCGGTTTGCCCGCTCGCTCAAAGAAGTCGCAGTAGATGTAGCCGAGCAGCCCCTCGGTCTCGTGCATCACGGCCAGCTTGTAGATGTCACCGTGCCAGCTCTCGCCAGGCTCCATCTCGGTATTCTGCAAGCGGACGCCATACAGCGCGTGCAGCAAGTTGTCTAATCCC
The DNA here is from genome assembly GCA_035045555.1 of Drosophila fulvimacula. Lineage (NCBI taxonomy): Eukaryota > Metazoa > Arthropoda > Insecta > Diptera > Drosophilidae > Drosophila > Drosophila fulvimacula. The sequence continues at coordinate 5,775,082 of JAWNOX010000191.1, forward strand.
TCCATGCAGCCGCCGAGCGAGAAATAGGGCAGAAATTCGTTCGCCTGCTCCTCGAGAGATTGCCGCTTCAGCTGGGACGTGAAGTAGGGCGTATCCCAGATCTCAACGAGGGCATTGCTCTGTCCACTTTCCTTGCGTTTCATCTGTGTCATCAGCGCGAAATCGGCATCGGCCCGCGGACGCAGTTGCTCCGACAGCTCATCAATGAATTCACTCACAAGTTCGGGCTTCTCCATGGTGCTGCCGTTGAGAGCTCGATGCGCGTAGGTCTCAAAGCCACAGCTGCGCGCCAGCTCATTGCGACAGATTAGGAGATCCTTGAGCAGCTCCTCCTGGCTATCCGAGGGCTGCAAGTACAGTCGATAGGCGGCTTCCCGCATCTGCACATTCGCTGCGTTCGTGCAGAGGCCCGTGATGATGATATTCTCGCCCGATGTGGGAAAGCTGCAAAGGAGGAGTTGAAGATTAGCGAACTTCCTCAAGTCATTGCTCCCCTCTTACTAATCTCTTATGTCCTCCGGCACATAGCTGCGTGCCAGAACCGTCGGCTGGGCGGCACCGTTCATAAACTTCTGTCCCAGCTGGAGAATATAGTCGTTCAAGCGCACCACGCGCAGCCGCTCCAGCTCGGGCAGGTGAATGCCGCACTGCTCAAAGTCGAACAAAAACAGCTTGGCCACATGCCGGTCCACCTCGGTGGTGGGCATCAGATCGCCGCCATCGCCGACCACCTTACTCAGCGCCTGATACAGTGGCTTGTGCGTGTTCAGGCTCTCCACGACGCCGCAAATGCTGATGCAGGCCTGCTCCGCCGCCTGCATATATTTGTTCTGTGGGTGGGCAATGCGCACGAACTCGGCCAGATCGGCGACCTTGCACAGCGAATCCGAGAGCTCATCGAAGATGTCCACCATCTTGCGCTTGCGCTGGCTGGAGATGGCCTCTGCGATGAGCTCTTGGGTGGAGTTCTCTACGTTTTCGCGCAGCAAATGAAAGCCATCGGCGTTCCGCAGCTCTGGCATACGAAACAGACCCTACCACAATAATAATAGTTATAGTTTGCTCCAAACTTTCTCTTTCACCTGGGAAGCACTTACCACATCGTTGCGGGCGAAATTGATTCGTTTGGTTGGCGGCGCATTGAAGGCTGTGCCCAGGGGCGACCAGGTGGAGAGCTGACTTTGTTGCCGCCAACATTGGTGTTGTGTGGCATTTGCTATATTACGGCCAATTTTAAGCATTATTATGTTTGAATTTCAATTTAATGCCGACTATTACATATTCACAGGACAATCAGCTGTTTCGGCAAACATGCAAAACAGTGGGAGAGAGAGCGAGAGAGCATATAACTACTTGACACACCAAAATATATGCCAAAAGAAAAAAAAAATACCTAACTAGCAGAGCTGCCAGATTGCTACAAGCTGTTGCTCATATTTTGCTCACTGCGTTGACTTCACTAAATAGCAGAGCTACCAGATGGCCACAATACAGTGTAGTCGAAACAGTAATGCCAGCTTGTTTGTTACAATTTTATTATAATTATAATTTATTTAATTAAATATAACAATATATATAAATTTTGTAGAAGATGCCATAAATGAGAATAACTAATATTTTTTTGGGAATTTCACAAAAGTGGCAACGCTATGAAATTTAAAAAATATAAATTAAGTAACGGCGATTACAAATAACGTAAATAGCAATAGATAGCCAGAAAATCGTATATTATTGCTGCCCGCAAAATGTCGAATGACCTTAGATACCCAAGCCTCAACTTTGCTATAATTGAGAAATTTCATCGATTTGCCGCCTTCACATTTCTGCGCCCCACCGATAATACCCGAGAAATAAGTGGAACACATTATCGGCGAACCCAAATCTCCGGGACATGCTTCTCCCATATCCTTCGGCTGGGTGCATATGCTACAGTCTCTATCATAAAAAGTCATTTTATTACAATATTCATGAGTGCGCACAGTAACCTCAAGATACATCAATTCATTGGAATACGGGCCATGCTAAATAGTTAGTTAATATCGATCAGTGAAAATCGATTAATTAATTCGATTATTACCGGATAGAGCTGACCCCAACCCATGGTGACGCATGTCGTCCCCGGAGGTATGTATTCCCATTTTCGACCCATTATCGCCTTCACATGCCGCATATTGCCCGGTATACGTTCCACTAAATTCATTAGGGCAACATCGTATTTGAGATAACGCTGATAGCTTGGATGCACCACAATTTGCTGGACACGTCGGCTATCTTCCTTGCCATATTTTTCCAAGCGACCCACTTGACCAAAGACGACCAGCAAGCCATGTGGATTCATTATCGATTTATGGCGGCTTTAAATTAATTATATAAAGATTTGCACATAAGGGATATATAGCTTACTCTGTCACACAGTGGGCTGCCGTTAAGATGATCTGACTGCTTAGAATGACCCCAGTGCAGAAGTGATTATCGCCATAGAATTGAAGGAAATGTAGTGTGCGTATCGATACGATATTGCGGACGAATGAGGCGTAATCGGGCATTACGCCGCCTGCAATTAGCATCTGAAATTTTTCATCGCTATTCCGGGTAAAGGTGCCCCGATCCCCACTGCCCAAATCAAATTGAATCACCGCCAATAGGCAAACAATTAAGATTTGGTAAATATTCATTATTGGCTTGATTCGACTGGCTTACTAAACGAATGTAATTGAAACTGGCGTGTAACTGGCATAAATGACAAATATAATGTGAGTCACAAATCTGAAATATATTACAGCACATAACTGTGCTAACATTTCTCACATTTTGCTTATGCAAAATGGCGGATCAGCAAAATGGAGCAAAATAGTCGTTATCGATAGACAGCTATGGGCAATCAGAGTATTTTTCAGTATGTAGCTCAGCGGTGGAGTTGCCAAATCACTTGCAGTATTTAATTGCAAATAAATACCATTTTTAGTACGATATCTGTGATCAGTGCCAATCAGCAGTGCATTTGCCGCGTTTTGATCGAGTGAAGGTAAAAATTTACGAATTTTGTGTGAAGAGAGATTAAAAAGTGAAGTGTATGTTTTTTTTTTCTTTTATGAGTATAACATTTATTCGAGCAAGTGGCTCCCAACTACATATAGCAAATAATATGTGCGACAAAAATCTAATACAAATCAAACTCTTGCATATAATATCTATGTATGTATATGTATCTTGAGGATATATACGTACATACATATGTATATATGTAAAGCACATTTGTCTTAAATTTTTCTAGCACATCAGGCTGAGATTAAACTATATATAGTAACTTCAGTAACTAGTAATAGCTTCCATGGGGCTAATTACGCCCACTGGGCGTTTACACACAAAGTAGAACGCAAAAACACAAACACACACACATGTACATAGACTAGAATATATATAAGAGAGATTGAGAGAGAGCGAGAGAGAGAGAATGAGAGGCTGGATAACTGTAGTTATTTTGCTGATTCGTAAATTGTGATTTGTGTGTGTTCGCCTCATTTGCGTTTGGGCAGCTTGTAGTTGGTCGGCGGATGCAACTTGAGGTGATCCAGGAAAACTGGCTGCATATCCGCACACCACGAAATTTCCTCACGCACACGCACCGGCCCATCCTTGCAAGTCAACCAATAGGTGCTCATTAGTCCCTTGCCCTGCAAAACATAGACGAAATGTATCGATATACATGATCGAAATAGATTTTAGTAAAATCGATATCGATATTATTGTTTTACCGTAATCATAACCAATAGGGCAACCATCAATTTTTCGAATATCGTAATAATATTTGTATTAATATTGTGAATATCGTATTAAAATTAATTTTTTGAAAACTGATAATTCGAATATCGTATTGAAATTAATTTTTTATACACCGATAGTTTGAATATCGTAATTAATATTGTGAATGTCGTATTGCTACGAACTTCGCATTCTGCACCGATAAGGCAAACATCGATAGTTCGAATATCGTAACATGCTCATGCATTCAGAACTACGAATATCGTAACAATATTCCAGTAATTGACTCACCTTAACATCGATAAGTCCACGATGCTCGGTCTTGTAGCCGCCCACCTGCTGCAGAGCCTCGTGCATCTCCTCGGTGATATGTATCTTCTGTGCCTCGCCGGTGCTCTCCATGCGCGATGCCGTGTTCACCGTATCCCCGAACAGACAATATCTTGGCATTTTGGTGCCCACAATGCCGGCGACAACGGGTCCAGTGTGAACGCCGCAGCGAATCTGAACAAACTCGTCGCCGGCGCGTGGAATCCGAAACACAGACGAGGCGTCCAGCAAATCAAGTGCCATTGTTGCAATCTCGCTGATGTGCTTGTTGCCTGCGGGGGCGACAACCAACCAAAACATATGTTTAGCCTCTTTTTTTTCTACTTTTTTTTTTTTTTTCGTTAGGCGGACAGCATAAATTAAGGACGCACAAAGCCCAAAATTAGCGCTAGACTGAGAGATGAGGCAGGGGCATGTTTGCCAGGGAGCAGGGAGGATGTTTGATGGGGACGGCGCCGTGAGTTGGGTAAATGCCTGTTCGGATTGACAAGTTGACAATTTGCATAAAATTACCGTTTTTCACGGGCAGACCAGAGGCCACCATGTAGGAGTCGCCAATTGTTTCCACTTTGTAGACATCGTAGCATTCAATGCGTTCATCGAAAACGCGATAGATCGAATTGAGAAAGGTCACGACCTGTCGAATTGGATACTTTAGAGTAGAGCTTTTTTTTATTATTACATTTTCTGGTTTAATGGAGCTTACCTCTAGCGGCGTGCACTCGGCTGCAATTTCAGTGAAGCCCACAATATCGCTAAAGTAAATGGTTACGGCTTCATAGAGCTCAGCGGGCACCTGAACGGACAGCAAAATAATGAGATTGAAATAACAGGAGTTAAATATTGGTTATCGATTGTTATCAAAAACTCGTTATCGAAAACTTTGCATAATTGCTATCGAAAACTTGTTAAGGAATATTCTTGATCGAAAACTAGTTATCGAATACATATAGTCGATTGCTCGTTATCGAATGCTTATAATCGATTACTCGTTATAGAATACTATTAATAGTCTATTCGTTATCGAATACTTTCCATATCATCCAACCTAAATTTTATATTCTCACCTGCTGCGTCTGCTTCAGCTGCATTGCGACGCTTGGCGGCAACATTTGAAATAGCAACGAATCACTCTTGCGTTTCTCACGCTTCAACTCCTTAGCCTTCTGGGATAGATTCATGGCATAGAGCTGACAACAAAATGAAAGCTATTAAAATAATTCAGCTCATCTACCTGCAATCTCTCACCTGTATTGTGGCTGCTGCATTCTTGACTAGAATAATTATAATGGGCGAAACGAGCAGCACAACAACCAAAATGGCTATGCCAATGGCCTCCTTGCGATCTGCTTCTATTAAAGTCTTATCCACATATTCTCTGCAAAAAAGCAATTACTTAAATGTCGTTGCTTATAAGTATGCTATATTATGCAAATTGTTTTCCATTTGCGTTGCTGCTGATTATGCAAAATGGCGCCAAATTATCGAGCATAAAATTATCGATAGCAAAAAGGTGCAATAAAAATATTTTTCAGTATGCAGCTCAGCTTGCAGTATTTAATTGCAGCTTAGCATTTGCATGCAAATGACTTGCAGTATTTAAATGCAAATAAAGACAAAGCAAAATAAGATATCGATAAATGAACTCGATCAGCTGTGTATTTGCAGCGTTTTGATCGAGTGAAAGTGAAAATTTGCAGTTGTTGTGTACAAAAAAGTATTTAAAAGTGCATAAAAAGGTAGTTTTTTCTTTTTTACTTTTTAATAGTTATATCACAACTTAGTTAATTACTTACTTAATCAATCGTCGCAGCGCCTTCTGTAGTATGCGCAAATCGTCCGTATAATTGTGCATAAACTCATTATATTCAACTGCTCTGCGTTCGTCCGAAATATTTGGTTTATTCTTTAATACCATGTTGCTCCTAATATATATATGTATATATATTTATATAAAATTGATATATATGTATTAACGTCTACAGCCACTCACATGAGCTTCACCCGATGATATTTATTTGAGCTTGTTATATTTGTATACATGGCCCTCAGCATGGGCGCATAGTTCAGGGTGGAATTAATCATCTCGCGCGCCATAAACTCGTAACGCACATAGGAAACAAAATTCTCGGCTGTGAGCGGCCCTCTGCCGTAGTAGCGGATGCCAAAGGAGGTGGCTATATTCTGGCACTCAATGCTCTTCAACAGATTCTTAAAGCCCACCAAATAGCTGCAACAGAGAAGTTTAGTGAAGAGGGAGTGTAGGAGGAGGGTGGCATAGAGGGAGGGGAGCTACACACCGCCAAACGCCGCTGTTGTCCGTTTCTTTGATTTGCTCGTTTAGATGATGTAGCAGGCCACGATTAATGGACGTATACCAATTCATAACCTCGGTAATGGAACTGTCCTCTGGCTCCAAGCGCACACGTTCACGAAATTCATTTAAACGACTCTGAAAATCGTTGCGATTCAACATAACCTCTCTGTCGTCCTCATCCTCATCGGGCGCCGTTGGCACACTTATCTCGCTCCAAGTTGTCATGTTGTTAAGCGCGTGGTCCGTGTTGGCAAAGCGTTGAGTTAGATTTGCACTGAACAGGTATATATATATATGTATATATATATATATATATATATATGGATATATATATATATATATATATATATATATATTTACATTTGCACAATTGTTATGACTGTCAAAAGGCAAAGCTCTATCTTTATCTCCACTCACCGCTGCTTGCTGCCATTGGTAAATATATAGAAAGCCACCTCGGAACGTTCCAGCTGCAGTCGTGTCACAACTTTGCCCAAGTCCGTTGCAATTGTCACCTGGAACCATAGAAACAATGAGATTATCTAGTGTGAGTGTGTGACAGAGCGTCTGCCCTCCTCCGTCCTTTGTCCTTTGCTGGGCGTGGTCTTGATTAGTTAGTCATTTACTTGGTAACATTGAATAATTCATCAAGTTCGCTTACTTTTGCATATACTTATTAATTACTTAGCGAAGTATTTCTATTCGCTGGCTTATTGCAAAAGTTTTCTGTTCTATTATTGGGTTAGAGTTCGGGTATTTGGGTATATAATATGATATAAAGTGATACTTTTATTCTTAAAATATAAAAAATATATATATTTATTTATTTTAATAATAATAATATATTTTTTTATTTTATAAAAGTTTTTCTAATATTTCAATAATAATCTAGAGTGCAGATTATTATCATAATAAAATTAAAAAAAAAAAAATGTAAATGCTTAAAAATTAAAAAAAAAATTTTAATGTTCGAAATAGGCTTTTTCTGATATTTCAGCTTATATTTTTTTAGGTTAAATTTTGCTCCATTTTCTATGAATGAAGATTTTATAATTTATTAAATGTTTTAGATGAAAAATTTGAATATTAAAGATTTCACTCTTATTTAAAAATTCTCAAAAATTGCTCAAGTGTCTTGGAGACTAGCTCGTATTGCCTATGTCCTTTTGTTGGATTTATCTCTTATTTATAGCTGATTTGATGCACTCTTAAAATCTATTAAATTTAAACCAACTTTTATTATTTTTACATTTCTCTTAAAGCGCTTTCGCCGCTAGGACTCTTGGCTGATTGCCTCAATTCCTGAGGGGCTCCCTTTGCATCTTCCCTATTACTAATTCCATTTCTTACGATTAATATTTAATTTGTATTGATTGTTGGCTATGGAAGAGAGAGAGAGAGTGAGAGAGAGAGAGAGAGAGTGCGCATCAAATCCCTATAGCCAATTAGACAAATTTCAATTGCAAGCAATAATGACACCTTCAAAAGTCCTAGGAAGCGCTTAACAGACTCTCGAAGCTTTCCATTATTTTCTCGTGCTTCTCTCGAGGCTGTTAATTGCGAAACCCGCTTAAAGCACTTTCGTTAGGGAAATTATCGCGTTTCGCCACACATTTGTAGTCTGTTGAGTTAAGTACGTGACTTAATTCAAGGACTTTCGCGGTGTGCGCATTTCCTGTCTGCCACGCCCACGCGACGTTCGTAACTGTGCCATTGCATATTTTCGCCTATCAATTCACTTTAGCATCAAGCAATCTATTTATTTATTTCCTTATCATATCTCGCTCTGCTCTCATATTTTGCTCACGCATTTGCATAAAAAAAACTCAACACCCGCACTCAGGTGGAAAGGGATGGAAAGCTCCGACAGCGTTGAGTGCTTGGTCTAGAGCGACTGCTTCGTGCGCACTTCAAGCATGCTGCACTTACCTGACCAAACAAATATTGCGTATTGAAAGCGGCTCTCCTCTCCTCCCTTTAGTCATGTTATTCCATAGCCATCATCGTCATGGCCACACAGAGAGGACACTTGCTACACTGTACACTGGACTACACATCTGTTACTTTTCTTTTGATTTTTTTTGCTGCTCAAGTGAGCATTGAGCCGCGCAGGACATGAACTTTAGTTGGCTCGTATGATTGAATTTCAGCAATAAATTTTAATTAAGCTGGCAGACTTTCACCTATCTCCTCTCTCTCTTTCTCCCTGTTTGTTTGTTCACCTGCTCACTTACCTGCGTCTCAATGTCGGCCACATCGGCTCGATACTCCAATATCTCCTGCAGTGTTAGTGATGTTTGCACAATCAATGCCAATATGGGTATAAATGGCAGAATTATCATCTGAAAAAAATATATACAATTTTTTTTACAGTGAAAACTCGGATTAACGAACGCTTGAGTTGAAGTTGATGTACTTAAGCTGAGCTAAGCTTAATGTATAGTATATATATTATTTTAATTGATAGAATTTGAGACTTTATTTGTGTCTACAGTGAAGTCTCGATTAACGAACAGTACGTTTGTTTCTTTGGTATAAATTCTGTTATTACAAGGGTTTTCCATATTATTCTCTATTTTTAATTATAATAGAAATGGCTAAGTTATCGTCTACAGTGACTCGATTAAGCAACATTAAAATTTCAATGTTTTGTATATTTATAATAATTATTATTAGTATTATTATCAGTATTTTTATTATCAATTTTCAGTTTATTACAAACAAAAGTATTTACATTTTTATTAGTATTATTATTGGTATTATTACTAGTATTTTGATTAGCATTATTATTAGCACTGTTATTAGCATTATTATGAGTATTATTATTAGTTTTATTAGAATTTTTATTTGCATTCCTTTTAGCATTAGTATTATTATTAGTAATATTATAAGTATTATTATTAGCTTCGTATTTTTATTAGCGTTATTATGATTATTATTATTAGTTTTATTAGAATTTGTATTAGTATTTTTATTAATATTATTATTAGTAATATAATCTATAATAATATTTTCCTGTAAGAAAGACTCTTATTCTCTCTCTATTATTATATTATTTTACCTAAATTCAACAACTCTTCATTCCGTTCTCCTAACAACTACAACAATGTCCACTCCAGCCAGCACTCACTGTACATAGAGAGTTACCTGCAAACGGGACTATCTATTCTCATTTGTGTGTGTGTGTGTGTGTGTGTGAGTCGCTGTGTGTTGAAGTGTGATTAGTCTTTATCGTGCTGTGTCGCTAATCGCGGCACTTCATTTGGTCAACGCACGTGACCGACACGCCGCGCCTCTCCTGTCCTCCGCGCCCTGCCGCAGCCTAGCGCCCGTCCAGCTGTTGCGCTAATTAAGATGCATACGCTTTTGCTAATTTATGCTGGCTGAAGCACACGCACCTCTCGCTCTCTCCCTCCCTCTCTACTTTTTGTAGACCACCTTCCACTCACCTGCATTAGCTGCAGACGTCGTCCCGTTTTTATGGCCGGATTTCGTGCCGCTGCACTGCAGCAACGTCCGCCGCCAACATTGGAAATATCCTCGGAACTAATCGAGCGCACGGAAATTTTATCGAGCTGCAGATTGTGATGCGTGTGTGTGGGCAACAGCAGCAAACCTCCGCCGCCGCTGCCACCGCCGCCTCCAGCATCACCAGCTTCGTTGCTTGCACGAATGGCGGGATGATTCGATTTGCAGTTGCTAATGTTTATCTTAATGCATGTGGATGCTGCGGCTGATGCTGAGGCGGAGGCCGTGGCCGAGGCTGTTGCATCTACAGCTGTTGTCTCCATCTCGCTAGAAAGTTGTTGTGGTTGAAATTCTCGTTGTTGTTGTTGTTGTTGTTGTTGTAAACCTATATTCAATTTGCAAGCTGCTCTACCATTTAGCATATTGTTCATTGCCCAAGCGAGCACATCGAGAACGGCTCATAAATACAAACGTTTATGGCTGCATAAAAAGCGATACATAATTGTTGTTGTATCAGCTTCGATCATACAGAGATAGAAGCACTTGTCGGGCTTTTGCTGGCCAACTCTAATGAGATGATGGGGGGGGGGGATGGGGCAGGGGGCGTTGCTGGTTGCGCGCAAAATAATTGCAAAAAGGAATAAATAAACTCATGTGTGGGTGGCTGGGTGACTGTCAGCACAACAAATTTGATGGATGAGCAGTCAGCACTGGCTTTGAGTTTGTTTTGTGTCCTGTCGCACTTTCAGTTTAATTGAAGCTAAATTTGATATCAATGTGAAAAAAGTGGATGTAATGAAAGGGCGAGTAAATAAAGGATTATTAGCACAAGCAACATTTTCTTTTTCGCTCAGTGTAGCTTTGTGCAAACAATTGTGCTGCAATGCACACCCACACACACACACACACACACACACATTCTTTGCCTGTTGCTCGCGTTGTTTACGTTTCACACACATCAAACGCATTTATTGATTAAAGTTTTAATTGCCTTGACAAATGCTCATCAAACGGGGCAAACGTCAATCAACACACATTAATAAAAATAAAAATAAAAAAATTGAAAAAAAATATATTATGATTAACACTTTAAATAAATAGGGAAATGCAGTGCACATGTCATAAATTTAAACCACAAAATGCGCCATCAAAAATCGGTCTATTTTTATATATCTAAATATGCACATCAATCGCGCGCGCACAGGAACAATAAATATTAATATTATTATTTTTATTGCCACATTAAATTGTGCGTGGGGGCGGCGAACCACAAAATTCAATTATCTATGTGGGCCAAGTGGTGGAATACCGTTAAGGCCCCGTTGTCCGCTCAGGAATTACGCGTGTTGTTCCAATTGAAGCGACCGGCACCAACTGAACTTAAACCTGTTGAGTTTCGTCCGTTTATAGTAGGTTGCTCTAGTCCAAATCCCTGTTGGGGCAACCGAAAAGGTCCACCCGCAAGGACCACCCACAACTGTAAGATAGCTGTTAACGGTTTGCAGTGTTATTTGCGGTGCTTGTGGGCTGGAGTTAGGCCTTGTATCTGGCTATTTTGAGAATACATATTTTTTGAAAATTTCATATTTTTTTATTATAAAAAATATTTAACAAAATTTATATTAGAAAAACAATTTAGCTTAGCTTAGCTTAACGGTATTTTAGCAGCATAAACTGCTTTCTTGCTTTGCTAACAGACTGTTAACTGTAGCAGAAGCTGCTTGCTATACAAGTACAAGTACATTACACTGCTTGTTGTTGTCAAGTAATATGGTGCTGCTTGCTATAAAACTTGATTAATGTAAACGAATCGCTTTACAGCGATGTGTGCAAGCAAGTAAAAACCTACTCGATATGGCAAGGACAATGCTTAACATTTATTGGACAACATTTTCTCGTCAATGCTGCCTCGAATATATTAAATATGTGCTAGATTCTATACATATTTTTTATTTTATATATTATTTTATTTTATTATATATTATATATATAAATTTATTATTATATATTTTCGTAATAATATATTATTAAAAATATAATTAATATATAATTAATTCAAAAATGGCGCCACAAGCAGCTTGCTGGATAGCTTTCAACTTCTTGCGTGTCACAAGCTATATGTTACTTGCACATACCGAAAGCTGCTTGCTATGATCAGGACACTTGCTTCGGTCTCGCTGCACACTCAATTTTAAAAGCTTCAATTTAATTGCCACAACTTGTCGTATGATTAATATCTAGCCATTAAATTAAGTTATTATACAACAACAACAACAACTTAAAACAGCGCCTGCACGACAATATATAAATCAAAGTGGGATTGCCTTTGTCACGCCTCTTTGTGAGCGCATGAGATCATCGCGGCGATAAATCGACTCCATTCTCGCCTCCAAAATAATGCCTAGAGCAACGCAGACTTTCCCAAAACAAAACAAAAAAAAAAACGGCCATTTGCATAACTAGCTGTAAAAGTGTTTAAAACATTAACAATCGCTAGCGATTGGCTGAAAGCTGAATCCGCCAAAAAAAAAAAAAAAAAAAACACCAAACGAAATGATATACGAAACAACAACAACAGCAACAAACAACAACAATAAAAAGCTAAATAAAAAATATGCTCAGTTAATGTAAAACGCAAACCAGTTCTAAACAGTAGAAAAAGAAACAACAGCAGAACGCTGCTGTTGGTCGAAACGTTGGGCGCATCACTGGAGACCACCTTGACGGCAGCTGCTTCGCTTCTCACTGATCAGAGCCCAGTGCTGACTGCTGCTCGCGCCTCTCCCGCCAGTCCAAATACAATTGGATCGGGTAACTTTGAACTGGGTGTCGCGTCTAGGTGTTGCTGCTGTCGCAGCTATGGTGTCCAAATTGATGTTTCAATAAAGACTATAAATTTATGACTTACGAATCAAGTGGTTAAGAGACATTCCCCAATGCCGGACAACGAGTAGGTGTCGCCATTGGTGCCACAATGAATTAATTTGGACAATTTATGAGCCAATCTTACGGACAGCCACAGCCACAGCCACAGCCACAGCCACAACCAGCTCCGGCTAGTCCAATCGCCTAGGCCTATTCAGCTAGCACGGTGGTCGAACGTTTCTATTCGAGAAATTGAATTATAATTTGATGCCCCAAACGCATCTGCATACATTAACGAATCGATTGGGCCACATAAATCTGGCAGCTGCGACACAATTAGCAGATGCCAAAGCCAACCAAAGCCGCCACCCAAAATTGACAGCCAAACCAGGCAGCCAGGCCAGTTAAGACAGGCCAGCTAGCCAGTCGATCCGGCCCAAAAAGTGTACGTACATAAATAGTCTGCATTGCTGCGCTCCAACAGCTGAAAGATAAACCTAAACGTAAACATTCTGACGAGCCACAGCAAGTCGTTGCAGAGATGCTCTTTGTATATTTGGCGATAATATCACTGGAAACTTTAGAGCTGTAAAAAATAGAAGTTAAAAGGAGAAAGTCTGCAGCTTTAGGATTGTCTAAAAAACTTGTGATAGTTTGAAATTTCGATACATTTTTTTTTGCTATCGATTTCTTATTTCACTTTATTTCCGAAACAAATTCTAAATGTTTTCTTGCTTTTGTGTGGAAATGACTTATTAATATATATAACAATTAATTAATCATAATTAATTGCCCAATATATTTTAAGAATCTGGATATATTATCAATATATCGATAAATATCGATTTATTAAAATAATTTGATTAAAAAAAAAAAATTTTATTTTACTTTATAATTAGTTTCAGGCTTTTTTTGGGAAAATTATACTTAGAATATCATCGAAAATAATATATATATAGAGAGAGAAAATAAATAGAATATATATATATATATATATATATATATATATATATAATATAGATAGATATAATATATATATAGAATATAGATAAAGAATATTGATAGATTGTATTTTCAGACAGGGTGCAATTTATTACCTCACTCATGCAACTTTTTTAATTTTTTAGAAAAATATTTAATAAAAAAATCTAAAAATGTTAATTAACATATCTTTAACAGTTTTAACATATATAAATATATTTTAAATTTAAACTTAAGAGACGAAAGTAAAAGAAAAATATACATATGTCATAAAATATCACAGTTTTAGTTCGATATTTAAATATATAGTCTCAGTCCTCTCTGACAAGTGCCACACTTCAGCCTATATGCCCTGACTACGCTTGCGGATTCTCAAGAGCTGGAACCGAGAGCTGTCCACATTCTGCAGCCTTGCCATGAACTGACTCTTAAAATGTCTCATTTAAATAACTTGCATGCATTTAGTCATCCTTTTTGTCCCAACTTGGCAACAGGCAGCGACTCGTTGCTGTTGTTGCAGCAGGCATGCGCCCAGGGCAGAGATCGACAACGTCGACGACGACGACGACGTCAACGTTAAGTGGACACGTTGAGAGTGTCGGCGGAGAGTATGTAAATCGTATGCGATTCTTTGTTTGAGATTCGTAGCGAGCCCAGTTGCTGCTTGATCGATTTTGTCTTGCTTTTGTCAATGCAATTCAATTGTTTGACACAAACAAAAGGATAAACATGTGTGCACAAGATTTACATCAACTCTGGGTCGCTCTCTGCCTGTCTCTCTCTCTCTCTCTCTCTCTCTCTCTCTCTCTGTCTCTGTGTGTGCATAATGGAGACATTTTTATTTGGCCTCCGCTAAATCTTTGGTTTGACAAATTTTGATCTGTTGTTGAGTAGTGGCTGCTGCAGCCCAGACAGCAACTGCTGCATTTTAATTAATTCAAATGCAATTCAGCAGCAACTGAAGACGAGTGAAGACGCGCTGATTGAAGCTGAAAGCCAGCACGTGAGACAGCAGCAGGCAGCAGCCAGCAGCCAGCAGCCAGCAGGCCGGAGCAGCAGATAGACAGACCGACAGACAATCAGACAGCAGCCACTGTCACTTTTTTTCATTTCTTCCCTCTTGCGGCTGGTGCGACATACTCCGCTCATTCAGTAAACGTTTGTGATTTGTAACGATTGTGCAGTACATAAATCAGTCATGGATTTATTGCGAGAAATGAAATTTGCTGGCTACGACTTCGACTACAACTTTTGCCTGGGTGAAGGTGAAGCATCTTCACTTGGCTCTCGCTACGTCTGCAGCTCTGTCTGTCTGGCTGCTTGGCTGCTGGGTCGTGGTCGTGTGAGTGGCGCTGCGTGTGGGTCGCATAAATTTCACGCTTTGCGCAGGCGCTGCTACAAATCGATGTTCTCTTTTTTATACCCTCAAACGCCAATTGTAAATGGCTAAAAAGGGTATATATGTTTTTTTTTTTTTTTTTTTTTTTTTTACTTTGTGAGTGGCAAAAATATATAAAATGTTTATTAGCAGAACGCCTCGAGTCTGTTTAGCCTTTTAGCTCTTTGTATGAATGCTTTTAACTCGAGAACTATTAAATTTATTGACTTTAAATTTAAAATTTAAAAAACTTGCAAATATTTTGCTTAGTTAGAGTTAAGTTTTTCGTTTTACGTTTTCTTATGTATGCGATTAAACAATAAAAATAAAAATTGTTTTCAAGAGTTGGTTTATTAGGTTTAGTCATAGAGTTGTATAACTAAGTTAACTTTTTTAATAATTTTATTATTTCTTTAAATATTTTATTGAAAAAAAAAAATATTTTTTTAAAATATATATATATATGTTGGTATGCCCCAAATATATACAATATAAATAAAATAATTATTAAGTCATATCAAAAATATTTACGCCCTTAAGATCAAAATTTGGTATTTTATTTTATAAACATACTTTCATTTAAATATTCACGATATAGGTATAAAGTGTCAATTTAAACATGTCAAGTGTCTAGTTAAACACTTGAACCACAAAAGATTCCCAAAGTCCCCACAGCCTTATATAACTTCAATCTTTAGACTATAAACTTATTTCATATAATATACATACCTGGCATATCGGGTATCTGTTAGTCGTGCACTCACAACTAAAGAGTGCCTGACTTACTTTTATTTTTCTATTTGTTTCTGTATTTTTGTTTTTGCCAGTTTTATGAGGCATGCGGCCGTGCAGCGCCGCTAGCTAAAATCGATAGTTTTGACAGTGCGCGAGACGAACCAGGAAATTGTAAGTTGAGCCAAAAACATGTGTGCTCAAGTCTATATAAATAAATATATATGTATATATATATATATATATGTACATATATTTATATATACAGATATATTCATATAAGAAAGCAACTGCTGACCTGGGCTGCCAAGCAGCCATTAGGCATGGCCACAGCCAAAAGGGCAGATCACGAGCCTGGACTAAAGAGATGTCTCCCTCTCTTCCAGTCTGTCTCTCTGTCCGTCTGTGTGTATGGACACGCAATGCACGGCTAATTGTTCGCTGGCCAACAACAAATGTTCAGCTGCAATGCAATAACTGAGTAGCCAAGTCAAAGACAGTGGCTAAAAGCGAAAAGGTAACAATTTTATGTTGCTGTTGCTGTTGCTTGAATTATTCGCATCATATCTGATTGCATGACAGTTCTCAATTACTTTTTTCGGCATTTCAGCTGTTCCATTACGAAATTGTGTGAGAGAATTACGAATTGGCATTTGCCCAGCAAAATGTTAGACTTAGAAATATAATTTGCTATGTAAATATTTATTGGGTTGAGCCGTTAAGGCTGGGCTCGGGCTATAAATCTATATCGTTGCCAAGCTGAATTTTACTTTAAAAAACATAAACTTTTTATTGCATATTTTCAGTGCTATAAAATGAAGTGTTTACGTCTGTGAAGTGAAAAGAACGAGCATAAAATTTGGATGGAATGTTGGCAGATTAGCCGATTATAATATACTGGTGAGTCTTTTCTATTGATTCTATAAATATATGTAAGAATAGCATTTTAAACTAAATGAAACCTAATGCAAAGTTTACGAGTTAAACGTTTCCGAATGTGACATAAAAAATATTCTTAAATTTTTGCATTTTAAGTTTGAGCATGTGTTAAGGCAAATTTTAACGCTTGTGAAGAGGAAGTTGATGCAAACTAAAAGTACTTCAAACATTACAAAAATTAAATAAACGTTTAAGTATGGGGAAATGGAAATTATAAGAGCAATTTTTAAGTATCAGTTGAGCATTTGTATTAAATTTCTACTGATCCGGTCTGAAATGGAATCGAAGATTGCAATCTTTCAAGAGAGGGGCTTTAAATCTTTTAAGAGATATGCTCTTGTCATCATTTAAGCAGTTCAATTGCATGACTGAGTTGTGTAAAGCAGTTCAATTATATGATTGATGTATGTAAAGCAGTTCAAGTGCATGATTGAGGTAAGTATTTGAACTGCTTTCAGTTGCGACTTTGGCAATTCTATATTTCTACTTCAATTCGTACTGAAACTTGAGACTCAAAACTTGAAACGGCTTTGAAGAGCATTTTATATATTTTCAACGCCCATTTCATTGATTCATTCTCCAAACTCAACAATAAAAATCCTTTAAAATTGGGTTCACTGCACTCGACAAAAAAAGATTTCAGTTTCCCTTTAATTTTTTTGTTTTTTTTTATCTTTTGGCGTAGCTGGTGTTTGGCTCAAGTCTAACCGTAGCTTGTGTGCATTCCCGTTAGGTATTTTTTGTTTTTGGCCAAAAACTTATAATTTATGACTGGGTAAACTCTGCCTAATCCCGGGCCTAATCGTCTGGGCTGTGCTGCACTGCATGTCCCATGGACCGATAGCAAAGCCAAATGTATATATAGTTTATAAAGTAAAGAGAAAAAAAACGGAGAAGAAGGAAAAGAGTCAGTCACCTCGGCAGAGAGCACGTTTCGCTTGTGTATTGAAACTTTCTTGTGCGCGCTTTGGTTTCGGTTTTCGTTTTCGTTTCATTTGTTGGCTTCATAATTTATTATCGGTTCAAAGGCATCTCAATTATGGCGCTCCTGGCAGACATGAAACCCAAGCCAAACGTTGCAAATCTCTGTTGGCCAATCTTATTGGCCAAAAACATATCTCGCGCTGCGTTTCGTTTTGCTAAATCTGCAATCGCAGCAATTACAAAAAACTCTTAACAAAACTTTATTCAATTAACTCTTTTGCCGAATGTCGTAATGCTTAGGCAACTTTATGGCTGCTGCCGCTTGCCGCTTGCTGCTCGCTGCTCGTTGCTGCCTTTTCGTTATTATGATTATGAGCTGCCGCGTTTTATTGGTGTGAAAACGCGCCAGCGTGTTGCACGTTGCAAGTTGCTAGCGCGTTGCAGCTTCAATTTCAGGCATATTGCAATCGTGACGTGATTTTGATTGCCGGCAGCGGCAGCGGCAGCGGCAGCAAAAGCGAAGGCGATCAAACTGAACGCCCCTGCCAGCCATCAGCCATTGTTGCCAAGTTTTTTTTCCTTTTTCTCTTTTTGTTCTTTAGACTCTTGGCAGACAGTCAGAGACAGCCAGAGACTTGCACACTTTTACTTTTTGCAAATTTTTTGGGCGCATTGTTGCTCGCTTCACTTACTTAGCCGGAACTATAAATTCCAGCTGCTTTATCATTATTGTCTCGCGGCCATAGATTGATCGTAGACAAATTGTCGTCATGTCTGGGCGTTGTCGGCTGCATTTCAATTTGCCGGCCCCAAAAGTGAAGACATTGAACAGGTAATCGGCAGGTGCCATTGCGGCTCTCTCTCAATTCTTTTCTATCTTTCTTTTTTTTGTTGCTTCTTCTCTGATTTATGCGACTATTCAAAAAAGTCAAAATTCAACACTTCTGTGCGCGTCAGAAAACCAAACAATATGATAAATATGCTTTGGGGTTTTTAAGGGCAGGTAGTAGACGTAATAGATATCCTGGAATGTTAAATATATATATATATATATATATATATATGGTATAGATGATTGAGGCAAAGTTTTGTTATAGCTGCATAGACCCATCTGCAAATAAATCTGATTACTGAGCCACCGAAAGAGTGCTCTATATTATATGTATAGGATTTTATGCCTAAAAATTGATGTGGAAAAAACTGAATAGAGTTTTTTAACAACCTTCTTTAGTTTTAAATTTAATTTATAATTTATATTTTATTTTGAATTTAATTTATAATCTAGCCTGAGGCACCTGAGGTCATATAAAGTTGATTTGATATTCTAAATAAATGCTATATATAAATCCTCTATAACTCCTCTATAAATTACTCCATAAAATTCTAGTCATAATTTCAAAAATATTTTTAAAATATTTTCCAGATGAAAATTCCGAAAAAAAATCCACAAATTTCCTCCATCATCATTCAAAATTTGATTTCACACTTCAGTCCACTTGCTACTAAGCTCATATACCCAGTCTAAATATTTGCCTAGGTCACACATTTTGTAAATTCCAAGCATTGCTTAGCCTGAGCACGCTTCATGCGCACCTATTAGAAATTCCAGGCATAGAGCCTTCGCCTAAGCATTGACGTATATTGACACTTAACTCCGCTACGTTTCAGCCCCGGAGTGTGGCCGTAGGAAGTGCCGGCAAACAAATGAAATGTGATTTCTGTCATAGTCGATGCTGTTGTTGTTGTTGTTGTTGTAATTGTTGGGCTTGACAATGATGACAAATGGCTTCCATTTCCTTTTTGTTGATTGTAGTCAATATCAGTTGCGATGTTGTAGCTGCCAAAAAAAGGCAAGGTGGAATCTTTTAAATGGGTATAAGGGACTGTTTAATGCCCGCTCAGAGTTTAAAAGGATCTTAAAATGAAGTAGTTGATAGAGTTATAGCCATATATGTATATATGTATGTACAAATTTTAAATTACAGACTTAAGAATCATTTTCATATTTTAAGAGACTCGCAATCCAATATACTTCATTTCACACACCATGAGCGAGCACAGCAACGATTTTCAGGAGTCAGTTACTCATCGACATGAGCTTTACTCTTTACATGAAGCTTCAAATCACAGACTTTAGAAATATTTCACATATTTTAAGAGATTGGCAATCGAATATACTCCTCTTCTACCTACATTAGCGAGCATAACAATGATGTTCAGGTTCTCAGTTTCTCATTTTTGGGGTATGCCAAAATTGCAATGATCGTGTATTTGGGTTTCGTTTTGGGTATTGGGTGTACGACGAAAAAATGCGCTAATTACACGCACTCGAGCACTCGTTAATTGAAGTTGTCAACAGGGGCAGCACGAAATATGCGCTGCGAATGCGCAAATGTCGAATTTTTTTTTTTTTTTTTTTTTTTTGTTTTGTTTAGTTTGCTGCTGGTTAAATCAAAAGGCCTCCGCCTCCGATCATGGGCAAGGGCATGCTGCCGCCCAATTATCTGTGAATTGAACTAAAAAACAAAATGGTGAAGAAAGAGAGAGACAGACAGAGGGAGAGAGAGAGAGGTGGAGAAGAATGAGATCTGCTGGCAATGGCGCCATTAATTATCACAAAAACGGATACATTTCTTCATAATTAAGCGGGTGAATGACATGCACTGGCAGACGGGCGGCAGGTGAAGAGCCAAGCAGGCTGGCTGGCTGGCTGGCAGTCAGTCGAGCAGGAGGAACCCAACCAATCCCATGCAAAGGTGCCCAGCCTAATGACAACATCGCTTCCGACTCGCTGCACAACTGCAGCTGCCAGCAGCATCAGCTCCAGCTCCAGCTGCAGTTGAAGCTCCCGCTCCATGGGCTCCATTAGCTGGAGTGATGCAGCGGCTAATAGAGAAGCATTACTCATGCTCAGCAGGACATCGTTATTGCCGCGTGTGTCTAGGCCACAAGGAATACACTTGGCCATGGCCAAGTGCGTTTGCAACCAAACTCCACGCTCCACGCTCCACGCTCCATGCTCCATGCTCAGTGTGCGTTCGAGCTAAACATGCAATTGAGAAATTTATTAAAAATCATTTTCATTAATTTGGTTATTTATGCACAGGATCAAACATTCAATTAGGCTGATGTTATAAATCTCGCATTCATTTTTCACATGCTACGGCCACGCGTTGCATCTATAAATCACAGCCAGCAACTGTTGCAACTGCAACTGCAACTAGCTGCTGGCAGCCCACGGTTTTCTGTGGCATCTGCAACTATTTTACCTTCCATTTCGCAGTCCACTTTTTTCTGTATTTCTTTTTTTTTTTGCCTATATTTTAATTGTCAATAAAATAATAAAAGCATATCGATTGGGCTTCATATTTTTTTTCCAGCTTTGACTTCTTCGGTTTCGAAAGGTTAAAAGTGAAAGATCTCCTGCTGACTCGCAACAATGACAAAATGCTTTACGAACTACGAGCTTGTTGCATTGTTTTGTTTCTGTTTCTGTTTTTATTTATTTTTTTTTTTTTGCATTTTTTATTTATTTGTCATGTTCGGCACGAAAAATGAGAGTAATAAGATGCACAAAATACGATAAAAAAATAGCAAAAAAAAGAGCGAACAAGAAATAAATTTTTTTTCTGCTCTTGCAAACATTCGTATGCTCTTTTTTTATGATTCACTTTTTTATGGCAGCGAATGCTGTCCAGTTTAGGTTTATAGTTAGCTCGTCATATAAAAAGAAGGGAAAAACAAACTGAAATTTCTATTATATATACATATATACTAGCTGTAAAAGGGGCTGTAAATGTAAAAAGCTAATTCTCTATTATTCAGTTCTGCTTGACGATTTGACTTTAAAATGTGTTAAGGGCGTATAAAAATTATTGAGCTAATGCTTGTGATAGGCCAGAGGAATGGCTTGCTGTATATATAGTATATATATATATATATATATATATATATATATATATATATATATATATATATATATATATATAAATATGTATATCTATGTTATACAAATAAAAGTTGAGCATTAACATTCCTTAAGCCAGTTTCATTGATTTTTTACATGGAATATATAATTTATTGACGCTGATAGCTTTCAGAGTATAGTATAAAGAATTTCGGTATATATATTTTTGTTCTGTATCAGAAACTGATTTTTTCTTTAATTTTTAGCAAACAATTTGAAATTTCTTAGCAAAAACTTTTTAATAAAAAATTTTTTTTTAAATAAATTTTTTTGTATCTTATTTTATAAACTGATTTTGCAGTTTGAATATATATTTTACTCGATTGATGGAAAGGTGCAACGGATATGTATCTAGTCTAAAAACTACTTCAGATATATATTAAAATATCTATAAATAAATAATATAAATCTATGATTTACACAATTGAGTTCTGGTTTATACCCCTTTCAAAACATCTACAATAAACTTATATTAATATGATATTAAAATATGTTCTATATCAGTTGATAAGTATTGATAAAGTAATCAAACAGTGTATTCCAGCCTCGCTGACAGCCAATATTTCCTATTTGCTATTTGCATACCCTGAATCAAAACTCATAAAGCAAAAAGCCTTGTTATGATTACAAATCGTTAAAGGCAAAAAAAAAAACCAAAAAAAAAAACAAAAACAATAAATTGACAAAGGCAAATCAGTTAACGAAAATAGTGAAACAAAAGGAAAACTCAAACAAATTTGGGACATTTGTTGAGCTGACCTTTGGCTGACCTTATGCCCAGCGAAAAGTAAATCTCAGCTGGTCGAGTTTACCTTAATAAACTTAGCACAGCTGAGCAGGAAGTGGCGGCGATTGCAGAGGCAAAAGCTTTATCGAGTGGCCCCAATCGAACTTGGGTGGGTAACGCGCAGATTGTCCGCATATATGTATGTATAATATATATATATATATATATATATTGCCTGGCTAGATCATAAAAATCAACTTAATAAAAGCGAGTGGCGGCATGCTGCTCTGCTGCTGCGCTTCATCAAAAAGCCGACAATTGGGGCGTGGCGCGACTATCAGCACGGCCAGGCCCCCATTTTGTGCGATGGCCGTGTGCATTGGCTGGGGCCACATTTTGATATAATAAATTGCATAGAAACATAAATTTAATTTTTTAACGCCCCAGAACGACAAGCACTAGCTGCTGCCCTAGCATAACAATTAAGACATCATCAGAGCGAGACAGCGAGACAGAAAGAGAGAGGGAGATAGAGAGAGAGGTAGTTGCTGTTGGTTGACAAAATGGTGGAATTAGGTAAATAATAATGCCGCACTCAGCGACAGCTCTTGGGCTTTACAATAAATGGCGCTTTAGTTGTCGCTTTTCGCACTCTCACATTTTTCACGCCAGCGAACACAAAAGGCGCGCCCTTGATCCGCCCCAGCCTGACAGCCATATGTTTGCTCCGGCATAGTCTTTTGACCATAATCATAACCATACAGTATACACAAGCTCATAACGTTCCGCGCAAGCGCAATGTGTACACCACACACACACACACATCTCCCTGCTGGAGTTGATGGCTCTGCTTGTGCGCTGTGCGTCGTCTGATTGATGACTTTCATTTGCCATTCGGACAGGGCTACATTAATATCAACAACAGCGTCCTTCAGTCCTAGCCAGAGTCGGCCGCTGCTCATCAGCGGGCAGCAGCCAGCAGCCAGCAACCAGGCAGCCAGCAGCAGCCGCGGCATCCTCTCGCTTTCGGGGCGTCACAATTGTGCAGGGAACACCCAGGAATTTGAGGCATTTTATGGCCTGGTGTTTGACTATTGCATCGCGAGTGTTTGCACAGCCATCCACAATCCACAAATCCACTTTCCATTAGGTACACATGCGAGCATAATCGTTCTGGGCCGTGTTAAATTTATGAGTACTCGTATTTAGTTGTAGTCACTATTTGTTCCTACACTAATCAAATTGGAGTCGCTTAACTAGAGCAAACTGTTGGAAATACAAGACAGTTAGTTAAGCTCAGTTTTTACAGATTTCTCTATTTCTCCATCTCTTTATCCCCATATCTTTCAATTTCTCTCTATTTCTTGACCTTAATATTTTTCTCTCTTCTTCTATTTATCTATCTCTATTATAGAGGTCTCTATAATTTTCATTCTCTATTTATCTCTATCTGTCTATCTCTATTATAGAGGTCTCTATAATTTTCATTCTCTATTTATCTCTATCTGTCTATGTCTCTCCCTCTTCTTTTTCTCTCTCTCTCTCTCTCTCTCTCTCTATCTGTCTATGTTTCTCTCTCTCTCTTAATTTATTTCTGCTTCACTAATTATCTCCCTTTAGTTATTTCTCCCTCTCTCTCGCTGTACTTTTCTGTGTTTATTAATTTTGTCCCTCACTCTTTTTTCTCTCTCTCTTATTCTCTCCCTATCTCTCTCTCTCTTTCCATTTCTCTCTCTTTATTTATGTCCCTCTCTATCTCTCTTTCCTTTTCTCTTCCTCACACAATCGGGCTTCCTCTTTCCCAATATTTTCCATTTTCCATAAATAAATAAATATTTTTTTTTTATTTTTTCTCACTTTTACTCTAATTTGTCATCAGTATAAAAAAATATAAAATACCTATAAAATTTTATAATTTGAATTTTCAGTAAGTTTTAGGAATTTTCCCATAAATTATTTACTAGATATATATTTTATATGTATTTTATCTCTCTCTCTCTCTCTCCCTCTCTCACATTTCTAAGCTTTGAAAGCTCTATTAAGAACTCAGCTTACCGCTTTACAACTTTTTATTTTCACAGTTGAGCAATATTTATTATATATAATATATATATAGATTACTGATATATGCACATCAATAAACTTTCATAATTATATCAATGAGAGTACAAAAAGTTCGCTTTTCATTTCTCTCGCCTGAATTCCAATCTACAACAGCTCCATTCGGCATATAAAAAAAAAAGAAGCAGAGAGAAGAGAAAAACAAGCTGCTGCTGCGGCTGCTGGAGCAGTCAGCAGTTGCCAGTTACGAGTCGCAGGCGCAGTCGCTGCCATTGGAATCATTACTCACGCGCACTAATCCCAGCGACTCCATTTGCCAGCTGGAAGCTGTGCGTCTTCGCCAAGAAAAATCACATGCGCAGCATTTAAAGATTTGCGGTGAGCGAGCGAGCGAGGAAATGCAACAGCGCGCGAACCACGACAGAGTCGACGATAAGCAGCTCGGAAAAACTTGCGAAGGCACCAAGCAGGCATCAGGCAGCAAAGCAGCAGTAAGCCAGGCCAATTGAGTTGTTCCCCTGGCCAACTGGTTGCTCCTGCAGCTGCTGTAGAGGCTGCTGTTGCTGCTCTTCCTCTAAGCATGTGCTGCACGTAATGGTGTTGCATTTATTAAAGGCTTTTGTGCGTGCGGGCCCAGGCTCCAGCTCCACACACACACACTCTCTCTCTCTCTTTCTCTGTCTCTGCGTCTCTCACATGCTTAATCCATAAATGGAAATTAATGGTTTAAATACGAATGTATTTGGCGGCCATGTGTGTTCGACTGGGGCCAGCCAGCCAGCCAGCCAGGCAAGCAGTCAGGCTAATGGCTCTGGCCTCGTAACGGTACAGCTTGAGTGCCACCGCATTTGCGGCATGGAAAATATTAAGACATAAATGTCGTCAACAATGATACGGACTATGGAGAACGTTGGCTTGCTGGCGTAGGTGGTGCACAGTGGTGCAATTTGCATGTGGCTGGCGTTCAGGAAAATGCTTTTTCAATTAAGGGTACGTGCTTTATCCATATATCATCTGATTGGCTGTCGTAATGAGTATAACAATGCGAGAAGTCGCCCGTCCACCCTCTCCCTCCCCCTCTCTCTCTCTCTCAATCTCCCTCTCTTGCCATAATCAGAGAGAGATTAGCGCCCACCAAAAATCTATGAGGCCAGGCCTGGCCATTGTTGTCTGCCCCCATTTGTGGAGGACCGACGGAGGCCCTTTTTCTGCTTGGGTCATTCTAGCTGCAGGGTAGACGCTGGCCAGCGCATAAGTGCATATAAAAAATGATACCACAATTTATGGGCGACATCTAATGGCTGCAACAGTGTTGGCGGATTTGCAGCAGCCACAGTTCGCAGTCGCAGCTTGCAGCTTGCCGCCACATCACATAAAACATAATCAAGTTCACATTCACCCAGTCATCCGGGGCGACAATGGCAGCTCGCATCCTGCTTGGCTAGAGTCAACTAGCAATCGTCGTCGTCGTCGTCGTCGCCCGCTCCGGCTCAGCGAGATTAATTTTCATGCATATTGTCATATTTTCTTGTCGCATGCGTCACTTTAGTCGTTCGTTGCTTCTTTTTGTTAACGTTTTGATTCCATTAACTCATACAGTTGCAAATATTGAGCAGCTCAGCGCTAGTTCTTTCGCTCCTAATTTTCCTACCTTTTGCTCCAAATTATATGCCATTTGGTTTGTTCGCATCGAGTGCATTTATCATTTGGCAGCACACATAACTGTCGCGCGTTCTGTATTAATTGTTGACCATTTGGCATTTGGCAATCGCATTCATTGCCGCCACAGCTCACGTGGGCGTCTGGTGCTAAAGCTGTTGTGGGCGAGCTGCATCTGCCATAAGCACTAGCTGGCATTAATAATGCCAATTGGAATGCATTTAATGCATTCTCACAGCCTCAATGATAGTTAGCATGTGCTGCAGAGGAAACAATTTTGATTATCACTTCAATCAGAATTGATAACTTGACCAAAGCGGCGAAGACTCTATGCAGAAAATACATTCAGGAAGTGAGCTAAAATATTTTGATAGAAAAATTATTTTTTTTTTTTTATTAAAATACTAAATTTTTTTTAATACTGAAATCTTAAAATATTAAATTTATTAAGTATTAAAATATGTTATAAAAATATTTGTAAAAAATCTATTCATATATTTTTTTTATATATAAAATAAATATTTGTGTTTCTCATTCAATTATTTTAAAAACAAAAATGATTTAAATATTATAAAATTATATTATATATAAATTTTGTTCAGAATTTTTGCGCAATTTTTTCCAAAATTTAAAAGAAATTTGTTGGTTAAAAAATTTGTTATACATTTTTCAAGCAATTTCTTCTCTTTTACGGTGAAATTTTAATTTTGGCAAGGAGGGAAAACTATTGATGCTTGCAAGAAGACTTTAGCAAGCGTCTTTGAAAAGTTCTACAATTCTTAGTTTCTTAGCTTAGCTTCACTCGTTTATTATTTACTTGAACAATTTTATTCTCTTCATGGTTACACATTACTCTTAAATTTTAATTAACCTTTAAAATAGTTATATAAACCCCTCTCACACTTTGATTCACATACTTTTTTTTCACGTTTATGCAAATTAGCTGGCAAGTAGATTATCATAAGTATTTCGTTTGTTTGCTTGCAGCCAACAATAGTCAACAATTTTTATTGTTATTATTATATTTATTGCTGTTGCGGTTGTTGTTGTTCGTCTGCTTTTCACGCGAGTTCGTTGCCTAAGTCTTTTGTTTGCGGACCACACGCACTGAGAGGCCGCGCTTATAATTTCATGTTGCAGCGCTCGCATTGATTTCACTTTATTTGAGCAAAACGAAACAAGCCCGTTAACAATTTGCGCAAAACATTTGCCCAGCCCCCCAAAACGACGAAAAAGACGAAATAAATGCCAAGGTCCAGGTTCTTTGGGAGTTGCAGCGAGCGAGGCTGGGATTAGGGCTGCAGCGGAGGCGGCGACGGTCGCATCGACAACGCACGCCTGTTCGCATTCAATAAATAAAATGTCAAAACAATAATGAAATGAATTATGAGCGCGCATCAGCAGCGACGGCAACAGTTGGGACAGCCGTTGAGGCTGGGCGGCGTGGGCTACCATCGGCTCGGCTTGGCATTGCCTGCTAAATTTCTTGTTGCTTTTATTTATTGATTTCGTGCGTATGCACAATCAGCACACAGCACTGAAAGACTGCAGCTCCTCCACACACACACATATATACACACACAGAGAGCCTCATCCTGGTCTGCAATGTGGTTACAATTGTCAGAACGCTCGTTTGGCCAGCGATTGGCTGCAGCCTCGGGCAGACGCGTAATGAAATGCTATATGTGTGTTTGTGTATGTGTGTTTGGTGGATTATAGCCGATGTATGTATATGTCGCTTTTTACATACACGTTTGCAATTTATCCATACGTCGCGCGTCGCACGTCGCTCGTCGCGTCGTCGGCGGAGGCTAACGCCACGCGAAACGCAATCAAAACTTTCGCTGCCAAACGAAAAAAAGCAATTATTTCGATAAAAATGACCGTTTACTGTCGTTTTGTGGATATTGAGGCTCAATTTATGTGTATTACAGCCACAACAACAACAACGGGGGAGTCGACTGGGCTTATAGCCAACAATGTTACCGTTGCGGCTCGTTGGCGACTCGCCTTTATAACTGGGTCAAGGGAACGTTCACAATAAGTAAATAAAATCAAAATTTACATTCCGCTTTTTGCCACTACAAACATCGCCAGCATCATCAGCAACTCACGTTCAAATTGTAAGCAACAGTTGGCCGAAATTGAATTTGTTTTTGATTTGTGTTTTCATTAATTACAAAATTTGTTTGGCTGTGTGGGAAAAATTGTGAATATATTGTGAATGATGTTTACTGATATCTAAGTTGGAAGTCTTTGATTTTTGATTTAATGTATATGAGGGACATAATTTTGGGGGAATTTTTTTTTTAATTTTTTAAAAATATTTGCGAAATTTACTTTTTTATTAAACTCCGATTTCTTTTTTGTATTCTAAAATTTAGTAATATTCGTAATATTTCAATTTAGGCAACGTTATAAACTAATATGAAGAATTTATCATATTTACATAATTCTCACAAAGTTCAACCACACAAAAATCCTAAAACAACCTCTAGTTAAGCTCTCCATATAAATTATCAGGTCAACAAATCTTACCAGCTCGCACCCATAACTTTACAGCTACAGATTCCATTCAATCATTAGTTAAGCCTCGCCCGATATGGTGCGACTTGTATAAAACATGAGACTAATATACTAATAATAAGCAAGATTCCATTACGTTTTATAGTTTCTCACACGAATGAAATATTCATAATATTTTTAATATAACTGCACCTACTCATAAAAGCAGCATATCGAAGTGTGTATGAATGTAATTTATGTAAGATTTATGTGTTCAGCATTTTTTATGGAGCACTTAAGACTTGGCCACTTAGCCATTTGGAGGTTTTTTTTTTTTGCCAATGATTTCGGGGCGACAAATAAGGAACGCCCATAAAAATATTGATTTTCAAATATTTTGATATGCTTTATAGCCGATATATATGGATTTATATATGTAGCTCAAATATGCTCATATAAGTGTATATATATGTATGTGTATATCCATATATACTCAAATATATATCTCAGCTGACCACGCATGCATAAATATTTTAACGATCCTCGGTGCAAGCTGGTTTCTGTGGCCCTAGGCGGGCGGCTTTAGCTGGGGCTCTCGCGTTGGTTAGCTTTATTTGGATCAAGATAAAAATTATGTATGATCAAAAATCAGTTTGACAACAAAATGCTTTATGTGCGCAATTCTTAACGCTGCAATTTAACAAAACGGCACATTACAAGCTGAGGAGGAGCACGGGCGAGTGCACGCGGATGCGAGGGGTAACCCAATTTCATTGCTCTGGATGCGTGTGTGTGTGAAGGAGGCTGTGCCATGTTTCTGAAACGTTGCTGGCATGCTAATAAGGGCGATTGCGCGCCATGCTGAAGCGTTGGCGGCACAGCTTTTCACCCGGGCGAAAGTAGTCAAAGTTGAATGGCCCACCATCTTGGCCGACGCCCGCAATCATTCATCATAAATGCGGTAAGCGATCGGCAGCAGCAGCAGCATCTCAACGATGCTGGCAACCATCAGGCATCGGGAATCAAGCATCAGGCATTTGGCAGTTTGCCTGCCACCGATATCTTCAACGTCGATCAATGCAAATTTTTGCGCCGATCAAAAACTGGCCAAACTCCAGGCTCTGGCAGCCTACGCAGGACCGAGCTGCAGCAGCAGCGGCGGCGGCGGCGGCAGCGGCAGCGGCTCAAGAATTATTATTAAATTCGATATAAATAATATTTTCAAGCCCTGCTCGCATGGTATGTGTGTGTGAGTGTGTGTGTGCGCGCATGTGGCTGGAGTCGGTGCTGCTGATTAATAAAAGACGGCCTGCGAGCTGCTTTGGCAGCAGCGTTCTGCTGCACTGGGCTGCGTTGCGATTGCCCGCGGTGCTTAAATTCTGAGGCATCTGTCAAACTGAGCGAAGGTGCACGTTTTGTATGCACAGCTTGATGCCAGAGCAGGCCGGGCCAGGACGTGGACTCACTGCTCAGCAACAGTCTCAGACTAAGAGTCAGGCCAGGAGTCGCAGACCCACCGAGCAGCACTGCACTGCTGCTCAAATATATATACTCTTTTCTCTGCTTCTTTACTGAAATACTTTGCATATGTGACACTCGCATAATAACGCTTCAATTAAGCTCAATTCTGTAGTGGACTGGCCGGGACTGCCTTTTGCAGTTTGCCTTTGACACGATTTTCCTTTGTGCGGTCAAAAAAAAAAAAAAAAAAAAAAAACAACCAAAAACTGCGCTTCCAGATGCATATCAATAAGATCTGACGTCAATTTTGATAAGCGAACGCATATTATTATTGTTATTATTAGCAATATATATATATATATATATGTATATACCTGCACAGGTTGCCTGCTGCAGCGGCAGAGGCGCGGCAGGACGGGCGCCGATCACTTATAATAAGCAGCAAAGAGC
Organism: Drosophila fulvimacula; assembly: GCA_035045555.1. Taxonomy (NCBI): domain Eukaryota; kingdom Metazoa; phylum Arthropoda; class Insecta; order Diptera; family Drosophilidae; genus Drosophila; species Drosophila fulvimacula. Next base: position 5,805,608 of record JAWNOX010000191.1, read on the forward strand.
ACAGAATCCCTTCAAGCATTTCGTTACATCCACGTCCGCCACAGATATCAGCCAACAATCGACATATGCATAAAGAGCAAGAAGCACAACAACAAAAACAAAAGCAAAACCAAAAACAACAAATTAAAAAAAAAAAGTAAAGCAAAGTTGAGTAAAGAAAGGAAAAGAAGAAGAAGAAGGAAAATTCCTGAAGCAGCAAAGGAGAGCAGAATAAAACAAGAATTATGCAAAAATTATGCAAGGCGCAACAATTTACAAAGTGCCCTGCTGCGTAGCACCGTGGTGCAAGATGGGCTGAAAAAGGGCTATCAAATTTAATTAGTTACCAAATTTAATTTGCTTAAGGATCAATATGTGATATATATATACAGAAATTTTTGTGTTATTCTTGTTAGGCTCAAAAATTCGTACGCTAGAAAAAATGAAAAAAAAATGTTGAATTAAATATTTTATATTTTTTTCAAGCTATTTCGATAGTATGATTGGTCGATTACTGCTTGATTGAAGATTTCTCGGTAATATGCTAATTTTAAATTTATAACTGTTTTTTTTTTATTAATATTTATATTACAAATTTAATATCCAAAATTTGTATAATTTTTAAAATAATTTATTAATATTTATATGAATAGTTTTATATAATTAATAATAATTTACATGAGTTTTAAGAGCAATTGCTATCTAGAGATGTCATTTAGCTATAAGAGGTTTTGAATACTTAAGTTTCTAAATTTTCAGAAATTTTTAAAGCAAATGGCAAGATTTTAATTTTTCTCACCATCTGTTCTAACTATTTTCAAGAATTCTCAGGGCTGACTATATTAGATAGAGGAAAAGTTGATCAACTTGAGAAGAAATATATATAAGCTTGTAATTCAGTTGAATTACCAGAGAATTTTACAAAGCTTTTATAGTTAAGGCTGCCCAATTCATTCAAGTTGGGGATGAAGAAATAAAACCTAAATTTTGTATATCTTCGAACCAATCACAGACTTCCAGTTAAACAATCCGCCAAGCAACAAATTACAGTGAATACAAAATGCTCAAACAATAAAATGTTTCATCTTTAACATTTTATGTGTTTTATTTCTGAGTATTTTCCATTTGATACACTGCCAGTGGAGTTTAATCTTAATCTAGATTTGTTTCGGAACAGCTCATATGCTAAGTCACACTGTGCGTTCGATTTGTGGCATAGATAAAAGTTGACGTTTTGATCGATATTTATTGTAGGTTCACATGGTAAAGCTATGAAGATGATGATGACGACGACGACGACGACGAGATGGTAACTGCCAACTGGCCAACTGCACTTGGTCTAAATGTCCTGCAGTGGTTGGGTAATCGCTTTGATGATCTTAGACAGAAGCTTGGCCCAAAACGCAAAAGGGGCGGGCTGCCGTGTGATTTAAGATTTCATTTCTTAGGTTTTGAGGCCAAAACAATTTGTTTCTGGCGCAACATGTTGCTTGTATGTTGCCTTTGACTCGCAACACTCTCTCTTTGTCTCTCTTTCTCTCTCTCTCTCTCCCTCTCTGCATGTGCGTCCTGGCCTGGGCTTGTGCTTGATTCTGGTCGCTGCACTCTCGGAATACATTTGTAGTAATCACGCGTTATCGTCGCATTTGGACATTTTAAAAGGTCATAACTTAAAACCTTATCTGGCTGCGACGGCAGACGACGGAGACGGGGCGACACGAACATACGACACACACGCACACACACACACACACAGGGCCCAAAAGTAGCCGAAATTGAGCGCAAGAGCACAAGGATAACATGGAATGCCAATGCCGTAGCGCTTCGACTCAAAACACGCAACTCGACAGAGACAGCGAGTGAGCGAGAGGGAGAGGAAGAGCGTTGCTTGGAATGGATCTGAGTAGATGTTGCCAAGCATTCCATGGAGCGCGCTCTGATAATGAGACACACTCACACTCACACACACACACAGGACACAGTTTTGTGAGAGGTTGCGCTAAAAGCGAATTGATAAGCTGACAGCTCCGGAGTAGGCGACCAAATCTTACGGGGCACTTCTTTTGGCAAAACCTGCGACGTCGTCGGCGTTCGTTTTGTGTTTGTTTGCTTGCGCTTCTTCTTCATACGATAGCCAACGGGGGGGCCCCAGTCGTATGACCATTGATTCCGAATCGGACATGAACAGCGCGAACTATGAGTCAGAGACTCGGGATCGGGCCACTTGCCGTTAGGGTGCGCCCAAACGCAAACGCAATTAATTTGCCTTTTATTTAATATATATATATATATATATATATATATATATATATATATATATATATATTGGGAGAGTTTTGGCTAATCAAAAACCCAAAGCCGACATTTGAGTTTCATTCATGGTTTCTTTTACTGCTCAGCTTGTCTGCTCACATCAATCGATCTTTCGTCTGCTTATAAATTTAGAATTAAGCTGGTGGAATTATATATTGTTTCAGAGAAACTTACAAAAATTTTATAATCATTTTTTTATGGCAAGCACTTCATAAAAATTGCTGTTAAAGTGGCTATAAAAGCATCCAAAGCTATCTATGGCCAGCTATTTCGATTCGAGGCTTATGCAAATTTAAGAGATTTTTATAACTTTGTTAAGAGTGACGCGAATTGGCATTTGGTTTAATGTCTGGATTAAATAGAAAAGTTTTCTTAAAATTTTAGCTGAAGAATTTTATATATATCCATATATAGGCAGATTTATTTCCATATATAAATTTGTTTAATTTAAATGGAAGGTTCTTCCGCCTTGTGGTCATAGAGCAGCTGCTGCTTATCCTTGCATTGAAAGCAAATTAATGAAGCGCATAAATGCGCCTCAGTTTTTTTTTGTTTTTTTTTTTTTGTATTCAGAGTCGATAAGTTTTAAATGCCTCTGGCTCTCAGATATCAACGTAATTATTGAGCAGCCGGCAACAACAATGAGCTAAACAACAACAATTCAAACACAGCTAGACGTTTTCTATTGTTACGATTTAGAGTTTGCGGCCTTTTTATTTAGAAATGAGATACCCAATATGTGCTCAGAGCAGCGATCCGATTAACATCTAACTGTGTACATAGTTTTCTTCTTTTCTTCGTGTGTGTGAGTGTGTTGGTGTGCGTGTGTGTTTGCGTGTTGACATTCCTTTTTTTAGTGACATTTTCTACGAAAACTCAATACAAACATATCGTCGCCGGTCGTCCCTAGATGATGCTCACAGCACTCCCATTCAATGACAAGCCTTAAATTTACGACAATAGACGAACAGGTAAAAGATCGTCTGCAGTTCGTGGGGTCGGGGTTCACTTATAGCCCTTCAGCGATACGCAGATGACTATCGCAACTGGACGACGACGGCGGAGAGCGAAGTAGTCGGCACAGATGACTCATCAAATTAGCGTCTTGGGGCGCGGGCGATAAGCAGCGAGCCGAAGGATTAGCGTTTGAGAAATTACAAACTGAACATCAATGAAAGCAAAAGAAACAGAGCGAGCGAGAGGAAGAGAAAGTGAGAGAGAGAGATAGAGAGAGACTCAGAGTCAGTTGGTGATTGTTAAGGAAAAGTGCTCATATCATTTTACAAACACTAGTCGAAGCCACTCGAGAATTGACACTGACTGGGCAAAGTCTCTGGCTGGGAAATTCTGGAAAGATTTTCCGAGGACCACCCTCGTGCACCAGAAAATGTCAGGCATTTATTAATTGCTGGCATTTATTATTAGTTTAATTGGATGCGGGGGGTCGAGTCGGAGGTCGTGACTGCATCGATCTTCAGAGAGCTGAGAAACCCTCGCTAAAGCAGCAGCAGCAGCGGGAGCAGCAGCAACACCAGCAGCAGCCGCAGCAGCCGCATCATGTTTTTACAGTTAGTCGCGCAATTATTCGTACAATTTACACAGGAAGCTTTTGTCGCTGATGAACGCGGTACGGGCGATAATCCGACAGCAAAATATGCGAACGTTAATTACGCTTTTCAGAACGACGAAGGCATGGAGCAGGGCGCAAAGAGTTTGCTGGATCGCTCGATGCCTGACGGCAGATAATGTTGATCGCATGAATGATGGAATCGAACGCGGCTGCCACAACATGCGTCCAAGCCATACGGGTTCTTGATCGATTACAGCCAGTTCGACTCTCTCTCTCTCTCTCTCTCTCTCTCTCCCTCTCTCTCGCCTTTTCTTAAAGTCTCTGGCTTGATTGAAAGCTTGCAAATTGTTTAAGAAAATGCTGCACTTACGCATCATCAGCAAAGGATGCGATTGAGCTCGGATTTGAGAGCGACTAGACTGTCGCCTCGTAAATGCTCAGAATGCATTTTATGTTTCATGTGCATTTTGGGTTTTAGTATTCCCCCTCTTCCAGCCCTCACACACTGCCTTCGTCCATTTGTCTTTCGACCCTAAGTGCTGCATGTGGCGTTACTTTCGTCTCTGATTAATTTGAGCTAATTTGTTAAGCAATAAAAGGGCACCAAAGAAAATAAAAATAAAAGGTTTCGGCTGCCCCAAACGAAGTTGTACAAAATAATATAAAAACAGTTTGAAACAAATTTCCATGATCTTCATTGAGGCGATTTATTAACACTTAACATGGGAACCGCGTTCACAGTGCGTAGGAGCAGCGCCCGGCCCGAAGTAGGGCGCCAAATTGTGCACGGTTCCTGGGCCTGCGGGTAGCCCCGTTGCATTAAAAACCATACAAAAAAGAAGCGGGTTTAGTATTTCGATTATGGTCCTCTTTTCGCCTCTCTTATGGCTGCTGCAGCAACAGCAGCAGCGGGTGGCGGCATTGTCGAAACTTGTGCTGCGACTGCGGCTGCTGCTGGTGGTTATTATTATTGCTGGCTCTTTAAAGGCAAAAACTTTATTTAATTGACTCTCGGATTGAAAAGCGCTAAAGCGCACTCACAGTAAGGTTTTTTTTTATATTTTATTTTTAGTGTTTTTGTATTAAAGCAAATGATATCAATTAAATAAAGTTAAGTGAAAATCTTTGTGCATGTATAGGCAGCTATATATTGTGCTGGTTTTAATGCACTTGTTGCTTTTTGGATTAACAGATTTGAGAGTTATTCATTAATCATCGCATCGAATTTTTAACCCGCATAGTCGAATTTTATTTTTTAGTGTATATTTATTTGTGCACAATTTCCGTTAATTTTTAATACCTAGGTTTATAAGCTCTAAGTAGAATAAAATATTTTAAATTTAGTACAACAAAAAATTAGTAAAAAAAATGTTTTTTTTTAAATTTTGTTAAACATTTTTTTTTGTATTTTTAGCAACAACTTTTTTTTAAAATTTATTTATATTTTTTTGTATTAGCTACAAATGTATTTTTTTCAATCAAGTTACAAATTAAACTTTAACTATTTAATCTCCTATTATTAATACCTGTTTGAGCCCATATCCCTAGCCCTACGTTTGCTTGTTGCTTCGCAGTTCACTTGCCTTCAAGATTGACTTATTAAAACAAAATCTTTAACTTATTAACAGATTCGTATTCAAATGTTTAAAATTATTACTTTATAAGCTGGCTATCATGTATACATTCAGCTATTCAAACCCGCATGCCCATAAAAATAGTTTGTTATAGAGCTCAAAACGTTTAGCTCAACTTTTCTTTTGGTAAAAAAGATCTTAGGCTAAACAAATTTAATAGATTTGATAGCTGCGATGAAAGCTCCGATTTCCATCCGACTCGATACTCCAATACCCAAAAGCTCATACCCAAAAACAACTCATTTACCAAGGACAAGTCTCTTAGCTATTGTAGCAATCAAACTAAACAATATAAATCTTCCATAATGATGATTTCTACAAAAGATCGAATCATCTGAAAAAATTGCGCAATAAAGTTCCGGGTACACAATTTTCGGTTTGATGAGATAATATATTTGGTCTTTTATATGCACAACAATAAATTTCCTAATAATTCTCAATAATTGTGTATGCCTAATTAAAGTGATAAATTAGTAAGCCGCTCTTATCGGCCATTCACTGGAATCGGACGGCGCAAACAGTAGTCGAAATTTCAAAGAAAACTGAAATAAATAGCTACAGCCCACTAAATGGCACAGCAACATAACATATTACTATATAGATCTAAGCTCTGCCTTCGCCAAGTCTAAAGATCATGTCTAATGCCAGCACCACATTTGCGTCAATTAATTTATTAATAAAACACGATAAACAGAAAACAGAAAGAAGGAAAAAATAAAAAATAAAAAAATATATTGAAGGTAGAGCTGCTGGGAGTTGAGAATCTTGTTGGACCACCTGCTCCTCTATACAGGTATGGTTCACTCTCTGGTTAGTTCGTGTCCATGTCCATGTCTTTGGCTGCCTAATTCACATGTCACGTTCAGCGTTTGGTTTTCGGTTGCGGCTAAGATTGCGATAAACTGCGAAACATGGTTACAAGCTGGCGGAAAGTCGGTCCGTCTGCCCGTCTGCCCGTCTGTCTGTCCGGCGGGAAATTGAAAGCAAAAAGAAAAGACGAGTAGCTGGGCGCACACTGACTGATCGTCAGACAGTTGAGAGAGCGTTCGGGCCGTTTTACACTCATAAAATTAAATCAACAACAATTTTATAATTTGGCGCATTAAATCAACTGTGGGCAGCGCCCGCAGCCATGCCCCCTATAGCCATATAGCCATAGCCCCCATAGCTCTCGCTCCGTCCGTCCGTCCGCCCGTCCGCCCGTCTGTCTGTCTGTCTGTGTTGACTAGGAGGCTACCAGGCTACCGTCTAAAGCCCAAAACGGGCCACGTAGCACACAATCAGGCGCGTGCAATCTTAATGGATAAATTATTGAGGCAAGAGCCCAGCCTCAGCTCAGATGATGCCTCAACTGTTGCTGCTGCTGCTGCTGCTGGCTGGCTTCACAGTCAGGTCAGATCTCACTCGCACTCTCTCCTCTCTCTCTCTCTCTCTCTCTCTCTCTGAACAATTGGCGGTGTGTGTGCGAGCTCGTTATGTCATAATCGCATTACTTAACGGCCTGCGTAATATAATAATCATTTATTAATTTGTTAGCGGGCAACGCCAGCTGAAAGCAGTAGCCGGACTGCCAAAGTACGTGCTACAAATCACAACAGCAACAAGAGAAACTCACTGGCTCACTCTCTCCATCTCCCTTTCTCTCTCTATCTCTTCTCTCAATTATAATCGTGTTCTGCTGCCTGCTCCACTTCCGCTCTTTGATAAACGAACACTCAATTATAACAGAAATTCGATTTGTTGCTGTTCAATCAGCGTTTCGGCAAAATGTCGTGAATTCATCCAAATCGCTCAGACACGATTAATTATTAATGGATGGCTCACTCTTCGTTCTACCTTTTGGTGTTTTTTTTTATTGTTTTGCCATCATTTAAGCGAGACTAAGTGGGCATAGTTAATGCTAGCTCGGGCACGAAACTGATTTATTTCAATTAGAGCGCGAGCAACGAATAGCGCGCGTAATAAAACGTTGAAAACCAAAACAAAATCACCTTCTCTTTGACTTTAATGTTCTAAGTGCTATTTAATAGTTGTCTAGGCGTTACACGCAATGCTTAAAGAGCTTCTTTTAAGAGAGAAACTATCTAGTTGTTGAGCCAAATAAGTTGAGTGATGGAGGAGCCGGAATTGGTGGGGAGCAAATGAGATTTTAGCTAGCTTAGCATATTGGGCAGTTCAGTTAAGAACGAAGCTCGATCTCGATCAGTCTTGTGATAAGCCAGAAATTATTTAACTTAATATTTTTAATGCAAAATGTATACCAAGTCCAAAGCTGTAAGTAGAGAATTAAGGAAAAACTCCTTTATCTATTGCTGTAGATCTTAATATTTTGTTTTAATTAATTTTTTTTAATTCAATAAATAAATTAAATTAATATCTATAGCTGTAGATCTGCCTTAATATTTTTATTTATTTATTTTTTTTTATATATTTTTTAGTTTAATAATTTAATCTTAAACATTAGTTATACTGTTAACTTTGTTAGCATATATTTTACTATTATTATTTAATTATTTACATTATTATAAATTTTTAATTATTATTATTATTACTTAACTATTTATATTATTATAAATTTTTAAATATTATTATTATATTAAATATTTATTCTCTTCACTACTATAATTATATAAACAAAACCTCTATAATTTAATATTATAGTTTAATAGACAAATTATTCCGTTTTGTATGCACATTGAAAAGGTTTCCCATCCCCCATCTCAGCTGTCAATTAATTTCATATTCATTTACTGCTCAGCCGCCAATTAAACTGCCAATGGCTGCTGGCTTTGTGCAGGCCACTGGTTACGCCCTATAATTAACACCCGCCCTCGCACTTGCTTTTGAAACTCTCTAGTGTCTGGTTTACGGGCACAGCACGCCCTCGACTTTAGTATTGCCATTGGTAACCTCTAATTTGGCAGCCAGAGCAGTTTTATTGCCAACTCCAACTTCGACTCGGGATTCGCACAAAATGCAAGAAAAACGCCAACACGCGTCTGAAATAATGACACACACTGTCGTTATACGTAAGGGTTTCTGTTTCTGCAGCTGCTTTTGCTTATTGTGAATTGCTTGAATTTGGATTCGTGTTTTGTTTGGCCTTATGATTTGGGCTGTTGATTCAGTTTTTTTTTTTTTTTTAGCTTTTGGCACGTGTTTTTATGGGGCCGAGAAATTGGCATTTCCATTTCAGTTAAACGAGGCGTTTCAAATGAGCTGCTGGCCCTAAAATAAAATGCTTGTTTAACACTAATGAGCGCACCTTTTAAGACTCGAAACACACATTGATCCAATTAGCTGCACGCCAGTGAAACCAATGGGAGTTTACATTTTGGACTTTAATATAAATGAAAGCATTTTGGGGGGCTGTTTGGTAACTTGGGCTAGATGTATGGGGAGATAGTTGAGCTGTAAAGATAAGAGTGAATTTATAGCTTATTATTAATATTTTTTGTAAAAAAAAGAAAAGGGAAGGTTTGTTCAGGCTTAAGCAAGGCTAGTTTATCATACTAGGTGAGACTGACCATTTATAGTAGTAAAGTAGACATGTAAAGCCTGGGAATCTGGAATTCTGGTCTTGAAGATACAGTATAATATAAATTAATCGATATTTTTAAAAATCGATAACTTTTTTTTCATAAAATCGATTAAATGCAACTACAAGTTTCAGATAATTGAACAATTCTCCATTGCTAGCCAAAAAATATTTAATATCTTTTATATAATTCCTCATATAATATACACATATCTTACTCATAATATAAGAATATCCATAGTATACAAGCTGCGTATTGTTAATAATATAAGCTTAAGTTGGATTAGTTTAAAGTCCTACATGACTTATCTTAATCTACTCTCTTGTCGGCTTCAATATCTTCATCAGACTCAAGCCACAAGGATATGGTCTTGTATACATTTTTAGATTAAAATTCTGAAAGATCGTCTTCTATATACAAGGGAGGCCTCCCTCTAATAATAGTCCCTTCTTCAATTTAACTACTTTGTCAATCAATCTCCCAATTCTCTCTTACACATTCCTGTCTCTCCTCAATCGAGTCTCTCAAAACGTTTCTATAAAATATGAATATGATAGTAATTGTATCCAATTTAGTAGCGCTGCTGTTCAATTGGCTGACCAATTGAGTGCTACTCGAGGCATCTCCACGACAGCAGTCGGAACAGCCATTATCGGCATAGCATAACCGGCGCATCAATATTTGCTTTCGGCACCAGCATTGAGGCTGATGCGGCGGGTTGGCTTAATTAATTGCCTCAACTTATTTGACAGCGCCTGGCTGAGGCAGCTATAAATAATGAGAGTTTTCTATAAATCATTGGCGAGCTGCCACTGCAGGACATGGCCTGGACATGGACATGGACATGGCGCTGCGATCCACTCATACACGTGTCTTTTGCATGCGTTTGATAAGCGCACCAACTCTCGCCATCCTTCCATCTATGGAGGCCTGCAAGGAAAATAGCTTAATATGCGTTCAACGCCAAGCGCTCAACAGCTGCCGTTCCGATAACCATGGCCATGGGACAGACGGACACCGTAGCGTATAGGATATTTATAGTTGAAAAGCGCCAAAGGCCGAAAAAAAAAACGATGAAGAAGAAGAAGAAGAACTTGTACGCAACAAAATAAATATCCATATGGCTGAGCACGCACGCGCCCTAGAACGAGAAAATGCTCTACACGTAATTACAAAGATGCTGAAGCTGAACTCTGGGGTAGCTAAAGCCGTGGCTGAGAGCCGTAGAAGAGAGTGCGCGCACATTGGTATATATTGGAAAATCGCTTAACAAGCCAATAGCCTGAGTTATGACTGCGCTGCCCGTCTTGACCATAGTCAAGTTGTTGTAGTCGTCGTCATCGTCGTCGCCGTCGTCGTCGTCGTTGTTTTTGCCAAGCGGCAGCAATTTGTTCTTGTTGTCGACTTTGCATGTCGCTGACTGCCACAGCCTGACCAGCTAGCTACCCAGCTGCCCAGTTTCCCGGCTTGCACAGACCCAGCCTGCGACTGTCTGTCAGTTAGCTTGTTTTGCATGCCAGCCAATGCGAGTACATATATTTCTTCCCGGAAATTATTCAGTTGAGCCCATAGACGTGCGGCGGTTTGCTTTGGCATCCGTTGATTACACTAACGCTTGCGCTCACCCTCCTTCAATCATGTAGCAGCCATGTTAAATAGCTGACAAAAACAATGTTTGGCCTCGGCCTCGGCCACCCTCTGGTACTTCCGCTTACAGCTGGCTTAGTCCAGTCCGGTTATATAATCTCTTGCTCTCCCTCCTCCCTGCTTATTCCTGTGATTTAGCAATTGGTAATTATAGATAATACTCGCGGTAGCCTGTAATCTAGTTAAGCAGCTTATGAAAGGCGCCAGTTAAGTGAATGTAGAATTGATTAGAAATTGAAATTGTGCAGGGGCAAGACTTTGTGAGGCTAACGCAAGGCTGGCTAAATAAAAGTAAAAGTTAATTGGCAATCAGTTAAGCATAGAGAGGCTGGTAACGTTAGTATGGGAGATGCGATGGAGTGTTTCGAGATATTTTCGGGATCTGCTTGTGAGACCTCATAAGGTATATATCTTGATTAGGATTAATTTGTATTTTTTTACATAAACAAAAATTTTTTTTTAATAATATTTTTTTAAAGTTTATTTTTATGATTTTTTGTTACTTCATAAGTGACATTCCCAGAATTTATAGTTATTCCTACATCGAATATTTTCTTTTTTATGGATTTTCAGTTTTATTAAAACAGATTTTCCCTTAATATATTCTTTATCCTAAATGTGCTCTCTGCTGGCTCTACTTTAACCCTCGTCTACCCTCATGCTTTTCTCAACAGCTCGATGTCTGGAAGATCTTTTTAAAGCATAAAGTACTCAATCATTGTGGCTAACAATTTGTTTGTTTTGACATATCTAGCATATAATAAATTCCATAATATATCAGCAGACATGCAGAATTTGGCACAGTTCGCATTGATTGACAGCTTGAGCGAGGGCTGCGAGGGGCGCTGCAAATTGCACATGCCCCTGCCACATTAATCATACGCAGCGTGGTGCAAATTTGAACATGCGGCTACAAGCTAAGTCAGTGCAAACGGATACTGGAGTTATACGTAGTCGTAGTCGAAGTCTAAGACATAATCGCAGCAACAGGTGGCAGCCAGCGAGTCATTTGTGTCGATTTCGTCAGATCAACATCAATATATATGAATGTGAATGTAAATGTGAATACACACACACACACACATATATATGTGTATGAAGTGTCGCCAAATAATCTAGCGGCTTTTGATGGCTAAATGACATTCACTTTTTATTTTGTTTGTTTGTTGGCAACAGAATAGAGAAATATAATCAAAACTGTATGCAATTATGACATTTGCAAACGTTTGGGAGACCTTGAAGCGACACCCTCGTTGCCACGTTGATGAATAGGCGCAACAATTTTCAATAGTTCTGTGGGCCTAATGAAGCCGTTTGCCTTTTGCTTAAATTCAATTTGACTAGCAACTTGACATTTGAGCTTATCTCGGAATGTCTAATTTGAATATTGTGTCAGTTTTTTTAAAAATTTTTTAAATATTTTTATAAATATTTATTTTTAGAGAGTTGACTGTCAGTTAAAAAAAAGTCTGTTTTAAATATGGATAACCGCGACTTAGCGACTTTGATTTGTTATGCTCGATTATTTATGTCAAATTGGTTTTTAATTTATTACTGTTTTTAAATAATATTGTAGCTGTAAGCGGAGGTTGTTAATGATAGATATCGATTTTCATATATTTTACACATATTTTTTGGCGTTTGACCTTATTCGGAATAGTTTTTATAGAAACTTTATGTATGAATTAATTATTATGTCTTAACAACTATAATAAAATTATTGATAGTGATTTTGAACTACCTTCAATAGGATGTTATCGATAACTTGTATGATTGGTTATCAATATAATTATTATTAAATATATATTTGTAATAGTTGGAAAAGTTGATAACAGAACCTATGCGTTTTTTTCTATATGTTTTTCACTATATATATTTTCACGATATATATCTGTATATATAAATATCGATAATTGTCCATCATTTAGGATGTTTACTTTTTCTTTAGATAAATCGAAAAACAAATTTTTATTTTAAAGATTTATTAGACTTTTTTTTAATTCTCGTAAATACATCGATGGCTTCTATTGGCTGTTATCGATAACTTTTGTAACAATTAATTATTCCAATTGAAGAGGAAGAACTCTTTCTTTATTTTATGAAGATCTTAAATTAATTTTTATTTATGAATTTTAAAAATCAGTTAGATATGATAGTTAAAATACTATGTAAAATAATCGATAATATCGATTTTAGCCTACATTGTCTAGGCAAACTGCATTATCTACTTGGCTCTTGGATATTCATGTGTTCAAAACAGTGTTTTACACACTGACAAGCAATTGCCTGTGGCTGTGGCTTTAGGTTCAACTACTCAACTTCGTTTGTCGCTGCTCTGAATGACAGGCAGAGGCGTCGGCGGCGAAGGCGATGCGTCGCTTCTCATTTTTGCAGATCTGCAGAGATAAAACAAGGGAACCGCTGTGTGGCAGCAGCCAACCGCAGAGAACGGTGGCATCTATATATATGTGTACATATATATTTATATTTTTTTGTTATCTGCGGGGCACACCTTTGGCGTAGACCTTCCAACCTGGCAGCTATTGTCATTTCCCTCTTTCACGCAAAACGCAATCAAAGCAAATGGGCAACAAAATTTGTGAATTTCATTAAGCAAAATGCAAGAAATGGTGACAAACTGCGGTTTTTTCTCAGAATTTTATTGTGCCAAACTTCCGTTTAGCATTTGTTGTGGTTTAGCTATATAAATATATTGGAAGAGCTATATAAATATATGAACTTTGCTGTCAGTTTAAAGACAGGAAACTCAAAATCAAGAGCTGCTGCTGCTGCTGCTTTGACAGCTCGCTGACAGTTGCATCTAAGTGCTGGTCGAAGTCGAAAGCTAAGACATAAGCCAGCTACTGGAAATTACGTTACAATTAATTGAGCTACATTTCAAGCGTGGGGCTTAGCTTTGAGGGGGGAGGGCAGAGCCGAGCTATAGCCGAGACCAAGCCCCACTTCCAGAGTCGCAGCTGTCACACCTTCGTCAGCGCGGGCAGCGAGCGAGGGGGCAACCGATTGGAGCGTTGCTTAGCTGCGACAATATCGAGAAATCCGAATTGAAATCATTGTGAAGCGCTTTGCGGTGATTCATTGCGTCTTGGATTTCAGCTCAGTCTGCTTCTCACTCTCCGTATGTGTGTGTGTCAATTCCTGTGGGACTTATGACTGATTGTGCCGAGATTTCAAATTTCGATTTACAATTTTCGATCTGCGGCTGCGGCTGCGGCTGCTTCATTAATTTGCTTCAATGATTCTGCATTAGCGTCTGAAGCTTAGGGGCAGGGCACAGCTTATGCTTATGCGCTGTTTGTGTGGATGGAAAAGGGTATATTAGTTTGAGTGAAGACTGATGAAGTTAAGAAAGTCATACAAAATAAATTTCTTTAAAGAATTTCCTTAAAAATGTTACCTGACATATTTCTGCATATGCCCTACTTGCTTGAGCTACAGGGTATAGCTCTCTTTGGGTACATTTTCCTTGGAGATTAACGCGTGGAAACTTCCAATGAAATCGATTTGAATCAATTAAACGCCCCCATTGCCCATACCAGATGTCAGAGCTGTTGGCTGTTAATTTGTTGTTCTTGCTTTATTCATTTATTTATTTATTTTTTGTTTATTTTTTTTTTTTTTTGGCTGCCAATAAACTTGGTAAACATGCAAAGTGCAGTCCGCGAGGACTGTGCACTAGGAAACTGGAAACTTGTGAAGGTGTTTGTTTGGTCTGGCTGTTGTTGGTCTGAAACTTGTTTAACTGGCAGCAGTCAGAGGCTGCTGTCAAGGCTGCGACACCGCGACACTGCGACACGGCGTGGCATGTGGCATGCTCCAAAAAAGTTCCTTAACCTGCTCTAAAATCGCTAGATCGCTTAATAAGCAGCCTAGCTGTCTGGCCTCCTGCTCTGTCTCATTCTGTCCGCAGCTGTGCGTGTGTGTGTGTGCAGCTCCTTTGACTGGGCACCGGCACAAACAGCATAAAAATCTACACCGTTTTAAGCATAAATCGCCGCAAGGCATGCGCCGATATGCGTTCAACTCACTGAACTTGCCACGATTCAAACTCAAGACTCCCTCCTGCAACATGTTGCTGTTGCTGCTGCTGCGGCTGCTGCTGCTCCACCTACTTCAACTCCGACATCGGCTGTTACAGTTTTCGCTTTGCCCGCCGACTGGCAAACATATATATTATTTAAATTTTTAAACGATTGATCGTCCTCGGCCCTGTGCATGCTTCCTGCCTGCTCTGGCTGCCACCTTCCCTCTCTCGCTCTCTGTCTATCTGTCTCTGTCGCTCTGTGCTCATCTCTCGTGATAGTTTGAGTTATTTAGTTGGCTGCTTTATTGCCCAGGCAACTGGAGGCTGGGGCGTGTTTGAAAACAGCGCCCGTGACGCCGACTGCGACTTCGACTCCAACTTCAACTTCAACTTCAACTTGAAGTTCGATTCGAAGTTCGTGGTGCGTTCCTCTTTGGTTCTTATAACAAAATGATTATGTTTTGCATATTGAGTGAAATTTGCATAAATGAGAAAGCACAAACGGCGCTGTCTAAGCCACAACTCAACAGCAAAAATAACAACAACAGCAACAGCATCGAAAGGAGTTTGGGATTTAAAGTATAACAAAAACATTTTCGCAGCGCTAAAGAAATACATTATCATAATATTTGATTGCGTTAACTGCACAAATTATGGAGCCAGGCGGCAAACGATTGCCTATTAAAGTGGGCGGATTTCGCTTAGAACCGGCAACAGATTGAATAATATTGCCCTCTGCACAACGAAAGTGAATAAACGTTGCCTTCAAGGTTAAATGGGAATGGGGATGGGGATGCATAGAAAAAAATAAGAGATTGAAGGAAATTGATTCAAATTCTTTGTTTTTCGCTTTTGCTTTTTTTTTTTTGACTAAGGCAGAATTTCTAGTGATGCAGAGTTGCTAGATAGACGGGCTGTCATAGAGGTCTCAAGTATAAGATGAATTAATACTACAAATATTTAGTATTTTTATTAGGTAGTATACAAATAGTATACAAAAAAATAAAAATAAATAAAAAAATTTATTAAAGTGAGAAGAAATTTTCGATTTATAGTTTGTATATATATTTTTTTCAATAATATATTGGTTCAATAAATATATTGGCTCCTATAGCTTCAATGGGCAAACTCAGTTGAGGGTTAATCATTATAATTAAAGGAATTTCTTATATCTCTAAAGAAGTATATATTTCGTCTATTATAACCATTTCTTATTGTTGCATAATTGTATTTGTTTGTTTTATGTATTATCATCATCAAGGTAATAGCTCTTTAAAGCCAACTCTTTGTGCTTCTCAAATTGCTTTAACCCTGACCTTTAGCACCCTCAACACCTTTTTATTATAGTAAATAGTACTACTTATATATACCCTCTTCTCGCTGTGTCTTTCTCCATAATTCTATTCTATACAGCTCTAAATTCTAGCGTGTGTGCTTAAATATTTTTTTTTTTTTTTTTTTTTTGTATTTCTTGCATTTGTAATTTTGTTGCATGTGTCAATTTGAATTTCTGGTTCGTTCTCAGTTTTCAGTTTTCAGTTTTTGTGTTGCTCATTTTCATAGGTTTTTATTTACCCACGCTTATTTAACGCTTAGAATAACAATCATTAACATAAGAACAGAGTCACTTCCTTGGAACGTTAACGTTTCGGTTGCCCTGTGCTCCACCCCCCCTGTCGGTCACTCGTGGTCATCACCATCATCTCTCGATTTTTTGAGCAAACGATGCGCGCTAAAGAAATTAAAATTGAAAATTCCTTTATTTCAATATTTTGACAGTGACTTGGCAGCGCTTCGTTAAGAAAAAACAAAATAAACTCGAAATAAACTCAAGAATGGGCCAAACCAAACCAAACCAAACGAAACGAAACGAAACATTTTTCAGTTGTCTTTGTGACCAGTTTGTGTCTTTCACTTCGCCTCGCCCTGCAGGTGTGTGTGTGTGTTGGTGTGTTGGTGAGTGTCTTTCGGACAGGGGCTGTGGCTGTGCCCAACTTCTGTGAAATGGCCACAAAATGTGTCAAGTGCTTGTTGACTTGGCCTGAACTTGTTACAATTCCAATTTCCATCTATGCCCGCTTTCTACGCCTCGCTACAGTTCTTTCTACCCGCTGCTGTTGCTGTCTTTTGCTTTCGCTTTGATACAAATTAATGAGGAGTTGAGAATGTGTTGGATTGTTGTTAATAGGCGCCTAGCGACAATTACCCCATAAATTAAGCATTGCAATGCAAATTTGAAATAAGAGCCACGATAAGTGCACTTTAGCTTACATATAAATTAATATTAATTATGCACTGATTAGCCCAGCATTCCACAAGAGAAATAAGCCCACAGCAGCAGCAGCAGCAGCAACAGCTCGACAGCTAAGCAGCGATCAGCATTTGCCATAAACATTTGGCGTAAATCACTTTGAATGCTTAAAGCAACCAATTGAATTTACGACCAACAGCCCATAAGACAACAAACTAGCAACAGAGCAAACTAACCTGAACTTAAAGGTCGATAGCTGAGATACACTGTAATTGGAAATTAACCAAATTTATAGAATTTTCTTTGAATAATTGGATAATATATGGAGATTGAAGTCATAACTGTAGCTTTGGTCTTTATAGTATTTGCTGAAGCCATAGCTATAGAGATATATTATTTCAGTATCATTTGATTGCTTGCTTTGAATTTAATCTTTAACTAAACCAGTTGCTATAAAAAACAAGATAGTCGAAATGCGAACTGAAGTTGATTTTGCCACAAAAATAGCTTAGCTTGACTTATAAAACTTATAGGAACATCTCAGCTAGAATGTTTTAGGAACTTGAGCTCTTAATTAAATTATTACTATATATGGAAATATATACAAATAAAAGTTAATGTATAAACATATTAAGCATTTCTATAAGAAAAATATTATATTTATTCAATTAAAATTATTCAATTGTATAAATTTAAATAAAATATAATTTTAATATAAATATAAAATATTAAAATATCTCTATTATAAGAAAATAAATAATTACATTTACAAAAAAATATTTTCAGTTTTCATAATTAATATTTTAAAATTATTATTTATAATTTAAAAAATTAAAATTTTTTTCAAAAATTACTCTTTTAAATTTCAAAGCTCTTATAAAAGCACAAATCTTTTGAATTCAAAAAAATTTGATAAAATTATGTTTTTGTGTTCAATTTTCTTGACTTTTGCAACTTTTGCAATTGAATATATTTAATTGCTTTTGCAAACGCTTTCAATTAGTGCTGAAATAAATAAATAAAAAAGTTTTATAATTAATAACTTGAAATAGTTTGAGTTGCGTCAGTTTGTGCTGTTGGTGACATGCCGCGTTGCGTTAGCTTCAAGTTGGCTTGTAAATTTGCTTGTTAAACTAAATGCTGCAGTTAGAGCAACGGCGGCTACTGCGACTAAAGCTGATGCTGATGCTAGTGCTCTAGCCGTGTATGGCTGTGGCTGAGCGTCAGTTGGCAGACCGCATTCATTCAATTGCATTTGACAGGCGTTTGCCATAAAAATTATGCCAGCAACAACAAATTGCAATTGCAATTGGAACTGCAACTGCGATTTACATGCACTGAGCTGAGCTGAGCTGCGCTGGGGGCAGCGGTGGGCAGTATGCACACTGGTTCAAAGTTATGACAACTTATCGTTTGGCATTTGCCATTGGCCATTTCTCAAGCAGACGCTCGTAGGCGTTGACTGGCGACAATTCGCTTTCATTTGCAATTAAAAATCATATAATAATCTTTTATACAATTGTATGGAGGAGACTAAAAAAAAGTGGAATTTGTTTAGTGTTTAGTTTGTTGTGGTTGTTGTTGTTATAAATAGCTTTTAGAAATGTGGCGCCATTTGTTGGCGGCTGCACGACTGCACGAGTTCGGTTTCAGTTTACCCAGAGACGAAAATTTGTCAAACCTAACGAAAAAAGGTCGAGAGAGTAGAGTGGGAAAGACGCAAATGTAGATTTCGAGGGAATTTGTCAAAAGGCGGATGCAAGTGAAATTGATACCGAGCGCTTTTTGTATTAGGGTACAGCCCTCTGGGCCCCCAACTCCCCCCGATTATAAAAGTAAGAGGTGTGAAAAGGTCGTCGCGCCGCTATAGAGTACGATATCAGTACGAAAATGCAAAGCCTCAAGTCATAGCATCAAACTCAAAAGAAATACCTCTCTTGAAAAAAATCGAAAATAAAACCCAAAAAAAAAATCAGAAAAATCGCGGGAAAGAAATGCAGGCAGCAGCATAAATGGAAGCTTTAGTTGCTCTGGCTGCTGCTGTTCATCTAATCTGTTTGGTGTTAAGTCCAAAGGAGCATATGTAATTCGATTGTTTACATGCGAATGCGTTCTGAAAAATGAAGCAGAGCAACAACAACAACTGACAGGCCTCGGGCGAGATCGAAGCGGCGGCAAGAGGTTAGAGCAGCAGCCAGCGAATTAAATATATCAAAACGAAGCCAACTTGGCATCTGAGAATATGTTTTGCCTTATTATTTTTATTTATTTTGTGTTTTTTTTTTTTTAAATATTTTTTTTATTTTTGAGGCGCTCATTGGAGCGCAGGTTACGCCTTGAAGCCGCATCTCGACACTGGCTACAAGCGCAGCTGGAGTGCAAAAATAAAAATATTTATTGGATCAGCTCAGGTTGTCGGGGCATTTGGGGGTGTCTCCTCTGGCTGTTGGCAGCGTCGACCTGTCTCCCGCACTGTCAGTCTATCATTTTATTAAATGCGTATGCTTTACTCACACACACACGCACACACACTAGCACAGTCGTTTGTCAGTCTCATTGTTGGCCCTCGGTCTGCAGCTCATCTTGGTCTTGGTCTCTTCATCATCATTCTCCGACGTCTGCCTTTCTCTGTCTAGCCACAGTATTTAGCTTGAATTGTGTCGCAACGCGCGGGCCAAAGCGAAGGCGTCGTCCTTTCGCGCCTGAGAGATGCGTTTCACTCATATCCGGTTAAATATTCACACCTCAGCCGTGCCCCAAGTACTGAAGCTCAAACCAACAACGATGAGAAGCCGAGGATTTTGCTAAATTGCATTTGCTGCTGCCTTTGCCTTGCTGTTGTTGTTGTTGTAGCGGCTGCTGCTGCTGTTGCTGGTGCGGTATTAAATTTCAAAAAACCGCACAGCCTGTAAGTTGTGGAGCGCGACGGTAAACGGGCAGACGGACGGGGTGTGGACTGGTCGACTGCCGATGCCGGCTGGCGTAAGTAATGCCCAGAAATTTTTGCCAGATTTGTGGCGTAAAATTATGAAAATTATGTCTGACACATCCTGCTGTCTGCTTAAGGTCTTTGTTTATCCTGGCAGCGCGGCAAAAGGGAAGCGCCTCCAACACTCCAAATGCGACAGCAACAACAATAACAACAAGCGAACGTATTTGCATACGTTTATTGTGCATCGCTTACTGCGACAAGTTCGTTGCTTAAGTCTTTCGTTTTGTTTTGCCTTGGCTTGAGGTTGGGGCTTAGTTTAGCCGACAAAATGAAAGTAAAATGATTTGAAAATGATTTATTTTTAATGTGTTTTCATGTTGGAGCTGTTCACTTGATATGCGATGAGTGATGGAGTGAGTTAAATTACAGGGGTAAATTGTGGTAGAGGGAGGGAAAAATATTATTACGAAAAATAAAATAATACAAAATCTTTAATATTCTAAAATTAATGCCACTTAATTTTGGAAACCATTTAAAAATATGAAAAAATATTTGATTATAAATTGGGATGAAGAAAAATAAATATATAAATTTATAATTACTAAACTTATTTTAATAAATTCTAAAATTGAAATTGATGTTACAAAAATATTTTTTTTTTTTCTAAAAATCAAAAACTTATAAAAATGTAATAATAATAAAATTGAAATAAATTATATAATAATTATAAAAAAATAATATGTTCATAAAATATATTCGAAAAGTCTTCCATTCTTTATTCATAATTTTTTCCAAGAATTTTAATTTCCTTTTTATTTTATTTGACCATAAACCATCGAGCTTTCGTGCTCGTGTTGTTATTATTTTGATATTAATCTCCAGCTAAGCTTGCACAACATGCAAATTGATATAATCAATCGAAGCTTATCAATATATACAGCCCCACTTTGCTTTTTATACACACTCAGATCAAGGTGTTCCCGCTTAGTCACAGTGGATCGATCCACTTGGGCATGGACAGGGACATGGACATGCAGCCAGAGGCAAACGCTGGGCTGCCCGCTGGGTCAGGGCCTAATTGAGTCATAGCTGGAGCGAAGAGTCAGCAGGAACAACAACGACAAACACGAATTAAGCACAATAAAACTGTGTATCGCATTCGCATTAGCGAAGGTGGTGCCGGGTGGTGCAGGTGGGGGCAGGTGGGGCCAGGCGAGGCTCTAGCCTTGAGCTGCTCACACAGATGCGCTGCAAATGCTTTGTTGTTCGCTTGTTGTTGTTGTTTTTTTCGGGCTGGCCAAAAAGCGCAACGAAACGAAATGCCAAAACCACAAAAAAAGGAGCACAAAACTAAAACGAAATTAAATCAGCAAAACAGCACAAATAAAATCCATTAGGTGTAGGTACCACGAACAGCGCGACAGCCATCTGGGAGAGGGGGGCAGCCAGCGGGCAGGCGGGGGCTGCAGTCTACAACAACTCGAACTCGAACGACAACTGCGATGTCGTGAGAGAGCTTGAGACTGTCCGAACGGGCTGACTGGCTGGCGGTCTGGCCGGCTGGCTAGGCCCCATCATGGTCTGGGAATCTGTTGTGGCTCGTTTGGCGTTTTGGCGAGAAGATTTGTCATTGTTAGACGGGTTCTTAATTTCTCGTATGCGCGCGGTTATTCAAACGAAGCGGCCATCAGATTGGCGCAAGGCTCATGTTTTGGCACCCACAATAAGCTTTTTGGGCTGGGCTCATGTGTGTGTGTGTGTGTGAGTGTGTGAGCGTGTGTGTGTGGGTGCTGCGGATTCCTGGAATTAAATGCAAAACAAAACAAAATTGAAACCAGTTTCAGGCATCTCGATTCATAATTGCCAAAGCTGGCGAAATGTTTGCACACGGCTCACATTTATGGCGGCAATGACAGCAATGGGTATCAAACAAGCCGCCAGCCCAAGACCACCCACTGGCCAGATCAACAGCAGCAGCAGTGAGTGTTGTAGCAGCAGCAGCCGTAGCAGCCGTAGCAGCAATCGGCATCAAAAGTGTTGCAATGAGGCATTTACAATAGCAAACGAGTTAATTACCACGACGTCGGCTCAACACATGCCTCGACCTTATAGAGGCAACTGCAACTGCAGCGGTGTGCCTGGCTGCCTGGCTGCTTGGCTGTCCAACTGCTGGCAGTTGGAGACTGCGCAAGTGGGTCCAATCTGCTGCATTGATCGAGCAAACGATCTGCGATTGCGTTTGGCTTTCGCTGTTGAGTCTTGTTTTTGCGCCTGCGCGTGTTCAAATTGTCCAAAGCGTAACAATTTAATATCGATGCGACTGGCAGCCAAGCCAACTCAAGCCAGGCCAAGCCAAGATTCGAGCCGAGACCAGACCAGACCAGGCCAGGCCAGTCCCGGCCCGACCAGGCAGCATCTGCATAGCTGCCGCTGCTCCAGCTCCCAATTGCAGTCGCGTCTGCCAACGGTGGCAACATGTGCCTGCCGACTGTGGCAGCCTCTGTTTTTTTTTCTTCATCATCTCCTCTCTTTCCCTCCTCCTCCCTCTTCTTCTTATTCGTTTTTGTATGCATGTTTTACGTTTCGCATTTTATTTAATTGATTTTTTTGCACCGCACTCGCATTGGCCATTAATTCATTTATTTATTTAGCGCTCGACATTGCCTTCAGAGCGCTGGGCTGGAGTGGTGGGGTGGGGCGACGGGATTCGAGACTTCTGTGAATTAATCGTGCTTAACACCATTCTTGGCATATTCTGGCAATGGCTGCAATAGAACTTCAAGTGCAAATTTAGAGCGGAAGCACTTAGGCTTAGCCTCTGCTTCAGCCTCAGCCTTAGAGCCTTTGAGGCTTAGGCAGCTGGCTACTGCTGTTTGGCTGCTTGGCTACTTGGGTGCTTTCATATGGCCAAGTTGGTATCTGGTATGCATGCGTCATTATCGCGCATCGCGCATCATTAATAAAGCCATACAAATAAAAGTAAAACACCAAAGTTGGCAATGAAAACGCAACGTTGGCGCGCTCAAAACGAAACCGACAAAAATATGTATGGCTCCTTTTACAAAATGTTTATATGCAGGCAAAAATCGACTGCAAAAACGCAGGCGAGAGCTGAGACTGTGACTGGGTTTTGGGTTCGGCTAAAACGTTTTCAAGGTCAGTTGCTTGTGTCGCCGACGCCGACGCCGACGCCAAACGAACGTGATAAATGAAGTGTCTCCGCGCGAAATAGCCACAAATCAAAGGTAGGCCAGCAGCAACACCAGGTAACATACTGTTCCTCATCTGCTTCTTCTTCCTGCTGTTGGTGTTCAAGTTCAAGTTCGCCTCGCCTTGGCTTGCAAAAATATTGAATATCAGCTAAAAGCATTTCACAATAAGCGAGAAAACATGCATTCTGAGTGCTAAATTGGTAAAAACAATTCGCAATATCCAACGATATTACGAAACGCAATCAACTGCTTATCTCCGGGCTTAAATAGCGCTTGATTTTTAGGTGTCTGTATCTACTTTTTTTTTTTTATCATGCCAACAGTTATTGATTTTTTAAGTTAAATGTTCGTAAATTCATATTTTTAACAGCTGTTATTAACATTGCATCTCTTAATAACATTTTCTAAACTTAATATTATATTTTTTATAGTTTTGATAGAGTGACTCCATAAATAGAACTTTTTAAGAATAGCTTCAGATGTCTTTAACCAGCTCTTAAGCTCTGGAATGCATATTATTAACAGCTGTTAGTAACATTGAATTTTCGTAACTTTCTGTTAAGCTTTAATAACTTTATATTTAGGTAATTTCTTTAAGGGTACAACTAAATACGATTCATGATTTCTATAGTCATCTGTAAAACCCCAATATTTATTTATATATTTATCAGCGTCATTTACATTTAATCGTTACTTGCTTAACATCTTCCATGTTAATAAAAATTGCTGTTAATTTTAATTATTCCTTTTTTGCTATTACATATGCATGATATGTTGATCCAATCCGATCAGTTGCTGATCGATTTCTTGTTTCCCGCAGCCGTCGTTTTCCATTCATGCGACTACAATAAAACTTACATCGTCCTTAGCTATTCACTAATTAGTTGGCTTCAAGGCAAAAGTTTCGCGCACAGCCGCCAGCATATGTATGATATAACAGAAGTAAAAAATACATATATGTATATATATATTTAAAGAAAAAACAACAGAAACGCGCTCCAAAAAATTCCGACTTAAGTGCTTTTAATTATCCAAAAGAATTCAGTGGTATTCTGTGTTTGGTATCCTTGTTTGTCATCATCGTCATACTTGGGGCTGCGTCTTAAAATTACAGGCGCGTTTGTATGGCGGCAGCGATCTGACTCTCTTTTTTTTTTTGCTTTCATCTTCGATTTTAGTATGCTCTGTTCTGTATAGTATATAGTAGCTATTGTTGTTGTTGTTGTTGTTGTTGCTAGTGGCTCTTTTGTCAGGGCTGTTTCAAAGTTTTGAGCGCATCATATGCAGGTTGCCTTACCAACGCCCATAAAAGGTGTGCAAGCAAACGCAACGATCCCTTTTATAAGGCATCTGCAGCGCAAGTATTAAACAGGGTTGGCATATAGACATGCATATGTGTGCGTATTTACACACAGATATGTATGCCTGCATAGCTGGGCTTCTGCACAAGCATATTCATAACGCAATGAAAGCGAAAGTGTCAGAGCGCTCAGACTGAGACGGAGTTCAGGTTCAGGTTGCTGGTGTAAAGGATAGCTAGAAGAGAGGGAGCACAGATACAAGGCAGGCTAGAAGGAACTCTTGGCTTCATATTTATAATGTTAGTATTTATTTATATTATATTTATTTTAACTTTTATTTATTTTCTTATAAACTCGTTGAGCTATAAACAATAATGAATTATTTTTTAGTTAATTGCGACAGATACTGAGAGAGAATCTTCTCTGAAAATCAATGCTTCAGCTCTAACGGAAAAACAGAAATATCCTAAAAATGCTTACATATAATATTTATGTGTATCATATATTTGATCCCAAAAGTCAAATCTTTATAGAAGAATCATAAAAAATGACAAAAAAGTTTTTAAGCTAAAAACTATATGAACATCTAGAAAAACCTTTTACAGCTCAGTTCTTTCGCATTTATCTAAAAATGATGAACATAAAAACTTGCATAATTGTTAGGCAAATTATAAAGTGCACTTTAAATATTTTTTTATAGGTTTTTCTGGTCTTTTCAGTTGAGAGAGAGAGAGAGAGAGAGACAACTAACAATAATTGGACATAAAATACTTCCTGACTATGCGTGTTAGTTAGTGCATATTACACGCGCTGCGCTTGGCAGTAGCAATGCGATGTCCGCAGCGACATCAACAAGCGGCATCAGTTTTTGGCCAGAGGCCGACGGCAAAATGCGCTTCCTGGAAACTTATCGCGCAGACAAACAGTCGCATACGGAGTGTGCAGCCGTTAGAAGCGAATGCTGCATCAATGAAGCATCATTCGCAGCGTCTGGGCGAGTCATACCAAGCCGAGCCGGGCCTGCTTATCGGCTAAAGCTTTCTCAGGAGAAATGCCAGGGGAGCTAGCGATGCTGGTGGCGGTATCTGGCTACGGTTTTCAGGCAGCTGCCAAGATCAAGTTGATTGAAGGGCCTTTCAAAATAGAATACAAATATAGTGAAGGCAGGCTCTCTGTCCCTCTCTCTCTATCTCTCTCTCTCTCTCTTTCTGTGGATTGTAGGAAGTATAAGCAAACAATGTGAAGGGACATGCTATGAAAATATTGTTATAATGCAGAGGTTGCTTGAGACAAAAATGGTTACAAATGGTATCCTGGCAACGGGCCTTAAGGCTGTGAACCCAGACACTTCATTGGCTGCAGGGCTAAAGGAGTGTGAGAGTGCGAGACTGCGAATCTGACTGCGAATGCGAGTACAAGTATTGTGGCAAGTGGCAATGCTCGATGACGCCAACGACGACGACGACGACGACGACGACGACGGTTGGCTACGGGGGCAGCGGCGGTAGCTGAGACTGCGGCAGTTATGCCAAGTCAGCGTGATGCGCGCAAAGTGACGAGTTTTTAATGAATTTGTTTAACTCAGGTCAGGCAGGCCTGGCAGGCCGGAGAGACAGCCAAAGTCTGGAGCCCCAAAGACTTTGGAGTCTTCAAGAGCCAAGCAGAAGCAATAGCAAGTGCCCCATGCCTGATGCCTGATGCCTGCTGGCTGGTGCCTGGTGCCTGGTGCCGTGCCCGTGCGTCGCTCATATTTGAAGTGCGAGCCCAGCTAGGATGTGTTGTGTAGATTTGTGGATGCTAGCGCTGACGGGCCGTGACGACTACGACGACGCCTGAGCTCAGCTCAGTTCTGTGTGCAAGAAGTTTTTTTTGTGCTTTTCCTGCTGCCTCTTCAGGCGCTGTTGCAGTTACGTCCAAGTCGTCATCATCAGCGACGCCAGCGTCTAGCATGAGTGGTCTGGTATCTAGCAATGCAAACAATGGCAGTTTCACTTGAGCCACACTCACGTCCAGCCAACAGCCAACAGCCAACAGGCAACAGCTAACAGCTCCAGTTCCAGTTTCATTTTGAGGAGCAGTCGTTGCCGTCACTTTGTGTGTCCTTCGCCGTTCACTTTCGTTGACCACGAGGCGACGCGTTCGTCGATACATTTTCTTGTGTTTCTTTTTCTGCTCTTTTTCATTTGCTTTTTTCCACTGTTTGCTCCTCTTGTGTTCAACAAAATGTTCCAAATTGTTGCGCACTGCAAACATTTCAAGAATTTGCGCTTAACAAACTTCGAAAAAATGTTTTTTTTTCCCGCTGTGCCTTTGTGCCTCTGTGCTTGTATGAGTGCGTTTAAGTTAAGTTTTTATTTCTCTGTTTGCTCACTGCACTGAAATTTATACGCGGGCATAAGACTTTGGCAAAATAATTAAAACGAAACGCAGCGCCGCCAAGCTGTTCCCACAAAACAAAAGACTTAGGCAACGAACTTGACGAAGCCCCTGATACAGAAAACCCAAAACTGAAACAGTTAGGCTAGTTATCGTTATGGCCAACAAAGTCTAACATCATTTGTCAAATCCCGGAGCCCGAGTCGAAAAATGAAAACACATGTATTTGTTTAATTCGATTAAGTTTTGTGGGGCCTGGACCTTGCTGCTGGCTAACAAAGTATAACAAGTTTTTGAGCGCCAGCTTCTTTCCCACCATATTGGCAACAGTTACAGCAATAACAAACAGCTAGCTATAAAAGGCTGGCAGCGATAAGACAGTGCTATGAAGACACTGTGCCAACTGGAAAGTCGCCAACCGAGCTACGATTTATCATCGAAGCTAAGCTTGAACGAAACAAAAAAAAAAAAAAAAACATTTGTAGCCAAAAAAAGACAACCCGGTTGAATTGATGCCTCGCAACGAGCTACAAAAATTAATGTTAATTAATTTGACTTAAACTGACAATTTCAACAGACGCATTACTGCGGGGCAAATAGCAAAAAACACAACGAAAATAGCTAAAAATAAAAATAGCTGAAATACGTGTGTTACAAATATTGAAAAAAGCCAAACAACAAAATCAAATCAAAGAAGAACAACAAATAAGATAAAATGTTCACGAGTTTATGTGTGGCCACAAAAAAAAGCCAAATGTCGCTCGAATTAGATTTAGATTCCATTTTAAATTTAGATCGATAGATAATGAACAGACAACAGATAACAATAACAACAATGGCAGCGTTTCTTCTTTAATGTGCCTCAACGGACAGCTGACACTTTTGAGCTTTAGCATATATATATACATATATATATTTATTTATTTAATTTTATGCTTATTTATTGCAAATGTTATAGACATATATTCCCTTTGATCTCTGGTGCTAGTTATCTATGCATAGCCATTTGATTTTATTTGATGTGCATTCACTTTAAAAGTCTCTATTTTATACACTTTATTTATATTATTTGCATATTTAATGCCCGGCTACCTATTAGAAATTAACTGTGTTAACTTTACAATAACTGTAAAAAATAAATTGTTGGCGCTGCTGCTACTCCGCTGTTTGCTGCTCATAAATTATGTTTATGCTTGTCATTCGATACTGAGCAACTTTTAATTGTTTGTGCAAATTCAATTAGACAAATCGTGAGTCTAACTCCACTCACACACATACTAACGTTCTCTCTCTCACACACACAAGCAGCAGCCTGGTCCCAAGAATGTGCCAGCTTCGTTGTTGTAGTCTTCGTTGCCCGCCTGTCCTCCGAGTCTGCCACAGCCAGAGCCAGCTCTGCGTCTCTGAGCTACTCGAGCAGGCAGCCGACTCATTCCGTTTCCAACGCACATTCGCGCTCTGTCCTCGAGTAAAAATTCTCTAAACATGCTGTCAAGTTATGTCTACATTCCTTGATCATATTTTTTCCAACCTTTTTTCCCCACTAGCTCGGCCTTTCTGTGTGCGCGTGTGTGCATGTGTCGCTGTGTTCGTGAGCTGCCATTGCAGCGTTCTCTTGCTGCACAAAGAGTATCAAATACTAGTTTCTTAATGTGCCGCAGCAAATGTGCCGCGTTGAGCATAAAAATCAACAACACGAACGCTTCAAGAGCTTCAAATGGACATTAAAACGTTCATGGTCTTTGCCTGCACCAATGCTCACCTCAGATTAACACACTCTCTCTCTCTTTCGATCTCTCACTCACTCTCTTGGCAATTCACACTTACTCATTGAGTGAGTTTTTGAGTTTGCGCTGTCTGTGCTCTTAAGACCTGCTCTTAAGATTTTAAGTCAAAAACTTAAATTATATTTATTTAAAATTATTTTTATGAAAGAAATGTTTTAAAATTATTATTTAAGCTAAAAAATACAGTAAAACATATATTTTAAAATTATTTATTTAACAGCTGCTCTTAAGATTTTAAACTCAAAAACTTAAAAATTTAAATTACATATTTTTTTTTGAGAAAAAAAATTTATTTTTATTTTTTTAAGCAAAAAATACAGAATAAAAATATTTAAAATGTATATATAAATATATATATTTTATTTGTGCACAATCTTTTGACGTCCTCAACATCTTTTATATATTTTTTAATATTAAAACCCATTTTCCATATTTATAATTTCTATACATCATTCCAAATGATATCATGCTGATAGATTGCAAAAAATATCTATAATAAATGTTTTGTTCTCCGTCACATTTGAGTGAGCAATTATGGTTTCCGTTTTAGATATACTTAAATATATATTATATATTTGAGCAAACATTATAATGAGCAAATCAAAATTACAAATTTTATATAAAATATCTCAACGCTTGGCATTTGTGCCGTTGTTCAGTTGCATAGCACTACAAAAATGTACATAAAATGGTTTATCCACTGCTTTATATATACTTTCGTAATTAGCAATAGCTTCGGCGAGAAGGTATGTTTACGTCTATTAAAAGGTACAACAAAATGAATAATATTTCATGTTTTATGTGTTAAGCAAGTTCTGGTCAGGCGAACGCAATGTATGTTGAAGAGCAAAGTAATAGCCAGCGTGGAGTGTTCGAAAGACAATGATACTTCGCTTTCGTTTTACATGAAAACAATCAATGAGATTGCGAAGTTACATGGCTTATCGAGTTTATACATATACATATATGGCAGAAAAAATGTGATCTCACTTAAAGGATTGCGCACAGAGTTCTGCCAAGTCTTAACGGAACGCCAGCGGCCCAATTTGTTGGGATTGATCAATTCGGGCTTACGCAAGGCAAACACAAATTTTCCACAGAAATGTCCTTTTCATAGGGTGAGTTTGTG
This sequence comes from Drosophila fulvimacula, assembly GCA_035045555.1. Taxonomy (NCBI): domain Eukaryota; kingdom Metazoa; phylum Arthropoda; class Insecta; order Diptera; family Drosophilidae; genus Drosophila; species Drosophila fulvimacula. Next base: position 5,835,323 of record JAWNOX010000191.1, read on the forward strand.
CTTGGGAATGTGTCTAGAGTATCGATAATGTATGCGGATTAATGATTATAGAATACAAAATATATATTGGAGCATCTGCAGTTCGATTCCAAGTACTTGCCCAACTATATACCGGAATACAATTTTACATATATAGGCAAATTCTATATGAACGATGTGCATACGGCTGAAGTAAAAGTCACTGGGGGAGTTTGTAATGTCGGCAATGATTGCAGATGAGATATATATATAAAGACATCTATATACACACACGTGTATATATATATATATATATATATATATATATATATATATATATATATATATATATCAATACCTACCGAAATGATACATATGATTTATTTTATGTAATAATCTTGATTAATCATCTGCTGTTTAGCCGACGGGTTAGCTGTAATATAAACTACTTAAAACATATAATTATATATTTAAATATATTTAAAGATAATAAATAAATTTTGAATAGTTTATAAAATAACAAAACAGTTTTCTACCTTATGAAAATAATATAAAATAATATAATAGAATAATAAATAATGATACATATTAAAATAATATATACATTAAATTTGTGCTACGTGGTTTATTTCACCACTTAACTGACCAATTATTAAATTTTAAAATATATTTAAATATATATAATAATAGTCGAATATGCATGAAATTCCAGGAAATGGCTCAGAAATTGATATAAAGCGTTAGGAAGTTACTATTGTACTTCAGTTGCTTTTTAAAAATGAACATCAAATTCTATATCTCCTGTTTTATATACGTTTACGTCATAAGCAATTGCTTCGGCGAGAAGGTACGTTCATATTAATCAAATTGAGGTACAAAATTCATATGAATATTTGTTTTATAAAGCTGATTTTGATCAAGAATATCCAATGTGCTCTAATCTCCAAAGTAGTATCCCATCTGGAGTGTCTGAAAGACAATGATACTTCCATATCGTTTCGCATCACAACAATCACTAACATCGCGAACTTCTATGGCTTGTCGGGGCACAATATTTATATCAATGGTATAAAGACTACGTTAAAATTTACAGGATTTCGCACAGATCTTTGTGGTGCCCTCTCAGACCGCAAGCAGCCCAAATTTCTGTCTATGATAAATAAGGCCAGAGGTAGTGCGTCTACCAATTTTCCTAAAAGATGTCCCTTTCTAAAAGTGAGTTCGGAAGGTTGGGATTGTACTTGAAAGTTTAGATAATATATACACTACTTAATGATAATAGAACATCCCATATTTCATGGATCATCTGCAGTTCGATGCCAAGTTTGCGCCCAATTTTTTGCCGGAATACAATTTTTCATACACAGGCCAATTCTATATGAACAATATACTCACGAGTAATTTAAACGTCACTGGAGCAGTTTGTAATGTCGGCAACGATTGTAGATGAATTAAATTAATTATTAATTATTTAGCTGTCTGCAAAAATCATAAAAAATTAATTAAATTAATAATTAAAAACCATTTATATTAAATTAAACATAAATAAATTTATAAATATATCTTTTTTACATATTAAAATTTTTTTTTTTTTTGAGTACATATATAAATATTGGCATAAATTTGCAATGTTTTAAAAAGCTAAGTACGGCAAATTTCCTGCCTCATTTAAATTCTTCAATGGTAATGGATAATGATAAAAATCGAAAACAAAATATGTGCTGCATGATTTATTGCAGCATTTAAATGAGCCATTATTGCTTCACTATTTAAATACATATATTCAGTAATTTTTGTATATTTATTAAAATCCACAAAATGGGTTAGAAATTGATATAAAATGCCTAGGAGTTGCCATTTGGTTCGTAGTTCAGTTGCTTTACGCTAGAAAGATGAACATCAACTGGTATATCTCTTGTATCATATTCGCCTACGTTATAAAGAATAGCGTTGGAACCAAGGTACGTTCGTCAAATCAATCAGGTTGTGCTACTAAATTCATGTGAGACTTTCTTCATAAAGCATATATTCTTCAACACATCCAGATGTGTTCTAAAGAGCAAGGTATTAACCAATTTGGAGTGCTTGAAAGACAATGATACTGCCCTTTCGTTTCGCTTTAAAACAAACAATCAGATCATGCAATTCAACGGCGTATCGAATCTAAATTTATATATCTATGGCAACAAGAATGTGCTACAACTTAAGGGATTACGCACAGAGTTTTGCGAACCTCAGTCAGCGCGCCTTCGGCCCAATTTGATGTCATTGATAAATACCGGGATATATTCATCGACCAATAATTTTCCATCAAAATGTCCTTTTCTTAGGGTGAGTTTGGGAAAATATTCAAGAATATGGATAACGTGTACTGCTGAATGATTGTAGAATACCACATATGTTATGGAACATGTGCAAATGGATGGCAGCTTTGTGGGCAACTATATACCCGAATATAACTTCACATACATTGGCAAATTCTATGTGAACACTGTGTATGCGGTTGAAGTGCAAGTCACTGGAGCAATATGCAATATCGGAAATGACTGCAGATGAGCTAATTACACATATATATATATACGATTATGTGTATACATATATACATAATCATATACACGTATTTTTAATGATGTGTGACTTGGCTATGGATATTAATGGATTCAATGATTATATTTTCTGGATTTATATTTGCTGTTCGAATCGTTAAAAATCAATTAAATTTCTGTACAAAATTACACAGAATATAATTTGTTTCTCTGCCCTCTACAATTAGTTGTGATTGAATTGTGTGCTGTATTAGTTTGGCTTTTCACGAATAATTATTGAAATGAAAACACTAAAGGATTTCTCACATATTTTTGTACTTACCTGCGTGTTAAGTATTATCTGCGCCGAAAAGGTGAGTTCAGCACTTGAGATCATTTCAAAGGCGACTTATAACGATTTCTCGTTTTAAGAGTATATTTTTTCGGCAAATTCAATGTCAACTGAAAGGCAGCAAATTGCACAAAGTTGAATGTACTATGGAGAGTGTGAACACTTTCACCATCCAATTCACTACCAGCAACATTAAGGTGCAAAATATGGTGGGGATCTCCGATTTGTTGTTAAATATCCATAACAGAAAAGATGCAATGAACTTTAAGGCCATACGGCTGGATATATGCAAACTGAATGCCACCAACCAACCGTCTGTGCTGAGCATTATTCAAAAGGGTTTAGCAAGTGCGGAAAATAATTTCCCCAAAAAGTGCAACTTCGAGCCGGTGAGTCAAGCTGAAGGATTCTAATGGATGTTTTCGATGAGCTTCAATAAAATATTTACAGAATACCACATACTATTTGCGCCACGTTAAGTTCGATGCCAACTATTTCCCCATATATATGCCCGAATATAATTTCACATATATTGGAAAATTTCACGTCAACTATGTGAAAACTTATGATGTGCGTATCAGCGGCTCGCTGCGCTATGAAAAATGATGCTAATTATACGAAAATCTGATCGAAAATTATAAAATTAAAAAAAAAAGTAAAGCAAAATTTGTAATATTGCCCAATTATTGTCAAACTTGAAAAATAACAAAAAATAAATAAAACAATAAATTTTGAATTTGAATATATAAATATAAAGATTATTTAAATTACGCCGTCAGTCTGTCGGATTTTATTCAAGTATGTGTTAAAGAAATCATGTCCAAAGATCTATATTTATTTGGCTTATTAATCGGTGGACTATTGATCTTAAGTCTAGCTGAAAAGGTATTTGAAGAAAAAAAATGTATATATTATATATATATTATATATAAATTATTCCATAAAAAATCCTTTTCACAAGCGCGTCATTTTCACGGGTTTTAAATGTGACATGAGAAGCAGCAAAATATCAAAACTCAACTGCTTTATGGAGAACATCACATCATTTACGGTGGGAGCAACTATAGGGGACAAGGATATCAACAATTTGGTGGGTTTTTTGGATTTGGCTCTCATCAGTTACCATAGCAAGGAAATGAAAGTGAGTGGCCGTCGCTTGGATATATGTAAGATGCTGACGGATCGCCAACGGCCCTCGATGATGAGCTTTATTTATGAAGGCATACAAAAGTCAGAGAACAATTTGCCACGCAAATGTCCCTTCAAAAGGGTGAGTCACACGCATAGTTGACTTTGACTTGAAATCGATATTTATCGATGTTCAATCGTTTATCGTCTGCAGAATATAAAATATTTCACACGACGCCTGAATTTCGATCCAAATAGTCTGCCCATGTTCCTGCCCGATTACAATTTTACATTGTCTTTGAAATTCTTTGGAAATAATGCCAATGTTTTTGATGTGCGTATCTGGGGCTCTTTCTGCCAGATGGATAATGAAGTCTGCCTGGGCAAAAAAACCAATTAAAATAAACTGCAATTAACTGGGAAAAATATTTCCATAACCATTTTTATGCCTGAATAAAGTGTATGAATGCAGCTGAAATAAACCATTAAAACAATTTTTAGAATCTATCATGATGGCATGTGCAACTGATAAAGTAATTCACAGTGTGTAGTTAGTATAAATATATCGAGCCAATATCGCTGCTCGTTCACAAGCCAACAAAGGTTCCCGTGCAATGTCCTTCAATGAAATATTTATAGAATACCACATACTATTTGCGCCACGTTAAGTTCAATGCCAACTATATCCCCATATATGTGCCCAAATATAATTTCACATATATTGGAAAATTTCACGTCAACTATGTGAAAACTTATGATGTGCGTATCAGCGGCTCGCTGCGCTATAAAAATGATGCTAATTATACGAAAATCTGATCGAAAATTATAAAATTAAAAAAAAGTAAAGCAAAATTTGTAATATTGCCCAATTATTGTGAAAATTGAAAAATAACAAAAAATAAATAAAACACAAATTTTGAATTTCTATATAAATATAAAGATAATTTATATTACGCCGTCAGTCTGTCGGATTTTGTTCAAGTATGTGTTAAACTCTAGTAAAACAAATCATGTCCAAAGATCTATATTTATTTGGCTTATTAATCGGTGGACTATTGATCTTAAGTCTAGCTGAAAAGGTACTTGAAGAAAAATATTTATATATAAGTATATATATGTTTATATATATATATATATATATATATATATATATATATATATTATATATAAAATATTCCATAAAAATTCCTTTTCATAAGCGCGTCATTTTTACGGATTACAAATGTGACCTGAGAGGCAACAAAATATCAAAACTCCACTGCTTTATGGAGAACATCACATCATTTGCGGTGGAAGCAACTGTGGGGGACAAGGATATCAACAATTTGGTGGGTTTTTTGGATCTGGCTCTCATCAGTTACCATAGCAAGGAAATGAAAATGAGTGGCATTCGCTTGGATATATGTAAGATGCTGACGGATCGCCAACGGCCCTCGATGATAAGCTTTATTTATGAAGGCATACAAAAGTCCGAGAACAATTTTCCACGCAAATGTCCCTTGAAGAGGGTGAGTCACACGCATAGTTGACTTTGACTTGAAATCGATATTTATCGATGTTCAATCGTTTATCGTCTGCAGAATATAAAATATTTCACACGACGCCTGAATTTCGATCCAAATAGTCTGCCCATGTTCCTGCCCGATTACAATTTTACATTGTCTTTGAAATTCGTTGGAAATAATGCCAATGTGTTTGATGTGCATATCTGGGGCTCTTTCTGCCAGATGGATAATGAAGTCTGCCTGGGCAAAAAAACCAATTAAAATAAACTGCAATTAACTGGAAAAAACATTTCCATAACCATTTTTATGCCTGAATAAAGTATATGAATGCAGCTGAAATAAACCATTAAAACAATTTTTAGAACCTATCTTGATGGCATGCGCAACTGATAAAGTAATTCACAGTGTGTAGTTAGTATAAATATATCGAGCCAATATCGCTGTTCGTTCACAAGCCAACAAATGTTGCTGAAGGGCGTATTACTCTGGATCATTTTCAACTGGCTGCTGGCTGATAGCTTGGCTGAAAAGGTGGGTATAACGAAAATATTTCTAAAGAAATTTATTTGATATAATTCTCTTAAGCAAATCATCTTTAAGAGCATCAAATGCTCCATGAAGAGCACGATCGTGTCCCATTTGAGATGCATCATTGAGGATAGAAGCACGCTGACCGTTGAGGGAAGCACCAGAGATGTGGATCTGTACAATTTCGTAATTGTGTCGGAGATTAAGCTAACATCATTCGTGCCAATCAATAGGCGCGTAAGCTTTCCGAGCTTTCGGCTGGACTTGTGCAAGCTGTCGAGCCAAGTGAAACGACCGACTCTGATTGATTTTCTTTACAATGGCTTGCAAAATACAAAACACAATTTTCCCGTGCAATGCCCCTTCAAGCGGGTGAGTCAGCTGACATTGTGGATCGCCGCGCGATCAGGTGTGTTCTTCAGTGTGCTTCTTCTTCTTCTTTGTCATATGCAGAATATCATCTACAAAATGGATCAGCTGAAATTCAATCCGAATTTATTTCCCTCGTATCTCACTGAGTTCAACTTCACATTTATTGGCAACTTCTTTGAGAAGGATCAGCTGCTCTATAACTTGCGCGTTGAGGGCGGATTCTGTAATATCGGCAACGATTGCACGGGAGCCAACAACAGCTCGCTCACATAAATTGTGCATGTATCAGAGCGTTGAGAGCAAATAAATGTAGCCGAGCTGCGTTTGCAAAGAGCGCGCACGAGTTTCACTCAAACCGGTGCGGGAGAGCGTGCTCAAGAGAGTGCGAGAGAGCGCGACAGTGTGTGAGTGAGTTGACAGAAGCCGGGTTTGAGCTGCTGGTCCGGTCTTTAACTAAGCCCAGCGACAGCTCTCCAGTCGACAGTCTGCCATCCAAACTCGAGCGAAGCGGTACGCATGCGCGCACAGAACGCAACTTTCCGATATATATGAACAGAAAATATTGATTAAAAGTGTTGTGAGCCAACCAAGTGTCAAAAATCAAGACAAGCTATATATATGTATATATATAAATATAAATATATATAGACTCATATAGGTGTTTTAGCTATATATAAACATATATATATAGGAAAGACAGCGACGCAAACGTGAATACGGCAAAGCAGAAATAAAAGAGAGAAAAAAAATAATAAAAAAGCATAAAAATTCCAGAGATCGTTCGGTGTGCGGCATACAACGTGAATGTAGCGGACGGTCAAGCGAACAAAAACCCTTAAAAAATAAGAAAGAAAAAAAAAAAAAATAAAATAAAATCAAGCAAAGGTGCGAGACAAGAAATTAAATTGATAAACCTTAAAGCAAACGACGAACAACAGCAGCCTTGACCGTGCCTAGTCGCCGAGCCTTGGCAGGACTTGGTGTTGCCCAGCGACTGGGACTTCGACTTCGACTTGGACTTGGACTTGGACTTGTCGCGCTGCTGTTGGCAATTATCAAGCTCAGTGCATCAGGCTGGGAATGCCAAAACGACTGTAGACAAGTCCCCAGCACTCTGCGTGTCTGTGTGTGTGTGAGTTAGTGTGTGTGTTACGCGCCCGCGTGAGTGTGTATGTGTGGTAAATAGCTCAAAGCCACGAAATTGCTTTTATCGCCGCGCCAAAATCGCCAATTGCGCAAAAATTGAAAAAAAATATATTTATATATATATATATATAATAAAACAAACAAAAGCTAAAAAAAACACTGTTAAACTAGCTGACCAGCCAACAGCTTTTGGGCCCTTAGTCAGACAAAAACAACACCAACAACAGCGCATCGCGTGGAGCCAGCGATAAACTCCAAAAAGAGCGAGGAAATTGCTAAAATATTACCCGAAAGGCATATTCGCTATGTGCATACATGTGCAACAGCAGCCCACAGATACAACAACAACAACAACAGCAACAACAGCAACTAGCGACGACTGCACTGCAAAATGTATAATAAAAAATTACAACAAGTGATCGTGCAGAAAATAGATCGATAAACCGACCAAAAAAAAAAATACAACAACAACAAAAAGTAATAATAAAAAAAAAGCAAAAACAAAAACAAAAACAACGGCAACAGAATTGAAGCAGCATAAAATAAATAAAAGCGGCGTTGGGCACGTTTTTCCTACGTTCATTCTGTGCTTTTTCCGCAACTTTTTTTGTGTGTTGTTGTTGCCGTTTCAATTTCAATTGTGGAAATCGCAGAAAAATCGACAAAACGTATTAAGCGAACCGGTCGAGACAACTGGGCGATAGAAGTTCTTAGCTGGACTGGCACAAGGACTAGCCCGAGCCGGGCAATATTTATTAAACAAAGCCAGAAATTAATTTCACGACTTTTCTGTGGCCGAGTCCAAGCGTGCGTTGCACGCCCTCAAAAACAACAACAACAACGACAGCATCAGCAGCAGCAGCAACAACCAGCGCCGGCTTCTTTATGCGCAGCTTGAACTGGCACTCAGCTTGAGCCATAGCCAGAGAGAGTGAGTGAGTGAGAGAGAGAGAGCAAAATGTACGACATCAAGCGCCTGGAAGCCGGACAACAGCAGTTACAACAACAACAACAACAACAACAACAACAACAACAACAGCCCATTGGACATACTCTAAACGAAAGGTTGAGCGGCTCGGCGCCGCTACAGCTAACCTGCAGCGTTATAACGCCCACGCCGCTTGCCCTCTCAGCGAAGAGCAACTGCAGCAGCCCCATTGAAGCCACACACATGACGCTGTTGTCGCTGCGCCGTCGCCGGGCGTTCCAGCGTCGCGCCTGCCTGCTCAGCATATTGGCCGCCTTTGTCTTTGGCATGGCATTGGGCGTCATCGTGCCCATGCTCGGGCTGCCCGATTACTTTGCCAGCAGCAGCGACGGCAGCGCCGAGTTGGCAACCGCAGCGCAGTTGCCGCCCAGCGAACAGCCGCCCAGCAGCAGCATTAGCAGCTATGAACGACCGCCGCTGCCCTACAGCGTCTCCTTTGTCAAGGAGGAGGCCGAGCAGCTGGAGCTGAGCGCCGAGCAGGTCTTCCGCAATGCTTTCCATCTGGAGCAGGACAAGAATGCGCCCGACTCGATGATAGTCAAGAAACTGGATACCAGCGACGGCAGCATCAAGGAGTTCCACGTGCAGCGCACCTCCAGCGGCCGCTATCGCAAGGGACCCGAGCGCCGCCTCACCAAGACCGTGCAGCCGGAACGCAGTAAAACGCTGGCGAAGCCACAGCAGCAGCATGCGCAGCGGCATTCGCGCGAGAACGAGCTGCAAGCAGCAGGCATCATCGATGCGGACATCTACTGGGGTGAGCTGGTGGAGCAGGCACTGCCGCAAGGCTTCGCGGCCGAGGATCAGCACAGCTGGGAGCGCTACGTGACCAAGCAGGGTCAAGTGGTGCGGCTGGAGCACGGCTGCGGTCGCATGCAGAACCGCCTGGTGGTCTTCGCCGATGGCACTCGCGCCTGTGCCCGCTATCGCCAGAACACGGATCAGATTCAAGGCGAAATCTTCAGCTATTACTTGGGACAATTGCTGAACATAACGAATCTGGCGCCAAGTGCGGCGACAGTCATTGACACGACGACGACGAGCTGGTCGACGGCAGTAGGCGACATTACCCAGGCGCAGTGGAAGGAGCATCGGCCAGTGGTATTGACGCGCTGGCTGGCCGACCTGGAGCCGGCCGGTATACCGCAGCCGTTCCAGCCGCTGGAGCGGCATCTCAACAAATACGACGTCTGGAATATAACGCAGCAAATGCAGCGGGAGGCTGGCGCGGTCATGTCGCGGGGATTACTCAAGCGGCTGGAGGTGGCTGCTGCCAGCGGGCAAACGGTTGATCATCAATCAAGCATGCCTGAGGAGTCATCCTCGACAGCAACGTCCTCCGCATCGGCGCTGCTGCAGCGACTAATTGAATTGGCACAATGGTCCGATTTAATCGTCTTCGATTACCTGATCGCGAACCTCGATCGTGTCGTTAATAACTTGTACAACTTTCAATGGAATGCCGACATTATGGCTGCGCCAGCTCACAATCTGGCGCGACAGAGCGAGACGCAGCTGCTCGTATTCTTGGACAACGAATCGGGCCTGCTGCATGGCTATCGCTTGCTCAAAAAGTATGAGGCCTATCACAGTCTGCTATTGGACAATCTGTGCATCTTTCGTCGTCCCACCATCGAGGCGCTGCAGCGCTTGCGTGCCGAGGGCGCGGGTCGCCAACTGCGCGAACTGTTTGAACGGACAACCAGCCCGAATGTGCGTGATGTGCTGCCCTCTTTGCCGGATAAATCAATCAAGATTCTGGCAGAGCGCATCGATCGCGTGCTGGCCCAGGTTCACAAGTGCGGCGACAGCAACAAGAGCAGCTAATGAAACGAAACGATAACAACTCCACACACACATATATATATATATATATAGATATATATATATAGATATATATACATACATATATGTATCTCTGACTGATAAGCTGTAAATATCGTTAATCGAAAGGAAGAGTAAAGCGAAAATGTTCGACTTGTTAAACATAGATGATTAAGCTTAGTCTCGAGTTAAGTTAATCAAATGCCAAATGTTCACAACTGGCCCGCTCGCGCATTAGTCAAGATGAATGGGAAAATGCTGCCCGTTAATTAACATAATTAGAGTGAGGGGCGTGGCCAAGTACGAGTATTAGCAGGACAACAGATCGAAATATCTAAAGCGAGTATTAAGCATCCTTAAGCAACGCTCTCAACATATCCTTGTCCACTTTTCACATTCATTTGATTTAGTTGTAGTCGTAAGATACTTTTTTGTGATATTTTGTTTAAGCATTAGTGAAAACTAATTGTAATCTATAGGTAGATATCATTTTTTGTATAATTTATTTGCCATTTTCCTTAAGCGAAACAAATAAAAAACACACAAACAGAAGAAATCAAATCGAATTGAATTGCCAGATGCAGATGCAGATGCAGATGGAGATGGAGATGGAGATGCATGCTCCCGATATTTGTTGCACGTTGCATATATATATATGTATATATATATATATATACATGTATTGGTATGAGCACGCCTGCGCCAGCGAGAACTTACATAGTCATGACAATAAATTGTCATTGATCTTTTTTGCAGGTGAGGCAGATGCCAAGAGATGAGCAACGGCAGCGGCAGCTGCGACTGCGATTGCTTCTAGTGCTCCACGGTTAACTACTCCCAGGGCTGTCTCGTCTGTGCGCTGCATTTGTCAACTTGCGCAGAGTAACTTGCCACAAAATGCTGCATGCATCTCTCTCTCTCTCTTTCTCTCTCTTTGCTTTCAGCTACTCGAGTGGCATGGTTGTCACGCAGGCCGCAGACAGTGCCTGCTCGGCCACGGCCTCGGCTGGCTTTTCATAATATCTTCATAAGCATTTGAAGTGTCCCCCTCTCTCTCTCACTCTCTCTCTCTCTCTCTCTCTCTCTCTCTCTCTCTCTCTTTTGCTGCTGCTGTCTCTGTGTGAGTTTGAAATTCAAGTGCAGCGACGAAGCCAGCAGAAAGATGAAGCTGAGCCGGAATGAGGCAAAGCGCAGTTCAAGATACTTTCGTCGCACACACACACACATGTGTGTGTATGAGCCCTGCCTCTGCACAGATAGCTGCCTCAGCAGACCCTGGTGCCGGGCCTCAGGTCCAGGCCATCTCTGGCGGCTGTCTCTGCGTCTGCTTTAAGATTTAAGATCGCTGCTCATTAAGTGCGTCCGCGTGTCTCAACGACAAGATGCTGAGAATGAGAATCTTTTGCGCTCTCTCTCTCGTTCTCGCTCTCACTCTCACTCTCTCCATGTACAGCTCTCCCGCTCTGGCGCAGCCTTGGCATGCGTATCTCAGGCTTTTGGGCTGGCTTTTCCAGCAACTCGTCTCGTTGCCTGGAGTTTTGCATCTGATTTCGTTGCGTATATTTTATTGGACACCAGAGTAGTTCACGTAAATAAAATGAAATGAAATAAGGCAAGCAGCCAGGCAGCCAGGCAGGCAGGCGTCTGCAACTGGAACGAGACTGAATTATATATATATATATGTATATATATATATATATATATATATGTTTAGTCAGCACTACTTTGCCTACTTTCAACTTAGTTGCGCGCCACAAATCCCATAAGAAATTCGAAAGGCTTTATAATGTGAAGAGCACCAAATGCTTAGATAACCCGTTTCTCGCGCACAATGCTCCTGTGTGTGTGTGTGTGTGTGTGTGTCTGTTGGGGCTTAATAAAAATCGTTATGCTAGTTTAATAAATATATCAAATAACCTTTAGGACGTGTTAGGGAACTTGTGACTTTAACACGTTCAGAACTTGCTACAAACTCTTTGAGCATATCGTTTTACATTTCGGGCCAGAAAACAGAAATCTTCTTCAGCTAAAATGAAAGAGATTTCCTTCATCTAAGCGAGGGAACCCATAAAACAATATAATAGAGCTCTTTGCAGTTCAAACATAAAAATATCGAAACGAGAAATGGAGAAATTGTTGAGGTGGCTGCCAAGGGGGCAGACGACAGTAGCCCACCAGCTGTGCCATTGTCTAGGCACACACACACACACAGAGACAATCACACATTCATGAAGTAAAACTGCAAACACTTTGCATATATGTATGCAGTAAAACTTACCGTAACAAACAACAACAGCAACAAGAGTACACAATTTTTATGATCATTTTTTATGGGGTTATTAATAAAAGTTTATGGACATGTGCCATAAGGTTCCAGCAACAATAAAACATAATGCGCCTACAGTTATGATACGTAGCAAGGGTAGCTCAATGAATAGCCTATAAGTGAGATATCAGCATATAAGAATGTGTCTATTAAACTGAACAAAGTGAGGTATGTGAGGCGAATGTGAATTTCTTTTAATTCAGGAATATAGGAATATTCAGGAAATATATGTATTGAAGTAATTTTTTTAGACTATTTAAATGATTATAAATAAAAATAAAATAAATAAAAAATTCAAATAAAAACAAATAAAATTGAATTAAAAAATAAAAGAATTAAAGCTAAAATGAATTTAAACTTTCATATGCGGAATAATATAATGAATCTAATCGTTCAAGATCTAACTCTTCTGATATTCAACGTTTGAAAAATAGGTGACCAAGCAAGCGTGATACTATTTCCAATAGCTATATGTCAATGACTATTTAAGCTATCGATAAATTGCAGCTGTTGGAATATTCTATGAGATTTGCCTTTTGAATATGAAATGTCTTAAGTATGCTGAGCATGTGTAAATAATGTAAGATATTATCGAACCCAGTTGAATATTTTACAGCTCAATTTTGTGTGACAAAATGTTTAACATTTTGAATTTATTTTATTTTATGTGAATACTTTATTAACTTTAATTCTTAATGAATATAAAAATCTGTAATAATAATAGAATAAATAATAATAATTTTAATGATAATAACATTGAATTGATTCGAAGCTCAAATCTAATTCTAAGAGTTGGCTCAAAGCATACAGCCAGCTACATCTTTGTCTGTCTCTGCTCTCCCAATCCTAATATATCATATGGAACTTGATCATATTTTGTTCAATCTATACATATATTTATCCTTTTGCCAGCTCTCTTAAACAGCCCTCGACGATTCAGTGTCGTGAGTTATTTTCGGTTAGTTTACATTGATTTGGCGAGTCTTTAAAGTTAGGCCAATGAAGTTGCAAGGCAGTTGAAACGATTCCTTTGGCTGACAACGCGACTCAAGTGTTTGGCTAGCTGTGCTGCTGCTGTTGTTGCTTTTTGTTGTTATTGTCGTTGTTGCATCGTCTCTGTGTGCACAATAATTTGCATACACACAGACAGACACACACACACAGTATTTGCCTCTTGGCAAACTGAGCATGCAATATTTTCTCGTGTTGTATGTTTACTCTTTTCGCTTTTATTTAATGTCCATGTTGGTCGGGACCCGGCTCTTGTGGCACTTGTTGTTGCTTTTTTTTTTTGTTTTTGTTGCTGCTTTGCTTGTTGCGTTTACAGCAAAATTCTAAACAAATTGCTTCCGCACCTGCAGCTAAGAAAATCAATGCAGAAAACAAAAATCCACAAAGCAGCGAAGACGCAGACGCAGTCTTGAATCAGAGAACTATAAATATATATATACATATATATATAGACTTATATACATATACTCTCTTTGACCAGCTAGACACACTTCAAAACAGAATTCAAGATGAGCATTCCAATCAAAATAAAACATTTCCCAGGCCAAAAGAAAGTGCCAGAGCTCTGACTCTCATATCATATCATATCGTAATCCTGACAATGGGCCACTAAACTTTAGCAACAACAATGCAGACAGAACACAACTAATATTTACAAAAGAAAGGGTAAGTGCGACCAACGCGAAGAAAGAGACCATAACACACATACACACACCTTTCTGTTGCCCAAATTTGGTTTTTCTTTTCTTTTTAAGTGCGCGTCCCTTTGGGCGCTAACGAAATTACGTGGAAGGGCAGCAAATGTGCAGCAGGCTCTAAAGAAATTTACGATCAGCATTCGGATTTGAATTTATGAAAAACCTTCTTTCTTTTTACACCTGAAAAAAAAATATAGACCCAAAAAAAAAAAAAAAACGACAACAAAAAACCAAATAGACATAGAAGAACATCTTTAGAGATGCTTAACTGCTTTTTCTGGGAGTCTGGCCGAACGTCTCGCGACTCTCGCTTGGCTTGGTGACTGCGTTTCTTGTTAACATATGCTCGGAAAAGAAGAAAGAGAGATAAAATGCTGATACGCTACAGATACTGAAGAAAAAGAAGAAAAACAAAAACAAAAAAAAAACAGAAGACTTAGGCAACGAACTTGCTCACATGTGATTTGATAAGCACGCTGGGAAAAGAGGCAAATTTTGTATAAACTTCAACGCGCGTCGACATTGGCGCTGCTCATACTTGGCTGCCGGCAATATTTTAAGTTTTTTTTCTTTCCTATTTTTGGTTTTTAAGTCAATTCATTTAACGATTTACTGATTAATTTAACAAACTGGTCAATGGCTCTGTCCCTGTCCATATTGACATTGACGAAGTGCAGAACTTTGTCTGGTTTGCGTATGGTTTCTAATATGCGTACATAAATATGCTTGTGTAAATACCCTGGGGATTGGGAGAGGAGTGATTGGAATACTTTCGCTGAAGAGTATGGGTTGGTGGGGAAATCTATCAGAGTGAGGCTACAGGTGTTTGAGATGGCAAAGTTTTAATGGATGTTAACTTGACTCACAAGATATTATCTGATTTTTCATATTCTGATTTTTAATTTTCTTGCTACCTTACAGCGTATCTTTCAGTCAAGCACTCTCTCTCTCTTTATATATATCTAGCTAGAGTTATTGAACATATGGCTTTCCCCAATATTCTTCCCAATTTTGGTCTCGCTCCGCTTTAACTCCGTGTGTCTCTCTAACACACTAAGTCTAACCTGTTCGGCTCAGCACTGTCCGGCTGCCTGACCGTCAGTCTATTCACATTGTTCGAAATCTTTTTGGCCGAATCAGGTGAAGTGAGTTGATTGATTGCGCTAATTTATAACGACAATGGGTCAGATCGCACATGGACCTTTGAGCTTGGCCTGTTGTTACTGTCTGCTCAGTCAACTAACTGACTGACGGGCGGACTGCCTAACTGTCTCCGTCTCTCTTTCGCTCTCTCTGTCTCTCTCTCTATCTCGCTGTCTCTTTCTGTGTTACCAGCTGGCTGTTGGAATCCATTAAACAACGCCTTTGCCCTGCCTTCTGCTGTGATTGTGGCTGTGGCTGCTGCCTGCCTGCCTGCCTGTTGCTGATGATGATGATGCGCGCGCTGATGAATGAATCTTTTCAATTTTGAAATTTTCTTAAACGAATTTGTCAAAAAGCCTCGGAGGGCTGTGCGCAGAGCGAGTGCGTGAGGGCAACGGCAGCAGCGGCACCAAACCCTATGCAAAACTAATGAAATTAATGTTCGTTGCTTAAGTCTTTTGTTTCTGTGGTTGCTCACAAACACAAACTCTCTCTCAATCTCTCTCTCTCTCTCGCTTTTTATTTTTCTCTTCAACTCATATTCTTCACAACATTTGCTTTTATTGACCTTGCATTTGTGAGAGTCGCCTTTGGCGCCTGAGCTAGCAACGCTCTGGTTAATTGCTCATGATTGAATTATAAATACCTGCAAAGCCAGCTGTTGCTCTGGCCAGCATCTAAACTAATGTGCCACATAATCAGCTGCCGGCTTACCAAATCAGACAGATGCGTCGCTCGGCCTAAATCTGAAAACAATCTACAAAGCAGGCAGTCGCGAGAGACCATCAAAGATACAAATTTAATAAATTATAAGCCTACAAGCTCAGCTAGTCAAAGTGCTTAGACAGAGCCAGACACACACACACACACACACAAATAGAGAGAGAGAGAGAGAGAGAGAGATGCTGTGGCTGTGACCAAACACTGAGACGAGCTTTAACACCTCGGCACACCAAGGCAAACATTTGCCTAGCCAAGGGAAAACCTAAGACGAGTTTCAGTCGAGCATTAGGTACTTTTCGTATATGTATATGTATCCATAGTGTGTGTTTATACCTTTATATATAAACAAGGCACAACAACAAATTAACAAACACCTGAAAGCGAACCTAAACCAACGAATCATTCGTCGTTCAACTCAGCTCGCTCGACTCTCATGCGGGCTGATGCCGTTGCTCGCATCATGTCGAGCCCATTTTCCAATAATTAAAAGCTTCAGTCCAAAGTAGAAAATGAAAAAAAAAACAAACAGTTTGACTTCAGAAATTCAGTTCGAATTAGATGTTTGGAGGCGTGGCTTAGCCTGCCCATCGTGAACGGTGGGAGAAATTCAAGCAGAAGAAGCACAAATATTTTTTATGAATATTTTTGTTAATACATGTTGCAAGCGTTGTCAAGTGGGCGAACAAATGAATTTTTTTTCTCGGTTTATTGAACTGTAACGGAAATTCGAAACAAATACTTGGAACATCTAAAAAATCTGATATGATTATTATTTTAAGGGCGGATATAGTTATTGATTATTGTGATGATATATGGTAAAGAGCTATATATATATATTATAGATCTACTCATTCAGGCATAGAAAAACTTCTAATATTGAAAAAATTTAGTCTTTAAACAATTTTGTATTATGCAAACCACTGCGCATGATTAACTTGTTCTTATACATTTAGGTAACAATCTCATTTTAGTAACTTGTATATAATTATATATCTCATTAATATTCCCATCACATATCTCTTTTTATTTTAATTACAACAATTTCAAATACATGTGCTGTACGGCTATATATACATTTAAGAAAAGTGACTGAACTTCAGTTGAGCCGTGTTGGACCTCCTGCGGCTGGCTAATGTAAATGCCAGTTATTGGCTCTAATCATTGATCATGGATCAGTATTAACATCAGTTTAATTAGCTGCTATTTTTTTTTTGGGGTCGCACCCCAATCACAACAAGTTGTTGACCTTCACTTCTTAAGCGAGTTCGCGTTCTACAAGCACCCAGCGCAATTGCCATAATCTGCATAATGAAAATTTATGATTGCTCTATGATAGATCTTTGCTTATGCGCTCTAGTATTTATAAGTACTGCAGAGTATGTATCTGTATGTGTGTTGTGTGTTAGTTGTGCGGCGCCAGTGCGACAAATGCCACTTAATTGCCTGGCCAATTGGCAAAGTTTGCTTTTCTAATGCATGTTAGCGCTTGTTATTCAACAACATATTTAAAACACTTTAAAATCGCGTTCTCACAGATCTATTTGCATGTGCATATATATATATAAATGTATACATATTTTATTCTTGTGTATATTTATAGTTAAATGCCTGCGTTTCCAAACTGTAGCGAACTTTATTCAATGCCGTTTTGGCGCCGTTTACAGCTGCAAGCGATGAATACCCTTGCAGTGGGTAGCTTAGGCTTGTGACATGAACTGGCAGAGAAAATATTTTTGGTTCAGCAGTGAACGTAGTTTACATGCTATAATATATATACGCATTTGATATGGAACAAAGCATGTATTCTAAATAATATATTTTATTATATTAAATTCAAATTGGCAATGGAACATAATTTTATTTAAGTGTTTACTGGTCTTTTGCTCGATAAGAAACAATTTTTATATACCATAATTAATTGATTAATAATAATAATAATAATAAACTATGAACTACATATTTTTTTATTTATTATACATTAAATATATATTATTTATATACAAAGCAACTGTAAGAGCATTTTAGATGCACTTAAATATCAGCTAATTGTGTATTAAACTAGCTTAACTATTCAATATAGTATTTATATATATTCTAGTATATACAAAATAAAAAGTATATTTTATTCTACATATAGGGCATTTAATAGTCCCGAAACAGCTTCAATTTCTTCATAAAAAATCAAACGTCGCCTGTGCTTATTCTTGTCTTTAGCGTGGGCGATGCTGTTGCCGTCGTTGCTGTTGCATACAATATATATTCTAATTGTTGTTGTCCATTGTTGTTGTTGCTGTAATATTGCATGCAAATGTCTGTAGCCGTTTAATATTAACAACCTTCAAACGATGTTTAATAATTATCAACAGTCCGATCAAATGCTCGCAATAACAACTGCTGCTGAACTTATAGTTTTGTCGCTGTAACTACATCTTGTAGACACATTTATATATATATATATATATATATATATATATATATATATATATATATATATGTATCTATATCCATATATATATATATATAGATAGTATTCTATAGTTGTCATTGTGTTAACTTTCATTAGCTTTCTAATGCCTGTTTGCTGCGCTTCGGTTTTGCCGCCTGCTGCCTGCCGCCAATCGTCATTTCATTTTACTGTCACTCAAATCTTTTATAAGTTTTTCTTTCTCTTTAATTTTCCTACGAGACTTGGGCCATGGCTTCTTACGGTTGTTTTTCTTCTCGCTCACTCACCTGCCTGCCTCTCGCCTTCGCTGTGCTTTATAACAAAACGAGCGTCTATTGTAAATATTTTTCCATTATTTTCCATTAGTTTTCACTCGTTTGTTACATTCCCCGATTGCTGTGTTTTCGTTTGTCGTTGTTGTTGTTGTTTAGTGTTTGGTGTTTGGTGTTGGCGTGGTCGTTACACAGGTTGTTCTGCTTGTTGTTGGGGTTCCTGCTTATGGGATTCTTCGCTTTGGCATATATTGGTTATTATCTTTGAAGCGCAGCGGCTTTGCTGCGTTCATGCTCAAGCATCGTTGTTGTTGTTGTTGTTGTTGCCGTTTTCATCGTCGTCGTTGTCGCCTGTGCGTATTTGGCCAGTTGACTGGGCGCGTGAGTGACGGAATGATGTTACCCAAAACCAGTTTCATTGACAATTATACACACACACTCGCACACACACGCACCGTCAGGCAGAGTCGCAGATCTGGCTGCAGCCACATCCAACATCCATAGGTGCTCATTATGCCAGTGTCGCGCTCGTTGATCAAACTTTGCAGCAACGTCTGCTGCTGCTGCCGCTGCTGTTGCTGCTTCTTCTCAGCTTGTTTTTGGTGTTTCACTTTGATGGATGACTGACAAAGGCAGAGCAGCGCCGCCGACTCGATCAAGCATACGCAATGTGTGCTTTGCTGTCCGTCCGTCCGTCCGTCGTCTCGTCTGCCTGTTTATTTGTCTTGTTTGATTTGAGTGCACACACGACTGTCATTGTCGCTGTCAAATCGCATTAATATCACAGAGCTGTCAAATTACAGCCGAACCGCAGCCAAATGTTTGCCCAATGTCCAATTTATTTCCTTCTCGCTCTCTCTATCTGTTGCTCTCTCGCTCGTTTGGTAACTCAATTAAAATGTTATTCATGTTGCTGCGGCTGAGCTGAACGTGGCTCAATTTTTTTTTTTTTTTTTTGGTTTTGTTTTTTTATTTTTTGGGTCCACTAACAGCCATCATTAGTTGTTGAAGAGGCGCCAGGCGTTTGGCGCGTCCAATTACCAACAAATAAACAGCAAATTATTTTTGCTACCGCCGCTGCCGCCTCGTTTAATGTTAATAAGCCCAAAATTACGCGACTCTGATTGGTCTATTTGACAAACGTGCTGAAACGTGTCTGGCGCAAGTCATCATCATTGTTGCTGTTGCTTCTCTTGTTGTTTGGTTTGTTTTTGGTTAATGGCTTTTTGGCCGGGTGCTAAAAGCGGCCTTTTAGGTAGCCATCTTTTGTCAAACGAAAATGGGAGGGCCTGCGCAACGAATCTTTGCTAAGCAGCTGCTGTCAGCGCAAGTTCGTGCCTTAAGTCTTTCGTTTTTTTTTCTAATTTTTTTGTTAAGCTGCCAATTGTTATGGCCAATTAGCTAGCTATTGTAGGTGCGGCCAGCACATGAGCACGTTTAATTACTTAATTAATTTTTGCGATAAAAAATCAAACGAACAAAAAAATCAACAACAGCAAGAACCAGCCACCCCCGCTCGATAAGATCAGCATGAAGTTCAGCGAGGGCAGCAGAAGAAGAAGTAGAAATAAATAAAAACTGCAGTGAAGTCTATTTATGACGTCTCCGACAAATGAGAAAACCCAAAAAAGCAATCCAAAAAGGCGTTGTGAGGCCATAAAATTGCTAACTGTTGCGCAGCGTTGGCAATTAAAGAACTCACACACCAAGCACACACTCACACGCAGTCACTCAGTGTGTGGCTTGCATTTCCTCACTCACATGCTGTTGCCCTCGCAAAAGGTGTCGAAAGTTCAAAGCTACAACAGCTGCATTTTATTTTTATAGCCAAAAGAGCTGAGCGCCCCCACCCAAGGAAACTAAATAAAATAAAAACAGTCAAAATAAAAAAAGTAAAAAAAAGAGCCAAGCAAGAAAATATATTCCAAAGCCAAAGATTTCAGTGCGCGCTCCTCTGCGCCTGAACTGCAATAAATCTTTTAACGACAGTTCATCGCATTTTGGTTCTTGGTCGCCTCAACTTGGCACTTGATGCATTGACTTCTCGCTCGCTGGCAGTTCATTAGAATTGTAAAAGGGGAGCAACAACAACAGCAACAACAAGAACAGATCACCACAGAGAGTGCAGAGCGCGTGGCTAATCTTGCGCATCCAAATCAAAATCTTCAAATAGCTTTCTGTTTTGGCTGAGACGCGGGTCCATGCCCAAATCTGGACAGGCGTTGTCCCAGTTACGAAAAAACACCGACAACAAAAGAACAACTACAAAATAAAAGTGAAGCTAGAAGAAATGACGAAGTTTGAATGCTCTACAGGGCAGGATTAAGGTTGATTGCGAGACTAGTTTAAAGACTTCAATAATAATGAAAAATGTAAAGCAATAGATCTATACCTGGCGATAGGTATAATAAGACAAAAGGCATTAATAGTAGAGCAAAAATAATAAAAAAAAATGTTTATTATTTTAAAAAAAATGAGTATACAAAAAAATATTTTTTTATTTTTATTCAAAAAAAACATATGTCAATAAAAATCAATTAGATTTTTTATTTATTTTATTTTATTTTTTATATACAAAAAATGCTCGAAAAATTCTGTTTAAATTGAAGTTATAAAATATAAATATTTTTGTATGTTTTGAGAGGTAAAAATCTATTTTTACATAAATTATTTAATAATATATAATATATAGATATAGTAATGCTATTCGGATCTTTAAAGAACTTTTCTCTACTAAAAATTATACATTTATGTAAATTATGTATACTAATATACATATATACATATATATATTATACTCTAAAAATGAGTTCACACATATCAATTTGAGTTCGTGCACACTCTGCGATAGTGTATTAAAAGTCAAGCCGACATTTGGTGCTTCATCAAATTATGCTAATCAGCTTTGGGTTGCTTTGCTTGGCTGGCTTTGGTCTTTTAGTATTGGGGATATTGGGTATTGCTTTTTGGGTTTGCTGTGATTAATTGCATCAGCAGGTTGCATCTCCAGCATGTTGCTGTTGTTGTTGGCTGGCAAAGGCGTTAGAGCTGCATAGATAACGCTGCGTTCTATTTACAATATTTATTTCTCTTTAACCTTGTTAGCATTTTGTTTGTATGGCAACACGCGTGCTAGCCAAGGGTGTGTGTGTCAGTGTGTATGTGTGCGGCGATAAGCTAATTCTAATTCCTTTAGCAGCCTAATGTGTTTATAATTAACATGCGGGTCAACTGGCTCACAGCTACAGCAACAAAAACTAAAGAGCAAGGTTTGACTTATTGCCTAGTACACGAGGGCGTGGCTGCACTAACAGCGAACAGCACGCCTCTTGCCACAGCAGCACAAGAGCGAACAACAACAACAAATTGCAGCATCGACAAGGTCTAGCCAAACAGTAGCCGCAGTTGTTGTTGTTGGTGTTTGATTACAATTTGCGCGCGTTGATCGCAAAAAAAAAAAAATATATATATATATATATATATATATATATATATATAAATATATATGTGTACAAAATTGAGCAACAATTTTTTGTTTGCCTGGGCTCTTGTGGCGATTCTTATGGTCACGTCGACTTGTCTTACACTTGCGTGAACATGCCCCCAAACACGAACCCATGTGCCCCGCCACCTATCCCCTGTCTACCTGGCGCCTCCCACCAGCCACCTGCCATGCTGCCACTCTGCCAGCGCCCAGTGTTTTGGCCAACTTTTGACTTCGTTTTCGTTTACGTTTTTTGAACGCGTGTAAACGCAGTAGCTGCAACATGTTCAGCTGCTCGATTAGCATTTGAAACGTGTGTAAAATGTTATCGATGCTCATAAGAATCAACGGACAAATGTTTGTGGATATTGTAACTATATATGGTATCTATGCTGCTGGCTGACATTACGATTCCAGTGCGAGGCGTGACTTTTATGTGCATACAAGTTTTGGCACTTATCATTATTGATTGCGTATCGAAAGTGAACGTGTGAAGGTGAGCAGTCAAATAAGGCACTTAACTTTAAGGCTTATCTAGAGCATGAATAAATTTTGGTGGATTTTATGTAAAAATGTTTAGTTCAGAGTCTATCAAAGTAAGAGGAGTTTTGAATTTTAATGAAATGCCATAAAGGCTGTGTGTGGTAGAGTGGATTTAGAATGAATGCTTTTTATAGCAGACAACAGTTTGGGTAGCTCTTAGGAGCGTAAGTTTTACAGTTCAGTGCAATAATAAACAAAAAATAAAAGATATCTAAAAGTATTTTGCATAAATGGTTTACATAACAAAAACGGCTTAGATATTTGTTAAGAGCTTAGCATTTAGATTTATATATAACATTTTTCTGTTAACAACTCCAGTTTTACATTATTTTATGTATAACATTTTTCTGTTAACATTTTTAGCTTTTGATCATTTTTTTAACATTTCACTCTTAAAACAATAAAATAGTTTAGGTGGTAGATACTGCTAAAAAATACTTTGATATGTGCTATTAGGTCCACGTGAAAGTCGCCATCTAAAGAATATTTAATGTCATTGATGTTTAGAGTCTGCAGTGCTGCTACGTATTCCCATTTCAATCCTAAGTGATGGATGGTAAGAAGTTTCTTCAATTTGATAATGCCTACAAGATTAGCTGCCGTCAGTCTTTGACAGATCTTGGATAGAGTTGAGCAGAGACGGAATGACTAATGGGAATCTAGATCAGCTTTCAACTAGCGAGACTTATGCATCTAAGTGAAATCTTTTCTTTTAAACTTTAGACTACTGTTGCTTATTTAAACTTTAATTAATTTAAATTAATTATATAAAATATCAACCTTAATATATCAACAATTTCCGTTCGCTTAACAAATGCATTTTAATTAAATTATTAATCTGTATTTAGAAATAACTTTGTTAAAAGTGTTTTGAAGTAACTTATTTAATTTGCAGCGGCATTGAACCTTGCCCTAAAACTTAAATATCATTGAAATGAAAAATTTCTTGACTGCCAACAGCAGCAGCAACCGCAGCAGCAGCCGCCGCAGCTTATGGCAGGCTTAAAGAAAAACCTTTTAAATGCTGCCAAAGCTATGAAAAGTCACGAGTTTTGCTATTTTTTTTCTTTTCGCGCTCGATGCCAAATGAAATAGATAAAAATAAAACATAATGTTGACCCGCTTGGCATTAGGACCAGACAATCCAGTTGCTGCAGCCGTGGCTGTTGTTGGCCCGGCCAGCGGTAGCTGCCAAAATAATAATGGCCAAAAAGTGCAGCGGGCGTCAATTTCAGCGACCCGGGCTTATTAAGCAATGAAATACTATATAATGCCCGCGACTGTGATTTATCACATGCATCGCCAACTGAATGAACTGATGCCCGGGCACTGATGGAAGGGGGCAGCTGGGTTCCCGAAATCATTTTTTCTATACCCTTAGCCCAATTGTAGGAGTAAGTAGGATATGATGATTCCAGTAGAAATGTAAATGACAGGCTGAAGGAATCGTGGCAGAGTTCGCTTTATATATATGCTATGTCTGCTGCCGCCTATCTGGCAATCCGAACTTTATATGGCATGTAGGTTCCCATGACGAATATTTTAAATTTTGAATACCTATTCCATTTACTACAAATAACTGATAAGACAGATGCCATTATCATATGGGATAGGAAACTTTATCATCTATAAATGAGATTTTAAAGCAGGCTCCCATGACTCCAACAACAGCTGTATGCATACGTCAGGGTATCTCCTAGTCAATCATTTCCAACCAACAACACAAAATACACTTCTTTTTTTCGCAGTACGTCTGAAGGCGGCTTTGACGATGCCCACGCAAAAGATATTGCGATATATAGGTTATGTCTGGGTAATGGAAAATGGAAAATGGAAATATACTTGTAAGCAGAGCAGACCAAATGAAAATTCAGTACAAAAAAAAATAGAAAAAAAAAACCACAGCCACAGTTGACATTTGTGGCAGGCGCAGTAATTGACGCGCCGCTTGTCGATTGTGTTGCAAGAGGCGCAAATCGAAATAAATTTTGAAAGAGAAAATCGAAATGGAAATGGAGGGCTGCTGCTGTTGCTGCTGCTTTCCATTAACAGGCACGCTCGTAACTTATTTGACACGCGCTGGCTGGCTGCTCCTATATAACATATATATAGAGATGTTTCCTAGGTTGGCAATATGCAAATGTTGCGGCTGCTGCTGCTGCTGTTGTCTGTTGCAGTATCTGCCGCACGTCATCTACGGTAGCCCCATCTATGGCTTAGGTTGTACTGGTAGCTCTTAACTGACAATGTCATAACCCGCCTCGCTCGCTAGTACCGCTTAACGGTTAATGCATTTAAGCTGAAATTATGAGCTGCTGCGACAGCTAGCCAAAATCTTTGATTGTCAGCCAGCTCAGCCAGCCAGCCAGCCAGCTAGCTAGCCATCCCACCAGCCAGCTTTTAACAAATGCGTAATGCTCGTACGTCGCGGCATGATTTGCATTTGTTGCAAACTTGTGTGCAAGAGGAAGAAAATGTGCACAAGTCTGGGGCGCTCTGTTTGCATGGAAAGTGACTCACGCGTCGCGTTCGTTGCCTAAGTCTTTTGTTTTGCATGTGCTTGTCACTGTGACAGACAGACCGCGACTTGGCATTTTTCTCTTGTTTTTCTTTTTCTTTTTTATTTTTATTTTTTGTCCATGCCCCCTCGCGCCTTTTTGGCAAAACGTACGCACTTCATAATTCAATCAAACTGAAACATTTCGCAATCCCACACAGAAGGAATTTATTGTTCAGCTCACAATTTTTCAATTGCATTTGGGGCCGACCGACACACGTTTCAAACGAATGACCAACTGCTCGACAACTGTCGCTGTCGCCGTCGCTGTGCTGCGCTAGCTGGGCTACGTCAGACTCTTGTCTGTCCCCTTCTGCCCATGTCCGCTGTCAGGCTGTCTGTGTGCCAGAGCTGGCTTGTCTGTCTCTGGACTCTATTTGAGCCAATTGTACATTTCCTCACCAGGCAGCCGCCCAGCTTCGCTCGCAGCTTCAGCGCCAGCTGCATTTTGCCAATGTTTCTATTTCATGCACAACTGTCAACTGTTGTTGTTGTTGTTGTAGCTGTTGGCTGCTTGCCAGCATGAAATTGTTAACAACATTTGTAGCTGTTGCTCATTGCCGACCACACTGCGTGCAGTTCGCCTGCTGCCTGCTGCCTGCCGCCTGCTGCCTGTTTGATTTCAGCTCATATTGACAATGAAAGCCGTTGCTACTTCAAACGCCGGCATTTTGTTGTTGCTGCTGTTGCTGTTGCTGTTGCCATTGCTTGATAGTTGGCTATGCCCCTACTGACAGGTTAGCAAAAAGACAAAACAAATAAACCGCAAGAAAAAAAGGCTGAAAAAAAGGCGAATTCGATTCGTTTCGATTTGATTTGATTTGAAAATTCCACCGCCATGGCAATAAACATTTTTAGTTCACTTTTTATTTTTGTTTTGCGGCTGTTGAAACATTTTTTTGTAATTGATTTTTTTTTTTTCTATCTATTTTCTGTTAACTATTTTAGCCAAGTTATGGCATTGATTTATGTGCATTTTAACAAACATTTTACGAATTTGTTGCAACTTTTTACAATATTTTTGTTGTTTTGCTTTAAGTTATTTATTTTTTGCTTTCCAACCGGAGCTTATCTTAATCTAAAACGAGCTGCGGCTTCTTTAAGTGATTGCTTGATGCATAATTAGAGCTGAGCCGATGTGAAGCTTCGTTGGCTGCGACTTGCCCGAGGCTGAGCATTTTTGCCGTGTTTCCTTCATTTTAATTTTTTAATTTTTTTTTTTTGCAGCTTGTCATGATGTTGGCAGCTGCTGCTGCTGGTGTGTGGGATAATATGCCCGGCATTATGCGAGTTTATTAATAACTGCATTTTATTCGGCTCGTATCGTGGCTGTTTCTGCTTTACAACTGATCTTGAAAGACAAGCGGCATCTAATTGCTGAAAGTGCAAATTTTTACTGCAAATATTTGCCAAGCAATTGGCTCTGTGGCTAAGAGCAGCCAAATTGCAAAACGTTTTTCTACGGTTTCGTTTTTTTTTTTTTCAATATATCCTATAAATGTGTAGAAGTCCCCAAAGGATATACTAAGCAGTTTATGAAGTATGTCAGATATAAAATGAGATGTTTTAGAAGCTGTTTATTGTTGATGAGTGAAAGTTAATGAATGAATAGTATATAATTACTAATTATCTAGGCTTATACGGTTATAGATCTTTAGTGGGAAATGAATTTATTAGACTTTGAAATAGTTGTAAATTATTTCAAGTTTATTAATAAATCGATAATAATCGATTTTTAACATAATTTCTTAAGATTTCGGTTCCTAATTTCATATCAAATTGTAAGCTATTATATAACTCATCAACTTTCTATTAAATCGATTAAAATCGATTTTTGTATTTTAACTGAAGTTTTGTTTATCGATCAACAAAAAAAATCTGATACACTGTCAATCCACCTCCAGAGTATCTTAAAGTCTAACAACGCCGCACACCAATTATTTGCATGCCAAACTACGCAACAAACGCAGTTAACAAGCGAAGGCCGTCAAAACATTTGCATTTTGACGCTTTTGGCTGTAGTTTGCAAGCGGACTGGCAACAACAATCCATCAAATAGCAAAGTGCAAGGCAGCAACTGTGCAGCCAATCAATAAGGATTTGTGCAACTGACAAGATTTACCAGATAGAGGAACTCTATATATAACTATCTCTGTCTGCATCTCTCCCTCTCTCGCTCGCTCGCTCAACTTTCACATGCGCAACTTATCTGTTAAGTCTGGAGAGTCTTTTAAAAGATCGTTTTCTATACATCAGAGTTTGAGTGCGCTTTGCATTTGGCTGAGATTAAGGCCCCAGAGCGCTGACAATTTCCGACTTTGGCCGCAGCAAGTGGGTCGTGCATATGCACTTCAAATACCACTGGAAATAAGAAATTGAAATGGAAAAACTAAAAATCCGCAGCTATTAATGCCTGCCGCGTGCTGCGTTTACTAGTGGAAATATTTTGGCATCGTTTTGACCAGCAAATGCCCACGAAATGCAACTAATTCAAATGGGTTTCCATTTGAGTTTTTTTTTTTCTATTTTATTTATTTTTCTTCTTTTTATTGGGAAAGTGGGTTAACCTGTCACTTGGCTGCCGACTGCCCAGGCTGACAGGCCAGCCAACTCCGATTGCGACTAACGTCTACGCATGCGCGGGAATCGCCGAAAGGCCTTGACTTAGTTGCAACTGCGGCGCGGCTCGCAATGCTGCGGGGCGTCGGCCACGGTCTGGTCTGGCCAAATTAAACCTAAAATGTCAGACGATTAGATAAGCGACTGCAATTCTAAGATGAGCTCGCTGCGCTCTAGGCGATAGCCACACAGCCGAACAGGCAAGCCGCCGAACAGCCGGTTTATATTACTTATTTTCCTTCTCGTTTTTCTTTTTTTTTTTGCGTTTTGTGCGCTTGGCTCACACGCACTGCGACCGACTCCTACAAACTATAAATCTGAGCAGCGCTTGTGATTAGTGGGCAACACAAAAACGTCAATGCCTGGCCAAGACACACACACACATGAACTAGCTCACAAATTAGGTTAAGCCAATATTTTTCTAGACATACAAGTGCCCACAATAACAACAAGAACAAATAAGAATGTGGATGGCTGGATGTAGGCGACTCAGTAATACGCGCCTAACTCACAAATGGCAGAAGGCAAAGAAATATTGGAGTGAATACTTCAGGGTAAAGGAAGAAATTAATCCTTATTCGAATATTTAGTTCTTAAACTTTTAAGTAGACATCTATCTATCTATATATCTCTATCTATCTATCACCTCTATATACATATGTCTATATATCTAACTATATCACCATCACCATCACCCATCTATCATCTATCCATCGATCATCTATCAATCTATATAACTATCTATCTATTTATCCATCTATCTATCTATCTGTCTATAATTTATCTATCCTTCTATATATGGTCTATCCGTTTATCCATCTATTTATCTATGATGATCCGAGTCAATGCCTTTTTATGCTTTACATATACACACATATATATATTACCTAAATCAAAACTTTATCTTCAATCAATGCCAGAAGACTTTCATGCGAAAACTCCACAACCAAAAACCCCATATACTCCTTTCCGCTCGCTGAGCGTGCATAACAACCTGAAGTGCCGCAACGCCCACCCGCCGCAAGTTGCCTGCTGCTTGGCTGCTAGCTGCCAGTACCAGTTCATCAAAGCGCAAGAATTTTGAGCGGCGCGCAAATATTTTAAACACGAAATACTTAAGCCAAACCAAAAAAATAAAAATAAAAAAAAAAGGAGACCTGGCTAAAAAGTTCAAAATCATAAATTTCAAACGATATTAGGTTAGCTGCAGCAGCAGCAGCAGCAGCCGGCGTGTTGATGATATGGGCAACAACGGCAGCCAGTGAGAACCTCTACCCCGCTGACCCCTTCGAAATTCCCCCTCGGCCTCGAGCTCTTCCCAATGCGTAGCTGCGGCTAGAGACTTGACTTGAGACTAGCAGCGCATGGAGCACATTTTCTTTTGTTGTGCGAATGCCGTGTGGATTTATTGATTTTGGTCAAAAGCCATGCTTAAGCGTAAATTATGTGCTGGCCAGCTCAGACAGCCAGCCAGCCGGCCGGCCAGCCAGTTAGATCCTTGTGGCAGGCGGCGATGAAAGCCACTGATTTGTGGCGTAGTGCAACATGGTTGCCGCCTGCTCATAAATCCAGACAATTTCATAACCCAACAGCACATTTATCAAATCAAGCCTTTGCATCTATCTAATTAAGCCGCGGCGACAAATTTGCCAAGTGTGAAAATCACATAAGCCACAAAAATCGAAAAGCAAAAAAAAAAACAAAATTTTATAAAAAAAAAATAAAAAATAAAAATAAAAGAGAATTGCAAATTATTATTTGACGCAATAAAACTGTGGTACAGAAAACTGTGTCAGGCGGCGTGCAATCTTGGCCAGCAGCAGCCGTAGCGACAAGTGGCTTAGATATCGCATAAAGCAACGATTTAATTAGACGCTGATAATTATTGTACAACATTTGCCGCCGCTGCCAACGTTTCTGGGGCAAGTGGCAAGTGGCAAGTGCAAGACGCAGCTGCCAGCCAGCCAGCGGGCAACAGGTACTCGCAGCATTCACATTTTGCTGTTGGCTGCTGGCCAAGTTTTCTCGCTATCTCGCATATGTTAGATTTAGCTAATTTCCTAAATTGGTATGGCTTGATATTTGCAACGCAAGGCGCCGCATAATTTATTGAGAAAACATTATGTTTTTTATTTATTTATTTTTTTGTTTTTGGCGGCTAGAAACAACTTGAAATTCATTTGGCAAGTGACATGAGCTTTGGTGTTGGCTGTATGCAAGTGCGCATAGCTAAATGATTTGCGTGATATATGAAAATTAGGACTGAGCATAGAAAGCGAAAATCGTTTGAGAACTCATTAAGAACTCATTTGAGTATTAAGTGAAGAAACGTGGGGAGTAGGAAAAAATATATTGATGAGAACTTTCACTTTGACTTTCAAGAGTTTTACCATTAGTTACGAGGCAATAAAATTTAGTAGTATTAAGAGGGGTTTTGAACTGCTGAAAAGAAAACGTCTTTAAATATATATAATATATATCTACTCAAACAACACTTTAAAATTATTGTTGTAATATATATTAATATATAAAATGGTGCACTTTGCTGGACCCCTTTGAGATTGATCTCGAAGTGAAATGAACTTTGTATATTCCACGAAGTTGACATGAATATAAATTAAATATTATTATTGTAATAGCTGTTAAACTTAACATTATTCATAACAGGGTAATGTTATGTTTACATACTTTGCCATAACATTTTAGGGCCTCAAAATTAACAGAATGTTAATCAACATTAATTATGCCCAACAACCAGATCCTTACACAAAACTAATGCATATGCCCTCGCTAGATCTCAAACACATCTGCGATACACCCAGACTCATGTTAGCCATTTGCCATGTATGCCTTCAAATGTTAACATAGAGCTCAACAACTGACAAATAACATAGTTCCATTGTCCATCAACAGAACGTGGCTTACTCAACTGCCCACAACAAAGTGCTAGAAAACTTATTATGTAAATTTTGCTCTTATTAGCGAAACAATAAAAAACATAACAATTGCAATTGACTTTTGAATATTTTAGCCCACAAACTCGACAGTTTGTGCTGCCCCGAGGGGAAGCACAGCAACAGCTGCTAAATTTCCATTCAAACATAAAACTTGCCATGGCTTGTTGCAAAGCATATAAATATAGTGATATATGCTTATTATTTATATTTATTACTTGACAATGCAATCATTCCGCATATATTTATATGTATATATACTCAATCAGAAATTTGTACAAATTTATTTGGCTACTGCTGGCGCTGCTGTGCTTCGGGTTTTGGCCAGCAATTGATCTTACAAGCTGAACGCCATGTTAAACACCCTACACTCTTGTAATTTGTGTCCAAATGGAATAAAATTTATGAACATCGATTGCAATGTTGATTAGACGAAAGCCGACGCTGGCCGACGCCAAACATCGAAATGCCCAAATAACCAAATCTTAAGGCCAAAAACCAGTTCGGGCCAAGCGCTGGCTTTTTTCCAGTTTGACTTTGGGCTTTGCGCTGCTTAGCGGCCACTTGTAATATTTTTGGGCTTCTCCTAATTGCAATTTGATGTTTCGGTTCGCTTTTCTACGAAAATATAGTTGTACACACACACACACACATTCACAGAGAATTTGTTGTGCTGCACTTAGCGGCAGCGTGTGAAAACTTAACGAACGGTGCAGTCAGCCTGCAGCCTCCTCCTCTACTCTGGATCAGCCACAGTTTCCTAACAAATCTTTTCATGTAGAGGTGCGAACATCCTCTCTCTTTCTCTCCATCTCTCTTTCTAACCAGTGCGTGTTCAATGCTTGGCGGCTTGGCTTTTTGCTTATGGTGCTAATTGATTGGTGCCAAAGTTGTATAAAAATTGGAACAGAACACAGTGTGGCCGGCCGGTAGGTGAGAGGGTTTTTGGCTACGCCTTGATTGCATTTGAGGATCGTTCTTTAAATTATGTTGTTGTATTTGCGCATTCATTAGCATGCGGTAGAATTGTTTGTTGTTGCTGCTGCGGCTGCTGCTCTTATTATTGCTTTCCCATCGTCATGGACAGGCCCGAAAAACATTTCTATAATAAAGTTAAAATATTTAACTTGCAATTTTTGCTCGGCTCGCACTGAAGTTAAAAACTTTTTGATTGCAGCGCCGGCTACAACAGCAGCAGCAGCCAGAATCCAGCATTCGTGCCCCGAAAAGTCACGAAATCTGTGCAAAAAAAAAAAATAAAACAAAATAAAGGAAAAAGCGCCCAAAAAAATCCGAAAAGAAATGAGAAAAAAAAGTGATTGATGGAAATTGCTCAAACTGTCATGTTTATGAACGTCCGCAGGATACGAAGCCGACAGAGAGGATTGTGGCTAAAATGTGCACGCAATGGGACAGCAATTTGCAATCAACCAAGTGAAGGTAGACTGCCAAGCAGAACGAATAACAAATGCTCTACAAATATGACAGGTGAGTGGGGTAGATGAAGATTAGATATAATCGATAATATATAAGCAGTTAAGACTGGCAAGAGAATAAGCGAAAATTGTAATGCTAAAAAATATTAAATATGATATATACAACAACAAAAATACTAAATGTGACATATACTAAAAAAATACTAAATAATAATATATTAATTATGGAGCTCTATGACTAACGGGATAACTTTGAAATCTGCTGGATTAGAAGAGATCTGAAAGGAGCTAGCAGAACTTTTTGAATGATACAAATCTGAGCCAATATATGTCTTATTATTTAGTTTTTTTTTAAGAATATATATCATATCTAATATTTTATTATTAATCAACTATTTCCTTCTTATCCCATTTGGTAAGCGTATTCCTTGGTCTGTTCATCTCTTGTTCTCTTTAGAGTTCTACCAATTTTCATTCACTTTGCTTGCCAAGTTGTCAGGTTGTGTTGGGCTGCATTGTGTGCCACTCTACGAGCCACACACAGCGTCAAGGATCAGAGCCGAGCGTATTGCGTGCTTGTGTCAAGGTGTTGCAACAGTTATCGAAATTGTGTGTGCTGCAGCTTGGGGGCTTGAGTAAATTTTTCGAAAATTCATTGAACAATGCAATGGCCTGACATTTGATGCGCTGTGACACTAACTGCGCCAAGTTTGTTGCCTAAGTCTTTCGTTACAGCCCAAAAAAAAAGAAAGAAAATAAAACCGAAGAGAGAATTAAACTTGCAAGTTGGAATGCGGCAGAGCAAGTGCAATGATCTATGAGCCAGGCTTAGTAGCCAGTGGCAGTTGCTGCTATTACTGTTGCTGCTGCTGCTGGTGCTGCCACCAATCGCTGCAGCCAATCGCGTTTGCAAGTGTGCTAAATCGCGGCCATGCAAAACATGCTGACCACGGCTTAATTATGCGCTAGCCGCTCTTTGCAGCTAGCAACTGGCACTTGCAGCTGCGCCAGCCGTTGCGGCCATACTTAGAAGCAGACCAAGAACTTAACCATCCGTCCGCTCGTCCAGCTGTTGGCAGCCAACCAACGCTCGCATCAGCAGAAGCAGCAGCAGCAGCAGCTTTAATCCAAGCAGCGGCCATTTTTATATGCGCCATCATGTTGCCTCCCATAATTTTATGCTTCATCAATGACAGCAGCAGATGTGCCGCCTGATGTCTGCCTCTATGTGTGTGTGTGTGTGTCGTCTGCTGAGTAGCTAGACAACAGCAGACTAACAGAAGCAGCAGTGGCAATCAGCAAGTCTCATTCTCTCGCTCGCTCTCAGCTGCTAGCTGCGTCCTTTTGTGACGCATGCTTTCAACATACTTTATCCTGGCAATCTGCTGCCATTTTTGCTCTGCTGCTGCTGCTGCTGCTGCTGTTGCTGCACTTGCAACACAGCGGCAACAGACTCGAAATTGTTTTCGTGGTAATTTGCACCCGAGGCGTTTTAAATTCTTTTGCCCAGCGCTAGCTAAACAGGCGCAACGTCAACTCGACAATGTTGTTGTTGGCCGTTTGTCGTGCTGGCTGTTGTAAGCTCCCTTCGGCCTCTGTCTCTGTCGCCGCTGCTGTTGTTCATCATCTTCATCTTTGGCTTTGACAGCTGTTTTGCTGGCTTCTCTCCGGATGTGTCGTCTTTTTTCCTTTTTTTCCATTTTTTCCATTTTTTTTACTTTTATTATTTTAGAACTTTTTTATGCTGCCCCTTTTATGCATGCAGCCCAACGTCGTGTACTTGCTGCACTCGCCATGCCTGATTATTGTTATTAGCCAGTATAGATATTCATCCAGTGCCTGCTTATTTGGCTGCGAGCGTTTTGCTAATCTTCCATCAAAATCGATCGGTTCGTTGGGATTGTTGCTGTAGTTGCTGCTGCTGCTGTTGTTGCTGGCTGCCCTCGTCTGTGTGTTGAAGACACTTAAAGAGTCACATGTGATCACATTTTGATGAAGCTTTTGTCTTTTTAGTATTTTTGTGTAGACTGGTTTCCTATATATATATATATATATATATATATATGTATATATATATATATATATATATATATATATGCGCGCGGCACACATAAAGACCTAAAAGCGCACAATCCAATGGCTGTCATAAAACCCATTAAGAAATGTTGACCAATTTACATATGTAGATTTCCAAAATGGCTGCGATAACAGTTAGGCTTTCACACACACGCACAGCTGCTGCTGGTGATGCTGGTGCTGGTGCAACTGCAAATAATAATGACGGAAGATTGATCTGGTCGGACAGCTGCGCCCGGTCTGATTGGCCACTCAAAATTGCGGCTGCAATTTCGGGCTGCCCTTTTCGGAAGTGAGCCGCCGCCGCCGCCGCCCCTTTCATGCACCGCTTTGAGTGCAATTTCGCTCATCATCTTCATTTTATTATCGACATAAATATCAAACGAAAATTGTGGTATAAAATGCGATCGATACAAATCTGGTTACAAGCAGCGAGCATCAGGCCCTGCATAGTTCACCACTTCATTCTGCACCTGAGACTCGAGCTGCCATCGTCGTCGTCGTCGCCACCGTCGTCTGCTGCCCTGTGAAGGACATTATGGAAATGATGTCCGCGGGCGCTGGCTGGCCATTACTCAGTCGCAGCGCCTTGGCAACGCCCAATTGATCAATGCGTGGCGATAGGCAGCCGCTGCAGCTGCGACGCCGACTGCGACGCAGCCACTGTCTGCATCTGCATCTGCAGCGCTTGCTGGCAAATTTATGCCCTGTGCCTGGGCTGGGGAATTCAATTGCGCTCCGAGTTAGCTCGGGTTAAGCAGCTCAAATAGTTGGCATCTCACATGTGCCACGCCTATTTCTTACACTATCAGTCATAAAAATGAGAAATTTATGCAATTGCCGCCGCGGCCGTAGCGGCTGCTGCAGCTGATATGATTGCTATGATCCGCATGGCGTGCCGCAAAAATATAACTGAAAACTGGCGCACACCCACCGCGTCTATGCACACCTAGCTATACAATACACTAAGTTAGCCTACCCCCGCTGACACCTAGCTCCCCTTGGTTGCCACCCACCAGGAGGCGAAGGCTGTGTAATATTGACGCTGGCAGCGCACGGGACGCGCATGCGTTTTGCGCGTAAATTGCTCTGCTTTCAGCTCTTGGCTTTGGGCTCTCGGACTCAGCCGTCAACCGTCTGCAGCAACTCCGATTCCAGCATCTGCGTCAGCGTCAGCGTCAGCGTCAGCGCCGCCAACTCGATTACCTCCTAGACCTGTCCGCCAGCGATACATATTCAATATACCACGCATTGCAGGGCAGGGCTAAGAGTATTTGCTGTCCTTAAAATTGGCAAATGAAAAATTTTATGCTGGATTATAGATGAGGAAACATTTGTATTATATTTATAAATATCAGTAAAATTTATATTTTATTGTTGATGGCGAGCTCCATGTTCTGGAGACTCAAAATAATTTTTGGAATAATTTTTAAATTTTCTTGCAACATTTTAAGCCTGTTTTTCAAAAAGTTTAGTTCCTAAAGTTTCCAGTTAGACGAAGTTAGAACTTTATAAGGCATTTTATAACTTTAAGCGGAACCAAACTATTTTTATTTATTATTTAGAAACTCAACCAATAAAAAAAAATTTGTTGTATAATTCATAAATAGTTTAAAATCAATTCAATAAAAAAAAATAAATTTAAATATAATATATATAGATTTTCAGACCAACCCAAATAAGCTAGCTGCATCAAAAATATTTCTGTTATAATTCCCAACCAGTTTAAGCCAGAGTTCTCCAGTTCGCTGAAATTTTGTTTAGGCTTTTTCACCTCCACAGCACTTTAACTCCTATTGTGTCTTATCTAATGGACCCTGGCTTAAGATTTGTTATGGCAACTGCAGATGGAAATCTTTAGTAAAAATAAAATAAAGATAGCACAAATAAATAAAATATTCAATATCAAATCATATCTGATGCTCCTCTGTAATTTTGTTCTATCAAAGTCAGCTGAGCTCTGCTGGCTCTGCTGGCTCTGCTTGCTCTTTACTGGGTATCTGTTTAGTCACGCTGCTCTAGTTAACTGCCTGTTATCCAAAATGTCCGCATACAAATTGATTTCATTTCGTTTGTAATGTCGCCGCCCGAGCGTGTGTGGCAATCGTAGATTGTGGTTTGTTGGATTTCGTTTCTGTTTCTAAACATTTATTTATGCCCCGTAATTGTTATACTTGGCTCGCGTATCAGATGACACGCCGAGTGTTGGGCCGACACACGGGCACACATACACACACAGACACAGACACAGACACTGGCATTTGCATTTGCATTCGGAATGCGTTCACGTCCGCCATGTCTAATGACAAATAAATAAAATTGTTTCAAACGCTGACACGCAGGCGATGTCAGTGCCAGTGCCAGTGCCGTTGCCAGTCGCCGGATGGATCAGTGATGCTGCCCACACGCAGGATTTGAAGAAATGGCAAAGCAAAAATTGAATGATGCGCATGGAGCACAGAGGCGCGGGAACCCGATTGACAAGCTGCAGTTGCAGTTGTCCGTCTCTCTGGCTGTATGGCTCTCCGCCTCATCGTCGTCGTCGTCGTCGTCGTCATCGTCATCATCAGTCAACCAATTTGTTTCGATGAATGACTGAATGAATTTGTTCACCCCTTGGTCATCTTGATAGGCGCGCAAGCGTTCGGACTTGGACCAACCCAAACCAACTCACTCAACTTGCAACAACGGCAACAACAACAGCAACAGCCGTGAGGCAACAACAGGTTCTTCGCTTGTCGAAACGCAACGCAGTTTGTTAAACTGCAGCAAGAACAAGCCAAAGACAACGACAAGGAGCAGGAACTGTGCGGTGGGAGCAGCAGGAGCTGCAGCCGTTGCAGGAGGCACCATGATCGAAGCGCGGCACTTTGCATAGAAGCGTTTTGGCAGCATTTTGCGATTGCGATCAGCGTTCAATCCGCGCTTTCTGGCACTGCCATTGGTATTGGTAGCGGGGCACAGGTTGTTGCAGTTGTTGCTGCAAGCCAAGCACCGAAAAAACACAAAGTAGGCTGGCCGCAGCACAGGACGGCGATACATGAGTTATATAGAGAGGACACATGGCCGCCAAGAGGAGTAGCTGTGTCGATAAGAGCAGCGACATCGGAATCGCTCGTTAGTCTTCCAGCTGAGGGACACCCGGACGAGCGCACTGCTCACCCGTCATCCGTCATGTGGCGTAGTCAAGTAGAAAGTGCTGCTGCTGCTGCTGTTGATTTTTCTTTTCCCTTTTTTTGTGCTAAATGCCAAAGTCGTTTTACCGACGGCAAAACTGAGCAACAGCACCAGCAGTTGCCGCCATTTTGCTGGTGCTCCGCCTCAGTGGCAGACCAAGACACTCATAATCACTAAACACACACACAACACACACACACACACACACTCGCACACACTTCGCATGTAATTGAAGTCGTTTATGGGAACAGCCGCTGCTGCAGTAGCCGCAATGCGAGGAGGGGTAAATTGGCAATGGGAACGCAGAACCGCAGCCGGCAGACGGCAGCCAGTCGGCCATCATCATTGAGGCCGCCAATGAAAAGCATGTGGCAACATCATTAACTCTTTTTGCTGCTGCTGCTGCTGCCACTGCTGCACGTAACCCTCTCCCTGTTCAGCCAACAGCCATTGCCATTGCCACAATTTGTATTAATTTTTTTTCCTCCTTTTTTTTTGGGTTTCTTTTTTGGAGAAAGTAATTGGCACTTGTTCACAAAATGGCGCCAGAGCCAAAAAAAAAAAAAAAGAGTGGAAAAAAGGCAACCATTTTGAAGCAGAAGCCACAGCTGAAGGCATAACTGTTCTCAGCGGTGGTGCGGCTAGGTGGTGCTGGTGCCATAATGACACATGACACTTGGCCACATTTTTTGTTCGTCTTTCTTCTCTCTTTTTAAATATGAATGCAGAGGCGGAGACGCAGACGTAGATGGATATGTGGCTGGGCAGAGAGTAGAGCCAGTGTGACGATCGCTACCAAAAAGAGTTGCCACAGCGACGCCGAGTGTCCAGCCCCATGCCGAGGCGACAGCGCGTTCGGTTCTTTTCGCATAAATTCACAGCAGGGGGTGTGCCCCCTCCGCCTCCCCACCCTCCTCGCACATATAACTTTTTTGTTTTGTCTCTCTGTTTTCCCTATGCTCTTTTCAAGTCTCAAGATTCAGTCATTTGTTGTGATGGCTTTTGGAAAAGTTTCATATGGCCTGTCCGCATTTTGTTTCATTTACGAAATGAATCGAAGAAAAATAAAAAATAATAATAATATGAGAGTTCTCATGATGTCTTAATCTGCGGCCATTAATATGCCTGATAAATAAACTGTATTAATTTATGCGCATTTTTGTATAAGCAAGACAGAAAAAAAACTGAGTTGAGACATAGCTCGGGCCAATTGAATTGACCATATCGAAAGTTGATTAACGCGTTGTTCGATTTTAATGCTGATGATGTTGTCTCTCGATCAACCAAATATCTATATATATATATATATATATATATATATATAAATATATATATATATGTTAATTTCTCTCGCCCTCTCTCTGTTCTAGGTCGAGCGGGGCGCCGGACGCCCTTTCAATGGCTGCATTCTCAATGAAATTTGATGAGCTCTTTGGTAACCGAATACCGCAAAAAAGACACAAGCCCAGGGAACGGGGCCGAAAAATACCGAGAAGTGCGCAGCTCTCAGTTGGCAAACATAGCGACAGGAGTTGGGAATACAAAAAAAAAAGAAAGAATATGTATATATATATATATATATATATATATATATATATAAAACAGTTGCCACATAAGGATGTGGCTGAGCGGCACGTCATGTGGCGCGACTGCCGCTTCTGCCGCTGCTGCTGTTGCAAGGTGTTGGCTTAAAGAACGAACGCAACTAACCACAATCTGAGCCGCCACCGAATGCATTTGTCGCAACGCATCAGCCCGTTGCTGCTGCGAATTTTAAACGCTTCTGACGCTTTACAATTGGACGCACGCGGCACCAGCCAACGTGTGGCAAGTGTGGCAAGTATTCAAATGCTTTTCACTTCATTTCATTTCAAAACACACAATCACTTTAATTAAACGAAACTCATGTTTACTTAATGTTTCCATATATTTTCCAAAATTTTCCCAAATCCGCTTTATCACGTTTCAGTTGAAATTACAATTTTTCTCTCTCAGTTATACAGATATTTTTGTTGCGGTTGCCACTTGAGTTGCCACACACCTCGTTTTTGGGGCGGTTCGAAATGTCAATGCAGCTGTTTAGCTGTCGTCTGTTTGTCTAAGTATACCCTGTAGAAATTGTAGATAGGGTTAACAAAAGGAGCGTATACAAGATGTGCTAAAGCAATAAAATTTCCTATGAAACCTTGTGATATCAGTTCAAATACATCCTGATGTTCTCAAGGAGCTCAAAGACGATAGGTAGCGATATAGATAGATAAACACATATACAATAATAATAGATATATCATCTAGGTCAGATTTCAAGTCATATTCATTCCGTAGTCTCAAAGAACTCAGTGACTATTAAAGCTATTTATTAGAAATTTAGAAATATATAAGATCATTTTTTCATAAAATTCTCTATAACAAATTTATTTTATTATATTTTATTTTTTATTATTTATTTATTCTTATAGATATCTAGTCTTTGATAAATGATGTGCTCCTAGCTTTCTACAGGGCATTCAGCTTTTGATCACCTTCCCAATTTGCTTGCTTATTATTTTTTTGGGCGCTGCACTTGTGCCAGTTAACGATCCGTACTTGATATTATTTTGGTTGTTACTTGAAAAGCGTTAAATTTGAATTGATTTGGAAGTCTTTTGAGGTCTTTTGCTCATTAGAAGATTTGTCGAAGTAGCGCGAGGGCACTTGGTCCAAAAGGCCTGCCAGATGGTATTGTCAACAGTAGCTGGCGATGGGCAGTGCTGGAGCTGAGATAAGTAATCAAATTTATATCGAGCTTCTTGTTCCGTGGCCTGGCAAAGCTGTCGAGTCGTAAAACGGTAACATAACTGTGAGATTGGAGGAGACTTTATGGCATTTTTGGTGGTAGCGCGCGTTCTGTTTTTTTTTTTCAGTTTTTAATGTGGCATGGCGTAAGGAACGCCTTTTATGTGAACCGACAGCCAACGACTGGGCCCATATTTTAATGGCCATATCTATATCCATATTACACTATATATATACGTATATGTCTATCGTCTTTGAAACTAGTCAAAGATCCAAGTGCGTGCGCATTTTTCGACAAGTTTTACGGCCTTTTTATGACTTAATCCATACCGAAAGGCAACAATCAATACAACAACAGCAACAACAACAAACACAAACTATGCTGGGCAGAAACATTGTTAGGGTGCCTCAGCGTCATAAACAATCATTTCGTAGAGTCATTCATATTTCTGTTAGCATAACAATGGCAATTCGGACACACACAGCGGACAGGTGGACGGACGGAGAACGACGACGACGACGACGACGCCGACGACTCTCTCCAAATCAACGTTAAATAAAATCGTTTAAAATAAATAAACAATTTACATTTTTAATCAATTGTGGCCAAATCAAGATCTGCAGGTATGATAAAGACGGCTGCCAAGCCAAACCAGCACAGTTAACGCCCTCTCGCTCTGTTTCGCTGTTATTGTTGCTGTATATGTGTACCCTGTAGACAGTGTAGAGAAGTTAATGATGAAGGGTATGCAAATGTTTGCCAAGACTTGATGCCCCTTTCAGAAAATGAAATCTTGCTCATAAAAAAGTCTGTTAATTATAGCCTAATAGAATTCCAGACTAATATAGAGTCAATTTCGAGTCATATACAGAGCTCAGTACTCAAGGAACTCAGAGACTATGCAAGCTATTAAAATAAAATTTGGTATATAGCATAAATAAGACAATACTAGCTGGTATATAACTGTTCTGATAGCTAACTTTTATGACATTCCATTCCATTCTGATATAATAGATAGACTAGAAGACTTTGTATGACAATCTGAAACTCTTTCATTACTCATTACAAACTCGTTAAAAATTAATTCTCACTGATTTTGCGAGGTATTTGCTAGTTGAGCTTGATAATTTGATTCGACATTCCTACTTGTTGCTTATAGCTGTTGGCCAGACAATAGAGCAACTGGGGAGTGTCCGCAATCGAGCTGAGTAATTTGAAAAATGTGAAACGCACAAATCAAACAAATCAAATCAAATCAATTCGTAATAAAAATAAACATTAAATTATAAAGCAATTTTGCAATGGAACTTCGCATTATTATGGATATATATATATATATATATACATATCATTTCTACCATTCATTGGGCATGATTCAGCAGCGACATCTGGCGGCTCGATTTGCATAATCAATTTGGTAGATCTTAACGAGAAGGGAGAGCAAGCGAGGGGCAGGAATATTATGAGCAGTGTTTGCCTGAAAATGTTTTTCCAACTTTTTTGTCGTTTTTTTTTTAAGTTTTTGGAATAAAATTTGTGCCACGTCTTCGACTCGGCTTAATTGACAATCTTGTTCGGGCGCGTAACTTTTGACACTTTTGGCTTTGTTTTTCTTCTGCTTTGTCTTATCTTAACAAATTGCCAAGTGCTTAGCAACTGACAGGCCCAGGCCAGCCAGAGAGAGAGAGAGAGAGAGAGAGGAGCTGAGCGAGAGAGAGAGTGAGTGAGTGGGGCAGGCATTAACGGTCACACATGACCATAACTTTCAACTGTATGCTTTTATGATTGTATATATACCATTGTCTAGTCGGTCGGCCGGATTGCCATGAATAACATTCTTAGGCCTTTGTTTTGTGTAGATGCTTGGACACAGTCTTCGAGCTGCCATCACACTGGAGGAGGCTGGAGCTGTCTGCAGCTACATGGAAATATGGAAACATTTCCGCTTTGGGGCTGAGCTGTTGCTGCCGCTGCTGCTGCTGCTGCTGCTGCTGCCCTGTCGCGTTTTCCATTTGGGCATTAATCCAATAAATAATTCAATTGTGTCACAAAAATCAAATCAATTGCGTGGGCAGCCGGGCAACAAACGCAAAACAATATGTGGCCGGGCTTTTGCTAGCAGACAACCGTAAGATACATCAAAGCAGAGCAAGTTTTACATAATCCTACAGATACCAAACAGCGATATCAACGCGCGCGCTCTCTCTCTCTCTCTCTCTCTCACTCTACTCGGCTTGTGCGTCATCAGCCAG
This sequence comes from Drosophila fulvimacula, assembly GCA_035045555.1. Classification (NCBI taxonomy): domain Eukaryota; kingdom Metazoa; phylum Arthropoda; class Insecta; order Diptera; family Drosophilidae; genus Drosophila; species Drosophila fulvimacula. Next base: position 5,878,142 of record JAWNOX010000191.1, read on the forward strand.
TAAGAGATGGCGGCCAAGACAATGCCCAATTGGCCCGCTGGCTGATTTAAGTTGGCTGATATGCGCCATGGCGTGAACAATTGCCAATTGGACTGCAATTGGAGTCAGAACAACTTCGGACTGGCTGGCCTGGCACTGGCGCAGGGATTGACAGACAATTTATAATCCATAATGTTTAATCAAAGGCAAATCACGTTGAACCTGCGGCCTTCGCTGCAAATGACTTCATTAGCAAAGCACCAAAACAGAAAACAAAAACCAAAAAACGAGCAATAAATTTTCAACAGTTCGTTGCACAAATGGCTGCAAGGCGACTGCTGCTGCTGCGGCTGTTGTTGTGGCATTTATGAATTCATGCTTTCAGTTGCAACTAGAAACAAATAAAATCTCAAGTGTGCTGCACCCGCGCCCAAAACCGCAATCGTTTGCACCTAATTAGATGGGGCCAAGTCTCCAAAGAATCAAGCTAGAATCCCTCTCCCTCTCACTCTCTCTCTCTCTCTCTCTCTCTCTCTTGCTCTCTGGCTGTGTGAGAAACTTTGCGGGCCATCAACGCATCAGTTCGACTCGTCGTTGCTGTCATCAGCAACATCTCAGCTAACTGCTGCCTTAACTACAACATTTACTGTTCGTACCGCTACGCACTGGGAAGTGGGCAATCGAGCTGAGTTGAGCCGAGCCGAGCCGAGCCGACTCGAGCTCTAGCTGCCTGCCCCAAGTTTGGTCTGTGTAATGGAACTGTCGACAGTTTGTTGTTCGCAGTTCACAGTTGTTGTTATTGTTGTTGCTTGTTTGTTGTTGCTGAGGTGGCCCCATTGTATAGCATCCTTTGGCAGTGCATTGCACTTGCGGCTAGAGATGGGCTTTGCCTTAGAATGAAAATTTAAGCACGTTTTGGAATTGTTTTGATAGAATTGCAGGAGGAAAGAATTTTTTAGAATTTATGCAATTTGTATACCTAATTTCTGTATTTATTTATTTCATTAGGGACTATGTAGTTGGACAAATTTTTTGAGGCAATAAAGCATGATCAAAAGAAAATATGGATAGCTGTTAATACACCCATATATATATATATATATATATATATATATATATATATATACATTTTATTATGGAATATTTTGCACTGCCTGCAACATGCTTCTCCTTCGACTCGTGCCTTGTCGTGTCACGCCTGGTAAACCAACTCTATTTCTCGCCACTTCAATAACTGCAAACAACAGCAACAACTATTGACGCGCGCGAGCCTTAAACAAGCTGCTAGTTTGTAGCAACAACTGTTAAAAGTTGCAAGTGCTGAAAATGCACTATAATTGACAGGGTTTGAGAACTATGTGAGTTGGCTTTGACATAGGTGTAATAACTTAATAATAATAATAGCAAGTAGATTTTAAAGAGAAGGCAAAAATTTGACTTTATTATTTTGTTTTATTTTAAATTTAGAAAATATTTTTAAAAATTTTAGAAATTTGATTTAGCTTTAATACTGAAAGTATACAAAATCATATAGAGGGAGGCCTTCATAATAAATATAATATAATATACAATTTATTTCATATCTATGACTTTCCAATAGCAGTTGTTATTTGAATGGCTTTATGCTATAATTACGAAATGTTTTGAGTTACTTTGAGTGCTCAATATTGAGAGCTCTATAATAAAATATAATATAATATAAATTCTACCACTACTGCCAGAGGCGTGAGACTTCTTGTTATGAACTCTCTTAACAGATAAAATTTCTCATCACAACTTTTTCTCATACAAATATTCCAAGAGTATTTCCAAGTCAGCTTGAGTGAGAGAGAGAGAGAGAGGGAGAGCAATAGCTAGATACTCGTATTATGTTTTATTGACAACTTGTGATCATGATCAGTGCGTAATGAGTGTTCGCTTTATCTCAGGCACTTGTTGGACGCGCCAATTGAGCTGGGTTGGCAAGCCCAACCTGCTCGCCGCTCCACTAGCCCCAGTCGGCTCGCAGCAAACTGTGAAACTGGCACTGGGCCCGTTTCAAGTGCCAAAAACGTGGCAGACGCCTGTCACAACAGGCGCTAAAACAAACAGCCCGAGAAACTGTACGAACTAACCAGCGCTAACCAGCTAAAGGAGGCCATGATACAGTGCCAGTTAAATGCTAACCAGGAACAGCCGCGGCCACAGCTACAGCTACAGCTCGCAGCCCTTTCTCATTTCTCTCCGGGACCTGGACTGTGAGGCTGGGGTTTCTGTCAGGCGACTGACAAGCGTGCATCATCGGGCCAAAAGCGCGCTTGTCATGATGCCAAATTGTTGTTAAGTTTTTGACCAAGGCTGTGGCAGCGCCGGAACATGCGTCAGAGCTGCGCGCACCAGTTGAACACGAAAGCTGGTCAAATCCAACATAAATAATGCATTTTGCGATCACTGCCAGCGACCACATAGTGTGTTCGCACCGTTGGACAGTGCAGCAAAGGTAAAAATAAAAATACAAAAAACAGATGAGAACTGACACTCAAGCCGTATTTGGGTCAGTGGGGTCTTCCGGTGAGCTCTGCAGCAAGTGGCCTTTAGATGAACTGTAGCCAAATTAGCTGTCAAATTGGCAGTCGCAATGCCGAAAGAGCCTGCGCGTTAATTGTGTTGTCAGAGTAGCGGATGGCAAATAATACGAGTATCTCCTCTCTACCTCTCTCTCTACCCCTCTCCCCCTCCCTTTCACATTATTAAATAACAATAATCAATAAATTGCATTAGTTTTCATTAAAAACGTTGAGTCGTACAATGTCTTAATCCGGCAACAAGGCGACAATTTCCGCCAGTTCCAGTTCCAGCCAACAGCCTCAAGACTTGGCCAGTTCGTGCCTCATCCTTGGCTTCATGCAAATTATACAAAACATGGCCAAGAGAGATGGAGAGAGGGTGACTAAGGGGGTTGGCTGGAGCTGAAGTCACAGACAGAAGCGTGCAGCGAGGCGAACATTAACTGCGCTTTGCTTAAAATTTATGTTAATCGCTTGTTTTACTTTTAATTTCGCACTTAAAATTGTCGCCATGCCCCGTGCAACAGCACCGACTAAACCATCCACTATCTGCGTCTGTCTGCAGAGTTCTCCAGGGACTAGAACCAGTTTCAGTCAGTCTCTGTGTGCGAGTTGTCTCTAGGCGACTGGCAGACAGCGTCGATAAATTTTATCGATTCCTTGCTGTGGGATTTTAAAACACATCAAAAGACAATAAAATATATCACAAATACGACGAGCACACACGAGGCGCAAAATGTTTTTAGGGAACCTGTTCTCCTCACATACGCAATGCGACACAAACAAACTTAACTGCACTTGGCTACGGCGCGATTCTGATTTCCTACAGCCGTAACGTATAACGTCAACTATTCCCGTTGCCCGTTGCCTTCTGCCCCGGCCCTGCTCCCCTGCCGCCTCTAATCCGCCATGAAGCAACTCTTGTATAGTTATTTTAGCATTTTATGTGTCGTCGATTGTTGTGGGGATTTGGCTGGCTGGCTGGCTGGCTGGCTGGCTAGCTGGCCGTCACTAATTGGATAAGGTAATCCCAACAACAAAATATGAAATCGCTGTTCGATATGGGCGCCTTGTGGTTTAGTTGTGTGCGCAGATTTTATGACGCACTTCACAGAGCCAGAGATCAGAAATTAAGGCACAATGGGGCGAGAGCGACAGACGGACAGGCTTTGCGACCCATTTATAATTAAACGTCAAATGCTGAAAGCCCGGCAAATAAATGTCAAGAGCAAACGAAACTTTACATAAGCCTCACATGACAATTTTTTCTAGAGTAGCCGAGCTTAAAAATATATTGAATCTATTCACAGTTCAAATGGGCTAAAGAAGTTAAAGCCGAATTGGAATTGTCAGTCATGTTGGGGGCTAAGGCGTTGCCACACTCTGGCGTGGGCGGATTAACATACACACGCACACAGACAGAGACATTCACACACACACACACACACGCACACAGGCACAGTCGCACTCTCAGCTCAAGTCATTTTAATTGAAAATTGTCAACAGCTTGTGCCCCGCAACAACCCAAACACTTCTAATCAAGATCAAGTACCAAGTTATTTTTATTTTCTTTTCTATGTTTTTTAGGCTTTTGATACGCTTTTTTTTTTGGGTGGGCGTCGTTGACCAGAGCTGCGTTTGCAGCTGCGCTCAAAATGCGGAAATGTTGCACGGCGAAGTACAGAAAAAAAAGAATTCTGAATTCAGTTCTATTTGGCTTTGGCAGATGGCGGCCTCTCGTTGCTGGCAAATGCGCAATGCACACGTAAATTAGCATAAATAGATTTCAATCACTGGGCAATAATTTCATTATGAGAAAGGCGCAGGCATATAGACGTATATATATTTATATATATATATATATAGCTATCTATATAGAGTGCGGCTCACACGCATGTGCCCCAGCGAGCGATCGTTTTATTGATTTTTCCCAAGTCAAATATGGCTTTGAACTTGGACTTTTGCGCCAATAATACACTCACACAGCAGGCAGGCCAGGCCGGGCCAGTCAGCCAGCCAACTACAACAACAACAACAGCTAGCGATAACAAACAAACGAAATATGCAAAAAGCGCATGCGAGGCGAGATATGCTAACAAGACAAGGCGCACAACTTGCAACTGGCAACAGCTTGGCAAATGCGAAAAAAAAAAAACGGAATAAAAAAAGTAACAAAATAAAAATATTAATCAGCCATGGGAGACCGGGGTGGCAAGTGAGCGGCGGCCAGCCCCGGCACTAAAAACGATTAATTCGCAGCGGGGGGCGTGCAGCTACAATGACCTGTGCCAGTGCTTGGGCCTGGGCCTGGGACTGTGCCGAAGCCTTTGCTCGTGGCCGTGCCGATTGAACGCATACGTAAATTCTAACTTCACTTACGTGTTACGTATGACGTAAGTAAAGTACACGTAACCTAAACGAGAGAAAGAGAGAGAGACAAGCAAGGCAAAGAGAGAGAGTGCGAGATTCTGAAGAAGGCAAAAAGTGATAGAAAGAGAAAAGCAAAAAAGAGAAAGAGAGATAAGGAAGACTCATTGTAAATTTGTTGCGTCGAAGCACTACGTTACTGCTTACGTATTACAAATTTTTATTACATATTCTACATATTACGTAAACGATGACACTGTAATAGGCCAAGTAGCAGACAAGAGAGAGTAGACAAGTGTGTAAATTTTAGCTACGTTATTACGTTACTACACATATTACGTATACGACAGCGTCAACTTAGGTCAAAGTAAAACCAGGCAGAGTTGCTTAATCACCCAAAGTTGTGGTTTATATAAACAAATTTTTAAAACATTTAAATTAATTTTTTATGGAAAAACTTAATTCAGATTGTTGCTAAAAAATAAAACTAACAAAACAATGGAGACCTTTTCAATATTTTATAGATTTTGACTACAAAAGAATCTACAGATGAGCCCAATTTGTTAGGCAACTGAACAATAAGGAATCGGGTTTGAGTATCAGGTTTAGTTGATTTATGTAGATAAAGGCTGTTACTGCTGAAGGTTCTCGCCTTTTTAGTGCAATAACAATAAAAAACTATATTAATAGTTTCCTATATAAAGTTAATACCTGTGGTTGGCGCCAGTCGAATAATTTTAATAAAAATACAATTAGACTTATCTTGAGGATACAAATATATAACAATAAAATATTCCATAGAATATCTATTATTTAAATATTAAAAATTAAATTACTCTGATAACATTTTCTAGAGGGTAAAACAAGTTCTCGCACTGCAAGTCAACTCAAAACCGTTAACCAAGCCATTGACAATTCTCAGCACAAAATATACGCATACACACATCAGTATATGTATATATGTCTGTATTCAATATACAATATATTTATATAGTGAGCCTATACAGTTGTTGGATTTGTAGCTGCTTAGCGTTTTGCGGGCAGCTCATCATTTCGACTGCTAAAGTCATTTCTCATGTTGGCAAGATTTATGGCTTCCACCTTCTCGTCGCATGTGGAAGCCAATGCCAGCAGCAGCCGCCTTGCAAACGCCTGATGCGCTGCCGTACAGCAGCAACTCGTACAACAACAACAGCAACAACAACAACTGCTGCAACAAACTGCCATTCGCACTAAAATTGAATTCTGCGTTGTGTGCGTTGCGTTGTGCGGGCCGCTCGCTGCTCCCGCTATGATTGATCACTAAATTGCACAAGCTTAAGCGGCGCAAGCCCACGACGCGCCCGAAGATGAGGATGAGCACAGGAATCTGGGCACAGGCAAGAGCCAAGAGGCAGCAACAGCGGTGCCTGGGCACGGCCTTTGATGGGGCGCATGGGATTGGGGCATTGCTACCTCTGCTGCTGCTGCTGTTGTTGTTGTTGTTGCACATTTTTGTTGCATGCTTACAATCAGATCTGTCAGATCAGTTTCCTCTTTGGCATCGTATTTTTTTTTTGTTTTGTTTTTTTTTTTGCTTGTCTTTTTGGCAGTTTTGTTTTGTTTTGCTCATTCGCGGCTGCTTTGGCCGCTTTGGCTGTGGCATTCATTTAATCCGGCCTGGCTACCAAAACGTTGCATCCACAGCAGCCCCAAAACATTCAGGGCGTTGCATGGGGCGTTTTATTGTTATATCGACACCAGCAGTTTGTGCGCAGTTTGCGTCATTTGCATTAGCCACAGACGCACATATATATAAACATATATATATATATATATATATTTTTTTTTTTTATAAACATATAGACTCAAGTGAAGACCACCAAAAAAGGTTCGACTGTAGCAGCCATTAAAATCGCTCATTGAAAATATTTTAAGTGTTTTTTTATATGTCATTTTATGGGGTCTGGGGCTGGGGTTGGCTCTGGCTCTGTGGCTGGGATATGCCCGGCTTATATTTGCTCGCTGCCTGGCTGGCTGCTTGATCAGCTCATCGTAGAATTTGTTTATCGTTAATGGCTGCATTTACGATGTGATTCTTGATGGAATATATATATATACATATATATAATTATATATACATATATATGTACCTGCTTCCTGTGGCACTTTGGCCGGCGCGCTTATCCGTGCAGCTTCCGTTGCTCATGGATTGACATTTTGGGCTTTAACATTTTAATGTTACCCATAAAAATGCAAATGCTGCATTCACTATAATACTAACACTAATAATAATAATAATAATAATAATAATAACATTGAATGTGTTAACGTGTGCCCTAATATGGTCAAACATTTTCACACCTCAACGGCGATAGTGCGTTGCCTGCTTATGGACTCGCATTTCATTTATGGCAAGAGAAAGAGAGAGAGGAGAGAGACCATAAAACTGTTTGGCCTTAGAAAGCCGCTGTGCAAGTTGCAGTTGCTAGTAGAGAGTTGTTGTTGTTTGTGTTGCTGCTGTGAAATTAACTTATTGCCTTTTATTGGCAGCAAACAGCAGCAACAGCAACAGCAATAGCAGCAGCAGCATTTACCAACTTCTCAACTTGGCCAAGTCGGCTGAATTCATTTATTATGGTGCTACTTGTCGAACCGGAAATGCAATGCGCTATTCAAACATATTGCCGCCCTTGGCAGCAACAGCCCCCAAAATAAGACCAATACACATGCACCCAAGAGTGAGGCATGCAGCAGCAGCAACAGCAACATTTGCATGTGCACCAACTGCAGTTGTTGCTGCCTTGGCACAGAGTTGCTCATGTTGCCTGACCTAACAACATGTTGCTGATGTTGCTGCTGTTGCTGTGAAAGAGGCGGCTACAGTATGTTGCGATGATATCTTTCTTAGACCATATTGCAGTTGTTGTTGTTGCTGTTGCTGGCACTTGTGGGTCAGCTAGAAGCTGCTGCTGCTGCTGCTGCTGCTGCTGTTGCGCGCATTTTAATTGAATTAACATTTTTACTAGTGTAATGATTTCAATTAGTTTGCACCTCGCACATGTATTGTCAGGCCTGAAGTTGCTGTTGCAGACAATGTTGCAGCAGGCAGCTGGCTGGCAGAGCAACATTAGCAGAGGCTTGAACTGCCTGGCATTGCAATGTCTTCGTCTGTCTGGCCACAATCTGCGATGTGGCTCGGCTTGGCTTGGCTTGGCTTGGCCTGGCTTCTGCCCTGCCTCTTGCCTCCATTTGGCTGCCGGCTGCACATTTGCATTAATTGCTTGTTGCTGTTGTAGCTGCTCGGCTGGGCCTTAGCTGTTGCTGCCTGCTCTGCACGTGTTTGTTGCTTTTTTTGTCTCTCGTTTTTTTTTTGTTTTTTGTTTTTTTTTTACTTTTGGCATTGTACTCGTGTTTGGCTTACTAATGGCTTAATAGTTTTATTGCCCCATCGATTTGCATTCAAGTTTGGACCAACTCCTCATGCGGCTGGAATTTTTGCAGGTCTTGTCTGCAGCAGATCTACTGCTGCTGATGCTGTTGCTGCTGGTGACCCCAGCAATGCTCATAAATGCTACACTTTTAACTGCTGCTTCATTTTGATAACAGCAAACGATTGTTATTAAGAATTTGTTGTCTTTAAATAAACCTAAAAAGAAGCGGAAGTAATACTTCATGGCAGAGTATCTACTGCTTAAGTATCTCCAAACTTTTGCCCGAATTCAATTGATATTTTAGAGCTGAAACAGATTTATTGCCCTGATTGATCTACACATTTTTGCTTAATTTCTCATTCAGTCAAGATTTATATATTAAAGAGAAATTTTGCTAAAATTTCTAGATCAATCGTACCAATAAATCTTGTTTGATTGGGACTTTATCATTGAACATCGATTGAGTGTTGTCATAGTTAATCACACTTAATTATAGACAGAAATATACGATAAATTTATAGAATTGTCTTAAGATTTAGATTTATATAAAATGTTTTCTATGATATACAAATTAGAATTCTTAAAAAAAACATCAATTTCTCTATCTCAATCACATTTCTCTCTTAGTCTCTTTACATGTTTATCTCTTTCTTTCTCTATATGTTTATTCTTCTCTATCTATCTGACTGTTTCTCGATCGCTCTTTCCTATATTTCCTTCGCTTTCTATCTCTCTATCTTGGTCTCTCTCTCTCTTTCCTACACTCTCTTGGCTGCTATCTTTCCCTCTATCTCTCTATCTTTGTCACTCACTCTCTCTCTCTCTATTTGTCGCTCCCTCTCTCTAAGTCTCCAAATCTCTCTTAGCCTCTCTCTCCCCCTCTCTCACATGCCCTCTCTCTTTCTCAAATTTTCTCTTTCTCTCTTTCGCTTTCTCTGTCTCGCTCACTTCACGTTTGTCAACCATCCGTGTGTCATTTCAAAATGCGTTCGCTGCTTATCTGCAGTCGCATTCATTTTCGATTTTATTTCGCCTGCCTTTTGACGGCAAAAGACCTGAAGACGCGGCGACTCTTGTTGCTGCTGCTGCTGCTGCTGCGTCGGCGTTGCTAAAAGGCTTCAGCCGCATTGATAACAACAACAACAACAACAGCAGCAGCAGCAGCAGAGGCAACGGCAGCAAGCAAGAGGAGCCCGCACGTCGACGACGATCGCCTGGCTGCGCCTGCGCAACTCTTGGTTGGTCCTGCCGGGCATGCATTAACTTTAAGTGTAGGTTACTGATAAGCGTGCCTGCCTGCCTTGACGCTGGGTGATGCATCGCCAGCGTTGCCTTGGCCTCTCTCTCTCCCAGTGTCTGTGACTGTGGCTGTGTGTGTGCTTTGCATTTTGCGTGTGCTACTTTTGCGAGCGAGCCGACTGCACCCATGCCCTACACACACAGAGACGTGCTGGGCAAACAAGTTCGTGTCCGAAGTCTTTTGTTTTATGCATCTGCATCTTAGCTTTTTTTGGCGCACAGATTTTATTTTATTACATTTTAGTTTTCTTCTTATTTTTTTGGCCATGTGTGAAGCAAAGTCGCCTGCATATGCATAAATAAGTACGATAAGACTGCACTTGGCACTCCGGCTTCAGCTTCAGCTTCAGCTTTAACTCCAACTCCAGCTCCAAAAATTCAAAATGTAAAATGTAGAATGCTCTTTGCATATTTGCTTCTTCTTCGTCTTCTTCTTCTCGTTTGAGTCTCATTGAGAAACTGGACTCGATGCTAAATGACATACGACGTGTTGGCGCTGCAATACCATTGCCTGCGCATACATTAAGAGCCAGTGCCAGTGCCAGTGTCAGTGCCGTTGACCAAGACCCCAGAGCTGGGCCCAAGATGCTGTCGCCGCTCGCTGATCTCGGCAAGCTCTTTAAATGCGCTAAATTGATATTCAGGTTTGCTTCATTTTCGTATTTTTTTTTTTTTATATATATATTTTTTTTTCTCTCAGCTTTCGTATTTTGCGAGGCATAAAACTCGCACAAATCAGCGTTAAAAATTAATTGTCTGTTATTATCGTGGATTATTAATAATTTATTCTAAGCTCAAACCGCGTGTTGAAGTTCCAGCCAAAAAAAAAAAAAAAGAAATATGTGGATTTATATATATATATATATAATTTTTTACATGCGAGAGTACGCGCATGTCTGCATGTCTGTCTGTTCGGTTCATAATTATGGTCATTTGGCAAGTGTTTACTTTGCGCTTAGAGCTGGGCGTGACTGTCATTTGTCTTAATAAAGAACACAGTTGCAAAAAGAACAAAAACAAAACAAAATCAAAAAACAAAACTCATTTACATAAAAGCTACCTCAGCGAGAGATGCCAAAAAACGAAGCGCTCAAGCACATGTAATGCGCCTAATTACCAGTCCAAGCAGACAGCCAAAAACTTGCAGCTGATGATGACGACGATGATGATGATGATGATGTTGTCGTTGCTGCTGCGATCAATAAGTTTGCTTGCATGACTCAGTTTCAGTGGCTGCTCAAATAAAAGCAAAGCGAAAAATTCAGAAATTTATATGGTAACAACTTGAAGGAATTTGTCATAGCCAGCGGACGAAGGCGAGCTGAGAGCAGAGAACTGCGAACTGCGAGCTTCTGCAGCGCTTCGGCATTTTATATATATTTTTGTTGTTGTTTACTTTTTTCTTTTGGGGCGCATTAAATGGCAGCAATTTGTTTTGGGCAACTGTCACAGAAGTTGGCACAATTGCGGCTCAGTTTGTCAGGAACTCTGGGACTCTGTGGACTCCCTGAGATTTTTGGCTGCCTGCTGCCCGCCGCTGTTCAGTGTGTGTAATTTAAGACAGTTTTCACTGCAAACTTAATTAACTCGTTGCTGTCTCATTTGGCTGACTGCTGCGGCTGCTGTTGCTGCTGTTGTTGCTGCTGCTGCTGCTGCTGCTGCTGCTGCCTTTCACCCTAACTGCCCAAGGGGGCTAAAACCGCAAAAAGTCAGTGATTCGAGATGCGTTTTGTAGTTAGCTGCATAGAGTTGCATTGTTGCTCATAGTTGTTGCTGTTGTTGCCTGTCATATTGCGGCTTTTACTATTCAAATTCCTGCTATATTAAACCGAAAAGAAAGTGGGCGGCAGTGGAGCGCAAAAGCAATCCACTGAGCTTTCTTGTAGCCTTTTATTCTCGCTATAGCTATCCGCAACTTTTTCCCTATCGAGTTTCCATTTGGCTAGCATTGCTTTGCAGTATTTAAATACGGTTTGTTATACATATATATAAATATATATTTTTTTAAGGTCACCTTTGTTGTTGGCTTATTGTTTAGACGCGTTTATTGTCATATTTATAGCTCTTTATAGTTACTAACCTTGTTGTTGGTGAGCTAGAGAAAAACATAGAACAGTACTAAGAAGAATTAATTAAGCAAAAAGATATGAGAATTATATAGAGGGGCGCTGTTAACAGTTTCTTCATTGTGGTTTCTCTGGTTGCCTTTTTCTCTTCACTCTCCACTCTAGTTCTCTCTTTTTCATTATTTTCTCTGTCTCTCTCTCCCTCTCTCCCACTCTCTCTCTCTCGCTCTCTCTCTCTCTCTCTCTTGCTCCATCTCTCTCTTTCTCTACACCCCCTCTCTCCTTTCTCTTTCCTTTCCTCTCATCAAACGAAAGTTAAGACACGAACATGATGAAGGACAACGAAGTTGACAGAAAATAAATGCACCAAAAAGACAGCAAATTAGAGTTTTAGAACTGGACCAAATTATTGAGTTCATGAGAATCGAATAGAAAGGCGCTTCCCATAGCGAGCATTGCCTGACCAACAACTGTCATATAAAACATGTCAACAGCTTTAATTACTGCTGAGATTGAAAGAAAGTTCTCAATACATACGACCAGCGATAAAAGGCTAGCTGCAGTCGGCATCGCACATTGGAGCAACATTCACTTTTCATCATTAGGGCAACATTTTATGTATAGCACTTAACACTCGCGAGTATTTCGAATAACTTGGCTAAATTGTAAATTATTTGCAATTTCTCAATTTGCAAATTGCTTAAATTAGCCCAGGCGAGCACAAGGAACAGCGACAACACAACAGCAGCAAGGAGCAGAAGGAGCCGAAGCAAAAGAAGAGGACGAAGAAGCGACAGCAGATACTTGTTTGCCAATGGCACCCACCCAAGTGATGGCAAATGTTGCGAGCTGGCCGCGTTGCAGTCGCAACATTTTGATGGCGCATGGCGGCATTTATGCTGATTATGTTGCATATAAATTCCGTGGCAACATTTAGAGGCAGAGAGAGAGAGAGAGGGATAGATAGATGCCCTCGCACCTTCCCTTCCCCATGGCTCGTTTGGCGCTGGCCGTTGCGCCTTGTGTACTTGGAGAATGTTTACACGCGTTCTCGTTGGCCGTTGTCGGGCTTCTTATTTGTCCATGGCCATGGCCGAACTGGGACGGTTCATAAATTTTGCTGCAGCTTTGACTTTAACTCGTTCAACGCACTTCAAGCCAAAGACAAGGCAGCAGGCCAGCCGAGCAGGCCAAACAACCAGCCAACAACAGTAACAACCCAGACGCTGGGGTAAAAGGAAATCTCAACTGGTCAACTTGAACAACGACGACGACGAAAAATAAAGTTGCATACAAATTGTTGTTGCTGTTGTTGGTGCTGCTGCTGGTGCCTTCTTGGCCACTTGGCCCCGTACCTAGCTCCCCTTTGGCTGTGCCTGCGAGCCCGTCACCTCCAGCAGCTCCATCTTTGCGTCGCTGGTTAACGCAAACATTTTAGCCTTTTGAGCGCGTCTTGACGACAGATTTAGACGTTAAGCAGCCGCGTTAAGTGTCCCCTGGGAAAACGCGGCTAAGCATTTGCCGTGTTGACAAAACGAGCCAGCGCTGAGCAACAGTTGCAGCCCCGTGTTGCTGCCCCTGATGCTCATGTTGCTGCTGTTGTTGCTGTTGTTGCTGTTGTTGCTACTGCCATGTTGCTCAAGTGCTGTTGTTGCCGTTGTCGATTTTGTGCAGTCGCTGCAATTTGTATAGCCATAGATGCAATCGCTGGCACAAAATTTTAACACCATTAGCTGACCAGCGGCAAGTTTTTTTTTTTTATTTATTTATTTTTTTTATTTCTTCTCTTTTTTGTGCATTTTAGCGGTTCGCTTGTTTGTCTCACTTTGCTGCATATTTTCGCGCCTAATTTGCGGCCACACCCCCAGCCCCGCCCGCCGCCGGACGTTAAATAAGCTAACGCAACTGTCGAAATCTGTGTCCGCATGCATAAGCCAAAGCCACTCGTGGGTGCATGTGCATGTGCATGTGCATTAGCCAAGTTTATAATCTAGATTTTGGAGTGTGCAGCTGCAGCACAGTGGGGCAAGGCAGCCAGCCAGCAGGCCAGCCGGCAATCGATATTGCTTTGGTCAATTTTGTCATAAATAATTCTAAAGTAGCTGCAATTTGTTTAAGCGCACTCAACTTTATTATTATTAATCGGGGCGTACATAGGCAAAGGCATATGCCACACCGTTTCCTGATGCCGGGCGTCAGTCGTGAATAATTGCGATAACCGCAAAACGGGGCCGAATTACTCATACGCCATGTGTGCCGCAGCAGCTGCTCAAGTGTGTGTGAGAGAGAGAGAGAGAGAGAGAGGCAGAGAGAGGGTGGCTTAGGCCTCATTTCAATTGTGAAAACCGACAATTGGCAGCGCGCACTTAGCTTTGATTGATTGCCAGCTGATATGAGCCGCAATTGCGGTTAAAGTAATTCAATCGCCAACACCCGAACCACATCAAAAGGCCCAACAGCAGCAGCAGCAGCAGCAGCAGACGCGGCTGTGTATGGTGCCAAAGCCAAGTGGCACAAGTGACAAAACAGCAACAAAATGTCATAATTGATAGCGACAAGTGACAGCGTCTGAGCTGATGCTGCAGCAGCAGCAGCAGCAGGAGTACCAACAGCAGCAACTGTTGCCGGCAGAGTCTCTGTGCCGGATTAAGCGCAAATTGTGTTTATGTTCAACACATAGAAGCTGTGACAAGTTAATATACGAGGAGCAACAAATCCGATTATAGGCATGACTTGATTTCATTTGCATGCAGCAATTTGTTGCACGTTGCTGGCTACCTAATTGCAATGGGGCGGCACATAAAAATTAATTATGAAATTACATACGCACGCACATATACACACACACAGATGCACATATATTTATTTATGCTTATATGGGTGTGTGTGTGTGTGTGTGTGTGTGTGTGTGTGTGTGTGTGTGTGTGTGTGCATGTATAGCAAACAAAAGACTTAGGCAACGAACGCGCTTGTGCTGCAGCCAGCTCATGTTACACTGGCCGGGCTATTCGATTTAATTTAAATTAGTTTATAATTTATTTGATGCCCCAACAAACACAGGCACACAGACCACACACGGCTCACAAATTATCTCGTAGTCAATTTAAAAGCGTCGCTTAAAATGTTTAATTTAACATAAAATCAACGCACGGCGACAGCCAAGAGCCACATTTACGGCAACAGAAACACATAAACAAGCACATTATTGTGAGCTGAAAAACAACAGGCAAATGGAATAAAAGAAAACACAAACACAAAAACAATCGAAGAAAAAACAAAACACACCAAAAAAAAAAAAACAAAAACAAAAAAAAACCAATAAGACGCGCAACGCAATAAATTTGTACAATAAAACAAAACTGATTTCCGTCTAATGCGATTGACACCTAAAACACCAAAAATTTCAAATTACAATAAGTATACAAAGTCGTCTCTCGCCCTCTGCCTGGGACAGCAACAAAAATCGAAATACATGCACATAAATAATGTTATTAAAATAGCCACACGACTGTGATTTGGGACTCTCGAAGTTCGAAAACTCGAAATCTCGCAGCGCCCGCCACAGTCAGCCGGGTCAGCCGGCGGCCACTTGATTAGCTCATCACTTAGCCCACTAAAAGAGACACTTTCGGCTGACACTGATTGGTCGCTGTGGACCACAACTTGACAACGAGTAGTCAGCGCAAATATACATATATAAATATACATACATATGTATATGTATGTGTATATGTGTATTTAGATATGCCTATTTATATGGCTAACAACAGTCAAGTTGTCTCTTTATGGACAGCCTATCATTATTTACAGAATTAAATTGTTTAAATCGAAGCTCTTCGATTTTTTTAGCTGCCTGCCTGTCCACTTAGGCTTTGAATTTTGTGCAAAAATTGAGCATCGTTGGACAATTAATTATGCTAATTATTTATATCTAATTCCATTATGAACTTTGGCTTAGGTTTCACACAAAACGATTTCACTTTTATAATCTTTTTAAAAATTAAACGTATATAAAAAAAATTAGGTAAAAATAAATGTTTTAATGGGTCTTGTCGGCTTAACTTTTTAAAAATAAACTTTGTTTTAAATATAAATGTATATATATTATATTTAAGCTCTTCTATTCATAGCAAAACTCTAAGATTTTTTTTGCCAATTTATTTTTATATATTTTGATTGAACTTATTTGGCAATCTGTATTTATGTGAATCTGGAATTTATTTGTATTTTAAATGCGTTTATTTATGTTTGTTTGGTTTTTAAAAGATTTTATTCAAATTAAAAAATATTTTTAAAAGAAATTTAATACGAGTCAACTGACTGACTGCTAGATGCTCTATAATTGGCTTATAACAAAGTAAAAAAAAACAGCAGATCTACTGATAAGTCATATATGGAACAGTATTATATATAGTACATTATGCATATTGTTCAAGATAGAATATTTTACTAATAGAGTATAGGGTATAGAGTGCAATTATAGAAAAGTATTATATATTACAGTAGTATATAGTAATAGCAGTAATATATGGAATAATATACCTTTTTACATTTTTCTACTCTCCATGGAATTTACTACAATCCTGAACTTCATAGCATTCATGTCTAGGCACTTACTAAAAACACTTATGCCTTCTGCTCCAATTACACGCCGTGGGAAACTATAGCAAACGACAAAAGTTATTAAATAAAAATGTTAAATAGAAGACGTCGCTCTTCATCTCGATAAATATTCCTCTAGCTCACTCGTAGCATGCTCGTTCATATATACCCTCTCTCTCTCTCTCTCTCGGCACAAACCGCATATACCCGCTCAGACTGCCTTAGCTGAGCAGCGTATAATCAGCTTCTGCTCATAATTCTCATCTACTTAAGCGCAACAGTTTGGCATGTTTATGAAAAACATACATATACGTAGGCTTATTGTTAACTTAGACCCGGTTAACTCTTTAGTTTTAGCATTAAAATGAAATAATTCTTGCATTAGCTACGCCGCATGTAAGTTCGTAATTTATGGCCAATAGTTAAGGCCTAGCGCTGCCTATTGCTGCCTGGCTGCTGGCTGCTCACTGCTAAACAATTCACATTTTTTGGGAGACAGAGTTCAAAACGGTTGCACGCTCAATTCTCACATTGCGCCAAAGAGTCAGCTGAACAATTAGTTGACTGATTTATTGATGTGGAGCAGCGACGCACAGCGCAAAGCTGCAATGGACCGAGGCAGCAGCAGCAGCCCGATGGCTAGGTGCAATGGCCGAGGCGCGTTGCTTACAATTTGATTTGATTTGATGTGCGCCTACGAATGTTGCTCAGTTGCCAAGTTGCCAAGTTGCCAAGTTGCCCGGTGCGAGTTGTCGCCAACGTTGCTGTTGTTGTTGCTGCTGTTGGCTGTCGCAACGCATAATCGTAAAATTTGCTGTGGAATGTTGCAATATTTTTGCGAGTAGAGCAATTTGCGCGTGAATTATTCCAAACGTTGCATTTACAAATGATTTTTTGTAAGCAGCGACAACAACTTTAATTGGCCCAACGAGGAAGTCATTGCCTCAGCTGAGCTCAACTACAAAGAATAGTTGGAGTCAGAGGAGTTGCCGAGATGCCGAGCTGACTCCTCTCCCAGTCGCCCAAACCATTCGCTGCATTCGCACATTTTGCATGGTACGTGACGCAAACAAAAGGCGTTGGTCCAGCCGTTGACACATTCTAAGCAAACGACAGGCCCATAAAATCATATTTCCACTCTGTTTTCCATGAATGTCACACTTGAGTTGCTCGCTGGCTTGGTGGGTGCAGCTGGAGCAGCAGCAGCTAGTACGTCTCTATTATTGGTGTGAAGTCATCGCGTGAAACGTTTTTGCAGGCTTCCATTTAATTTCCATGGCCAATGGCTGGCGAATGCATAAACTCGCCAGCTCCGACTCTGACTAAGAAGCGGCGAGTGCAGCTGCAGCTGCTGGGCATTGTTCAGCTGGCGGGAGGTGCTGGCCATGTAGGTAATTCCTGGAAGTTAATTTCATTAAGAGCAACTAGCAATGCGCGTCGTATTTATTAGCCGCACGATACAAATACATATATATATATTTATATATACATATATATATATCTGTTGCATAGGCATTGGCTTTGTTTTCAAGGAATCTGCCGCAGCCGGCCTGCCAGCCAGTCAACTGCATGTCGCTCGTGTATTTGTGGAATTCATCATCGGCGACAGGCGGGTTCGACTTCGACTCAGCGTCTCCAACTCCAACTGCATCTGCAGCTCCAGTTGTTTAGCTCCGTCTGGCCGCTGTTTGTTGTCGTTTTGCAATTTTCATAACTCATTGTACACATGGAGATCCGGTTGCCGCTAAATAAGGTAAACATTTCCTTAGGAAAATTTACGCGCAAGTGCGATTTCCAGTTAATAAAATTATCCCCAAACATGCCACGCCTCCTGTCTGCCCCACTGCCACAGCGAATTCTTATTAATTCTTATCGCAAATAAAACAAAGATTTCTGAGCGCGGCATCTGCTCAGTCACCTGATCAGGTGTGCGTGTGTGTGTGTGTGTGGCTGCATTTGGTCACAGCGATGCCGACAAGTGTTGTACACGCATTCCAAATACTTTTCTATCATTAGCGACTGCTGTTGCCCCATGTGGTTGGTCCTCGGCGACACGAATGCATGGCATACCTCCGGCTAGTTGCGACACAGACAGAATCTTCCGAGTATCTGACTCCTTTCATATATATTTATATATTCATTTATTGATACATGTAAAACACACGCAGAGACTCTCAGAAACACAGACGTACAAAGGAGTTGAAACAAATTTATAGCTATTTAACATAAGTGATGGAAACCGGTACGTAACTAAGGTATTTCTTAAAAGGTTGACAAATTCGAGTATCTTCATAGATGGCATATATGGCACAGCCGGCAATCTGGGTTCCTCTAGTAAAAGAAGCGGTAGGCGCCAAGGATTACCAGCAAAACAAACAAGACGAATAGCTTAGATTTAAGTTGATATTTGTTATCCAGCGAGTGCCACATGCGTTCGAGTTTGTTGGAGGATGCAGGTGGTGCCTGGCGCAGAAGGGAACGACGTCCCCCAGAGATGCTGGGAGCTACGCTGCGCCTGTAGCTGGGGCCACGATCGCCAATTCGTTCGGCGCGCAGGCGTGCCAAATTGCGAGCGAAATCGCTTTCGAACTTAACGCCCTGCGCATCCTCGTCAGCGGTGTCATCGCTGAACTCGTTGGTAAAGGTGCGTGGCGGCGTGCGGCGCAGGCTGCCACTGGCGCCAAGTGTTGAGGATGCACTTGCATAGCTCTGAGCGGGCGAGCTCACATAGCTGCTGTAGCGTCCACTTGCAGCACGGTAATCGTAGCTGTTGCCGATGCTGCTGCCACCTCCGAGAGTAGTGCGTGGCTGGGTTGGACTGGGTGCATAGTCGTAGGCCTGCTTAAGACGCTGTTGCTCCAATGTGTTGGACTGCAGGCTAGGGTAGAGTGGCTTAGCCACATATTCCTGAGTATTGACGGCGCTGGCCGTTAGCTTGGGCTTGGGCTTGGGCTTGCTGGCGATTTGTGTGTTGTGCTGGGTATACTGATCCTCGGCATTCTGGGCAGCCTTGGCCAGTTGCTCGTCCTCCTCATCATCCGACTCTAGTATGATCAATGAGTTGACCAACAAAGGCTTCTCGCTTTCACGCGGCTTGGGCGCTGTTGGCTCCTCTGCAATTGGTTCCGGCTTTCGAACGACGCGCTCGGCTGGTCGCGCTTCAGATCGCTCCGCATTGGATATGCGACGCGACTGTATGGGCGCAGCCTTGACTGCAACTGGTTTGACTACTGGAATTGCCTCCGGCACGGGTTGTGGCTTGTTCACTGGCTGCTGCTGCTGCTGCTGCGGCTGCTGACGACGACGTTCGTCCTCTTTGGTGTCGTTGGAATTGAAGGCTATGGTGCGGCGTGTCTTAGATGCAGCTTGGGTACCATCTGGCTTATCCACCTGTGCACCAACTGCAGCAACAGCTGCTGGCTGCATGGTCTCGCGACGTGCGTTGCTCTTCTTCGGGCTGGCTGGCGGCAAAACGGCATTGCCCCCAAGTGATGCACGTAGGCGTTTAACCAATACTTTGCGGCTGCTATCTGTGACTGGTATATTCGGCAATCCCTGGGCCAGCATCCGTGCACGCAGTTCGGCATTGGACAAAGTGTCTAAGTTATCAGCATCAGCCATTGTTTCTGTTTTTAGCACGCTTTTCACAAATCGTTGAAATTGAAAGCGGTTGCGCGTCGCTTTTTTGCGCGGTGCGATGTTAGTTAGCGATGGGCGATAAGAATAATAATCGATAATTTATTCGGTTTTGCACACAAATATTTCACGTTTTATTTTATTATTAGTTATAGAGGGCAACCGAACATGCTCTAAAAAATTTGATTTACTTTTTGTTTTATTTAGCTTTGATGTTGCTTTATTGAAACTGGTTTAATAAATTTGATAACAAAATCTTTATATTGCTTAATGATCTGGCAACGCTGTTGCTTTTGAGTGTTGACTAGCTATAATCTTTAGTAGCCATATAACACTGTTGCAAATGGTAAAAATAAATTAATTTAATTAAATATTCGCGCTTGTATTGTAGGCCTTTGAAATGGATATGTATTTTACGTTTTCTGTGTTCACGTTCCTCAAAGAAGTTGCTATTTGTTGATATGTAAATTTTAAAGAAAACAAAATAACAAGTATAAAATAACACTTTAACTTATAATAATCAAATTCTCTACTTACAGTTATTTTTGTCGTCATTTGTCTTGGAAAACCCATCTTATCCCGATTTGACTGAAATAATACCAAATACGAAGTCTTGGATGGAAACTCAGCAGCTCAGCTGACTATATCCGTCTTAACATTTAAGAAATT
Source organism: Drosophila fulvimacula (assembly GCA_035045555.1). Taxonomy (NCBI): domain Eukaryota; kingdom Metazoa; phylum Arthropoda; class Insecta; order Diptera; family Drosophilidae; genus Drosophila; species Drosophila fulvimacula. The sequence goes on from JAWNOX010000191.1 coordinate 5,898,719, forward strand.
TCTGTTGCATACTTTTAGGCATATCGTTTATAACATTAAAGTTGACTTCAGCAATAAATCACTGCATACTTTTGTGCTGTAGAGAAAAGAGTTTCATGAATATAGATTTATGGTAAATTGATCCTTTGATATCCCCGTAAAATTTCAATGTCGATCAATGGAGTTTGTCCTTCCGAACTTAATGCACCATGTCATATAAAAATCCGTAAGTATGTGGTCAAGTTAGAACCAAATTTCTAAAACAGGACGAACTTTACATGACCATAACTCGGTCATATCCTTAAGGATCTGAACAGGACATACCTTTTTGAGATCGTGGCAAGCATATCTATCGATTGGCATTCAAGGATTTCCGGGATCGGCCCAAAAATTTCACCCCAAATTTTAGCAAGGGGTTTGGTCGAAAAGTGGCCAACTGTTACCATATCTCGGCCATTTGAAGGACTATCAGGATGTCCTTTTGACCAAATGTAGTCCTCGTACTGCTAATAATTAATATGCCATCAGAAGGACGAAAGTCCTTTAAACAGGTGAGATATAGCGACTTTTCTGTCCAGACAAAAATCTGTATAACTCGGCTATATCCTTGAGTATCCTGCCAAGTTTGAGCTCATATGATATGGGGTCACCAGGGCAACAAACTGGCCAAAGGACATCAAAATCGTCCCTGTGGTTTCCGTGATATTGGCGATTTTGTGTGTTTTTGGTGATTTCCTTGACCACCGCAGCCGGCCTGGAGCGAAAATAAAACAAGTCCTGGATTCTTAGATGACCCCACGAAATTTTTTTTGGAATCGATGGGCCTGCTTTTCACGATCTTAGCGCACCATGTCCTTTCATCCTGCGACAGGACTTCGCTGAGTTATAGCCGAAATAAAAAGGGAATAATTTGGCAAAACAAAATATCATTGCATACCCAAAAGGGGCAAGCGAAGCAAACGGTCGAAGTCGCTCTTAGCATTTGGTCGAAAATTTAGCAGAAGTACCAGGCGAATAGAAATGAGAGCAGGTAGACGAAAACTTCAAATTTTAAAATGTTGGTGTTAACGCGCCAAATTTGGCCCGCCCAAATGAAATGTTCGTTATTTTTAAAAATGTTTCTTTTATTTTATGATTAATATAGATTCCTGACTTATGTTTAGAGGGTAATCCATAGTAATTTGTGCAAAGCAAATGATAAATATAAGCTATAAGAAATATAAAACGATGTTACGAAAAAAATTTGTCATTCCGCTTAGTGGTGCGCTATATCTCAACAAAACTATCGATAATTCGACCAGGGCTGCTCTAACTAGACTAAGCAATTGCATTTTATGATCTGGCAGCACTGGCTGTTTTCAGTGGTTTGCCTATGTTGCTACACATCGCTATAAAAAAGCACAGATAAATGCAAGACAAACGTAAATAACACGAAATCTCGCTGTTAAAAACCACCGAGATAATAAAAGTGTAGCAGACGACGCTTGAAGAGTCCACGGAGCAATTATTTAGTATACACAATGGACATTTCGAAGGCACCAAACCCACGCAAGCTGCAGCTCTGCCGCATCTACTTTCTGAGTATGACTAAACTCTCTCTCTCTGTCTCTCCTTCTCTCTTCCGCTCTCACTAATAAAGTTTACCTTCAGCTGGCTTCGCTTTTCTGCCCTTCGTTTGGGCCGTCAATGTTTGCTGGTTCTTTGAGGAGGCGTTTCGCAAACCGCCATTCACCGAACAGACACAAATTAAGCGCTGTAAGTGGGCGAATGACTTTCTAGATAACTCATGTTATCCAATGATTCCATTACAGATGTGATATACTCAGCTATAGGGACTTTTATCTGGACAATCGCGCTGATCACCTGGATTATACTATTCCAAGCGAATCGCGCTGCTTGGGGTGCAACCGCAGACTATATTAGCTTTATCATACCATTAGGTGTCCCATGATCTTGAGTCCAATCCAATTTATGGTATTAAAATTAACAAAATGATATTAAGCTTAATAAATTAAAATAAATATATGAGATGATAACTGATTATAGCGGAACACGCAAATCACTTTTTAAATACATTTTTTATTCACATCTAAAGCTTATTTTTTGTTATATATATATATATATTTATATATATATATATCAATATATGTGTACTATATTTTGAAATTTTCTTATTCGCTAATTATGTGTTATTTTTTCTTCATAATTTGTAATAATTTGTTTTGAATGCGATTTCATATAATTTTGTTGCTGTATCTCGGTTTCGCTTCCGTTTCCGCTTCGTACACGGCTTCCGGTTGTCTTGATATAACATACAATTTCATTGTTTTAGAATGTCATAAAGTGTTGCTCTTGTTATTTGCTCGATTTTTAAAATTACATAAATATTTGCTTGTTAAAAATGTCTGCGCTTGTACCATTTTGAATAATCAACTAAGCTGATGTCGTATTCTTCGTTTACGTTTTTATATTCTTTGTTAATTAATGTCGTCACTACGCCGACTCCACTACGAACGAGTGATGAATACAATTGTTGCGATGATTGCGAAATTGCCAAGTGAAAATGCAATGTGAGGAGACAAATCTAACACGCACACATACATAATTAATTTGTTTGTTGTATTTTACTCTACTTTCCCCCTAGTGTCACACACATGTCACATGTCAATCAATCAATCAATCAATCGGGAATCGCAACTAATTTACAATTTATAAAAGTCTCGATTTAATTCATATTTACATGCAATACTTTTTTTGTTTTTCATTTCATTTGTTGTTGATTGATAAATTCTAAGGAATTGATTTTGTTTTTATAGTTTTTAGTATAGTTTTGTTTTGTTTTTTAATATAAAACATTAAGTGCCATTTAATCACGCGTGTAGTCTATGATGAAGCGGCTAGTGAGCTTTAGAACAAACAGAACATTCAACTTCTGCTTCACATTATACATTCACAATCTAGTTAATATATTTATATTCATATATAAATGTAAATTACACATATATCATATAGTAATAATAATAATAATAATAATTATATTTTCTTCATATCATACACATACATTTATAAATATATATATAGTTTTATATATAGTATTCAATATTTCAAAGTAGAAACATTTCAATAATTCACGAAACTAAAAAGATTTTTATACTTTGTTTTTTTTTTCGATTTTGTTAGTTTTTCTTGTTTTTCTCTCAGGAGAAACTACTGGATACGAATAGTACACACATACATATACATATACAATATATATATAAGTTATATAAGAATGGGCGCGCCCTTTGTCTTTTAGATGCAAATGTCGCGCTGGCTCCATTCGCAACACAGATAAGGATTAATTAATACACGATGCTAAATGCTAAATTGTAAGTGCTACGGTTTTGTTGTTTTGTTTTATAATTGGTAAACTGTAAACGGTAATTGGTAATCGGTAATCGATAATCGATAATAATTCGTTAAACAATATGCATTAATATTAATTATATAATTTGTTGTTTGTTTTGTTTTTTTTTTTTTTTACAAGAAATCAACATTAGAGCAGAATTTTTAACTTCTTTTGCTTCTGTTTTTTGTTTTGTTTTGTTCATGTTCGATTTACGCCTCTCTCGTATAATATATATATATATATATATATATATATGTAACTATAATTATATTATGTTTTCTTTAATATGTACATATATATATATATATATATATATATATATATATATATATATATATATATATATATATATATATATATGTATATGCAAAATACACTTAGGAAAAACATTGTTAATTTGTAGTTATGCTATGTTATTATTATATCATATTTTTTATGTACTCTAGAATATATTCATATATATATATATATATGTATATATATATTGTTGTTGTTGTTTGTTTGTTTTGTTTTTCTAGTTTTATCTGGTAATAGTAGTGATAACTTAAGGCTTAAACTAAATCTTTATAGTTAACACGTTAAACGAAACATACAAAAAATACTTATTAATATAAATAGTCGATTTCTTTTCTGTTGTAGTTGCTTTTGTTGTTGTTGTTTAGGTTGGGGTGCTTGGGATTGTTGGTGTTGTTGTTTTGTAACGTTTGTAAAAATATTAAATATATATATTTATTTATATGCTATATATGATTTATGTGTGCACGCCCAGGGCTAATAGCAAATGCATTTGGGTATTTATCAACCACTGCCTCTTCCAGTTTCGATTTCGATCTCGATCCGGTTCCGGTTCCGGTTCTGGATTCCTCCTGTCCAGCTTTCCGCTAGTTGTTTTTCACATTGTAGGCTTTCTTCTCGTTGCTGCCATTCAGTGGTTCTCATTTTGTCGGACCCGGCGGAAATGGATTTATCACAGCTACTGCAGCCGCTTGTTGGCTGGCCAAAACGGCCGCTAAAAGCAAGCAACAATCATGAGCAACTGTCTTTGGGAACAGATTCAAACCCTTCGCTCTCCCATCTTACCCCACTACTCACCTCCATAGGGCGCCGTGTACATGGGATAGCCGAGGCCCACGTGCGTGTGATGGTGTGTGTGCACATGTCGCTGCGGCGGCGGACTGCGCGAGTCAGCGGCCCCAGCGCCACCAGGAGCACCGTTGCCAGCACCGCCGCCGGGAACTCCGACAGCTCCATTGCCCGCGGGTCCGGCACCAATGGGCGGCGCGCCAGGCAGCGATTGTTTGTGCGCATCGAGAGCAGCGCCCGGCGGGACGCCATGTGATTTCTGGCCAGCCATGTCAGGTTTGTTGGACGGCGGACCACCCATGCTGCCAGGCGGTGGCTGCAAATTCAGTGGTACGCCGCCTGCACCTCCTGGTGCCGAGCCAGGCTGATTGGGACCCGGACCGCCGAGCACATTGGGCCCAGAACCGGGCCCGGTGTTGCCGGGTCCGCCGCCTGGCTGTGGAAGACCCAGGCTGGGACTGCTGACGCTGACCTTGACCGGTCCGCTAGCACTGGTGGGAGATTTGAGAGCACGTTCGCTCAGCTCATGTATCTTGTGCGTGGTGTAATACTGGCTGGCCGCATGATGCAGTGCGTCCAGCGCCTTGGTACCCGTATTTCGCGACAGATCCTCGGGCGCATGATACCGCGTTATGGGTAAATGATACGGCGGAGCATTATACGGCCCTGCAGCGGACATCAGCACATTGCGATACATAGGATGATTGGGATCGAAGCCAAATGGCGTGGGCGAAATGTACGAGGGATGCAGAAAGTATTGTGAGGTGGGCGGTGGTGGCGGACCTTGCGTTTCCATTGTAGGTTTCTGCCCCTCCTGTTTCACCTTCAGCTGTTGCTGCTGTTGATCATCGTCATTGCCGCTGCTGCCCTTCTGCTTGGGTGAGTCCTTGGTCAGGTTGGTTGCCTTATTGTTGGCTGCGGCACTGGCTTGCGATTGCTTAAGCTTCTGTTGTTGTTGCTGGTGCTGCTGTTGTTGCTGCTGCTGCTGCTGTTGTTGTTGCTGCTGTTGTTGTTGCTGCTGCTGCTGTTGTTGTTGTTGTTGTTGCTGCTGCTGCTGCTGCTGATGTTGCTGTTGCGCCTGCTGCTGCATGTGCTGGTGATGTTGCTGCAACGCTTGCTGCTGATGTGCCAGCGACAGTTGCTGTTGTTGCTGCTGTTGTTGTTGTTGTTGCTGCTGCTGTGAGCTTAAGCTGGACTCGTCCTTATGCTGAGGCGGCATTCCAGGATGTGGTTGCATGCCCGAAGCATTCTGTGCCGCTGCCACAGCTGCAGCATTCTGGCGCCGCTGCTGATCCGAGAACATATAGTAGCTGTCAAGTGGAAAAATATATTCATAAATAAATAAACCAAAAGTAAGTTCAATATGCAACTTACCGTCGCAGCTCATCCTCGCGTGCTGCTGCTGCCAGACTCATGGAATGACGCTGATAGATGCTTGGATGATACGCGCCCAGCGCCTGAAGATCCTTAGGATGCAATGCATGTGGCTGCTGCGGCTGTGGCGGTGGCTGCTGTTGTTGTTGTTGCTGCTGATGCGTTGGCGGCGGTGGCTGCTGACCCATATTGGTGTTGGGCTCCTGCTTAATCTCCTGTTTGATCATGGGCTCCTGTTTGATTAGCTTGTTGGCCAGCAGCTGCAAAATGGGATTCTCTTTAATATTTGCTCTATTTAGTAAACAATTCGCTGTATTTACCTGCTGTTGCGGCGGCATATGCTTGGGGTTGTCATGCGGGCTAGGACTCTCCTTGGTCCGCTCCTCCTTAATGCTAATGCCGGCGAGCTGTTGCTGCTGTTGTTGTTGCTGTTGCGCTTGCGAGCTGGGCGGCAAACCAGGATGACCGCCCAGCTTGGCCGCTTCCTCGGAGGCTACAATTGAAACGGGTCCAAAATTAGGATCCACGCTGTAAGGATAGCCCGGCGGTATGAAGCTGCAAAGAGTTTCATTATTGATTAAAGATTAGTTCTCCAGTTCTCCGGTATAAAGTTTTGCTCACTTGTACGGATAGAAATGACCCAGGGCTTTGGCCGGCGATGGTCCGCCTAGACCCGCTAGCCCAGCAATACCAGGCGGCAGTCCTTGAGGTGGTCCAGGCACAGCACTTAGATTCACCGGCGGCGGCTGCACCTGTGGCGGCTGCGATGGCGGTGGACCGTTGTCCTTGCCATTGTTGTCGGGCTGCTGCTGCTGCTGCTGTGGGCCACTTGGCTGTGATACCGGCTTTGTCATCAGATCCAATGGCGGCTCCTTGTTCTTGTTGCTGTAGTCGGCCAGATGAGCAACGGCCTGTTGGGCTGGCGGCGCCAACAGATGCGACTGTGGCGTCTGTGAGGTAGCTGGCGGTGGTCCCGGCTGCTGCAGCTGCTGTTGCTTGACTGGCTGCAGTGCTTCCGGACCGGGTTGCACCATGTATTGCGGCTGCGGTTGCTGTGGCAGTGGCGGCGGCTGCAATTGTTGTTGCTGCTGCTGTTGTTGCTGCTGTTGCTGCTGCTGCTGTGCCGCCGGATAAAACTGATACATGCCATAGCCGGCCAGCGAAGGCGGTATATTGGGCGTTGGCGCTGGGGGCACGCCCACCTCGCTGGGCTTCTTGCCAAGCAGCTCAATATGCTTGCCCGGCTGCGACTTGTCCAGCAGCTCTGGCTCCGCAACGGGCGTGGAGTCATCTGAGATATCACTGTACGCTGGACTCTGGACATCCTCGCGCGAAACATTGCCATCAAAATCGCCCGGACCCGGCGACTTTCTATTCTTCTTCTGCTTGCTGCTGGCGCCCACCGAAGCGGGCCCAAAGCCAGGCGAGCTCTTCAGGCCTGGCGGCGGCTGCTGCTGTGGCACATAGCCAGCGGGTGCCTGTTGTGGATCCTGTGCCAGACTAGGCGGGCGCAGTGGACTCTGGCCAGGCGGCGACTGCTGAGTGTTAAGGCCAGGCGGCGGCTGCTGTTGCTGCTGCAAAGCTGCCGCATCGGGTGGACCAAAGCGTAAGACGCCCGCTTTTACTAAAGGAAGATTTTGATTAAAATCTGATCTATATATTACCATCTTTATATTATTCAATTTCTACTTACATGCGCCTTGCTGTAGCAGCGCCTGCTGCTGCTGCTCGGACAGCATTGCTGGCAGTCCGGCACCCACGAGTCCGCCCAGCAGCTGATGCTGGGACAGCGCCTGTGTGGAGATGCCGGCTGTGATGCTGCCGCCAGCAATGGGTTGACTGCCAGGCATGCCACCAGGCGGCAACACTGTTTGTGGCTGTGGCTGTGTCGGCGCTGCTGGCGGTGGTTGTGGCACAGCAGCTGCGGCAACAACCAGCGGCAACACTGGCAATGGTGCCGCCACAGCAGCAGCAGCAGCAGCAACGGCTGCTGCCGCAACTGCTGCTGGATCTGTGGCTGCACTTGCAGCACCTGCAACATTCAATGCAGCGCTATTTGCTGCTGCGCTGTTGGCTTCTGCTGCAGCTGCTGCTGCAGTTGCAACAGGCACTGCCGTTGCTGTTGCAGCTGCTGCTGCTGCTGCGGCTGCTGCTGCCGCTGCAGGCGATACTGCTGTTGCTGTTGTGGCTGGTGTTGCTGATGCTGCAGCAGCAACTGTTGCTGTTGTTACTGCTGCTGCTGCTGCTGCTTGTGGCAGCGGCGATGGCGGCGTTGCCGGCTCATCGGGCGCCTGCATCGAGTCCTCGTCCATGGAGCTGACACCACCGCCGCCGCTGCTGCTGCCGCTGGCGCCGTGCGCATGCGACTGATGGTAGCGCAGCCCGTTGGCATGCTTGTACTTCTTGCTGCAGTCCTGCTCGGGGCACTCGAGCAGCACCGGTGAGATCGCGCAGGGCGAGGCAGTCTTACATTTCTTTGTGTTGATTTGCACATTGAGTCCGGTCACTGGGTTGAGCAGGCTCTGCGGCTGGGTGGCCAGGCCACCGCCGCTGGCCGAGATGGGAATGCCGCTGGCATTCACCATGCTCACCATGCCCCCGGCACCGTCGCCGCCCTCGCCGTTGAGCGGCGACGGCGCCTCATCTTTCGACTTGCGCTTCTCGGGCCGTGGCGGCAAAAATGCTGTGGGTGAAGTGCTGGGCGTGGCACCACCACCACCGCCATTGCCCGAGGAGCTGCCGCTGTTGGTCGCATTGCCAGTGGCGCTGCGAGTCGCGCCACGTCCCTTAGTAGCGCCATTGCGCAGCTTCGAGTGCACCTGGGCATGCGAGAAGTAGATCTGCGAGAGCAAAGGAGAGAACAAGTTAGATTAGCTCAATGATCTCTTAGCTAGCGTAATTGTACTCACCGAGCTTCTGGTTTCCGTAAAGTTGCTCAGATCGGGCGTTAGACCTGCGCTGCGTCCGCGCTTGCCGCGTCCCTTTGGAGTTCGAGAATCTAATTCTTCAGTTGGTGAATCACAGAATCTGCAGCGGTAAAAATGGACATAGATAGATAATTTAAGTACTGTAAGCCCAGATATAGCAAATAATTATTATAAAGTCAAGTAAAAATCATGATTTATATGAAATTCTTTATATATCTTATACCTAGCTATAACAACAGATTACAAAGTTGTAGTCTAAAAACCCTAAAGATTAACCTATTAGCTTATAACTTTTTGGGTCCAGACGTCATAGTCATAGTCATATATAGTTGACTTTGGTATGCTATTTTGATTATATAAAATAAAAGACTTTTAAGACTCAAACCTAAAGTTTCAAACTAGGCCATAATACCCTGTAAAATAATCTTTTTAAACTGTGAATTTTTCATAACTCGAAACCTACAAAAGATGCTAGGAAAATCTCTATTAAGTGTTTATGACTCTTACCTATATGTTAAATATATATAAAAAATATCTAATAAATTGATAAAACTCTCCAAAATTTCTATAAAATTGTCTTCTAGGTTCTTCAATCTCTTAACTACATAATAAAATATCCTATAAAAATCTCTATTTTTGATCTATTTATCAAAACATTGTCTTAGTGTATAATACAAAACCGAAAGAGCTATAAAAACATCTTTCAAATTTTTTGAAGATTATTACAAAAAATACCCTACAAAACACCTCAGTTAATCCGCCTCAAACTGTTTGCTGAATGCAACATAAAATGACCAAAAAAATAAATTTAATAAGCAAAAAAAAAAAATGTCCAAAAATAAGTTTTACAAAAAAGGCATCTTTATTTTTGCATGAACAGTTTGAGGTCGAATGTAGCTAGAGCATTCGAGGAGCAGAAGCAGGAGTAAGATGTTAGTCGAAAGCAGCTACTCACCTTGGAGGAGCCCAATCGTGTCGGGTGCAATCGAGCAGGGTGCCCACATAGGTCTTGCCGCGCCACGTCACATTCACGACGAGCACGCCGCCCTCGGTCTCGTGCCACACGATGCCCTCGAGGGTGACCGAGGTGCCCGGCTCGCAGGGCCCGAGGCAGTCCGGCTCGGTGATGGTGCCCACCGAGGTGCCAATGCATATGTCGACCATGTCCTTGCTGTTGTCGCTATGCTTGGCACGTTTGGCGGGCGGCGATTTGCTCTCCTCGTCGCCAGTGCCACCCCCGCCGCTGTTGCTGCTGCAGGCGGGCACCGAAATCGTGTGGTGCATGGTGGCTGAGATCATGCCGGGCGCCATTAGCTTGGCCTGGGCCAGGCTGGCCGCCTTGCTGTCTGCATTGCTGCCTGCATTGCTGCCAGCATTTGCCCCACCCGCCGCAGCTGCACCACTCTGGCCGCCCGTGTAGTTGTTATTGCTGGCATTGCTGTTGCTGCCGCCGCCAGAGGAGGCAGCCGCTGCGGCTAGCTGTGCGGCAATGTGTGAGGATATCTTAATGCTGGCATCCTTGCCCGGCGGCCCAGGCGCATTGGCAGCGCCAGCATTTAGGCCACTGCCGCTGCCATTGCCCGCAGCTGACTGCGAGGCATTGCTCGCGGCTGTTGTGGCAGCCAGCAGCGAGGCAGCCGCCGAGACCACAGCAGCCGGCGAGCCGGCCGAGGGCGTAAATACGCCGGGCGGCACTGCCGTAGCCGTGGAGTTGTTGCTGTTGCTGCCACTGCTGTTGCCCATGCCACGGCGTATGCAGGCGTGATGCGAACACGGCGGCGCTGAGCCCGCAGCAACATCTCCATTGCACTGGCAATTGCTGTTGCTGCTGTTGTTGTTGTTGCTGTTGTTGCTGGCGTTCTTTTCGGGCGTGTCTTTTTCACCAGCTGCCGATGCCGCCGACTTGTCCACGCTGAGGCGATTGGAATGTGCGTTCTTATCCTTTGTCTTCTCGCGCCTGTGGCCAGAGCTGCCTCGCTTGTTGCCCTGCGGCGTTGACTGTGCGTTGTTGTTGCTGTTGCTGCTGCTGCTATTGCTGCCGTGCGTATTATTTGGATTGGCATTGCTGCTGTTGTTGTTGCTGCTGCTGTTGTTGTTGTTGTTGCTGCTACTGCTGCTGCTGCTGGAATTGTTGAGATGCTTTTTGCTGCTGCTGCCGCTGCTGCTGCTACTGTTCGAGCCGGAAGAGTTGCCCGAGTTGTTGCTGCTGCTGCTTGAATTGTTGTTGAGGGAAGACGCATTGGCATTGCTGCTGTTGCTACTGCTGCTGCCGCCACCGCCGCCACCACTGCCGCTTCCGCCGCTGCTGCTGCTGGCGCTGCTGCTGCCGCCGTCCTCCTGCTGGCTGCTGCTGTTCGAGCTGCTGTTGCCCAAGGCACCGTTCTGCTGTTGCTGTTGGTCTGTGGCCTTGACTATTTCGTGTTTGGCCTCGGAACTTTTGGTGCCGGGCTTCGTGCGTTTGATCTTCATTTTGAGTCCTTTATCGAGCGTTGCCTGATGATCAATGGACATTTTTGCGCTCGATTTACCGCTGCTGCCGCCGCTTTGCGAACTTTGGCCACCGACTGTGGCGCCACCAATAGTGTTGCTGCCTATGCTGCTGCTGTTGTTGTTCCCGCTGCTGCTATTGTTGCTGCTGCTGCCGCTGCTGCTGTTGTTGTTGCTGTTGCTGTTGCTAGTGTTGCTGCCTGCTTGCGAGGACATGCCGCCAGCGGAGAGTTTAGCTTGTTGCTGACTACTGCCGCTGCTGGAAGACTGGCTAACGCAGGAGGAGACCAAATTGCCGCCTTTGGAGAAGCCGGCAAATGTCGAGGAGGACAATGTGCTGCCGGTGCCTGCGTTGGCTGCGCTGTTGTTGTTTTTGTTTTGCTGATGATTGTTGTTGTTGTTGTTGTTGTGATTGAGACCAGGGCTACTTAGCTGTGCCACTAGTGCTGATTTGTAGCCCTTGCTAGCTGTGCTATGATGATGATGGTGGTGGTGGTGATGATGATGATGATGTTTGCTCGTCGAGGATGAGGACGAACCTTTGCTATTAGACAACACAGCTGAGCTGTTGCTGCTGTTGTTGCTGTTAGTAGTGTTGCTACTAGTTGCTGATGCCGCTGCTGGCGTTGCGTTGGCGCTGCCGCTGGCAATGGGCTGGCGTGTGAACTTAATTGTGGTTGGCGATGTGGCCGACAAATTGCTATGCAATGTGGTCTTGTGCGACTTGTGTGCTGACGCTGCTGCTGCTGTTGTTGAGGATGTTGCTGCTGCTGTGCTGTTTGCTTGTTTAGCATTTAGCGTTGTCGTTGTCGTTGTTGCTACTGCTGCTGCTGGTGCTGTAGGTGTTGCAGTCGTTTGGTTGCCACCACCCGAATGCGCCGCCGACTTTTCAATGTCAGCGTCTAGATCGTCCAGCAGCTCTGGTATGCCGCCAATATTCCACTCGTCCTCGTACTCAAAGTTCGTGTCCTTTGATTCACTTGAATTTGATGAACTGCTGCTGCTGGTGCTAGCCGACGCACTTGAGTTATTTGTTGTCGTTGTATTTCCAGCGTTTGCTTTGCCAATCAATTCTGAGAGAGATTAACAGATAAATAAAAAAAATAATTAAAATTTGCCAAACTTGTAAAAATTTTAGCTCTTCAAAATTCCCAAAATGCTCTCTTTACTGGAAATTATGCGTGTTACGGAGTACGCTTAAGAGTATACTAGACTAACAGCTCAAATTGTACATGCAATGCTCTCTTAGTATGCTAATTCGCTCTTTAAGCTGCGTTTGATTGGCACTTGCAATTGCAGAGCCTGGAATGATATGGAAGAGCGCAAGGGCCAGCTGTTTCTTACCTAATATCAAGCAAAGAGCGCTCTCAAATCTCTAAACGTCACCCAATAGTTATAACCGTCAAAATGAGTATTTTTAATATTTCAATACTTCACACACCACAGCGCACGCTTTTATTTAGCTCTCTTTTTTCACACAATTCATTTCCAGTTGCATTTTGCAGTAGGTCTGCACATGTATACACATACACACACACATGCATACGCTTATGTACACCAACACACACATATGTATGTAACTGTGTGCTCTACTTACTCGTATGCTTCTTAATCGCGCTGTTGCCTTGCAAATTATTCGTTGCTGTTGTTGCCTTCACTTTGTTATTGAAATTCAATGCTTGGTTTGTGGCTGCCGTTGTCGTTGCTGCTGCTCCTGTTGTTGTTGCTGCTGCTGCTGTTGTTGTTGTTGCCGATGTTGCTGTAGCCGCTATTCCTGCTGCTATCGTTGTTGTTGCGTTTGCCGCACTTAAATTAGCTAACAATTTACTCTTAATATTGCTTTCCGTTGCTACGTTGCTGCTATTCAGGGCCACCTGCAAGAGCCAAGACCACAAGGAAAAAGGAAATTAATATTATCCAGATGTGTGTATGCGTGCGGTGAGCGACAAAGTAGATTTTCAAATCTCAAAAAGTACATACAACAACGCACAAGAAAAATAAAATAAAATACAAATTGATGTGGACGGGGAATGAATATTTTGTGCTGCGTTTGCCTATGCCGACGTTTTCTGCTTCACTTTCGTCTTCTTCTTTTTCTTCCTCTTCATTACCTTTTCAAGCGATTTTTCCATTCCATTACAGGCGGCCGAAGATGATCAAATCCAATTGCAAACGATTTGTTATACATTTAAATTGACGGAAAAAAATATATATTTTTGAATAAATAATAATAATAATAAAGAAAACGCCGAAAATGCTTTGCGCGAGCGTTCTCCAGCGTCCTTTTTCGTATGGCAGCGCGGCGACGCAGATGAGACTGAACACAAAAAAAAAAAAAAGAGCTCAAAGAGCAACCACCGAAAACGGCACGCACGCAAGCACACAGACGCAATACACACAAGAAAAACACACGCATACACTGCCACCAAATTAAACGGGAGAGTAAGCGTGTGAGAGAGCGAACGAGCGAGAGCGGCAAGCGCATAAACAAAAACGCCACTTTAATGCAAGTGTTGGTAAACGACGTACGAAATGTATAGTTCCTATGCGATTGCTGATGTTGTTGTTGTTGTTGTTGTTGTTGTAGTTGTAGTTGTCATTGTCGTTTTGTGATTTACCCCTGTCCTATTCCATGCTCGTTCAATAATAAAGAAAGACAGCTTTAAGTAATTGCGATTATATTTCGTTCAAGCCAATAAATCAAACATCACAAATTTTAAGCTACCGCTGCGACCATAAAAATATAAAAAAAAAACCAGCTTGTCCAACACATACACACACATAGACACACACACACACGTATAGTTATGTATGCATGTATTTTATATAGAGTACTTCGTAATATTTCTTTTTTTTTCGCCATACGCTATCGTCATATATTTTTTTTTTTTTGCTTTATCTGCTAACTGTAAAGTCTAGTGGCCACTTGAGAAACCGCCCCACTTGAGGGCCAGGCCAAGCGAAACAGATGACAATAAAATAATTACGGCTCTTATCGCACTTAGTATTAGGGTTGGGATGTATTGGGTTTGCTACATACATATGTACATGCCACTTACCTTATTCGGGTGGTGGCTAGTGTTCGCCTCGTTACGTCTCATTGACTCCATGCAGACGCAAACGATCGGGCGGCCGCACTGTGCGGGCCCAAAGTACTGCCAATTGTGCCTAGGAACGTACTTTTTAGTGTGCTGCAGCCAGTGTTGCTGATCTTCTGCTTGTTGATATTATTAATATAGTAGTAGCTAATGTTGTCACTGCACTGCTGCCGCACTGTCACGTAGAGGGTGGAGACGCAGGGCCTCGGCCCTCGGGCCAAACTGTTCATTTTCAAAACTGCAATGACAAACAAATGAGAGCGACAAATTAGTATTGAAGAGAGTGAGTAAGAAAATGCACGCACACACACTCAGACAATTTATATAACGCTATAAATAAAACATGCAAAGTGAGAATAAAAATAAAGTGACGAAGAAGAAAATGAAAAAAAAAAAAAAACAAAAATACATAAATAACAATTTTGTTGCCTTTCAAGTGTGGCGGCCTTTCGAGTTTCGCGATTAGCGCTGCCCGCCCTCTTATCGATCTGTCTATCTCTCTCCCTCTCTCTCGCTTCCTTCGTTCACATATGTATGTATGTATGTATGTAGCTGCACTGTAGCCGTGATTTGCTGTAGGAGCTGCACTTGGCAGACACCTTAACGACTTGGCAATTAAAACACTTTTCGCAATTTACTGATAACCCACTCAAGTGCCTGGAAATATGATTTGGGTTAACATGTTGCCGTTGCCCGAGCACACACGGTAGCTGATTTCTGATAAGATAACGTGATACAGCAGAGCCCAGAACCAAATAACTATTTGTCACACAATACAAATATGTAGACAACCAAAATAGAAAACCAAATTATGCTCAAGCTTATCGAAAATATGTTTGAATATTAAAGAGTTGGAAACACACAGAGAGAGATAGAGAGAGAGAGAGAGAGAGAGGGAGTCACAGAGTGAGCTAGACAAAGAGAGCGTTCAGCTCACTCTCTTGAACGTGACGTCATCGGCGGTGAGAGGCGGCGCTTCGTAATTAAGCCGTTGTGTGTTGTCAACTTGTCACTTAAAACTGCTCACTCTCTTCTCTTAGCGGCTGCTTATTAAGACGTACTTAATTCTCACACGAATAGCTGGGCGCGACTGCATGTGTGCGTGTTTGTGTATGTGTGTGCACTTGTACAAGTTGTGAGCAGCTAATCGCTATTTAGTTCCCTCTTTGCGCGTCCACATAAGCCGCTTTGTCACACACTAAAAGCAGACACCACACGTGGATTATTGCTGTATGTGTATGTGTGTGTGTGTGTGTGTGTGTGTGTGTAAGCCTCTGCATGTATCTGTGTGCTTTATGGTTATACTATCTATGACAGTTCCCACAAATTGGGTCGCAACTTCCAACACTTTATGATCGTCATAACTCCCACGCTGTCTTCCATCGAATGGAATACACACACACACACACACACACACAGGCTTGCCTGAACGGGAAAGTCTGCGGATTATATTGTTGCGGCCTTTGTTGTTGTTGTTGCTGTTTTTTTTTGCTTCTCTTTTATTTAAGCTCAGCCAAAAAAAACCGAGGCAAGCAATTAAATTTGCATGTGGTTAGCATATTTTTTTTTAACGATAATTAAGTAAAGCAAACACAAACGTATTCACATGTATGAGCGGCTGTGTTCGTATGTGTGCGTGTGTGTGTGTGTGTGTGTGTGTGTGTGATTTGTTTTTTTAATGTGGGCTGCTATTTTGTTTGCCGTTTATTTGTGATTATTATTATTGTTGTTGTTGTTGGCTATTTGTAATTCTGCCTTTTAATATGGATATTTAATTAATTGAGTTGTTGCTTTTTATTGCCATTATTAAAATAGTGCCCACGCATATCAATAATTGGACAGGCATTTGTACGTGTGTATGTGTGTGTGTATGTGTGTTTCATAATTGTTGTTAAGATTTAATTGACCTACGGCGCATGGGAATTTAATTGTTTTAATAATTTACATATATTTGTATGTGTATATTGATAGATTTAATAATATATATGCATTAGCGAAACGTTTAATGTTAATTCTACACTGTCTACACAAAAAACATTTTTTATATGACCAAAATTAAAAAAAAAATTTTTTTTCAAATAAAAAATTAAAAAAAATTTTTTTAACTGTATTAAAACAATTTTTTTAAATTTTTTATTTGAAAAAAAATTTTTTTTAATTTTGGTAATATAAAAAAGTTTTAATAAATAATTTAAATAATTTTTTTTTTTAATTTTCAATTTGTTCCTTCTTTTCTTTTTCTTCACACCCAACACACATCCCTTTCTCCCTCTCTTTTGTTTTCCTTTCATTTCTCATATCTTCCGTGTCACTTTTTATTGATTTGTCTCGCAAATCCCGGAATCCTTTAATACTTGAGCGCCCATTGGGAAGCTGATTGCAACGCGCAATGATTAACGTCACGTGCAGTGCGGGTGGTCGGTGGTGTGGCATGCAGCATGTGGCATGTGGCATGCGACGTGCCAAAGCGCGTTAAGTGCTATTTCAGCAGCCATAACAAACACAGCAAACAACAAACGAGAGCCGATCGAAACACTCCATAATTTAGACAAATCAATAAATTACTAATAGCCGCCGTTCAACAGCGAATTCGGCCAAAACGATGGCCAAAAGGGGGGCGAGTGAGCTGAATGGGGCGCAGCGGGCGTGACGGTGGCAGAGCCGAAGAAGCTGCCGGGGCCAGTTGGCAATACAAAAGACAGCGCCGGTCATCGTTCAAGTCGTGTTTTAAATTGGGTTTGCGGCGCGACTTGAAAAAAAGCCAAGCAAAAAAAAAAGGCTAAAAAAGCAGCTAAGAAAAAATGCTTAAAAGAAATAAAAAATATATTTCCCTTTTGCAATTTTTATGGCAGAATGCGAAGCCAGCAGGACAGCAAAGGGAGGGGCGCGCGGTTAGCACTGGGGCCTTGTTATGGAGCTACCCAAAAGGCTGTCCGCACGTACTAAACATTAAGCCAGAGCAGTCGAGCTGGAGCAGGGGCGCTGCTCGGCAACTGTGCGGCAACTAAGTTCAAGATTTACGACCACATCGTCAGCAAGCTCATACCCATAGTCAGACCGCCACTCCTACCCCGCCTACCCCTCTACTCGTAGCCACAGCCACAGCCACAGCCATTGCCATTGCCATAGCCATCGCCATCGCCATAACCGTTGCCAGAGCCCCATCCTCATCTTCATCCTCAACCTCAGCGTCGTCATCGCTGTTTGCGGTTGTATAAGATCGATCCGCGGTTGCCGCTAAATGAACGCCTTTGGGGAGTTGCCAGTTGCGCGCTTTTATTAGCGAACTAACCGCAAAAAAGGCAGCCAAAGGAGGCAGCCAGAGATACTGGCAGAGCCACGGCCAGCTCCAGCCTTCGCTCCAGCTACTTCTTCGTCGTTGCCTCAAGTTGTGCGGCACAAATTGAGTTTCGTTTATAATTTTGCTGGCTGTTATTTTGTTTTGATTCGCTTCGATGCGCGATAATTTGATTTTATATTCATAATATATATATATATATATATGTATATATATACGCTCTCACACAATCTCTCCCTCGCTCCCGCTCCCTGTGGGTTGCGTTGGTGGCTCCATCTGTTGTTCAATTAAATTAAGTGCAGTCGCCCTGCATTAGAGCAGGGGCAAGACTGGAGTGTCGATCATGCCACTTAAAGAGCAGGCCGCAGCACACTGCGGCACATCATTCAATTGCCTTTTTTACACACACACACACAGAGAGAGATATTTTGTTTTCAATATCGATCACTGAATGGTTGGCTTGGCAATTGAAGTGCCTCTGCGGAGTACTCAAGTGGATGTGGCCCCGAGAGATTGAGTGGGGAAGAGATTGCGAGAGGGGTAGATAGTAGCAAGCTGGATATAGACATTGGCAGGCAGTTGAACTGCATTTGTTAGGTAATCAATATATATATACCTATATAACCGTATATATGTCTGTATAAGTTCCCACTCTATAAATTTGACACGTTTTTGCATGTTGCTCATTAGGGATTTGCGGCTTATCAAATGCATTGGGCATATCAAATTAATAGACTCATTATATTATGTTCTCGACTCGTGTTAACACAATTTATTGCAATCGGCTCATACACCATATTATGAAAGCTCCACACACACACACACATACATATGTATTCTCTATATAAATCTAGCTGCTGCCAAAGAAAGCAAATCAAATCGGCCATGTTAAACCATTGGCTGTTATTCCCGTTTGCTGTGTCTTGGCCATGGCTCTGGCTGCTCAATGATTGTGCTGCCAAGGTAAGTTAAGCTAGGTATTTAATTAGCACAAAATACATATATTTTTCAATTTATTTATTTATAATTTATTATATTAATTTACTTTGCGAAATTCTCGCCATCATGAATAGGTATTTAAACATTTAATTTAATTTTTTAATCTAAAAAATTTTTATGATTTTTTTTAAATTTTATTTCAAAATTTCAGAATTTTTAAAAATTTCTTACAATTTTTTTTTAATATTTCAATTTTCAAAATTTGTATATTATTTTGAAGTTCGGAAAAATGCTTTTTCTATTGTTAATTTTTCCCTTTTTAAAATGTTTAATATATGTATATATATATAATTTTTTTTAAATTTTCAAGGTATTTTAAAATTTTTTAAATTTCCCAATTACTGATTTTTTCAATTTTAAACTTGAAATAAGTTTTTAGCATTTTAGTTATATTTTACTTTTAAATCTATCTATATATCAATTTATCTGTCGCATCCACAGCAATTCTGGCTCTACGAACCCTTGTCAATTGTAACACAAACTACAGATGAATCGAAAGCGATGTTTAGCGCAAATATCGAGCGGATTGCACGTGACGAATATGCAATAACTGCATCTTTATACGTTAACTTCGACATGGACAATACGACAACGGTGAATTCATATTTCGCATATTTGATCAAGTAAATCAAAAATTTTGAACACAGGTCGAAGCGGTGTGTTATCGCAGCTCATCGGGCAGCGAGCAGGACTACACGCTCTTACCATGGAGCGTACCGAAGCAAACATTCGAAGCGTTTACGGCAAACCATTACGAGAACTTGGTGCTTGGCAATTTGGGTCAATGCTCGAATTTACCAGAGACTAAGAATGCATATCCCTTGCCCAAGCGCACCTACACTTTTGACAGATGTATAGCGCCAGGCAATGGCATGCCCGAAATCATGCCCGAGGGATATTACAAGCTATCCTTTATCATTTATGGTGAGGTTGACTTTGGCTTTACAGTCATCTTAAGGATGTATACAAAAAATAGTTTGATTGGGTAAAAAGAAGATAAAGTATGGATATATATGAATATCATCATATAATACTATATATAAAATAGTAATATAAAAGTAGTATATGAAGTAGTCTCCATATATTATATAAAAAATTCTAATAAATTAATCAGCATTCCGCATTGTTGTAGAGAGTCTTATTTATAATTTTTTCCTGTTTATATATATATATATATATTATATATATACTTTGTATATATCATCTGTATAAATTGGATATTGTATTAGATTTTATATTTAAAACTTCATAGCAATATACCTAGAAATTTGGTTATACTGGGCCTGCTAGCAACATAGAAATCTCACCTATTATATTGTGAGTTTATATATATATATATATATATATATATATATATATATCTACTAATACTGTTTGAGCTCCGCGTGTAATAGTTTTAGCACATTATTGCACGCTCTGCATTATCTTTTATCATTTGCCGTCGATTCAAATGGATTTTAAGTTTTACAATTTTAATTTGAATTATTACAACAATTATTTTTGTTGTTAACAAGGCCAATAGCAATAGGGATCTACATTTGAAACAACCTTAGCCTTTTCCATATAAAGGGAAACGTAATTGTCTCTCGCAACTGAATCACGCTGAAAATGTTAAAACGTTCGCAGCTCGGATTCGCTGTGGCCTGGACGCTGCTCTGTCTGGCTGATGAATGTGCGGGCAAGGTACAGTACAGCTAGGATATACTTAACAGGACATCAATATATATAGTCCATTACAGCGCAATTGGGACTATGAGCCGCTGTCCACAGAATGCGAATCATCGAATGAAGAAATGATCAAAATGGATTCAAATGTTGGGCGAATCGGCCGGGATGAGTACGCCATTTCTGGTAATATCCTTGTGAATTTTGATATGGACGAGACCACAATGGTGAGTGCCATTAACAGAGGAACTCCATTGCTATACAATTGCCTTGCAGGTGGAGGCGTACGGCTATCGCAGCTCCTCGGGCAACGAGGCCGACTACAAACTATTGCCCTGGAGCATACCGAAGCAGCCATTTAAAAAGTTTGTCGACGAGTATTACGAGAAAATAATCTACAAGAATTTGAGCCCGTGTTCGAATATACCGGAGCCTAAGGATGCATATCCCTGGCCCAAGGGCACCTACACCTTCGACCTGTGCGTCGTCTCTGGCGAAGGTATGCCCGAGATAGTGCCCGAGGGCTACTACAAGGTTATCTTCGAAATTACCGGACAATGCGAAATGCGCTTCAAAGCCATCGTAAAGCTTACGACCAAAGCTGCTGCGATTGGTTGAAGCATACGAATGATCTTGAAATATTGTTGTATAAATATATATAAAATAGGATTATAATGGGGTAAAGGTATATATGTATATAATATAAAGAATTCCGAACAGTTGCAGTCTTTGGTTTTCTGTTTGCCTAAAGAGTTTTCCCTAATCGGGCAATTTATCATATGGGATAGAGTTTCTATAACAGCTTAGACAAAGAACTAATTGAGTAATATACTATAGAAATGCATGTATATAGTATCATTTACAACTGGAACAAGTTCAGCTCATTATCATTAAACAAGCCTTGGGCAATTTAACAGTTACACGCTTTACTTGGTAGGACAACTGACATAATTGGACAAGAGATTTAATTAGATTCATATTATTATTAATTACTAATGATCATGAATGGAATAGGTCACATATATAAATATTGTGAGACTGAACTACTGCATACCAATTGCAATGTGTGCTCGGCTGATGTGCGCTCTCTCTATAGCTTGGCTAGGGTTTTGGCTCAGCCAATGCAGTGGCAAGGTAAGCCCTACATAGACCTATACATCTCAGACTTCAACGCACTCATTAGCTCTTTCCAATCTTAAAGCGGAATTGGGACTACGAACCGTTGTCCATTGAATCCACAACCTCGAATGCCAGCATGATGCTTGTGACAACGCACGTGGAGCGCGTGAGTCGCTATGATTTCGCCTTGACAGCCACTTTGCTATATTACGATGATATGGATATGAATACTATGGTGGGTTTTCAAATACTTCATCTTATTCCTAAATATATCAAGTCCTTAGATCGAGGCCTATACCTATCGCAGCGCATCCGGCAACGAGGATGATTATAAGCTGCTGCCTTGGCACATACCATATCAGCCATTCAGAGATTTCGCCAAATCCTACTACAAGGACATCGTCTATAAGAACTTCCAAAACTGTTCGAATTCACCAACACCGGATAAAGCATATCCCTGGCCAAAGGGCAACTATACGTTCGAGAAGTGTGCAGCCAATGGCGAGGGCATGCCTGAATATCTAAATGAGGGCTACTATAAAATCGTCTTCAAAATGAGTGGAAACGTCGTGTGTGTGCTAACCACAGTTGTAAAGCTGACCACTAAATTGCTTTGATTGACTATGCGACGGAAAGGCATGAACAGAAAATGTGATTTTCTCTACAAATGCATATATTTAAAAATTATCTTAAATATCTATATAAAATACAAGATAGAGCTGCATTATAATTGAGGATGTTTCATTTCGTGTGATTGGAATGGAAGTGCTCGACTAGAAGATACCCGGAAGCTTGTCAGGCGAACTAGCTTTCCAAGCATTCTATTATAGATATTATAGATTAAATCTGTTTTTTTCTATACAACATATCAATAATTTTTAATATCACTCAGCAAAAAAAAAATTGTTATTTAAAAATAATATTTTAGAAGTTATATTTATGATTGTCATTATCCTCCTTTAACTAAAGAAATTCAAATTCATGCCCTTTAAAATGATCTAATCCCTTATTAATTATGGCATGTCCGATCTATCGGGTATAATTGGGCTGCTGGTTAAGGCCAAATGCTGACATAAAATAGAGTAAAGATTATTGCCTTGATTAGGGTTTCATAACAACTCTAATTAAAAATATATAGTTGCAATGCATTGCATAAGCAACATATATAAATAATGTGATTTGGCCAGTGCTAAACACAAACGAATAATATGTCCACTCGACTAATACACGCGCTCTCTGCGACATTCTTAGTGCTCTGGCTGTGCCAGTGCTGTACTGGAAAGGTAAGTGATACATATATATATATGAGATTTATAGTATATATTCTAATATATCCCTGAACAACAGCGTAACTGGGATTATGAGCCAATATCGGTACACTTCGAAACTACGGATGCCAGCAAAATGAATGTAACCTCCAAGGTTGAGCGCGTGGGTCGAGGTGACTATGCCATTTCAGGCACTATGACATATAATGAAGATATGGACGACACAACAATGGTGGGTGTGAAGATCTCCAATATTCCTATATATACATACATATATATATTTATTATCTGCTTAGATCGAGGCGGTTGTTTATCGCAGCTCATCTGGCGCCGATGATGATTATTCGATTCTGCCCTTCTCCATACCAAATCAGCCATTCAAAGACTTCACTAAGAGCTACTACAAGGACATCGTGTATAAGAGCTTCCAAAATTGCTCGGATGCTCCAGCACCCGAAGAGGCCTATCCGTGGCCCAAGGGTAAAGTTACGTTCGACATGTGCTCGACAAATGGCGAAGGCTTGCCTGAGAATTTACCCCAAGGCTACTATAAAGTCATTTTCACAGTTACCGGAACTGCTCAAATGGTCTTTACTGCAGTTGTATTATTGACAACGAATCTGATTTGAGCGAAGCAAAGATGAGTAATAATAGAAAACCCTACATACAAGTCAATATTAAATAAGAATATAATTGGATCAATTTATTACTATATTTTGCTTAATAAATTTTAATTTTAATATATTAAAAATTATTGTTAATATATATATATATGTATATATATATATAATATAAATTAACTTTACTTTACTTCACTTTGGCTAAAGTTCAGTCAAAAACCTCGTTAAATGCGCAATAACTAATAGCTATCGCTCATATTATATCTAGATTTTCGATTAAAATAACAATAGTTATTCTGTAGACACTTGTTTTAATATTAACAGCCTTGTTAGCAAGCTAGCAAATTCTATTCAATTCAATCGGATTGAATGTCATGTTCGCTGCACATGTAAAAGGTATTTTAATTTGGCAAATACGTTAGAATCTAGGAATTTGAATTTTAATATGCAGATCGTATGAGCAGACAATAAGTTGCTATATAAGCCAACAATGTATGGTGAGACATAGAAGTCATAGAACTGCGACAGTTAAGAGTATCATGTATATTCAATCAATTCCTGTCTGGATTTTGGCATTATATTTGCTCTCAATGAGCTGCAGTGGAGAAGTAACTATATAAAATATAATATGTGACTAACTCTAAAGGATTTCCCTTCATGCAGCGCTCCTGGGACTATGAGGCTCTGTTTATGACTGCCAGCACTTCGGACGAATCTCTTTTGGAGTTCAAGGCGGAAATTGTACGCAAGGGGCGCGGCAGTCCCACCATCTCAGCCGTTTTGGACATGCACTATCAAATAGATGATACGACTATGGTTGGTATTACCAATATTTTACAATATTTAGGCTTTCGATTAGCTCAATTTGTGTGCAGGTCGAGGGAACAATCCATCAAAGTCAAACGGGCCGAGACGATGACTACAAACTGATGCCATGGAACATAGAGAGACAGCCTTTCCCCAAATATCTCGAGGACTTTTACAAGGATGTCATCTATGCCAATGTGGGACACTGTTCGAATCTGGCAGAACCAGGAAATGAGACACCCTGGCCCATGATAACGTACACGTTCGAGAACTGTATTATAACAGGAGATGGATTGCCCGAAATAGCGCCCGAAGGCTATTACAAGGTATTCTTTAATGTTACTGGAGAAGTTGACTGGGGCTTTGTGCTCGGCTTGAAGATTGTCTCGAAGTCGAATACAATGGGTTATTAAGTTTTGTCATTATACAGAAATAGTTATATATTGTATACTATTAAAGAATATTGAATAAAGCTGAGTTAATGAATGAATGAGAAAATAAATTGCTTTTTGCTTACTGTTAATAATCGATATTCGTATTATAGTATGTATAGTATAGTATAAGATGGGTTTCAAGTTATAGAACACATACACAGTTTTCAGTCTAGCTAGCGATGAGCTCTTCAGTAATTTATTCGCCTATGATAGATGCAGTTTATTGTTAATTGTTTCATTGATCCATATATATATGTATATATTATATAATTATATAATACAAATATATTAATATTTATATATTTATATTATGTAATTACATAATAAATACTGTTACACGTCCTAATTAATGCTACTTAACTGAATCAGATAAACTGTCATGTTCCGTGCTTGTTAATTGTCCAATATATTGCGACCCGGTCAAATGAATTAGACGCTATCAAACCAATCAATTGCTATAAAAGCTCAAAATGTCATGAGCTTCAAAGCAGAACAAAAAGTCAAGTGTAACGGCTAGGAAAATGTATATTCCATCAATTCTACCATGGATTTTTGTAATATTTTGGTTCTCAGCGAGCTGCAGCGGCAAGGTAACATATATATCTATATAAAATATATCTATTATATATAAGAATTGCACATTATCCTTCTCATGCAGACCTCTTGGGATGCTGAGACCCTCTTTGTTAATACCAGCAGTTCGGATGAAAATCTATTGGTGTTCACGAGCGAAATTGTGCGCAAGGGACGTGACAAGCCCACGTTCTCAGCGATACTGGACTTTCATTTCCAATTGGATGATACGTCAATGGTCAGTAATGTAATGTATAACTAACGCTGACTTAACAGACATTTGCTCACAGGTCGAGGCGAGAATCTATCATAGCCGAACGGGCGGTGAGGATGATTACAAAGAGATGCCCTGGAATGTGCCGCAGAAACCTTTTTCGGAATTCATGCACCAGTATTACAAGGATATGATCTATGCTAATTTGGGCGCCTGCGCCAATTTGGCCAAGCCGGGCAATGAAATTCCGTGGGCTGAAATGACCTACAAATTTGATCAATGCATGATTACGGGCGATGGCATGCCCGAAATAGCGCCAGAAGGCTACTACAAGATATTGTTCATTGTGACGGGCCAAGTGGACTGGGGATTTGAATACGGCATGAAGATTGTCTCCAAGAGCAATGCCATAGGCTATTAGCTTTTGAAAATTATTTTTAACAAAAGTTAAAAATACAACTAAATAAAGAGCATTCAGTAAAAGAGGAAAAATTGTCTTGAATTGATATTAATATGGGTTGGAAAAGGAGGACAACTGCTATGCAAAGCAGGTGAAGGTATTTGAAAGTCATGAATGATCAGTTTCAGACTGATAAGGAAATCTTTAAGCCATGAGTAGACTATGTTATTTGATGGATTATTGCAAATTACAAATCTGAACAATTATCGATTATATAATATTATATAAGTTTTTGTTTCAATTTATCGAGTTTCTAGATTCAGGTTACATATTTCACAAATTTGTAAATATATATTTTTATAATGGAAAATACCCATATGAACCAACTTTTTGCGTTGTTGCGTTCCTAAATATTAGCATTTAACTCAATCAGATTGAATTTCATATTCGTTGAACATGTTATGAGCTTGTTAATGGGAAAATACTTTAGCATCTAGATACATTATAGAGCTATATAAGCCCACAATGTTATGTGATCAATATGAGTGCTGAAAGCGAAACAGAGAAATGAGTAGGCAACCAACAGTTTCCAGTATCACCCTAATACTCTTGCTCTACCTGAGCTGCTGCTCAGCGGTAAATAAAGAATATGATTATATATTTATATACAAATTCTATATATCTACAAACATAATCTCTTTGATCGCCTAGCGCCTCTGGGACTTTGAGCCACTGTTCGTGAATACAACATCGGCAGATGAATCGTTAGTCAAGATTCATGCAGAAATAGTGCGCCAGGGGCGTGAAACGCCCTCTATCTCAGGATCATTAGATTGCCAATACCCATTGGATGAGACGACTTTGGTTAGTTGTGGTAGCCAGTCGAAATTAGTATTTAACTACTAGCATTTTCCATCTCCCACAGGTAGAGGCTGTAGTCTATCGCAGTCAGACCGGCAACGAGAATGATTACAAGCTGATGCCTTGGGGCATACCGAAGAAAACGTTTACGGACTACATGAATGAATATTACAAGGATCTGATCTATCCCAATTTTGCGGCTTGTTCGAATTTGGCCGAGCCTGGCACAGAAAGTGCATGGCCACAAATTAAATACGTATTCGATAAATGTGTTCCATCGGGCAAAGGAACGCCCGACATAGTGCCCGAGGGATATTACATGATCGTATTTACGGCCACTGGCAGAGTTGAATGGGGCTTTACATTCGTCATGAGGATTATCTCTAAGAGCAATATGATGGGTTATTAAGCTTTTTGCATTATTTATAAATCTGAATATATAAATAATAAAGAATGTAAGTTTCTTTCAAATACATATATGTATATCAAAAAATACATTTAAAATTTCCTGAGTCTTGCTGGTTTACAGGTATACGGCTGTTGGTGGTATGACTCTTACATATTTCCTTTAAATTTTAAATTTACAACTATTACAAAAGGGCTATCGATAAATATCGGTGTTTAATAAATCATTAACGAGCTATTTATCGAATATGGGAATGTTTTTTATCGAATATTTATGTGTGAAATAAACAAATTAATATAATTGTATGTAGATGTTTACATATCGATATGTATTGACAGCAAATATGCTATCGTTATCGATTTGTTTATTTTGAAGTGCTTTACCGAATTAATAAATCAGACATGGAAAGTATGTTTTTTTACAATTCAATGTTAGCCTCTAGCTATTTTAATTGGGTACAGTCAGACAACTGTCGTTGACATGGAATTTAGCGTAATCAATGAATGTTATGTTCATGTTAATAACAAACATTGAAAATAATGTACAATAAAAATGTGCAACATCAAATGATGATACAATCAGCCTATATAAAGTATAAATATTTTAAATCGAGCACGAAACGTTACATTTAAAATGTTTGTGAATTCAAGGCTAGTCGCATTGTTCCTCCTGCTTAAATGTTGTCTTGGTGCAGTAAGTGAACTACAGATAAATATAAATATCAAGGATAGTTAATTGCTGACTGCTTTTACAGCGCAACTGGGTTTACGAACCACTGTCCGTTGATGTGAAAACCTCGGATCCTTCAAAACTGAATATTGAAGCATCATTGGATCGTATTGGCCGTGATTTTACTGTAACAGTTAAATTAGATTGGAACTATGATGTGGACGAGACGACAATAGTGAAAATTGATTTAAATATATACAATTTATATATTTTATAAGTTCTCCCTGTCAGGTCGAAGCGTATAGCTGGCGCAGTCCTTCGGGCAACGAGAAGGATTATTCACCTCTGCCATGGACCATTCCCAAGCAGACATATAAGAAATATTCCGAAACCTATTATGAGAATATTATCTTTAAAAACTTTGGTAACTGCTCAAATCTACCCACTCCTGACAAGGCCCATCCTTGGCCTAGAGGGCACTACGTAATGGACCATTGTGTGGCCAACGGCGATGGATTACCCGAAATTGCCCCCGAAGGATATTATAAGGTTATATTTAAGGTAACCGGTGAGGTCGACTGGGAATTTCTAGTGATATCCAAGCTGACAAGTACCAAGAATTTACTTGGTTAAGAGAGATGGAAGAGAGGACTATGGAATATATCTAACTATATAGTTTATATAAATATGAAGATATTGTTCGGTTTTGAGGTTTATCCCCAAAAGCATGGGCTATTGAACTTTTTGCATTATTAATAAATCTGAATATATAAATAATTAAGAATGTAAGTATATATAAGTATAAAGATATTGTTATATTATATTTTTTTTTTATTATTATTTTATTTTTAATTTTTAATTTTATTTTTTTTGTAATATAAAATTGTAGGAAAATCCGATTTTCGGATAATGGCAAATTTTTTATTTAATAAACCAAGTGAAAATATTTTAAGGATATAAATCCGTTTAGATTTCTAACCCCATCAGATTAGATAGTCAAGGCAGGTACATACAAATCTTATATAGAGTCCAGTTTCGAATGGATTAAAGACAGGGTAGAAACAAACTCAGCCTTGAGCTAAGACTCGACTCATTAAGCATTTTCTCAACTGTGAAAGGTTTAACTAGATCTATCCACAATAGCTGCATGTTTTGTGGGCGTAACGCAACGCATGCTGTGCCGCATTCCAGGTGAGTTTTACTGTTTAAGGGCCAAATGTAGCAGGCAGGTAGAGAAATTAGTTTGCGCTTGGCAGCTGTTGCCAGTTGCCAGTTGCCAGTTTCCAGTTGCAACAGCAGCAACAACAGCTACAACTCAACGTTAGATCGAGTGTGAAATTGTCAAGACATGCTCGAAATAGTTGTGGCAAAAAGTGTTAACTGTCAGGCGAGCGAAAAGCAGGCTAACGGTAAAGCTATACATATATATACGTATATATACATATATATATAAAAGAAAAGTCTGACAAAAATGTCGCCGTGCAAAATGCAATTCGAATCGCATTTCAAGTGAAAACTTGGCGCAGTTGCTAACTAATTTATTGCAAATTGTTAAAGCGCTGACGAGGACCCCAGTTGCTGCTGCTGTTGCAGCTACTATGTTGATATTGTTGCAAGTTGTTGTTGCAAGTTGCTGCTGCTGCTGCTGCTTGTGTTGCTGCCCGCTGGGGCTTGTCAGGCTGCTGACAGCCGCATTGGCAGTCGGCACAGCGTTTCGCGTCTGTTATTCATATGACTGTGCATGGAAAATGCCGTTGTACTCCCATTAGAGTGGACCCAAAAACACACAAAAAAAACAACAACAAAACCAAACGTTTGGCATTTGAATTAGTTTAGCTTTAATGAGCTGAAATCGCAGCGAGTTAAACAGTTTAAGACATTTATGAATGCAGTTTGTAAAGTTACTTCGGTTGCATAGTTTAGCTTAACTAGTCTTGCTTTGCTTAATATTAACTTTTTTCATTTACCGACACTGGTTTATGGCTATGTATATTATAGATTTTTTTTATGGTTTCTTAGCTGATTTGGTCTATGCCTGTTTAATTGGCTAAGTCAGCTAAACTTTCCAGTTTTGCTTAAGGAAACCTTAACCTTTACCAACACTGGTTTTTAAACATATAGCTATTTATTAATATGAGTTTCCTCTTGTTTCTCAGCTAATTTGTGCTATAAATTAATTAAATATTTTTAAGTGAACAAAATTATTAAAAATAGTCTAGACTATAGCTTAAAGGATTTCCAGATTGTAGCTATTTATATATACGTTCATATTTTAAGTAGATTTACTACAAAATATTTGTGCTTAGTTTCCTATTCACGCTTTAGTGTTTACCAACACTGGACATTATTAACATTCTTTCTGGGCTTCAAGAGAATTTATTGAAAATTTTATATAAATTTAAAAAAAAATTTCATATGCGAACATTTACAGTTTCACTTTGTTGCCTTACTCAACACTGTTAGCTAACCTTTGGTTCAGCCTAATTTTGGCAATTTGCATGCACACGCATGTGCTGTGACTGTGGCAGTTGCTGTAGCTGTTGCTGTTGCATTGCCTGAATTTCGAACATGAACGAACGAACGAACATTTTACAGCGTCTGACAATATCAAATTGTTATCTGGCATAAAATAATTACAGCGCTTTAATGCAGACAAAATAGTTGCCGCTGCCGCTGCTGCCAACCAAAACTTTTTTTTTATTTTTTTGTATCGCCTGCCAATTTCGAGCGGCAATAAAAGCGCGTGTGCGCGAGATTTGAGCGCGCCGATAGGCAGCGGGAAAGGCAACAGCTACAGCAAGAGCAACGGCAACGGCAACGGAAATGTTGCCTGGTGGCAGTTGAAACTGCGCTAATTAACCAAAAACGCAGCCAATTAGTTTTTGGCCAACACCGCGGAGCGAGTTAGCCAAAGGTGTAGCAAAAGGTGCAACACGAGGTGCGCTGAATGCAAACGTGTTGGCATGTGTCAAATATATAAATGAAAAACTTGTTAAGCGAGGCGAGTCGGCCCGAATTAGTGTTGGCTCTGTGTGTGTTTGTGTGTGCGTGCCAGTGTTGTACAAGTGCCGATAATTAGTATGTGCCATCTAATAATTGGTTAGCCAACCTAGCTAGCTATATTTAATAGCCATGCAAAACTGTTATGCGATGAGCTATTATTATTAATTTTTTATTAGCATGTAAACGCACGTTGAGCAAATATATATTAGGCTTATACTGGAGCCAACCATAATTATATATGATACAGATAGCAGAGCAAGCTTTAATGTTAGCTATACAATTTGGTTAGTTTAAATAGTTGATGGACATTTGATCTGAGAGCTCTTCAACTTTAGCAAGCACTTTAACAACACTGCTCATCAGGCCAGCCAGCCACGCAGCTCACACTTTGCAACACTGTTGCGTATTTGCAAATAAAATCAATTTCGTACGCAAAGAGCTTTTGCATATCAGACCAGAACGATGCCGACTAAAATAAACAATCGAGCAGAGGACACAGAGAAAGAGAAAGAGAGAGAGAGAGGAGAGGGGAGAGGAGAGGTGTATTGGTTGTTCGACTGCAAAGCTTGTTAAAATTCATGTAATGCATTAACTGAGAACAACAACCACAAATTACACAGTCCAACTGGCCTGGCGGGCCATCAGTCTGTCTGGCTGCAGACGAGGAGTCGAAGACTCGGCCAGGGACAGACCAGGGGCCAGGGTATTTGGCCAAAAACCAATGTCCAAACGGACGACGGGTTGCAATGAAAAGGCAATTAAAGCGCAGCGGGCACAGACTCAAACTCAAACTCCAACTGAAAATACTGAAAACCCAGAGACCAGAGACCGGAGACCGAAAACCAGAGACCAGAGATGGAAGCCAGGCACTGACTAGTTGCAGTTGTTGTTGTTGCTGCTGCAGCAATCAATTGCATGCTTCAATGGACAAATATACGAGAGAGCTAGCGAGGTAGAGACAGAGACAGAGACAGAGACAACGAACGAGTGCCACAGATAGACATGGCTGATATGAGCAGCCAAACGCTTCGTCGTCAACGCCGTTGTCCATGTCGGACAGACGTACAGACAGACGGACGTATGGACAGCTACGCCTAGATGGACTCAACTAGATAAAGGCCTTGCATTGCCAGCACCAAAAAAAATATATAAGAAAATCAACTAAGAACGTTGTAAACGGGTATTAGCGACTACTAAATACTCGCTCAATTGAGATAAAATTGATTGGGAGTATTTTCGAGTAGATATGTATATAATTTATAATTCTGCCTGTTGAGCTATCCAAGATTTGTCTTTGACTCTTCTAGCTGTAAATACTCTCTCTCTAATGTAGAGGTTCACTCTAGCTCTATATAGAAGATTATTTCAAATTTGTCTTAGCCCATGGAAGACCAAACAGATCCAATATACCCGCTTTAAACATCATATACAGTGTATAATGGAAAACAGTATGCAGTTGAATTTAGCTGGGCCCAAGAGTCATGCTCTCTGGGTCTTGGGTCTTCAATCTTTGCTGGTCTCCAGACTCTAGTCTATGGCGCGATTGCGATTGCCTTTTGCGCGTTTGCGTTTGCGTCTTTATTCGCTGTTCGTTTGCCGTCAAGTGGAACGGCAAAAGTAGGAAAAAACTTGTTAACTTTTCCTAGCCAGAGCCAGAGCCAGAGCTAGCAAAAGGTTCAACGACGACGACGACGACGACGGCTGGGCCACAACAGAGGCCAAAGCCGCGCCACGTTCAAGTCAATCAAGCGTCAGACGTTTGTGCTGCATGCCGCATGCTGCATGCCTCATGCCGTTGCACTCTCTGCCATTCCAAGGCGTCAATTAATCAAGTGCGGACCCAGCCACAGCCACAGCCACAGCCACAACGGCAGCAGCAGCCGGCATAATCATTGCAATTAAGTCATTTTTACCTGCATTCAGCAACGTCGAGCGCACGTTTAATTGTCACTTGACAGCAATTAACACAAATTTCGATGACTTTTTCGGCTCAACGCCCCAAATGCGGGTTTAAGCTACATAGCCCCAGAGTTGAGTTGGCCAAATACAAATTTTTAATTGATATCTGAACTTCTAGTTTATATGTTTGTCGACTGTTTATTGCCTTTAATTATATTTAATTTATTGCCTTTAATTATATTTAATGTTAAACAGCTGTCGAGATATAACAAAGCACTGTTAAATGAATGTTAAGGAACATTAACAGCAAAAACTAAATAGCACGAAATTTTGGCTTTAAAGAGTCCTATATTTAGTACGACTCTTTTGAAGTAACATACTGTTGACATTGTTGTTGTTGTCATGTTAAGATATAACATAGCTTTAACATAGGACTGTTTTCAAGTAACATAATATACCAATGTCAAGTATATTATGTTAAGATATAATATATCCGTAATATAGCTTAAATGTACATAGAAAATTGCGAGCACTGAATTGCACTGAAACTGTAACTGATTTTATATAACATTATCATGATGTGTTGTTAAACAGCGAATATATTTCATATAATAGATAATAATATGTATCATCTATCAATATATATATATATATATACATATCTATCTTTATGCTAACATACACCTCACACATTATCAGCTGTGCACGTTTGCATGTGCATCAGCTCACCAGCTGCCCCTTCTAGCTACTAGCTGCTTATCCATTAACAGCTCCACCTCAACAGCTCATCTTAACATTTCACACATCACTTTAGCTGTCTACCCAAAGAAATGTTAATTGCCTAACATTGCCCAGCTAACATTTCGCAGTCCAAAGTTTTGTGATTTGCACATTTTTCATCAAAGATCTTAAACACGAAGCTATCTCGCTGCGTTCAATGGAAACAGCCGCTGGAGCACTTTTTCATTCCATTCACTACAGCCTCCTTCTCTGCCGCTGCCGCTGTTGGTGCTGTTATTCAAGTGCTTTAGTCGCTCTCTGTGTTTGTCCTCGGGGCCTTTTGGCTGCAGCATACTTTTGGTTTTTATGTTGCAGCAAAAGGGCAACAAAAGATAGAGAAGAATGAGCCAGAAGTAAAGTAACTGCCAGGCAGATACGATGCCGGCCGAGGCAGGGCATGGCGAGGCGAGGCGAGGCGAGGCAGTATATGTAGGTATACAGTTTTTGCTTGGCTTCTTTTGCCTGCTGTCTGATGAAGTTGAACAATTTGCGACTGCAGGCAGCGGAGCAGAGCAACTACCACATCGCCTCTGCATGGTCTGGCTCCAGCTACTAGTCAAGATTTGCATGGCACAAACACACACACACACACACACACACGCACACATGCCACTTTTGGTGGCAAGTAATCAAAGTGCGACAAGTTTTTTTGCTCTCTTCTTGCAACGTTAATTTATGATGGGCTTTGCATGAAGTCAACTTCTTTTTAGCTCTTGCTGTCTGGCCAAATTGCTAGTGGCAATTAATTTGGCTGAAAGCATTGAGGGAGAGAGTGGCAGAGAGAGGAGGAGAAGAAAGAGAGAGCGAACGAGTCGGCGCTACTATATCACTCAAATATAATCAAGCTAAACTACGTCTAGTCTCGCCCAAAACTTCATTAGCTTACAATTCCCAAGCAGTTAAAGCTCTTTAAACGCTTTTAATGCCTGTTGCCACTTAGGCTTACGCTTAATTGTAATTAATTTTCATTCAAAAATTTTCAAGTGTTGCAACTTTTTCTTTGCCTGCATTGTTGCCGCCTCTGTGGCAAGGGCCGCAAATTGCTAGCCGCTTGCCGTTTGCCGCTTGCCGCGCAGTCGCTTGACCATAATCAAGCCAATGAGCCAAGCCTGCAATATAAAAGCCAGGGCCATAATCTTTAACTTGCACAAGTCTCCCCCTTTCTCTCCCTCTTTCGCTCTGCTCTTTCACTTTGCTCGTGCGCTGGGCCTTTCTACTCGCTGCCACATGCTGTTGAAGATTTATGAACGCCGCTGGCGCTTTAAATTGAATTCAATATTTTGCCAGCGCGTTGCAACGTCAACAACAACAACAACAACAAATTGTTAAACAACAACAAGCAAAGTTTTTGTTTTTTTTTCTGTTCCGTTGACAGTTGCATTTTATGGCCACGGCACATTTCATTGCTTTCCTTCTCTTTTTTTATTTTCTTCATTTTTTTGTGCTGAAAATTGATTTTCCTTTTACCTCTTTGTCAGCTGCAGCTGAATCCGAGAGTGGGTGTGCGCGTGGGTGTGAGTGTGGAAGAAAAAAAAGGTGTGAAAGGCGGCGACGAGTTGGCTGGCCTTTGCTAAGCACCACAATTGAGTTGTCTATTTCTTTCTTTCTTTCTATTTTCCAACTTCCTGCACAACTAACGCTGCCGTTGCTAGACACATACCTGCAAAGATAGCAGAGAAAATACAAAGAGTTAGCATCAAGTGACAGCAGATTAAACAAACTTTTAGCTCAGGCATTTAGAAATGAATTGGAAAATTCAAGTGAAATAAAATTGAAGGGAATGCTAAAGAGATTTATGTTGCCAGGGAATTACTTTGGTTTAGAGAAGGAATTTTCAAGCTCTACACATTTTTCACATTAAATTGCTTAAGTTTCAGGAGAGAAAAATCAGTCCAAAATAAATTTTTATTGTTTTTGTATTTTATTTTATAAATATTATAATTAATTTTTATAAATATTAAATTGCATTTTTTTAAATATTTAAAATTTTTAAATTATATTACTATAATATTTAATTTTATAAATATTATATTTTATTTTTATTATTATTAATTAAAATTGATTAAAAATGTTAATTTGATTTTTTAACAATATTCAATTTAATTTGTATTTATATTAAACTTAATTTCAATATAATTAATATAATTTTATATTATAATTTTTTCGTTAATATTACATTTTATTTATTATTATTATATATTATTTTTACTAATTTTGAATTAATTTTTTTTTCTTAAATATTAGAATACTTAAAATTTTTTTTTTAATAATATTTAATTTAATTTTTATGAATATAATATTTTATTTTTAAAATATTTGTTTCAAAATTATATTAAGCAAACATAGAATTAAGCTAATTGCACTAAGCCAACAGAGCTCACAAAATTACTAAAATTAAATTTTCAAAAATTTAGTTATTACATATTTATATTATATACATTATTCTAACTCTGCAAAGAACTACATTTGAAACGAGCTTCCCATCTTGATTAACATTTTGTTTGAAGTTTCGCGTATTTCGATCTGTTGAGGTAGAAATAAATAAACTGAAGTTGGCTTTGTTGCACATAGTTTGGCAATTGAAGTTCATGTGCGGCAAGAGGCATTGTTGTTGTCGTTGTTGTTGTTGTTGTTGCTGTTGCTGTTGCCGTTGCCGTTGGGCGCAATCATCATTACAAAGTGCTGAGGTGCAGCGCTCTGTTGGCTGTCAAGATATGTTTGCCAGTTGTTGTTGTTGTTGCAACGAAATCTGCAACCAGGCAGCGTCGACTGAGGCAAGTTAACCAGGCTCGAGAGTGGAGTTCAGTTGAGTCAAGTTCCGTCAAGTCAGGCGAAAGGTGTGCAACACTCGAGTGCTGCTCGTCGCCCCCAAGCCTGACTCCCCTCCTTGCAACAGCAACAGCAACAACAACAACAATGACGCCCCACTGAAAGCAGCAAATGTTTTCGTTTGAGTGCACAAAACGCCGACGAGCGAGCGGCTGCTGCTGTTGTTGTCGCCTCGTCAGCGGGCGCTACATTTGCGATTTTCTTGTTGTTGTTTTATTTTGTGTATATATATTTTTTTCTCTCTTATTTTGTTTCAATTTTTCTTATTTTGTTGTTGTTGTTGTTGTTGTATTTTGTTTCCACTCCCTCTGCTTTGCTCTGTTATTCGCCCGTCAATTCAATTTGAAGCCATTTAGCATCAATTTGCAGTAATTTGACGTATAAATTATGTCAAATTGCCGAGCAGCTTGTCATTGGGTGTATTCTGTAGACAGTTGTTGTTGCTGTTGCTGTTGTTGCTGTTGTTGTTGTTGTTGTTGCTGTTGCTGTTCTCACTCACTCACTTAATGCTCGTTGCCGCTGCTGTCTTTGCACCTTTTTTTTTTTTTTTGTTTTTTTTTTTATTCAATGACCGCTCACAGCACAGATTGGCTCAGGTATAGAGCGAGATAGCTAACTAGCTAGTTGTGTGCGAGTGCGAGCAGTGCGATATTAGCACAACTCATGCGGAGGTTCCAGCTCAATTCCAGTCAGATCCATTGTGTTTTTCTTTTTGTTTCTTTATATCGGACACGTTTCGCACTGTGTGAATTTTATTTTCGCTTGTCGACACAAAAGAATTTCACTTAACATACACACACACACACACACACATACATTTATAGAGGCGCAGGCAGACACGACGACACATGGATGCCGAAAAAGGGTCCAAAGACCCGAACAACAACAACAACAACAGCAACACAAACTCGAGCCCGACACTAAAAGTGCCCATAAAAAAGGCCCGATATGCGACGAGGGGGAAAAATGAAACCAACGGAGACAGCAGCAGGCAGCGGTAGAAGAGGGGAGAGCGGGGCGGGAACAGGGGCAGCAATCTTTACGCTTTTGTGAATGTTAACATTCAAAGATATCATCGAAAAATTCACTGGAAATGTGCCTCAGTACACAATACAAGACAATAATAAAAGGTAGAACTTACGAGAGAGGGCAAGAGCGCAGGGAAGAGAGCGCAAGATCAACGTAAGCAGACATATGTATGTGAGTGTGAGAGTGTGTGTGCGTGTGTGTGTGTGTCTCCCCCTTCAGTTAAGGCTCAATGCTGCTGCTGCTGCTGCTGCTCTGCCCCCTTCTCACTCACTTTCTCTCTCTCTCTCTCCCTCTTTGTGTATTTTGTCGCCTCTTTTGTGCGGATGAGTTGCCGTTCACGCGTCGTAAACTCGGTAGCCGCTGCCAAACAGCAACAAAAGACAATGGGCAAAGCAGAAGAGGAAGAACAATAACAGTGAGTCAAAATTTCCGCATGCGCCGCCTGCATATGTGTGTGTGTGTGAGTTGCGTGCGCGATGATGTGTGTGGGGGAGCAGCAAGACAACATGTCATCATCATCATCATCATCATCATGTCCGCCTACTCTGCCCACTGTCCATGCAGTTGCGCTCTCACTCGCACAGCTGGTCGAGCTGAATGCGAGCTATTTGAAGAATTTCCATTTGCATTTTAATTAAGTGAATGGAAGTCTGGAATGAGGAGGTGCGCGGACGCGAGTTGGAGGCGCAGGAGGACTAAGTGCTGTTGGCTCACTCGAGCAGCAAAACTTTATTATCTGTACAAGCAATTATGCATATCATAAAACACTTTAAACATTAATGAGCCCCAGCCAGGCCAGGCCAGGCCAGGCCAGGCTAGCCCAGCCCAAGCACAGAGACCAAGTCGCAAGCCCAGTTGGCCTCAGCTTAAGGCTCATAGCTTGTTTATTCATTCATCCACATTGTGGATGGCAGGGAGAGAGTGACGGCATCGAAAGCACGCCCCCAACTGTTTCGGTTAGTTATGGCAAAAGTCAGCGTGTTGCCACTTTATTGCCTGCTTTACATTTCTGTTAGTTTAGTCCGCGCCCCCAGGCAACAAACTGCTGTTTGCAACTGTGCCTAGCCATGCCATACGTCTCTCTGTGTGTGTGTGTGTATTTGGCTGGGCATAAAATTGTGTTATGTTTTGCGGCTAAATTAAAATTCGACTTAATCGTTTAAACATTTAAGAGGCGAGGCAAAGCCAAAGGCAATAGGCAATAGCAGCCGTAGCAGCAGCAGCAGCAGCAGCCACCAGCAACGGAGACTAATCCACTGCACCACGTTGTTGTTGCTTTTTACAATTTTTTTTGTTGTATTTTCTTCTTCATTTTCTGCATGCCCAGCGCAGTCGCAAAGTCCCAATATGTGTGCCCATTTGGCTATTTTGCGGCCAGTTCGTTTACAAACAGACATGTCATATAGCAGCTGGCGGGAATTATAGCTATATTGATTTACTTTTTAGCTTTAGTGCAAAATCTCAAAAATGATTTTACAGCTGTAAATATAAGGTATTATGTCATTTTCACGATATTATTTAATATATAGCCCAGATACAAATTGTTTTTTATTTAGCTACTTCTGGCCTTTTTGACTAGTTCTGATCTGGCTTGTCGGCAACACTGGTGCCGAAGCCAGCAGCATAAGCAACATATTGCTGTCTCGCTTCAGCGCGCCATGAGCGCCATAAACAAACATGGCTGCTCCTGCTGCCTGCTGTCGGTCGCTCTGCTGTGCAAAGGCTAAGTGCAGCGTGTGGTGTGGAGTGGAGTGGAGAGTTTTTCGAGTTTTGGAGTTTCAAGTGCGGCGAGTGGAAGAGAGCGTGGCGTGTTTTCACTTTGCGCTTTGTTGTTGTTGCTGTTGCTGTTGCTTGGCAATATTTAGCCTCGAGGGTCGCACAATTCAAATGTTAATTAAAATTTAAAAGCTTAAACTGTGCAAATTGTAGCACACAGAAGCCCCAGCACTACCGCACTGCTGTGCACAATGATTTATCTTTGCCCCGACTGTCAGCGTCGACGTTTGTCATTTGAATAAAATGAAAATTATGGCATTTATTTGCTGTCATTTCTGGCTGGCTTTTGTGAATTAATTGCCCCACTCGTGCGCTGACAGCTCAACTAACAACACAATATACGGTTTGCTGGCAATCCAAGCCTTTTATTATGCACGTGCTACAAATATTCAATTATGCCCTGAACAAATTATTTAAAACGTGCAAATGCAATTTGCTATAAACGAGCTAACAATACGAGCATGTGCTCAATTGAAGCAACAACTATGGCAACAACGACTCATTTCCATTTCAATTAACTGCTGCTGCTGGCCATAAATAATGAGAAAAATAATAAAAATAATAATACTAATATAGAACACATTTTGCTCAAAGTAGCTATCAAAAGTGCCGTTACACAGATTTATGGCACTTTGCGCTGCTTAGGCGAATTGCCAACAAGTGTGATTCTGACGCAAAAGTTTTTCGCCCTAAAAGTGTTTTTTTTTTTTTTTGTGGCAAACGTTTGGAAGCAGCAGCCATCATGCAATTGCCTGGAAAGGCAGCCATTTTAGTTTATTATGCACGCGCAACAGTAGCAGTTTGCTATGAATTACAAGATGGATGCAAAGAGTCAGCCAGCATTTAATATAAATGCAAATGGCAATCATAAAAGGAAACAATTTTTAGCATATTAAAAATATTTAAAAAATATTTAAATGAATTAATATTATACTTAATATTATATTTATATAAAACTATTCATCCTTCATTTAATATAATTATTTTATTTTATTTTAAATTATTATATTTATATTATTTATTTTTAATAATTGCAAATTATTTTATTTTGTATTATTAATTAAAAAAAAAAATATATATATATATATAATAAATATTTTATATTTACTACATTTATATTATTTATTTTAAGCATTTAAGCAATTTACTATATTTATCTTCTCTTACTCATCTTTCAACTACCTTCACTAAAATATGTCAACCATTTAAGCTTAATCACACACTACAAAAGCTCACAAATTTGTTTCTTTCAACCGTTTAACTGCATGTTAAACAACGACAAAAACTTGTTGTCAATTCCGCGCACATTTCTTGCATTTCTTTTCTCTCGTTTCGTTTGGTTTCGGCATTGCAGCGTGGCATGCAACATGCAGCAGCCTAATGCGCTGGGCGTGTCAGGTTTGGCCGTGCGGTGGCGGCTGTTGGCGCCACATGGCAAACAAATAACTTGACAACGCTTTCGATTTAGTTATTATTTAAGCAACATTTCGCTTTATTTCGGTCTGTGTAATGCATAATTTAAAAAAACGTTTAACGCGGTTTTGACATGCAACATTTTATGTGCTTTGCGGGTTAAAAGCCACAAAAAAAGTAACAAAGTATATTGAAAGGAAAAACCAATCGAAAGCAAACGAATAAAAGAATTCTAATTGAGGAGCTCAACATGCGAGCCAAAACAGCTACATCAACCGCAGCAGCAACAGCAGCAGCGAAATGTTGCTGATAGCAATCAACATCAATTAAAACAGCTGTCTGTCTCGCTTGCCCCTCGCTGTTGTTGTTGCTGCTGCCGTGTGTAATTATATTTGTTGTTGCGCCGCCTTGGCCATTATAATCAACGTCATCATCATCATCATTATCATTATCATCATAATTATCTTGAGCTGGCAACTAAGCACTGAAGCATTGCAATTGTAGCTGCTGCTGCTGCTGCTCTCACTGTTGCCAGCAACATGTTGCTGCTGTCAGCTGTGTGTGTGTGTGTGCTGTTGTTGGCTTGACTCGTCTGATGGCAACCGCTGATAATTATAATCCGCTTGTGGTTAAAATGGTGTTGCCTACCTTACTAGCGATAAGCTTGCATGAATAATTATGTTGCCAGTTGGCGAGTTGTTGCTGTTGCTGCTGCTCTTGTTGTTGTTGTTGCTGTTGCTGTTGCTGTGGTGGCTGCTGCCTGTCACTGCTGCTGGCCAATGCGCGACAACTCATGAATAATTAATGCACTGCCTGGCTGCTGCTGGTAGTTGTTGATGCTGTTGTTGCTGCTGCACGGCAGCAACTTGTTCTTTGGCTTTGGCTTTGGCTTTGGCTTGTTGGCTCGTTGAAATATATTTTCAATTATAGCAGGAAATCGTGAATTATACTAGCTGCCAGCATTTTTGCGCCTCAGTTGTTAACTTGTTGGCTATTATTGTGGCATTCGCTGCTGCTGTTGCTGCTGCCGCTGCTGCTCCTGTTGTGGCTGCTGTTTGTCTTATTTTGATTAAACTTGACACCGTGGCTTGTTAGCAGCGCATCACGCAAATATTTAATAAATACATAAGCGACTAGCAACAAAGGCGCAACAAATTTGCTCGCAACACCTTTTGAAGCTGCCGACAATAATTAACACTTGAATAGCAGCATCACCGCAGCAGCAGCAGCAGCAGCAGCCACAGCAACACAAAAGGGCAGCAGCAGCAACAACTATTTATTATCAACTTAATTTGCATGCAATGCAAACACACACACTTAGAAATTCCCAGCCTAAATTAAATAAGCACTCAGTTTGTCTAAATGGCCAAAGAAAAGATATGAATTATGAATGAGGGTTGCTCGGGCTCCGGCTCGGGGCTCGGGGTCGGGTCCGGGGCAGATTCGCTTTACAATTGGCACTTGAAAGGCATCAAAGTTATATACAATGGCAATAAATGCAGCAGCAGACAGCAGGCTAAACAAGTATTGCTGGCAGGCAAACAATAGCAACAACAACAACTATAACAGCCGCTCGCTCTGAGGGTCTTTTTCTTTTGAAATTTCATTTTGGGCGCCGCTCGCGGCTTGTTTGATGGGAATTTAAAGAGCGAAATCCATTGAAATGTGCAAATATTTTTAATACTTCCCAGCAATTTAATATGATTTATCTTTTTTACCTTTTAACACATGAATTCCTGAATATAAAAAAAAAAATAATAAAATGAAAATATTACCTTGTTCAAGTTATCAAAATATTTGAATTTGTTTTTGGCTTGAGTGAAAAGCTTTTATTGCTTGTGAGTGTTTATAATTTGCTAAGCCAAAAGCCTAGAGGCTTTGAAGTGTGCTTGAAAAGGAATTTCTATTTGTTTATATTTAGATAATAAAGAGCTTAAAGAAATGTGCTTTAGAATATATTATATATATATATATAATACAAGTGTAAGGCAAGTAGCTTTGAGTAGCTCTCACAATATGAATTATGAATAAAACAACTTTACTTATGATATAAAGTAGCAAGATTTAGTGTAAGTAAAATTTATTTAAACTATTATTTATATTATATTATTATTTTATATTATTATATATTAAATATAAGAAAATAATTTTCTTTCCTTAAAAGTTCTTTCTAATCAGCTTGCAATTATAATACAAATAAACATCTGATTTTAAATGAAAAATATGCATAAAAGTGCAACGCTGAAATATTCTATATATAAAATTTTCTATTTAAAAGAAAAAAAAATCGAAAAGCACATTAATGCTTGATTGACTTTGCCACTAACTAAACATATACTTTAAAGCAGTAAGCTGCAAGCTTAGTTTGCAGTCTTCTTCCTTTCTCACTCTCTCTCTCTCTCTCTGCCAAATATTGACAACTTTTCTAAGCACATTAAAGTTCATATAAAAACAAGCGCAGGCTGATAACTTGGTCGGCCTTAAGCAAATGTATTTAATAATTTTAGCAGAGTATGTCACGTCTATATGTAAATAAAGTTTCAATTCAATTTAATACATGAAACGAAAAGCGCTATAGTCACGTATTAAAAGCACGATACAAGCACACATTGCAATATATTTATATATGTATATATATTTATATAGTCAACTCTATGTATACCCAGAAGCGCCAAAGACATCTGTAATTCAGCTCAGCCTCTATGCACTTGGGCATTGAATTCCATTTCATTCCATTCTGCTGTTGCTGCTGCGGCTGTTTGTCATACCAAGTGAAATGGCTTACAAGCATTTCTCTTGCCTCGTCTCCTTCTCTCTCTCTCCCTCTCTCTCTGTAGCTGGGGCTTTATGCTGAGGCGTGTTGAGGTGTGCTTGGGCGATAGCATCTTGCATAAAATTACTGACAGCAGCAACAGCAGAAGGCAGCCAGGCAGCCAGGCAGGCAGGCAGGCAGTCGGGCAACAGCCAACAGCCACCAGCAGCGCCGACGTCTGATGCTGTGCCACTGATAGCCTCGAAATTGTTGGCAGTTGCAATTTGCTGTTTGGAATTTTAAGCGAGCCAACAACAATGGAAGCTGCTGATGGTCAGCCAAAAAGGCCGAGGTGCAGGCAGCTGAGCCACAGACACTCGTCCAGATAGCAACATCATTCTCATGCTCATCAGCAACAGCAGAAGCAGCAGCAGCAGCACCACCACCAACGGCAGCAACATCAGAGCCAAAGTTAAGGCGATTGCACATAAAAGTCAGCAGGCGGTGCTGATGTGTTGCTCCTGGCTCTGACTCTCGGTGCCCGACACTCTGCCCCAGCCCCAGCCCCTCTTTCTCACTCACTCAGTCTCTCAGCTCAACTTCCTCAGCAATTGCTGCTGCTTCGTTTGCATTTTTTTCCTGTTTTTTTCTCTTTTCTGTTTTGTTCATTTCAATTCAATTTTTTTTCTGCGCTGTTGCTTTTTGCATAAAAACAACAAATGCCGTGCAAAAATCGAAATAAGATATAGTCTCGGCAGCAGCAGCAGCAGCAGCAGCAGCACGATTTATGTTAATCAGACAACAGCAGCCAGCCAGGCAGGCAGGGGCAACTGCAACCAGAGTCAGTGCTGCAGTTGGAGCCCCAGCCAAATGCATTCAATCATATTTTATCTGAGCACAGTAGTTGCTCGTGTGGCTCGAGTTGACTTGCTTGGTTATTATGTATCGCTTAGATACTTTGGCGCACTTTCGGATTGCTTTGAAGCCGGCTTGAGGGGGCGGCCAAAGATTTCTGGAGCAGCGCCAGTTGTTCGTTTCGACGCAACTGCCATCTATAAGAGCCAAAAAAAAAAGATCTTGAACCACGTTTTTTTTTCTTCTTTTTTATTGGCATTTGTTTGCGGTCGTCGCAGTCGTTGCCTGTGGTGAGATTTCAATTTGATTCGTTATCGATTTGATTTCAATTTGCCAAATGCTTTGC
This sequence comes from Drosophila fulvimacula, assembly GCA_035045555.1. NCBI lineage: Eukaryota > Metazoa > Arthropoda > Insecta > Diptera > Drosophilidae > Drosophila > Drosophila fulvimacula. Next base: position 5,943,070 of record JAWNOX010000191.1, read on the forward strand.
TGCCATTTGCTGTTGCTGTTGTTGTTGTTGTTGTTGTTGCTTGGGTGAAAGTTCGTTTTCTTCTTCCTCATGTTTTTTTTTTGCTATTTTGCTTTTTATTGCTTTCTGTTACTTTGTTAATTTAAATGGCATTGAGAATGGGAAAGTAATTGGCTGTGGATTGTGAAATGCAGCCAATTTAACAGTTTCCTAAGGGTGAAGTAAATTAGAAACGAAGCAGGACGAGGAGGAATAGTTGTAAAAAAGAAATCGAATGAGGCGGAGTGAGGCATATAAATGTAAGAGATATAAATGAGGGAGAGTTATATATAAAGGGAAGATGAGAGAGTGAGAGTTCTATTGCTTTTTTCTCTAGTTCTTGATTCTCTGCTTTTTTCCTTCTCTCTGTGCCTCTATCTCTCTCGCTCTTCCCTATTTCCCCGTCTGTATTACTTACATATCTGTTAACTTGGCATAACATATTTATGCACTTAACATTACATATTTATGTTATTTCACAGACCTTTAACATATTTGTTATTCTATTCTATGTCCGACATATGTTCCCATTTAAACCAAGTCTCTTCAGCTAACAATTCTATTGCAATTTGTCTGGCTTATGGTTCTACAACAATTCTATCAACAATTGCAATCAATTGAATTATGCTGTAATCAATTAAATTTGTCTCCTATGTGCCGCATTGTTTAATCTGCTTGTTATAAGCTCTTGTTCAGCTTTTGGCTCTACCTCATTAGCCATAAAGCCACAAAATCAACAGCCAACAAAATGTTGCAGCTGCATTCATATAGAGATATATATATACATATATGTATCATAACTGTGTGCAGATTTTGATTGCACACAAATTTCATGTCATTAAATTTGTGCCACGATGCATAATTCATTTCGAAATTAATCATATTTACTCGCAGCGCACAGAGAATGCACAGTTTGATCCAATTAAATACGAACCTGCAAATAGAGAGGGGAAAACAATTGTTAATAAATTGCAATTGGCATATGTAATATATATATATATATATATATATATATATATATGGTATATAAATGGAATATAGACGCTTTATATATAAATTTGATTCACAAATGAATTATTTGCATTTTATTGGCATGCCAAAACGCATGACGCCAGCGCGCAATGCAAATGAAAGCGAATAAATGTGGCATTAAATTCACTTAGCAACTGCACAATTTAAGTGCATCAACATTTTCCAAAAGCCACACCCACATGCCCACACTTAAGAACTGACATCAAAACATTTAGCATTTTGTGCTGTTTGTAATTATGCGCGCTCGGGCAGCGATGAGGCGAGTATATTGGGTTCTTGGGGGAAAGTTTGTTTAGAGACTTGAATTTTGGTATATATATTAAATTATTTATATATATAAAATTAACATTATTTTTTACATTTACAAATTTACAAATAAAATTCCAAAAATTTTCCATTTAAGCTATAAACAGTTTATCCACTCTATAAACAGAGTTTTTCCTCTCATTATTTCTATCCCTTTATCTTCTTTGTTCTGGAATCATTGTTGACTAACTTTATAAATAGACTCATAACTCATATATATAACTCCAGCCATTATCTACCCTAACATATCACTAACTATAAATTTCTCCATTTTCCTACCCTAAACGCGTATACAGCAGTCGCTTAAACTCCCTCACACTTGTTATTTTGATTGCATTGCTTTCATTTCGGCAGGCAGAAACATAAAATGCAAAACAAACTGGCGAAAATAAGCTAAAAAGCCTTTTGGCTGTTGGGGCAGCAGCAGCAGCAGCAGCAGGCAACCTATTGGGGTGACTCAATCGAGGCAGTGTAAACAATGAATAAATGTGCAGCAGTGTTGGTAAACAGCGCAATTGATTGCGCATATGTGCGTGTGTGCAGTGGAGAGTAAAATAAAGTCAATAAACATTGACATTTATTTATGGCATATAATTAAAACTGATTTTTCGTGAGCGCACTGTTAAGGCTAACAGATGTTAAGATTTTTATTTAAATAGTATATATAAGAGGTCTATGAGTTAACATAATATATTATAACAATGTTATATGAATCAACATAACATAAAATTTACTCTTACTTAGTCAGCTGTTAATATATAAATGTTAAGTTGAGCTGCTGATAAATATAACACATATATATATATTTAAAAGCTCACTGTTAAGTAATTTCGCTGTTAAACTAAATATATTAAACAAAACATTTTAACATATGTAAAAAAAATATCAAATGTTATACATCTCTATAAGCATCACATAAAACTGAAACTTTATTCACATAAACTTAAGTTTAGTTATAGTTTTTAGTCATTTTACAACTACTCTGCATATTTTAAATTAGTTTATAGCTAACATTTTCAGCTGTTGTCATATTAAAGCACAATTTTTTTGCTGGCTTCCACAGCCTGAGGCACCCTAAGCAACGACGTGCACAGTTGGCCCAACTACTCAGCAGACAGACGAGCGTATAGGGCAGACTGTCTGACGAGCTGCCTGACGAACTGTCTGACTTGCAGCGCATGGCTGCTGCTGTTGCTGCCAAGCAAAAAAAAAAAAAATAATAGCAGCAGCAAAAAATATTTAACAGTTGTGCCATTTTTTTTTCGCATTTCATGCGCTTTTTGCGCCGGATGTGCTGCATAAAAACGCAGCAAACACACACACAGCACTCGTTGCAATGCAAGAAAATAGTTGCAAAAAAATATATTTGTATATATATTTTGTAATTTCAACAAAAGCAGCCAAAGAAACTGGCACAAAAACGCCGGCGAGTTTTTCTCTTTTTTTTGCGCTCCTCTTTTTACCCACGCCTCCAATCTACACCTATTACCGCCTCCACTGACTGCGCCCTGTTTGCCTTTGCCTGAGCCATAGCTTCTGCCTCTGACCCAGTCATTCTCTGCCTCTCTCTCTCGCACTATTGCATTCCCATTCCTCTTTGCCCTCTTCACTCTTCACTCTTCACTCTTCTCTTCTCTTCATCTTCTTCACTCCTCCTCGTTTTGTTACTTTTTATGTTTTTGTTAGCAACTTGGCAAAAACTTTTGGCCTAAAGGCAAAATGCGTTTTTGATGCTGTTTCGTCCCTCTTGGCGCTCTGCTCACCATGCATACGTCCACTTTCCCTCTCTCCCTCTCCTTCTCCTGGTCTTCCTCTCTAAACACATCTGGCAGCTGACTTGGCTGTGTGGGTGGTTGGGTTTGCCTGGCTGATTGAGTGGGTGGCGCTTGCTTGCATTCGGCTTAGCCACTGTAGCTCTGGCTGTGGCCAAAAAGTTTCAGCATTAAGCTGCTGCCAATTATGTGCCATGGCTTTTACTTCTTCTGCTTCTGTTTCTGCTTCTGCTTCTTCTTCTTGTTCTTGGTCTTGCCTTTATGCAAATCTGCACGCATAGAAACCGATTTGCCCCACAGTTGTAAAAACTCTTGGAAAATTGAAACAACTTTTGCAATTACTTTCCGCAAACAAAACAAATGTGTGCGAGTCACGCGAACTGCTTGAGCGCCCCTCTCACGCTTTGCTCGCCACACTCAGCGTTGCATGACGAGCAGGTGGAATGGGAGGTGGGGCGGCGCAGTGGGCGTGGATTGAGGGTTGGCTAGCGATAATTATACAGAGCATTGTGTTCATGCATGGCATACATGCCATTCAATGTTAATGACAATAACGAGACACAACGCGCTTTAAGTAGCAGCCGCAGCCACAGCAGCAGCAGCAGGTGAAGGGTTGCCGCTGCACAGGTGTGTAAAGTTGGTGTAGGTGGACAGCTGTGCATTAGGCTTTGACGTGTGCTTGGCAGCTTGTTCAAACTGTTTAAATTGCTGTTAACAATGAACGGGGAATTTTTTGTTTTCGGTTGAATAATGAATTCATGTGGGCTTCATGAAAGGTGGCTGTATATACCCCATATGGTTTTACATTTAAGGGTATTACGTAGCCAACTGAAGCTTGAATTTTCCCACTCATAGCTAAAAATCTAGTGGCAAATTGAAATATTTAATTTGAATTGCAAATTTTAAAGGAAAATCAAGTCAGTGTGCGGGAGATGGACGGCATTGGCTTACGGTCTACAGACAATTGAATCTTTTTTTGGTAATTCTCTTGAAAAGAGAACAGCTCAACAGTAGATTAATAATAGAATTATTAAATTTTTAGCTATAGAACTGTGGAACATAGAGATTTACCCTTCAGTAAGTTATAGCTACTATAATAATAAATAATACTATAAAAGACTTTAGCTTATATCAGTTTAAGTATTAGACGAGTTGTCACTGTACTAGTGGGCGCTGTAATTCTGATTGAAATTATGTTCAGATGATACCATATATATATCTATATATATATATATATATAACCTAGCACAAAATTAATTTTTCCTCCCTGCACACGTCTATAACAACAGGGCAATAATAAACTGGATTTATAAAGTTATCTAGCTGAAAACTTAATAGCTGTATTATAAATGTATTTTTGGGGATTGTTATCTAAACAAGTTTTATAATAATTGTTAAATAAATAACATTTTTATTGCGCCAAATTAAATTTAACAACTTTTCTGTTTTTTTTTTTGTTTGGCCTAACTGAATGAGCTATTTGCGGGAAAATTTATATGGTCTATATGTATGTATATATATATATTTAATTATATAAGTAAACTGATTGTGTGTGTGTGCAGAATTTGAAATTTGGCTTTAATTTAGCTGAGTATATATATATATATATATATATATATATATATATATATATATATTTGTGTTTGCTTTTGCTTGTTTCATTTGCGAATTGTTTTGCTGCAATTACCCAAACAGTATTTCAAATGGAAAATGCCGAAAAACGTTGCAGCATTTGCTGTTGCAGCAGAAATGCAAACAAAGTAATGGAAAATCATGAACAGAACACTCACATACACACACACACACACACAGACACCAACAGCCACACCCACACATATGCCCTGCTTTTATATTCATGCGCATATAGAGAACATTTTGCATTTGATGCTGGCCTGGCTCTGCTCGTCCTTTGGCACATCAAAACTTTACTTCGAGTCCTTGCGGCTACAATTTTATTATTACGTTTATTTGACTTGACCCAATGGATATGCATACATAAGCAGGTTTCCTGCCAGCAGCAACGGCAGCACAGCGGCAGCAGCAACATTTGCATTTTGCAATTTTCATTGTTGGCTGCAGGCTGGGCCCGGCTGCTGTGAATTGCTCGTAAATCCTTTAGCCGCAGCCACGCCCATGCCACCCACACACACACACAAAGTCATTGTCCAACTGTCTGTTGTGGCTTGCAAATTGTGTATAAACGCAGATTCCCTTGCCAGCTATAGCTATCTGGCTCTCTCGCTCTCTCCTTGGTCTATCTCGCTCTCTGGCTGACAGTGCAGTCTCAGTTAAATTGGATTATGCAATTGCCAGCGCTTGGCTGCAGTTGAACCATTTACCCAACAACTGCAGACACCTTCGGGCCACTTGCATCCACCTTCAGCTGTCCCCACATTGCCAAATGGAGCACACAATTCCATTAAGTCCTTTTGTTCCCATACACACGAGTCTCTCTCTCTCTCTCTCTCTCTCTCTCTCTTTGTCTCTGTCTCTGTCTCTGTCTCTGTCTCTGTGTTGTGCTTTCCCCACTCACAACCAATAATTCAATTATGGCCTCGCATTTAATGTGCCAAGTAAATTGCTAATTTCAATTTTCCAACGTTTTGTCCTCGTTGCACACAAAACATTTTTGCCCCGGGACCCAAATTGTTGTTGTAATTAAATTTCCGAACGTAGTCGAGTCGACTAGCTTTTAATTTGCACAATTTGCGCACATTAGCCAGATTACCTCAACAATTCCCAAATTGTTAATGTAGTGAGTAGCACTGAGGCTATTGATATCATAATATTATTGATTACGTGGGTCAAAAGGGAGTTGGAAACTTTAAATCTGGACTTTGATGTGATGAAATGTTAGACAAATAAGCTAAGATATTATTATTATTATATTTACTTTATTTTACATTGATTAGAGAGACCACAAAGAACGCCAGCAGAGGTAGTGTATGCCTAAATTTCTTGATAAAAAATATTTTTTATAAAATTTATAAAGACGTTTTCGAGTTATAGATTAGCAAGAAATACAGAGCTGTATGCAAACGCATTCTTAAGAAATTTGTATGCTGTTGTTCAAGCTACTACAATTGAATGGAACTGCACGTTTTTCTTTCCTCTGATCTGGCAAAAAAAAATAAATTAAAATGGCTTCAAATTCAAAATGATTTTATTGCAATAAACAATTTTATTACAATATAGACTGAGAACTTGATGAGACTGCGCTCTTAGAATATGATTTGCTAAGGCGCAAATGGCTATTTCTAGTCAATATATAGTATTCTATATAGGATTAGTAGATCAGGTATCGATAGCTGTAGCTGATAGCTCTAGTGCTCAACGTTCTCCATTCATTTCCACTCACTTCTGACTACTAACCAACAGCCAATCAAGATTTACAAATCCATTTCAGTTCAGGCCTTAGACCCATTTCAGTTTTATTAATTTTAAATTAATTTGCGCAATGCCCAAAAATAAAGGGGTTAAATGTGATAAAAAAAAAAATAATAATAATAAATAAAATATAAAATGCTTAGCGCAGGCAAAAAAAAATATGTAAACGTTTTGCTCAGCGCAAAAATGATGCTGATGATAATTGTTATTATTAATATACATATAAATTTATACATTATATATATATATATACATTTTTTTATTATTTTTTTATGTATATTTATATGCATAATAAACTGCCGCCCACATTGAGTTCAATGTCTTTGACGCGACAAAAATAGACGTCAGCAAATAAATGCTTGTGGTTGGCGGCTGTCAACTGAATGAATAAGTGACTGAGTGAATGAATAAATGAATGAGTGAATGAATGCTTGAGCAAATGAATGGCTGCTAAATTTCAATTAATTGCACAAATAAATTTAAAACCGAAAAAAAAACAAAATAAAACAAATTGTTTTTGTTTAAAATATATGTATGCTAAGCACGTGGCAAAGCTAATGTTGCTGTTGTTGTGCTTTGTATGCTAATTGTGTTGCTGGGCCACCCAAAAAGCTAACAAATTGTACTTGGGCAAGCGCTACTTAATACTAAGCCTAGGCTTCCCACAGTTTTGATTGTGTATATGCCTGGCACCTCGGCCCCGCCAACGCCCTTCTCTGCCACCCTGAACACAACCCTCTCTCTCTCTCTCTCTCTCTTTCTGCCACCCTCAACTCGTTTGTTGTTGTCGCTCTGCTCTGCTTGTTTGCATTTGTACATCATAAATAATGCAAATTAATTAGGTATGGAATTTATTTCACACACTGCCCACTGAAAGTGTGCGCCCACACACACACACACACAGACTCACACAGACACGCTAGAGTGTAAATGTGTGTGTGTGTGTGTGGCTGGCAATTTACGCCAAAATGCTGGGTAATTTAATTGAAAATGGCAGCCTAGGGCGAGGCGCTGCGAATCGGTTGGGATCGGCGGCAACGGCAGGCACAGACAACGGACAACAAACGCAGACACAAAGGCCAACACACACAAACACACACACACACAGGGCATGCCGCGTCGAGGGGACAGCCTACAACAACTTGCCGCTGCCGCTGCTACTGCTGCTGCTATTGTTGTTGTTGCTGTTGTACATGGCCTGGGCACTTGGCACGTTCCGTGCCAAGCGAAAAAATTCTCATAATAATTAAACGAAACGAAAAAAAAAAAGCGCGTTGATTGCATGCAATTTGCATTTTACGACTAACGCGACGAGGGCAACAACAAAACGGCAACTGTCCCAAGTGCCGCCGTCTAAAGCTGACTAAATACATATAGAAGAGTATATATATATGTATATATGTGTGTGTGTATGTGCCTGTTTGCAACTCTTTAACTGCTGTGCATTAGGGGCTGACTATGCTAACTGGACAGCTGCTTGGGCTCCCACAGCAGCGACGACACAGCTCAATGGGTAGCTCAACAAGCCAACAACAACAGCAACATCAGCAACAATCATGAGCTGACAGGCAGCTCGCACCTTTAGCTACAGTCCCTAACGCCCCCCACACCCACACCCACACACACACACACAGACACGCACGCACTTGCCGCTGCTGATACACAACGACAACATTTGATTAGCTCGATTAAGCAAATTAGCTTCGCATATGCATATGAATATATATGCGAGCTGATACACAGAGTACAGCAGACAGTTTGACTAAGCGTGAGTTAATTTAATTGTAAGAGCGATGAGTGGGTGAGTGTGTGAGTATGAGTGAGTGTGACTGCCTGAGTGTGTGTGTATGACTGTGTTAGAGCTATGATAATCCCACTCATAAACCGCTTAGATCATATTCCTATGAACTCCATAAAATAGATTGCTCTGTAGTAATTTGTTCACAGATCATAGAACACTAGGCAACAAAGATTTCAAAAATATGACCTATACTAGTCTAGTTTATGGTTCGTAATACAATTAACACGCTTATAAAACTTAAAATGAAACCTCATTACAGCTTTTATGACACTTTCATCTTGAAAATTGGTTTAGAAATTGTTTAAAGTTTGAGTTAAGCACTTGAGAAAAATCATACCATATATATAACTCACTCATACTGTTGCACAGTGTAAGTATTTCCATATAACACTATACCACTTAAAAGCTATAAAAATATCAAATTAAAATAAATAAAAATATATCTTAAATATATATTAGGACAAATAAAACAATTTCTTATAACTCAGCCAGACTATCTATTAATCTAATTTTATTTTATTTAACTATATTTATATAGCTGAATATATAAATATGCAGTTCACACTCGTCTACAAGGTTGTTTTCTTTTTTTTTTCACAAGCTCTATTATCAAAAAAAAACTAAAACTTTATAGACCTTATGACATTTGCCACAAATCAAAAGCTAAATTATTCTAGCACAAATATAAAATATATAAATTTATTATCAATAAAAACTTGCAAATTTTTCAAAACTTTATAAGCTGCCATAAAAATGGGCAAATCAAACACTTGAAACACTTCGCGCCACTCGAAGCAATTAAAACAATTCCACTAGAGCTAAAAGTTTGGCTGATATTAAAAACAACAAATACAAATATTTAAAAATAAATAAATATTTTTCTGCGCATTTTTTTTTTTTTTTGTTAGTAATAAATTGAATTTTTTGTGACAGTTCCAAGAATTTACGAGCTCTTCCGTTCAACATTTATTTTGCAATCTATTTGTTTAAATTAGTCGAAAGCTATGAAAAAAACAGAAAATGAAAATGAAAATCCCAAAACACATTTCGTATAAACAAATACCACTCGAGTAAAAAGTTTTCAATCAACAGCAAAAAAGAGGAAACAGAAAAATTGTGAGCGGCAAAATGAGAAAAAGATCAAAAGAGTTTTTCGCAGTTTTCCATTTGCATAAAGAAAAATCGGCCAGGCGCAAAAAAGCCACAAGCACAAAACTAACAAAAAAAAAAAAGATTTATAGATATATATATATTTAGATATATATGAATATATACATATATATTCATGGAAGACTGAAAATCGTAAAGCTGTGGCAATTTTAATTGGACGCAAATAAATTTTGCTGCATTCGCGCAACGTGAAATCGCGTGGAGCATGTGTAAACACATCATAAAACAATTATAAAACATTTCTTGTGGAAAAACAAATAAATATACTTATTTATGTGGATTACAAAAGAAAAGCGATAAATATTGATTTAATGTAAGACAAAATACACAGCAAATGAGCTGAAGCCAATTAACTTTGCTAAATAAATATCTATATTCTATGAAAGCAATCGATAAACAACGATAAATATATGTGAAATCGATAACACTGTTAATACATTTAACTCTTCAATAACTCAATTCTATCTATCAACTATTGCTTATTGCTCAAACCCAGCAAAATTAGTCAATCAACAATCGATTATTTCGATAACAAATTGTTTGAGCTCTCAACAAGTGTTGCCCATTCGAACCTTAGACACTTAATTTGCGCTAATTTAAAATAGTTTTTGCCACCTGCCCAATAGCTGACAGCAGTGCCCTGCTGTCTAGGCTAACTAAGTTGCTATATTTCTATATATATATAGAATATATATATTTATACATAGTAGAGTATATATATAGTTGGATAATATGTGCGAGTTTTGCCTTTTGCCAGTTGGTTCATTGCCAGATTATTTACGGATGCCAGAGATTGGCGTAAATCTGAGCGTACAAATTGCGCTTGCCAAAAATTATATATATATAGATATATTCGGCACATTTTGCGGCTGATGGAAAGTAGCCCATTATGATCATAATAAATGCAATTATGATGAATACATATAAATATTTATATGTATATATATATACATATATAGCTGGGCATGATGAAGTGCCAATAATTTTCTGGCATTTTGTTTAACTCAAGTGCCTGTCATATGTTTTCATTTCTGCTTCTTCACACTTTAAGCATTGCTCATAATTTATGAGTATTATGAATCGTATGCTTATGAAGTGGAAAGTGGGCATATTAGCATTGATGCAGTGCATGAGTAGTAGCTAGAGGGCTGACTAGACTAGCTTTACTGTCATTATATCTTCTCTATCCATATCATCTCTCATAATATTAATGGGAGTAATTTTTAGCTTGAGCGAGTATCTAGCAGTCGTCACATGCCAACTTCTTTCACTCTAAATGCAATGCGCATAATTTATGAGCACATTATAATTTTTTCTCTCTCTTGATATTTATTAATTTTTATTAAATATTGTTATTATACTTTTTGACGAGGCTTGAATGGCAGGCATGGCTAGCTGCAATTTTATTTATATGCTGTTAATTAATGTCAAGCATTTCAATAAACAATTAAAGCAGTGAGCGGGAGGGCGTGCTCAGATATCGGGCGGGCAATTGAAATTTATGAATGTCATTAAAATTTTGCTTTCATTTATTAATTTGTTGTTGTTGTTGTTGCTGTAATTGTTGTTGCTGCTGCTGTTGCTGCTGTTGCCTTTGCACATTTTGCTAGCTGTTTTGTGCTTGGCGGTGCATGAAATGCAAACGCAAAAAAAAAAACGAAAAAAATCAACTGAATAATGAATAGTTTTTTTTTTTTACTTTTTCCCCGGCAGTTGTTGCTGCTGTTATTGTTGTTGCTATTGTTGTCAAACAATGGGCGCCCAAATGCATTCAACTTCGGAACAACAACAATCACATTTGAGCCTGCTCAATTTTGCCTCACCTCAAATTGTGGGCAGTCATACACGCCCCTTGCACGCATGTAGACACAGAGTACACACACTCATACACACACACACACACACACTGTATATATGCATGCATAATTTATGCCCGTGTGCGTGTGTGTGCTTATCCATTTCGCTGACCGCCTCCTGCGGCTTTGCATTGCGTGCCAAAGTTGCCGCCTCTGTCTGGCCGCATGTCCTGAACCAGCCAGCCAACCCGCCAGACGGCCAACAACAAAAGCTAATAGGAAAAATAAATCTGAAAAGAGCATGCTAGGCGTTGATTATACCCTGTAGGTTTACTGGAACGCAGTTGGCGTAGATAGCAGAGAACAGAGAAAGCAGTCAATGAGACTTAGCAAGAAACTCATTCGATTCTAACAGATGTAAACTGTGCATAATGTTAATTAACATAGCAGAAAAATATGAATAATAGAGCGTTGTTAAGTCAGTGTTAACTACTACATCTAATCTAATCTAGTCTGGGAACTATAATGCACACGTTGCACACATCAAACTCTTCTTACTTCCTCAACAACTTTCCAGGGTATCTACAATTTGTGCATAAATCATTAATAATATATGTGCACAATTAGCATATTATTTAAAATAAATGTCAAACTGCTGCCAGCTACAGCGGACACTTAAAATTGTTATAGGAGCTTTACAGGGTATCATAAATTGTATGCATATTTGAAGTGATGGTCAACGTGTTTGTATTGCTTGCAATTAACGTAACAGCAACGACCAACGAGCAAACCCGCAACAGCAGCATAAATGAAATATGCATGAAAACAATAATCAATGCAAACACAACGAGCAGCCGATAAAACACAGCGAGGGTATACCAGCTCGGTCGCTGTGGAGGGGTGAGGGTTCCTACTGGCTGCTGCTGGCCAATGCAGTTTACTCGATTAAATTTTAAGTGCCGTGTCATTAAAATCGCGTGAGGGAGCTGTTGCTGTTGCTGCTGCAGTTGCTGTTGATGTTTGTTTGTATGGGGCGTGGCACAGCAGCGATTCCGTGGAACGACAGCTAAACGAGCATTAAAGGGGAGAATGCAGTGTAAGGGAGTGCATGACCAGCAGATGCCCTAGAGTTTGTAATGGAAAGGTATAACTAGGGAAACTTTTTTAAAGTTCAGTTTAAGAGCGTCTTAGATGAATTTGAACGACTGGCAGATACCCTAGATAATGCATATACCTTCTATGAAGAGTGCTGATCTGAACGACTGCCAGATACCCTAGAATACGAAACGAACTGCACTGTGCCTTCCTTCTATTGAAAAGGAAATGAGTGCTTTAAATGGATATGCTCGACTGGAAAATACCCTACAGCCTACTACTATCTATTGCTAGAAATGTTTGATCTTCTTTCATATCAAATATTTAACCAGAAAATAAATTATTCACATTTATAACATTTCCCTCTTGTCTTAAACTCTCCCATAAAACCCATGGACCCGCCGCTTGATTTTGCAATGCAAAATGATGAAATTTAATAATAATAACAGCAAAGCTGTAGCAGCAACAAAAAGCTGCCAATTGCTGGGGCAGTTACAGTTGAAGGAACTCGGTGGAAAAATACAACAACGAAGGGAAAATAGAGTGAGAAAATGTTGTATTAATTTTAACTGAGCGGCGACGCTGTAATTAACTGGACTGAGGCAAAAAATGGGCGGGACAGGCCGGAACGCCCACATCATTAACAGCAACAGCACTGGCAACATCATCATCATTATGATTATTAGCTATTTTTTGTGAAAAAGAAATTGAAATGGGTCGTCGTCGTCATTAGCAGCAGAAAAAAAAAGGTAAACATAAAAGGCGCACTAATTAAAATTACAACAAACGCTGGACAAAAAGGTCAGAGGGTGAGGGTGGAAAATGTGTATATAATAGATAAACAATAACAACAACAACAAGAACAACGACAACGACAAACAGACAACCTAATTGAGTTGGCCGAAGCAGCAAAAAAAAAGGACAAACTGACAAAAGCAGCAGCGAATAAAATGGAACGCAAACATTTATATTTAAATACACACAATTTCCCGCCGTCTTTCATCCCGGTCAGTTAAATTGAATTAAAAATGTGATTGTTAATTTGCAATATGCGCATAATTAAAGAGAGATCAACATAAAGAAGCAGCTGAAGCAGAAACAGCAGCAGCAGGAGTGGAAGCTGGAGCAGTAGCAGGAGTCGATGATGGGGCTGCGCAGCTAACAACGTCATATTAAAGCTGATTTGCCGCTTGACTTGTCAGCCAAAGCCAGGCATACTCACACACACACACACACACACACATCTGCAAATAAGCAAACACGCAAACAAACAAATAAACGTACAAACTGAAGCTGGTTTTATTCGCGCATTTTATCAGGCATTACGTATACGACATGCATGCATGTGTGTGTGTGTGTGTGTGTGTGTGTGTGTGTTTGCTACTGTGTAGGTGGCAAGCGCTTAGCACAGGAAGCCGGAAGGCAGCTGGAAGGAAAGAAACACACACGTCGAGCATAGGGAGCGGCACAGTGGTGCCAATATATGTAAATACATGCAATATGTATGTGTATACATATATATGTAAGTTATTTATTTATGAAAGAGATTTTGGATTTCATTTATATTTATAGTAATTAAATATTTTTATTTATGTATAATATATTTTTTTCTTATATATATATATTTTTTTATTGTAGTTTTTTTTTACGATAAATTAAAAAATAAATAAAAATAAAACATTTTTTATATATTTTTAATTATTTAAATTAAATGTTATATATTTTATTAAATTATTTGAAATTAAAAATATATATACTTTTTGGATTTATTTTTATATTTATATTTTCATATTTCTTACATTTATTTATGGCCATTAAATTTTCCATTCTAATTTTTTTATATTTTATGATCCTACATATTCTACCTGCCTTCTTTCTTCATTGTTCTTTCAGCACTCACAATTTACCCTTATTAACGCTAACCCACAAGAAAAAAAAAAAAAACAAATTTCTTATCAGTTTATCTAGCGCTCGTTCCACTGTGCACTTTTTTGTGAGTGTGGATAGCACCAGGACAGCACAGGACAGGCCAGTTCAACCACGGCACAGAGCACATCCTGCTGCGTTCTGCTGAATGCTCGACTGACTGACTGACTGACTGACTGCCCTTCTGCTCGTGCGACCCGCCGACTGTCCAACCGACAAACTGGTGAAAACCCAAACCCAAACCCAAACCGAAGCCAAACCTAAACCAATGCTGCACACAGCATGGCACTGGCTTTCTCGTCGACCCAGGGCCATATTTTCTGTGTTCGTTCTTTTTCGTTTTATGCTCGCGTTCACAGCTCCTACATACATGGCACATCCGGTACGAGAAGGAACGTAGCATGTGTATGCGAAACGTAACGTGCCATGGCAGCTGGAATTTACAATGGCAGCGCGACTGCCCCGCTAACCTGCCGCCTGCCGCCTGCCTTCAGCTACTGCTGCTGTCTGTGCCTTATATATAAAATATCCTGCCAGCTTGTGTGGCGCTTCCTGTGGCGGTGGCATGCACACAGAGGCATACATATATATATATATATATATACGCTCAAAACCCACCCACCTGGCTCACCCTCTTTGGCCACTGACGTTGATTTTGTCGCAGTGTCGCAGCGACAGCGGCAAACAAAGCGTAACCCCGCACTTTACTCTAGAAGTTGATTGTTGTTGTTGCTGTTGTTGCTGTTGTTGCTTTAGCCGTGTTTATTGTTGTTGCCACAGGAAAAAAAACCTTTGCCGGCATGTTCGAAACGCTTTTGTTTCTACGTCGCGACTTTGTCAGGATTTCAGCAGCGACGTTGTCAACGACGCCGTCGTCCTGCCGACTGCCACATGTATTTTTCATTTGCTCTCCATTACTTTTGGCTTTCATTTATGTATATATAGAAAATGCTTTCTTTTTTTTTTGTCGTGTAGGAAATTTGCGCTTAAATTATGCACAGCGCATAAATTAAATGTCAATTTTAATAAAGTCATTCGACATAAGGGGCCAAAGAGAGTTTTGGCAAATCGTAGCAGGAAACGTGAGCGTGTGTTCGCTCGTGTACTGCGGTCGACAGACTGCCAGAGAAATTAAATTTTTATGAATCAACAGAGTGACGCACACACACACACTCAGTTGAGGGTGCTGCTTTGGTCCGTGGCATAATGAAGTTTAAGTGTAATATAATGGGCATTGGGCATGGGCGAGGGCCAGACGCTGTGACGCCCTTTGCCAGCTCGAACACAACCCCACAATTTCACATTGTGTGCATGTTCAGGTTAAAGTGGTTAAATAAACGCACGCGTGGCGACACAAATGAAACGTGACGAGTGCCACTGACGATGCCGATGCCGACGACGACGACGACGACGACAACGACGGCGATAACAACAACAATCTCACCTCGCAACACCCCTAGCCATGTAGGAAAAGGCCACAGCCACAGTCCATAGACCATTTGGTGGAGTGCGCGGCGCGGCGCAAGGTAGGCGTGTGTACTGTTGCAATCGTGCTCGGCATGTGCAAGCAGCGCAGACAATGTCGAAAGGCCGCCAATCTTGTACAGCAAAGCCACACGCGTGCCACGCACTTTAATCATATCGAATGTAGCGAAATGAATAAAGCAAACAGGCCACATCAATGGCCAGGCGTTATCAACCTATAGAAAGAGAAATAAACAATGGTTGGATAACTAATTCTGTAGAGATTCACCAAATGGCAAGGTTGAAGTTGAAGTGGAGAGCAAGAATTGGGTGATGGCTTGAAGAGGCTTAACTTCCGCCTCATAGAAATTATAAAAATATTATATATTTTATAATATAGAAATACTTTTCATTAAGGTGAAGTAGAAAGCTACAAAGCGGCGCTATCTAGGCAAAAAAAAAAAAAGAAAAATTTGTAGGAAAAATACTTATCACAGACTTTAGGCAACTCATATAAATCTTACATATAAAAACCAAAATTCTTTAGACATTCGTCAGTTGTTGACCTAGAATTAGAAAGCAACAAAGCGACGCTATCTTGACAGCAACCATATCTAATATATATTTGCAGACACAGTGCTTATGAGTGGGCTTTTTGTGGTAAAAGTCTTACTTCCGACAGATAATAACTAAGGAAATTACAAATATATTATATAGATAACACAGGCAATTAGTTATCTAACAACTAATTCTCTAGAGGCTTACAAGCTGATAAGAAAATTGAAATACATAACAGAAAATAATAGCTATCTACACAAAAAGTCAACCCTAATGCCACATAGACCTTTTCGATATAGAGCTTAGTAGTGGGTCTAGGCAAAAGC
The DNA here is from genome assembly GCA_035045555.1 of Drosophila fulvimacula. Lineage (NCBI taxonomy): Eukaryota > Metazoa > Arthropoda > Insecta > Diptera > Drosophilidae > Drosophila > Drosophila fulvimacula. The sequence continues at coordinate 5,959,721 of JAWNOX010000191.1, forward strand.
TTAATTTGCAATCAAACGTAAGAACATATTAAGACTTTTGATTAGAAATATTAGAAATGTTGTATATATGAGATAAAAATTGGGCTCATTTACAATAATTAACTCTTTAAATAAATAATAATTATAGATAGAATATAAATAAAATAAAATTATTTATAAATATTTATTAATAATATATAAAAATAAATAAACAAAAAAATTAAGTTTGTTATCAGTTTAGTAATAAATTATAGAAAAAAAAACCTCTTCAATTTTCTCACATATTCCACAAAATAACACAAGTTAAAGTTCAAATTAACTGACATGTCCAAAGTCCCTCACCAATCACATTGTGGTATACTAAACTAATTAACCTGTGCGTGAAATATTTTCCAAATTCCCTTTGAGGTTTCTATATAATTTATGTACAACAGCAGAAGCAGCGACGGCAACAACAACAACAAGAGCCACAAGCTAAATGACATTGCATGTCAAGCTCAAATTAACGGAAAGTATTTTTGAACTCACACAGAGAAAGAGAGAGGGAGAGGGAGAGGGAGAGAGAAAGGGAGACACATACATGCACGCACACACATAATTAGAGCTCCTTTATAATGCAGACTGTCATGTAAGTCAGCCTCAAAATAAGACGGCAGCCAGCAGACCACAGCAAGAAGAAAGAATTTGTTCAAATTGCAGCCAAAATTTAATTGTGGCTGGCTTGGGAGTTGAGTCTTGTTGAGCTGTAAGAGCAAATGTTAAAGTTGAGTAATTGAAAGAGGAAAGAACAGAAACAGTATATACGAAAGCTAACAGTGAGCGTAACATAGGCTGCAACATTAACAGCCTTGTAAAGAAATGTCTGTTAAAAGTTTACAGTTTAAAGTAAGAATGCAAAAGCTCTAACAGCTGCTGTTAAGTTTTAGCGTTACATAAAATAGAGTCTACACACCCAAGTTTAAGGGTAAAGTTCTCATAATAAACTAAGCAAAATTCACATAAACAACAAGATTTAATAAATTATATTGTTTAACATAAATAAGAAAAAACTTAACTTATGGTTATATAAATAAATGTTAACATTACATAGATAACATTTGCCCACTAAATTTGACATACGAAAACAATTATATAAATATATTATATATATAAATCTAAAGCCCCCAACTATCTTCTCTCGTCAAATATCACAAACCACATTTATAGTTTACGGAAATAATTTATCATTAAATTTTGCTTATACGGTTTTTGAGAAATGTTTCTCTTCTCTTGTTCTTTTTGTGCGGCTCAGGCTGTCGAAAAGTTTTACGCATTGCTGCACTGCATTTCGTTAATTAAAAGCACAAAACTATGCTGAATAATTAAATGAGCTAAGGCAGACAGAGCGAGTAAGAGAGGGAGATGGAGAGAGTGAGATAGAGAAAGACAGAGTGCGGATATAGCAGCAGACATGTGTCAAAGGGATTTGGGGATTATTTCAGGTGCTTGGGTGGGTGGCTGAAGAGATTCAAAGTTTTATGAAAAGTCTTTTGCCTAATGCCTCGAGGTGCTCAAGTGTGAGTAGCTGCGCGTGTGTGTGTGGGTGGATATATGGATTGTCTGCGTATCTACTAAAGCACGCCTGAGCGCACATAGAAACAAGAACAAAGGCAAAACATCAATAGGCGATGCGCTGCATGTAGATATGCATAAGCAAATACTTTGTGACGGCTAGTATCAGAGATATATGGAAAGAGCTCGAGCTAGAGCTGCAGATACATTCTAATGAAGGTTTACTGTCTATCCGTCTGACTGTCTGTCTGTCTGTCTGTCTGTCTGTCTGCAGCAGCAACATTTGCCTTTTACTTGAGCCCTACGTCTTCCAATCAGTTGACGCCCACAGTAAAAGTTTTTGGCTGGAACTTCAGCCACGTTTAAATATATGCAAATCAGCAGCAGCAGCAGCATCAGCAGTTGCTGCCGTCGCCAAGTTGTGAAAATCAAATTAAGCAGCAGCAAGAGCCAAAAAGATGTTGTTGCTGCTGCAGCAGTCGCATGTCAGGCGGCGCGTGGGCGTAGCCAAACATTTGGCAGTCGCTGTTGCTGCTGCTGCTGCTGCGACAAATGCAGACAGTCAACAATGTTGCTGCCAACATTTTGTATAACTTCTCGAGCCCCCAACCATCTAGCCAGCAACAACTTCAACTACACATTTTTCAAGTGGCAAAAACTTAGTGGCGGCTGCTGTTGCTGCCATTGCCAGCAGCAACAGCAACAACAACGACAACCCACACAGAAAACAGCAAGCGGCAACAGTGTAAAACACTGCAATAGCAAAGGGAATGAAACTTGCCAACTTGAGCTGGCAATTTTCTTCAACTATTTCATTTTGAAGTAGTTCCCCATGATTTTTTGGGGCAAAAGGAAGCGAAAGGCTTAGGGAGCAAGCTGCAAGTATTTGGCGCCGGAGCAACAGCAGCAGCAGCAGCAAGAGAAGCGAGCTTGAAATTGAATTGAAGTGTGCTTCAGTTTTGTGTTGTCAGGCAGAAGGAAGTAGTTAAGTGAACTCAAGGGAAAACTTTTACTGGGGCGCATGGCAATTCGTTGCCAGCGTTAAAAACTTTGCGCAGCTTTTGTATTTTTTATGCCCTGCTGGCAAAAGTTAACAAATATTGGGTATAATAAGCGTAAGCAGCTATAAAAACCAAATGGAAATTAAACCGGGTTTTCGCAGTAATTTACAATTCAATTTAAGCTGTTTAACAACACTGTTTTAAGCAACGTGCAACACTATGGTAATACATAACCTTTGCATAATTACAGAAAAATATTCAAAGTGACTTTTATAGTCAAAATATAATTATTGCATTTCTGTTTTGCCCAACACTGTTTTGCGCATTTTACAACACATTATTCAAAAAAGTTGCCAGCCTGCATACGCCTCACATTTCGCATACCAAATTTCGGACTTGTTCTTTTGTTCATCACTCATTTTTACATTTTCCAACACTGTAATATAAAAAGTTCTTTAAGAATAACTTTCTAGTCAAAAGTTTTCATAAATCTTCTTTAAACGCGCTGCCACACTTTGTGCTGCATAACAAATGGCAGCACTAAAAGCTTTTTAATCAACTTTCGTAATTAGTTTAGATTTTCAGCATACGCGTAATACGTAATTAAAAGATAATGGAAGGAACTTTCAAAGCAACTTTCAAAGGGCTAAAATTGTCTTAAGAAGTAAATTTTACAGTTTAACAGTGATTTAACAATCGGGAGATACAATAACAGTATGCTTAACGGCTGTTAAACTACAAGTTCTGCTCATGATAGTAGTTCCCTGTAACATAACATGTCAATGTTAAATGTAGCTTCCGATGAACATATAAACTATAACTAACAGCTGTTAGCTAACATAAGCTGCTTTAAGCCCTATCCCATTCAACTTGTTAGTTTTGGCTTAAGCTTATAAATAAAACTTTGATATCTCAAGCAAACAAAAGACTCGAATGTCAACCAAAGGTCAGCTTAGCCAAGCATACATATCGTTATCTTTTATCTATGACTTTCACTGTGCGTGTGTGTTTTCTTCTCCTCCGCCTCACATACGCAGCTTCATTCAACAAGCCAAAAGCAAAATTTTGCTGGCAGTGATAAATGTTTGGCTTGCGAGGTGACAGTCAAAAGTTTTGCTGCGTCGCATGTGGCTGCCACAGTTGATGACTGCCAGGCAACCACTCAAGCAACCACTCAAACAACCACCACAAACAACCAGCCAGCCAGCCAGTCAACCACCCAGCTAGTTGTTAGCAAAGTTCTTCTCTTTTTTCAGCCCAGCTGGCTGTCTTGTCTCATTTCAAAGCAAACAATTTTCGGCAGTTGAGAGAGGAAAAGAAAAATAAAACGTGCCACGCCCATGAGCAGAGGGTGAGCAGAGGTGGGCGGCTGCAGAGTGTCAGCATGTCAAATGCGGTATGCAAATGTGGTACAGTGGAAAATGCGCGGAATTTAACAGAAGGCGCGAGCTGAGCAGGGCGAGATGGGGCAGTGGAAGAGGAGAAGACAAAACAAATTTTCATGTGATTTTAATTTATCTCGCTTAGAAAGACGAACTGCCTCTGTATCTGTATGTTTGTGTTTGTATTTGTGTTTTGGCAGCTAATTAAACACAAGCCACACAAAACAAAAGACCCCAAATATACGTAGATATGTATATATATATATATATATATATAAGTGAACACACGCACTGTGGGTCTCTATAAATAAAATTTGTACAGAGCGCTGCTCGACGAGCCAAACACATTTAAAATTGAAATTGAAATAAATTAAAAAGTCAACGGACAGTGAGAAGCGTCTGAGAGGGAGGGCACTGGGTGGGTGAGATAAGGCGAGGGAGGCAGGCAGGCAGGCTGGCAGTCGGGTAAGAAGTTGTCCGCCTTTATGAGGCGGCCAAGTGGTCAAAGCAACGTCAATTTGTAGCAGCTAACAAATTTTTGTGCAGCAATAAAATTAAATTTTATGGGACAAGCCCAAACACAGCGTTAAAAGCAAATATAACAAAAATAAATTTGCAAAATATTTTTTAATTAACAGCGGGCGGTAATTGAATAAAGTAAAATAAAAAAATGTAATAAATAACAAAAAAAAAAAAAGCAAATAAAATAAATTATACAAAAAAATAAATATTTAAAAAACATTTCAAGTCACAAATTCTGTTTATTGATGGCCTCGAGCACAATAAATCATAATATATATATATATACAGAGTATATATAGCCTTATATCTACTCAGTTTGCATATTCAATGATTCACTTCCAAGAAACAAAAATCAAAAATCAAAATTCAAGCGCCTTTATTTATGATTTTTAAAATTACATTAAGCATACGACGTGTTGCACATGTCAGCGCTGTCATTTAACAGCAACTTTATATATACATCTATATATATATCAGAGATACCCTAGGCATATGAAGGCAATTTAAACAGAGGCAAGTGGAATGCAGAGAGTTATTAATGCTTTACATATATACTCTATATACTATTACAATCACTCTAGGGTATCTAACTACTGCATCATTAAATTAATTTCTCAATTAGTTTGTGCCTAAACACTCCAGAGTATCTTATGGTCTATCAGCGCCTATATAGTCTATCATCTTCCATCTACTCATTGCCCATTATGCTCTATACTCTAGGGTATCTAAGTAGAGTATCTCTATAGTCTATCAGCGCTTCTCTTACCCCTTTTGCTCAATTGCCGTATTTATAGAACTCTTTAAGCATTTGCTCATTTGAAGCTGTCGACGTAATACGATTTGACACATGTGCCGCAGCCGTCTCTGGGGTGCCATTAATTATAGCCGCAGCTCTATCGCGCAGCAGTGGAAAATCTATAGAGGGTGGCTCTTTGGGGGGGCCCAACTCAACTTAGCACACAAATCGAACAGTTTTCAAATATTTTGTGGATTCTTTTTCCATTCCGTTTGGGCATGTAAAACAAATTAACTTGTTTGTTTATTAAAATTTAAGTGGAAGTCTTGCGCGAGGGCCAGAGCGAGGGGCAGGTGTGCCGGGGGCGGACTATATGTTAGCTTTTGGTAGTATTTAAAATTGCTAACGGCTCACTTTTGCCTTTTTGACGTACACAAAATGTTTCATTGAAATTACGCGCTTTTTGGATTTATTTGTTTTCTTTATTGCGGGTTTCTTTTCTGTTGCTTTTTTTCTTTTTATTTTTTTTTGCTCGACTGGTTGCCCGCATTTTTCACACGTAATTCTGACAGCTTTATGCGTGCGAGTGTGTGTATGTGTGTGTATCTGTGTGTGCGTTTGTTGGTTTTTGCCTTCCATTTGCTGATTTTGGCGTGTATTTCATTTTTGTATGCCAAATGTGCGAAATGTCATAAATTTTATGGCCAGTGCGCATGCAAAAACACAAAAACGAGCACCAAAAAGAATATAAAAATATTTGTATATATATACATATATATGTATATATATTTATGAATAAAGTAAAATATAAAAGTCGGCTGGCTTTGCAGGGGGAGTTGCATATATTTTTCTCTGCTAGTTGGCTTGAATGGGCCGGCCAGCGGCAAAAGTAATGAAATTCGTATTCAGTTTATTTTCATTTTTATGCGAGTTTTTTTGCGTGTTTACGATGAGGAAGACACGAGCTGTAAAGCCAAAAAAAAAACCTAAGCAAATGGTGTCAAAACTGCTTTGCGTGCAATATTTGCCAAGTAGAAGAAGCAGCAGAACAAAAGAAAAGAAAATAATTATGTTTAGACGTTTTCATGTTAAAGGTAATATAATAAAGGCATTTCTAACTTCAGAGGTTTCCAGCCAAAACTAAGAAAGTCACATATATATATATATATATATATATATATATATATATATATATATATATATATATATATGGTGGCCATAAACCATAAAATGAGAAAACTCAGATTTATTTGACAGCAAATATTAGCAGCGATAAAGCTTAACACTTGCTTCAGACTGCATAAATATGTTTAGCACATGTGGCCTATAAAAATATGAAGTGCTATTTGGTTAGCATGGCCAACTAGATATACTCGACAGCAGAGCTAAGCAAATAAAACGCTTAAACGATACTATTTTTAAAGTGCGAATAGAGCACAACTTTGAAGTATCAGATGTAGTTAAGCATAAAATAGAAGAATTTCGGCCACAAAATTTTTAAGATAAAAGAATAAAACGGAAAAGTTTGCAGCCAAAAAAATTATTTAAAAATTTAATTTGCTTCATTTAAAGGAGCTATTATTTATACTCGATTTTTTTAGTTATAATTCAAGATTGATGTAGGAAATAATTTCAATAAAATAAAAGAGATTTCTAAGAAATATATTAGCAAAAAAGAGTTCGAAATACAGCTGCTCATGGATAAGATACACATTGACAAAAACAAAAATGTAGTATATATATAGATATAAGAGATATAGCGAGCTATTCTATTAAAAAGTGGCCATGGATGAGGATGAGGAAGGACAGCGTATGCGTCATAGCTGAATATGGAAGAGCTAAGCTAAATATATATTGTATATATAGATTTCTCTTATTCCTATCGAAAATTGAAAATGACCCTGGAGGACGATATATAGTGAAATGAAAGTTAAGCAACTTAAAGCACATGCCAAGAAATATGATTATGATAAGGAAATGAAAGGTAAGAAAGATATCCTTTCTAGATCTAGATCTATAAAAATGGCGCTTAAACTACGCTAAGTTACCTTAGGCTAGTTACTCTATTTAACCAACTAATAGTAGTAAATAATACAAGAGTAAAATAATAATAACTAATGCCAAATTGCACATATCCACATTTGTTTATCTTTGACAATAAACAAACAACTCTAAATCCACTAACCGCCTGATCAAGTTAATGACACAGTTAATGTATGCCACATTATGCATAGGGTATCAAGCGCACTCGAGTCAACGCAATTGTTGATTTCAAATTATATTGCTTGCTTTGATTTATGTGAGGTTGCTTATAGTTTCTATGCGTGTGTGTGTGTGTGTGTGTGTGTTTACCTTTGATTGTACTTCAAGTCGAACAGGTAAACAAATATTTGCCAAGCCATTACGAATAATGACTCGAATATGTTTTTCTCTTTTGTTTTTCTTGTTTTATTTCTTTATTTTTTTTATTGCTCACCAATTGAGTCATAATAACGAGCAGTTCCACATTTATTACTATGAATATTTTAAGCGCAGTTCAGTTTAATTTCCCAAATTTATAAAAGCTTTAAAGTACTTTTTTTTCCAATTTAAATATTTTATGCAAATCTATTTATTGAATTATATATCAAAATTCATTTACATGTGGGAATTATGTTAGCCAAAAAAGCAAAAATATTTGAAAATTTCATTTATTTTTGTTATCAGCACACACACACACAGAGAGAGAGAGAGAGAAAGAATTTCGACCAAAAATAAAATACAGTTTTATGTACATTTTTTGAATTCAAATTTGAATTTGAGTCGCCCACAGGCAAACAGGAACTCAATTGTTTTTGTTGTTGTTTTTGCTTTTGTCGGTTTATTTCGACAGAGAATTTGCGGTTGTGTGTCCGTGCGTATGTGTGTGTGCGTGTGTGTGCGGTTTATACAAAAACTTTTACACATTTTTGGCTGAAACATTTTCAACTTCCTAACGCATCATTTGGAGGGCGTACCGAGGGGTTCGGCTGCTGGGGCAGCTGGGCTTCTATATCGTTTGTCGGCACTTTCGGAAATGTTTTTAGCAATGCAAAGCACAAAATGGGTATTACAAAAAAAAAAAAAAGCCGTGTGCCGCATATAAATTTGTGTTTGTTTGCTGAACCACCAAAACGGCAAAAACAGCAAATAAACTGAGAATGTTTTTCGTAGTTTGGCTGTGTTTTTGTCCAGATGCCCTGTACTAGGGGTAGCTGACGAGAATTTAGGAATAATTGATTGAATAAGCCAAAGCAAACATTACAGGGTATCTGTAGATCAAACTGTGAAGAAGCCCTGCAAAATGGATGAGTTCATTGCAGTTTTTTAGAGCTAGATTATGCCAAATATACGCTCTAGAGTATTCTTAGAAATTACAGGGTATTTATAAGTCAAACACTGCAAGAATTTTTTACTTAAGCCCCAAGTTTATACAGCCAACACACAGCTCGAACTAGATTAGTCATGGCATATTTATAGCTAGGCTATGCATAGCTACGACAGGGTAATTTCCAGCAAAACTTGACTGCTCTATTTATAGTTATAGATATATAGTAACCGCTGTAGATATATTAGTTTGAAAAGGCTTTAAAATAAAGCGAAGGAGTTGAACCAAGTCCAAAGGTATAAACAGAAATAATAAAACTTAAAAGTCTTTGCTTAACCCATAGAAATAATTTTCTAAAAACTTCTAAAACAACAACAAGCAACAGCCTGAGGCAACTCCATAATCAACCCTTGCACACCAACTACAGGGTATCTTCCAGTCACAACTCTCACACCACATCATTATTTATGCACATTAACTGCAACCAACAGCAGCATTTTTGCTGCACTAATAAAATTCCACTTTTAATTGCAAAACTTTTTTAATTAGATAAATTTTGCATTTTATATAGAGCCAGCGCCATCTAGCGTTGAGTAGCTCACTAACTTACACAACAATTAAGCCCAGCCAATGGCAAATTCTGTTTAATATACGTGTGCGTTTGCATACCTGTAATGAGAGAGAAAGAGAGTGAGGCAGAGTTAGTTACAATGCAAAAATATAATTAAAATAAATAATAAAGGAAGCGCTTGTTGAACGCACAAACATTGAAATTCAATTTGCTGCACATTTTGGCATAAATAAGCGCAAATCAAATGCAAACAGAAAGAGAGAGAGAGAGAGAGAGAGAGAGAGGGAGAGAAATACATATACACAGGGCAATTGTAGCCGCCACACGGAGGCAATTAATGTAACGCATAAATAATTTATTGTCATTCGCAATGACAATTCAATGGAAGCGAGCGCACAAAATGAAATTGGCTAGGGGTGAATAGGGAGAGGGTGAGTGAAGAGCGAGTTGCATGCCAACGTAGGGCTGCCAAGGGAGTTCAGACTGAGCGACAGCACACAATTGCACATCTGTCAGCTGCAACAACAACAACTTAATCTCTCTGTACATATAGATGGCTGAGCTGTGCTTATTGATTTCGTTTCGTTTTGGTTTGAGCTTAATTAAAAGTGAACTAAAAACTTTTTGCATTTTATCAGCGGCGCTTAAAGATTAGTCAGTTGTGTGACAAATATATGTATCAAGTGTAATTAAACTGACTAATTATAATGGAAAAACTATTTCAATAGAATGATATATAATGAGATACGATAAGCTGATAACAGAAGCGGACATAGTTGGTGAAGCTCTAGATTGGTCGAACCAGAAACCAGTTGAACAATTGTGTAAATTAACTAACTATATAGACTATATAGGCAACAATACAGATAAAAAAAAACTATAAGAGAAAAAATAAATATGCACGAAATTCCAACAGAACAAACAATAGAACTAGTTCCAAATAGGATTTAATAAGAGAATTATCTGTAGGTGTATAAAAGCTTCTAGCTGAAGGCATATGAGCTTTCATAAGGTTCTCAATCTATATATATATATATGTATATATATAAGTTAAGCGGTTAAACATTAAAAAAGAACTAGTTCCAACTGTGATTATGAATAAAAGAACTCACTGTGACGGTGTTTAAAACATAGATAGGCACTATACTTATAGATCAACAGACCCAACTTTAGCTGTCACAAAAAATTAAAAAGAACTAGTTCCAATTAAGATTTAACAAAAGAAATTTGAGTTTCTTTGCAGAGAAATATCGTAAAGTTCTCTAAAAACCTAGCTTCTAGTTCTCTCTATAAACCTAGCTTTTGCTGTCAATGGAACAAAAGAACTAGTTCCAATTATGATTTTTAAAAAGCTCAAAACTACTAGTTCCAAGTAAAATTCAACAAAAGAACTCTCCGTAAGCGTATTGAGATAAGCACCCTGTGCACTTTCATGCAATTCTCGAAAAATATTTATAGTTTGAGCCATAATTCTCTCTGGCTGTCTCCGCTGTCATGTTGTTATGCAATGAACTGGCGCAGCTATCGCAATGTATGCATCCAGAGACAATTGAGTTAAGGAAATGGAAATTAGAAAATTGCAATGCATTCTCAAGTTGACATTCGAGTTGGCTGACACACATGACAGGCAGCCAACAGGCGGCAAGTGTGGCAGCATTTCATGTGAATTTTGCGGTCGAGAGGGCAAGTTGACGCTTTTACTATGGGTCAAGACGTTCAAGTTGGCCAACAGCAACAGCAACAGCAACGGCAACGGCAACTTTCTAAATGCAACACACGCAAACACTTGAATTCATTTAACTGTTTGGCTGGAGCCCATTCATCAACAAACTGCGCAGTCATCTGAGCGATGATGATTCGTGGCCACGCCTGCATCTGGCTGCCTGAAAATGGCAACTGGATATTGGCGCTGGCTATCTGCACACGTACAAATAACTTAATTCCCGCGCTGATTAATCGGCTACGTTGCGTCGTGTCGTTGGACCGCCTCGAGGGCCGCGCTCAAGTAGCTTCAATTAGAGCCCCGGCCGCCGCAGCGACAATGTCATTATGGGGAAGCTCTCGAGATTGACTTTTAATGACCGGAAATAAAATAATCAAAAAACCAGCCACAGCCACGACAGCAGCAGCAGCCAGAAGCAACGGCAGTTGAGCAACAGCCAAAATGAGAAGAACTCGAAACTACAGAAAAAAAAAAACACAAAATTACAATGAGAAAAGTTTGCACTTTTTTTTCTCTCCTTTTCTCTTCGTATTTCGCTTCTCTTGCTCGCCCACTCGGTCGGTTGAAATGAAAAATGTTTCAACTGCCGCCCAATTCCAGTTGTCCCCTGCCTACGCCCAGGCCACAGCCAACTGGCAGCAAAAGGTCCCAAGTCACTGCCAGAGCCCTGCACAGAGCCGCCACACACACACACACACTGTGTGGCACTCAGTTCTGAGCAGCTGTTGCGACTAACAGATACCCTCGAAAAACATTTCAAATTAAATAGTAATTTTAAATACAAAATAAAATATGTAATAAATAAAATTAAAAAAAAAAATATATAAATTTAAAAATATAAAATATGAAATATAAAAAATAAAATAAATAAATTACAAAATTTCAATAGAAAATTATAAAAAATAAATAATTGAAATATTCATACGAATTTTTGTAGAGTTCATAATTTTAAAAATTATTACAAGAACAAATTTATTTATTTTTTTTTTTTTTTAAATTAGAAAAAATCAGAGTAAGTAGATTTATAATAGGACTTTTAGTCTGAGTCCGGCTTAGTCCAGAATACCCCTTTGTAAAACGCCTTCAAACCCAGCAAATTTGAACAGAAAAAATACAAAATTTAGCTACACAGAGATTTCATCGTTATACGTTTTGTTTTACTTTTTTTTGCCTGTTTTTTTTTTACGCTTTTCGTTATGTTTTGCTTTTGTTTTTTTTTTTTTTCTGTTTTTTTCGCTGTGGTTCTTTACCCAACGTTCGCCTGGCTTTGGTTTCACTGTAGCCGCAGGGCAGCCGCACGGCCCGACTCGGTTGGGTCTTTGTGTTTATAAAAATTGAATTGATGAGTCGCTTGAAATGAGTTCAAAAGGTTAATAAACGTGGCCCCAAAACGCAAAAGCGCGCGGCACAATTGAGTTGCCCGCTTTGAATATTTGTAGAAGAGTTTGTGCAGTGACTATGAGATTTTTTTTTTATTGCAAATAAAGCCATTTGTCTAATTGCCACACCCACAGCTAGCCACAGCTAGCCAAAAAATAAATGTTAAACACATTCGTGTTTTAGGCCCAGCATTTGGCAGATGGCCAATACCAGCTACGAGCTAATACCCAAATAACATTTGAAATGCTGTTGCAAATTATGCGGCAACAAATGCAAATTGAGGCTGACAATAATTGTGGGCGTTGTTCAATTGTTGTTGCGGCTGCCGTTGCTGTTGCCATTGCCCCTGCCGCTGCCACTGCCGCTGCCGCTGCTAAATTGAGCAACGCCAAGTGCCAAAAGTGTTGCCAGCACTTGAACAATTTAATTATAGACCTCGAGACCAGGCAAACACTTCAGCCAACAGCAAAAAGTTGTTACACCAGTTGCCAAACAGTTTGTCGACTATATATATATACGATATATATATATATATATATATATATTTTTTGGCAATCGCACGTTTCAGTTGACCAACACAAAAAAAGTGCTTTAGGGGTCTCTCTGTCTGCATTTGACAACCTGTGCGTTGCCTATACTGGGGCGTATACTTAATATAGAGACATTGTCACATCGGCCTCGAGACAGTCTGTTTTTAATTTATGCACAATATCTCGCGCTATATATATATATATATATATTGCTTGAGCTATGCGGAGGTGCGCCAAAAGAGCTGTCATTAAATAGTCTAAATAGCATTGGCCAACAACAATATCTCAATACGTTATTGATTAAATGCCGCATGATTTGCTGCAATTTAAATAATTAATTGAGGCGGGCGCCACTTAAGTCGCCAGCTTCAAGAAGCCAACAGCAATTTATGTGCAGCAACAACAACAGCAGCAGCAGCAGCAGCAGCAGCAGCAACAACAACAACACCAACTGTTGTCGTGTAGTAAAATCAATTTGCATATGCAAATTTGTTTTTTTTCAGCTGTCGCTGGTTTGAAACCTTTCAGCTCTTGTTGTTGCTGTTGTTGTTACTGTTGACTACCGCTTGGAGTGTTAATAAATTGTCACAAGATCACAAAAGCAATGTTTTGTCCAAAAACAATGTTGTTGGCTTATTTTTTTATTTATTTTTTTTTTTGCTGCTGCCATAAACAAGAAAGCAGAGCGAACTCAGTTACAACGAATTTGTAATACTCTGTCATAAACAGAGATACACAGAAAGCGACCAGTAAATGTATAAGTAAAATAAAATAAAATAATTAAATAATAAAAAAATATTTTTTTTTTTAGTTATATTTAAGTTATTTATTTTATTTAACTTATAAAAAAAATAAGAAAAAAAATTGCATTGCATTCTATACCACTTATATCCCTCAGTAAGCTGATAATCCAAATAAAAGTGCTTATTCTTAATGAGATAATAAATGGAGGCTGTAGATAAAGCGTATATATTCATCTTATAGACTCACACATTCCTTAACCCATTTTAATACCTCCCCAATCCAAAAAATATTCAAAAATATTCACACTTAAATTCGAGTCAATTAATTTCCAGAGTTAACTTCGAAATAGTTGCCCAATTCGATCGCTGAAATGCCTTACGCTGATTTATGCACGATTGTCTATATAATTTATGCATATATGTGTACATATATATATATATGTTCATGTTCCTGTTCAGTTTCATATGCATACAAGTTTTTTCGTTCGCAGGAAAATCAAATTGAATTTGTTTGTTACGAGCGAATTGACTTAATGCATTATCATAAATTAGTCAAGCGAATTTTTATTTCGCTTTTTTTTTGTCATTAACCAATGAACTTTTTGCAATAAAATTTTTTAGATATATGTATATAGTGTCCATACATGGGCACACAAAAACCAGTAGCTAATATTCTAAAGCTTATCTTAATGAATTTATTTTTTTTTTTTTTTTGGTTTTTACGACATTTTAATTTACATTTTCATGGCGCGTTATATATGCACAAGAAATTAGTAGCTTTTAACAACGTCGAACAGATGTGCATTAACATTTGACTACGTTAACAGCTGGTAATGAGAGGTGAGCTATTAAGCGATGGTTTATGCATATCGGTTAAGGAACTGTTATATAACTAACTTGTGTTAGTAACACTTTTCTATGATACTTTACAGTTTAATTATTATAATGTTTTATTCTAATAATTGCTATACTGTTAACTGTCAGGCTCTGTTGTGACTTATGGCTTACGTCTGGTAATAACATACTTCTGTTGAAGTTTACAGATCAACTGTTTCACAGTTACATTATGTTATCAAATTAACAGTTTATTGGCTTAACAGCTTTGTTTTGCTATTTGCTCTTATTACGTAAGCTGTTATTAACAGCTGTAGATGAATTGCTTTGTTACAGAGCACTTGCCCGTTAAATGTTTATACCCCAATTATACAATCTATATTGCACTAATAAATATGACAAATATTTTGTGTGAATTTTGACAGTTTTATTAATGTTATTTTTATACATGTTTATTTACTAAAGTTATTATTAACTTGAACGGCACATTGAAAGCAGTGCAAAAAACACATTTCACATGGTTTCATTTTACAAGTTTTTGAGATTTTTCTTTTTTTTTTTCAGATTATATTTATATCTAATAACGCCTCTTGCATACATATAAAGTTTACTGATATTCTGAAATATATTCCTCGTTTCTCGCATTCGTCATCAAATTCCGCACGGCTTATTCGGTTACAAAATGCGCTCTCAAGCGCACTGAACTCGATTCCCCAAAAAAAAAAAAACAAAAATCATAAAAAACTCGACAGCAAGCGAACACAAGTCAGCGAGCTGCAATAGGAAGTACACGACTAGCAGATACCGTACAGTTCGTGTCTAGTAGCTGTGAGCTGTATTTGAAACAGTTTATCTAGACTGTTAATGCTGATTAAGTATTATATTGGTTAAAACACACATTTCAGCAAAACCAATATACCCTGTCTGTTCATTCAACTTCCAATGGATTTGCCGAAACAAATAACAACAGCAAAGAGCTCAAAGTATCTTTTTGCAATTTTTTTTTTTTTTTTTTTTTTTGGTTTTTTAATGTATCGCACGTCTGACTCTGTTATAATTTTTTATTTCTTTTTTTGCGGACTCCCCTCCTTGCGTCTTTCTCGTTTGGTTTCCCCACTTTTTGTCTGTCACTCGTGTAGCGCACTTTGCCTTTGCGGGTGGTCTTCGATACAGCTAAAATGCGATCTGTTTTTCTTTTTTTTTCTTTTTTTTTTGCCGTATTGCGACCCCCACACACACTCACACACTCACACACTCACACACATCACTTGCATTTGTATGTTTTGTAAATGTATCTCTGTTGCTGTATCACTGTGTGTATCTCTGTGTTGCTGTGCGCTTGTTAACTTGTTCGCATGTCATTCGTTTCATTTTGACGTGCTTTCATGTCACTAAATTTGATTTTGTGTCGCAGACAACACGACTACAACAACAACAACAACAACAACAACAACAACAACAGCACTGACAACAAAATTATGGCCATTAAATTGGCTAAGCTACTCATAGCATTTCGCCCGTGTATCCATATCTCTAGCTGTCTCTGTCTCTGTCTCTGTTTATCGCTCTGGCTGTATCTCTATTTGGTTTCGAGCCCCCCATTGTGGCTGCTCACTCATTTATTATTGATATTAGCCACGCATTTATTATAAATGACAAATATATATCCCAGCGTAACATTATGGGGCATTAGTTATGCATAGATAAAAGATATACACACACACATATATATATATATATATTTGATATACCCTCTGGGCTTGGGGGCTATTATAAAACTGTGAAAACAAAAAATGGGAAACTTTTAGTGCGATTTTAACAACCAAATATATATATATATATATACATAATATATAATATACACACATGAGTTCAGCTCAAGTACTTTTTTATGTTTGCACGCCAGTTGTGAAAACTTTCTTCAATATATATATTTACACATACATGTACGTGTGTGTATCTAGGGTAGAGCAACATGATATCATCTTTGACTAAGGCGTGTAGTAAACTTCGCGTGAATATGTCACAATAACATAATTCGGACTAAAATCCGCAGACATATGTGAACTAAAAAGGTATACCATATAGCGTATATATTATATGAGTAGTTATAAATTTATATAAGCGACATATTATGCGAAATTCAGAGTAATATTTGCGCTCGTATGCCGACAATTGATATATTTGGAATAGTATGAACTAAAATATAATTCTAATTAAAACTGTTAGAAATGTTATCAAAATATTTCGGAGTAAAATCAACTGATTTATGCTATTATGTATGCTATATATATATGTAGCCTATGATTTTGAGTGTATTATGCAGACATATTCTATGTGCATTCGGAGTAAAATATGCTGATATGATTTGAAGCACAATATGTTTCGGAGTAAATTTTGTATGCATATATCGACTCATTTCGGAGTAAAGCCTACGAAAATATATATATAGCAATAGTCGGATAATAGTAATCAATATAATTCGGAGTAAAATGTGTTCGCAAATTTTATACAATTCGGAATAACATTCGTGTAGCTATATCAAGTTCGAACAATCTACATTTTTTTGAGTAATTATAGTGAATTTTTCCTAATACTAATTCTCGTTCCTTATTATTACTTTCTCAGTCACACACTCCTCCCCCTTTTCCCAACTAATTTCTTAGCGCATTTCGACTTCGCCTAGCGCTCAAGTTTCACATTCCGCTCAGCTCGACTCTCCTCTCACACTGTCACACACAGAGAGACAATTTCTTTTCAGTGTATAATTTATTTGTCATTTTGTTGAGTCGTTGGTTTTGTTTGTGAATTTTATATGGTCGATTACTTCAGTGCTGGTCCGCCTTTAGGCGTCTTCCCGACTTCGTTTCAATTGTTGAGTTCGAGTTTATTGTTTATTAGCGGCCTTTTTTTCCTCTTTCTTTTTTTTTTTGTTTTTTATTGTGGCTTTGCCTTTATGAGGCTTTAGTCAGACGTTGCCACAACTTGTGGTTGTTGTTGCTGTTGTTATTTCACAGTTGAGCGCATTAAATGCTTAATAATACGCATGTCAAAAGCGTTTCTCGACTCGACGACAAATCCCCGACCCGCAATATCAATGGCAACAAAATTGGCGCCATGTCGCACGCTTCGCTGATTGCCCGCACTCCCCCATAGACGCACACACAGGATAGTAATTGATAGATTTGGGTTAACTGCCACGCAGAGAGAGGGAGAGAGGGCGTGGGCCGCAGCGAGCTTCTCCATGCGTAACTACTGGAAACTTCAACAGCTGTGACAAAAGTCGTTTCGTTCTGTGTTGTCATTAACAAATTGATGAAGCAATTGAATATATCGATTCATTGAACAGAACATTTGAGTGTTTCACTTATTAGACCAAACATTATTCACACACACCCACCCACACACACAGCCACTCATTAGCTAGACACTTAACCCATTTGATTACAAAAATAACATTTACTTCTCGACTAAGGCAAACACACAAATTGTTTACGCAAATCGATGCGTGTTCAATTTTCACGCCTTTTACTTTGAGTAATCATTATATATATATATATATATATATATATATATACGTGTAAAGAACAAGTCTAATGACTCTCAAACTGTTTAGAATTTTATATTTATAGTTTGAGTTCTTGAGAAGATTTTGAATATTGCATAATTCAAGGGACTCTCAAACTACTTGACTGTTTGATTGATATGATTCTCACTGTATGAATTCAACTGTATAGTGATAGTTTTTTTTTTTGGTTTACATATATGTATTCTTATATATGTATATATATATATATATATATATATATATATATATATATATAAAAGTTTGATTCCTAAATTGCGTTAACTAATTTACTCTAAAATTGTGTCTTGCACTTATATATTTTCCAAAAATATTCTCAAGATTTTTTTATAACAAAAAGTTTTTTTTCTTAATTTTTTTTCATTAAAAAAATTTTTCTTAATTTTTTTTTATTAAAAAAATTTTTCTTAATTTTTTTTTATTAAAAAAATTTTTCTTCATTTTTTTTTTGTTAAAAAAAATTTATTTTCTTCATTTTTTTTATTCAAAAAATTCGTTCCCATTTATTTTTTATCTGGTAAATGAGTCACATTTCTAGTCATCATGAAGCTAGAGCTTTGACACTTTTATGACATAGACTAAATTTGTACTCAACTAAACATAGTTGTCTCTACTCGCTCCATAGTAAAGACAGTTTTATAGCTAGTTTTTACATATATATATTTATTCTCAGCATTCACTCTATAAGCATATAAACCTGCAATTGCACATACGCTCGGTTTAACACTCTTTCAAAACCCCACACAGCATTCTATAGATTTTAATCGTGGCTCGCCGCCACATAATTCTAATGTTTGCGCAATCTTTTATTGAATCGCTGCACAAACGGTTGCTCAATACAAGCACAGCTAATTACCGGATGTTATACTTGTTGTTGTTGTTGTTGTTATATATACATTTTCGTTAGCTGAAATTAAGCTCAAAAGTGAAGCGTGTCAGTTGTCAACTAATTGCTATTAGGCGCCGCTAAATAATTTATACAAAAACAAAGCAACAGCAAATAAAGTATCGGAACTGGTTGCTGGTTGTTGCTGTTGTTAGCTGCTGTTGCATTAGTGTCATAATTTATTTCCATGTTGCACTTTTGCAGTTTTGCAGCTCGCTGTTTATGGCACTGCAACATGCAACATGCAGCGCGTACGGCAACCAAATTATAGCCAAATGGCAAATGTTGTCCGTCCTTCTGTCGGCCTGTCCGTCTGTCTGGCTGGCTGGCTGTCTGCCTGCCTGTACGCTTGTCCGTCTCGCGGTCACTCTGACCAAAAACGTAACCCAAACCGCAAACGACGTCGGCCAAACGTAACCACAGTATGCCAGTGCCTCTGCCTCGGACCTCCTCCCGTCTCTCTTCTCATTTGGTTCCCCTGTGTTAAATTCAACCGAAGCAACGAAGCGTGCAAATCATGTTAGTAGCAAAGCAACCCCTCTGTCACTGCCTACCCCTACACTGTCCAACTCTCCCCCCCCCTCCCCTCTCCATCAACTGCCCTTGCTAACGCTGTATTTTGCCCGGCAGCTGTGCCCCGGCACAAGCAGCACTCGCTTTGCAATGCAAACGACCGCAGGGGTCCACAATCTCACCCGCCCGCTCTCGCCCCTCTCGGCGCTTCTCACTTTTTGCCAGTCACAGGCCATAAAAGGTCGCCCTCTGTGTTGCTGCCAATTGACTGAGTGAATGGACAAAAAAAAAAGAGGGAAAACTGTTGGCCAGGGCGCCGAGGGTATTGGATAACAGCTACTGCCCCGGCCTGGTCTGGCCTTGCCTTCCCTCGCCTCACCTCGCCTCGCCATGCCATGCCTATCCTGCGTGCTGGACATGACGCACAATGTCCGCAACAGAAGCGCATTTGCCAAATTGCCTATGCCGAATGCGGGTATTTCGTGATGATTGGGCTCTCGGCATAAGCTGGTTAACTGCCACTCGCCTATCTGATTAAAAACAGACAGGCATATGTAGAAACAGATAGACGCAGACAGAGAGTGAGTGAGTGAGTGAGTGAGGGACAGGTGGGGTAGACGCGTAAAACCCACCCACAGATAACACGCTGATATCTCTGTCTAGTGAAATGAATTTTTATTGAATGCAAACAAAAATTGCGTGAAACCATAATGATTTAGTCAAGCGAAGCCCCATTCGAGGTGATAAGAAATACGTGAGCCGGGCAGGTCTGAATGTGACTCGTGCCTAAATCGAATCGAACATGAATAAATGATTTTTTTTTATAACAACCAATCGTATGTAAATTTGTATTTATGTATTTCCTTGACAGATAAATATAAAATCAAAATTGATTCGTATAGGAATTTGCGAAGCGGCATAGGTTTAACTAATTTATGTTAAATGTTTAAGAATTTTTCTATAACAGTTTTTGTATAACATTTTTATGGCTCAATTTCTAACAGACTTTAGTTTCAATGGCACATACTTCAAGACAGTTGTTCTAGTCTTATTAAATTGAAGGACTCTCTATACACATCTATATACATCTAGTTTAAGCTTGAACTAATTTGTATTTTATCTAACAATATAACAATATAAATATAATATACATATATAATTTAACTAGAACTATAACTAATTTGCATTGCAAATTTCCTACTCGATTAGGCATTCACTATTCAAAAAAAAACTATATAATTAAAGGCATTCAAAGTATAGGCCAACCCACAGCATTAGCCATAATATCTGCCAAAGTATTATTAACAATAATAATATCAATTTCATAAATAATAATCAAAAGGCAACTAGATTGTAAAACTTTTGAGCTGAAATGCAATTCATGCATATCATTTAGCGAGGCCTACAGAGGAGGTGAAACAAAATCAGGGCGTGGCAGCTGGCATTAACTATGCCAGAGTGGGTCTCTGGTGTGTGTAGAGGTGCCCGCTGCGTGTTCTAAATGCTTCATTTGCCAGGCTCATGAATTATGAAACAGACAAGCGGCATTCAACACTCGAGCTTGGAGCTTGGGGGCCGGCCGGCGGGTTGCAGAGTGGGGATTGAGTCGCATTTTGGACAGCTGTTAAAAATTATCGATAAATGTTTAATAGCTCAACACGCACATAGCCCGATAGAGAGCCGCAGTCGAGCCGAGCTGAAGCGCGCATAAATAAATAAACATAAATA
The DNA here is from genome assembly GCA_035045555.1 of Drosophila fulvimacula. NCBI lineage: Eukaryota > Metazoa > Arthropoda > Insecta > Diptera > Drosophilidae > Drosophila > Drosophila fulvimacula. The sequence continues at coordinate 5,980,732 of JAWNOX010000191.1, forward strand.
AATAAATAGTTACGGCTGGCCTGTGTGCAAGGCGGAGTGTGTGGGCCGCAAAGTAAAGTAAAAAGTAAACCAAACAAAAACAAAACAAAACAGAGAACAGAAAAACGAAAAAAAAAAAAAAAAACTCAAGACCCCAAAAGACGACGACGACGACGACGACGACGACGTCGACGACGACGTAGTCGTATTTAATATGAGCAAACATGCGACGAGCGTGTAAATATTTACTAATGAACAATATTTACTTTGTTATTAAAGTAGTCGACGCGCCCGTCGACTGGAACTGAGAATATATATTATATGTATGTATGTAAAGTCCGCATTTATGTATGTCTGTATATCGACCGAGCTGTAGACGAGGGGAGATGTCTCTACACTTTGCGTGCTTGTGCCTTGGCCTGGCGTGTTAATGGCTGTGAGAGCTTCAAGTTACCAGTTTTTTTTTTCTCGAGGCAGTCGTGATTGCAGCAAGATATATATGTCTATATATATATATATGTATGTATTTATATGTATAATAAGAGGGAAGCCAAAGTGTAGCCTATATGAGCGACCGCAAAAGCGACCACAGCGCGCTGCAGCCAGTCTCGGCAGCTCAAACGTTTGCCCTGTCATAAACAACTTGATTGCAAGGCTTGAAGTGAAGTGAAGGAGTCGAAGATGAAGTAAGACAAGAGATAGCGGGAGGGGGTAAATAAGTGAAGGAGGGTTAAAGGCAGAGCAAAAGGCGGAAAGGGAAATGTATAGAGGCAGACGAGTAGAGCCAGAGGCAGAGCCAGAGGCGGGAGCCCTGAGGGAAGAGAGCGGCCCAGAGATAGGGCAAAGGGGTAAAAGTAGGGTGCAGGCAACCGAGGCAGAGCGCGAAGCAAAGGCAAGCGAAGGGGCAAGGGCAGCCGATGATGGGAAGGAGAGAGAGGCTATGGGCAAAAGCAGAAGACTTGTGTGAGGAACCGGGAGACAAGGGCAGAGACTAAGAGAATCCACACTTAAAGAGAGGCAACGGAGGGGAGCAAAGGCATTAGGCAGTTGACAGAGGAGCCATGTCCCCTGGCCAAAGGGAGAACACATTGGCAAGACAGGGAACAAGAGGCACGGCCAAAGACCAGGGGAATGAGGCAAGGAGAAACAACAAAGGGTGTAAAGACAGTAGACAATGAAAAGGGGAGATGGGGCATGAGTAAAGGCAGAACTCTATCTTCACGACAGTGAGCAAAGGAACACCAGGCAAGAGAAGCAAGGAGAAAAGCAGAGACATCAGAGGGGAACAAGAGCAGAAACGGCGGACAAGGACCAGAGACAAAGTCATGAAAAGGAAACGAAGTTAAGGGAATGTGGGTCGAGGAGAGGGAACGTGGGAGATCGGCAAAGGCAGGGATCACGAGACTAAGGCAAAGAGTGAGGCAGGGAAGGGGGTAAAGTCACAAGGTAGTAAAAGACAGGGGAAAAGAGTAAAGCTGAAGCAAGGGAAGGGAGTAAAGACACAAGCGCACTGTGCACTGTGACGAGAAGTGAAGCAGAAGCAAGGGAAGCCAGACATGGAATGGGCAAGGACAGGGTAGGGCAGGCAGAGGCCATGATCACCGAAACAGGGCACAACGGGCAGCGTGTTTGGCAGGCGATAATTGCCCTGTAGCTCAATACGCATACACACACACACACAAGCACTCTACCGCCCGCACCCTCACACAAAGTGACAAAGTGGCATTACTTTTCAATTTAACAAGTGCGTCTCTTTAGATTCCCTTATTTGGCTACAACATAATCAAAGCGCGGCAATCGTTTAAATTTATTTTAATTATCAGCGACTGCATGTCACCCTAGCTAAACACGAACGAGCGTAAAAGAGGGCGTACGCTGAGTCCCTTTTACTTTTTTTTTGGGATTTTTTCGAGCCAGCATGAATCATGGTCACAACAGCTCAAAAGTGTTGAGGCAACAACAAGCAGAGCAGAGCGGAGCAGAGCTCTCTGGGTTGCTGCATGCATTCAAGACCTGTTTCATTATAATTATGACCCTCATCAAAATTATTTGACTCAAGCGGTTTGTCGGCGCAGCGTAAAACGTGCCCAAATGCATATGCCCTTTGCGTTACCCTCGTTGGCAACGCTCGGGCGACCCTTTTTTTTTTTTTTTTCTTTCCTCCATCATAATTTCATTTGCAGGATAATTTGAAAATGTGCTCGGAACGGCAGCGAGGGGTTATTGCGCCAGCAAAAAGTGCCAAAATAACGATTAACGTTGAGCCCGAAAAATACAAAATTGTATCTTAGGGGTTGCTTGGCTCGAGCTAAGGGTTGTTTCCCGCCCGCCCTCTCTCACTCTCTCTGCATAAGTAATGAATCTAAAATGCGTAGTTGGAATGCGAATTGTTTTTGGGCTTTGACTTTGTCCCTGGGGCCGGAACGAGCCGCACGCTTCTGATTGAACGGGGCGGGGGGTAGGGCGAGGCAGCTGTTTGCATGAGGTCGAACCCTTCTTGAAGTTTGTATTTCTTTTTTTTTTTTTTTTTTTTTTTTGGGTTTTCGGTTTTGTGGTTGGCATATCGCAACAACACAGATTTGTAGCATTTCCACACAACAATAACAAGAGGATTGGAAACTAATGCCCAAGCCACTGCCACGGCCACCGCCGCGTGGCACTCGTCCTTATACAAATAAACGACGCCAATGGGCATATTGTGGTGTGGTCAGTGACCAGGGCATTAAGTAGTTCCGACAACTCCCAACCACTTTCAATTAATGCCTGCCCATTTCACCCACCTCACACCACCTTTTGCCGCTGCAAATTACAAGCATTGCAGCAGTCTCCTCCATCTCCTACTTCGCCTCCTTCTCCTTACTTGGCAGGTAGCTGCCAATTGCACCGACAACCAGGCTAAGGCAATCAGCCGCAAAACGAGGCAGCAGCCAGCAGTGCCCAAGCACTCGGCCTGTCTGTCTGGCCTGGCCTGGCCTGGCCTGTCTGCCTGTTATAGTAGTTCAAGTGAACCGATTGCTAACACTTATTTATATCCTCCACATATCGAAGAAGGCTGTGTGGATACTCTGAACTAGCGGGTAAACATGTGAAAAACTCTTCGAATTTATATTTTCTTTCATATATTTGAGTAGTTTGCTAATTTTCTTCGCATTCATAAACGTTTTACTGGCTGCGTGACTTTTGAAATACTTTTTTTCTTGAGAAATATTTCTGCTTATGTTTTTAACTTCCTTCACACATCACGTTTAGGCTCTTGTAATTTGCGTAGCGTTTTTAAACGTTTTACTGGCTGCTTCACTTAAAATTTCTCTTTCCTTGTTAGATGATTCTCTTATTGTTTTCAGTTTCAATTCCATTTCAAATGTAGGTTTTCTATGCTTTTAATAGCTTCTGTGTGGCATTCTTAAACGTTTTACTGGCTGCTCTTGGCAGAAATTACTTTCCATATATATTTGGTTTAGTTAACAACTAAGTTATACTTAGCCTACATTTTTACAGCCTCTGAGCACTAATACATTAAATTGCCCTACATTGTCGCATTCATAAACGTTTTACTGGTTGCTGTAATGCAACAAATTTATTTGATCTCCGCATTGTGGTTTTGGGCGTTAAACAAATTGTGTACAGAGAGCAATGGGAGGGCTCTCTGTACACAATTTGTTTAACGCCCAAAACCACATGTGACATCAAATTTTATGCTGTCCGCGCGTGGGTACATTAAACTTTTATCTGCGTGTCGTATTCATAAATGTTTTACTGGCTGTACTTGTTGTAAAATTTCGAGTTTCATGGTGCATTTTTCGCATGTATATAGGTTGCCTTACGTGAAATGATAATTGAAATGAAATTTAGCTAAAATGCTTTAACTTTCCTTTAAGAGTTCAATTTGTAAACGTTTTACTGGCTGCAGTTTCATTTTCTAGAGTATTATACATATCCTGGCATACCCCTTGCCACATCTTGTAGGGCACAAATTGCTGCACATGCCACAGGCCGGCAAAAAGACACTAGCTAGGCTCGCTGGCAACAACAACCTCAACCGGCCGGGTTGCTCCCTGCTGTTGCCTGCTGCTGCTGCCGTTTGCATCGCTTCACGTTCCCCACACAATAAAACTCGACATGTGAACAACAATATTATCAACGTCATGGGTCCCGGTTGGCCAAAGGGACAGAGGCAGACTTTGCTTGCTTGTGCCCTTATAGCAAAAAGGGCCAAAGCGCTGAGGAGGTTCCCTTATGCCGGAGCATTCATATACATATATACGTTATTGTTTCGACACACACATGTGTGTGTGTGTGTGTGTGTGTGTGTGTGTGTGTAACCCCTGGGGATTTCGAGCGTGTAATGTATGCTTTTCATGTTTTTTTGTTAGCCATTGTGTTTGGCTAAGTTTTTCCTATGTTTTTTTTTTTTTTTGTCGTTGCTCCTCTTCTTATTATATTGTTTGCAACGCCATCTAGCGACGCGGAAACTCACTAACTCACTCGCTGACGACATGTCCTGCAAACAGTTTTAAATTCAAATTCAGACAGCGAAAATATATGTATGTGTATAAAAAAAAAGGAGGCAACGCAGTCAAGTTTTGCTGCGAGTTTTGTTAATTTATTTCAACTCTTTTTTCTGCATTTTTTTCCATATTTTTCTGCCCACTGCAAAAAGGCAGAGCTCGTTGATTGCGCTGCCTACAGTGAACAGACACACACAGAGGGCCTCTCCTCGACATGGACATGGCAATCGGGCTTTAGCTCGTTGTTGTGCGTCCCCCATCTCCACTGCCACTCCTTTAGCCTTCTTCTTTTTTTTTTTTTGCGGTGCTTTTGTAATTGCAACGAGCATGTGTTTGGCTGTGTGTGCAGATTGCGAGAGGCTGCCGCTTTTTTGCGGCCCTTTTTTAAGTCACTTTTGCAGTGGTTTGTTATAATGCCATGTAGGGATTATATATACATATAAATACATATATATATATATGTATATACATATATATTCCTTCCATATTTCTCTATGGGCAATAAGCCTATTAAATTCTTTAGCATTTTGATTGTTTGTTTGTTTAAATTGTATTTTATTTGTATTTCATAAAGACTTTATTTATAATACTATTTTAATTGAAATTTGTCGTTGTTCTGTATGTATGCAAAAGCTCTTATAGAGCCTACTAAAGTGTACTTAAAGCTCATTGAAGCTCAATTAACTGCTTTGATATGACAACTCAATAATAGGTTTTATCCAACTAAAGTTGTCGGCTCAAAGCACACTTAACATTCATTGAAGCGCATGCAAATTCTTAAATCTGAAAGCTCACTTATAAAGTAAAGTAAATTTGTATCAACCTAATTTAAAAATGTTTAATTAAAAGCTCGTCCAAAGCGCATTAAAGCTTTTTAACATGAACTTGTACTATAATAAAGCCCATTAACTTTTATTATAATTATTATAAGTGATGCATGAATAATTCATATTATGAAATACTGAGAGCTCTGAAAGTTGAACTAACAGAAGCTGTGATTAATCCAAATTATTGAAGATTTAGCCAAGTTAAGGCAAATTATTCCAAGTCATTTACGATATCTGCAAGATTCATCCAAGTGAATTTAGTTGAAAATTAATCAAATAATCATTTACCCCAACAGCTACCGTATTCTAAGTATCTTTCAACCTGTTTTCTTTCACACAGCACGCCTGTCATTAGCCATTAACTCGGCAGCGAAAGAATGGGTGTTTCAGCATTATAATATGTTGTTGGACTTAATTAGTTGAGTGCGCGGCGCTGTTGGCTCCTCGCCTCGGTCGCTTTTAATGGCAAATAGCGACATGCACAAAAGCCACTTGAAGTAATCAACTTGTGTTGAGGTGAAAATGTTGATTAATGTCTGTGGGATTAATTACAGTTAATTGTTATAAATATTGGCGACAAGGTAAAGCGACAAAGGATGTTGCTGGAATTTGTAGCAAACTAATCCCAGGTTCAATGTGCGCAGCTGCGTGGCATTCTGAGAGGGGAGGGGAGTGGCAGGAGCAGGGGCTGAACCGGGCTACGAAGCGTATAGTGTAACAAATATGCTTAATAAATAAATGCAGAGAGAGAGAGAGAAAGAGGCAAAAGCCGTAGCATGAGACGGATGTGGCACGTATAATTACGTAGCCGACACCTTTGCCACTTTGGGGGTTGCAAACCACGCAAAGAGGGGTGGCAAAGAGGCAGACGTTGCTACAAAATTATTTGCTGAGCAAACAGGAAACCCTAAATGGGATGAGCCGAGGGGAGAATACGCATAAAGCAAAAGAAAAACAAAAACTAAATACGGAAATGCCAAGGGTTCGACCTAGAAAGAGGGTAGAGCGATTTCGCACCCCTCACCGTCTGCTGATAACCCAAAAAATAATACCCAAGGGGACAGACGGACGCTGTTGCAGCTCAGCATATTAAATGCTAATTTTCATTTGATTGAGTGAGTTTGGCAGGCTGAAAAGGACAAAGGACACAGGGCACAGGACGCAGGACACAGGACGTGGAACGCCTTGGCCCCGCATAACTGTGATTCATCCAGGCCGACGCAACGAAGCGTGGAAAGAAGCCAAACAATGCGATAGAAAAACTAAGTTAAGTGGCATGAAAACTAATTGATTTGCGGATTAATTTTTGGACAATGTGTGAAAAGCAAAAAAGCAAAAAAAAAAAAAAAAAATATAATAAAAAAATCTCGCACAGCTGTCGACGAAGTCAAAAGTCGTCAAGAAGTGGAAACTAAAGCAATTGTACGCTCAATTCAGCCTCAAGTGGCATTAAACTGCCAGAATCCGGGGCTACAGAGATACTTGAGTCACATATGCATATTTTCGTATATATGTATGTAGATGCATGTATATATCGAATAAGACTCGCAGCATGAATAAATAAAATGGCAAACAGGGCAAAAGCAGTGCAAATATGTATATATCCTTGGAGCAAATGAAAATTCAGACACACAAGCTAAAGCAAACGATTGCCTAGCATGAGAAATGCGATTCGTACGTGGGCACAGTGGTTCAAAACATAGTTCAAATCTGTATGAAATGCAGACTGTTAAGGTTAACAGAATGCTGTAAAGGTCTACAGTTAAAGTTAAACTGTTTAGCATAACAAAATCAGAGATAACATAAAGAGTTACTGTTAAGAGTTGCCCGGCTGTTTAACATACTGCTGTAAGGGTCAAGTGTAATGTTAACACAGTCTTCGTATGTTAATAACAGCGCCACTCACTCTCCAAAATTAGCTATGCTAAAGAGCAAATCAGAAGCAATCAAAAAATCCCCAATCTGTCTCTCTTGAATTCCCCTCATATCCCCCCCCACTCGAACTCATATTTAAGTTTACTTAAGCAGCAGGTTTGCTCGCAAGCACTTTTTAATTGCAGTTTGCTTATCTGATGAAGTTTCCAGTGTGTACCACTGTTTTCGTATGGTCTGCTGCGGCACCAGTGTGCAGTTGGGTGTGTGCTTTCGATATTTTATATGCTGTTTGGCATGCAAATTGTGTGCTGCCTCTGCAACTGCCAGTGCCAGTGCCACTGCCTCGCCGTCTCTGTCTCTGTCTCTGTCTCTGCCTCTGTGCCCCCGCCGCTGTCGCTGCCGCTGCCACTATACTGGGCTTTCCAGTTCAATGCACAAATACACAAGCTGGCAAAAGGCAGCCCAAAGAAACATTCTGAAGAAGTAGAAGACGACGACGAGACCAGGCGGCAGCAGGAGCAGCAATTCAATGAACGGCCGAGGGCGAGAGGAGCGCAGAACAGCAAAAAGGGGTGACGACGACGACGACGTCTTGAGTTACAAGCAAAGCGAAAGAGAAAGAGAAAGAGAAAGAGAGAGAGAGAGAGGGAACTTTTGCTGATGCATATCTAAAAGCATATTAAGAGTCGACAACAACAACCACAACTACGTATGGCTGGTAAGTGTGTAAAATGATCAGCAATGCAAGTTGCAAAAGAAGAGAGGGAGAGAGAGAGAGAGAGAGGGAGAGAGGGGAAGAAGACAGCAGAGACAGAATGGCAGGCAGGCAGTCAGGCAGTCAGTCAGTTGTGTGTGGTTTGGACAAAGCGCCGGCAACAGCTTAAGCAAAGAGCTGCACACACACATATATATATATATATATACATATATATACCTACATACATGTATGTATGTATGTATGTGTGTGTGTGTGTGTGCTGGACAGACAAAAGCTGGTGTGGAGTAGGGCAACGTGCCAGGCAAGACAACAACGGCATTAAGCATGCACAGCCCGAAGAGAACAGAACAGAACAGAACAGAACAGACCAGACGAGAAGGTGCAGGAGATGGAGAAGGAGCAGTGAAAGGAGCGCTAACAACAGGCGACTGCACACACGCACAAGGAGAACTGGGCGCGTCCATGTCGCACATAAAACTGATTGCGGTGAACTATGCGAATGTTTTAAGTGTGCGCAAACACACACACACACACACACACACACATGCAAAGACTCAGCTATACAGCATGTGCGTGAGTGTGTCACAAACTTTTGTGTTTTTTTTGTTTTTTTTTTTTGCTGCAGCAGCAAAAATTTTTTCCAAAGCTCAAAAAAGGATGTAATGCAAAATCAAAGCAGGCAATTTAATTTGCAAATTACCTAATGGGAAGTTAGAGGGAACTTTTACTTTTAAGGAAACTTACAGTAAGGGGAAATTTCAATGTTTTTGTTTTCCTTATAGTAAGGGACATTTCAGGTAACTCTTAAATTGATCAGTTGTAATTTAATTGCAGATTTTTAAGAGCAAATTATCTTATGCGAAGTTAAAGGGAAATTTTACTTTTTTCTTTTAAAATAAGGGGAATTTTAGGTCACTCTCAAATTTATCAGTTGTAAGCCACATCTAATGGTAAATTTTACTTTTTTCCTTTCAGTAAGGGGAAATTTTACTTTTTTCCCTTAAAATAAGTGGAATTTTAGGGAAATTTTACTTTTTTCGCTTAAAATAAGGGGAATATAATAAAGGGGAATAATAAGAATTTCAAGTCACTCTCAAATTGATCAGTTATAAGCCACATCATTATTCTAATGGTAAATTAAAGGGAAATTTTACTTTTTTCCTTTCAGTAACGGGAAATTTTACTTTTTTTCCCTTAAAATAAGGGGAATTTTAGGGAAATTTTACTTTTTTCGCTTAAAATAAGGGGAATAATAATAAGAATTTCAAGTCACTCTCAAATTGATCAGTTATAAGCCACATCATTATTCTAATGGTAAATTAAAGGGAAATTTTACTTTTTTCCTTTCAGTAACGGGAAATTTTACTTTTTTTCCCTTAAAATAAGGGGAATTTTAGGGAAATTTTACTTTTCTCCTTAAAATAAGGGGAATATAATAAAGGGGAATAATAAGAATTTCAAGTCACTCTCAAATTGATCAGTTGTAAGCCACATCTAATGGTAAATTTTACTTTTTTCCTTTCAGTAAGGGGAAATTTTACTTATTTCCCTTAAAATAAGGGGAATTTCAAGTCACTCTCAAATTTATCAGTTATAAGCCGCGTCATTATCTAATGGTAAATTATAGGGAAATTTTACTTTTTTCCTTTCAGTAAGGGGAAATTTTACTTATTTCCCTTAAAATAAGGGGAATTTCAAGTCACTCTCAAATTTATCAGTTATAAGCCGCGTCATTATCTAATGGTAAATTATAGGGAAATTTTACTTTTTTCCTTTCAGTAAGGGGAAATTTTACTTATTTCCCTTAAAATAAGGGGAATTTCAAGTCACTCTCAAATTTATCAGTTATAAGCCGCGTCATTATCTAATGGTAAATTATAGGGAAATTTTACTTTTTTCCTTTCAGTAAGGGGAAATTTTACTTATTTCCCTTAAAATAAGGGGAATTTCAAGTCACTCTCAAATTGATCAGTTGTGAGCCGCGTCACCCACGCACACTAAGCAGATGTTGCCCGAGGCCAGCCACAAGCAACAAAAAACAACCAACAGCAAACAGCGCACAATAATAAAACCAATTCCATCATTCCTCACACACGCAAAAGCCATTCCCCATTTCGGATTGTGCCATGCGCCGTGCCAGAAATAAAATCTATTGTCTGCCAAAAAGTTAACGCACTTTATTGCTATTGTGTTTGGGCTTGATGAAGAGCGTGAGCGTGAGGGAGAGAGGCCAAAGCTGTGCCACTAAACAGCTATAGCTTTAATGGTGTAAGTGTGTGTGTGTGTGTATGTGTGTGTGTGTGTGTGTGTGTGTGCGTAGAGCAGCCTCAAGTAGCTCCTAAGCTCATTTGTCAACTGAGCTTCGCAACTTTGCGGCAAATGGGAAACAGAGCAGCAAGCAAGAAGCATGAACAAAAGAGCAAGAGTTAACAGAGAAGGAGTAAAAAATACCCTGTATTTATATGCGCTTATTAAATGCAAGTTTTTTTATTATTATATATATTTTTTTTATTTATTTTTTTATATTTATTTATATAAATTTCACACAATGAAAATGAAAGTGAATGACTATGACATACCCTGTACTTAAATAGCATGGTAGCAAAACACATATACCCGCTGCAACTGTTTCTAGGGTATTAAAACGAAGACCAGGCCAGGCCAGGCCAGGCCCGGGCCAAGCCAAGCCAAGCAGCACAAAAATGTTGGCAATACAATATTTTGCCATTATGTCGAACAATAACAAGTCGACATAAGTAGATGCCGTCGCAGCAGCAGAAGGAAAATAAGAAGCGGAGAGCGGGAGAGCAGAGACGAGCTGAAGTAGCATGCGATGTCGGAGCAGCAGGCCAGCAGCGACCCAAGACCCAAGACCCAACCAATAACAACAACAACAACAACAACAAAGAGCAGGCAAAGAGCCAAGCGAATGCGAATAGCTGCCAATTTCAGGCTTAAGTGTTCTTTTGACCCAAGCCCCCCGCCCCTTCCGCGCCCCTTGCACGTACGAAGATAATGATGGGCACAGACATTGGCACATAAGGGCGAACGGGCGCAGCAGAGCAAAGAGTAACGACGCATATGAAATTTAATACCACTTCACCTTTTTTTTTCTGCTGCTCTGTTCTTTATTTTCTTCTGCTTCTTTTTTTTTCGTTCAGAGTAACTGCGTTGGCATCCGGCGCTCAGCGTGTCCATACACACACACACACACACACACACACACACACACACACACACACGCGCATACAGAGTGTCTTCATTCCCCCTCTCTTCACACAGACACACAACGGTGTCGGTCGGTCCACGCTCTTCAGCTAACAGATTGAGCGCTTTATTAAGCGCATTTAAAAATTATAAAGACGCATAATAAAATGCGCATTTATGTGCGTGTGTGTGTGTGTGTGTGTGTGTGAAAGAGAAGAGTTATGCAATGCGAAAGCTGTGAAAAGTTAACGGCTGAAAAATGCGGCCATTTCCCAGCAGCAGCAAAAAAAGGAAAAGGAAACAAACAAAATGCGCTTGAAATTGAGCCAAGAATTAATGAAAAAAGAAAAAAAAAAAAAAACGAGCAAGAGAAAAGTAACAGCAAAAATATTTGTATGTATTTCGCATGAGCAAGCACAAACAATTTTCAAAACGACATGATTTTTCAGTGAGCAGCAGATGCAGGCGAGTGCCATGCAAGAGAGGGACTGAGACGCAAGAGGCGAGTTGAATTGAAAAAGAAACTCGAACTCAACAGCGCGCAAAGCAAGCAAGAAGAAGCAGACAAAGAACAAGAACGAAGTAAAGAATTTTTTTTCCATGGCAAGAGAACGTGGCATGAATAGCAGCGACTGCAACAGCAACAACAGCAACAGCAGCAAAAAAAAAAAAAAAACGAAGAGAGCAAAATTAATATTAAACAAAAAAGTGTATTGCTTGCCAGCAAGAGAGGATGAGAGGGAGGGAGAGAGCGGAGCAGAGGCGAAGAGAACGCCAGACAACGGCAAACTTTTGTACCAACAGCAGCCAAGCAAAAGGAGCGCAGAGCACAGCGCTTGAAGAGAGCAAACGGGGCGCGCGGGCAGCGAACTGAGTGCAGTTGTTATTGTTGTTTGAGTTACAGCAGCAGCAGCGGTAACAGCGGCGATTAGGGCGCCCTTGGCTGCGGCGCTCAACGACGAAACAACTGTCGGACCTGTCGACTTTGCTCCCTGTCGCACCCGCACACCCGCTCTCAACCAGCATAGGAGTTGCTTAACTCCAGTGGCTGGCTATACGGTCTCTGCTAAGCTGCGGCTTAGCGCTAAATAAAGCGCAACAACAACAAAATGCAAGTGAGCAAATTTTCAGAATGCCCTAAAAAGGCATTAAAACAGAGATAGCAAAACCGGGGGGCAGCGACGGCGGCAGCGCTTGAAACTTGACGAAGCTCATTACGTACACACACACACACACACACAGACACATAGAGACATGCATATAAAAGAGAAATATACCCGCAATATAATTTATGCCACACTTCAAACGCCTGCCTGACAGTTAACTACACCTCTTTTCTTACCTCCCCTCGTTCGCCCTCTCCCTCTCACTCACACTGCCTAGATAAGCTGTTTGTTTTAATTAAGCCGGCGAGTAAAGCTGTAAAGCAAATCGAAGCGGAAACATTTTCAGCACCATTAAAAATGCATTATAAATACCATGAATGAGGGACTGACAGAGAGGGAGGGGCTTACGTGTGTGTGTGTGTTTTTTTTTTTGGGTAAACGACGTGTAAATGTGCATAAATGTATGTCTGTGTGTGTCTGTGTGATTAATTGCATGACAGCACATGCATACGCAAAGCAAGAGGGGGAAAGAGGAAGGGGGTCTGCAACTGTGCACAGCTAAATTTGAACAAATTGCAACAACTTGAGATTCGCTGCGAACAAGAAAATTAAAATGAAATTAACATAAAATTGGCAAGGCAAACGGCAGATGGTGGCATTAAGAGCAAATAACCCCGCAGGAAGTTGTCGTATTTGATCCTCAAGTACCTGTTATTTGAAGAGAGAAATATCTTATAATATAATATGCTCTCTTAAATTTACTTTTGCTTAAGGCCAGGGCACATTTTGATTGCAGGGAATTATATCTGCCTGCAAGGGACATTCTTTATTTGAAAGGAAATATATTTTAAATGTCTTTTTTCTCTTCATCTTTTTCTTCGGATGATGATCCTCAAGTACCTGTTATTTGGAGGGAAATATCTTATTATAATAATATAATGCTCTCTTAAATTTACTTTTGCTTAAGGCCAGGGCACATTTTGATTGCAGGGAAATATATTTGAATGGGACATTTGTTATTTGAAAGGAAATATATTTTGAATGTATTTTTTTTTTCTTCCTCTTTTTTTTTTTTGCTAAGTGAACTACAGTTAACAAAAAAACTCGCAAGAGCATCTGCATCTGCACGCGATGATCGCTAATTTTAAATGCTGCACGCTGCCGTCTGCTAAGTGGCCGCCGTCCATAAACTAGACTGCATAATGATGTTGCGGCCGTCGACAACTGCAACAGCTACAACAACAACAACAACAACAACAACAACAACTGGCAGGCACATGCACATAATTCACTTCAGCCTCCGTTGCAAGGCATTTGAAAAATTGCAATTGAAACTAATTCGGTTAAGTGCAAAGAGGAAGACGAAGACTGAAGAGAGAGAGAGAGAGAGAGAGAGAGAGAGGGAGTGGTGAACATACACTCTTAGACTCCAACTGGTTCATAATTCATGAGAGGAGTTCCCGCTGTGAAACAAGTTGCAGCAGCAAATTTTCGCAGAAAGAGAGAGGGAAGGGAAGAGAGAGAGAGAGGAAAGTGAAGTGCTATGCGTGCATGCGTGTGTGTGCATGTGTGTGTGTGTGTAAAATTAACACTGTGACTTGCAATCAGCTCAGTTGTCATTATTTTTATTAATTTAAATCTCCATTTACAGGCAACTCAACCAGTTAAGCATTTGCGTGCGCTGTGCCAACCTCACCTCCCCCTCCACCCCTCGTGCAATTCCCGTTTCAGACTGCAAGTTTTTCCGCTTGGCTAAATTTATTAGCGCGACATTTTTATTGATTTTTTTTTTTTTGCCTCTTTTTTATTTATTTATTTTTTTTTTTGAGCCGCAACAAATTTGTTATTGCAAATAATTGCAGTAAAAATTTGACGACTGTTTTACAGTAATTTACTAAACATTTTTTACTATTTGCTTTTGCCATTTTAACGGCTTAACTAATGAAGCTCAAATATGAGTATAATAAACAAGCAACAAATAAGAAAGAAAAAAATATACCTTGTCTAATTACAAATGCAATCAATGGTTATTAAGTTAAATGAAGATCAAAGCACTTGCAGCGCTTTTAGCTCTTTTATAACTGTATGGGTCACGCTCTCTTTGCTCTCTTTGCTCTCTTTGTTGCTTAGTGCCATTATATATGCTAAATGCTCAAATGTTAATTTACATGTTTGAACTTTCGGCATTTGCCTTTCGTTGCAGTTGCGTAAGCTCTCTCTTGAACTTTCAACAACTAACGGAAATTAGCATACGCTCATTGATCTACAAGCAGAGTATATTTCCCCCCATTGCTAATCTGTCAATCAACACTCTTTTAAAATCTTGCACCTCTTGCGCACACGGTCTGTGTGTGTTTGCGCTGGGTAAATCTTGTATGTACTGCAAAAAGAAAAAAAAAAAAAGAGTAAGCGCAAAAATAATCACAAAATATTTACACAACTCATTTGTGTGGCTGTTAATATTTGCTGTTATTTTTATAAATTTTTTTTTTATTATTTTTATACGCCTTGCGTTGCAATGCGCTGTGTAAATACAATAAATACTTGACTTTAAAACAAGAAAATAAAAAGCACAAAGCAGCGCGCTGCAATTGCCAAACAAAAACTGAAAAAAAAAGAGCAACAACAAAGGAGCACGAGGTGTCTGTTTTCACAGCCTTTTTGGCATAGTGTGTGTGTGCTTAAGTATGCGTGTGCTTTGCCTGCTCTTTGCCTTTGCTGCATTTCTGCGGCCGCCGCCGCCGCCTCTCTCTCTTTCCTCTGCCCTTCCATCTACTTGTTTACCCAGCCAAGCGATGCGGGCGTCGCTGCTTTGTTGCCTTTTCGGTTCTCACTCACTCACTCTCTTTAAAGCTTAGCTAATTTGCTTGGCGCGCCAATTGAGACCGGCGGACGGGCTGCACAAAGCGCAACAAGCAACAACACAAAGACGAACGAACGAACGAACGAAACAAAAAAAAACGCCGTTTCGCAATTTTCAATTGTGCACGTCAAAGTGTTAAAACGGCACGCGATTTATTGCACATGCCGTTGTGTGTGTGTGTGTGAGTGTGTGTGGTTATGTATATATATTTGTGTGTGTTGCGTGTGCTCCTGAGTGGTTTTCCAGTAGCCGACGCCGGCAGTAGTGCTGCTGCTGCTGCTGCCGCTGCGTCTTAGATGCGCTTAATTAGACAGTGACGCGTACATCAGCGGCGACGTCGACGCCAACGCCAACGCTTTAGCTTTATTGATTTACGGCCAGCAATCAAGTGTGAAATTGACTTTTACCAACAGACCCCCCCCCCCCCTCAAACAACAGCAGCGAGGCGTGTAAATATTTGTTGCGCTTAAAATATGCAACGGTTAATATGTATCTATCTCTCTCTCTGTATGCTGGCACGCCTGCATTTCATTCGAGTTTTCTTTTAACAACTTTGTCATGATTTATAAGCGGCTCATTAATCTCGCTTCTTGTCTAGCTCGCAGCACTCCCAGTGTGTGGGCGAGTGAGATGGCAATAGAATCAAACTGCTGCCGTAAATAATCGCAATATGCGAAGTTGCAAGCCAGTTTCCAGCAAGAGAAGCTCAAGAAGTTCAGCTCATATGATTTATACAAACTCTCGAGACTTTCTCCAACACTAATTAACTTCACTCAAGCCATCAACTCATTGCTCTTAAGCTGCACAGCTTAACAGCTTATGCCATTATTACACACTCTTTTTATAGCATGAGTCAAAAAAATGGAAGAAAAAACAAATATCAAATTACAGCGCACTTACACACACACACAGACACACACACACACGCATGCTCTTAATCGTTTGTGAGCATACGGTTTAGCCCTCGCTTAAGACTTGTCGCAGCCACAAGAGAGCGACAGTTATGCGGCTTCTCAACTCTCCCTCACTCAGCTGACCACAGCAAAAGAGAGCAAAACTTTAAATACAACTAATTTGTGTGAGTGCCTCTGTGTGTGTGTAGCCCCCACACACTTTTGTTGTTGCTCAGTTTTCAAATTGGAACTCATAAATTACGGCAATTATGTTAATGCACCCAGTCGCAGTTGCTCTGTGAGAAACCACAGAATCGAGTTGAATGTCCATATTAAGCAATTTGTAAAAATAAAACAAAAACAAACAAAAAATAATAAGTAAATAAAAAAAGAGAAAAATACCCAGAGGTCTTTTTTGGAATCGTGTACAATTATCACGCAAATGTCCAGTCATAATAATAGTTATAATAATGATAATGATAATCATATAAGCTAATGATTATTATGATAATCAGGCAAGTAATTGGCTAACAATTGGCAATTTAAATAAATTGCACAAATGCCTCAAATGCATTCAAATTAAATAATTTGCAAAAAGCCAAGACCTCATCTGCCTCTCTCTTTCTACTTAAAAAATTAATAATAACGAAAGAAAAAAAAGCATAAATCGCAGCAGCAGCGAATTCATTAAACATAAAACGTGGCTACATCAAAAATTCATAAGAAAATACATAAATTAAGGCAGAAATATAAAATAATATGCCATAATCTTTTTATGGCCATAAAGCTTAAGCCGAATTGATATGTGAGAGAGAGAGAGAGGTTGAAGAGTGTAGACTGTTGAGGGCTGCTAAGCACTTGTTTGGCTAAGCGGGTAGATTAACTTATACAAGCTGAACTTAACAGAAATATATTATGTTAAATATTTACAGTTAGCTTAAACTAAAGAGTGGTTGCTTATATGCCTTAATAACGTTTTAAGAGCACGAGCTGCTGAAGTCAAGTATAACTGTTCTATAGGGCATGTCAAAGTCGCAACACATGCAGTCATAGTCTGTCCACTCGCCCTCTCCCTCTCACTCTCTCTCTCTTTTTCACTGCCGCTGTTTTATTTACATTCAGCCGGGTCTCAAGCAGCGCTGTCGGCGGCCGCATAAAATCAACAAAACTGGCGAGTTTTATTTGCGTGGCGGGGTAGCTAAGCCGCCAAATAAAGTACCATAAAAGATATCAAAATAAATATGCGAGAAGAACTGCTGCAGCAGCAGTGCCACTGGCAGCGTCGCAGTTAGCGCCGCAGTCAGCGCCGCATTCAGCGCTTGGCCATAAAAGCTTTGCTCAGTAGCAGCACAGCACAGCGGGCGCTCGCATTGCTGTTATTGTTGCAGCAGCAAAAAAAAAAAAGTGCTTAGCTTGGTATTTAAGCGAAGCCGCAGCCAAAGGAGACAAAGTAAAGAAAAAAGTCAGCGCCAGTCAAAGACGCAAAGAGAGCGGGCGTATAAACAGTTAGGCAGAGCTTGGCGATGATGAAGAGAGGAGCATTGGCGTGGGAAGAGAGGCTGTTAGCAGATGCTTTTTGCTGCTTGATTTGAAAAGCACGCTTCGCTTGATGAACTATGCTGAGCCCGCCTCACTTTAATGCCACGCCCAGACGCAACAAAAGAATAGGGAAAACCGACAACAGCAACAAGACAAACGACAGACAACAAAATAAATATGCAATAACAAAAGAGCGAAACAGCCACAAGCAACAGCAGCAGAAGAAGAAGAAAACGAAAATAAATAAAAGGCCGCTGGCAAAATAAACAAACAGCGTGAATTTTATGAGATACACGAACAGCCCAGCCATATAAAGAGCGAGCGAGACAGGGACACAGCTGTATCTATTGGATACATTTTTATGACTCTTGTTCATTTTGTTTACACACAAGAAAAAAAAAAAAAGAAAACGCAGAAAATAATAGATATATGTATACATTATTGTAAAATCAATCTCGCTGGCATATTGCCCACATCGTGTGGCCGAAAAGATTAATATTTCTTTCGTATTTGGCCAAGGCGCCAGGTGAGCGGCATTAGGCATTAGGCATAACATCAACTATGTAAATCCAACAAATTATTCTCTATAAAGAGATTGTTGTTAATAAAGCCAATTTAATAGCCTCTTTTGATTTGTTTACTTTGATACACAACTTTTGGGCTGGGCGAAGGCTTTTGTTGTAAGAATTCGATTTTTATGGCTGGAATAGCTTTGAATATTTATAGAATGAGGTATATATAGTTAACCAAACTTGGGGAACTCTTCGTAATTCTATATTGTATATATCAGCTATTTTAATATCAATATTGAGTAATTTTCAGTTATTAAATAAAGAGAAAATATTTACTGCGCGTATACTTAATATTACGTATACGTATACTTAAGACGCTTAACATAACATGTTAAATATCTAACACTACATGAATGCAAATTTCTGTTATCTTTAACATATCCCCTAATATGCATTCTCTGTACATTAACATTTACTTATGCATATTATGTTAGAACTTAGCATAATGTTAGACAAACGCAAATTTCTGTATACATAAGCACATTCATGTTATATTCTCTCTCTAACATAGGCTTTACATAGTTTTCACTTACAAGAGCATCTCAGCTTCGCTGTAGCTTTACCTTTCCATATTTCGCATTGTTTTTGGTTTTTTTTTTTTTTTTTTTTGATTACGCTGCTAAATTAAATTTAGCGCATGGCGTTTGCGTGTTGCTATTTCTGGCCTCAAATGACGGCGCGTGTAGCGATCGCAATTTAGATACAGATATGTATAGCGATACAAAGAAGAGAAAGATATAACAGACATACAGATACATACATACATACATACATATGTTGTATGTATGTTAACAACGCACATTTTGGCATTTATCCAGAACTGCGATTAGAGGCATATAAAGATCTCATGTGAATGATCGCCATTTGAAAGCATCCGTCAATTAGCAATGAAATATAATGTTAGACAGAATTCCAACAAAAAAGGCTGAAAAGATCTTTAAATTGTTCACACAATGTTTACGCATTCATATTCAAATTTTGTGGCGAGCGTATAAAGCGCCAATAGCCAGCAGATATCATCTATTATATATATATACTTATATTCATATATATATACATATATATAGATATTTATATTAGATCATGTTTTCGTTTTATCAGAGCTTTAACTGAGTCAGCCTAAAAAGCTGTGGCTTCACATTTAGAAAGGCTTTGTTGCCAGAACCAAAAGCTTAGCTAATATTCTAGTATATATAATATAATCTAATATTAGTTTTACGCTAATATATTATACAAATTATATGATAATTGAGTAAGTCATAGACCTTTCCATGAAATTTCTAAATGAATATATTTAGATTAACAGTTCAGGCAATCATGGCTAAATGGGCATCTTGAGCTCTACTTCTATAAATATATATTGATCCATCAGTGCATATATTATCGGATATAAATGGATGGATTATCCATTATTATCCATCTCCATCTAAGTATTTTCTATGTTATCTTTAACATTTCTCCAAATAATCATTTTGATCTTCGACATATTTTATTAAGCTTACTTAAGATCACATCATGTAGAAGCCACTCTAGTATTCTACCCCATATTTGATAGTTGGGCATTGCCTAGCAGACACCTCCCCCCCTTATTATCATTTTTTCTGTACAATTATGAGCTGTACAAATATTGGCTGATTAAATTATTTAAATACAAAATAAACGAAGATGGTGTGAAAAATTGTAAATGCAACTCTCAGTCGTAAACCCATTTGGCCCCCACTGACAAATTGCATGATTTAATTATGTGCATAGAGCCGTAAAGAATTTATTGCAATCTATTTATTTGTAATTATGAAATATTTGCATTTCACATGCCAAACTGAATAATTACGCTTTTCCCACATAGTTCGCCCACCCTCCACCCCCCACCCCCCACGAGGTATTTTCTTTATGGTTTTTTCGCTTTGCGTTATTGATTGCACGTTATCAGCAATTGTTTGCATTTCATTTGGAATTTGTTGCTGTCAGAGATATGTGAAAATAAATATTAATTACATTTATCGTTTTTTTATATATATATATATAAATTAATTTATTGTTGTTGCTTGTTTATTGTGATATTTGCAATATTTACGCATTATAATTAATTGTTTTTATTTATGCACATTTTATGCCGCCAACAATGAATTAGTGGCTATCAAATGTTGATGCGCCCTGCCCCACCCTGTCCCCCTTCCAACAATCTGAGTTAAATTGAGTTATCTGTGCTCCGAGTTGTCGCATTAAATTCAAGTTGTTTAAAATGTTTTATATCATTTTTTTTCTTCTTTTTTTCTCATTTCTGTTTTTTTATGCATATTTATTTTTTCTTAATGCGGCTTTCATTTGAGTTTTTTGTTTCTGGAAATATGCAAATGCCGACTCTAGCTGAATATATTAATGAAAATATATAGCTGTATCCAGTATCTGTATCAATGGCTGCAAATGTAGCTCTGCCTGTATGAGTAGCCTTTGTTGTAGCTATGGATCTCTATACAGCTAAAGAGCCGTATCTGTATCTAGAGATATCGAATATAATATCTAACTGTATATATATATATATATATAAATGTATATGTCGCTCCATCTGTATATATAGTTACACATGTATCTATATCTATAGTTAAAGCTTAAACGTATGTATCGATCTATATCTTTATATATAGCTGTAGTTCCAACCCCATCTATAGCCAGATATGTATCTGTATCTATAGAAAATATATCTGTATCTATATCTGTATCTTTATATATACATTGGTGTAGGTCTACCCGTATATGCATAATATAATATATTTATAATATATATATATAGTATATAATATATTTATAATATATATATATAGTATATAACATATCTATAATCTCTGTATCTCTATCTATAGCTCTAACTGCATCTACAACTCCAACTGCATCTGTAGCGCTATCTTCTTCCATATCTACAACTTAAAATGTATCTCTTCCTCTCTCCACACACACACACACACATATATATATAGTCATACCTCCAGCCGTATCTGTATCTGTGCAGCATTAATTAATTATCAAAGCAGTCAATTTACATCTGCGAGCTGTGCGCCTGGCATTGGCTCGGTGTGTGTATCTCGAAAGATACTCGCCACAAACTTCAACTCAATTTTCGTATTGACTTTTAAATATGCGCGAAAAAGCGAGTCACGGGGATAGAATAACCAGCAGGTAGATACCCTGTATTTTGTATATATCTAGTATATATATATAGCTAAGCTATAGCTCTTCTATTGACCTAATTTCAATTTATACTCAATTTGTTTTACTTCTGTTGCATATACCCTAATTTCCTAATTTGTACAGGGTATTTCCACAACAAAAAACCTCATCAGTATTTATCTAGCTAAGTTATAGCTCTTCTATTGACCTAATTTCATTTTAGACCCAATTCGTTTTGCTTCTGTTGCATATACCCTAATTTCCTAATTTGTACAGGGTATTTCCACAACAAAAAACCTCATCACAATCAATTTGCCAGCCGCTGCGCCGCGTCGCTTCTCTTGTCGCTGAAAATTGAGTTTTTGCAGCTTTATTGTAGTTGTCTCTTTTGTTGCTTTAGTTGTTGTTGCTTGGCCCACATTATCTAGTGAACGTTGAACGCTTTCGTGCCTCTGGGTGTTGTTTTTTTTTCTTGGCTCTTTTTTTTTTGTATTTTTTGTATTTTTTTTTTTTTTTTTTTTTGTCTACATGTGTTTAGCGTGTTCAGAAATTTGCTTTTTTAATGACGCTCTTGTTGATTGCGGCTTGTTTGTTTTTACTAAAATCCCGCCATATCATGTTCCCTAGCCCCTCGCCACCCCTCTCCCTTGCACCATATTCTTAAACGTTCGGTTCGGCCTTTAACATTCGTTTTATTATTATGAAATGTTGTACAAATCTTTGCGTACAAATTCGCAAATAAAAATACGATTTTTTTTAATGTTCAATTTATAATTGTCTGATATATTTTTGTGATTCGTTTTAAGTGGAAACAGAAAAGCAAAAACAACTAATTTTTATGAGCTCTTGTCATCAAGTCGAAAAAGCATTTGAAATCGTTATTGATTGAACGCAATTAGAAAATTTATTTATACGCTGAGGTCAAAGTAAAGCTATTAATTGGAAGACCTACTTCTGCTTAGAGTATATTCATTTATAAAAAAAACAATTGTTTAATGTACTCCATAAATAAAAAAAAATACTCTAAATAGAATTCATTCTAAGAACACTTAATATTCCATTTCTTTATACTATAAAGGTATGATTATAACTATATCACCTCACTAATGGAAAAAAAAACTTAAATTCTAAAATGTTAACCTAACATTACAGAGTTCACTTAACATAGCAACTTAAGTTACAATAATGTTAATTAACTCTATCATCATCTATTTATTCTTAAGCTTTATTTAAATTTCTAAACTGCTTTCATTTCCCTTATTGCATAATAAATTGGATTCATTATGTTTACATTGATTACTTAACATGACTGTTATTGTTTCTATTATTGAATTAACATTTATTTAACATTCAATAGTATTCTTTTATTGTGTATGTGTTTTTTTCATTCAATTGAAATTCGCCACAAGCTGAAAACTTGACTGTTAATTTGCATGGGCGTATTGAAACGAGAGGCAGGCAAAAAAATAGTAAAAAAAACGTTTGTCACTGTCAGACATTTATGAGAATTGAACAAATCAATTTGCTTTAATCGTGTCGACGAGGCGGGGCCCTGACAAATGGCCCAACTTAAGCGACTCAGCCGTGACTGTGTGGATGTATACGTATGTACATAGTATGTTTGGCTCTGTTCGTATCTCAGACTGATTTATATTATGTGGCGAATACAGGGAGCAGAATACGAATACGAGTGGCGCTTGATATCATTTTTAAGTCAGCTCAATTTCCATTTCGGCAGCATAAGCCATTTAATCATTTCAAATTGTTGAGTAATATATATATATATATATATATATATATATATATGACAAGCTGTTTGGGAAGTTGCTTAACAGCATTGTGTTAACCGTTGGTATGTTCCGGCCGTTAACATAACATAAATCTAACAGCATTAAAAGCCTTTCAGACTATAAAGTTAACATAAGTGAAATTGAAAGTTAGTTTAGCCTTTTTCTGTTAACCAAAATACTTAAACGGAAAATTAACAGCAGCTTAACAGTACATAACATAGCAGTAACATGTTCATTGAGACATTCAATTAACATTTGAACTGCCAAAATTAACAGTTATGTAAATTTAATGTTTGTAATGTTAATGTTAACTAGAGCTTAACATTCAATTAACATTTTTGGCTTTCCGTCTGTTAATATAGTGCTGTTATAAATATCTATTGACTAACAGCTGCATAACTAATACCCTAACACTTTTAATATTAACATAATTCTAACAGCATTAAATTAACATTTGGTGTTGATGCTCATGTTAATTAAGCGCAGCAAATAAATGCCAATGATTAGGCAGGCAAACCAAGTCTTTAACTAAGTATAATTATATTTACGTGTACGAGTGTGTGTGTGTGTGTGTGTGTGTGTGTATGGAATGTTTTGTCAGGCAATTGACACATTTGTAGCGTTCAAATTGTTATCGTCTCGAGGCGCAGAACGGTGGCAAATGCCAAACAACCAACAACCAACAACAACAACAACAACAGCAACAGCAACAAAGCCAATTACACTTTGCAGAAAAAGGCAAAAGCTCCCAATGCGCCAACTAAAAGTCAGTTAACGTGTGTGTGTGTCGGTGTGTGTGTGTCTGTGTAGTTGTGCATGTATCTTGTACAAGTCTCGACTGCTGCTGCTGCTGCTGCTGTTGCTATTATAGCTGGGAGCAACTTTTACCAGCGACTCCGACAGTGTGACAAATTATTATGTGTGCATGTGTGCGTGCCTGTCTCTGTGTGTGTGTGTGTGTGTGTGTGTAATACATGCATATAGAGCATAGGCAGGCAGCTTTGGCCTGTCGCTGGCGGCGCTGCTGGTGCTAATGACCGTAACTAAGTTGGCGTCACGATTGTGCGCGCCACCAAGCAACCCTCCTCTGCTTCAACTGCACCCCGCTACCCACCCCCCCCCCCCCCTCCTCTATCTCTCTCTCTTCACTTCCACTTCAACCCCAACCGCTATTTGTGTTTTGCTTTTGTTTCTTTGGCTTTAGCTGGCTTTTGCGGTTGCTCAGCTGGCTGACTCGCTGGCTTCTTGCTACGGCCTACTCTGAGCCCGTTGCCCATTTGTGTAAAGCATTTTTAATGTTATGACCGAGAGAGCGCGTCTAATAGATGCTTAATTGTGCGCCGGCTGCTCCTACTGCTACTGTTGCTGTATCTATCTATTGCTTGTATCTCTGCCTCTATCTCTATCGCCATCTACAGTCGATGACGAGGCAACTGCTGCTGCTGCTGCTGCTGCTGCTGCTGCTGCTTTTGCTGCTTTTGCTGTTCTGTTTCATTATGTTTGTTTACAGAGCGTTTAACGCAGTTCGTTTACTTAATTGTCTGACAGCGCAAAAATAAAACAAAAATTGCTGCGCATCTGTCAAAAGCATTTCGCATACAGATTCCGCCCTGAAGACAGCTAATCAAATTGAAGCTGAAGACAGAGGAAGATTAGGAAGGAAATTTAATTGATTTTAACTGTTTTCTGATTATATATATATATATATATATATATATATATATATATATATATATTTTTTTTTTTTTTTATTAATATTTATATTAGTTTTATTATTACTTTCTTATATAAAATATATTATTATATATATATATATATATATTCAATTGATTTTTTCAACACCTTTCAACTGTAACCCTTAAAAGCGCGCTACTAAAAAACTCATTAAAAATCAATCCTTAAAAAGTTTTTATAAAAAAAAAAAAACAACTTTCAATTATGCTTTATCTTCATTTGCATGGAAAACGTAACCGAATTGCACAGTCATAAGTCATTAAGAAAATAAATGTCTTTATCATAAACACAAACAGCACACACACACACACACACACAAAGACCCACACATACACACACTCATTCACAGTTGAAATTTCATAATTTCAACTAAATGCAAAACACGCCCAGGCAAGAACTTCTGAAAGCAAAAACAAAAACACGCAACACAACAGCAGCCAATTCGGTAAGCGAGTGCAAGTGAGCTGAAACAAGTCGAGCTGAGTGCGAGAGAGAGAGAGAGACAGCGCGCGCTATACGCGGCGCCCAAAAGGGAGCTACGTGCGCTTGGGCCTGTTCAGCCCTAAGCCCCCTCCACCTATGCTGCTCTCTCACACTGCACACGGTTTGTTTATCGTTCGTCTTTCGGTCGTTTCGTCTTTCGGTCGCTTCGTCGTTTAGTCACTTCGTACTCCCCAACATGGCCGACATGACTGCGCTGCCGCGCCACAGGCTTCATTAGGCAGCGTGATTCCTTTTTCATTTGTATTTATGCATGTATTTGCTCTGTGCGTTCCTTTTGTTTGTCGACGACGCCCCTTTTATGGGAATTTCTCTCAATGCGCTTGTTTAAGTGTGAGTCTGTGTGTGTGTGTGTGTGTGTGTCTGTATGTATGTACGTGCACTTTAAATTCGTAATAATAAAAAGTCAATGAGCCGTCATTTGCTTGTCACCACTCCACACGCACGCACACACACACACACACACACACACACACACACAAATAATAGCCAGGGGAAATATATGTATAAAATTCCCTTAGTATTTAAAAAGCAAACTTCCCACGTTTAATGAGCGCGAAACGCAACAATTTAAATCGTCAGCCATAAATCTGAAAATGGCAATCTTTTTGACATGTTTTTAGCATGTTTATACATATTTATGGGCAAATTGCTGCGCAGCCGCCTGACGATTTCTAATGCCGGCAGCTCAGATCAAACAAAAAACCCATTTAATTACAAATCGGCTTAAATTGAAACACCTTAATTGGCATTAACTTGAGGCAACAGAAAAATACAAAAAAAAAAATAAAAAAAAAAAAGAAACATGCGCCCCGCAGCAGCAGCAAGCGGCAATTAATCAAACTGGAAATCAATTTACTCTCTCGCCCGCTCTTGCTCTGCCGCACGCAGCCAACTATCTCGCTTGCACGCACAACAGCCGAAACGTGAGGCGGCGGGGGGCCGTCTTTTGGGATTTATAGCATGCCACATTAAACAAATATACACATGTACACAGACAGACACACACATACAGACACTCGCTCATATATTCATACATACTCACACATGCATACATCCATATGAGAAGTGTTTGGTTAGGTTTGCTTACTTGCCTTTTTATAAATCCAAAATAATCGCAATTTCTGCTGTTGATATGCTCGTTCCTGCTTCATAGACGACAGCATGCAGCCGCTGTTGTTGTTGTTGTTCTTGTTGTCGTTGTTGTTGTTGGCTGCGACGTTGGTGAGGGGATAACACAGAGTGGTGAGTAGTGGTGAATGGGTGCGAGTGTGAGTAAAAGAGAGAGAATGGTGGGGAGCAAGGTGCGAACGAGGATTTTTCGTTGCCTGCTGCTGCTGCTGGCTTGCTCGCGCAGCGACCCTTGCACTCGCGTGCGACAGAGTGCGAGCGATTGAGTGATAGAGAGAGCGTGCGGCCCGCAAAGTGAGCAGCGGTTTTTAGGTAGTAATAATCCACAAAAGAAACGCCGACGACGACGGCGCTGCCGCTGCCGCTGCTGCTGCACACAGGAAATGTAAATCCACAAATTTTCGTTGTTGTAGGCAGAGCTTTCCTTTTTCACGTCGTTGTTGTTGTAGCCAATCTCAAGAATTATTTGCCATTTATATAATAAGCAAGAGCGAGAAGGGTACAGATTGCGCACACTCTTTTACTTTTCTTCTTTTTTTTTTTGCTGTTATTATTTTTTTTTATTTGACAAATATGCTGCTGGCAAATTTTCTTGCTTGTTTTTTTTTTCACTGCATGAACTTTTTTATGAGGTTAGTTGTTTTCTTTTTCTTTTTTTTTTTTTTTTTTGCTTCTTCTACAAATACAAAAACGGCACTTTGTGTCAGAGCGAGAGAGCGCGAACGGCGAAGCTGTGTGTGCGAGTGTGTGAGTACACACATACACACACACACGATTGAAGTAAAAAATACACGGGGGAGTTAGTTGTACAACGAAATGACCGACCGACCGACCGACCGAACGACAGACAATCAGACCGCCCGACCGACCGACCTGACGCACGCGCGCAGACGTCACAATTAGTGAGAGCGACTAAGCGACCAGCGACGAACGTTTGTCGGCGTTCTTTTACCGCAATGTTTGTGCGAAACATAAAAAAAACTCGCACATTCACACATACAAACATACGCATACAAACACACAAACATTTGCCTTCGCTATGATGCTTCTGCTGCCCAACACTGTTGCTATAAACGAAAAAACAAAAAAAAAACAAAAACAAATAAAAAACTGTCGCTCACTGCAGCCAAACACAAGCAAGAGCAACAGAGAGATAGCGAAACAGTTGAGAGCAAGAAAGAGAGCGAGTGCGAGAGCAATGCACACATACTTATGTGAGAGAAGACGACGAAGTCGCTGTATAGAAATTTTATTCCGGTATTATACGGCTGCTGTGGTTGTTGTTATTGTTGTTGCTGGCAACATATTGCCACTGCCTTTTTGGCCGTTTTACTACTATTGCGGCGAGTGCTTACTACTTTTTTGTGATTGTATCGGTATGGGTGTAGTAGTATATGTATATATGTACGCATGTGTATGTAGTTGTAGCTTTGCTTGTGTATGCCAGCGACTGCTGATGATGATTACGCTGCTCTTTTCACACATACATATATAAATATACATATGTACAGACACTCACACGCACGCACGCATAACAGTCAAGCCCAAGTGGGTAATTTGTTTTATGAGTAGCGGCGGCAAAAAGCACTTGTGTATTGTTGTTGTTATTATTGTTGTTGTTGCTGCTGTTTCTTGTGAATGACAGACAGCCAACGAGTAATAATTTTTAATGCGTTTTTGGCATTTCTACACTGCTGCTGGTTAATTGCTTAAAACACTCATGCACACAAACAGACAAACACACATTCACTCATACGCACGCATACACCGAGAAACACACACAAGACGCGCCGCGACGAGCACGCTAAGAAGGAGGAGGCATAGACGCAAGACAATTTTTTTAACACTTTTTGCTATTGTGTTGCTTGAATAAATTAATGCACAAACACACACACACACACACACACAGACACACACGTACATGAGCACTTTATTATTTTGCATAAATTATTGTGAGGCATGATATATGAATTAATACCTTTTGGCTATTTGCTCATGGAAATCTTATGGTTTAGCACACAATTTATGCTAAAAATGTTGAATTGTTTTTTTTTTTGTATTATTTTTTTTTTTGTTATTTCTCATAGAACTTTTCGCCTAGTTTGCGTCGACAGTGTTTCATCCGTACTGTCCGCCACGAAGGAGCAACGCGTACAAAAAGCGCATAAATTGAGCGGCTCTCGCTGGCAACACAGCGGCGCGCAGTGCAGAGTTGCCAGCCAATCGACTCAAGTAAACAAGCCAACATATTGACAACCCAGACAACAAACCTTAACACGTATATAATTTAATTGTTTTTTCAGTTACTATAAATATAAAAATATTGTCTTAAATACAATATATAATGTCATTTGATTGATTATTCAGTTTTAATGGTGGGGAGTCGACAACTCTGCGGCATTTGCACACGCATGCCGCACACTAGAGCATTCCCATGCACATACACGTCGTCTCTCTGAGAGGAATTTCTTTAATGGCGGCGTTTTTGCTGTGCGCTCGCTCTCTGAGCGCGCTCGTTCTCGCTCACGCTCAACGCAAAGTGCCGCTGACTACTGCTGACGCCATGTTGCGCAGTGCCGCTCTATGTTTATCTCTTTTCATTTTGTTTACTGTGACGTCGTGTGGTCTCACTTGCCAGCATTGCCGTTGCTCCTTTTGTCGAGTTTCTTATTGTCAATATTTAGTTGGCGTAAGCAGACCAACGGAATGCCAATAAGAATAAGAAATTATAAAAAAATTAATAATTAAAATAATGATCTATAAATTATAAATGTTTATATATTTGAAAAAGCAAGCTATCTCTCATTTAATTAAATATAGAAAATAAGCTATTATCATGCACATACAGGGTATTTGCTAGTTCATACTGTGGCAATCACTCATTTCTGTCTTTGCAAATTGTTTTTGGTTGAAGAGAGGAGAGCGCGCGGCAGAGAGCTGGCGACGTCCTCGTTGTCAATGTGCGTGCGGATTGATTACTGATTGGCATGTCGTTTGGCTGTTGCCGTTTCAACGACGACGACGACGATGACGCCGGCAGCGCAGTTGGCGGCTACTTTTTTTTTTGTTGTTTCGGTTACCTCTGCTGTTTCTTGTTATGGTTGTTGTTGTTCTTGTTGTATGCTCGAGCATATAATGACATAATGAGATTTATTAGGCGCAAAATAAAGCCATAATGTTCCGTTTGACCTTTGTGTAACTTTGACTGCCATAATATTGTTTTCCTTTCGCAGGACACGTGCTCTAGCTTATTACATATCGGATGACACATTCTAAAGCTTTGCTGAATTTGACACGAATCACTCATCAAATGTTGTTGTTGTTGTTGTTGTTGATTTTGTTTCTCATTTTAAATTCGCCTTTGCTGCCATTGAGGCAAAAAGGCAAATAAACGTTGTCTGTCGTTGTCTGTCTTTGCCTTCGTCCTTTTTCTCTAATTTTTTTTTTTTTTTTTTTTTTTTTTTGCCTCTTATGTCCCATTTGTGTGCCGAAAAAAACTTGTTTGTGCTTCATATACTGAGCAGCCGTTCGCCTCTGCTCGCCCCCTCTCTCTCGCCCTCTCGCCTTTTACTGTTTGTTTTCGATTGGCATTCGTGCACGCTCTTTCAATTTTATTGCTGTGATTCTGATTCTAGTTGGATTTGACTACGCACACACACACACACACACACACACACACACGTGTACACACATGCACTTGTGTATTTTTGTATGCTTCTGGGAATTGATATCCTTGTGCGCTTTTTGCTAAAGTTCAAATATTTTTCATTTTATTGCTTGCCATCTCTATCTCGGGCTCTCTCTTTCTCGCCCTCTCTCTTTCTAACGCGCCATATTTCAAATCCCTGCCTGCTCATAGGCAAAATGTTAGCTGTCACTTTGAGAGCTCCTGCCGCTGCCCCTGCCCCTGCCCCCTTGCCGCCCACTTAACGGCTCAGTGCGCCGCCCAGCAAAGGGACCTCAATTTGGCCAAAAAGGGCTTTGTGCGTCTGTACAGTATTTGTGGCAAACTGTATATAATTCATACTATAAAGCGGCTTTGTTGCCACAAAATGTTGCACATCGTTTTCGATTTGGCCCCATCCGCATCCTCTCCCCCCTTTGGCCGCTCTTCCACCCCTCGGCTGATTATGTAATTATGTGAAATTTGTGCGAATGCTAATGAAGCTATTAATATTTTATGCGCCATTTAAACAGAGCGCAGCGTCAGCCACAAGGTCCTTGTAATGGTGTAAAGGAGCACACAGCATGAATAATAAACAAGAAACACTCACACACACACACACACCTACATACACATACACAATCAGCAAAAACTGGCAAAAAGCGCAACAACAACCACGACGACGACGACGACGACGACAACGACGACTGAAGTCCAAGTTGCCATTTGCAAATACAACAATTGGACAGTCAGGCAGACAGCCGGAGAGCGGGAGAGATGATAGAGAGATAAAGAGAGAGATACAGTTAGTCAGTCATACATACTTGGCTGCCTACTTGGTGGCAGAGCTATGCCAGCGAGCTTAATGTGATTTTCAAGTAGTCACACACACACACACACGAACACACACAGGCACACATGCACAGCGAAGACTCCATCATACAGTTAAGCCTACACAGTAAATTTAATTAAGAGCACAAACGGCGAAAGAAATGAGAGAGGAGGGAGTGAGACAGAGTGCGTGAATACTTGAATTCTTATAAGAAATGTGATATTTAAATATGTTTATATAATAAAAATAATATTTTAAAGTATGTTTATATAATACAAATAATATTTATATATAACTATAATTAAAATATATAAAATATAGTTATATTTGAAATTTTATAAATAAATAATAAAAATAATTTTTATATATAACAAAAATTAAAATACATAAAATATAATTATATTTCAAATTTTATAAATACAATTATATTTTAACCTATTTATTTTATACATTTTACATTTATTTATTTATTATTTTCATATTTTATATGTGATTTATTTTTATTAAGCTCAAATTGTTATATCTATCTTCAACTCATTCGCTTGTTCACTTAAATGAGTTCCCACTGTACACATAAACCAAAGTTATGCACACACACACACACACACGCACAGTAGCCAGAGAGCTTTGCATATTTGTGCTTTGGCTTGTCGACTGCGTCTGTGTTTGTGTCGCCGCTGCAAGCGTATAAATATTTATGCCAACATATTCTAGTCGCATGGCTATCCAAACAGCGCCCGCAGCAATCACACACACACACATACACACACAACTCTACCTGCCACACGATGATTTGGCTGTCCAGCTAATGCTAATAGAAATGGAATTGCCAGCTGCCAAAGCTACGTAAATACACACACACTCAGGCACACTCATACACACACACACACACACACATAAAGTCGAGCAAATGAAAAGCATTTTCAAGTTGTCAGCTTCCATGGGCCAAAAACTGAATTTTGTACATTTTGTTGCAAAATATGATTTCATTGTGCTTAAATTGAATTAAATTTCTTTTTTTTTTTTCTTTCTGGTATTTTTGGAGTGTTGCTCGTCGCACGTTCTGGCGTTTTTTTCTGCTCTGTCTCACTCGCACGCACGCCGTTTAGCCCAAAAAGCAGACTACAGCGAACTACAGTTAAAGTCGCAGCTGCTGCGCTGCCTTGCCTTGCCTTGCCTTGTCTCCTCTCTCTCTCGCTCGCTCGCACTTGCAAAGATTTTGTGTTTTGTTGTTGTTGTTGTTGTTGCTGCTGTGCCTTCGGTAGCGGAAGCGGATATTTTCAACGCGCCATTGTTATTTTTTGAGTGCGGGAAATTGCTGGGCGCCTCGGTCTCATCTCTTGCCTGACGCTCAACAAAGCACACGGCGCCCTTTTTGCAGGCGCTTCAAGTTTTTTGTAAGAGAGTGGGAGTGAGAGTGTGGGAGAGAGAGGGCGACGGGGCAGAGTAAGAGCGCACGTGTACGTGTAACTGAATGTTTGTGTGCGCGCGTGTGTGTGTGTGTGTGTGTGAGTCTCTCATCCGCTTCATGCTTATCATTGTATTCAGCTTCGTCGCTGCTGGCGTTGCTGCTGCTGCTGCTGCTGCTGCTGCCTTGTCGACAGCTTTGTTTGTGTTGTAAATATAATTTTACGATTCTGCTTGCCCCACTGCCTGGCTTGCCATGGCTTGGCTTGGCTTGGCAGTCGGTCTGTCTGACAGTTGGGCGTTCTGTTTGTCTGTCCATTTGTCGTCTCTCTCTCTCTCGGCAAGTCCTTTGCCTCACACACACACACGCACGTACAGTGGCGCTGTCGCTTTTTGTCTGCCGCCCTTTTTCTCCCCCACTTAACATTTTATTAAGCGAAAATGCTTGTGCCGTAAAATGCGCGCTTACATGTTCAGCTCAGTTCGCTCGCCTCGTCCCGTCTCGCCCCTTGCTCTAGCTGACACACCCATGTCCATGCCCCTTCGGGCTGAACAGTTACAGTCATCTGCAGGCCGAACCCTTGAGGGTGGGAGGCGCCAGCTTTTTGGGTGCTGTGTGTGCGAATAAGAGTGGGAGAGGGAGAAGGAGAGAGTGTAAAGGCAACGGAGTCATCGTCATTTTCATTTCCTGTGGTCGTATTTATGCTTTTATTTGAATTGATTTTATTTCGTTGCGTTTTATCTGCCCAGCTGCTGGATGAGGATATGGCGTGAGCTTGTTATGACTATAAATGTGTCTCTGTATGCGTGCGTGTGTGCGTGTGCGTGTGTGTGTGTGTGTGTGGCTGCTGTCTGCCATGTAGTTAATACGTTGATTTCATTTTTATGATCCCTTTTGCCTTGCCACTTTAATGTTATTTTTATTATGATGTTCGCCGCTTTCTGTTTTGTTTGTGTGTGTGTGTGTGTGTAAGTGTGTGAGCTTTACCGTACACAAGGACCGTTCATTACATAATGAGTTCACTTGTGTTATTGCCCAGCTTGTAATTATTCAACAAATTAATTTCATTATTTGCGTTGGGTCGAATTTCGCTTGGTTTTGTTTTTAATTTGATCACAAATTCCAATATGACATTAATTGCATTAATTAAGAGTCTAAAGTGGCTAATGACAGTTATTTCGCATTGATATCTAATTAATTTTGGGTAGTTGTTAAACAGTAAAGGAGAGGTGAACTACAGGTTTGTCAGGCTACTAAATGCTTAATGTTTGCTTTTATAATTATTATATTTATTATAATTATAAAAAAAAATATATATATATATATATAATTAAACAATAATTTAAAAAATTTACAGTTTAAATGATTTAAACAAGACTGCTTTACTTACAGAATTCTATGATCCACACAGTTATATTACTTACAATGCATGTTCAAGTACATTGTAAATCTTTTCACTCAGCTAAAATGCTTTTAAAAAATATTAAATAATGTATACAATAAAAATAGCTGAAGGATTTACATTTAAATTATACATGACATATTTTACAATGCATGTTAAAGTACATTGTAAATTTATATATTCTACTTATGATTTTCTAAATTATTAAATGGAACAGCTAGCATATTTTGATTTAAATTCACTAAAAAAAATATTTAAATTGCCATCCAAAATATTTTTTACAATGCATGTTAAAGTACATTGTAATTTATTTCTAAATTTTTAAATGGAACAGCTAGCATACTTTGATTTAAATTCACTAAAAAAAATATTTAAATTACTATCAAAAATTCTTTTTACAACGCATGTTAAAGTACATTGTAAGCTTGATATAATTTATGGATTATATCTTATCTTAAATAACTAACATTCTTTAGACAATTTTATCCTATAGATTAAAGTATATTTTGATCATTTTATATTTTACACTGCATGTTAAAGTACATTGTAAATTTGTTTAGTAGCTACACCCAACACTACTTGCTGTAATCTTGACCTGCACCATAATTAGTCAACAGTTAACGCATGTTTTCAAAACTTTGCTTTAGCCTGCAGCTAAGCTGCCTGGCAACTTAATTTGATGCCCTAGCAGCAAGTGCTCGTTGCATTGGCAGTTTGATTCTAAGCGATTTCAATTGCTTGCACCACTTGACATTGACATTAATTAGTGAATGCTGAACAAGTAGGTTGCAACTCGATGCTGTTGCCGTTGCCGTTTGTGGTACAGGTTTGACTTAATTGCTGGCTGTGTCTTCTTGGTGCTGCATGTCCACTCGACGCATTTCACGCTGACAACGGTAGCCAGAATGTTGCGAAGACTTAATGGCATTGCCTGTACGCATAAAATCAACAATTACGCAGCAGAAAGCGCAGTGGCTGCAGCGGCTGCGGCTGCATGAGGAACAGGAACCGAACTTGCCACATCATGTTGTGACAGACAGACGGGCAGCGCTAAGTGAGTGCAACCTACGCAGAGACTGGAAGCTGCAGACGAGCCACTTAATATACGATACGATGGCATAGCTGGCAGCTTGTGGCAAGTTGTTTGGCCTGCACTGATTCTGATTGCTGGCAAATAACTTGGCAACTTTAAAGGCCGCAAAAAAGTGGCAGTGGCAGTGGCAGTGGCTCTGGCAGTAGCCGCAGCAGAAGCAACAACAGCCAGGCAGCCCGCCAGCAGCCAACTAGTTAACGTCACTTGAGCTAAAAACTTTTTTTTTTTTGCCAGTTTACTGTTTATGTTGCATGCCATTGTTTTATGTGGCTCGAGCTGCCTCCAGTTGAACATGCAGCGAATTTTTATGCGATGGCAGCTGATAGCAGCTGAGAGAAGTTTATATAGAATATATTTAAGTTTGTAGCTAGTAAAGTGGCCTTATTGAGCTTATTGAAGTAAAAGCTTTAATGTGCTTTATGACTCAGAGTTAATACTTTGAACTTTTGGCTGCAAGTTTTTCTTCCAGCTGAGCGCCTCAATGTGCTTTTTTGTTCAGTTTTTAGCTGTCGAGCTTTTGTGAACTTTTGGAACTGTCAATTATATAGTTCAGATTAATTGATCATTAAATCGACATTTTAATGCAGGAAATATAAACAATGCACTAATTCTAAGCCAAAGCTAAATTTTTAATCAGCTTAAAGCTTTTATGCACTTTCAAAACTCTCCGAAAGCTCTATCAACAAATGAAACTTGTTAAATGCACTTCAACAAAACTTTTAAATGGGCGCATTGTAATGCTCAAAGCGCGATAACAGACTGAATAAGTGAAGGCAAAAGGTTAACCAGCCACTGAACATAAACTCATTCTCGCTAACACACACACACACACACACACACACACACACACTTGATACCTTTAGCACACTGCTGTGGCCGAACTAATCCAGTGCAAATTATCTGGCTAGGAATATTTTCGGGTAACTTTTGCTTGCCATTTCGTTGCCTACTTGAAGGCGCTCGGCCGAGGCACAAAAAACTTTTGTGCTGCTGCTAAAGTTGATGCGATTATGATTTTCAATTTTCAGCAGTCGGCAGCAAGACAGAAATATGCGAACCGCATCAGGAGCCAAAATCCCCCAAAAAAATAAGTAAAAAATAAAAAACAAACAACCACAAGGCGAAAAGCAAAACCAAAAGCTATAGAAAATTGCTGAACAGAGCCAGTGGGGCAGATGCTCAGATGGGCAGAGAGACGACGGGTGGGTGGCTGGTTGGCTGTTGCCAGAGAAGCTATGGACAGTGGCCCTGCGGCGCTTAACAATAAATTGAGTTTTGCTAGCTTGGTCAGGCAGCAATGGCAGCTGTTTCACAGCAGCCAACGGGAGCTGAAGCTAAACCAAATCCCCCAGCACAAAACTTTTATACATATCAAAATATCTTATATATATATATATATATATATGCTGCACAGACAGCCACAGCAAGTGGCAGATAAGTTTGTATGTACAGCGCGTAATATGTAATTTGTAAGTGTGCTGCGGGTGCGTCACAGTGGGCACGCTTATGGCCTCGATGATTTGGCTAATCTAGGTTATAACTAGGGGAAATCTCTATTAAGAAACTATTTAGCTCGTGTCCCTTGAAGAGAGTTGTGTATCTGACATGTATTCGAACTTGGATAATATAATAATAATATAATAATAATAATGGGAGGGAATTCATTTATGTAACTTATTTATTAAAATAATAAATTATAAAATAAATCAAATTAATATTATCTAATTTACAATTTCTTAAGTAAAAAAATATATTTTTAATAGTAAGAAATTCATTTATAATATGAATTTATTATTTAATTCATTATTTACTACCCATCCCTGGTTAAGGTAGTAAATTGTAATATTCCAGGTTCTACACTTAATTTTAAAAAATATATAAAGATTGATTTAATTTAGTTTTAGTGAATCACTTTTTTTTTTATTTTTGAATATTACAAATTTAAAAATTTATAAAAATAAATATATTACATATATATATATTATATTTTTAGCTTCCTTAATAAACATAATTCAAATGCTAAAATTATTAATAAAACTTAGATGTATGTAGAGAGTAGTATACATATATACCAAGCCTCAAGTCTTTAGCATAAATATTTTTTTTAAATAAAACAGAATTTGCAAAATTATGGAGTTATGGCCAAATGAAAATTTAATAAAAATAAACATTTTTTTTTTCATTTTATAAAATTAGAAATTTTGGGCCAATAATGCAATTTGACGCTTTGTTTAGGAGTTATAGCCAAATTAAAATTTTGCAAAGAAATTTTTGGATTTTATATTTTTATATTTATATTTTTAAATATAATATATATTTTATATTGGGAGCATACATGCTTAATATATTTCATTGACAATTAAATAAAATTGTATCATAAAAATTGATTCCAAATTATGGCAAAGAAATGCCATTTTTTCTGCAAATTTATTTATTTTTTTATTTGAATTTTTTTTTGTAATTTATATAACTGTAATAAATTTCCCTAAAATGTATTTAAATAAGTCTTAACATTATGCCAATAATGCTTAACACTCTATCTATATTTAATGATTTATATAAGACTTACCCATGTTGCTTGCTGATACTCTTTGCTTTGTTATACAAGTTAAGAAAGAACTCTCAAAAAGTTTCCTTTCGTTTCCTTTAATAACTTCAAATCCATGTTTACTTCAAGCTACTTCCATGCCATAAAGTATTCATGGCTAAACACTGCTTATGCTTTCCTCTTTTTGCTTCCACTGTGCCAAGCACATTCCATAATATCTACCCAAAAAATGTGAAGAGAAATTGTCATAAAAGCTGATTTGTGCGCTTACGACAACTGCGAAAACATTTTGTTCACATATTTGATTTGATTTATACAAAAGTTGCACGTTTTTTTTTTTTTTTTTTGTGTATATATATACGTATATATAATATTTGATATGCCCGCAGGACATGACGTGCAGCATGTGAAATATAAAAACCTTATACACACACACTGTGATGTAATATAAGCTGCAGCTGCCAAGGATCCGCCCAGTTTTGCCGCGTTTACTTTTCATTCCTGTTCAAATTATATTGTTGACCATCAACAACAACAACAACAGCGTTTTGGCCACTGCCCACACACAGACAGGCACACAGGCACACAGGCAGCCCCGCTGCCTGCCGCCCTCTGTCAGCTTTGGCTTTTTGTTTCCCATTTGCCTCGTTGATTTTTGCACAGTTTTGTTTGACGAACAGCGACACCAGCGAGATATATATATATATATATATATATATATATATATATATATATATATATATATATATATATATATATATACGTATATATATATCTGGGTATATATATATATATATATATATCCAGTCAGATCTATGGCACCATCTCTCTCGCCCTCAATTCTTTGCCTTTTTTGCCGACCCTTTTTTTTTGTTGTTGCATGCCCCGCGGCGGCATCAACATTAACGCGCTTCGTTGCCGTTGCCGTTGCTCGCCCCATAATCCTTTCAATTTTTAAATCATTTTTTATTTCTGCCTTTTGGCTGCAAAGCGAACCCTCACAAAAACCAACTCTGTCAGCCTTTTGTGTAGTCGTGCGACCCTTGCCGCAAATATTTATAAATGAAAACGTGTGCATTTCGTGCTTATTTGATTGATGCGCACTGTCCAGTCGAGGTAGCGGGAGACCCTTCTTCTGCTTGCCCCTTCTTCAACGGCCACGCCCTCTAATGACAATGACATGTTTATCCCTGGCCTGCGACTGGCGGCATTTTGGTCCAAAGCCCCGCATTTACACCTTTAAAGCTACGCCAGGGCAACGCAATTTCATCAATTACAACATTTAATCAACTCGTTAAGCCGCAGCCATGACACCTGCAGACACCTGCAACAGACCAACAAGCAACAGCAGTCAGAGACAGAGTCAGAGACAGAGACAGAGCCAGAGCCAGAGGTTGCAGTCGCGTGAGGTAATTACGAAAATGAAATCAGTCCCGAGTCAAGTTTCATGCGCACATACAATACATAGCAAAGAATGTGTGTGTGTGTGTGTGTGTGTGTGTGTGTGTGTGTGTGGATGTGTGTGGATGTGTGTGCTTGCCATTCAAGCTAGATTACTGATTGTCACATACTCGCATGCCCAACCATACAACTTGTCAGCTCCATTACAAGCAAAGAATTACGTTTGCACTCGAATTGAGCTTAATTGAAAATGGGCACCGCAAAGAATGAGTGGAATGCGGTAGGAGATAAGCTTTAAACGAACATGGGAGCTTTAAGATATTCAATTCTGAAAAGCTCAATGAATAGCTTCTGCTATTTGATTCTTAGACATATTTTTATTCAAGCTGATAAAGCTCATTAAAGTTTTTAACATATCTAACTTCAAAGGACTTAGCTTAAAGCTCAATGTATTTTATTTTGAACTTGATTAGTTAATAGTAAAATTGCCTAAAATCCATACACCAGATTTTTAATGCTAATCTGATTTAAAAGCTCATTGAAGCTTTTAACTTTATTTAAAATAAATAAACAATTTTAAATAAATAATTTTCTAAGAAAAAATACTGTACATTAAGCAGTTGTAAAGCTTCAGAAAGCTTTAATATCAGTTCATTTGATTATTTTATAACAATTCTATTTAGTTACTCATTTATCGTTTGCTAAATCTCACCCACACTAATTATAATAATTAATATAATTAATGAATAAATACAAATGCTTTTCTCTCATTTAAAATCAATGCAGCAAATACACTCAGGCATATTTAATCAACAAATAATCAGAATAAAATAAAATGGGCTGTGAATGTGCATTTAATAACATAGATTATATACATATATAGAAATGATCATAAAAAAGTCACAATCAGACAGAGAGAAATTGGAGTTGACAAATTGCTCCAAAAAGTATGCAAGAAAATAATTGCAAATTCAAAATGAAATTGCCAGAGGTAAAAAAATAAAATCGTATATAAAAAATATAATAAAAAATAAAAACAAAAAAATATTTAAAATATATACAGAAATAAATTCCCGCAGAATTATTTAAGGTAACGAGGCATAAAATTTATATTAAATATTTATACAGATTTAAAATCAATTTGAAATTTTGTCTAATTGGAAATTTCAACAGCTTTAGCATTTCCTTTTGCCTTTAATAAACATTTCCTACCAGCTGTCTCTCTCTCTCTCTCTCTCTCTCTCTCTCTCTCTCTTTTTCAATCATTCATTAATTTATATTATACGCTCTGCAGCGGCATCCTGCCACATCCTGTGAGATGTGCAACAGAAAATGCCACTTAAATGCACAACAACAACAACAACAACAACAGTAACAAGGACCTCGCTGAAATGGGGTTGAAATTCATTGCAATTGAAAGGGTGAAATTAAATAATAAAAAAAGGCATGTTAAATAAATTGCGGCTCACTTTCACTGCGAACCGTAGATTAAGAGAAAGAACCTCATGAAAAGAGTCAAATAAAATACATAAATAAATATGTATATATATATATATATATATATATATATATATATATATATATATATATATATATATATAGTATGTATGCATTTATGTCTGCAGCGAACATGTTTGTAGTTGCGCAACGTTGCGTATGCACAATGTCTGCTGTGTGGGAAAAAAATTAAATTAATTATGAACGCGTTTACGCTGAATATTGAATTGAATTGTTCGCCCGAGTGCGCTCTTCAAAAATCCAATAAATCATTTTGGCCCCGCCAACCCAGCCAGGCAGCCAGCCACACCTTCGCTTGCATATTTCAAATTAATAAAGTTTCGAATGCCGTCAATTGCCATTGTGTATTTAAGCAGGGAAGTGAAGCTTAAAGCTTTTTTTATTACAAATACAAAAACAAAGACAACGTCAAAGTCAAAGTCTACAACAATAATAGCGTGATTTTCGTCCTCTGCTTTGATCGTCTGCTAGCTTGCCTTTGAAGAGCGGCAGAGCAAGTAATATGCAAGAAAAAAGAGAGAGAGAGAGAGAGCGCATCCATTGTAACAGTTCGATTGAGCAGAAACAAAACAAACGAAAGTGCGACCGTAAGAAAGAGAGCAGCTCAAGACTATAGGCCTAAGCCAAAAATAGAACGAGAGTGAGCAGTGGTTTACCGTTTGTCTTTAAGGCGAGAAATTTGATTTGATTATTTGTTGGTGTTAAGGCTGCAATAATTGTATGTCTGTATAGGCAATATGTATATGTGCGCTATGTTAGTTAATATTAAAATACTGTATATTCATACATATTTATGTGCATATGTAATGAAATAATATATGTGCATAAATGACAATAATGTTTATTTTCATATAAATTAAAATAAATTAAATTGGTTTACGTCACTGACCAATTGCCTCCAGTGCATTTAGCTCGCACTTCACTAGACTTCACTTTATTTCGTAATTAAATATTTATGTCAATTAATTACTGCACACGACCGTAGCAAACAAGAATTTGAATGTCAACACACGAGCAAACCGATGCAACTGAGCGAGAGACACTTGGGGAAGCTGAAGCTGTCGCGCAGTGAATAAGGCAAGGCAAGGCACGGCAGGGAGAACAACCGTTAATCCTTGCAAGCAGAGCAGTGAGTGCACGTCGAGCAGCAACAACAACTGTTAAAGTTAATGTAAATTAAAAACTCAAGAGCGCCGTAACATCTCTTTATTTGATTTACTCAATGTGCGTTGGTAAAGCAAAGACCCAAATGTAAAAGCAATGATTAACGCTACCGAATGTTAAGTGCAAATCGAGACAGAAAGTGAACGTTGTAAAGTGCTTTGCCTCCAATGGGCGATTATAGCCTCTGCCCCCAAAACATAATGCCCGATTTCAATTTTTCGGGCTGTGCGCCCTAAAGAGAAAAAAAACCAAACATTGAAACGTTTTCCAAGTCAATTTCCGGCGCTGGTAGCAATAACAGCAGGCAGCTAACAATGGAAGTGGAGTAGTCGGAGATTTTATACCCTGTAAAAAATATTTAAAATGTAAATATCAAAATCAAAAAATTGTATTTTGATAATTAATATTTATGAATAGTAAAAGAATAAGAAAAATGTTAAAATAAATATAAAAATTGATATGTAATTCAATTACTTAAATATAATAATATTTTGAGAATAATTTTGAGTGTAAATATATTTAAATATATATATAGTTAAATGTACATATATAATTTTATTTGACTCCCAAGCGATACTACCCTCTGTTGGTATTCCAAAGCAAAACTAGAGGGTTCAAAACACTCGACCATAAAAATCGTTGTCGGCTGCGACTGTGAGGCAAATAAAAATCAAATTTAAAAATAAAAACGAAATAATGTTAAGAAAGTCGCCGCGACGCCGAAAAGCAGGCAACACAAAAAAGACAAACGACCGGAAGTGCGGGTAGATGGTTAGTCGAGTGAATGGAGAATGGGGTCGAGCGTTTGCTTAGTCAAGGCAACTAGAAGGGGGCTTTGCTCTAAATGTCGCAATTTTACGAGTCAATATAAAGGTGCCCGGGGAGTCATTTACAGGCGCACAGCGGTTTGGCTTCGTGCTTTGGCAATAAAAAGCGAGCAACGTGAATGTCGAAACAGGACATTTGCTCAAAGCAAAAAAAAAA
The DNA here is from genome assembly GCA_035045555.1 of Drosophila fulvimacula. NCBI lineage: Eukaryota > Metazoa > Arthropoda > Insecta > Diptera > Drosophilidae > Drosophila > Drosophila fulvimacula. The sequence goes on from JAWNOX010000191.1 coordinate 6,023,154, forward strand.
AAAAAGGGCGATGACGAAGCAGTGGAAGTTGAAGAAGCAGCTGAAAACAGAGTGCTCAAGGAAACGGCTGCTTTTATGGCGAAGGCCACATAAAAATTTGTAGACAAGAAACACGTGTAATGTCATTTGGCCCAAAAAAAAAAAAAAACCCAAGAAAATAAAAGGGTTGCACCACCACCAACAACAACAGCAGCCGTCCCCGTCGCCGTCGCCGTCGCCGCCGCACCACGAAACTCTCAAATGAAGGCAATTTTTACCACCATTAAATGTATTTGCTTGGCCCAAAGCTGAGAGTGGCAAAGCAGCTTGAGCTGATTTACGACTTGCTTAGTTAGAAGTTAGAAAATATTTTGGGTATTTTCTTGAAATTAATTAATTAATATAATGAAAGGGGGCAAAGTCTTAAAAAAATTGTAGCTGTTTAAATTTGGGCATGTACAAAATTTTATATACAAAATAAAAAATTTAAATAAATATATAATGTGTGGGAAAATATATATAAATTTAAAACAATGTAGAAAAAAATATAAAATAATTTAGAAAATATATAAAATGTATAAACAAAAAATATGTAAATATAAAAAAATAATATAGAACAAATTTTTTTTAAAATAAAAAAACAAATAATTTAGATTAATTAATTTTCGAATATTTAAAAATGATTCTTTTGTTGTTCATAGAAATAATTTACATTAATTAATTTTCAAAAAATAAAAATGATTTTTTATAAAAAATTATTTAAAATATATATTTTTTAGAGTGCTATATAGAGCTAGTTTAGTTAACTAAATTATGCCATTTTTTTTTTTGTTAAATATAAAATAAATATTAAAACTATATATACATTGAAAGGGCGGCAGCTTTATAATGCGAATTATAAATCCTTAAGCAATGAAGTTAATTACTTAAGCTGAGTTTATGGCCTCTTTAACGTCTACCATTTACGTGACCATTGCTTGTTCCTGGTGCTGGTCACCGAGGCGGTGTCTTTGGTGGTGCGAATGTCGCAATTGTGACAATTGCCGTTCCACTTGATATTGCCATTGCGCACATGAACTCGCGTTGTGGATGAGGTGCGTACACGTATCTGACCTGAATATGAATGTAGACATGATATATAAATAGATTTATTGCTATATTCCATATATCTGTCACTCTTACCCGAAGGCGCCGCAGCAATCAGGCCGAGCAAAGCGAATGTTAAGACACAGAGAGCGAACCACTTCATGTTGTTGAGTTGAAGCACTGAATAAGTTTCATTACGAACTGCGCATCTTATATAGAAGCACTCATCAGCTCTCGTTTTATTATCATTATATAGAGATTTATTTGCAAAATTAATTCCCGTGGGAGCGAAAGCACAAGCAATGCCAAAGGCCAGCGGCTTTTGACGTTGGGAAATGCAGCTGGAACTGGGCTTGGGACTTGCCCAAGAATCGAACGTAATTCCCCCCAGTCTGAACTGGGGGGAACAACAATATGCCGAGTCGCGACTGGAATTACATAAATTATGGGTATTATTAATATTATATGCAATTGTTGTGTGTTTGGTATAGGTGACTGATAGATGCCCTGTAAAAATTTAAAAAAATAAATAAATAAAAAATGTATTAATAAAAAAATTCAAAATTGATTGGTTTTTAATTTCATAATAAATTTAAAAAATTTAAAAACAATTTATAATTGCAATAAAATAATGTGAAAACAATTATTTATTTTCTCAATAAATTTACACTATAGGATAAGATTTTAAATAGAAATAAAATTTAAAAAATATGTATATAATAATATTTTGAAAATGTTTTCATTTCATAATTAATTTAATTAATAATTTTCATATATCATTCATTATTATAGAATTAACAGATTTTTGTTTGCTTCTAAAAAAATGATTTAAAAAAATTGTATTTAAAAATAAATATATAATTTATATAAAATTTATTTAGTGAAACTACTCAAAATGCATTTCGACACAACTTTCAAAATTCTTTTTCAATTAAAAAAAAATACATATTATATATTGAAAAAAAGTCAATTTTTTATAAATAAAAATAAATGATTTTTTAAAATTTACTATAAAAACAAAATTTATTATTTTTTAAAATATCAAATTGGTAAATTTCTTATATTTTTAATCAATACCAAAATTTAATGAAAATAAAATTAAAATCAAATAATTTGTATATAGCCTAAGACTATATCAGCTTCACTTCCATTCTAACATATATACCCCAGCCTACCCTTCCCATACCATACAAAAGCACAACTTGACATACCCTATAGAGATACACAGCGCTCAGCTTTATTTCAGTTCAGGCAAATACAATGAAATTTAACCGCGAATGTCGCAGCCGTTGCAATCGGAATTGTGGACATAGGAGCCACCGGGGACACGTCCACTGTAGCCATCGGGCACCACATAGGGTCGCCCTGCATTGCCATTGCCATTGCCACTGCCATTGCCATTGCCATTGCCCTTGCCATTGCCACGCCCACTCTGTCCATTGATATAGACAGTGCCGTGTCCTGGGCGACCCTTGTACACACGATCGCCCACAACTAAAGTCTCAGCATCTGGCGGCGAGCAATCCTGACAGACGCCATTGATGACCACAGCAGCTGCAGGTGGACAGTAGAGGATAAGCTAAAGCTGCTGCTGCTGCTACATTTGATGCTTACCTGTTGCCAAGGCCAGCAGAGCAGCAAATAGAGCACAGGCAAATAAGCGCATTGTAAATGTGAATTTCATCTGTGCAGCAATGGGGCGAATGGAGCAGCTTTATATACACCTTGGCTGTGCTTTGATTTGCTTATCACACAGGTCGGCTACTTGATCTGTGGCTGGAAATACCCAGAGGCAAAGCTGAAACCGGTTACGTTTGACAAGGTGAACAACTAACTAACTAACTACACACATTGCTTTAGCTGAGAACGTTTATTGGATTTGAATCAAACCCCCGCAGTTGATGCCCCTTAGCCATTTATGTTGCAGCCGACGCAATCATCATTGTGCACATAGGTGCCTGGACGTCCACGTGTGTTGATTGTCGTCACATAGCCACCCGCCCAGCCGCCGCTGCCGAGACCCGGATCAGTTCTGATTATCTGCTGATAGCCCTGCCTCTTGTGGCGTCCGCCACGCGAGATGCTCTGCGCCCCATAGCCGCCCTGGCTCAGCATCCAGCCATCGGCGTCGTCCTCATCTGAGCTCTTGTGGCTCTTCGGCTTGGACTTGGGCTTGGGCTTGGCTGTCGTCGTGCGAGCACGCGTTGCACTGGGTCGACGCGTAGTCGTGGCATCTCCATGGCAATCCACACAGGTGCCCTTGATGGTCACCTTGCCAGCTGGAAGGACAATTCGTCTTCTTCTTAATCCCATGTGGAATGCCTTCTGGCCGTGGACTCACCTCTGACACAGCTGGCCAGCAGCGCCACAATCAAAACAGTTAACAGCGTTAGACACCTCATTTTCACTTCAACTCTGCTCGCTGCGATGGATCTTTTATACTAAGCAGCGAGAGGGCGAATCGGCTAGAATCGTGCGCGATTCAGAATCGAGATAGAGATTCAGCCAGAGCTATCGATAGATTGCCCTCCAGGCAGCGTACACCCAATGCTATGCATACTAGAAATAATATATACAAAGTATATATTTGTTACATAAAATATATGCTAGATTTATAAATATTAATATATATTTATGCATATATATATATATATATATATATATATATATATATATATATATATATATATATATATTATGTGGAATTGCCCGGATTATCAATACCTTGACAGCTTTTGACAGCTGGGGAACAAAGCTGAACTCTCGACACGTTTCAATGAGCAGATTGCACTACGAATGCGTAAAAGTTTCTATATATAATATATATAATATATTATACGATATAATATATATGTAATAATATAATTAATAAAATATATAATCAATTTCATAAATATTATCAAAAGTCAATATAGCTTAATATAAGGTTCTTAATGAGAATATGAAGAGAGAGCGAGAGGCAGGAAGAGAATCAGTGAAATAGAGATAGAGAGAGGCATAAGAAACGAAAAAAGCAGAGAGCCTACGAGAAATACGATAAAGAGAAAGTATATAAAAAGCAGAGAGAGACAGGAAGAAGAAGAAAAATAATGCGAAAAATAGAAAAAAAGAGAGATAGAGATGGAGAAAAGCAAGTGACGTATAGGAAGAGAGCATGAGATTGAGAGATAGAGAGAGATAAATAGGGAATAAAATTAAATATAAATATATATATAGAGAGAGAGAGACAGACATAGAGATAGAGAGATAGAAACAAAAAAGGATAGATAGAGAGCGACTGATGGAGAGAGATAGAAAGTGAGATAGAAAAAAAGAGGAAGAGACATAGATAGGTGCCGAGAAAAAGGTGGCATAATAGCCAGAAAAACAGAGATTGATAGCAAAACAAAGTGAATGACAAGAAAAACTGATAGCTAGAGATAGTTAGAGATTGAGGGATAGATGGTGATAGCAAATGATGCATAAAGACAGCATCAGGGTATATCTGCTATCTGTGTATAAGCATAGGTTTCCTGTAATAGACTAAGTAAGATATAGAGTTAGTCCGATTACCATAAGCACAGCAATACACTCTCTAGGGCATATCAAATTTATGAACGGGGCTTTCACTACTCCATTATATTGTCTCATTATAATTTATTGACTCAAAAAAAAAAAAAAGAAAAGTAAATATCAGTTCGAAATAAAATGAAAGATACTACCCAGAACAGCATTTTAATTACCTACTGAGATTTCGCACTTGAATCATCCCAGAGACTGTGATAAGCACTGCACTTGCGCCGTCCACAGCTGGGAATTTCCATATGCGCGTCGGATCGTTCGCGTTCAGGTTGGCTCTGTGAATTTCCCGAATGCAGGCAGCTGTATTGGTGAATGAGAGACAGCTTCAATATAAGATCGTAGCCGAACTGTAAGCAGCATCAGTTCCACTTAAGCGTTTGTTCAACCAACAATCAACAGCTCAATCAACATGAAATTCTTCTCAGTTGTCACCGTCTTTGTGCTCGGCCTCTTGGCTCTGGCCAATGGTGAGTACCGAATGCCAAATCTAAATTGGAATTTATATTAACTATATATGTTTGTCTCTCTCTCTCTCTCTAGCTGTTCCATTGTCGCCCGATCCAGGCAATGTGGTCATCAATGGAGACTGCAAATACTGCAATGTCCATGGCGGTAAATAGATGTAACCCCGGACTCCTGCGGTTCTGCCTCTCCTAACTTACCTCAATCCGTTTGGCACAATATATTTATGTACACACTGCGTTTCAAAATCTGCTTAGCAATATAATACAAAATAAATAAATATATATATATAAAATGTACTCTTTTCTTTTCAATTATTTTTCTTTATTTAAAAATCTAAAAAATAAATCTAGAAAAAATAATATAAAATAATATATAATATATAAATATTTATATATATGTGTATGAACTTTGAAAAAAACTATATATGATTAGGTTAGATTTAAAATTTTTTTTATATTATTATATATATTAAAAAATCTGTCGAGTTGCTTATGAAAATATTTGAAAATAAAATGAAATTAAATATTTATTGCATTTACTACTAGGCAACTTGAATACAATCATTCATTGATGAATGAATATATGTATATGACTTATACATACTCTTATATTTTATTTATAATAATTTGCATTTGATTAGTAAACAACACTTTAACTATTTAACCCTGGATTGATTTGTAAACTTGAACGATTACACTTTTATGACATGTAAACAAACATTCAATAAAAATCAAAAAATATATTTGTATATTGTCTATGCTCAACTCAATTATACCCTGTCTGTGTTATGTTCTATAATTGGTAATGGTTAGCAACAAAAAAGACTTAAAATTATCCCACTATACATTCTGAATGAATATTGATATTATATTATATTATATTATATATTATATTATATTATATTATATTATATTATATTATATATTATATTATATTGATATTATAATAATTTAAAACTCAACAGAATAATATAATAATTGTAATACGATCTAGGTAAAGATGTATAATAATAATAATACAATAGAACTTGAATAGAAGACAAGACTAATGAATATCCACAAATTATATATTTAACTAGAGATTTTAGTGATAATTAGAAAATAGTGCTCGACTAGTAAATACCCCCATATTATTATATTAATTTTATATTGTTCGATTACAAAATATTCTGTTATGTAGATTACCAAATTATTTTATATTAAGTTGAAATCATACTAATATTTATTACGACTATCAGATACTCTGTAATATAATCCAAATATACAAATTAACTTAAATGTATCGTATATCTTAGCCCATGCCATAAAAGTATGGTTTATAACTAATCAAGTTAAGATCCTGTATACCCCATAGCGCAAGTTTCTATGTGATAATGTGTAAACATTTAGTAGAAGGCTGAAGGTATTATATATGTGTTATACATATTCCAATTATCAGCATCATTAGCCATGCACATCGAAGGCTACGTCACTTATGCAGTTTGCTTATTCTTTTTTCTATACCCTGTAATATATCTATCATAATAGTCATATCAATTAATATCCAGTCTTAGTACGTCATATCCTTAACTGCTTTTCACAACTTCATTATTATCTATAAATAATCAATTTAGTTTTATGGAACTGCATTTGCTTTGCATTTTTCTTGGAATTTATGTATGCTTCAACTAGCTAATTCATACGTATTTTCTAATCAAAATAACAACGGCAGCAATTGGATATAAAACACGTTTCAGCGCTTAGTCGGAAATGTATTAAGAAATTAAGTTAATTAACATATAGAACTGTGGGGCGCCACGCTTTAAACGTCGCAATTGATATTGAATATTGGATTTCGATTGTAAACAGAGACGAATGTGGCAATAAAACAAGTCAATGAATGGAATGGATGATGGTAGTGAGGGATACCCTGTAAAGAGAGAGGGAGGGAGAAAACTTATGGGGAGAAACAGAGAGAGGGAGAAGGAAATAAATAAATAGAGGGAGAAAAAAAAGACATATAGAGCCAGAGCATGGGTGGAGACACAGAGAGAAAGAAAGAAAGAGAGGGAGAGAGAGAGGGAGAGAAATAGACAAATTAAAAAAGAAAGAGAGCGTCAAAAGAGGGGGAGAGAGAGAGAGACATTGACAAATTTAGAAAGAGAGAGAGAGAGTGAGAAAAGAGATGGAAATATAAGGCGAGACAAAGTAAGAGAAAATGAGAATGATCGAAAAAATAGCTAAAAAAAAATGGAGAGGGTGAGAAAGAATAAGAGCGAGACAGATTGAAATAAAAAGAGATATACATATATATGCCTAGATAAAAGTCTCTCCCTCTCTCTCTCTTTCTCTCACTCACTCTAAATGTATTTATACCTCTGTATCGCACGTGTCCACCTGCTGTACATAGTCCACTTAAGTTAGCAAAGTCTCAACATATCGCGCAACGCAATTGGGAATTTTTTATACTTGATCTCGGCACTGGGCAATTCCAAGCGTCAAGCGCAAAGCCCCAGCGCCAGTTGATAACGCGTCGCACATTGAGCCAAACAGCTATAAAAACGTGGCTGGCCAACTGGTTTGGCATCAGTGCAATTGCAAATACTCTTGAGTTTTCACAGCATTCGAGCAAAACCAAAACAAAACAAAATCAATATGAAATTCCTGTCGCTCGCCTTTCTGCTCGGCCTCCTTGCTCTGGCTAGTGGTAAGTCAAAATATTCGAGAGATTCCACAATCAACATTTAACTAAACTACAATCCACAACAGCCAACCCCCTCAGTCCTGGCAATGTCATCATCAACGGCGACTGCAAGGTATGCAATGTGCGTGCCTAAAGCTTCGTCCTCAAGTCCTGGCCACAGGAGCAGCAGCCGCAGTCTTAGCCACAAAATCAATAGATAAATAATTTAGTGCCAACTATTTTCAATACTATGCATTTAAGTACAATGACAAAAATTACACCAAATGTTCAATAAATTCTTATTTTTATAACTTAAAAAATTTTTAAATAATTTTTGTTGACAGATTTTAATTGAATAAAAAATAAAACATTTTAAGGAAAATGTTAAAATTTGAATATTATTTTATTTAAAATATATTTTAAATATGTATATTTTTAATATTTTAAAAATATTTTAGCTAAAAAATAAATAAAATGTTTAAAGAATTTATTGAAACAAATATTTTGCGTGTCTATACCCATTGCGTATGCTCAAACAGGCTATATTGTTTCTATGCTCTCGCTTACCTTTCTCTCTCTCTCTCTCTCTCTCTCTCTCTCTACATGCTTGATTATTTCTGTCTATCTATATTTCCGTCTCTCTCTCTCTTCCTTGTCATGTTTGTTGATCACCTTGTTGATCTAACTGTCTCTTTCTTTCTCTCTCTCACTTATTTTGATTCCGGGTATCCGTCTCAATTTCTCTCTCTTTCTTTCTGTGTAGCTAGTGTTTCCTTTTCGCTCTTTTTCTTTCCCTTTGTTTCTTTCTGCCTGTTGCCTCTCTATCTCTCTCGCTCTCTCTCAGTGTCTTTCCCGGCTTACTTGCCGGCAATACACCTCTCGCTCTCTGTCTCGCTTTCTCTCTCGTAGTTTGGCTGTCTTCCTCTCTCAGTTCATTGTATTGTATTAAATCTATTATAGATGCCTTTATGATTTTCATATTATTTATTTTAGATTTGTTTTCAGTCACCTAATTGACAGAGTTCACAGGGTTCAAATTGATTGTGTGCCGCCATGCTGGGAAATACCTAGGCAATCCAATCGTTGCTGAAATGAGACCATGCCAAATTGACTTCGGCCTCAATCATGTCAATCTATAAAAGTGCATGATATAGACGACTACGATTCAGATCGTTTGGAATCGTTGCTGTGACTATGAAATCGATTGCATTGCAGCTGCTGCTTTTGGGCTGCCTTTTGGCTGCCGTTTGCGGTAATTCATATATAATACTCTTTCTATATAGATGGGTCTATACATATATATTTTTTTGTATATTATATATTTCTTTCAACAGCCACGCCAGGCAAGGTGATCATCAATGGAAAATGTGTCGATTGCAATCGACCCGACGATGACAATTCCATCATTATTCCCGGGGAAAACAAAGTCTCTGCCGCTGTCAGTCAGGCCTTGACATCGGGTGCTGTGGGGTTTGGACTCCTCTATTATTTTATAAGCAAATTTGTTCATTATTAGTTGTTTTTATTTTTTAAATTTAATACGAAATAAAAAAATTTTCAAATTACGCTAAAAAAATATATTTGAATTTTATTTTATTTATTTATTTATTTTAAATTTTAGCTAGTAGGATTTTTTTCGAATGTCAGTCTGGGAGTTCATGATGTTATTCCCCATCTGCCTTTTCTTCAGTCTCTCTCTGTCCCTCTCTCTATATTTCTGCGTCTAGCTGCTTCTCTATGTGTAACTCTCTCTCTCTCTATCATTGACTCTCTGCCAATATTTGTCTGTCTGTCTCTCTTCCTCTTTCTCTCTCCGTCTTTATTTTTCTTTCTTTTCCCTCTCTCTCTGTCTCTTTTTATATTATTTGATTGTCTGTACGCAGCTGGGTTTATCTACTTTCCGTATATGACTTGATGACATTTTTCTTAGTGTCTACAAAATATATAGTATATATCTGTCAGATCGTCCAAATATAAATCCCAAATAAATATTGAATTCATCATTTTGCAACACGTGCGTCACTTGCACTCAACTCAAACAGCCCATTTCAAAGCCTTAGCATTTTGCTTATATTCAATTGTGCGGCTTTTCCCAAACAATTTTTTCATTGTAGTGTTATCAACTAAATTAATATACATATATTTCTACGAAGCCCACTGTTGCCTTCTGAGCTATATAAGTCGGAAATGTGATTGCAATTGCTTCAGTTCTGTCTGAGAGGTTGACTTGAATAAGATGAAAATTCTATCGATTGCATTTTTGCTGGGTCTCTTGGCACTGGCCAGTGGTATGTAGAGGCTATAGGAGTTTTAATCTATATATACATATATATATATTTATAATGTATGTATCGCCCTCTAGCTACCCCCCTAAGACCTGGTGATGTGATCATCAATGGACATTGCATCAACTGCAATGTGCACGGAGGTTGAAGCAGCTGAAATTAATTTAAATATCAAATTGTTGCATAAAAAGAAAAATTGCTGAAATAGACAAGATTTGCATACAACTCTGTATACTCTTTGCTCTCAAAATACAAAAATCAAATAATTTATATATATTTTTTATTTATGTTTTTTATTTATTTATTTCTTAATCGCCTCGAATGTTGCAAACTTTGCAATCGCCATTGATGATCACATTGCCTGGATGCAGCGGATTAGCTGTAAATAGATTCATGCACAATATAGTTAGGGTATTCCAGGTGGAGCATGCCCGCCTAGCACTTACCGCTTGCCAGAGCCAAGAGCGACAGCACAAAAGCCAACGACAGCCACTTCATGTTTCTTCTAGTTGCGAATTCTCAAACGAAACTGTTCGTGTGAGCTGCTTGGCAAGTCGCTTTTATAGCGTTACCAATCGGGTGTTTGACTCATGTATAGTATTTTTGTATTATTGATAAACGTGTATAGGAAATGCGCACTTGTTTAATGTATGTCTATGCCAAACTTGATTCACGGCTAGGCTATGTCTTGGGGGCATGCAAAGTCTAACATCTGATAATAGGCTGGCTTACTATATAATCTATATAGAGCAAATTTTGATTTGTTAACGTAAATATAACAAATTAATATTTAACTACTCTACAATGTATTTGCTTAGAATATATATTTATATGAAGAAAATGAGGGTAAATGAAAGAAATAAAAAAGGGATTGATAAAGAAGTAGAGGAAATAAAAGTGAAAATAATAGAAGAATAAAGAAGTCATCTCTCTTTCTTTTCTTTTGACTGCCTTTCCGTTACTAGCTGCATTGTTAGGGTATACAATAGTCGAACAACAAGTCGGAACTGTCGTTAATCTATTGAACAACAGTTCATTCATGCACAAGGCATTTACTTGCTACAAGCTCACATAGCTATAAGCATTACATAGACAACTGACAGATACATAGGTATGTAAATAAATTAATAAATATTAAATGCGTATATTAAAATATGCAAATGCTTTCATAGCAACTAAGTAGACGCTAATCAATTCAATTTTATTAATTTTACATATCAAATTGTAGAATTGTGTTAAGTGGGGTATGTAAGACTATGAGTAATTGTGTAAAATTAGAAAGGTAGTCTCTAATATGGTTCTATATCTGTAATATGATTTTATATCTTTATAGCTATATAATTCTATATCTATAATATGATTTTATGTCTATAATATGATTTTATATCTGTAATATGATTTTATATCTTTATAGCTATATAATTCTATATCTATAATATGATTTTATGTCTATAATATGATTCTATATCTGTAATATGATTTTATGTCTATAATATGATTCTATATCTATAATATGATTTTATATCTATAATATGATTTTATATCTTTATAGATATATGATTCTATATCGATAATATGATTTTATGTCTATAATATGATTTTATATATTTATAGATATATGATTCTATATCTATAATATGATTTTATGTCTATAATATGATTCTATGTCTATAATATGATTTTATATCTATAATATGATTTTTTATATAGATATAGATATGATTCTATATCCTAGGTGTCTGCAACGTCTATATTAGCTCAGTTCAATGGGTTATATAGTAAAATTTAATAGATGGATAGATGTGCAGTAGATGTATTGGATAGCTGTACATATGTATCATAGGTAGTATAGTTATTTATAAGTATTTTAAGTAGATCCTAGTTAGATTGTCATTTACAGGGTATATTAATAAAATTTAAATTAAAGCAAAAAAAATTCTTAAAGCACAAATTAAAAAAACCTTTAAAAAGCGATGTTTAGCAAAGTTTGAGCATGGCCAACGAGCTGGGCTGGATATGGTAAAAGGTAAATGAACGTGTTTGTGGTTGAATTCAGTTTCGTTTGCTAAAAGTTGCGTACCATATGCGTGTGTGTGTGTGTGTGTGTATGTGTGTGGTTGGCAATTAAGCCAATGAAGCATTAAAAACACCAGCCAAGGGCGTAAGCCATGCAAAGTGAACTGGAATCAGAGGCTGGGATTGAGGGGGACTACCAAAAAGGATATGGGTATGAAGCATGCTATCTCACTTACTCACTCTTACTCTCACTCACCCCCCTCTCTCTCTCTTTCTCTCTCTCTCTGTGTGTCACAGCTTGGCTTTGGGTGGATTAGCGTGGATGTTGCTGCCGTTGCTGCTGCTGTTGCTGCCACATTTGTCAATGTAAAAAGCATTACGCTTAAATGAACCCATGCACATGCATAAATACGGCAAAGCCAACGCGGCGAACAGACGACACGTGTGCGTTAACAATTTAATTACGCCAAATAAACCACCCACACAGCGAGGCACACCGCCCAACCACCCAACCACCCAACCACCCAACAGATGTTGCCCAAAAAGTTAATCACCCAATCGACGGGCAGGTCAGCTGTATTAAAGACTTACAACAGGGAGCAACTTCACGAGCTCGCAAATCCATTAGCCAACGCTTTGTTTCACGTGTGTGCGGGGGCGTCGCAAAGGTGGGCGTGGTGGCAGCAATGCCTCAGAATGCTAGGGCCTATTTACTTAAGCTGGTGTGAAAATATGCCATGAGTGTGCATATACGAATAGAGGCTGTGTGTGTGTGTGTATGTGTGTGTGTGTGTGTGTGTAGGTGACTGTGGTTGTGCAAATATGTCAGTGGCAAAAGTGGTTACACAGAGAGATAGCTAAAGACAGAGTCGGATATATATTATGTGTGCCAAGACGAAGCTGTAATGCGCTTTCAGCTTGGAATATGGAAACTATAGCATGGAAACTGAACTATAGAATGTGGAATATACGAAAATTAGACCTTAAAATCTTATATAGGAAGTATATAGTATAATAGATGTGATATATGATGTATGAATTATGTAAAGAAATGGGGAGAGAACTATGGATATGAATATATGTCAATTGGAACATTGAATTTTGTAAATGAAATTTAAAATATGTTAAGTGAAAGGTGGAATATGGAACTAATAGGGATTATTGAATTTGGAATGTGGCATATGGTATATAGCATGAATATGGAGTGTGTATAATGAAATCTGGTATATGGCATATGGCATATGGAATATGAAATATGGAAATATGGAATATGGAATATGAAATATGGAATATGGAATATGGAATATGGAATATGGAATGTGGAATATGGAATATGGAAATATGGAAATATGGAATATGGAAATATGGAATATGGAATATGGAATATGGAATATGGAATATGGCATATGGCATATGGCATATGGCATATGGCATATGGAATATGGAATATGGAATATGGAATATGGAATATGGAAATATGGAAATATGGAAATATGGAATATGGAAATATGGAAAAATGAATATGGAATATGGAATATGGCAATATGGTAATATGGTAATATGAAATATTGAAACGGAACTATGGAATATAGTGTAGGTAAGTAATACATATTATAGCAAAGATTCTCCGCTAACATACTGTTAAAGTGCTGTTAAGCTTGATTAGTCTTAGCAGAATATATTATGTTAACATGATTAAGCAGTTTCCACATCCATCCATCCATCTATACCACTCATCTTATCTATAATTAACATCTATAATTAACATACTGTTATTAACTGACTGTTGCTGTCACTTGAACATTCCATACTCTGTTAGTTTCTTAGCACTTGCAACATACAGTTTATTCATCACAAAGTCTGCATTACCCCACTTTACTATATATTTCCATTTCTATATAAGTCTCATATGTATATATATTTATATATACAAATGTGTATGTGGGCTTCACATATGCAGAGCAGTTGACTGTGGGAGTAGAACAAAAGATAGTCAGAGGCGTTCCTTGGCAGCTGGGGCACTATTAGTTTATTATTACGACCAACGTTTTATTGTCAACCTGTGGAGTGTGTGTCAGTGTGTGTGTGTGTGTGTGTGTGCCTGTTTGTGTTTGCTGTTGAGTGTGGGCAATTGTGGGCGTGTCCGTGAACATGTGTGCACTTCTGCTTGGGCGTCTCCGCCTGGCCATATATGAAATATTCTGTTCATTTGCCACGCCCTGTTGTTGTTGTGCGAATGTGTGTGTGTGTGTGTGTGTGTGTTTATGTTTTTTTCTGTGGTTAGTTTTATGGCTTATAGCATGTGTGTGTTTGTGGTTTTTATGCGTTGGCATTCTATAAAATTTATGTTTATTTTTTTGATAAACGGAAACGGAAGTTTTTTGTTGCATCTTTTAGGCGCGCCGCACAGGGCGTATACTCGTTTTAGAGTTTATGCCTTAAGCCACAGGACATAAAACATTTAAACGGCCTACAGTTAAAATGAAAACATTATGAAAGACAGCCGGGATGGGAGATGAAATTTTAAATGCCTTTTGCGCTTGGCTTTGTGCGCTCAGCCCTAGGGACAAATCTATTAAAGACGAAAGGATAGGGTTGGGTGAGGTGCTTAAGCTGGAAAGGAGGAACGTTGCAAGATTTGAGCTGAGGGAGTTTGAGATATAGTCGCTGCAAAGTAATTACGCAAAGGATTTGGTTAAACACTTCAGTGCCGGCAGTAGCAGCGGCAACAAGCTGGCTGAAAACAAGCCTGGAAAAGTAGGAATAAAAAAATTGAAAGGAAAGTTTATTTAAGCAAAAAGAAAACAGGAAAACATGCAAAATAAAATTATTTTTACAAAGAGCAAACAGTCAACAATTGCCACGCCCCTAGTTGGCCAAGCCACGCCCATTGAAGCCAACAAATAGCGCCACGTGAGCAAAATTGCTAATCAACTGGGCAAAAGCGTTCGAGGGCAAACGATATAGCCTCTAAAGGACACTCAGCACGATTTAAGTGCCAGTTGCTTGCTGTTCTTATGTGTGTGTGTGTGTGGGTGAAGCTGTATGTGTGTGTGTGTGCCTCATCATTTGCCATGTTATATGTCAGACAGCGAATGCTTTAATGTATTTAAGCTGGGCACAAAACATTATTGTCAGCTGGGAATAGCGAGGGGTTGGGAGACGAGTGGCTGGGGGTGGCTTAAAGAGAGGGCGAGTAAGGCATATTAAGGGGGTGGCATGCTGTTGGCTTTACGTGTAGGTGTGATGGCGTCAAAGTGACATGAGCCAGAGACAAGAGCCAAAGAGTGCCGCTGGCAAAAGCGACAGCAACTAATGACAGCTCTGTCTATATATATACATGTGTGTGTGTGTGTGTGTGTGTGTGTGTGTGTGTGGCGGTCCTGTAAAAGCCAAAGCCTACTTCAGGCTGAACCACACAACCCCATTAGCCCTAACCCACTAAAATCCATTTCAATCTGCTCCTTTTCGAGTTGGGGATTTGCGTTTTTGGTGGTTGCCTTGCATTAGCCCAAGATATACCTCTAGATATATATATATATATATATATGTATGCTTATATATATATATATATTCGCATCTTTGTTAAGTTCTGGCATGCGTAAAGCCTTGATGTTTTAATCACACTTCGTAATTGAAATGCTGTTAAGCAGCTGCGCGCAAAGTGACTGGCGAAGCACTGGCAAAAGACCAAAATGCGGCTAAGTGAAAAGTTGCTGTGAGCTAATTGAATATTGAGATCGAGTTGAGTTTTCTCTGATATGTGATATGGCTTAAAGGATAACTGTATATAGGTATCTATAAGTATATATCTATGCATGTATAGGTATATATAACTTCATTATAGTACTTAGTCCTGTCTATTTCTATAAAAAATTAACTCTCGAAATTCAAGTATTCTAACTTACATTGACGGATTGATTGACGGAGTGATTGACAGCTTGATGAACTGACTAAGTGACTATCCTATGTGCTCAGTGAGCTGAATTATTTGACTGAATGCCCGATTTGCTGCTTAAGTAGCTGATGAATAGAATGACTGACTGATTGATTGATTAGTCAATCTGATTGATTAATATAGTGATAGGCTCACTGAATTATTCATTAACTGCCTATGATTGATTGGCTAATTGACAGGCTGATTGACTGACTGATTGACTGACTGATTGACTGGCTGATTGATTGATTGATTGACTGGCTAATTGACTGACTGGCTGATTGACTGGGTAATTGATTGACTGATTTACAGGCTGATTGACTGACTGATTGACTGGCTGATTGACTGGGTAATTGATTGACTGATTTACAGGCTGATTGACTGACTGATTGACTGGCTGATTGACTAGCTGAGTGACTAGCTGATTGATTGACTGATTGACTAGCTGAGTGACTAGCTGATTGATTGACTGATTGACTAGCTGATTGACTGGCTGAGTGACTAGCTAATTGATTGATTGATTGACTGGCTGATTGACTGGCTAATTGATTGGCTGATTGACTGGGTGATTGATTGACTGGCTAATTTACTGGCTGATTGACTGGCTGATTGACTGGGTAATTGATTGATTTACAGGCTGATTGACTGACTGATTGACTGGCTAATTGATTGATTGATTTACTGGCTAATTGATTGATTGATTTACTGGCTAATTGATTGTCTGATTGACTGGCTGATTAACTGGCTAATTGATTGACTGATTGACTAGCTAATTGATTAACTGATTGACTAGCTGATTTACTTCCTGATTGATTGGGTAATTGATTGGCTGATTCACTGAATTACTAATGGATTGACTGACTAAACTACTGACTTTAACTTATTTACCTAATTACCTGACTAGAGATTGCCATGTAGACATTTCATAGCTGAATAGCTAAAGTTGTTCAGTGTTGAATTGATGGAAAATTGTTTCATATATAAACATATATAATGAATTATATATAATGTATGCTAATTTATGACTAACCCTAATGAGTGATGATATTCTTATCGACTATAAACAAAGCCATCTCACTGACACGCCTTATCGCTTTATTGCTTTATTTGTACTCATGCTGTCAGCAATAATGTGAATCGAACCAACAGTTTCCAAACTTAAGTCAAAGCAAGCTCACGGCGTGCTCCTCAAAGAGACATTCTCATGTTACTTAAAGCTGGGATTTTGCTGTTCGCTGGTCTGCTGTGGCCGGGTAACTGCAGTCTTTTAGCCCAACCAGATAAGGCCAAGGTCGTTTGCTACTACAATGGGACAAGCGTGGATCGTCAAGGTGAACTTGGTGCTTCTAATCTTTGTATGATTATCTCTTCCATTTTATAAATATATTTTATTTAAATATTTATATATAAGTTTATATTTTGCTTTCTCGCAGGGTTTGCTAATCTTTCCCTGGGCGAACTGGAGCCCGCCTTGGACTTTTGCAACTATTTGATTTATGGTTATGAGGGAATCAACAGCGACAGCTTCAAGATCACGAATTTAACTTCCGAGCTCAGCTATAACAACCAGCATTATGTTACGTTGCTGCGTCAGAGGCATCCGCATTTGCGTTTCTTACTCTCTGTGGGCGGTGGGAGAGATACGTATGAAGGAGAAGCAGACAGCGGTAAATATTTGCGTTTGCTGGAGCTGCCAGAGAAGTGGAATAGCTTTAAGGCCAGCGTTGTAGAGGAGGTGACCAAATATGGGTTCGACGGCTTGGATTTGGCTTGGCAATTCCCGCCCGTAAAGCCCAAGCAGCAGCAGGGCGTCTTTAAGCGAGTCTGGAAATCATTTACAGGCTTGTTTATCAGCAACTCCATTGATCCCAAGGCCGAGGAGCATAAGAGGAAATTTGCCTCCTTTGTTAGGGAACTGCGACTGGAGCTGCAGCGCTATGGCAAACAATTGACACTCAGTATGCTGCCCAATGTGGATGCGGAGCGTAAGTATCCAATGGAAAATCAATTTGAAACAATGGAATATCCTTAATCTCTGCGATAGTCTACATAGATATACCCTCGGTGCTTCGATTTGTGGACTTCGTCAACTTGGGCACCTACGACTTTCACGATTCCGTACGTGACCCCAACCAGGCGGATCTGCCGGCTCCATTGTATGAAATGTATGGTCGCGATCCTAAGCAGAATATTAACTATCAGGTACAGTATTGGCTGAATAATTCGGCCAATGCACAACAGCTAAACATCGGCATTACAAGCTACGGACGTACGTGGAAGATGTCACGTAATTCGGGCATCACCGGATTTCCGCCAATAGCCAAAACTGAAGGAGGTGGTCCAGGTGGAAATCAAGTAAATCAGTCCGGCTTGCTAAGCTGGCCAGAGATTTGCCATATGTTGCAGCAGCATCAAGGCGAGGGCAAGGATACAGGTTCAGATCACCTCCGCTTGGTGGGTGATCCCACGAAACGTTTCGGCATCTATGCCTATCGAGACGCTGATGAAAATGGTGAGAATGGCATCTGGGTGGGCTACGATGATCCAACGACGGCGGCGATCAAAGCTGGCTATGTTCAATCTCTTGGCCTGGGCGGTGTGGCCTTCCACGATCTATCCCTAGATGATGTTCGGGGTCAATGTGCGGGCGAAAAGTATCCCATTCTTAGAAGCATCAAATATAAATTGGAAATTTATCAGAAATAAAAAAATATATAAAATATAAAATATAAAATATAAAATATAAAATATAAAATATAAAATATAAAATATAAAATATAAAATATAAAATATAAAATATAAAATATAAAATATAAAATATAAAATATAAAATATAAAATATAAAATATAAAACATAAAATATAAAATATAAAATATATATTATAACAAATTATATATATATATTATATATATATTAATATGTATATATTACCATAAAAAAGTTTCTATCGAAGCTTTAACATTTAAGCCGCTTTGCATGAAAATTCCTTAATAACAAAAAATAGGGGAAAAAAGGTGCAAAACCAATCCAATTCAAACGTATTGAGAGAGAGAGAAAGAGTGAGATATTTCAAAGAGCGCCTAAAAGTATGCTACAATAAATTGATACAGCCAGCGAAGCAAAAGAGGAAAAAGTCGCAACAAAGTTCGTTCGTACAAGGGAAATGCAAAATAAAATTCAAAAAAAAGAACACGTCGCATTAAACGCAAACGAATCTGGCCAAGCAGAAAGCTTGACAAAAAGCCCCAACGTCCAGGTGGACGCTATGGGCGCCGGGCGTGGCCGGCAGCGAGACGAATGTCCAAAGTAAAAGTTGAAATTAAACCAATTAGTTTGCCTGCGTCAAGCCGGTCTGCATCCGCCCTCAGCTATCGCTTCATTGCCAAGACGAAGGCACAAGGACAGATGGGCGTGGCAGGTGGTGAGCAAGGGTAGGCAAGGCGCCGGCAGCGATGCTCAGTCAGGCATTTAGGCAGGTTCCATTTACACCAAGAGCTGCTCTGCTGCCCGAACTCCCAACTCCAAACTTCCGACACGCGACACCCGGCGTGTCCTGAGTCCCGGTGTTCCGAAGTCCCGAGTCCTAGCTGACGGCGTCATAAATTAATTATGATTTAACAACTTTAGCATGCACGACACGGCAAAAACTTTGCGCTTTTCAAGCGACTCCTTTTTTTTCATATTAAAAAAAAAAGTCAAGAATTTTTTTTTTTTTTTAATTTTAATGAGCGCAAAAAGTTGGAAAGTTTTTCATAAAGCTGAGCAACGACTAAGCGCAGTCTGAGGAAATTTGAGAAATATATTCACAAAAAAAAAGATCATAAGCTGAAGTGCGTTCATTTTAGCGGTTATTTACTTTAGTGCCTGCCTGCCCGCCCCGCCCCGCCCCACCCTTGATGTCCTCGAAGGCCTTGAGCCAGAGCCAGAGCTTGTCGAACTGTTTGGGCAGCTTGGCGCGCACCAGCTCAGCCATTTGGCGAGCGCCACGCAGATTCGCCGCCTCGTAGTAGGGCAACTCGGAGATTCTGTTCAGCCAGGCGCTCAATTTGGGATAGGCGACAGCATGGACGGGCGCATAGCTCAGGTGGAGTGTGCTCAGTGTGGCGACGATGCTAAAGTCCGCCACGGTCACCAGTTGTCCGGCCAAATAGTTGCGTCCCTCGAGAAAGTTTTCAAGCAGCTCATAGGCCTTGCGTACCTGTTCAATTAGGACCTTCGGCAGCTCGGTCACCTGCTCCTGGAAGATCAGATGCTGCAGCTGCTTGAAGAGCACAAACAAAATGCCCGAATCGAAGTGCAAACGTTGATCCACCAACGCACGCTTCAAGGGATCACGTGGATACAAGACATCGGTGAATGCATATTTGCCAACCAGATAGCCCATGATCGCATGCGAGTCCCAGATGCAGGTCTCGTTATCCTGCAGCACCGGCACCGTACGTTGCGGATTCTTGCGCACAAAATACGGCTCCAAGTGCTCTCCGGCGAACAGATCCAAGTGCCAGAATTCATGCTCCAGCTCCAAGGCGCGTAAGGTCAGCAGCACAGCGCGCACGCCCGGACTCAACTCCGTGCCAAACAGGACGAGCACCATGATGGGGCTTATGAATATGGATATTTATAGTATTTAAATATATATATATATATATATATCTGATATAACTGTTTAGCAGTTACTGCGCTTGCTTTAAGCCAACTCAACTGAGTTTCTACTGCCAGAGACAGCTGCCATCAACCAGTGCAAGATTTCAGTTTGTACATTTCCAGATTAGATAAGATTAGATAATACCAACAACTTATTATATTTTAAACACGAACTAAAATAATCTAAAGTCGAAGTACTTAATTTTTTTTTGTGATTTGTATTTATTATTATTAATGCTGTGCTGTTCAGTGCCTCAAGTTCTTTAGATCTTATCTCTCAACTCAATGTTTGCACATGTGTCAGCTGGCTAAACGAAAATAATCTGATGTACATAAGTATATATATATATATATATATATATATATATATATATATATATATATATATATATATATATATATATATATATATATATATATATATATATATATATATATATATATATATATATATATATATATATATATATATATATATATATATATATTATATTATATTATATTATATTATAGAAATATATCGGGCATTCATGGCAAATCCCCTTGGGCAAATCATATAAATTCAAATTGTGGCACAGTTGGCGTGTGCCTGAAATGCATAAATTATTTAAATTAATCGAAATGAAATAGCTGTAAAATCAATTTGAGTAGCCACAGATACCCTGCAATTTAGCAGTGGCAGGTGCCTTTGCGTTTTTTTTTATGAAAAATACTATTAAGACATATAATTATAATTTTTTTATTTTAATTTTTAAATAATAATAATATTTTTTTAAGTTTATCCTAATTTTATTTTATAGAAAAAATTATTCAAATATTAAATGCTTAACTCTTTATAAGCAATATATTCAATATTTTATTATAAAAAAAATATTTCAAAAAATTAACAAATTTAAAATTTTAATTTTGATTAAAAAATGTTGCTTAAAAATATTTAAATTATTTTTTATTTACTTTTATATTAATAATTTACGATAATAAAATTTATAATCGTAAATTATTATAATAAAAATAAATAAAAAATAATTAACATATCTTTAATTAAAATTAAATTTTTAAATTTGTAAAATATATTTTTTTTTTCATAAGAAAATATTTAATATATCATATATATATATTGTATATTTCTTGTATATTATAATATAACATATATATCACAATATACCAAAAAAAAAAAAATATTTCAATTTATATTAAATTAATTTTACTTTGCCAATACGAATCTCCGTCATTTAATATACCTACTACGACTTGGCCTAATTAGTATAGAAGCACTTTCATTTAATTTGATATACTATCTCAAATAGCTCGAGTCATTCCCAAATGAGGACTCCTATATGGAAATGGGTGCATAATCAACTATGTGGAAATCGTTTTTCATCCAGCTAAGTTTGTGACCTAATGGCGCTGCTCCTCTTGCAGCTGGTTGAATTCACGGAACACCCACGTGACCTTCGGCACAGGCAACATTTCCCAGACACACCTCCACTATATAAGGACCTGCCGACTAGCTGCTGGCAGTTAGTCACCTTCGATCAATCAACGCTGAAGTATGGTCAAACTTTTAATCTACGGCCTGGAGGCAAGTCCGCCCACGCGCGCCTGCTTGCTGACACTGAAGGCACTGGACTTGCCCTACGAACTGGTCCATGTCAATTTGCTAAGTGGAGAGCACTTGACACCTGAGTTTCTGGAAAAGAATCCACAGCACACGGTGCCGATGCTGGAGGATGACGAGGGTTGCATCTGGGACTCGCATGCCATAATGATCTATCTGGTGGGCAAATATGGCAAGGATGACGCACTGTATCCACTGGATCATCATCAGCGTGCCATTGTGGACCAACGGCTGCATTTCGATTCGGGTCTCATGTTCACTGGTGCACTGCGTCCGATAACTAAAGGTCTTCTAATGCTGGGAGAAACCGTTATCGAACAGTCTCGAATCGATGCAGTTGCCGAAATCTACGATCTCGTGGAAATTTTTTTGGCTGATAACGATTTTGTAGCTGGTAACGAGCTGACCCTAGCCGATTTTAGCTTTGTTTCGTCGATAAGCTGTTTGTGGATCTACCTGCCGATAGACGAGGTTAAGTATCCCAGAATTTCGGCCTGGCTGGAACGCCTCAAGGAGCTGCCCTACTACGAGGAAGCCAATGGCATTGGCGCTGCTCAACTGGAGACAATAATTAAGTCCAAAAATTTTACGATTGGAAATTAGATTGCATTTTATTTGAATAGATTACTAAATTAACACACATATACATACAAACACGATTAGCAAGCACAAAATAGCTACTCTTCTGCGCTCTCTTTATGGTGAAATATTTGTTTACTACAATTGAATGGAAACTGCCGAGTCACGGGACGTCAGCAATTTGAAGAGAGCGCGATCACAGTTACAATTCCGCATTTACAAATGCGGCAAACACAAGAGCGCAAGCCGGCATCAGCATGTGTGAGTGAAAAAGAGAAACTTCCAGAACAGTAAACAGTAATTTCTAAAAATAACTAAGAGAGCATGAGTGTAGTTAAGTTCATTAAGCAAACATACACACACAAATACAAACACTGCCTTAGTTCTATGTATTTGTACGCTGCTTGTATTAAAATAAAACAAACACTAATTAATTTCCCCTGTACTACCCCCTTCCTCTCTTTCCAAGTGTAACTAATTAAAAAGGCATTAACATTTCCTCTTAATAGCACTAGAAATCAATGCAAACACGAAACGAAGTTTTACTGCTCACATATGTATGCGTGTGTTTGCATGCGTGCAGCAGGAGCAGCCGCAGCCGCAGCTATTGAGAGAACTACAAAGTTAAAGAGCGTGGGAAGTTAGCCACAGCTATGTTCACTATGTACATTGGAGTGAGCGTAACTGTTGCTAACTTCCCACGCTCTTTAACTTGTTAACTCTCTCAGTAGGTAAATTTTGTTATGTTCGTCTCTCTTCATGGGTCGCTTGCATATAAAAGCAGCGACGCCTGCCCCTTGTCCGGTCAGTTATCGTTCAAACGCCGAAGACAGCATACACAAAAATGGTGAAACCAATTCTTTATGGTCTCGATCCCAGCCCGCCAGTGCGTGCCGTCAAACTGACGCTGGCTGCGCTGCAACTGCCCTACGACTATAAAATTGTCAATGTACAGAATAAGGAGCAGCATTCCGAGGAATATCTGAAGAAGAATCCGCAGCATACGGTGCCATTGCTGGAGGATGGAGATGTCAACATTGCTGACTCTCATGCCATAATGGCGTACCTTGTGAGCAAATACGGCAAGGATGACTCCCTGTATCCCAAGGATCTGGTGAAGCGTGCTCTGGTCGATCAGCGCATGTACTTCGAGTCGGGCGTCGTCTTCGCCAATGCCCTCCGCAGTCTCACCAAGTTGGTGCTCTTCCTCGGCAAGACGGAGGTGCCGCAGGAGCGCATCGATGCGATCACAGAGGCTTACGCTTTCATCGAAGCTTTCCTCAAGGATCAGGACTACATTGCCGGCAATCAGCTTACCATTGCCGACTTCAGTCTCATCTCCTCGATCAGCTCCCTGGAGGCCTATGTGCCCGTCGATGCCGCTAAATATCCCAAGCTGAGCGCTTGGATCAAGCGCTTGGAACAGTTGCCCTATTATGCGGAAAATAGCATAGGTGCACAGCGATTCGGCGATGCTGTTAAAAGCAAACCTTTCAAAGTGGTTCCCTAAGTGATATCAGTTTTCTGCTAAGATACATATTTAATAAACATATTTTGTTTTATCTAATCATCGATCATCTATGCTATCAATACTTGTTTCCAAAATTAAAAGAGAGCTACGCTGCGTGTGATACAAAATAGAGAGAGAGAGAGAGAAAGTAGGCATTAGTCACAGTTGGACATTTCAAACGGCACAACAAAATCATTTCTACTCTCTCTCTCTCGCTCTATATGTACACATATATTTTTTGCTGTTAGAAATTAGTGCCTATGAGTATGCTGGAAGGCAATCACTCTCTTTGCTATGCTAAACAGTTGTGCCTATTTGGCTATTTTGTCGTCAGCTATAATTATGAGTGACATGTAATTTGGTCAAGCTTTTAAAAGAGAACAAACATGTTTTTTTTTCTTTTTTTTTTTACTATTTTATTGTAAAATCTTGTTCGATTTGTTTTCTGTTTGTTATTTGTTTAGCTATTTTTGGCTTTTTTTCATCAGTTCATCTGTCTTAAAATTGGCAGCACTGATTCTAAATCATAATGGAATGCCTTATGGGAAAATGCTCTCCAAGATTTTGTTTATGGAAATTTATAAAGAGAGTCGTCAATTAATGAAATTAACATAGTGGGAATTTCGTTTTTATTTTGTTTTTTTTTTTCGGCTCTCTTATTCTGTATTATTTTTGGCAACTATGTGGACAATTTCCTCTTAGTTTACCAGTAATCGTCCAACTTGCGAGCCGGCAACATGGTTAATCTGACGCTCTACGGATTGGATCCAAGTCCACCAACGCGTGCAGTTAAAATGACTTTGGCTGCGCTCCAATTGGCATACAAATACGTTAATGTGAATGTGCTGAAGGCAGAGCAGCTATCGCCGGCTTATCTGCAGAAGAATCCACAGCACACGGTGCCCATGTTGGAGGATGGGCCAGCTCGTTTTTGGGACTCGCACGCCATCATGGCTTATCTGGTGCGCAAATATGCCAAGGATGACGCACTGTATCCCAAGAATTTCTACAAGCGCGCATTGGTGGATCAGCGCCTGCACTTTGAGTCGGGCGTGGTGTTTGCCCACGCTCTGATCAGCATAACGCGAATGGTTCTCTTCCTGGGTCAAACGAAGGTGCCCAAAGAGCGCATTCTGGCCATTGTCGAGGCTTATGATTTTATCGAAGCCTTTCTCAAGGATCAGGAGTACATTGCCGGCGATCAGCTGACCATTGCAGACTTCAGTCTCATCTCTTCCGTTAGCTCAATGGTTGCCTATGTGGAAATAGATGCCGTTAAATATCCCAAGCTGAGGGCTTGGATGAGTCGCATGGAAAAGCTGCCAGTTTATGCAGAGAATGCAGAGGGCGCGCGTCTCTTTATAGCTTCAGTAAAGAAGGCAAAGTTCACAGTGGCCGAATAAGAGAGGAGATAACGGTCACAGCGATAACTGTTTACGTCGCGTTCGTTCCATTGCGAAATAAACTGCAGGCAACTAACTGCACACAAAATGGCTCTCTTTATTTGAAAAAAAAAAAAAGTGGCTGAGGTAAGAATGAATGGCAATTGTCTCTTAGAAGTAAACAAAGCGCTCTTATCTTTGGGCATTATTTAGACTTAGTGAATTATTCTCGGAGCTAAATTCTTGATGTTAACATATGGAATGTTTCACTGGGCGATTACATTAAATTTAAGCAATCGATCAGGCTTTGTGCTTGGCTTTGTCACTTTAAGAGCAGCTCGTAAGCCTTTGGCATATGCGCATAATCTGTACCTAAAATCCCTCTTATACAATGCAATTAGCTATTTAGCTTGAAATTCCAATTCGTTTAGCTGTTGAAGTCTTATACTCAGTCTTATACAATGCAATCAACATATTTGCTAAATACAGCTATTTAGCTTTATTTTCTTGGTTTTCTAGCCAAAAACTCTTATACTTATGTTTGGTTGTATTTTTTTTTGTTTTTAATTTTATAAGTGTCATGGGAACCCTGACCATTTTATTGTGAATGCCTTAAGCACGTGCCTCACTTACCTAGCACACTTAGTGTTATCAGTTGATCGCACCTGTTGTGTTTGCACTGATAAGATTTCTTGGTTTAAGTACTATAAAAAGGTCTTCCAAGAATCGCAACACAATGCTGTATATATTTTTGATTGTCTATTATATAAGCAACGATAATGCTAAATATTTATATACTATATATTTATTGATCTATAGGGCGTAAACTCGAACAGACGGAATTTTTGGTAAACGTTTTTTTCTGATGAAAACTGGATTTTTATGAGCTTTATGTTTAGCTAGTTATTATGCTAGGCTAATTATAGCTGTTTCTAGTTAGTAACAGCTGATTTTTTGATAGTACAGACGAGAATATAGCTGTTTGTAGCTAATAAAGGCTAGAAATGAAATATATTGCTAGCGATAAATATGAAATATAGCTATTTCTAGCTTAAATATAGCTATTTGCGGCAATATTTGCGTGAATATAACACTTTTTGGCTAGTAATAGCTAGAAATAGCTAAACTTAAGCTGTTACTAGCTAGAAATAGCTAAACTTAAGCTATTACTGGTTCTCGTATAACTTTAGTATATTTAAATCTATGCATGTTTATAAGTCAAGCCCCTTTGTTTGATGGATTGGCAGTTGCGACGCCGACTATATATATGTATATATATAATATATACATATGTATATATATATATATATATATATATATATATATATATATATATATATATGTATATATAATCAGCACAACTAAGTGGCATACACTTAGATAGTAATTAAAGCGTCAAGCGATTACAGCTCAAAGTGACAGACAGAGAGACCGAGATAGAGAGAGCGGGACAGATGGAGAGCTTCATTTGAGCTATAGCAAAAGAATCGAATGGAAATTGATTCAGTTGAACTATAGCATTCCACGCTTACAGACATCTATAGAAATGGGCAAATTAGTGCTGTACGGCTTGGAACCGAGTCCACCTGTGCGAGCCTGCAAGATGACACTGCACGCTCTGGGCTTGCAGTACGAATACAAGCTGGTCAATCTGTTGGCTGGCGAGCAGCGCACCAAGGAGTTCACACTGAAGAATCCACAGCATACGGTGCCCATGCTGGAGGACGACGGCAAATGCATTTGGGACTCGCATGCCATCATGGCTTATCTGGTGCGCAAATATGGCAAGGATGATGCACTGTATCCGAAGGATTACTATAAGCGGGCTGTGGTGGATCAGCGCCTGCATTTCGAATCCGGCGTAGTCTTCCAAGGTTGCATACGGAATATAGCGGTGCCGCTCTTCTATCGCAGCGAGACGGAGCTACCGCGTCACATGATCGACGCCATCTACGAGATGTACGGTTTCGTCGAGGCTTTCCTAGGCAACGAGAACTATTTGTGTGGCCCGGCGTTGACTTTGGCTGACTTTAGTTGCGTCTCATCGGTGGCCAGCTTATTGGGCCTGGCGCCCATCGAAACGAAGCGTTATCCAAAGCTTAGCGCCTGGCTGGCGCGCATGGAAAAGCTGCCCGATTATCAGTCTACCAACGGCAATGGCGCACAAATGTTAATTGATATGTTTACCGCTAAGATCACAAAGATTGTTTAGAGAGATTCTAAAGGAATATGTATATATATACATATAAAATTAATGACATAATTCAATTCTGATCGAGATTATTGCGTATGTGCAAAATATATATATATGAAAAAAAAATATATACAAAATAATACATATACAATATATATATAAGCAATAATATATATTAAATATATATATTCATAATAATATATAACAATTATTATATAAAAAGCAGATGCATTTGATTAGAACATTTTGCATATATTAATTTACATATTAAAATTTATAATTTAGTTTTCACATGTGCCTCACATACATAAACATATATATATATATATATATATAAAAGCATTTACATAATCGTACATCATGTTTATTGTCATAACTTTCAATCATTTTTAATTGCAAACAAATTCATTATCACATTTAACAAATTAATAAGTTGTTTTCTGAGGCACCTATTCGAAGTTGAAGTAGATAAAAATATTTGACAATGCCTTTTGTTTAACTACGAAATTAATTTAACAAATATTGCACAAAAATTAGGTTGCTCCACGCTAATTGCTGAGTTGTTTGTGGTTCTTGGAAAACAGCTAAATTAGTGACTTATACTAAGTAGATCTGGTGTAGTTAGCCCTGGTTTATCTAACTGGATGTTTTGCGCTTCTCGAGCGCCTTCCAAACGAGTTTCATACGCTGCACACACTCCCGATGCTGGGATTCCCACAGCAAGGTGGTGAGTCGTCCCACGGTGGCAACGCCATCATCTGAGCTGCGCAGCCACTGTAGCAACAGTTGGTAAATCACCTGCAAGAAATAGATTCCTATTAATAAGCTAATAGTAATATATATGTATGGGCCTCCTTGACTAACCTCCTTGATGTTGCCATGCATTTGATGGTCAATTATCGCCTGCTCGATCTGACCCTCTGAGTGACCCAGGTCACGCATCACCTGCTTCCAGCCCTCGCCCAGGTGCGTGGCGACCGCATCGAGCAATCGTTCGTCTGGCTCCTGTTGCGACTGCATCATGGCCACGATGCTAACTGTTTTCCTGGGCACACCATGTCGGACTTTCGCATCGGCTGGCAACGCTCCAGCCACATCCTCCGTGGTGCTGGTGCTGCCTTTGCGTGAACTGCATCCCGTTAAATTTTGATTAAAATTGTAGACGGAGCCAAAATGCAAATTGCTGGCATTCGAGAAGTTCATCACCACCTGTTGCTGTGCACTGTGCACGTTCATTGTGTTCATAGTGCTGCCGGAGTTGTTGTTGCCATTCACTAGAGCAGTTCCTGGTATTTGCGCCGATTGCACCACATCCATGGAATTGTAATTGGGATCGGAGAGTTCGCGCACTACCGATTCGGTTAGATCGGCGGATGGCGTTGGCGTAGCGGAGGTAAGCGATAATGCGCCGCTAAACTCGTTATCTGCCTCGCTAACGGGCAATGCATCTGTCTCCAAACGTCCCTCCGTATTCATGTTTGTGTTGCTGCTGCTGTTGCCGTTGCCGTTGCTGTTGCCGTTGTTTGTGTCTCTGTTGCCGCCAAAGATGTTGGGTAGTAAGCTCTTTAGTTTTGGCATATTGTGTGTTTGTGTCTGTGTGTCCGTGCGCGTCTGTGCGTGTTTGATTACGCTATAAATAAATTGTGTTTCGGAAATGCCGAGAGAACGGGTATTTTCCAAGACACACAAAAAAACTACAACTCGCTCTTCGTTTCTGTCTTTGTTGTGTGAATGGCAACAAGTTGAACGGGCGTTGCCATATATTTGTTATCGATAGTTGCTGCTGCTAGTCACCCACAATATCGCAGTAACTGGCAGCGCCAGATTCTTGTAGCCGCAGCGTTGCCACTGCTAAAAACGCCATGTGGCAACACGCCTGCATTTTGCCACGTTCGCTCAGTTGCTCATTCATTCACTTTACTTGGAGTTGATATCCGCTTCGTGTGCGTATTGCAGTTCTAAGTAGAAAGTTTTTAACTAAAACTAATTTAACTGTTTTTAACATATGCACTTAAATACAAACAACAAACTGTGCGCGCCTAATTGTGCAATTACAATTCCATAAGTTAAACAAAAATGTGCTTAAATTTACGTTTTGTGTGGGACGAAGGAAGGCGGCGACGGCGGCAGCAACTAGAGAGAAAATTTAGGCCGCGGCTGCCGCAACGTGGAAACTTGCTTGAATTTAACAAAAAAAAAAAGAATTCAAACCATTGATCAATCACGATCGGGCTAAATAGAAAATCGTTTAAAATCATACATATTCAAATAAAAAACAACGTGTTTTTTAATAGTATTATCACAAGCGTACGGGCCTGTCTGTCGCTGCCAGCGCCGCAGCCGCCGCCGTCGTCGTCGTACATGCACACAGTTAAAGACACAAGTCAGAGCCATATTTCGTTGTCCGCTGCGGTGGCGGCGGAGACTTCACGCATACACTAATAAAACTAAGCACACACACACACACGTACATTGTTATGTATATATGTGTGTGAGTGTGACTATGTCCGATTGACAGCAGCGGGAGCAGCAGCAACAGCAGACTGTCGGCGGCATGTATGCTTGTGGTAGTGCGCGCGTGCCTCTGTATGGGCCTATGTGTGAGAGCATAACCCATACGATTTTGAACTTTTAATATTTCGTCCAACTAAAATGATCAAAAATTGGTTGCAGCTCTGCCGCACGCTCAAACAAGTTGAAACCTTCATAGCCCTTTCACTCATTCGCTCTCTCACATAATCTATTTACTACTATTACGCACTAAGCGTTCTCGCTCCCTCTTTAGCTTCCGCCTACACACGCATATACACATATATTTTATGCTCCACTTTTTATGCACTCAACTGCAGTAAGAGCAACAACAATAATAATTGTCCAATAAGCCGCCCGCATGTTTATGCATAAAGGTCGCTGTTAGCTCTTGCCCTCTCTCTTCCTGTAGTCTCTCTCTCCCGCGCTCTCTTAAATTTATGCACATTTTTGTGTTAATAAACACAGAGGGCAGAGGTTTGCCAACGTTGCCATATGCTCCACGAATTGCATTGCAGTATAGCGCAGCACTAAAACATGTTTCCCTTTTTTTTTTTTTTTTTTTTTTTTAATTTTGAAATAGAAGCAGTGTACCATCTTTATTGCCTTCTGCTGTTTAACATGTTCTGATTCACAATAGATTAAATAATTAAAATTTCTTTACATGTTTATTGTGTGTGTATTTGCAGCTGGAGACACGCCAAGTTGATCAAACTGGATTTTGTTAAAGGACAAATATAGGCCGGATTTTTTGGATTTTACAGTACAGTAAGTTGAACAACCTGCGTAAAAAAATGTTTACGATCATGAAATCCATCGAATATATTTGTGTACATTTGCATAATTAAGCATTTTACACAGTTGCCTCACAGTGCTGGCAACTTTCGAGCTAGTTTTAGAGTGAGAGGTAATGGTAGTGCACACACACAAAAAAAAAAGCTAAATTATAAATACAACTAAGTTTCCCATGTCGAGCTAGTTTTTGTAATGGTGGCACACACAAAAAGGCTAAATGTACCAAAGTCTGTTTGTTGAGAAAAAAAGCCACTTTGACAACACTGTTTTACCAGCTTAAAGAAGTAAATGTCTTCTTTTGAGTACCTGCAGTCGACTTTCATGCAAAACTGGCTACGTCAAGGTTTTTTATGTAGCTACTCTCTCACTCACACATCCATACATAAATATAGCTACAGCTCATCTGACAAGAGGAATACCGTTAAGCCAAACAACAGGCAACAATTTGCTTAAGTAGCAGCATTTAAATTAATATTGGTCTAAGCAAAAGAAAAAAAAAACATTTTCTATATGTAAATGTGCATAGAAAATGTTGAAGCTGAACTTTGGTTGTCTTGTCGACGTCAACGTCGAAGCTGCAGCGCATGCATATGCATGGCAGTATTTACATACATATGTATGTATGTCTGCACATGTATGTGTGTGTGTGTGTGTACCTGCCTCGAAAGGTGCCAAGCCACCAATACAAACACAGCGACAACACACGAAAAAATCAAGAAGTGCGCATGCAGCGCAGAGCCACAACACACATACATTTTCATGTACGCGTTCATAAGCACGCACACAGAGAGAGAGAAAGAGAGACACATGCAGAAACACACATACTTGCCGATCATTTCATATAGTTGCCGGCTATCATCCGGTTTTATGGCTCCCTCTCACACAACTCCCCGCCACACAGAGCACTTCGTCAAGCTTGACTCTCCCGCTCTCGCTCGCTCGTTCGTTCGCATTTAGCGTGTTTCTTCTTTTGACACATTTTTATGCGCTCATGCGTGTGGAGCATCAATGACATTTACGTGCAGTTTGTAACGTGTAGATTAACTAGAAAATGTTTGGAAACAAAAATGTAATTAATTTAAAAATACAATAAATAAGTATAGATGCACAGATAAATTCAAAACTCATTCTGTCATATTAACTACAGTATATGTGCTGTGTGTGTGTATATAGTAAATTGTTTTAGAGTATTTTCTTATCGGCTTGGCACAGTTCGCTTTCCTTTTTTCGTTCATTTTGTGTGCTGTGTGTGTGTCTATGTGAAATCAATGGCGGTGATAGTGGCAACGTCTTGTGTTGTATTCTTCTGGCTGCTGTTGAAGGAAAATGTAGGCTAAAAAACTTGTTGGGCGCTGATTTAGAAAACCACACACAAACAAACACACACACACATAGAGGCAGACAGGCAACCAGCTTTGAACAAGTGCATGTCTTTAACGGTATTCGCTTGAAATACTTTTTAACGAAAGAATGCTGCTACTCTCGATCTCTCTCTGTCTTAGCCGTTTCTTAACCTTTCACTGGTATAAACCGGACTTTTTTTTTTCGTACGTACGTACTAATAACAGTATTTATATAAGTATTTGTGTACTTGTAGTGCACATACATAAGTATGTATGTGTGTGTTTATATCTCGGTTCTTATCAGCTTGATCGATAACTATCAGCTATTTGCTTTGAAATTTTTTTGCCAGCGTGGCCGCTGATAGAGCAGCAAAAACTGTCCACTTATCACCCGATGCTCCAAAGCGGACCTTCACATAAAGTCAACGCATATATGTATGTGTTTATTTGCCCAATATTTTGGCATAGCCATTACGTGGCCATTTCTCGTAAAAAAAAACTTATGTATGTCTAACGCTTAAGTAGAATAGGTTTATCAGCTGAGTGAGTCGAGACCCCGGTCTCCTCTACCTATAGAAGCCAGCTAGCATTGTTATCATCGGAGCGTCAACGACATACGGGTCGCGCCGCCTTATCAAGACCCAAAGTTGATTTTTATGTGCCTAATGCCTGTGTTTCTGGTTTATCTAGGATTTATTTTCGTTCGCTACCAGGCAAGCGAGCGAGCGAGCGAGTGAACAGCCAAAGAAAAATGAGAGAATGTTGACTATATATGTATGCATAAATATATATGTATTTGTATGGCTATAGAAATACATTGGGCAGACGTATAATAGCTCAGCTTTCAGCAAGTTCAGTTAAATACTAAGCGACAGTTGTTTAAACAGCAATTGTTTGTCATTGGAAACTTGAAATATTTCAACTAAAATAATATACCTCGTAAACAAATGATATTTTGAGGCTTATTGGGTCAGTAGTATGATCAGAGACCGATGATCAAATTATGATACGATCGTAATAGAGAAACTGGGATGTTTATAACGTTTTTTTTTTTTTGTTTTTCTATATCCATTTTAAGTCTATAAACATTCTATTGAAGTATAAACTTTGAGCTTGCAAAGTAAATATCTCTTATATTATTAAATTGTTATCATGAGAAAAGTTCCATTCATCATTTGTACCAGAACTTTGAGCTTCACCTACATATACATTGATTATGTAGCAAATCTTCTTAAAGTAAATATAGACATGCTTCTAGATAAGGAATGCTGCTAATGAAGAAGAAGTACGGAAATTACTAGAAAAAGCGGCAGATAACAAAATGCGCCGGAAAATAGAAATTACATTAGACAATGAAATGCCTATAAAAGCAATAGTAATAGAAAGTTACTATAAGAAATGGAATGGAATCTTATCAATATTATAGTCAAAAAATATGTTGTTATCTTTGATCTAATATTGGTATTTCATACCATTCAAGAATTTTTCTTACGTCGTAATTGAATTTGAAGTCAATTTAGTAATGTTTCTGTGTAATATATATTTATATTATATATATATATACAATATATAATATATGTATATATACCCGAAAATCTTTCAAGAAAAGGAATTACATATCAGTTCCTAAAATATTGCCATTATTTACTTAAAACTATTAACTAAATATTAAAATAAGAACTTTCACCAAGTCCCAGTATTTTCAATATATTTCCCTTTATTTTACTTGTAGTGTTACTGTAACGACTTGGAACGAAAAAGGACTCTTCTCTTTTTTTAAGTAATGCAAGCAGCAGTGATGGAGGGAGCTAACGGTAAATGAGATTAAAGATTACCCTTAACATATACCAGATCAGCTTTTATTTTGATCGTTCTCTCCCATTTATTTATAGCAACTATCATTGAGCAACAACCAACCACACTCAACTATGGCCAGGAGCTGGTGTCGTCCAACGATCAGCCATCGTCGCCTACTCCGGTAGCCACGCCCACCGGCAGCACCATTGCCCAGCCCACATTTAGCTATGACGATCTGTTCCCGGCTTTGCCGACGAACTCGTCATCAGGCGCACCACTACCAGCGCCCGCAATTGCGCGTGTCACCAGCTCGCAGAAAACTCAGGTGAGTGTAACAGACAGCTGTTTGCCAGACGCTAGAGAATGCTATTGAATTCATATAACATTTTCTATTAGGTTCTGCATGTGCCTTTGGAGGAGCGCAAATCGACGGAATCGGAGAAGTTCGGCGAAGGCGAATCGAAGCGCATTTGCCAGCAGATTACGAAGGAGACAGGCGCTCAGATTGAGATTGTCAGTGGAAAGAATCAATCGCTGACGTTCCTGATCAAGGGCAAGCAGAGCGACTTGATCGATGCGCGTCGCAAGATCCTCATGAGCTTCTCGACGCAAGCCAGCCGTCAGGTGAACGTGCCCCGTGAGCATTATCGCGTCATCCTGGGCAAGCGTGGCGAACGTCTGCGTGAGCTGGAGCGTGTTACATCGACTCGCATCAATATCCCACATCAGGGTGATGAGAGCGATGTGATTACCATTGCTGGCACCAAGGAGGGTATTGAGCGTGCCGAGCAGGAGATACGCCAATTGTCTGCGGAGCAGTTTAAGAAGTCTTCGGATCGGACGACGGTGCCGAAGATCTATCATCCGTTCATTGTTGGCCCATATAATGAGAATCTGAACAAGCTGCAGGAGGAGACTGGCGCCAAGATCAATGTGCCGCCGCAGCAGGTGCAAAAGGAGGAGATCATTATTTCGGGCGAAAAGGAAGCTGTTGCTGCTGCCAAGGCCAAGGTGGAGGCCATCTACAAGGAGATGGAAAAGAAATGCTCCACGGTCAGTGTTGAGGTGGCCAAGCCACAGCATCGCTATGTCATCGGACCCAAGGGCTCAACCATTGCTGAAATCCTCCAGCTGACGGGCGTTTCCGTTGAGATGCCACCTAGCGATTCGATCTTGGAGACGATTACGTTGCGTGGTCCTCAAGTGGCGCTGGGTAATGCCCTCACTGTTGTCTACCAGAAGGCCAATTCGGTGAAATCGGTGGAGATCAATGCGCCGCATTGGATCCATAAGTATGTGATTGGACGCAAGGGTGCGAACATGAAGCAACTCGAAGAGGATTGCCCCAATGTGAATGTTAACTGCTTGGAGAACAAGATCAAGCTGGAGGGTGATCCCGAGAATGTAGATCGGGCTGTCTCGTATTTGAATGATATCATTCGCAACTATGAGGAGAATTTCACTTACGAGGTGATGACGGTGAATCCATCGTACTACAAGCATATTATTGGCAAAGCGGGCGCCAATGTGAATCGCCTCAAGGATGAGCTGAAGGTGAACATCAACATTGAGGAGCACGAAGGCCAGAATAACATACGCATCGAGGGCCCCAAGGCAGGTGTGCAGCAAGCGCATCGTGAATTACAAGAAAAAATCGACAAACTGGAAAATGAAAAGTCAAAAGATGTGATCATCGATCGTCGGCTGCATCGCTCCATCATCGGTGCCAAGGGCGAGAAGATACGCGAAGTTAAGGATCGTTATCGTCAGGTGACAATTACGATACCCACTCCACAGGAGAATACGGATATCGTTAAGCTGCGCGGCCCCAAGGAGGATGTGGACAAATGCCATAAGGATCTACTGAAGCTGGTCAAGGAAATCCAAGAGTCATCGCACATCATCGAAGTGCCAATATTCAAGCAATTCCATAAGTTTGTCATTGGCAAAGGCGGCGCTAACATCAAAAAGATTCGTGACGAGACCCAAACGAAAATCGATCTACCCGCCGAAGGCGATACCAACGAGGTGATTGTGATCACTGGCAAAAAGGAGAACGTTCTGGAGGCCAAGGAGCGCATCCAAAAGATTCAGAACGAACTCTCCGACATTGTGACCGAAGAGGTGCAAATATCGCCCAAGTACTACAACTCCATCATCGGCACCGGTGGCAAGCTCATCTCCTCCATCATGGAGGAGTGCGGCGGTGTTACCATCAAGTTCCCCAACAGCGACTCCAAGAGCGATAAGGTAGGTCTACCTAACTATCGAAATGTATCATAAATATTTAATAATCTTAAATAATATTCTAATTTGTAGGTAACGATTCGCGGTCCTAAGGATGATGTGGAGAAGGCCAAGGCCCAGCTGCTGGAGCTGGCCAATGAGCGGCAGCAGGCCTCGTTCAGCGTTGAGGTGCGCGCCAAGCAGCAGCATCATAAGTTCTTGATTGGCAAGAATGGTGCATCCATCCGCAAGATTCGTGATGCGACGGGCGCACGCATCATCTTCCCCTCGAACGAGGATAGTGATAAGGAGGCCATCATTATCATTGGTAAGGAGGAGAGCGTGAACAAGGCCAAAGAGCAGCTGGAGGCGATCATCAAGGAGTGCGATGAGGTTACTGAGGGCGAGGTGATCGTTGATCCCAAGCATCATAAACACTTTGTGGCCAAGCGCGGCACCATTCTGCATCGCATCTCGGAGGAGTGTGGCGGCGTTATGATTTCCTTCCCACGTCCCGGTACCAACTCCGATAAGGTGACCATCAAAGGCGCCAAGGAGTGCATCGAGGCGGCCAAGCAACGCATCGAGGAGACCGTTGCCGATCTGGAGGCGCAGACAACCATTGAGGTGGTCATTCCACAGCGTCAGCATCGCACCATAATGGGTGCACGCGGTTTCAAGGTACAGCAGGTCACCTCCGAGTTCGATGTGCAGATCAAGTTCCCCGATCGTGATGCCACCGAACCCGTCGAGCATCTGACCAACGGCGTCAATGGCGATGGTGAGGCTAGCGCCGAGGGTGAGCCAACTGCGGAGCCAGTGCGTCAATGCGATGTCATTCGCATCACCGGACGCATCGAGAAGTGCAATGCTGCCAAGCAGGCGCTGCTCGATCTAATACCCGTCGAGGAAGAGCTGAATGTTCCTTTCGATCTGCATCGCACGATCATTGGACCACGCGGCGCCAACGTTCGTCAGTTTATGTCCACGCACGACGTCCATGTTGAGCTGCCGCCCAGCGATCTGAAGTCGGACATCATCAAGGTCTCTGGCACGCCGGCTCGTGTGACCGAAGCACGCGAAGCGCTCGAAAAGATGATTGAGGACTATGAGGCAGATCGAGCTGATCGCGAACTGCGCTCATATGTGCTCCAGATCGAGGTCGATCCGGAATATCACTCGAAGCTTATCGGTCGCCAGGGTGCAGTCATTAATAAGCTGCGTGCTGACCACGATGTCAATATCTCGCTGCCCAAACGCGATGATCCCAATCAGCGTATAATATCCATCACCGGCTACCAGGCGAAGGCCGAAACAGCTCGTGATGCCATCCTGGAGATTGTGGGTGAATTGCAGACGTTGCATCGCGAGGTCATCGAGATTGATACGCGCATCCATTCGCATATCATCGGACACCGTGGACGCACCATCCGCAAGGTCATCGATGACTACAAGGTGAGAGAGATGACTGAATAGAACTGAAGGAAAACATCCTTCATGCAATTTCCTATCTATCTCAATTTAGGTGGACATCAAGTTCCCCTCGTCGGATGATGCTCAAGCTAATCCCAATGCTGTGACCATCATTGGCAAGGAGGAGGATGTGGAGAATGCCAAGGAAATGCTCCTGAGCATGGCTGAGGATTATGAGCGCGATTACTTGGAGAATTTGCCGCCATCGCCGCAACCTCAAACGGTGGGCGCTTTTCTCACTGGTGGCGCTGGCGCCAGTTCGGGCGGTAGTGGCGGTGGCAATGGTGGCAATAGCAACGAGAACGGTTTCATCATGAAGGATGCACCGTGGGAGAAGAAACAGCAGGCCAAGAATCTAATTGCGCCCAATACCCAATCGCAGGAGGATTTCCCGGTCTTTGCTGCCGGCGGTGCCCCAGTTGCGGCCACGCCCATCACCTCTGTGTGGGGACCGAAGAACTAAGAGAGAGTTAATAGTCCAATCAGCGACGGGGATTCGGGGTAAACGAACGGAACGGGCGGGCGAACGTTGAGCAGCAGGCGTGCTCGGGCGAAGTCCTTAGTCGAAAACTAGTGTCAAAAATAACAAAAAAAAAAAAAAATGGTACAGGTTGTCTCTCTCCCTCTCACTGTCACCCTCTGTCTCTCTCTCTCTCGCTATCTCTCACACACCTTTCACTCACTCCCAGGAACTTTTCTACAATGCAATTCAAAGAAAACAAACAAACGACAAAATGTTCATAAGGAAAAACTATTTTTATATAATTTGATACAGAGAAACTCTGACCAACACACACACACACACATACTCAGACACTTGAAATTGCATTTATACAAAACGAAAACAAAACGAAACACTTTAATTTAGCGCCAATTTCTGCCCCTCCTCAACTTTTTACTCCTTGTTCCTGCCCCCGTTTTCTTGGTTTGCTCTCAGAAACACCCCCAACAAAAACAAAAACAACAATGACTTAAATGCCAATTTCTTTTTATAACCATATTTCATTTCAATGCATAAATATTCTAATTAGTTCAAGCTACTTAAAATTAAGCAGAAAGTTCAACAAATGTTTTGTTCAAAGTGGTTGCAACAAATTTAATTGATTGAAAAAGCATACAATATGATATTTTATGAAAAAAAGAAGGAAAAACAATATAAATTTATATAATTGTAAGCAAAAAATGTTAAATATTTACTATTTCGATTGCTGCTCTACTTTTACATTACAAATCTATATTGTTTATATATACACATACCCCAATATTTTTTTGCTGTGTATTTCGAGAACACAAAAGCTGAACCGAACCGAGTTATTAGTTTATTATAAATATTTTTGGGTACAACGTGCGTATTTCAACGGAAATTGCAATTGAATTATATACAAAATTTACTTTTGAAATTAAATTATATATATTCTTATTGGTATATATATAGAAATATATATATATACGATTATATACGCACGCCTGCTTTTGCTCCAGTTTTTATATATCCCATTCACATTTCAAAATGAATATAAACATTTTTATTTTGTGCAATCATCTTGATTTATATTAAATTGTTTTCGACTTATATTTTCCTCTTAACAACTTTCAATATATATATATAAATATAAAGATATATTTATATATATATATATATATATATATATACACGGCGCTCAGACCCTGTTTTATGATTTAAAGTTGAAACACAAAAAGTATGAAAAATTATAAACAAAAAATAAAAAATATTACAATTTTTTACTTACCAACAAAAAAACAAAAACAACAAAAACATACAAAATAAAATCAATAAAAAACGTAAACAAATTATTTCGTTTGCTTTCTTTTATTTTTAATTTATTCTTTGATTTTTCTCTTTTTATTTTTCTTTCGACAACAAATATAAACGAAAAATGCGAAACGGAAAGAAAGAAGCAAAAGAAACAAAAAAGAAACACCAAGAAAAACAGACCTGATATTGTAAATTTTTTAAAATATACATATTTACAACCAACTGCATTAGTAACTCTAAGAAAACGTAGTAAATACAATACAAAGTATATAAATGTATATATTTTCCTATATTAACGGACGTAAATCAAATGTAAGAGCGAAACGAAGCGACGAAGAAACCATTTTTTCACTTTTGCCATTTTTTTTTCCAAAGCAGGCTATTCAAATACGAAAAACGATGTATTTTTATTTCTTTTGAAATACAGAAAAAAAAATATATATATATATTTAAAATTAAAAATCGTTTTGAATTTGCCGCTGCATAATGTATTAAACACCTGGCAACACCGTACACGCGCCTATCGATAAACTTGACTGCCTGCCTGCCTGACTGACCATCACTAATTTATCAGAAAGCACAGCTACTTTTTCCGTGCTTCTTCTTTCGCAGAATTTCTTGTTAACAACAAAGAGTATATTGTCCAAATTGTGCTGAAAACCAATTGAATTTGAAGCCGAAACATTAAGGAAAATACAAGAACAGACCAGCAATGGAGGATCGTAAGTGTGCGATATATGTAAATAATAGACTTTCTCGCCTGTGGCCTTTCACATCTATTTGCCGCATGCAATTGAGAAAGTGGTCGCGTGTTCGCCGTGATCCCTAGTTCCCGTATTGGAATTTATACATATATATTTTTTGTAAGACCCGCTAATTAGATGGCGGTTTTAACCAAAAAAGGCATTTCATTGTAGGTGGGTACGGCATATAGGCCGACTGCCAAACGGTTGGCCTGTTCACAATTTAGATGAGTCATGGCCAAAAGTCTGATTGGACTGGCTGGCTGCCTGCTTGCGCCTGTCCCTCGGCAATGCATTGAACCCGTGGGAGTTATTTCAACAGTTCCCACAAATATAAGAAAAAACTTTTAAATATTTACATTAGTATTTAGTATCGAAAAATCTGACAACGTGGCGAACACAATTTTCGAATTTGCTGCGTTCTTTGTGTACAATTTAGACTTTGTTGCAACAACAACAACAACAACAAAACCAACAGCAACAATAACAAGCCCTGGCAACGCCTCCCAATTCGCCTAGTTTATTTTTAATTGAATATAGGAGCAACAACAAAATTTAACTATGGCAAATATCAGTTTTTATTATATTTTGTGGCTTGTTTATGTTGCGACGTCAATTGTGAACGCAAATCGTTTTCAATATAATTTTCCCGTCTCTAAATTGACAAAGCGCACGAAGAACTAGGGAGCGAAATCGAGAGAGAGAGACACGTACAGTTTGAGCCAATCTTCCACTTGTTGATCATGCATTTCCAATAAGAAAACCCTCGATAAATACAAAGAGAGGGCGAGAGAGATCTTGCACTTTGTTGTTCTTCTTGTAAAGTTAAGCTTTGGCCACGCTCTCTTCCTCTCTCTCTCTCTCTCCCTCTCTGCTTTGGTGTTGCCAACTTGTTGAGTTACAGTTACAGTTAGTTCGGCCAGCTTACCAATTGGAACTTCAGCTCAGTTCAAGTTTAGCTCTGTCTGCGCGTGGCAGCAAAAGAAACGCGACTTACTCATTTTTTTTCTGGCGGAGAAAAGAAGGGGGAAAACGCTTTTCCAACATGAGTCTGTAGAAAGCAAAAGAATCGAAACGTCTCAACAAACGGCAAAACAAAATACAAAACAAATCTGTTCGAAGCGCTTCGCTTTGAAATGTACGCCGCCACGTTCCAATTAGAAAGTGCTCGCTGAACATGAGATAAATCACACAGAGAGCGAGAGCGAGAGCGAGAGCGAGAGGGCAACAGCATGGCCAGCGAATCGGAGCCTGTCAGCTTGGAGTTTATCGAGGATTCGTATTTGCCGCGCATCGATGACATCACCACGACCCCCTCACTCGATGAACTGGAAATTGCCGCAGACAGCGAAACGGATTGGTATGATGAAACGGCCGAGCATTATCTACGCAATCTGACACTCGACGAGATCTTCTATGATGTCGATTCCGATTATGCCAATACGCTTGAACTGCAGACCGTCGAAACGGAATTTATGGCAGCCAAGTTATCCAATCAGACGGCATCCACTTCGCTCGCGAAACGTTTCCGTCTCAAGTTCTTGACGAAGCGCACAATGCGCGATGTTAAGGTCACGTTCATAGACTTCTCGAAGCCCTATCTGGCCAAAATATCAAATAGCGATAACTACAAACGATTTCTGACTATAGGTCAGGGCGTTGCTAAAGGTAAACCTAACGCGTTGGGATCACTCCAATCAGACTGGCCGAAATATTTCGTAACTGGAAACTTGTTTTTCATTTACTGTTGTTTTTCTTTTCTTTTTTTTTTTTTTTGGCAACCGTTATAGTACAGTGAATGTGTTCTAGAATATATATTTATTACTCGAGTGTAGCGAGGGTAGTTTGACAAATTTCCGAAATTTTATTTATAGTGAAAACGATCCAGAACAATTAATTTAAAACTCGAGGGTAGCTTGAGAAATTTGTTCAATTCATATTCTATATGTCTTATATTTGTATATATACATAATTTTTTTTTGCGAAATTCAAATTGGGAACACGACTAACACACTTTAATTACTTCGTGACTAATCAGCTTTTCTTAATTCTCTCTATTTCCCCTCTTTGCTTACGCTGTACGAAACACAAAAAAATAAACCAAAAAAATAAAAATAAAAAAAATACAGTTTGTGAGTATTCAATTTGTTTTGTATACAAAAAAGAAATTTGTACAAATTTTATGCATATTTTTATAACAAAATTTTAATGAAACAAATGATATGAAATTCGATTTTACACAGCGCATGA
Source organism: Drosophila fulvimacula (assembly GCA_035045555.1). Lineage (NCBI taxonomy): Eukaryota > Metazoa > Arthropoda > Insecta > Diptera > Drosophilidae > Drosophila > Drosophila fulvimacula. Next base: position 6,066,005 of record JAWNOX010000191.1, read on the forward strand.
AAAAGTCTTTGAGGAAGTTGTCTTCCATGGAGGTACATACATAAAGCCAAACCTCATTTACTTTTGGAATTTTTACATAATATACTAAATTTAAACTCACGCCAGCTTTTTTTTAGTTTTCTCTAAAAGTAGTGTTTATCCATATATATCCATATAAATTATTTAAGAGAACTTTGCCTCACTATTTTCTGTTTCTGCTCCCTAGATAATACCGCCCACTTGTCGGAGCAAGCCTCGCCAGCAGCATCGGTGGCATCTGCAGAGATTGCAGCTGAATTTGCAGCGCTCACCATTGAGGAGAAGGAACAAAGACGCGCTGAATGGAGCCAGGTAAGTGCTTAATCATTGAGTAATTACGAGGGCTGTCTAAAGAGTTTGCTAGTTGATTATTCATTTAAATTTGTATAGATTTACTTTAAAATATGATAAATACATGAAAATGATAATGGTGAGTGAATAAATTAAATTTAAAAATTTAAATAAAAATAAAAATTAGAAAAAAATTAAAAAACATTTTTTTTTATATAAACAAAAATCAAAAATAATTTCTGAAATAAAAAAAAATTAAAAATTAAAAAAATTAAAAGAAAAAACAAAAAAAAAAACAGAATTTTGATTAAATAGAAAAGCTAATAAATTTAAATAAATATTTTTTTATATTTGTTTTTTTCTTTTAAAAATTCAAAAACTATTCTGACTACCCTCGTATATATCACTCTTTGCATATTTCCTATCTCATCTATATTATGATTATGGTTTTAGGAGCTGGCACGTGTTGAAGAGGAGATCAATACGCTGCGCACGGTGCTGGCCTCCAAGACGCGCCATGCTTCTGACTTGAAGCGTAAATTGGGTATTACCGTCTGGAAGGAGCTGACAGACGATGTCAATCAGGGCGTTAAGAATCTGAAAGAGAGTCATGTGTAAGTTGAGACTTAAAGCAGCAGAGAATGCTAACTAGTTAGAGCTATAGACTTGATTTACATTTCGATTTATGTTAATCTGGCTTTTTCTGTTTGTATTTGCTTAATTTTTGAAATTTGTGAAAATTTGATTTTGTATTGCATTTCATTTAGTTACCAATCAGTGGAACAGAGTGTGGGCAACATATCAAAAGCCGTGCATGAAGCACCACTGTAAGTAAAAGGATTGTCTGCTGTTCCATCTCTTATCCTAACATTCAAAATTTCTCTGCTTTTGTGTGCCAATAACAAAAATTGCTTTCACGACTAATACGCTCTCTAAATGTACAAATTTTCATATGAATATATTAAATTTCATTTACTAATTTCGTACAATTTACGTTTTCCAGTTTCCAACGCACGGAATCGGTTTTGAAGACAACGGGTGAGAAAACGGCATCGGTATTTGGCAGCATTACGAGCGGCATTACGTCGAAATTTTCACAAATGAAAAATTCTGAATCGATGCGTTCTATCGAAGCTTCAGTTGGCACTGCCTATGAGAACGTTAAAGTAAGCTATGAACAGAACAATTTTTTGTGCCAATCTAATGCGGTAACTACTATTTTTATTATAAATATATATATATATCAATATATATCTTATATATATGCAAGGTGTGTGGCTATCAAAATAACGAGACTACATTTTTGATTTTGATTTAATTTCATATGCACTTCCTCTCATCTGTCATATGCATCGCTGTTCTTCTCTGGAAATCCTCTGTTTATTCACTAATTAATGTAAGCTCTAAAGCAAGTTAAATCTGATTGCTTCTCATGTCGATTTCAAGTTGGAAAACAGCCTTTCGTTGTTAATAAGGTGACTGGTCTAATTGTGGCTTGATGACTTTTGGCTAGAAACCAGCTGACAAATTATTGATGCTGATGCGTTGATTAAATTGAGAGATAGTTGGGATACATGCGGATTCTTCAGTAATTCCTTATACTCTCTGAGTGATGTTCTTATACAATTGTTAACGAATTTTAATTCCTCTTATACAATTCAATTCAAGACTGTCTCTGTATAAGCTTCTACTTCAAGTCTCTTTATAAGTTATATAAATCAAGACTCTGTAACTCTTAAATCTCTTAAATCAAAACTGTAAATCTTATACTTCAAGTCTCTCTGTATAAGTTTTATAATTCAAGACTCTGTATAAGTCTTATACGTCAACACTGTCTCAGTCTTATACTTCGATCCTCTCTCTGATACTTATACAATTCTTAACGTAGAGATCTCTCGGCAGCAACTTATACTTGGATTTCCCATGCACGACCATTAATGCAGGTCTCTAGATTTCGTTCAGATTGGACTAGATTAGATTATCCATATTGCTACAACTGTTCGATATGGACAGCCAACTCAGACGTGATTCATGCTCGACGTGTAGTTTTGCTATCTCAAAACCCCATCGGCTTTAGTTTGATCTATAAATTATATGGTGTCATGTGAAATTTTACAGCAGTTTCTTGCCCTATCATTAACTTATATTAATTATATGGCTATAGATATAGACATAATCATAGACAGAAGTAAGCTGTTGTCAGGCACAGCATACGCTAGAGTATTATCATCCTTAGTCTCATTATTTAATAGCCACGCCTTGTCTATACTTTCTACGCATCACATACAAAATTCTTAAATAACAGAGATCACACACACGCACTCAAATACCCACCCACCCACGTCCACTTTAGCTAACTGCCTTTAACACTCTCTGCAAAATACACTCGAATACCGTGGGGCTTACTTTAGTCAATAATTTTAGTTGAAGTTATTTGATAATCGCATGCTAAATACGCAAGCAAATTTATTGTGTCTTGTGTGTTTTTTTTTGTCTAAACAAATTGTGTTTCGGTTTTCTTCTATCCATTTCTATTGTAGACGAAGGTGACATCGCGTTCGGGTTCAGTATCCAGTTTCCCAGATGCTTTAGATGAGAACAATTCATCATCGGGATTGAATTCACCTACAGACTCTCTAACAAAATAAAAACAAAACATACAAAACAAACACAACACGAGCTGCGTAAAATAATCAAAACATACAAAAAAAACAAAAAAAAAAAAAAAACACAAAAATATATATACAAAATTACACACACACACACACATACATAAATAACACTTATACGCGTAACACGATGAACGGAATTTAGTTATTTATAAATGAATACTGTGTGTTATTATTATTACTACTACTATTATACTATTTAAATGTATGTATCTTAAATTTAACAAACTTTGCTGCTACCATACATACATATGTACATACATACATACATATATATGTATGCATGTGCGTGTGTTTTTTGCATTCGGTTCAAAAATTGTTTTGGCTTTAAACAAAAATGGAAAAGTTCAGAAAACTGTTTAAAATCTTTATGCATATTTATATATATACATACATATATAGCTAAGTGTCTGTTTTATGCAAATATGCATTATTAACATATTTAACACACTCACACACACACACGTAAAAAAAGTTAAAAGAAACAAAAAACCAAATTCATTCCTAACTTTTTGCCGCTCGACTTAGCAAAAGAATATGTGCATAATATATATCTATATATATATATATATATTTTTATATTTTCATTTATTTTTTCTATAGACTTTGGGTCGTGTGGCTAAATGGCGTACATAAGAAATATATTCCAAAATTAATTTAAAGTTATTCTAAAACAACAAAATGGAGCTTGCAAGCTTATTAAAATTAAATTGACTATTTAAGAAGAACGAGATGAAGAAAAGGCAAAAGTTTATAACACACACAATCAAACACAAAGCTAATTCGTTGCAACTACACTTGATCTAAGATTTGCTATATGTGTATGGGAACTTAAAATAAAAATGACAAGTTTATGCCCCAAACCAATTGTTTGATTTGAAATAATTTTAAATAGACCGCCAAGCTGTCGGTCGGCGTATCTGGCAGCTCTCTCTGTAGCTGAGCAGGGCTGCACAAAATTCAACAACAGCTGCTGCCAACCAGCTGGCAACGCTGCACAGCACAGTTTTACAGTGACCGACATAAATGCCGTGAAAAAAATATAGAAATGACAAAATCTAAATGAAATTAAGTACGCATCGGGATGCTGATGAACACTTGACACACATATTTTAAGTGGCTCCACAGTGAAAGTGCAATTAAAATAAATAAATAGTCTTAATTATTAGCGTGTAAGCTATGAATTACACATACTTGTTCGTGCTCATTTGGCTCGCCTATTTGATATGCAGCGGCGTGCTGCTATTTTCCCGAGGATTTCTGCTGGCGCGCGTCTCCAAAACGGAGACAAGCAGCTGCCGACGCCTGTCCACAAATCCCGATGATGTAAGTGTAGAATTGATATAGACTGCTCTGGTGAGTAACTAACATTTTTGTTGTTTTGTGTAATTTAGGAATATTACCTGACACCGGAGGTGGTGCAGGAGATCTTTAAGGATGTCAACGCCTCAACGTCCTCGAATTTATGTCTTCCACAAAAATCGAAAGTGATTATCCTTGTCGTTGACGCGCTAAAATATGAATTTGGCGTGTACAAAGAGAATGCCACTGAACCGCCGTTGCCTTATGAAAACAAATTGGACGTACTGCATCGGCTGTTGGAACAGTCGCCGGAACGTGCGCGTCTAATGCGCTTTAAAGCCGATCCGCCTACGACTACGCTACAGCGCTTGAAGGGCCTGACCACAGGCAGTCTGCCCACCTTCATAGACATTGGCTCCAACTTTGCCTCGCCCGAGATCAATGAGGATAACATCATCGATCAGATGGTCAAAAGCAATTTGCCTTTAGTTTTTCTAGGAGATAGTACCTGGACGGATCTATATCCGCGTCGCTTCAAACGCGCCTACTCGTATCCCAGCTTTGACATATTCGATTTGGATAGCGTCGACAATCAGATAATGCAGCATCTGCCCAAGGAGCTGGCCAGCAACGACTGGCAGGTGCTCATAGCACACTTCCTGGGCGTCGATCACTGCGGGCACAAACACGGACCCATTCACGACGAAATGGCGCGCAAATTAAGCGAAATGAATGATATTATAAGGTAGCTGAATTATAGGAATCGAAAAAGTATTCTATGTATATTTAATATATATATCTATTTTCAGCTCCGTCGTGGCTGGCATGGATAATGAGACCACGTTGCTGATAATGGGCGATCATGGCATGACGGCCAGTGGGGACCATGGCGGCGACACTGATGACGAAACGAATGCTCTGTTGTTTGCCTATACAAAGCAGCATAAATTTTATACCAGCAACGATTCGGGATCTGATAGCGAAATGCTGCAGCAGGTAGAGGCCAGATAAGACAAGACACACATCATTATCTCCGAGCACACACGTCATACTGATAAGCATAACTAACTGACTACTTGTCTTGCAGATTGATCTGGTGCCCACTTTGTCGACCATACTTGGCGTGCCCATACCCTACTCGAATCTCGGCTTAATTAACTTCAATATTGTGCCCGCCATTGCCGTGCCGCACTTGAGTAAATTTCAAACATTGCTGCTGCACGCCTGGCAGAATGCCCATCAAATCTATCGCTACTTCTTCAACTATGCCATGGAGAACAAGCGCACGTTCAATGTCGAGCAAATGGATAAGTTGGAAACGGAGTTCATACTACTCACGCATCGTGTGCAAACGATCTACAACGAGGCAGCCTTCAAGTCGTTTGTGCGCGATCTAAATATCAATTTACGTGACATCCTCAACGTCTGTCGCGAGATCTGGGTCAAGTTTGAGCCCACGCAAATGTCGCAGGGTCTGCTCTTTAGTTTCCTGCCCATCTTCTTTGCCTTTCTGCTGGTGAACAACTCGAATGCCGTCGACTATGCACAAATATTCAAGCCCAAGGAGGTGTTCTACACGTTTTTGATTAACATTGCTGCCGGCGTCTTTGGCTATCGCTACTTCAAGAACTTTTCGTTCAAGACAGAGGAGCATGGGGTCATCTTCTTTACCAGTTTGCTCAGTGCTGTTCTCCTGGCTTTCTTCACGCTGCGCCAATGGAAGAGCATTGCCAGCAATTGGGCAAATGTTAAGAGATTCGCTCATATGCCTACGCGCCTGCTGCTCTTGGCCAGCGTCGCCGTCTTCTTCTCCAACAGCTTTGTCATACAGGAGGCCAAGATCCTGTCCTATCTGCTCGTTGCCATCATTCTGCTGCTTGTCTACGAGCTGCTGCAGTTGAGCGCGCGTTTGGATTTTAAAAACATGTTCAAATGGTCGCAGTTCTTGCGCTCCACTGCCTTACGACTGGTGTTGGCCAGCTTGTTGGCCATTTGCTGCATACGTTTCGCCTATACGCTCTTCCGCTGTCGTGAGGAGCAGGGCAATTGCGCCGACTTCGGCAGTGCCAGCACGGCAGGCTTCTCCGTAAAGAAGCCAGCCATGGGCAAGACCTATATCCTGGCTGTCGTCATAATTGTTTTGTACACAACGTTGACACGTTTGTATTTGCGCTCCTGTGGCAATTTAACAGGCAATTCACCGAATGTCCTGCTGGCGCGCTATGGGCCAACTGTCGCCTCCATTTGTGCTGGCGGCCATATACTGCTCGCGAATAGCGCCATCAAGAATATCCAACGCACTCATATTGATACCATGGCGTTGGTGATCTATGGCTTGTTGATACTGCAAATTCTGGTTGTCTCCTGGTCGCCCTTGATGATATTTGTGCTGCCGCCCAAAAATCCAAATACAATAACGGTCAATGGACGCGATAGCATTGTGCCGGAAATCTTTCGTAAAATGAAACGCATGTACGAAGGTGACGATGCGGAGCGTCGCTATGAGATACCCGTTGTCTATGGCCTGGCCACCGTCTACTCATCGATCATCATCTCCTTTGGCGTTTTCCTGGCCATGCTCATGATCGTGCTGCTCGAGCCGCGTGCCAGCATTGGCCTCATTGTCTGCATGGTGGTTGGAGCTATTCTACTGAGTGTGCATGGCATTCTACGCTATCGCACAGCCAGCAGCTTTGGCAAGTCTTAATTAGTTAATTAATGTTGTCTTTTTAATTAATGTTTCATTCTTAATTATAGAGAGCTGCGTGCAGCCCACATTCAGCGCTGTGGTTGGCTGGTTTCTGTTGGCGCACTTTTGCTTCTTTGCCACGTCGCATCAGACAACCTTGTCGCAGATCGATTGGCGCGCTGCCTTCGTGGGTCGCTCTAGTGCTTTGGGACAATCTCATCTAATATCCGGCACGCTGGTCATACTGAACACCTTCTGTGGACCCATATTTTTCTACTGCATGTACTCGCTGCTCAGCACAGAGACCTTCTCGCTGTTTGCTCTGTTTCCTAATCTCATCAAGAGCAGCAGCAACGGCAACGCCAGCAACAACTCGAACAATCGCAGCAACGGCAAAGCTAGCACAGCGGCGACAGCCTTGTCCGATCTGGCCAACGATGCTGTGGGTTTTGACATGACCCGCGGCGAGCTGGCCTTGTATGAGTACGAAGATGTTTTCCTGGGCGCCGGTTTCAAGCTGGCCACGCAGTTCTTCATGCTGCAGGGCCTCAAGGTAGCTCAACTCGAGCTGAAAATTGATAAAGGAAACATGCATTAACCCATTTCCCCATTTCCCAGATCTTCTGTGCGATGCTCGCCTGCACCATCCACTGTCGCCATTTGATGGTCTGGAAGATCTTTGCGCCGCGCTTCATCTACGAGGCGCTGGCCACCTTTGTTGGCCTGCCTGCGCTCATTGTCGGCTATATGTTGGTATTGCGCATTCATCGGGCTGTCGACACACTCATCAAGTGCATCAATAAGGATAAGTAAATGGAAGAACAGCTGCACAATTGCTCTAGTCCCGCGGTCGCAACCAAAAAGTGTGTATTTCAAATTTTTATATGCCAGCCCCTATTTATTTAGCATTTACTAAATTATATAGACTAGAAACAATGAGGTATTGAAAATGAAAACAAAAACAGTTTTTTTTTTGTGGTCTTCTCTTAGCTAAATTTATTTTTTTTCCCCAAAGGTTGGTTGTTGTATGGCTAAAAATTACATTTAAATTTAGGCGAACGAGCGCTGCATAGACACACGAAATACAGCTAAAACAGCAAATAGAATTGGACATTTACACATACAGTTTACGTCATATAGTTATCGACGGGCTAAACAAAACATCAAAATTAAGTACAATCAATGCACATATACGTACACATATAGATATTAATTAATTACACTAGACTCTGCGCTTCGGTAACGCAATTGAATAACTTCACAATTGCGCTTTTTAAGTACACACAAATAAATAACAAACGAAAAGCTGACAAGGTGTGTGGGTTCAAAAATGATAGTTAATCATAGTTAATGATATTATAATAGTTATTGAATAATTTTGCTGGTCAAACAAAAGGTTTGAAGCCCAATTTACACATATATATTTATAGATATAGATAGAATTGTTCACTTATTAATTAGATTAAGTTAAACTGGTCGCTTGTTGTGGATGTGTGTTCAGGTGTGGTGTGTGTGTGTGTATGTGTGTGTATAGTAGAGATTCTAGTTTCTAATGCCCATTGAGCACCGTTGGTTTACGTGGTACTCCGTTTGTGTTGCCCTTATTAGCAGCTACAACAAAAATGTAAAAAAAAATATATAAAAATTTAAACTCACGAATTAGGCTAAAAGAAAATAGTTGTTGTGGTCAAGCCAAGTTGGTTAGGGCTTTTAAGAATTGTAGCGTATCGTATGTACAGCAAAATGTGTATGTAAAAGGCAAACAACTAGTAGTTGACTACAAATTCTTTGGATTTTGATTTGATGGCGTCAGCACAAGCATTTCATGTGTATGATCGCTGTCGTATTATTAAAAGTAGTAATAGTAACTTGGCCTTAGTCACTGTTCTCATCGTACGGATGATATTCTTGCCTCTCCGGCGAAGATTTAGTTGGCTGACGTTGCGGCTGCTGCTGCTGCTTACCGTGAGTCGTCGGACGGCATGGCTTCCAGTCCTTTCGCAATGACAGATTGAACATAGAGTAGTCCGGATCGCCGGTAACCTCCTTAGCAATATTTAAAAAGGTTGGCATACACTTCTGCAGCGCATCGCCCGTCAATGAGGAGTAGGTCTCCAATAGTACCAAGTTTTTGCAGCTGAGGAATGTGAAGACATTACTTAAATAGATCCTCTCTACTGGGTTGCTCTGTAAACCTACCGTGGATGACCGGGCTCCTTGTATATATCCAGTTGGAAATATTGATTATTAATCAAAAAGCAGCGACGCGTCTTATAGATGGGAAAATGCGCATTGTCCACCTGGGCCAACAAATTCAGATAGTCACGATGCGTTAGCTGGGTCTTCACCTCGATGCGTGCCTGGCCATGCACATCGGGACGGCGCTGTGTATGTATATAGCTCCAGTGATTCTTCTGGCCGCGTTTGCGCAGACGCGCCTGTACCTTCGGTCCGCCCGACAACAGATAATGATGCTCCACGTCGAAGTCTTGGAACGGTGGCGGGAATACGCTAGCAGGCGGCAGACCCTTAACTGAAATAATACCAATAATTGCAATCAATTTATTGGAATCGGAAGAGAATGCCAGCGAAATACTGACCCAAGAATTTGAGCTTCCTTGAGGTGGATTGCAAACGGTCGCCCGTATCGATGCCCAGTTTTTGGCACACGGATTCAATCATGCGATTCATTTTCGTCTCGAAATTGGTGGAGTTGTCTATCACATCGAAGTAGGGATGACCCACCCAGGCGGCGGCCGATTTGTAGTCCAGCTCACGGGCCAGCTCAACGCCCTCCGAGCGACAGGCGTGATCCTGCAAGAAGTGGAGGATATAAGTATATGTAGATGGGATTTTTTTTACAATTCTTTAGAGCTTTTAAGTATTTAAACTTAAAAGTTACCTTGATTTACGACATTAACAAGCGATACTCAGATTCCAAGAAATAATTTAGATTAGAAGCACACGAAAAGTTAAAGAAAAGACTACGTAAAAAAAATTTACTAGTTGAAAACTCAGCTTTGCTTAGCAAACTGCATTTGCTCACCTTGTTTGAAAGCTTTAAGTGATCAAGTCTATCGATTTCTCATACTGTAATACATACAACATTACAAGCTTTGAGCTCTACTTGTCCTGCAACATATTATAAAGCTTATTTAAGCTTCAAAAGTACGTGAAAGATCAAAGTGTAAAATAAAGGCTTCACAATGACATTACATTTTTTATTACATACAACTGTTAATTTAGAGCAGAAAGCTTCTAGCTCGGCTACAAACGCTTTAATATCACATTGAAAATTCTACTGCCAAAGCTTAATGCAGCTGCAAGCTCTTCTTTGCTTTTAACCGATTGTTAAATATAGCTTTCCCCATCAAGCTTAATTTAAATCAACTTTCGAGCAGAACAGCTTTTAACAAATACTAAAAGTGCTTTAATCATTTTATACCTGATAAATGCGCTTTCTTTTCTTTAATTTAAAAACAAAACACATTTTTTATTGATAAAAGTTTGCACGCAAATGCGTGCCTCACCTCTGTGGAGTAGAAGTCCTCAGCACCATTGGCAGCGGAGACCAGATGCAAGATTTGATTGTAGCGATTGTCGCGCATCTCAACGGGATTCCACTTATTGCCCGCCATCATTTTCTCCCACTTGTCCTTGGAGATGTCTGAAAGAAAGGAAGGGAAGCTTGAGCTGAAGAACATCTTCGAAAGAATTTGGAACTTACATGCGCTGGCATCCATAACGCCACGATCGCAAATAATCAAACAGTTGCGCGTGTTCGAATTTCCCAGCTCAAAATAAGTATTCTCAATTTGCACCATGGTGCGGATCAAATTCTCCTGAAACTTATAGGCTGCAATGGTGAGAGGGAGAAGAAAAAAATAATGAAAAATGAGTTTGAATTATGGGTTTTTATATATTTTGAAGAAATACATTTGCAAGCAAATTCAGTAGATGGAATTTTTGGTGCGACCAGAGCCAGACTTTGTTTATTTGCAAAGGAGTTGAGGGGAGCGTGGCGAGCAGGGAGTGAGTCGGGAGTAAGGTCTAACGATTCAAGTAATCAATTGAATGAGCAATTGAATGAATTCCAAGCAATAACAAAATGCGCTCAACTGTTCGAAGATGATAATAATATATAACACTAATTAAATGTGTGTGTGTGTGTGCGTGTGTGTGTGTGTGTGTGTGCGTGTAAGTATATGTGTGTCAAAACCTAACAAAGTTCAATCCCCTTAAGTAAAAAGAGAACTGACTCAATGCCAAGGCCTTGGAACTGTTACTAAATAACTGGATCGTGCTGTATACGTAACTGTGTGTGTGCGTATGTTATGCGATCATCGTGTGGTTATTCATACATATATATTATGTATTGCATATATTTATGTATATTGCCATCATTTCATTACAGCTCAATATAAACAATGAGGGAGCCAAGAATGCTCAGAGAGAATTACTGCAACGGGAGTCATCTTTATAGCACTATTGTATTACAAACTATTAAGTACATATATATTCAATGACTATATGTTTGAATATATATAGCTGAATCATGGCAGAATTAATCATCATGACAAAACGTTCAAAAAATCCCTTTCTCATTTCACTTCCAAGCGTGGTGGATTACAAACATTTTATAATTATTTAAATTTTCAAATATTTTTAATATATATATATTATTATTATTTATTTTTTTTTATCTAAAACTTATTTTAAAAAGTTCTTAGTTAAAAGATATAGAATAGCCAGATATTGCTGAAAGGTTTGCTCTCAAGAAAAAGATGATAAAAATAAAGCTTGCACATTGTTTTACAGCTTCGCTCTCTACCCCAACACTAAAGCAAATATATATAAGTATTTAGTCACCTGACTGACAAAGATAAATATACCAAAATTCTATGAGTAATTTCCTATAAAAAGAGGTAATTTACTGGCCAACTAAGGATAAGTCAGAGGGTATTAACTCATCGAGCAAATGTAGACTACAAAAATTTTATTGATAAAAACAAGCGCATGAGCAACTACGCTTATGTCAACAGAACAGTGAGAAACCCCCCGCCACGCCCACACACCGACTCACACACACACAGTTGACACTTGTTGCGGTTGCTCGTGCTGTGACATTGAAAAGTTTGATTCCTTTTGCATTGAACTTGAACGTGAACTGGAATAATGCAACGGAACGAATTGAGCTGTGCAATTGATCGATAACAAAGAGGGGAACGGCTGGAATGAAACAAATCAGGTGTTGGGGGTGTTGGGCTGGCATGTGAGTGGGCGTGTTGTTCACTCTGTTTAGTTTTAGTATTGCTTTTGTTGCTAGCTAATTCAATTAGCAAGCGTTGATGATATAAGCAACTGATGCAAATGGCCAAATACAAATGGTAATACTCATAGACATATACATACGCATATCATTCTACTACGTCGTAACCAAAAAAAAAAAAAAAAAAAAAAAAATCAATTCTAAAATACAGTTTTGAAATCGCTCACAAACTAGTTCCCTAGTTCGTTCCCGCTACATATATAATTATATAATTAGCTTGGTTACATTTGAATAAGCAATAAAATTGCAAAAACTTGAAGGGAAAAACGTATGCAAATTTTATGGCTAACGTCCAAACAGAATTGAATTGATAAACAAATTCATTTGGCCATCAATTTAGTCAATAAAATGGGCGAAAAAAAAAGTAAACTAAATGCCGGCCGACTCGAACCAGAAGTATCTGAATCTGAGACTCTGATTTAAAATCAAGCTCAAAACTGAATAAACGCATTGATTAACGCCCAAATGTGAAGAGAGTGAGAGAGAGAGAGAGAGAGAGAGAGAGGCAGAGAGAGGGATGGAGAGAGATGTCTATATGAATGGCAAATGTGTATAGTCTCTGTTTTTCTTGGCACGTGATGCTGTTGACTAGAAATTCCATTTTGGTTAGAGACTTAAATTGCCACAGTCTGTTATACTATATATCTGATAAATAAGTAAACAATTTCGTTCGCAAATGAAAATTGCTGCGCAACTAGGAAATTAAGCAGGTGGTCTCGGCCACAGCAAAAGTTACGCTGACGTATATTGTTTTTGCATACCCTGGAATAGTACAGAAGCAAGCATGACTGAGCTCATAACATGCATATGTATTCCTGATCGGCATTAGCAATAGGCGTGCTTACAGAGCTCTGATGATCTGTTCGTACATCCTTCATATTTCCATTTTGTTGTCGTCCGATAGTCTGTCTATCTGTCCGCTGGTCTGATGTTCTATCCATCTGGCTTCTTATCTACCCGTTCGATAGCCTGCCTGACTGTCTATCTATTCCATCCGTCCGCATTTGCCTTCTTATCTGTGCGTTGACTGACGGATGTCTGTCTGTTTGCCCTATATAAATATATACTCGTGTCCATTGCACCTTTCAATCTCGCTTGCTATCTAGCCGTCCATCGTTCATATCAACCTCTTAGTCTTGCAGAGCCAGAGTCTAGATATCATACATACATATATATGCTATATAGATACACCACATTTTCTACAATCCTAACTTTTCTTCTCTTCTGATTTATTTTATATACACCACGAAATACAGGGTATCTTTGAGACGAGCACGCTGACTTGTTTTTAGTTTCACTCATTTAACAGCTGCAATTAACATTTATTAAATGGGCTTGCACTGTCTATTTTGCTGGCTCTCTCTGCCTGCGTGTGCAATGCTCGTGTACATTAGTGGTATTCCAGTTCCAGCAAAAGCTATTTTTACAGTTATACAGTTATGCAGCTTCGCTGACTAACCGCTGTTAGTTTATATTGTATATATTATGTAAAATTTAATTTGAAATATATATATATATATATATATATATATATATATATATATTTTTAGTTTTGTTGTTTTCTAAACTTTCAGCTATAAAAATTGTTTTTAGCTATAAATATGATTTCATGCGCGCTTATTCACAGGCACGTGCTAGTCAGCAGCTAATACTAGACGCAACAGCAGATTATATATATATATATATATATATATATCTGTATATATCACATACATATATATATATGCCTATATGTTTCATCTATATAGACAGCAATCTGCGTGCGTCTAAATATAAATGTCCCATTTAATAATTCGCACAAAATGTTTAGAAAATTGTGTATTTGAAAAGCGTAAAAGTGAAAAAAGTGATACATATATAGAATATGTATACATATGTATATAATAATGATATTAGAGACATCAGTTGACAGATTTGTTAGAGAACAAACACAACGCAAAGCGGCTATCAACAAGTAAACATGGAACTCGATCAAATGGCATATTTATATAAATACATATATAAATGAGATGATATTATGTGTTATGTATACAAAGGCTGTATGAGAATGTTCACATAAGCTCAATTTGTTAGAACAGAAATCAATAAACAATGGAGACGAAAAAAGATGTCACTTCAACTGGTAAAGCAAACACAAGTGAAGACATAGTGGAACGAATCAGACAGGTGATAATATATATATATATATATATCTAAATACAAAGACAACAAATCTGTTTGAGATAGTGCTGCTGTCTCGATAACTCATACACACACACACACACACACACACAGGTGCACACACAAGCACTTGATATAAACAGAGCGAAAACAGTTGATGAAGTTTGTAGCAAAAAAAAAAAAGAAAAAAAACATTTGAATTTGAAATGTTTTTTTTTTTTTTTTTGGTTCTGTTTGTCTCTCACCTTCGCTGCCATAGGACTTGGAGGCAGCCTTGGCCAGGCAACGTGGACAGGATGCAGTCAGATCGATCATGCTGTGCTCCGGTGCAGCAAAAGGCAGCTCTTTGTGCACGAAGGTGCTTGGCGTGGGCGGGTCTGTGTGCGGGTGTTATTTGGTGTTCGGTACGAATTTATCAATGTCGCAATATCAAAATTTAAACAAAAAAATATATATAATATATATATATGTATGTAATCCAATGCCTATCTGCAGTCCATATATATATATATAGTCTCCCAGTGCTCGACTTGTGTCGCATGTCAAATGTTTTTTTTTTGGTACTCGTGACCAACAGCAGATTAATTCTACTTATATTTTTATTTATTTATAACTATAATATAAGTCAGGCAATTAACTGATTAAGAGTAGAAATTTTCGTAATCTTTCATTGAGGTTTACTTCGAACTTGCCGCTGCAAAGGTAACAAAGGCAAGTGTGCGTGCGCTGGTAGTGCCTGACTGGTAAGATACCCTGCACTGCTCAACTCTAACTTGTGCGCTTATCGCTCTCATAAAACTCCAACAACTTGTCCCAACACTTAACTAAAACAGCAATTTCTGACAACCAACTGATAGACCCGCCGACGACGAACTTCTTCTCTTACAGGGTATACGAAATAAAGAAAGGCACATCACATGGCTTAAGTCCACAATTGACAAATTAGTTTTGAAATTCGTTATGCAAATTACAGCTACACACGCAAAGTTCTTAAGGATTCACGGGCATTATTTATTGACTTTTTGAGGTACAAGTTTATATCTATATATATGTGTGGGTGCGTGTCTGTATGTTTCTCTGTCTGTCTTTCTCCTTTGTCTCTTTTGAATAACGTGAATAGCGAATTACATAAATAAACCTTTATTGAAGACGTGACATTCAAAAAGGGGGCGGAGAGCGACGCCCACTATTGACAACAAAAACAAAAAGCATTTAGAGTATAGATAGACTATCTAGTCTTTAGGTTATATACTATATAGTAGACTGGTACTAGGGTGCGTAGAGTATATAGACTATAAAGAGCATGACGTAAATAGTGCATAGAAAATAGAGTCTTATATGTAGAGTATTTAGAGAGTATATGGATTATATACTTCATAGAGTATATAGATCATATACACTGCATAATTCACTGTATAATCTATAGTGGACACTTAATGTTCTTGTATATGTGCACATCTATAGAGTATAGAGGCTATATCCTCTATAGCGACTATATCTACTATAGAGACTGTACACTATATAGAGTATATATTATCTAGCTGGCAGCTGAGCTAGTCGCTGTTGCTGTAGCTATTCAAAAAATACGCTTTGTGGGAGGCTGTACAAAAATACAAGCGCTGATATAAGTCTATATATATATATATATAAATATATACATATACATAAATATATATATAAAGCATATAGTCGCATGTGTTATGTGTGCTCTTCAAGTAAATATTTTTGTTTTATTTTTGTGTTCAAAAAGACGAACTTGACAAATGCTAAAGACATTGAAAATTCTCGAGTTCTCATTATATGACCACAAAAATATCTTAAATGATAAAATGGCAAACACTAAACTTATCTAAATCTAGCTGTGATCTAGCCACATCTTAAGATTACAGATTCAAATGTTGTTTGTGAGAGTTTTTGTCGGTTGGTTTCTTTGTTATGGGAAAATGCTTGCAAAGGTAAAATCTCGAAGCTCCTCGTTTCTTCTCTTTTAGAACTTACCCTCATCTTCGGTTAGATCTGAGAACTTGACGCCTCCGCTAGAGTTTTTAGTAAATGGAAGAGATAAAAGACATAAATAGAAGGATGAGTAAAACAAAATCTTTGATATGCATCAAGACAAAGACACTACGCTTGACGCGCTACATTTAAATTGAATATTTTCTTTTATTCAAAGAGAGAAGTTTAAAGGAAGTTTTTCGAGAAAAAGATAAAAGTAAATATATTTTGGTTTTATACATTTAAATGTTGTATGTTATGTATATATAGTATGCAAGGCAAATAGTTAAGGAACGCAATCAAATCAAATCGTTTACTTCTTGAATGCCGCACAAACAAATAAATATATAAGCAAAGAGGGAGAGCTCGGACGGGCACGTTCATAAATATATCCAGTTCATAGATATTTGAGAATGCCGTCTGGACAATCCGGCTATCTCCCTTTGCTGTATGCTTTTACTTTATTTATTTTTTATCTACATTTTTTTTCTGTCTTTTTTTTTTTTTGGGTTCGTTTGTGTTGATTGATGTGTTTTTAAGGCATTTACCTGAGTAGAACTGTCGCCGTTTCAGGCACGCGGAATACCTGAAAATATTTAACATGCTCATTGCTTTGTTTCGAGTAGCGATTTGGTTGTTTTTTTTTTTTTTTGGTTTTTGTTTTTTTTTTTTTTTTAGAATTTTAAACCTATTTTTATTTTGAAATTGCTACAGCATTATTTTCATAGCATGATAACGAAACATATATATAAAAGTGCATATATATATGTGTGTATTTTATTTTTACATATACCATTTGGCAGTACTTACAACTGCCGCAGGTAAAGCCCAGTATATGTTTTGTTCAGCCTTAGATCTAAAAAATTGCTTAAATTTCTAGTTGATCGAAACTCACCCGCCAGCCCAGATTCTCAAAGAACGTGCACAGACGACTCTGGCCAGTTGTTTTGCCACCGCATGGACCTGTCAAATAAAATCAGAGCAGCGACAAAATATGTGAATTAATACACTTGAATGACTTTCTTTTCAATTATTATTGCATAGCCTGGCCCTGGACGGAACAATTCAAATTATTGCAACTGTCGCTTGTCGCTTGTGTGTAGCGACGAGGAAATCAAATGTAAATTTCAATTGATTTGAACTATAGGAATTTATATATTGTGAATTGAACTCTTTGATGAGGCTTGAACTCTGTCGATGCATTTAACAATGAAATATTTACAATTTCGATTGCAATTTGAACTTATTACAATTCGCGCTCTTCTTTTTGTTATCGATATGGTGCTTAGCTGAAGGCTCAAGGCTCAAGACTTCGATCAGCAAAGGATTTATATTTAAATGAACTATTTGACCCATGTCTGTGCTGTTATCGATAACTGAGTTTGACTTTGGTATTTGGTTAACAGTTTGTATTTACATAAAGCTGAGATTTTGAATTTTTGATTTTGGAAATCAAAATTATAGAGGAACTTTTAATGATTCTGAAGTACTTGTTTTTGTCGAGTAATGCTATGCTTGCACATCAGATAGTTATTTATCTGAGCTTTTTCATGGGAGCCTATGTTTCAATTTCTTATTGAACAGCTGTTTCTGCTGCGACATCGATAATTGTCGAGGTACGATAGTTGTGCTGGGCTTATCAGTGCGCTTATTATTAATTTGTTTTTTCTTTCCTATATGATTAGAAAAAAAGGAATTGTTAATGATAACAAACGAGGCCGAAATACTACGTAAATACATATAAGTAAACAATCAACCTATATACCTATATAGCGTAAGTATGTCTAATCAAAATCATAATTTGAGCCAAATTAATTGATTGATCGCCCCACGCGCCGACTTTTCGCTAACTGTTGCTCTCGTGGCACTACAAACTGGTTTCCTTTTTTGGCGCGCTTATATGACGTTTAAAGAGATTAGCATATGTAAATTGTAAGCAACGGAAAAAAAAGACCGGTGGATCATACAGAACATAAAAACTCGTTTAATAAATAGCTCCATTAACATATCAAAAAAAAAAGTGAAACCGCTAATTGGAAAAAAAAAACTTTCGAATCTTTGGTGTGGGTAGCTGCGCAGGCGAATTGAAAGAAGAAACTACCCCAACAGCGGGGTCCTGCCGACCTTGACATACATATTTATATGTACACATATCGTAAACAAACAGATACAGAGATACAGATACAGAAAATATTTGTATAAAAAAAAAAAAAAAATCAAAAGAAATGAAAAGAAAAAGTTTTCACTTACCGCCAGTTAAAACAATTTTATAGACGCGAGTTTTCCTTGCGCTGGGCACCGAGCCCAATTTCGGTCTTAAAATTGACATTTCATTTAACTTGAGCGGAGCTACCTTGCTGTTGTCCAATTGATGCTGCGGCTGCTCCTTTTTATTTTTTGAATTGGGTTCCGAATTTAAGGTCGTGCAGTTCGGTTGCAATTTAGTTCCGACACTCAGCTTCGATTGTTGCCCGTTGGTGGTCGGGACCAGGGCAGATGCCATCACTTGGTCGGCTGTTGTTGCCATGGTTAAAAGGCGCAACAGCAACAGCTGTTCACGACAAATCTATCCAAATGTGAGTGTGAATCCTTGCTGTACTTTCCACTCTTCACTTTCTCTCTCTCTCTTTCACGCTCTCCGCTCCGAGTGCACGTGCGGCTTTTAGGTTAGATATAGGTGTAGATGGCCTGTGTGGACTGCAAAATCATCGCGATAATACGTATCAATTTCATATACATACATAGAATGGAAGAAATTGCGTTCTGTTTCAAGCCATTCAATTTGGTTGATTTTGTTCAGTTACCGCTGTTACTTGCTGACAGTTAGAAATCCTTTGAATATTGTGCTGTTGGACATGTTTAATGGTTCAGAAAAGTGGCGCGTGGGAACACATTTAGAGAAACAATTGAATTTTGCCAATTTTCCTTATATTGTCGACAATTTATACTAAGCGACTTGACTTGGATAACACAACACCCGACGACCTCGTGGTCAACAACTGTGAATTCGTTTTATACCACATCCGAATTTATATATATCAAAGTTTAGAAATTCTATGATAGAACATCATCTTGCACGTTTTCAATTAAAAGCAAAACTAACGTAACTCGACTAGCACCGAGCACACTATATACGCTGAAATGGAACCGCGTCGGTAAGCACCCCTACCGCAGAGAGTCGATTTATTCTGTTATTAACAGAATCGTCTACTACATAATAGGACCAGTTGAGAGACGTTGGTCTTTCATTACCAAAAACCATTACAAAAAAAAAAAAAAATGTCAAAAAAAATATTACCTTTAAAAAATTAAATAAAAGAAAAAATTTGTTGTTGTTTTATTATTTCGATTTAAATAAACAACGATGTTAGATCAAATTTAAATTTAACAGATAAATGGTTATTGAATTTCAGTATTTAATACAGTGATAACAGTCTTAAATTGTTATCGATATTTATTTTTGTTTCTTAAAATTCGATTTTCACACGTAAATTACCAAAAACCTGCTATTATTTTTCAAATAAATAATATGTTATTATTATTATTATTATTTGTTGTATTTTTGTATTCTAATATCATGTAGAGGTAACTGTTAATTTGAATGAAAGCTCACGAACTAGTTCATTACCGTATTACCCTATTTTAAAACATTAAATTATTAGACTAAAATTATATTCATTTATTTAATTTTTTATAAATATTATTTATTTAATTACTTGTAAGCTTTTCCTTTTGTTAATATTATAGAAAGTTAACAGCGAGAAATGAACTGCATATCAGTAACAATTTAGTACGTTTTTTTGACAATAATGCCAAAATGTTGGTATTTTTAGGGTTAAATTTAGAACGCAATCAATTTTGATATATTTTGGATTTTATTGTGTTACTTGAACTGCAGCTGAAATGTCGTGTGTGTGCAGTGCTTAAGCATAATCATATGTGCAATATCAACAAAAAAAGGAAATTAACTAAATAACGGGACTTATTAACGCAATTTGCCTGGAGATTTGTACAAATATTTAGCAAAAAATTGTGTATTTGGTTAGTGCATCAATTTTTCAGCATTCACAATCACAAAAAAAAAAATACATACAGACATACCTATATATACATAACGTAACATGTGTGAGCGCGAGTGAGAGCCAAACGTCAACATGACAGCAACAACAATAATAGCAACAGCAGAGTAATAAAGAGCGAGATAGAAAGACAGAGAGTGAGAGAAAGAGAGTCCCCAGCCAGCTGTGCAGGTCGTCGTGGTCGATTTCTGTTTTTAGGCTCCCCCAATAAGGAACAAAAATTTTCTGTCAAAATTTTTGTTATTTTTCATTGAGCTGCGGCTAAGCGAGTAACATAGAATAAATATTATCAAAAAAAATTGTTCGTTATTGAATTAAGGTTGTAATACAAATTGTTATGCACATATTCAATCTGTACAAACTCAAGTGCATCATTTTACACACGCTGCGTCACACTTGGACTTGGACATTTGTTGTATTTGTCGCGAAGCGACTCGAAAATTGGTATCGCAAAACGATCAATAGCCCGGAGCAGCCTCAGCTCCATAACAATAATAACAACAACAATAACAACGTAATGGAACAAGAGGTCCAAGACGAGGCGCCCGATGCGCCAGAGCAACATCAGCAGGACCAGCAACTGGATCAGAATCAGCCTGAACTTGCCATTATCAATGCAATTATTGCTGACGAGCCAATGGATGCTAGCGATGTGGAGAACGAAGAGGCTGACGATGACATCGATATCGACGACGGTGAGGACGGTGATATCGATGACGACGAGCATGATGCTAGCGACGATGATGAATCTGACCCCGAATTGGAGGAAATGTATTCCGATAATGATTGGACCACATCCAACGATGAGAGCGAGATGTCGACAACCACATCGAATGTCGGCCTGGGAAGCTTTGACTTCATCATACCACCGACAACGCGTCCAATGTACAGCTTCCAGCCAGCGCGTTTGATCAAGTGCCAGTTCAAGGACAAGCATTGCATTGGAGGATTTCCGCTGGGACGCAGTGGCCATCGCATAATTGCATCCAAATCGCATCTCTATTCCCTGGGTGGTTATAATCCGCGCAGTGCACTGACGGCCGCCCGGCGCGGCAGGTGTCTGCTCTTCCAGGAGCTCTGGAGCTACAATTTCGCCACAAATCACTGGTCGCTGGAACTGAATGCGGACAACGCCAGCAATATGCCCACTGAGCTAGCTTCCAATGCGCTTGCCATTCACAACGATGTGCTGATTGTGAGTATTAAAATGCATATGTGTGTGACTAGAGAGAGGGAGTAAGAGAGAGAGAGCGCAAGTTCCTAAGTCTTTCAGTCTTGCATGCTATTGAATGTTTACCGTTTACCTACGTATAACTGCAAATTATTCATTTCCAATGGGTGCAGCGTACAAAAATAGACGAAGCCTTGTGCATGTGTGTGTGGCGTGTGTTTGTATATTTTGAAAAAACTAACACAACTGCTATTAGTGATGGCAGTACGCCCCCCACACACATCGCCCATTGCCCTTGTCGCTCACGCTAAACTTGTTTCAGTTTGGCACAAAGGTAGACGAAACAGCAAAACATAATCGTTATCGTGCGACATAATTTGCATTCGTCGCATCGCTGGGCGCCCAGAGCCAATCGACGTCAACGTTAATGTCGGTACCTCAGCCTGGGCTCAATGCCACGCCCGACACACAACGCTACACGCTGCTACAGTCCGCTGTCTGCCTTGCTTATCCGCTCTCGCTTTGTTTATGCATTCTAAACATTCGATTGCCCCGCGCCCCCACGACTAACAAAAAACAAATACATATGTACATATATATATATATATATATATATATATATATATATATATATATATATATATATATATATATATACATGTAATAAAAGCCAAACAGCTGCGCGCTGTCCGCTGCTTATATTGCTATCTCTTTTATGCGCATGCCCAACGCCTATAGCTCATCCCTCTTGGCAACTACGCAGTTGTTGTTTATGCTACTGCTATTGCTGCTGCCGCTGCCGCTGCCGCTGCATGCAACAACTTGTTTACCAGGTTTTCCTACTGTCGCCGCCCCCTCTCCTTTGGTTAGGTTTAAAAGCCCCCGTACAAACATTTGGCTCCACTTCATGAGGCTGTGGCTTGCGCGCGCTTTTTCTTTTGACGTGGTTTTTTAATGCACAAATATACATACATATATATTTCTATGGCGTCTGATTGTCTTGTGGCTGTGGCTTTTACTAGGTTTACCGTATAATTCAACCTCAGCATCACCTGGGCACTTAAGTGGCCCAAATTCAATTTTCGTTGCGCACTAACACTAGAGAGACAATCAAAAAAATAAGAGAGAGGCCTAATTATAATAGATATATAAGTTTATATATATTCGTATGTATATCTTTATATAACTGAAGTTTGGCTGCTTTATAAAGTTTCCTCTATTTAATGTGTGTGTATACAGTAGAGGCTGGCTAAACCAAACATTCGCATGTTAGTAACCACTCGATCCGATCCAATATAATAATATTTGCAATCTCTTCAAGCAAATATCTCCACTCATAAGCAGCTGTCGTACAGCGCGAATATACGCATTAGGCGTACTCAAGCGCATTAGTTCTGTCTCATACACTTCCCCATTCTCACACTGAAGGTCGAGCTTTTTATATGGCAACGTATTCGGCTCTAGCTGATGATCGGTTCGTTCTCTCCAAACTCAGAACTTTCCACATTCCCCATTGGCCAGTCATACGCATTGTAGATTTTTTTTTGACATTACTCCTCCAGCATTTGAGATTTTGTTTTGTCGACTTTATGCTGGCGAGCTCACAATTAGTTTTAATTAGAAAGTTAATCAGATAACAGTGAGACCCGCTTTCGTTGGCTGTATATATATGTATGTACATATATCTGTATACATATATGATAAATATATAATCTCTTTCAAGAGCATAAAAGATACCTTCATGTAATGCAGAGGGCAGACACATGTTTCCGCTTATCGCCACCCTCGTCTCTTTGCTGCGCCCCTCTATGCACTTCTCAGCTATTGATAAGCGCATGCCTCTGTGTTGCACGCTTCATCGCCTAATTGAATGCAGCAGCGTGTGTTTCTTAACATTTATTTCCGCATTAACTGATGAAATCGGTTTTATTTTGCTCCGCTTGCAGTCGCACGGTGGTACAGGGTATCCCTTTGGCGAGTCTTGTTCGAATGATTGCTACGTGTACCGTACAAGGGATGGCAACGCTAGCGTCGAGCGCTTGAAAGTCAGTGGAGATCTGCCCACGGCTCAGTATGGACCTGGCATTGTTATACATAAGCATTATTTGTATACTATTGGCGGGACGACTGGCTTCGATTATTCCTGTGATGTCTATCGCTTGGATTTGCGCACCAGGGTGTGGGAGAATGTTTACATCTGCCGTCCAGAGATGCGTGACGATCCGGAGGGACGCTATCGTCATGAGGTCGTCTACGATGGCAAACACATCTTTGTGCTGGGCGGCGGCACTTCGAATTCGGTATACGATTTGCAGCGTATACCGGCGTACAATCTGGATGCAAATAGCTGGGATTACTTTGATACGCTGCCAGATCGCAAGAGCGGGGCATGGAGCCAGAATGACAAGGGCTATCCGAGACCGCGCAAATGCTTCTCCTGTGTGCAGCATCAGTCATCCAATGGCGACATTGAGGCTTTTATCACTGGTGGCCTGCAGGTGAGGAGGCATTAAATTTATTCTTAAATAATAAACTAATCTCTCTCTCTCTCTCTCTCTCTGTGCTAGGGCGACTTTTCGACCTATTTCTCAGATATCTGGAAGCTAAATTTGCGCACCAAACAGTGGTCCATCATACAGACGGCCAGCTTGCCCCGCGCTTTGTATTTCCACTCGGCCGCCCATTCGGACAATGGTTGCATGTACATCTTTGGCGGCATCGAGTACAACGGTAAGGAGACATTGAAGCGTCGCAATGATCTCTACAAGATGTGGATGACCATACCAAAGTTAAGTGAAATCTGCTGGGATGCCATCACCTACTACAATGATAATTTAGATCTGTATGATCGCAAGACTCTGCTCAGCGCTGGCATACCCAAGAGTTTCACGGAACGCCTGCCGCCACAACGTCTCCTCACGGAGAAGGGCGAACCGGGCTCCAACATAATGACATCGTTGTACTCAATTCCGAAACGTGCCCGATCCCATGTGCTCAGCTTCAGCGAATGAGCTTTAAATCCCAATACCAGCCCCCAAAAAAAATAAATAAAGTTGTGAATTGAGATTATGGCGTGAGTGATTGTCCCTGTGGTGGAGTTATGTTTCGTTTTGTTTTTTTTTTTTGGTTAAAATCAAAAACAAAAACAAAAAATGCAAGTGAACAAAAAAATGAAAAGAATTTTAAGTTTTGTGAGCGCGCGCTGTGATCGAATACGAAGGACATTTATATTTATATATGCATAATATGTATTTTGATATTTCGTAGAGTCGAGTGGAAAGGCGAAACATGTTTTATTTAGCATGTATATAAGACGTAAATATAGTTTAGTTTAGGCTGGAGACGAATTTCTATGGGATGCAAATCTTACGAACAATAACCGGAATAACAGTTCAGCGCACACACAAACCAATTAAATACCCTATAAACTTATACTCTATAAATATATATTTAACAACAGTATATTCCTTCAAGTATTGCTCTGCTCCTCTCACTCACACACAACGCACCCCAAGCAACAGCTGCCCCACCCACTTACCCCTGAAGGCTACACCAAACAATCTCATATATAGAGGAAGTATGTGCCCAGAGGCAGTTAGTTCGTGGAGAACCTTATAGCTAATGTTCTCTAGCAACTACCCAATTAAGCAATTTACATACTTCCAATGTATTTTTTGTTGTTAAAGTGTACATAATATTTAGATATATAGTTATATTTAATTTAATATTTAAGATTTGCGTCTTTACTGCGGCTCCTTGGCCCAACATTTAAACAAAGTTTGCTCGATATTATAATATACATACATATATGTATGTATATATATATATATACATATATATAAGCCGCACTTGGCTGCAATTTGAGTTCATTCTAAGTTAATAAACGTTTTTAATGTAACAAAATATATTTAATGGCGTCTTAAATCGCAGCGCATGTAATTCCCCCTCCCCCTTTGCCCAACCCCTTGCAATCTATTGCGTCGTTGCTGACCCAGTTTATTTGTGACGACATCAATTCATGAATTCGGCGCCTGCATTGAGTCCTTTGAAGGCTGAGTCATGCGCATTGCCAAATGCACCCCAAAAGCAAACGGCGGAGGGCAAAGCAGGTAAGCATTGGCATTTGAGATTTCACTTGGTGCTGCTGCTGGTGGTGGTTGATAACCCAAACTGTTGCTGTTATTTGTACTGCGTGCACACTCTTTGCTCCGCAAGAAATCCGTGACCTGGTTTATCAAAACAAATGACGTCATAATACAGAGGCTTAAAGTGCAAGTTAAAAGTGGAGTGTTCTGTCATTTTGACAACCGGAAGTGATGCTACTCAATAAAGTATTGCGCTATATATTAACTGGTGGTAGCTATATTAGATATATATGCATTTTTTTATTTTGTTTATTTTCTATCTTTTATAATTTAAAAACAATTGTTTAAATATGTATTTGTTTGTGCGTTGTTAAAAACCGCGCCATTCTGTTAACAGACTTATTAACAGAACATATGGCCTGTCTTCGTTTACGCTGAATGTTATTTGAGTCTGTACATTTTTAGCTTATTTAATAAGTTATGAGTAATCTTGGTTAATTTGAAGTTGACAAAAAGCTTTCGAGGTCGATAGTTAATATAGCCCATTTAGCATTTATCAATACGTATTTTAAACATCTCTTAGCTCAAGTTGCAAATGTTATTTAAATCTGTGCCTGCTGTTAAATGCCGCGCCATACTGTTAACCGAACATATGTTGTGTCAACGTTCACTGTGATTGTTAAATTTACCAAAGCGTAAATTGTTTCCTTGTTTAACAAATAATTGGATTTAAAATGCTGAAGCCCAAAGCTTTAACCCAAGTTTTAAGTCAAGCCAATACTGGCGGCGTCGAGAACACCCTGTAAGTACAGTGTACTTACACGGTGTAATAGCTTAATAGCATTTTCGGACCCTTGCAGATTGCTGAGTCAGGAGGGAGCTCTGCTGGCCTATTCCGGCTATGGAGATAAGGATGCACGGATTACTGCAGCAATTGCTAGCAATATTTGGGCTGCTTATGAAAAACATGGACGTAATGCATTCCGTGAAGATCGTTTAACGTTTGTGCTGATTGACTGCGAGTGCGGGCATGTCGCCATCACACAGGTGGGTGTCTTCCTCTGTGTGGGAGTTTTTGTTTACTTATTTTTTATTATAAATTAAACCCATGCAGGTGGCCAGTGTGCTGTTGTGCCTCTATGCCAAGGAGCACGTTAGCCTGGGCATGCTAAAGCAAAAGACATTATCGCTGGCAGCATATTTGGAAAGGCCGCTCAAGCAAATCTCATCTGCATCCTAATGAGCCATCGATATATCCATTCGTCGTCGGTTTCGACTAGACCTAAGTGTAAATCTTGTTTTGTAGTTTATAAATATTGCAACTTTCAGTTTTGGATCGGAAATAAAGAAGTCTGGTTTATTTACGCAGAAGTTGAAGTTTACGCACAAAAAGAAGTAGTTAAATATGTTTACATGTAAATTTATAGAGGTTGAACTTATGGCTAACTATATGGAGCTCCGATGTCTTAAATTTAAGTAGTCCAACTTGATTATTCGATGGCATATAGCTTCAAAGTACGATCCATGCTGGTCGAGGCAATGTACTGCGCATGCCTGCCAAATCGCACGCCGGTTGCGAGGGCCGTGTGGTCATTAAATACCTTCAGATCCTGCCACTGCTTGCACAAGTAAACCCTGCAAAGAAATGGAAATGGAAATTGTAGTCAATATGAGTTTCTTGCACCCTAGCAACAGAGTAAACAAATGTCTAAAAATAATTTCTCTTGCTTAGCTTAAATAATGAAAAAGTTGAAGAGTAAAATTTATCGCAAATATGAAGGTAAGTCGAATATACATATATCTTGTTGTACATATAATTTCCTAATATTTTCCACTTACAGACTATATACGACCCCAGGACTATTTGGAACCGGATGCACCAAAGCCCATCAATCTCTGCATTGATGACTTTAATGCGGTAAGAAATTTTGAAATCGGAATATTTATTTTTGATTTTTAGCTAGCTATATATCAATATCATATTTTAATTTCCTTGCAGCGCGGTGAAGTTGCCAATCCACGTGCGCCTTGCGTGGTCACCACCATAGATCCGGACTATATCAAGGATGCAGGTCTACAGCGTCTAGCCAAGAAGTTTCGCATGAAAACGTGTGTTAATCAGAGAACTATGAAAGCTATATCTATATCTACATATATTTGTCTACCAATCTATATCTCTTTATCCATATCTCTCTTTGTTTCTTTATTTATATCTATCTGTCTATCTATATATCTCTATCTGCTTATCTATATATCTCTCTATCTGTGTATCTGCCTATCTATATCTCTCTATCTGCCTATCTACATCTTTCTATCTATACAAATCTATATCTTCTATCAATATCTAATCAATCCTTCCCCCACTTTCAGTGACATCTTGTTGCTACGCGATATAACCCGCAGCAAGTTCATGTGCTATGCCACGCAGGAAATGTTTCTGGATAGAAAACGCGAGGTGGAATATCAGAACAAGTTGTTCGAGGAGTCGGAAGAGTTTCGTAAATTTGCGGACGATTCACTGATGAAAATGAAGGCAACTGAATTTAAGAAAATGCTTGAAGCACAAGAAAATCTTAAGCAGCTGAAAGAGAACAAAGTGGCCGAAGAGCTCAATCAGGTGAAGCTGCAGCACCAGCGTGTGCTCATGGAGGTGCAAGAGATCTTTGGACGCTTTCAATATTTACTTAAGCTAATCAGCTACTTTGATGACACCGTGGAGCAGCAGACAGAACAGCAGGACAACAAGCTAACCATGCCCGATCATATAGTCAATATGGTGATTAGCGAAAGGCAACCAGCTGGTCTGGAGCAAGTGAAGCAGGTGAATGACTATATGGAGCTCATAGTACGGCCCTATTTGGCCAAACGTAATCACTTAAATGCCGATATATGGATCAGGGGCTACGAACGCAACCGCATGAAAGTCTCCAATTATAATAAGAGATTTACGCAGATCGCACTGTTGAATCATATTGTTGGGATACTGCATGAGAAGGCCGTAAGTTGATTGCAGCCATATATATATATATAATTAAATATTCCCTGCCTTTCAGTTAAAGACGGAGAAACGCAACGCAAGCGCTGTGGTATTCCTCAAGGATCCAGAGTTCTTGCAACGTCGCGTGGCTGCACTGCAGGAACGCGCACATACGCTGTTTGCAGACTACGAACAGTCCTACTGCAAGGAGTGAGTATTTAGTGAGAGTTCATTTGATATATATTTAATATATATATATATCGTCTGCCTTCAGCAAGCTCAGCTTGAAGCTGAACAGCATTGTGCCTGTCATACTGAAGCAGCTGCAAAACAAAGTCGAGCCGGAGGCACAGCAGCCAAAGAAGCAGCCGCCCAAGACACCGCCTCAAAAGGGCTCCAAGCAGTGGCGCACGGTGGAGGATATGCGTGGGCCGGTGACCAAGAAAACCACAGCTGTGTACAAGGACGAGCAGGACACAACGCTGGCTAAAGTGGAGAAAATACAAACAATTGCATTGGTAGCTTCCATTCCCTATATATCTCTCTCTCTCTATATACATATATATATATAGAATCGTAACCATCTCTTATCTTTTCCCAGGAACTGCTGCGTAAACTGGACACCGTGCCACCGGATGAGCTGCGTCGAGTGGAGCAAACTGTGCGCCGACGCATTGCCAAGCAAAAGGAAATGTCACGCCGTGCTTTGGTCAAACAGAATCGTCTGCACAACTGGATGGAACACTTTAAGAAGCATCATCGCTTGCGGCAGGCCATACGCAACAAGCACAAGGTTTGAAGACATTACTCTTTCTGATATCTCTTATGTCTCTATGTTTATAAATAAAGTCGAAGCGCTTACCTGACATCCGTGCCGGCTATGGCCAGATATGTGCCGCTTTGGTCAAAGCACAAATCCTTAACCTCATAGCCATCGTCCAGTTGTATGGTCTTGAAGTTCTTCAGCTTGCGCAAATCCCACAGCTTTACGCAAGCATCGTCAGCGGCTGTGGCTAGATAGTAACCATTCTCCGAGAAGGATATGCCTGAGATGGGTCCGGTATGGCCAGGGAAATTGGCTACGTTGCTTTGCTCCTTCAGATCCCAGATCTTGACTTGGGAGTCGACAGTGCCAGTGCCAAAGATCAGGCCATCGGGATGGAATTGTGCCGTGGTCAGGCCCACCTCAGCTGTGTCGATGACCTTGGTGAGAAGACGCCCGGTGCGTATGTCTGAGAAGGCCCAGTGCTTGTCCGACGAGGTGGACAGCAAGTAGTCTCCAGTGGGATGCAGCGAGAGGCCAGTGACGGGTCCTTCATGGCAGCGCAACAGGAGCTGCGTTTGCGATGTGGGCACATGCCAAATGCGTATGTTCATGTCTGGTGAGCCGGTGATGACGGTATCCTCGTTGGGATGGTAGATGACCTTGGTGATCTTTTTGGTATGACCCTTCAGTATAGCCACAACTTGTTCCGTGTCCTTGTTAAATACGGTGGCATTCTTATCATTGCCACCGGTCAAAATCTTGCTGTGATCAGCGCTGTTGATGTCCAGAGCTAGGATGCCAGGCACCGAAGCCGAGTGCAGTCCAGGACGGGAAGCAACGGTTAGGAAGTTCTTCACTTGATCCGGCGTCACCAACTCTTCGGGCACAGTGCGTCCACGTTTCTTGCGCTCCTGTGTCAACACTGTAGCCTTGTCCTGCAGCTTCTGTATTACTTCGGCACTCATGCCGGCCTGCTCCATTTGGTGAGCACCACCAGCACCAGCTTCGGCAGCCAACGCTGGTTCCGAAATCATCGAGGGAGCATTCACGATGCCCGCTTGAGGTTTGAGCGTAGCCAGAGCCTCACGCGCTGCAGTCAGCTCTTTTTTGAGACGCGCAATGACACGACAGGCGGCATCATGTTGATACAGCGCATGTGAGAGCTCCTGGCGTGTCGTCTGCAGCTGCTGTCGCTGTGTAAATGAGTGTATCATCAGAGCATCCCACTCATCCTGCATGGTTTTCAGCGTTGCCGGTATACTCGTAGCGCTTGGCGGCTTTGGCTTTACTACGGCTGGCGTCTTGATTTCGATCAGTTCATCCTGCTTTAAGTCCTTGCCACTAATGGGATCGCAACCGTTCTCCAGTATATACTTCTCTATGACGCGTCTTTCGAAAACGGCGCCCGAGTACGGTGAGATTACAGGCGACTCGGGTACCTCGTTTGTAACTGAAAAAACCGTCAATTAGTCTAAATAGTAATAACTGCATAAACAGGTAGAGCTTACGTGCACAAACCAAAGCCATCGCTACAAATATTTAAACGTTTTCGTCTGCTTAAAATACGTTTTACAACTTTTTACACGTTTTCCCAGAGAAACAAGCGCAAAAATTGTCGGCAATTGAAGCTTCTTCTTAACATTGACATTCGCAGCGCAACGCCAACATTTATACATATCGATAATTCATCGTTTAGCATACGATGTCTGGCAGCAATGCAACTCAGCTGTTACAGTTATTTAAGTCCCGCGTGCTCGTAGTTTTTCATTCGGCTCTGTATATTTTGTACATATTCAATTAAAACATGTTAAAAAATGTTGTGCAATGGCGAGCAGCTAAATTGCTGTTAAATGCAGCAACCCGAAGTGAGGCGAGGCGCTGCCTATGCGCACCGTTCACAACAAAGTTAAATGAAAATGCCGCCTTGGGGGAATCGGATTTGGAGCCGGCAAATAAGAAATATACGAATCCCTTTGCAACGTCCACACCCCTGCCAGATAATACAATAACCGAATCACCAGAGCAACGCGAGAAGAGGCTTAAGGTATTGCAGCTGGAGGCAGACATAGCACATCAGGAGGGACGCCGTGTGCCGGGCTTAGAGTTCTTCAAGGATCACCACTGGGCTCATGTGCTGACGCTGCCATCCAAATCGGCACGCATCAAATACTATGCGTTTCTTTGGCAAATCGAAATGAAAAAGGAGGGGGAGAAACGCAGGAAGGAACTACGTGCCGAAAGCACTGAGCGTCGCTTGGCTGAACTGCGCAAGGAGCGTGAGGAGAACACACACATCATCTATGGCTTGGGTCATACGTCCATGTTTCTGAGGATCTACGATACGACCATCAATCATTGGCAGAACAATCGCCTGACACGAGCCATGCAATTCGCTCCGAAAATGGTGCTCGACTGCTCCTACGACACGTACATGAACAATCGTGAGTGCTCGAATGCTGCCAAGCAACTGATGCTTACCTTTGCAGAGAATCGCGCGAATGACGAGCCCTTCGATCTGCACTTTTGCAATGCCAACTTGGAGGGCAGATGCATGCGGGGCCTCCAGCGTTTCATACCCACCATGCACAATCCAGACTTTCCCATGAATGTGCATACCAAGTGCTTCACGCAAGTGTTTCCCAAGAGTCAGCTGGTGTACCTCACGCCCCATTGTCGCGAGGATCTGGTAACATACAACCCGGATGATATCTATATAATCGGCGCCATGGTGGACACCGTAAACAACGAGCCGCTTTCGCTGGCGAAAGCCAAGCGCATGGGCTTGCGCATGGCACGTTTACCCTTGGATCACTACCTGCAATGGGGCGCTGGTTCAGGCAAATCGCTTACGCTCAATCAAATGATCAATATCATGTTGGATCTGAAGAAGACCGGCGATTGGAATACGGCACTGCAGCATGTGCCACGTCGCAAGGTCATCGATTTGGGCGTCGAGCAATACGAACGTCGCAAAACATTCAGTAAACGAGCCAACCAGCTCAACGTGCGCATTGACCACTTGCTAAAGTTCGAAAACAACCCAAATGAATCCACGGCCTTTCCGAGGCCCCAAAAACTGCGCCAACACAAAAAGGGATTGGAATTCAATTTGGACAACTGGGCGTCAGGCAAGAGGAAAACAACGAAGCGAAACAAGTAAATTTTAATTTTATTTATTTATTTGTAGCACAAATACAAAATGAATTAATTAATAATTAATCATCGAACGCTTCTCCTGTTAGAGCATCGTGGAACTCACTGTCGCTGCCATCCGATTGTTGTGGCGTGTCGAGCAGTGCTAGTTCCTGTATATCTAGCCCTTGAATTCCTAGTTTTGCAGTCTCATTTGTTATTTCCTCGATTATTAGTCCCTCTTCCTTTACCCTATATTGCACATCCAGTTTTTCTAGCTTATCTTCGGCCATCATTTTCTGTAACATTTTTTCGTCTTCTTCGTTGTCTAAAGTTAGCTTCAAATTCCGTACTTCTTCCATTTTTTCCTCAATTACCTTCCTTTTCTCATCTACAGTCAACTGATGAAAAGGCTTTCTTGGCTTCTCTTCTATAATTTCTTCTATTATTAAGCCCTCCCTTTGAGGCTCGTCTGGCATTTCCTCCACTATTGCGTTTTCCTTTTCATTTGACTCCATTGCTTGTTCGTCTGGTATCTCAGCTATTTGTTTTCTAGTCACACAATCTCCTATTTCATTGTATTCATATTCGTTTACTTCCTCTTCTGGCTTCTCTGGCTCCTCTGGAAACTCATCCACATCATCGCCAGCTCCGCCTGGCATCTTCTTATATTTCAATTGCATATTCTTGGCATTGATAGCCTGATAGTTGATGCAAGGGCGTAAGCCCACCGACTTGAATAGTTGCTTGGCCGTTGCCTCGAACTTTTGTGTTTGCTCGTTGCGCTCGACAGTCAACAGCTTCGTCTCCAGCACAAACAGTGATTGTTCGCGCAGTGTACCGAAGAACTCTTTGGTCAGGAAAGTGTAATAATTGTAGGCAAAAAAGGCGACATCAAAGTAGTTCTGCCAGCGCTCGGCGCCTGCCTGGAGCTCCTTTATCTCCAGGGGCGAGATGAAGTGCACTTCGACATCGGGCACTGGCAGCCAGGGCTTGTCATAGCTCAGCTGCCCCTCATTATCGTCGCGTTCGTTGTGGGTGAGCAGCGGCGTCATCAGCAGCTTCGTCGAGCCATAGCGGCGCGAGATATCCTTGTCATGCTCGTAAACTGTTTGCGTTTGCAGCTCGTGAAAGAACTCGAGCAGATTGCGCTCAGTTACGTCTGTGGCGCGATAGTCGTTCTCGCCATGCATCGAGTGATGCAGTCGCTCCTCGGTGCTGCGCAGTCCGAAGCCGCAGAAGGGACCCGTCTGTATGTCGCCCACATAGCCACGGTGCAGAAAGGTGCGTCCGTTGCGCACGAGACCCGCGGCAAGCGTCTTGTTCGGCTTGCAGTGCTCGTACTCGGGAAAGACGAAGGCCACGCCCGACTCTCGCCAATAACGGTATTCCTGAGAGCATATCTGTTGTCCCTCGCGACTCTTGAGCGTCATGCTCAGGTCCCAGTCGTAGGCGCCCTCGCGATGATCGTAGCGAGCTCCCATCAAAGAGCGCACGCGCTGCTCCCAATAGCGCTGTATGTCGTAGATCTGATCCTGTGGCTGCCAATAGCTGAAAGCCATTTCCAGGCCATCGCGCTCCTTGTACTTGAGTGCCTCGATATTGAGCATGGGAGCCAGGCGCTGCAGCTGCTCCTCATCGCAGATCATGTTAAGCAAAGTGCGTGCCTTGGCGGCCACGTAGTGATGCGAGCTGGGACGCAGCAACGAATTGCCATAGATGTCCATGAAGAGATGAGCCTTGCAGACCAAGCTAAACGATTCGGGTGGCTCCAAAGCCAGGCCCAATAGCAACATATTCCTGGCCATAATCTCAACACAGGCATCCAGCAAATAGATCTTCAACTTTGGCTTACCAGCATGGGTGTATCTCTTGGCCAGGGTTTTGATGACATGCCTAGGATCAGCGCCGCCGCAAATGAGTATATTGAGAGCCTCTGGGTGCTGAGCTGCTGTACCTGGCTCTGCTTCAGCTTCAACTCCAGCCTCATCCTTTATCTTGAAGGCTTTCAAGTACTCCTCGTACAAATCCAAAGCAGTGCTTAGACCCCAAAACATTTTGCTCTCAGTATTTCAAGCAAACTAAAGCAAGTTTCGACTGGTGCTGCGGCTGGTGCTATTTGTTCGATTGACAGCAGTTGCCCGGACTACTAGACAAACTAGCTAGCTGGCTGGCTGGCTAGACTATTAGCTATTGAGACGTTGCCTGGGCAACCGAACGTCGTCTCCTGGCCTGCTTTGCATAAACACCCGCTGTCATTTCATTGTTATGTGGGATTAGCTGGAGCAGAGCGGAAATTGCTTTTTGATATCTGTGTGCAGCAGGATGCGCAGCGAAATGCATTTTTTAGCATTCGCTTCGATGCTTTTAGCTGATTGCCAGCTTAAGCATATGGAAGGGAAACACACATAACGGGCATAACTACTTATGAAATTGATAAACAATAAAGATATTGAATGCGATTCCCAAGCAAGCGAAGACTTTGGCCATCAGCTAAGTATATTCATTCTTCTGTGTTTTCCAGCTGTGGCAGCACCAGCAGCAGCAGCAGCAGCTTTTAATGCATTTCGTTTAGAAAGGGGAAAATTGTGCATGGCAGGAGAGCAGCAGAAGTTGTAGCAGCAACTGCTTAAACTCTCTCTGGCTGTTGGCTGCTGGCTGCTGGCTTCTGCTTAAGCGCGGCAGTTTCATTTCTCAGCTCAACTTTCGCTGACAAAAGCCCACAGAACTACACGAAACTTGCTAATACATACTTATTGTTGTGCCAAAAGTCCTGACAAAAGCGCACAGATTGCAAACTTTTTGGCAGCTGGTCGCCTTAATTGCGTGTGTGTGAGTGGCGACTGTTCTTGCCCCTCGTTCGTCAGACGCTGCGTATGCGTGATATATGCGTTTGGCTTGGCTCCTGCTCATGCAGCTGCAATTACATTACGAGAGTCACTCGTGCAGCTAATGCGCCATCTAAGCACAAAATATGCTGAAAGCGGTGGGAATTTGTTAAAGCTGGCAGCAAATTCTGATTCATCTAGCTTACAGCTTGCTGTTGTTGTGGTTAGATTGCTGCTGCTCCTCAATTAGTCAGTGTAATGGCAGCTGGTGCTGCCGCTGCTGTTGCTGGCACAGTCATGCACTTCATTTGACTGCGGTTCAATAAATACGAGCACAAAGCCGCACTGAATTCCATTCGAGCGGCACACAATTCATCACAGCATCAGTTTTCAATGAGTTTGGTCGGCAGGCGCACAGTCTGTGCGGTTTGCCGCTGGCTAAAACAAAAGTAATTAGAAGCCCTTGGGCTAAAGCGAAACTGGCTAAAAAGAATTCCACACAATAGCCATGGTAAAAGCAAAAAAAAAACAAAATAAAACAAAAGCCAAAAAAAAGGTTAGTTAAGCCTTGCGGTTGCCACGATTTTTTTAACAGAGAAAAAGGCAGCTGAGCTTAGACAAAGCTAAATGCGTGGTTGGACTATAGATATGTAGAGGAATATATATGTATACATATATGTATGTAGCTATATTTGCACTCATTGTTTATCTAAGTTTTGCTTACAATCAAGTTTTCTGTTATTATGCAGCAGCAGCTGAAAATTTCTGTTTGAATTTATTTCATATGTGTATAAAAGAAGATAGATTTTTTTTAATAATTTTTATTTTTTTTTTTTGCTTTCCCATGATTTTCGAGAGTGCATAAATTTTATCATGTTTATCATATGTATTTATACTAATTTAGAATATATTTATTATTTTATATTATTAAATTTAAACAAATTTATATTTATTATATATATATATATATATATATATATATATATATATATATATATATGTTTTTAATATTTATTATTTCCCTTTTAAAAATAAATAATATAATACATATTTTTATAATAATAAATATATGCAAAATTAATATATGTATATATGTTAATGTATAAAAAAATCCAAGTTAGTGCCAGAGGTTATAATTCTTTTGAGATTATTATTTATCTGTTCAAATGTATGCCAACAATACTTAAATACTTTTCAAAGTAATATAACTAAATATAGAGTTAAATTTCCTAAAATAGTTTAGATACGAATTTGATAAAAATTATAATAATAGATAAAGGAACATTTCATCTAAAATTCCAACCAATTTTATTTTTAGGTACTTGTGTTTATTTGCAATATTTTCTATGGACAATCAGCAAATGATGTTATTTTTTCATTAACATTACATTAACATTAACATTACATTTAAGTAACATTTTGACTCAATTTTCAACTAACATCATTTCCCATTATAAATTATGGGAAATAATCATTGCCAGCTGCTAGTCCACTTTAAACAGAATATCCTTTAACCTTTAAGACGCGTTTTAACGGCATTCATGTGTATATATATATATATATATATATATATATATATATATATATATATACATATATATATATATATAGTTTCTGCCATTATGTATTTAGTTCAAAGGACAATATAAAAATCGAAATGTGTGACTTTGTTTCGGTCAAACAAAAGTTTAAATAACAATCGATGGGAAGAGCATATGAGCGAGAAAGTGTGTGTGTGTGTGTGTCTATATACATGAATGCATGTGTGTGTGCAGCATAAAGATTTGTTTTACTCTTTTTGGAATTGAGACCAAAAATGGGTTCATGTTTCCTCAGCTCAATGTCAACCACACACACACACACACACACAGAGACAGATACACACTCACTCACACAGATACAGGCTTAACCCACATATACAATTTGGGTCTCAGGTTGCCCGTTTGTGCCTCGCCTCCTCTCGTCCCCTTCAGCTCTCTCTCTCTCCATCTCTGTCGCGCTGCCTGTTATCAACTGCTTTCATTGTCAATGTTTTGCGCAAACTTTTCTCATTAGACAGTGCAAACAAAATGGCTGAGTCTGCGGCTCAGTTGGCCCGCTTTGTTGGCCATTTGACATGCAGCTGGGCGAAAAACACGGTGTCATAATGTCTAATAAAAATGTTGTTGTAAAAATGCTGCCACAGCAGCTGGGGCAGCTCAGGCAGCTGAGGCAGCTCAGGCATCATTAAATGCTGTCGATCAAAGTGGCTGGCAAATGGAATTCAATCTGCTTGCTACTCACCTGCATAAGTTACCTGTAAACGAGCATTAGGCAATTAGTTCTGCGATCATTAGCAAAACGTATCATTAATAAAAGACAATTTCTCGTTGCTGTTTTGCGGTAAAGTTTAATTTAATTCTTGTAATAGACATAGACAGTGAGTTTTGTTCTCTATTTGGACTCGGCTGCAGCCCGAAATATTCTGTGTGTTCTCGCTAAATAACTACAAATTGGGGATTTTTTTTTGTATGTTTTTCTTTGTTTTTTAAATGTTTTTATTTTTTGTTCTAGGCAAAGAACATCTGATTGTCAGATAGTTATTGAAGTTGATCTAAGATGCGTGCGTGAAACTGA
This sequence comes from Drosophila fulvimacula, assembly GCA_035045555.1. Lineage (NCBI taxonomy): Eukaryota > Metazoa > Arthropoda > Insecta > Diptera > Drosophilidae > Drosophila > Drosophila fulvimacula. The sequence continues at coordinate 6,104,112 of JAWNOX010000191.1, forward strand.
TAGAAAATAAGTGCGCTTAGAACAGAGTCGATGCTTAAACTAAATACACACACAATACACATGGATATGTGCCAAATAATTATATATATATATATATATATAACTGTTTATATATATATTCATATTTACAATGCTGAAACTGAAACGGAATTTATTGTGCTCCTTGATTAAGTTGTTCATAAATTTCTAGTCAGCATTTGTTGTGGCATTACTTTTGTGACAAACTGTCAAATGTTCGCTTTGAGTTTGCTGTTTATCTTCTTTCCTTTGTTTGTTTGTTAAGCATAGTTACGCTTTTAACCCCTTTTTGAAGTTGGTTTTTTACTATTTGTTGTCCTCTATATAATCTACTTGCTATATATATATATATATATATATATATATATATATATATATATAAATGTATTTTTTTTTTTTTTAAGTACATAAAACATTCTACAACATTAAAATTTCAAAATTTGTTCACTTATCAAGCTAAATTCTATATAAAGTCTGAGACGGTGGTTTTTGCATTTAGAGACTACAATCTTTAGAAAGGGTATTTAGCATTAAACAAAATTTGAGTTGTACTCGAGTATATAGAAAACAGAAACTGAACCTGAACTGCAAGGAAAGCAATGTGTAAAGTAAAGTAAAGTTTTAAGAATCTATAAAACAAAGATCACTTGAGTTTTGGGGCTTGGTATGCGAGTGTTTGGGTGTGTGTGTGTGTGTGTTGGTGTGTTGAAGCCAATTGCTCAATTATTGCTTAACATTTAAAACATTTACTTAAATTGCTAGTATAATTAACGTTTATGCTTTAGCCAAGTGGGCGACTCAGGCCTTATCCCTTATGGTATCCTCCTCCTCCTGTAGCGAAATGATCTGAGGCATGAGGAAAATCAAATTTTATGTAATATATGTATATATATATATATATATATCTATGATAAGAGTTTATAGAAGATATATATTCAAGAGAAAAATGTTGATGATTCAGCTAGAATTTTATGCTATTAATTGCAATATTTTGTAGTTTTTTTTTTAGTATAACTAACTAAGAGAAACTAAATAGTTCGAGTTGCAGGTGAACAAAATAAAGGAGAGAGAAAACTAAATTAAATGTGTTTGCAAATCAGTTTGCAAAAGCATCTCTAGGAGATCTATGATAAGTTAGTGATATTTGTATATAATATATATATATGCTATATGTATTGGGCATATCGGGTATGTCAGCCGTTGCTACTTACTTGAGCCAGTTCGCAGCTTCGTTTGCAGGCAGAGAGAAATTTGTTTTGTTTTTTGTTTTTTTTTGTGGGTAAACGTGGCCAACAACTAAGTGTACAATCTAAGCTATAATTCATCTTATAGTTGATAATTGTTTATAATTTTTATTTATTTTTATAACTTTTATATAAATTTGATGTAGAGCTCTCAAAAATATTTCAGCATTTGCAGTGAGGTATGCTTGTATCTTTGAAAGGTAATGTGGATTGCGAGTCTAAACCAATTTGTAGTTAGCCCAGTTTAGATAACTTTATAAATGTGTTTCTGTTTTCTTTTTTTTCTCTTATCAGACTAAAAGAACTCGTCGAAGTCGTCTAGAAAGTACAAATTTGATCAATTAAGCACGTCAAAAGATATAAATTTGAAAAATTTGTGGCTACAGTCGGATATCGGATGTTAGGCATAGTTCAGGGTTCTGTGCGCGCATAAGTGTGAGAGAGAACGAGAGCGAGAGAGAGAGAGATCATGCCAAGTATATCAAAGAGACAAAAAGAAGGGAAAGAGTGAGAATTTTTGGGTTTTGCTATGCTGTCGAGCTGTTTGTTATTTGAAACGTTGTTTTTTAGCCAAGTGATAAATTGTAATTGATAAATATTTTGTTATTAGATTATTTATCATACGCAGGCGTTGCTGTGTTGTTGTTGTTGTTGTTGTTGTTGCAGTTGTTGTTGTTCTTGTTGCTGTTTCTACTGCTGTGATGCATGCTGCAGTGAGCTGCGGGAACTGGTTTTCAAACTGGTGGTAGCTGATGGTTTGTTGGTTGGTTGTGGTTGGCAGTTTGCATATTTGGTTGAAAATGAAAGAATAGCATTTCATTTTATTTTGGCAGTTTTAGCTATTGCCAAAAACACACACACAGAGACAAAGAGCGAGACAGACAGAGAGAGAGAGAGAGAGAGAGAGAGAGAGAGCGAGCGAGTGTGTGTATAACCAACAAGTTGAGTTGCAAAAGCAACTTAATTTAACAAAACTTGAATAAACTGTCAAATTTATACATATATATACACATCGAGAGTTAGAAAGAGAGAGAGAGCGAGAATGTGTGTGTCTGTGTGTGTGTATGTATGCAAGTAAGTGAAACGAACGGGCATAAAACTTTCGATTGGAATCTATGTATATATATATATTTATATATACGTATATATATATGTATGTATATATGATGAGCTTGAGTAAGTCTGTTATAAAGATGGCATATAATACGAGGAACATTTACATATGATACAAAAACTTTTCAATTTATATTTGATTTTTATTTTTTCGTTTTCTCTGATTGCTTTTTTCCAGGTTTGATGACGGCGCTTAGAGACGTACGTAAGTGAAGCAACAAAACATGCCTGAAGTGTGTTTGGAACTGAACTGAATTGATGATTTGTTAAACTGTGGAATCGCAGCGCTTACCTCGGCACAGATTTTCGCGAAGTTTTCACATTTCGACTATACGACGGGGGCATTGCAATTGCATGTGCAATTTATTGATTGCCTTTAATTCAATTAAATGACGCGATTAAATTGATTAAAAACGTTGCTGGGCAACGTGCGGCATATGGCACATGTGGCACACACACGCACACCCTCGCGCGCACACACCATTTACGTTTTGTATCATTTTTATCGAGTTAATCGTGCTGAAACTCTGTTGATGGCAATTTATGGCATACGTGCGTGTGTGTGCGAAATCAAATATATGTTTATATTACGCTTTAAAGCGCAACACATATGCAATTAAAGCGCCGGGCAGGAAGACTAGCATTTCCTGTTGACTAACAGCTTTAATTTGTTAAATACTTACCTTTAAATGCGAGTTGGCTTCCTTTTGTTTGTGATTAAATAATATACATAATTTGTTCATATTTAAAGAAAACTACGCAAAGAATGTTATATTTGAAGAGCCAACTAACTACGTTTAGTTACCCTGCAGGAAATATGCGAAAATCAAAATTTGATGTAGATTTTATATGTTAATATGTAAAGGATATAACACCTTTGTCTAATTTATCTATTTATTATCTATGATTTCCTAAACATATTCGAAAATAAATTTATATCTTTTCAGATCTCTGCTATAACCCAGTTCAAGTCCGAAAAGGCCTTTAGGCGATGGTTTACTCTGCTTGGAATAATGGGCATTTTAAATTTAAAGCAATATAAAATATAAAAAAACAACAAACAACGGTTTTTATAAGTTATACGCGTAGCTGTATATTTGTTTTTAAAAGTTATACATAAATTAAATAATTTAAATAAACAAAAAAAATTATTAATGTTAAGACAATAAAATAAATTATATTAAAAACTAAACAAAAACGGCATTTTCCTTTCATCGGGCAAATTTAAAATTAAAAAAATCAACGGTCGAAATGTTGGACGAACAGAAATGGCTAGAAAACAGCTAAAAAAATCTTGTACTGAAATTTTTTGTTGCATACCCAAAGGAGCTAAATTGGCGGTTATTATTTGAATGCACTGCTAGATAGTCTTAATTATGTTACATTGAAGACATTGAGATTTATAAAATTCTTAAACACCAATCAATATTTCTTCCTTCCACGAGTTTAAAAAAGTATGTTCTGCCCAGGTCCTTAAGGATATAGGCGCGTTAAAGCTAAAGGAAATTCCATGTTTTTCAGAGAAAAAATAGCTCTAACTCAGCCATATCCTTGGGCAGGACATAAGGATATGTCTCGTTAGAATCGTGGGAAGCAACCTTGTCGATCCCCATTAAAAAATTATGGGGTCATCTAAGAATCCAGGACTTGTACATTTTTAATTCCAGGCTGGCTGCGGCGGCAAAGGAAATCACCTAAAACACACAAAATCGCTAGTATCTTAGAAACCACAAGGACGATTTTGATGTCCTTTGGTACATTGGTTGTCGTGGTGACCCCACATCGTTTGATGGTAGACTTGGCAGGATACGCAAGGACACAACTGAGTTATAAGCATATTTCTCCCTACAGGAAAGTCCTTATTTCTCAGCTGTTTGAAAGGCTTTCGTCCTTTTGATTGTTAATTATCTATGAGGACATTGAAAGCTATATTTGGTCCAAAGGACATGTCGATAGTCCTTCAAATGGCCGAGATAAGGTGGGTGTCGGCCGGTTTTTGACCATACCCCTTGTAAAAATTTGAAGCGAAATTTTTGGTCGAAAATTGGAAATCCTTGAATGCCAATCGATAGTCCTGCTTGTTGAAAGCTCAAAAATGTATGTCCTTTCCAGATCCTGCAGGATATGACTGAGTTATAGCTATGTAAAGTTAGTCCTGTTTTGGAAAATAAGCTGTAACTCGAGCATTTCCTTACGGATTTTTACAGGACATGGTGCGTTGGGTTTGGAAGAATCTAATATATTTGCTCATATTAAAATATAATGTGGTTATCTAAGGATCAATGCAATTGGATATGGCTTCTATCTGTTAACCTATAGCTAAAAGCTATATTTAAGGATTGTGAAATAACTCTTTTTTCGAAATGACAGCTCTGGACTTGCAATCAACATATTTCTATTTCGATATTAATGCTACTGACAAGCTGACATTTAGGATATTTGAACATTGTTACAAATATATTAATAATAATAATATTAAATAATATTAATGATAATATTAAGAATAATAATAATTAACATTTTGCATTAATATATTAACAATTTGTTGCTTAGTTAATTATTTATTAATTTAAACAACTTAAAAGAAAAGAATAAAATGATTACAAAAAATCATTGCCTACTTTTGTGCGTTTCTAAAAATTAGGCAAATATCGTGAAATTCTTTGTATAAAGGGGAAGCGCAACAACTGCTTTTGCAGTTTTTGCAATTTCAAATAAAAAATATGAAAAGTTACAAATATAATTTGTATCCTGCAGGGATTTATTATTTAGAATGAAATGTTTGCTAGGAACTACTTAAGCAAGAGTTGTGCAAGTCGTGCAGTGTAGAATGGTCAAAGATAGTGGTTGTAGTAGCGGTTCGTGAAAGTGGTTCTTGGGTGGTTCACTGCGTCACACAGTCATTGCAATCGGCAGTGGGCGGCTCGGTGGGGGCAACGCGAGATTTTCGCTCCGATTTGCTGCGGAACAGCGGCCAGCGTTTGCCCCAGAAGCCGCAGGAGCTGCTCGAGCGGCGCAGCTTCTTGCCAGGCTCCGCTGCCAGAATGGTGCCCAGGGTGGCCTGTGTGGTTTGCGGGTGCAGCACTAGATCGGTGCGCAGTCGCTGCACCTGCCGACAATCATAGTTCTCCACCACAATAATGGGCGTGGCACGCAAACGTGGCGACACATTGAGGCGGAAATTGGGCTGCAGCGACTGGCACTGGCGCTGGCCACGATTGCGCCACAAGTGCGTCTTCAGACTGGGCCAGTTGAAGAACTGACGCAGCGTCACGCTGCGTTCTGCCTGCAGCAGATCGCGCACCAAATCGGGCGCGTCCTGGCTGTCAGCCGACGGCACCAGTTCGCAGCTGGAGCTTTTGTTGACATTGTCAGGTCTGTTAAGGTCATTGCTGTTACTGTTACTGTTACTGTTATTGTTATTGTTGTTGTTATTGTTGTTGCTGGTGTTGTGGGGTGGCGTGCTGACATAGAATTTGGTTCGGGTGCGAGAGACACGCAGACTACTGGTCTTCCATGCATCGTGCAGGGTTCGGATGCCGGGCAAGCGTGCGAGCATGTGGATGTGGTCGTAGGAGGCTGACAACATACCTGCGCGCTCATCCTGGTATTCGTCATCGTCGGAGGACTCTAAGCGGTCCTCCACCAGCGACGTCTGCCGCGACAGACCCTACATATACGTAAGTGTGGCACATGTTGCATGTTGCATGTTGCAAGTTGCGTAAGCGTACAGAGACGAAGCCAAAGAAGTCAAACATAAAAGTAAATCAAAAGATCAAATATAACGAGAAACGGATAAATAATGTACAAGGCGACTACAGACAGACAACGGCAAGGGCAGCGGCAGCGGCAGCGACAAAGGCTTGGGCGCTGCCTCAACTTACCGCATTGTGGCGTCGTCGAGGCGGCGAACGTTTGTTCCACAGCGCCTCCAGCTGATCGAAATGCTGCGACTGGGCGAGGGCGGCCTGCTCGGGTCCGAGGTTCGCCTGGGAGGCGCCCGTCTTGGTTTCGGCTATCTTCGAGATCTCCTCCATGCTGGCCGAGACGCTGAAGCGTCGCTTCAACCGCTCATCCACCTGGGCCATCATCACCGACGAGGTCAGATGGCCGTACTTCTTCTGCCAGGTGTAGGTGTCCAGTGAGACCTCCTTCTTCAGCAAACGCTTCATCTGGCGCTTGGGTCCTTGTGGACGCAAATCTGCGAAGAGGAGGAGCGGAGGGAGCAGTTTGAGCTAGAGATTGCTAATGGAATTCCCATTTCGATTCATACCTTCCACGTCCTTGCTGGGCCCGGAGTAGGTGGGCAGCTTGACATATTGCGCCGGCGTGTTATGCAGGCAAATGACGGGCAAATTGTAGCTGTCGACCAGCTGGACGAGCACACGTGACACCTCCAGGCTAATGTCGAAGTGGGTGAAGGGCACATGCATCTGCAGCGAGGTGAGCGCCAGGCCGCGCTTTGTTTCCCACACAATTAACGTCTTGTCATCGCTGCCGGAAACGGCCGTGGAGCCTGAAAGAGCGAGAGGGAGGGCGAGGGGGTGGGGAGCAGCGGTTGAGGGAGACTATTGTGTCAGCGTGTGATTAACTGCTTACCATCGGCAGACACTTTGACACCAATGACAGGGCCCAAATGGCCGGCGAGCGTGTGCACCTCCTCGCCCGTCAGCAGATCCCATATAATTAAATTCATGTCCTTTGAGCCGGAGATGACTTGCGTTTTATTGGTCACCGAGACGGTGACACAGGTGACCGCGTCGCTGTGCCCGACGAGCACCTGGCTCAGCTTGCCGCCCATCGACTGCCAGACCTTCAGCGACATGTCCCTCGATCCGGTTATGATGTGCATGCTGTCGGCGCTGATCTCGAAGCAGGTGATCTCGTCCGAGTGCGACACGGAGTACTTCTCGTCCTCCTGTGTGAGGGACCAAATCTTTAGAGTGTTGTCGCCGTTGCTGGAAACAGCGAAGCGCATGTTGTTCGTGGCCGCCAGGTTCTTGTAGGGGCCCTGGATGGTCTGCAGCAGATTGCCGGAGTCGGCCATCCAGACGAGCATCGTGGACTCGCGATCTGTGGAGATGACGCGCAGCGAGTCCATGAGCACAATGAGCTGCATAACGGGCGCTGCATGGCCCTTGAACGTGTGATTGATCTCGCCCAGAGCCAGGCTCCAGACCTGGACCAAGCGGTCGTCGCCGCCCGTGGCCAAGAACTCGCCATTGGGCGCAAACTTCAAACAGTTGACCACACAGGTGTGCCCCTCCAAGGTGCTCTGATACTCCGGCGTATTGATGCGCATCAGGTGCACACTCCGGCCGGAGGCAATGGCCACGTGCTGGGAGTCGCGCGACAGGTCGAAGCACGTGATCGGTGGAAGCGTGGTCGAGGGCGAGCGCTGCGCCTGCGTGTGCCGCTTCAGGCTGCGCTTGCGGCGCGGATGCCTCGAGTACGGATTCACATAGAGCTCCTCGTTGCGGAACGAATAGAATGTAATCTTATTGCCGCCCACTGTGATCAGAAAGTCGTCGTTGTCCATGGCATACACGGCCGTCAGCGGACCCGGATTCGGCGGCATCGAGCGCACCAACTTGCCCGAGTGCATGTCGTAGATGAGCGCGCGCGTGTCCTCGCAGCCAACCACGCAGCGCTGGCTGTCCTTGCCAATGCAAATGCTGCGAACCTATAGTTCAGGTGGATATGGGGTATATTTAGTATATATATATATAGTATATATATATATATATATATAAGTATATATATAGAACATATTCCATTTGGTTTCTGTTACTCACCCGCGATTTGTGTCCCTTGAGCGTGTGCAGCTCCTTGCCAGTGGCCAGGGTGCGCACGTACAGCGCATTGTCCTCGCATAGTGCCAGCAAAAAGACCTGCCGCAAGGCGAAAGGACAATGTATTTTAAATGCATTTAATTGACATTTTCAACGCCATTTTAATGCATTCCCTGCCATTTGATGGCGACAAAAGGCCAACTCAATCAGTCTGTCCTTCTCACTCTCTCCCTCCCCCCCTCTCTCTCTCTCTGTCTCTTTCCCCCTTTAGTCTGTTCGCCTACGCATTTCTGCTTATACTGGTTGGCCGTATCCAATCAAATATTAATAAATTGCATTCCGCAGTTGAAACTTTTGTTAAGCTACACTGAGCGAAATTGTTGTCGAGAGTTGAGTAAGTGTGGCAGAAGGAAGATGGAGTGATGTACTGTATTTGTAGACAATGTTGCAGATTGCCCTTTTCTAACCTGAACTTAAATTAGAATCTAAGACCATTGACGAGAGGGACAGAGAGAGAGAGAGAGAGGGTGGATGGACGTAAGAAAAAAAAAAGCTGAGGAAGGTTAACAGAAAAGTAGCCGAGCTGAATATATATATATATAATATATATGCACATATATGTTTACAGAAACTTTATGTCACGAATCCCTTAAGGATTGGAGTTAGAAGCGCAATAATATATATAAATATATAATAAATATATATACTTTTCCGTCAAAATTATCTTGCTCGCCCTCTCTCTCTTTATCTTTGTCACTTTATTTCTCACTTTGCTCTTGTTTTCCAACCTTTATCTCTTTATTAAATCTAACTCTTTTTCTCTGCCTCCTTTTCACTCACCTTTTCTCTTTCACTCTCGCTCACACTCTTTCAGTCTATCGCCCTCTCTTTCACTCTCTGTTCCTCATTTTCATTTCTTGCCTTTGCTACTTTTCTTGCTCTCACTTTCTTTTGCTGCTCATCTCACTGCCTCTCTTCATCAGTTCCTCTATTCTTAATTTTCTCTCCTCTCTTCATCGCTTTCTCCCTCCTTCCCATTGCCTTTCTTTTTTCTCTCCCCCTTTTTCTTTCCCTTTCCTTTCTTCCTGTCTATTTCCTAAGATTTCCCTACACAAATTGAATGTCTCTTATCCTTTCTCTGCCAAATTCAATTTAAGTATCAAAAAAAAAAAAAAAAAAACATTTTAAAATTTAAAATTTATTTCTGGCGCAATGCCAAATCGAATATTATTTTTCTTTTATTCCGTATTCTATTTTATTCTTTGCTCTGATTGCTTTTAAATATTAATAAATTTCTCGCCGTGTGCTCGCCGTAAAAGCAGGAAAAAACTGAGGCAGTTTTTCCCCGAGTCGGGAAATTGAAAAATGCCAGCAACAACGACAGCAGCAGCGCGAGCTGAAATAAGACGAAGTCGTCACGCTGAAGCAAATGACAGGAACGCCAGTCGCAGGGGCCATTTGGCTCATTGCAACATTTCAATTTTCAGGGGAAATGCCTGGCCGGACGATAGGAAAGCGAACGCTGCTGGGGCTAGGGTTACCTCGGGGTGACTGAGGGCCTGAGCGTGCCGCAAAGCCATCAGGATGTAGGCTAAAGTGTAAGAAAGTTGATTTCCGTTTGCCATTTGCCATTTGCCATTTGCCACACGGCTGTCCACGCGCCAGAAAGAATGCCCGCCTGGCCCTGGCAGAATAAAGGAATTGTCTCCCAAGTGGCTGGCTAGCTGACACACATACACATATGAGTCTCTATGTGTGTGTGTGTGTGTGTGTGCGGAAAATTACATTTCAATTTTGAGGCTCAAAAGTGGTGCGCGAACGAGCTGCTTTGGCGCTTGTTATCAGCGACGTGCTTATAGCCAATTTGTTCAATTTTCGGCACTTCGGCTTAATGCGATAAGCCCAAACAATTTTGGTTATACTTTTGGCTAAAGCACACCAAGTGCGAGCTTTCTAATTGACAGCAGCGGCAGAAAGCGAGAGAGGGAGAGACGGAGAGAGAGAGGGAGGGAGGGAGGTAGAGTGACACTCTGTGCTTCTGAGTGTCTCCAATATCCAGCATCGTGTAATCAGATGCGAGTGAAATGTGTGCTTTAAAGGCCTGCGGCAGCCAGCTACCTACGACACAAATGTCGTTAGAGAGAATAGGAAACACACACCCACACACACATACACACACACACACACACACACTTGATACATGCATCAATTGTCACGCAGCTGGGATACCCGCTAGCCCCTAGATACTTCATAGTTACCATTGACAAAACGTCGCTCTTGATATTGTTTTGCGTGCTAAGTATGCAATACGTATTGATAGAGACAGATAGACACACCCACTCACCCACACACACACAGAGAGAGAGAGAGAGATAGCAGCATCACTTGCTTCAGCTTTTTGTCAAGCTGATTGACAACAAAGGATTTGTCTCGTAATGCGCATCGTCTAAGCCAAAATCACTTATTAGACACAACCCGCCAGGCAGACGACATGACACTGATGCAGCTACTTCTCCAACTATACCTCACTCCACCCTTTCCTACCCTAAGCTGTGCTGCCAGCTCTAGCTGCTGTCGCTTTAAGCACATTTGTATATTCTAGTATTTTTATTTTCCAGCTGTATCTATCAAAAGCAGCTTTAAACTGAGCAAAGGCAAACACCCGCACACACACACGGACACGGACACTCACACACAATTGAGCTGTTGTCATGAAATTCTTGGCTAAGACAGAGATTTTTGCCATTTTTGTTATTTGGCCAACGCACACACGCAGCTGGCATACTTATGATGTGCACAAATCCTTTATGGCCTTAAAGCGCTCAGCGGCGCCACATAGATGAATGGAATGCACATAAATATTATTGCTCTGGATTTAATAATCCACACACAAATATGCTGCAGAAATTTATGGAAAATTTAAGCTGCTAATTGTTCAGCTCGAGGCAGCTGAGCGGATATCGAATGCGAACGCAAACTCAGCTGAAAGAGAATCAATTTTGATGCGTGTCTTTCGCTCAATTGTATTTATGATTTATATGTTGGAGCAGCTAAATTTACCTTTGGTGTCGGATAGAAAAAAGAATTTTAAGTTAATTGAAGCTGGCATTTGGATAGCTTAAATTGATTACGAATTAGCCATTTTTTTATTTATTTATTTATTTTTTAAGCGTCTTTACAACAGGAATAATAAATATTCATAGAGCAAGAGGTGTGTGCTCTATATCTAATATATACCAAATATATATATTTGAATACTTTGACTCCAATAATTTGTAATATAGTATATTATGCAATGTATCCAATTTTGGTTAGATAAGGTAAATTCTTTTTATTTTATCTGTATGTCCTTTAAATATCAGATGAGAGAAGGTTGCATAAAGAATCTAAATTAAAAATCAAAATAAAAAATTCTGCAGAAAAGAGCTCAACACATAAATAAATAAAATTGCTTTAGGAAACTTTTAATATGTAGAAACTTCATTTTCTTCTAGTTTCAGCTGGTTTCGAAAAATATTTCAATATTAATTTATTAAAACTTAAAAAAAGGAATTTGGTGTTTTTTAATTTAATTTAAAACATTTATTTATTTAGATTGTATAAATATATATTTTCTCTAATTAAATTGGGGAATTTTTAAGTTGTAAATTTTATAAATGAAAATATATTTATTCAGACTATATAAATAAATAAACTTCCCTTATAAATTAAGTATTTTTGAAATTTATTTTAAAAAATATATCTATTTAAGTTTATTTAAATAAATATATTTCTCTAAATAAATTTAACTAGAGTTTATTAAATATATTTCTCTTAACAAATTTAAGAGTTCAAAATTACTTCTCATTTTCCAGCCTAAAATATCTTTTCTATAAAATCTTAAAATATTTTTCAATTTAAATGTATCTCAGTCTGTTATCCTTAAAGCACTCAATTGCCCTGTCAACTATTTCATTGTTTATTTGTTTTCGTGTCCGATTAAACTTTCTCTGTTCGCCGTAATCTGTTCGCCCGGCCCTAGAAACTTGTCGACATATATCAAATGGATTTATGAGTGTGCTGCATGGCATAGACATCATAAGTGAGTGCCATTTGTCAGGCAGGCGAAGTTGGCCAACTTCGGCTACGCCAAGTTGGGTAAATTATGGCCACACTTACCGAATTCCAGGAGATATCGATGCGCAGCACAGAGCTCGTCATTTGCATGGTATTCAATAAAGTGTAGTTCTCCAGATCCCACACGCAAATGTTCTTGTCGTGGCTGCCCGAGATGAGCACATCGCAAGCGCCGGCGACCAGAATCCCAGTGACTGGGCCACGATGAAAGGTAATGCGATGCACCTGTAAATCACATCGGAGCAGAAAAAAAGAAGAAAAAAAAAAACTATAAGATGAGCTCACTGAATGCAATCGAGGTTTTATGTGTGTTCGATAGAAGTTGATTTAACTAAATGACGCGCGAGGTCAGCGGAGGGAAGCGGGCGAAAAGCTTGCGTGACACATGTGAGGCTGTCACAGCGATGTCTGTGTGTGTGTGTGTGTGTGTGTGGGAGTAAGTGTGCGAGTGTGCGAGTGTGTGTGTGTATTTCTCTCTGGCTGAGTGTGTGGCACACTTTGTATGCATTAAGTTAATTACCGTTTGGCATGCGATGTTGACAATGCGCGCGGGCAAACGTTGCCAGCGTCCCTTTTCCCTCTCGCCAGCCCACCCCTTGCGCTAGGTGTGTATGTGCGAGGCGAAAGTCACACAAAAATGCCAAAACTTTGATAAATTACGTACAAAATAAAACGTGAAAAACAACAACAAGTTTTAAATGCCAAAAGCAGCGACAGCAACATGAAAGCAATGCCAACAGCCAGCAGCCAGCAGCCAACAGCAAGCATGACTCCGCGCACATGGCGTATACTTAATATTGTAATTAATTTAATAAGCGCCTGTAATTTGGTGTGCTTCGCATGTGACGACGCGTGAGCTCTGCTCCGCTCTGCTCTGCTCTGCTCTGCTGTCGACTGTCGGTTTTCTGTCTGCTCTCTGCCTCGTCATGCCACATGCTAAGTGTAAAATCTGCACTTGACTAGCTTTCAAATGCTGTGGCAGTCAGCGAAATTGGCTTTTTAAAATATGCTAGCCGACATTTTTTTGCACCCAGCAAGTGGCAATAAATCTAATTTATATATGTGTGCGTATGAGTGGGTATGAGTGGGTGTCTGTGTGTGTGTGTCAACAGCGGCTGCTGCTCGGCACCCACACAAACAAACCAGTTGAGACCCAAGGACAGGCCCAGCCGCACTTTATATGCAAACATTGCATTGTAGTTAATCACAGTTTAATGTGCCAGCTTCTGTGTGTGTGTGTGTGTGTGTGTGTGGGTGTGTCAGTGTGCGTGTGTGGATATGTGCGAAATTTCAACATAATATGATTTATGGTTACATGCGCATAGGCAGGCGGTTTTTGGCCAGAGTGTGTGCCCCTTCATTTGTCAGGCATGCCACAAACAAACACAAATTCATGTTTAACTAGCGTGGCTTTGGGAACAAGCTAATCGACTAACAGTTACGCTGTTATGTAACATCTACTGTTACTGTTAAACTAATGCTAACAAAAGTACTGTAACATTTATGTTGTGGTAGCAGCAAGCTTAATAGAGTTCATTGATTGAGTGGCAAACTGTTATTATAGCCTTAACAACTGCTTAACAGAGAGAGTTACAGAAAATGTTATTTAACAGCTTTTTTACAGAGGAAGCAAAATAAAAGTTAAAATAGATTGCTAAGGACTCTAAATTAAAAAAAAAAAATTAAAAATTATTTATTAAAAATTTCTAACAAAGTGAACATGCTGCCAGCTAAAAAATATGTAAATTATGTTAATTCACTATAAGCACAAAAATCGAGGCTAAGGTAATTTGCAGTTAAATAAAAATTCTCAAGCATATGCAAACATAAATCAACCTTTTGCGACTTTCACTATGATATAGGGTACAGCAGCTGACAGTAAACTAGCCACATACAACCGGACCCACACACAGATAGAGATACGCGTGTGTGTGTGTATGGATACAGTGATTCCGACCTCGTTTGGCAGAGGCAAAGGCAAGGAATTATGCAAATTAATGCGGTTTGTTTGCTGTGGATTGCGTCGCGGTCGCGCAATTAGGCAACTGCGAAATGCGTTTAAAAATTTAACATTTTGCAATTAACATTTCAGCTTGAATGCATATTTTCGCCAAATGCTAAACGATATTTAATTAAACCACTCTGGCCATTAGCCTATCTACTAAATATATGTTCAAATAAATCCATATTTAAATGTCGCTCACCAATTTGCCGCTCGCCAGGTCTGTGATGGCAATTGTTGCATCGTCGCTGCTGCTAATGATCAGCGTGTTATTGACACCAGCTGCGACGCCCGTTATGGCAGCTGTGTGGGCTCTGCAAAGAGGGGAACGAAAGTGGATTACGCGCCGAGATTCAGCAAGGTCATCCTTTCGCACTTACTTAATGTGCGCTCGCCTTTCGCGCAGTGACACGTGCCACACCAATACGCTGGCATCCTCGGAGCCGGTCAGCAGCAGCTGCGATTGTTGGGGCGCCACCAGCAGGCACGTGACTGCCGCAGTGTGTCCTGCGTAGGCATACAGAGAAATGATGATGATTAGCTCGCCTAATGGCAGCGCCATTAATGGCGCACTTACCCTTGTACGTATGCTCCAGCGAGTTGCTCATGATGTGCCACTGCTGGACGTCGCCCGAGTTGGTGGCCAGTATCAGGTGTTGGCGGGACGGCGCTAGGCAGACGGCGCGTATGACGCCCGTACCGGTCACCGTCATGGTGCGTATCTGCGAGGGTAGCGGTGCGGGCAGCCAGCCCGTGAGCGGCACCAGCAGCGGCACAGCGTACCCATCGCACCAGGCCGTCGCCGAGCGGACGGTCATGCTCAGAAGCGAGTTGTCGTCGTCGTCGTGCTCCCCAATGGGGCGCAGCCAGGAGACCAGCTGCGAGCCCAGCTGCATGGGATCGCGTGTTAAGACATCGCTCGACTTTCGTATGGTGTAGTAGATAAGCTCGATGTCACGATCCAAGACGTAGCAGCGCACGTGCTCGATTAAGCAGCGCAAATAGCTAATCGATACCGTTTGCACCTGTAAGTTGTGAAAGGAATTAGCATATTACGTATACGCCTGATGGTTACAATTATGAATAAATATGAATATATATATATATATATATATATATATATATATATATATATATATATATATATATATATATATATATATATATACATATATATACATATATATACATATATATATGCATATCCTTTGCCTGCAACTGTGAGCAAAGGCAATGTTACGCATACGCCCAGTGTTATTTGGCACGCATATTGCGCACACGCCTGCTAAATGTCTAATATTTCGGCAGCAACATGCATATTAAGTACACGCAGTGTATGCGCTTGTAATTTTGACTCAAAATGAAGCATATGCGGTGTGCAGATAATGCTACCTTGACTGTGTAACTCAAATATTAAGCATACGCCCTGTATTTGCGGGCAATGCAGCAATATTACGTATACGCCTTTGTAGTCGATTGTTAGAATTTGGTATATTAAAATGGAATTTGCATATTAAGTATACGCCTTGTAGAGGGATATTACGTATACGTTGCGATGGTTGCTGGTCTTTAATTATAAGGATACTTGGAGCAATTATTTGCGTTTTTTTTAGAAAAATACATGGCAAGAAGTCAATATTATTGATTCGTTATTTGAATAGCCTATCATAGCTCACAGCTGCCAAATATATCAAAGTTTCTTTAACTCAAATCCTTTTCCATCTCCATTAATTCTATACTCAGCTGCTGTCAACTGCACAACTTCCATAGAAATTGTTTGTTTTTGAGTTTATTCAGTAGAAATACAGAAAATACATAAAAATTACAGGCAACTTTATGCCTCTCCCTTTCCCTTTTCCTTGAGCCACAACAAATTGTCGATCAAAGCAACTGACAATTTTTTAAGCTCATGAAAAGTTTTCAGCTAAAGTTGCCAAATATGAAAACATTTTCAGCCGCTGAACTTGGACAGAGTTTGGAGCTTCACCCAAAGTAAAAAAGTTAATTAAATCAAGCTACAGCTGCAGCTACGGCACTTTTATGCATTCGCTTAATTGAAAAGCAGGTCAGCTGTTGAAAGCTGCCCAAATTGTGGCAACAGTATCATACGGCATCATTTTTCATGTGGCATTAAGCTTAGCATATTTTCAATCGTATCTATCTCTGCCTTCATCCTTCTCCGTTTCGAATTCATTTAACTCTGCTCACTTTGCATATATTCGCTTGAATTGCATTTATTTTCGATTCTGGCCAACAATTTATGGCCAAATGCATATTTTATCTGTCGAGCAGCGATAAATTTGTTATAAAACTCTGCACTTTTTGCTTGGCTTAATTCGATTTGCCAGCATAAAAGCTGCTTAAATAATCATTTCGGCTCTGTCCAGGCCGCGTCCTCCACCCCAACAGACCAACTCTGCCATTGCGATTCGGCGTAATTTCCGCACGAACAACTTTCATAATGAATGACGACATTTTAAACAATTAAACACCAAATGACGTTGGCAGCTGTCCCAGCTCGCTGGACCTGTCAGCCCATTGTTTCAGCCGTAATGCAGCATTCAGTGCTGCAATTTGCGAATTATCAGCCACCGGACAGCCAGAGCTAATTGCAGCTGAGCTCTGGTTCTATATATATTTTTTTTGCATTGCTTTTTAGGTAACAAAATTGGGGAACTTTAGTGCATTTTTGGCCCATTATACTTAATGCTTATTGAAACTCATTTCAGCTAGTAAAAGTAGCATTTTTTTATTATTACAATTTTTATTTTTGGGTCAATTAACTATATTCCAAAAATTCTAAAAATCGTCAATTTCAGTTTAGATTCGCTAGATGGCGCCATGAATTTCGAATTATCAATTGCACATCGTATCAAACAATAGATGGCGCTATTGCTGCAAGTTTAATTTAATGTTGTATAATTTTATGATAAATGCAAGCTCTGCAGTATTTTAAAAAGCCCAGATCGTACGAGGTTGAGGGAATCTTCTAACTGGGTATGCCCGACTAGAATTTTGCAATTTGTTTTTGTAAAAATTTAGTATTCACTGATGCCTCCTATTTAAAATATTTAATATTATTATAATTTTTTTTAATATTAATCAAACAACTATCAGCCACTTATAATTTACTATATTCCAGTGCTTAGTCTATGGCTATTGCTCCATCTATCCATCAACTCTGCTATCTCTTACATATTCTACAGTCAATAAGCCCAAGCTAGAATATTCTAATACGAAGATGGCCAACTGGCCAAAAGTTTAAGCTCAAAACTGAGGCAAAGTCAAACAAATTTCATTCAGTTAAATGTTTAATGGATTTACAAGCAAAAAGTTGCAGAAATTTCATTTGCCTAAAAAACAGTAATGTCTGAGCTATTGATGCTTTATCAGAAATTGCAAACAGTTTTTCAGCTGGCAAATCCTATCAGAATTTATGAAGCATAAATAAAAGATATGAGCTTCAAACTTTGAGCTCAGATAGTCAGGGGTGTGCGGCGGGCTTCGAATAGCCCCAATTTGATGTCCTGTTTAAAAGTTTATTAACAAGATTATCTAGCTGATCGCAAATTCGTTTCGCTGCTCTCCTGGCTAAACTAATTTCCGCAGCGCGCAACTAATTGCGAATGCTCGTTAAGATTGTAGCTAATGGACAGGTAGCCAGAGTTGTTGGGGGGTTGCTTTTTGGTTGGGCTTGGCGGTAGGAAGTGCCTGCTGTCAACTTACCGCCGCGAGCAGGAAATCAAAATTGCAGACTGCGATTTGCTTGAAGCGAGTCGTGTCATCGGACCGCATCAGATGGTGCCAGCTTTCCTCGACGTGCCGCATGCTGTAGGAGACATCGGCGGCGATGGGATTGTAAAAGGTGGATGTGTCGTCGTTGTGATGCGTTGACGATGATTTACGGCCGGCGGACACGTTATCCTTCTCACGTTCCTTGTCCTTGTGCAGCAACTCACGCGGCTCCTTCAGGCTGATGACAGACTTCGTATCGCTTCTGGTCGAATCGTTCTCCAGCGTACTCTCGTCCTCGTCCTGTGGGAAAAATAAATTGGCCAACTCCATATGCAGGCCGCGCTTACGCTCCACATCCATGTAGCGCCGCTTGGCCAGGGTGGCACAATAGTTGTGACGCCACTGTAACAGCACCTTACCGGACATGATTTTGTCGTGCAGCAGCAGTCGCTTGTCTGTGAGAAACATTTTATAATATTTATGGATATGATGTATAGATATAAAGATATAGATATAGATATATATAGATATTTCTGGATATAGAGATATATAGATATATACATAAATAAATGGATCTATTGATATATAGATGTATATGAATATGGAGATATATAGAAAAATAAATATATCGATAGATATATATGGAGATATAGATAGATAGATATATATATATATATATATATATATATATATATATATATATATATATATATATATATATGTATATATATATAGATATATATGCATATATATATTATATATACTATATATCCCGCTTTTACTTTTCCCTATCCCAGCCCCGTGTCTTACCCATTTGCTTGTGTATCTTCTTGAAGGTGGCGAAGCTGAAGTGTCCAGTGTGCGTGTCGATTAGTGTCTCGGGATCATCGGTGGGCATCATCAGCTCCAGCAGCTCCGTCTCGGTCAGGCCATACTCCGAGCAGGTGATGTAGGCAGCCAGGCTGGCCACCGACTGCCGGCCGTACTGCTGCTCCAGCTCGTCGAACTGCTGCTCCACGTAGGTCACGAAGTCCACGTCAACTGCGCATTCCTCCGGCTTCTGCAGTTGCGTGGCATTGGCCTCCTGGGATAGTACGAACTGATATTCGGCAGACTTGAAGCGATCGCGCTGCATTGGCGTGAACTTGAGCTGCTCGACGGGCGTGGTCGAGCTGCAGATGATCTGGACGTTCCAGGGCAAGGAAGTTGGCAGCCAGGAGAGGGCCGCAACAATGTCGCAGTCCAGCGGATTGAGCAGGTGCAGATCGTCAATGAAGAGGAAGAGCACATCATTGTTCATATCCTCGATGCGACGCAAGAGATTCTGGAACCAGTTGCTAATGTAGAGCGGATCGAAGGAGGCGTCCTTCGGCAAGTAGCCCTCGGGTATGTTGAATATAATCGAAATCTGCTGGCAGATGACGCGCAACAATTCCAAATTGTAGGCCGAACGGGGCGTGGCCTTGGCGAAGCGTATCACCCGATGCACGCGCGTCGAGCTAAACCAGCCGGCCACCTGACCATAGAGGGCGCTAATCAGGGCACTCTTGCCGCTGCCATGGGCACCGCATATAAAGTACGGCGCATGTCGACTGCCATTCCTGAAATTCGCCATCAAATTCTGTCGCAACTGGGCCGGCACCCGCGTCTCCAGGAGCACCACACGTTCCGTGTGCTCGCGCAATATCCGTAAATGAGTGGCGTGCTCGTGAAAGATTTCCTAGGGGGCGAGAGGAGGTGTGTGTGTGTGAGTGTGTGTGTGTGAGTGCGGTTGGCAACCATTACTAAATGGGATTCAAATAGTCAACAATCAGCAGCAAAAATTGGACACTTGACATGACCAGCGCTGACCAACCAGCCCTGCCCCCAATCAGAGCTTGTCAGCAGCACTAAAAGTTCCTGCTCTGCTCCTCGTTTCCTGACCGGGGCATATATTATGCCAAAGTATCATCCGCTGCTGCCAGTCTGTCTTACAAATGCCCCCTCTATCTGTGTGTCTCTCTCTGTCTCTCTGTCTCTCTGTTTGTAACTTTGTTTACCTGCGCTCTGACAGAGTGCCACCTGCTGCTGAGCTGAGCTTCTGTCACTGACAGTCTCATCCTATGCCCCATCCTTGCGGCTCTAGTTGGCACTGGCACTGGCACTGGCACTGGCATATTTACCACTAACAAGTAGACAACACCCCCACTCACACACATACACTCACACACACACACTCACTTCATGCTCTCAAGCCCCTTCAGTTTCATCTTTAGCTCTGTCTAAGCTATTCAGACGCAGCTCATGCATACACTGCACAACTAAAACATGAGTTGAGCCTCTCAGAGGCGAGCGACTTGAGTGGACAGCAGCATTCTTGAAGTTTCTGTTCACTCGCCATTCACATGATAAAAGCTAATTATTATTATAATAAAGTTAAGTTTTTGCTCTCAATTTAAACAAAAGGCTTTAGAGCTTTGTCAGAGAGAGGGAGAGATAAAGAGAGTGGGAGGGACTAGGAACTCTAGAAATTTCTAGTTATTTACTCTTCCATAAAAAACTTGTCCTGTTCTTAATTTAACATTTACTTAATTAAGCTCAAGTCAAACAACATTTCTCTCAGTGTATAGCTTAAATAAACTGCTAACTTTACTTTATTTTTAATCCTATCTCATCGCAGCAGTTCTCTTAGCTAAGCTTAGACTCAACAGCTGGTCGCTCAACATTCAAATCAATGCAAATAGCTCAATATTTCTCTCAGTGTACAGCTAGTCACGTTTAGTTTAAATACACTTCTAGTAATTGAGCTTTTAATCCTCTTTCAGTCTCAAGTTTTAACAGCTGCTTTTTGTCTGAGTGTAAGCCATTACTTTTTACATTACAATATTTTTTTCAGTGTATAGCAAGTCACGTATAGCTTAAATAAATTTCAGAGTTATTATTTCTTAAATTCCTTGGCCTTCATCTGTTTTTTTATGACTGCCAACTAGCCTTTTTATACACAATTGATTCATAATTATTTTCAGTGTATGGCAATAATCTGGGTTTAATTTAAATATACTTCAGAGTTATTGCTAATACCTGGGCTTGTCGAATTTTTACTTGTGTTTTAATATAAACTAACATTTCTATACTCAATTTACTGAGCATTTCTTTCAGTGTATAGCCTTAGTCATCTAGAGATGAACTTCTTTTCTATCATCTAATTAAGCTAGTGTTTCCCTGCGTGTATAGTCATATTTACGTTCCGCTTAAATAAACTTGAACTCATTCAATTACTAATCCTCTTGTAACACTGAATTTCAACAGCTGTCTGTATTTTCTGCGAGTGTAATCTGCTCTTGCATAGCTTTCCCATGCTTCAATAACTTTAAGTTCAATTTCCCTTTCTCTCATTTGAAAACCCCGACACAGTCCTAACACATGCTGCATAAAGTTCATTTAAAGCTCAGCCTGATTACGTGTTGGTTTTCGCTCAGTGTACACATACGCTTGCAGCGCTTCAAGTGTATTTCTGGTTTCAATAAGCTGCTTTCGCTTTGTAAATCTGATTGGAACGCTGCACTGACTGTGGCTTAGCCACTAAATCAACATTTCCACAGAGACACACGGAGCACCAGCGGTCAAGTGGGAGTGTATGTGTGTGAGTGTGTGTGGGTGTGTGAGTGTGCCCAGTGTGTGCTTGTGGCAACTGTAGATATGCTTTGAAGTAGTCGCTTAATTAGCTCGACATTTGCATACAATTTCATAATGCATAGAAATATTACGCATACGCCATGTGGTGTCAACAGCAGTGCGGCGTCTCTTCTTCTTCTGCTTCAGGGTTATCTTTGCGTGCGTGCACACTTTGCATATTTCTTGGTTACTTGACGACTTCCAAATGCCACAACATTTTGCCAAAGTGCTACAGCTGCCTTGAGGTAATGGCACCGGCGCTTTGCTTTGACTCGACTTTAAGATGGTGGCAAAGGCGAGGCTTTTAAATTTCAAGGATTTGTGAAGGGGGCGGCTGCTAGTGCGGTAGGCGTGGCTGGCTGTGTGCGCGCTGTCGTTAAGTGCAAACAAGTGCAGTTCGTGTGGGCTGCATTTGTGCACAAGGGTAAGTGTGTTAATATGTCATGCAGCAGCCGGCCCTCGTATCGGGGCCAGCGAGCGGAAGAAGTGGAGCAGGCGTGAGAGAGGGACAGCGAGCGGAAGAGCGAGAGGCAGACTGTGCGTCCGCTAATGGGGCAGCCAAAGCTCGCATTACGCGGCGTCCTTCGCTTCTCATTTTTTTTTTTTTTTGCACAAGTTGAAATGTTAAATGCTTTTAACAAAAGCCAACGCGCCAGTTCGTGGCCAGCAATGCGGCAAGTCCGGAAGACACAGTCATCCAGCGAGCCGGCCGCCCTGCCCCAAAGTAAATTGTTGGCAGCGTCTTGGCAACTTGTTTTTTTTTATTTTTTTTATTTATTTTTTTTTTTTATTTTTGCGGGCCAAAAATGCTTTTGGCTGGCGGCTGTGAAAGCCGAGCAGAAATCCAGCCTTGTTTATGCCAGAAAATGAAGATGCCTTGTTATTGGTTTTGCTTTTTGGATTTTCCTCCATTATTATTTCGTTCGTTCTCTGTTTTCGCTTACGTTTGTTGTTGTTGGCCCATCAGCCATTTGGCAATTCAATTTCACAGGTGTTTCAGCAAATATTGAACCAACGAAATTGATAAGCCAGAGAAAATGCTATGTAAGCCACACTAATAGAAAGTCGACCATAAATCAGGCGAGGTTATATTTAATAATGGATTGACTTGCGACTATAGTTCCTAACAACTTTGTTGTAATAAATAATATATGACTTTATAAATATATAATATCAATTTGTGTTTCTTTGGCAATAGCATTCGATAAGTGACGGCTTATATTAGAGAGCTGTTGGCATTTATTAATATGTGTCCTATATATGTATTTATAGAAGTGATATGTCTGTATATGGAATTCCCAACGAGATTAGCTGTCGAGCAGGCAAGTTAATGGAATGAATGTGGTTGGCTCTGGCAGTAGCTATAGAGACGGAAGCTGCTTTCTCTTTACCTAATTTTAGCTTGCTTAAATTGTTGTCAAATATTAATTAATTAAGAAATTAACTCGACTTGGTCATGATAATAATAAAAGTTCAAATAAAGTGAAGTGATTGAAATAGTCTCCTTACTGCATACAAGTTTCATAGACATTAGCCTTTGTCAGCCGATCGCAGCTGCAGCGTTTGTAGAGCTGCCAGTAGTCACACCTTGAATAACGGTCAATATCTTCTTTCATATCATTTTTATTATGTATATTAGAAGAGTAATTCTTATCTGCACTACCGCCACACTGCTTGCAAGCAGTTCTACAGTTCATATATTCGCTGCCAGCGTAAGAAAATTTAAACTTCCCCATGGCTGGTTGCTCTTAAGCAATAACCACTGTACCTGCCCTCTCTATTACTTACAGCTCTGCTATTGAAGCTGCCTGCATAATTTACTTGCCTAACATAAACTCTCGCACATATTTAATTAACCTGCCTAAGGCGTTTCATAAAGTACATAAACAATAAGTAAGTACCAAAATATGAAATACCTGCCCCAACTACCTGCACAGGAGAAGAAAAATAAAACAGGGAAGATTTTAGATAGCAATTGTTAAGGAGCTCATAATTTCCAGCTTGTAAAATGCTGGGAATAAAATTATGACTGTAAATTTGTGGAATAATTTGCTTTAAACGTTAAACAATTGGAATGTAGCTCGCTCTCTCTCTCTCATATATATATATATATTCTCTCTTCTTGCTACCTTTACAATTACTGATTAAGGTATGCAAAAACAAATGTTTTCCTGCTGTCTGTTTGAGTAAAAATAAATTAAATTTTATGTTCGCACTGGCGCCGACAAAAACCACTTTGTTGCTGTCTGCAATGTTAATTGCGGCAGAGCCCCAACACCCCAACGGCCCCCACTCGACCACTCGCTTAACTGTACACGCCCCTAGCTTACCTGCACAGTCTTTTTCCTCCCCTTGATTACATCGGGATCATTTGTAATGTGCGCCTCGATTAGCAGACGCAACTTGTCGGTGACTTTGTTCTTGAATTTGCTTAAATATGCCTCGTGGTCCTCGTTGTCCGGATCGATGGCCTCGCTGCTGGCGTTGCCTGGCACACTACAACAATAACAACAACAACAACAACAGCAGCAACAGTTATAGCAGTCATAATAATGATAATAATAATGGCCATAACAATTATGTGTCGCCAATTATATTAATGAGCCCCTCGATGCTTACACTAGCGTCGTATGGTTATCCGTTGATAGGTTCATGGTCAGCTCATCTTTGATTTTACGCAAACGTTCGCCGGCCTCCACGTCCCGTCCGCTACACTGGGCAGCACGTTCCCGGAACACGGCTAATATCTTTTCGCTCGAATGTGCTGTGCATGTAGATATTCGATAAAATACATATATATGTATATATATAGAGGGATGTTGTTAACTGTTTCCGCTTTTGGCAATTTCATTTCATTCATTTCATACCCATTGCCTGCTGCACTTCCTGTTCGATTTGAGTGCGGCGCAGCAGCTGCACACGCCGCAGCACATCGGCCTTTGTTGTTGTCACCAGATGCTGCAAAGATCTGTCCAGCACTTGACGCATCTGTCGCGATTCAGCCAGCCACTCATCTGCGGTCAACGAGCTGTAAATTGCAGGGACAGAGAAACAAATGTGTTTCATATATGTGTAAACATGAATGTGAGGTAAAGAGTATATTAGTTTGGTGTGTGTATGTTATGGTTAGGCAAAGAGACCTTCAAGCTCATAGAGCGCTTGAAGAGCAAAGCACAGAGAGTCGATCGAATCATGCCTAGCCGGACTGCTAGTCTGCCTCTTCAGTCTCTTCTTGTGGTTTCCCTTTGACTCATCAAACTAATATGCTCATTTTTCTACCTGAACGCGCATTGGAACGAACTCTGACCACGACTCTTTGGCTCAGTTTTTGAGTGAACTTTCTTCAGCTATAAAAGGCGTCGCTGCTGCACGGACTGGTTCAGTTGCATTTCAGACCTCGCCCTGAGCGGTCGCAGTGTTATTTTTTTTTTTAATTTATTTGTTAAATATATTTTTTTTACATTAAATTTTTTTTTTATTATTATTATTTTTTGTTATTTTAAAGCATTTTTTTTTATTATTTCCATTTATTATTTTTTTATTTATTATTTATATTATTTTTATGTTACAATATATTTATTTTATAAATATATTTTTAATTAATTTTTTTTTATTATTGAAAAAAAAATTCTTTTAAACAAGATATAGATAACTAATTTATTTATGTGGGAAAAAATAATTATTATATTACTATATTTTATGATCGAAATCGATTTGTAAAAAAATATTTAAATATCAATTTTTTTCAGGGTATCTTTAAGTCAGCACTCCGAATATCTTAATAACAAAACTGTTTTTGTCTCAAGTTTTTAACTAGTTTGAAGGGTCATTCAAGAATCGTTGCTTTGCCATCAACAGCTGTGTCACCATTTCCATACTTTTCCTCGCGAAGGCTTCATTTCCTGATTCATTTAAAAGTTTTTCGCTCTCTTTTGTGTCTGGCATTAATTTATTCAGAAACTCAAAATGAAAAATTCAGCTAATCCCTTTTGGGAATTGATTTGAGGTTCGGTCACATTTATTAAGGTCAAAGCATAAAAAATATTTGATTCAATGTCAATCTTAAGTGTTTCCATTTAATTTGATTCGTTAAAGTGTTTGTAACTTAATCAAAAGCCAATAAAGAACTTTGAGCTAATAAATGTCAAGCGTGTTAATAGTAAATTGATTTTTTTTCTTTCAATAAAACATTTCAAGTTGAAAGACTTTTACACTCACTAAAGATATATATATATATATATATATATATATATATTTATCGAACAGCTTGTCACGCTTTGTTGTGAGTAGCAATAAATGGTAAAGAACTAAGAATTTCATTAAGCACAATCATCGCCATCAGCATGTGAGCGACATGAGCGCAAATGAAAAGCCTTGAGCGGGATAAAGGATATGCGATATAAACGTGCCGCTGTCAAAGTGAATGCCTCGCAGTGTGCTAAACATTTAGTTGCATATCCGCCGGCTAAGTGGAAACTTAAGCACGTTGACTAAGAAGCAAAAGCAAACGAATCGACAACAAAAATGGTTTTAAACAGGAAATGGGAAGCACTTAAAGAGACAGTGAGACAAAGAGAGGGAGAGAGGGAAAGCAGAAAATGTGGGCTGTAGCTGCGCGTCAATAGAATGTTAACTAACAGCACTGATATGTTATTCCTTTCAACCGAGCAGCGATAGGCAGCAGGCTCTGTTAGCCTATGGTATTATTTTTAATAATTTTGTTTAGGTAAAAACTTCTAGTAGCTCTATCAATTTGTGTATGTCTTGTTTCTAACTTTCCTTTCTCATCTAAGCTTAACTTGCCTTCAAATTATGCGAATTAGAATCTTACGCTCGCTTGAAAAAAGCAGCAAAGCAGCAGCTTTGCTAAGTTAACCGTATCGGAAATTGTAATTTAAATTTAAATATATGAACAGAGCACAAAATTGAATTTATGTTGTAACTATGAAAATTTCACGTCAACATTAAAACTAAATTAACTGCGCTTTATGCAGCCCACAAAGCCTGTTAACAATCAGCGCTAGGCTTAACAGCGCTATGTTAGCGTACGGCACAACACTCTTACACTGCAGCAGAATGTTATAGCTGGCAGCTTCTGCATGACTGCTATTTATTGCTATTAAAACCAGCTTCGTTTGGCTTTACAGAATTTTGTGATTTACATATTCTAAATTAAGCTATAAATTATAAATTAGTTTTTAATCATAAATAGAAAAGACCCAAATGTTGTTTCTAACTAAATCCAAATAATCCTCACATAAAATTTATTTAAGCGTATTTTTATGTTAAATAAATCCGACTTAATGCCCAACAAATACTATGCAAAGCAATAAAACATTTATGAATACCATAACATAAATGTAAATGCAAATTTAGTTTATTGCTAAGCGAAATCCTTGCTAATTGTTTTTCCTGCATTTATTTCATGTTTATTTTCAGAAATTTCATGCAATTGCTTTATTATTGCCTAGCAGTTGGCTAATGCAGCTAGCTGTTGACTTTTAGCATAATTGACAGTCCTATAAGGTGTGCCACGCCCACAAAAGGTGCAGCCATTGTTAGCTTACGAAATTGTGTAAATATTTGTGTGCACTGTGCGAGTGCAGCTGCAATTGAGTTAGCTAACAAGAACTCAAGGATAATTGCAGAAGTCGTACAACTTACCAATAGTCCCGTTTGAGCACAAGCTGCTGCTGCTCCTGCTGCTGCTGCTGCTGCTGCTGCTTGTGTGTATTATCAATTGTATACCATCGCGCTAGCAGCTCTTTGTCCTGCGTTGTCACATGCTCCACGGCTAGCAACGCTGCATAGATGTCCTCGTCGATGTGCGTGGGCAGTGGGGGACGGCCAATGCCATCGCCAATTAGTGCCATGAAGAAAACACTTTTCGAGTGTGCATGGCAAGTGTCGATCTCATGTAGATAGTCGGCCAGCATATACGGATCACGATCCACCTGTGTCACTTCCAAAACACCAGTGCCAAAGTGCATGTCGACGATTTCGAGCTGCATGAGGACGGGAAATTCGTGAGAAATGGTAAATATGAAAGGGAAAGATTGTGCGAAAGGTACTTGGGCTGAGGCGATATTATGATTTTTGTTTAAAATGTTAATGTTAATGTTAACATTAATATTAAAATATAGCTAACTACAGCTATGTGGATGTATAAGCCCAAGCCCGAGCTAGGATGAGCTTTCTCATACAACAGTTATTTAGAAAGCTATAAATAGACACTATAAATAGAGACTTAAGCCTTACTCCTTTGAGTAATTTTCATTTGTATATTTAAGTAGAAATAAAACATCTAAATAACCAGTCAAATAAGCAATAATTCTGATAGTCCGATTAAATTTAAATCTGTTCCTCACGCAACACATCCATCGGTTTTAGCTGCCTAAAAACACGTTTCCTACCTTACAATAATCTTGATACACTCCATAATTAAAATATATCTAGAATCTATAAAGAGATATTACTAAAAGCTAAACAGATCTCATCACAAACAGGCGATCAAAGCAAGCATGAATATAGCAAGCAGCTTTTGTCTAGCTGCAAGCCTCCCTCATTCTGTTAGCCAATTACATTTGACAAGTGCGCTTATTAATAGCTTTATTAATATTAATATTATTATTATTATTTTTTTTTTTTTATGTATGAGAATATTAAATCGCATCATTATCATTACGACCTCAACCCACCTCAATTTGACGATCATCGTAGAGCGTTTGCAGCTCGGGTCCAACTAATTCGAGCAGCATGCGTCGCTCCTGATTGAATTCGTGCTTCAGGCTGGCGACGTAGATTTTGATAAGCAGCGGCTTGGGCAGGCGTGTCTGGGCGCTGGTAACGCCTCGCAGCGCATTGAGAACGCTCTCATCGATGGGCGCAGCCATTTTGATTGGGCAAATGCTTAGAGCCAACACAACAGGAACAAAAACAGCCGTTTGTTGACAACTCTCTCTTAGCCTTATTTATGGTTTATAAGCGATTGTGCGCAAAATTATTCGGTGTGTTAGCGTGTGTGCGTGTCTGTTGCCCTGTTTATTTAACTTGGCCAAAATCAAATGGCAACGTTGTCGTCGACGTTGTTGTTGTTGCCCTCGCGGCAGCTAACAGCAGCGCAAAGCTTTGGCACATGTTCAACATCAATTCGCATGCATGCTGTATCTACAGCTGCACATTTGTATCTCTCTCTCTCTCTCTCTTTCTATGTATATATATATATCTCAGTGTGTGTGTCTATGTGCGTGTGTGAAATATGGCACAGGAACTGTGTGTTTGCATTGCCTGCCAGCAGCTTGCCGCCAACATTTGCCTTGTGTGCATCGCGATCCGCGTGGCAAAGTTTGAACCCTTTTTTTCGTCGACGTCCTCGTTGTCCTCCTTCTCGTTGCCTGCAAAATACAAAATGAAAAGCGTAAATGTATTTATGGCATTGGCGAAAAAAATGTAAGAAAAAATGCTCAGAAAATAAATAGAAAACTTTTTACAAAGTTTTTCTGGTGCGAATTGATGTTTTATGATCATCGAGCTGACACGAGCTGTGGCATGCGTTAACAGTTGACTGCATTTCTCGTAGATTGAGCCAAATTAAAACAAAAAAGTTGTTGCCCAACTGCCACAGTAACAACACAAGCTTAACTTGTATCGTATTGCGCAAATCATTTGACAATAATTTGTCGCTCACCAGTTTCTATATATACTCTAAAGTAGTTCTCTCTGAACTAGGTCAAGTGAAAAACTAATTGAATAAATAAAATTGGATTACACATTTTAGGAAATTCGATTTCGATTAGTTCGCTTTTGGCTTCCATTCGAGTTGAGTTTAGGTTAATAGCATGGCTTTTGGCTGCCAACGTAATTTATAAGGACTTTAACATATAATATAATTTAACATTACTGACATTATGTAAAGTTTATTTGTTAATGTTAACAGAAGTAAGCTCTGTTTAGCAGGCAGTTATGTTAACTAGCTCTGTTCAGCCTCTGCAACTCTTGAGTCTGCTTAACAGAAAGCCTATCTTAGCAAATAATTATTATAATTAATAATTAATTAATCTCAAATTATTAATTTTTTTTAACAGAAACGTATTTTAAATTGAACGTTGCTTAACAGAAGCAACTTATACACTAAATTTAATAGCTGTTTCAGGGTATTTTCAGTTCGTGCCAACCAGAACCCTCTTACTCATTTTGATGTTGTTTCAAATTTCAATTCCTGGCAACAGCCCATCCTTTATATGTATATCAAATTTATTAATATTTCCAGCTTTATACGCCCACGCATACACTTCACACAGAGAAAAAAAAATTTAAATAAATTATGAATATAGCTGCAATTAATTCATTAATCAAACATAAGAGCTCTTTGTATCGACCACACATTAATTTGTATTTTAATTAGCGCAGGTAAATACAAAAGTTAAAGCATTTTTAATCAAAAAAAAAAATAAGTAAAACATTTCATTTTTTGCACTGAAAATCGCTGTTGTTTATTTAATGTTCCGCTAAGTGAAATGTTAATATATTTGTGGATTTTCAAAGGCGTCTGCAAAAAATGGAATCAGTGTGGCTCTTATGTGTTGTTCGTAGCTCAACGCGTTCGGGGCTTTAATAGAGTGAGAAAGACAGACAGATGGATGGGAGCAGCCAGTAGGCCAGGGCTTAAAGCATACAGAGTGAGCGGTCTAATGAAGATTCGACGAGGAGTTCTTTGGCTAACAAAATCGATTGCAATTAATTCCGCTTCAATGAGTTGGCTAAATTGCTCGTTTGAGTATTGGCCAGGAAGCGAAACGGGAGCCCAGCTCAAAGGCTGCCACAGAGTGTGTACATATTTATATATATAAATAAATATATATATATATATATATATTTATATATATATGTATATATATCTTAATCAAAGGTGCGAAGCCAACGCGTACTGCAATTACCAAAGCGGCCTTGCAATGACGGCACACTTCACTGAGCAGGCCAAACCCGAACCCAAGTCGAGACCCGAGACCCAGGCCCAATCTCAATCCCCTCGACTGCTCTTAAGTCAATAAATATTTAATGGTCAAACAAATTGCGTCTAATGAGCGCTGGCTGTGAACGTAAGCAGCTGCTTTCACTTACAAAATCATATATATTGGGCCAGATTTTTACATTGACTGCCAGCAGTAAACACACAGATAGAGATCTGGCTGAGCTATTGCAATGGACAATTACCTAGGCCATAATGAAAGCGATCCGTATGCCGATTAAACCCATTATTAGTCAATTTCCCGCACACAGTGAACACTCTGTTCCGTCAGCAGGCACATGCGACAGTGGGTGCTGAAAATTAATGTCCACACGAGTTCTAACATATGGCCCCAGGCAAACACAGACGCACACACAGAGTGGCTGTCTCTTGGCCGATGTCGTTATCAGTGACCAGCCTGGACACTGGCCGGTGTCAAATGACTTCCATTAGGGCCAAGCATTTACCCCGCCTCCCTGTATCTATTATCTGTGGGCGTTACAGTCAGCTGAAACAGTCGAGCTGCTGCTGCTGCTTGAATTTCATATATTTATTAAATATTAAGTAAACAGCATAGGCTGAGGCCCTGCAACGGTTGCATCGACCCCATTTTTGGCAGTCAGCCTTGCCCTCAATCTGGCCAACGAGCCTAAGGCATTGCTGAAAGGCGGAAATATGATTGAGGTCACAATTTGTTGCATTAAATATGGCGAGCGTAACTATTGTGAACCATAATTCTCAGACAGCATGTGTATGTGAAGTTATTAAGCACTCTGTGGTCGGCAGGTGCTCAGAAATGGCAGAGCCACACGTGCTGGAGATTAATGTGAGTTGTTAGGATCTCTAAGAGATTGTTTAAGTGTGGATATGGTATATGATTGTAAATTGAAAGTCGTCTATATTAAAGCTATACGAGTTTCTAGATATTTGAGTATGAGAATACTAATTTCGCTTGACATCTATTACTATTAATTTATATTTCATTATGTAGTATTGATTTATTTAGTATTTTAAGTCATTATTTTTCAATTTAAGTCAGTATTTATTTATGTAGTATTTATATTTTAAATATTTGTATTTAGTATTTCTGTTTTAGTATTTATTTATTTACTATTTATTTCGAGCAGGAGTTGGAAAAAATGCTGAAGTATTTTTATTAATTTATGCAAAAGTCAATATTCGTGCTTCTACTCTTCAAATGTTCATATCTAATTTTCTTTTTTACTAAAAGTATGTATTGGCAGTCAATATAAAGGATTTGGATGATGAGCTGAATCAATCTAGCCATTTTCGTGCATCTGCCCCTCCATTCGTGTAGCTGTCCATCCGTATATCTATATGAACTCATCAATCTCATAAGCCACAAAAGTTAGAGACTTGAATTTTAAATATACATTGATATAATTTCTTACGCAGTATGAGTTTAACCTACTTTTTTTTCGATAAGTCATCATATTTTACCATTATCGATCATTTTATTTGAGTTTTAAGCATAACTTGAATACAAGAAAAGTTGGGAATATTCATTTTTAGTCAGAGTTTTCTATACCTAAGTGAACTGTGTTGTTTATAATATTTTTCCCAGCATCCCATATTTTTCGCATAATTATTAATAGTATTTGAAATAAAGCACAAAATAGCTATGAGACATATTTCTTTTGTATGCCTTATCTCCCCTCCTCTCTTCTCATTTCTTCCCCTTTTTATGCTGTTTAAAGCACCAGCATTAATTTCCAAATTTCATTTAAATCGTATTACGAGCGACCCATGACTCTGCTCACAAATAACCTTACAGTCTTAAGAGTGAATGCATAATATATTACCTCAAAGCAGATACTCGTGTAATAAAAGCTTATATATATATATATATATTTCTATATATTTACACAAAAGGTTCTCAATTCTTTGCTTTAATAACTCGACCCAGTTCGGATCTCTTTGCCAAAAAAAAAAAAAAAACTATTAAATTAAAATGAGCTGTTTAAGCGCACATAAAACTAACTACAACTCTTAAAACGGAGCAGTTAAGGCTGTCTCAGTGTCTGTGTGTGTGTGAGTGCGCCTCTCTTTATCTGCGTGTGTGTGTGTGTGTGTGTGTATGTGTGTTGCTCTAAACGTTGCTCTGATTGGCAAAAGTTACACAGTCATAACTTTTGGCCCCCGGGCGAGTTGCACAATCGGGCACAGCCACAGAGCTTAATTCACCCAAAAGCCAAGTGATTTTGCTGCTTTCTTTATGTAACTTAAGTAAAAAGGGCCAGGGAGTGGGTGAGAGAGGGCGAGTGGGAGTGGGAGTAGGAGTGGGAGGCTAGTCGGTTAGCGAGCAGGAGGCGTAACCGAAAATAAAATATTGGCTGTGACGCGCTACGCATAAATAAATTAATGGTAATAAGTCAAAGGCCGCAACAGGCTGGCAACAGGATGCGAAGCTTGCCCCAAAAGATGCCGCACAGACGTGGAGCAGGTGGCGAGGCCAGCGAGTGAACGGCAAAATATAAACACACAAAGAACAAGTCGAGCCCAAATGCCAAACAGCCAGCAGACGGAAAGGGTCGGTAGGCAGAGGGCGGAGGGGCGTGGTTCCGCTAAGTAATGGTCGAAAGCGAAAAAGAACGCAAATTCAGCAAATAAACAATGTGGCAAACATTTTAGACGCTGGCAAACAACAACAACAACAAGTGGAACGTGGAACATGCAACGTATGTGTGCCCGGCACTCATTCCGATTGCGTGGCATTAATATTAAATGCGTCGCAGCGTATGTGTGTGTGTGTGACTCTATTACACACACACACTAGCACACTCACTCACACTCGTCGCTTAGCTGCTCATTTTTCTTATAAATATTTAAGCCAAATTCCGACATCCAAAATTAGAGCAGTTGCTATTCATTTGCACTCGCTGCCTGCAACTGTTACGTCTGCCTCTGCCTACCCCCTCCACATTCTCTCTCTCTCTCTCTCTGCCTTCTCTAATATAAACAAGTTTCTCGGGCTTGATGGCCTGCATTTATATGCCAAGGCAGCGTAAACTTGTGAGGCAACTTTGTTGCCTTAAAATTGTCGAAGAGTCGCAGCACAGCAACCAAGTCCCTCTCTTGCCCAAAAAAGTATGCCACGAATTTATTTTGCGTTTTTTTAGATACCCTTTAAACATGCAGTGACAAATTGTGTGGCTGCAGAGTAAAAGCAATTCAATTTGATTTTATAAAAAATGATATATATAAGGTTAATATTATATATATATATGTTATATATAAGGTTAATAAAGAAACGTGTGTATAATTTGTAAGTGTAGGACCAAACAGATCTTTGGTTTTTTCTATTATTATTACTAACTTCCTGTTAGCGTGTAAGGCGTAAAATTAGTAAAAGGCGTGAAAAGCGTGAAAGCCGCGAAAAGTACAAAAATTTCTAATTTCATATCTCTAGTTTTTGTAGTTAATGAGATCGCTGCGTTCGCACCGCTGTATCGACTCCGCTCACCGAGCTGATCAAGAATATACTTTATATATACTTTATGGGATCTCCTTCTGTCTGTTACATACAATTTCACAAAAACATTATACCTTGATTATCCATTTTCAATGGGTTCAGTGTATAAAAAACTAATTCAGTCTACACTCTACTTCTCTCTCCGTGTGCTCTCTCCTTCTACTCTCTCCATCGACTCTATCATCTATCTCTCTCCTGGCCCTCTCTACTTTCCCACAATCGAGCTTTTGTTTTGGTTTTCCTATGAGTACGAAATTTAGCTACGATCTGAAGTCAACATTAATGATATCAAACATTTCTTATAAATTGCATTAATATCATGTATACGCACCGTTAAACATGGTTTACATATATAACAAAAATGCAATAAATATTATTACGTTAAGCATAAATGCAAATGTTATTAAACTTTCAACATTTTCCCAATAGCCAAAACCCGGTTATCCCTTACTCAACATACAGGATGTCCCTCAGTCAAGCAGCGCATCGCTTTCCGCTGCTAACTTATTTATGTTTTATTATTATTATTTTTTTGTGTCTCGGGCATTCAACGAAAATAGTAACAAGCAACAAAAAAAAAAGAAAATAAATAAATTCTGAACACAGCTGAGACCAACAAACGAAACAGAAACTGAAACAGAGACTCAAACTGAAACTGGAGCAGCGCAGAGCAGAGCTGGTCTGGTCGGGTCTGGCCTGGTCTGGTCTGGGCCATGGTCTTATTGTGGAGGTCCCCGGATGGAATGGCTGGGAGTACAGTTCCAGTTTTTCACACTCATTGAAATAAAAGTTTATGCCGCCCATCAGGCCAGACGTGGCTGCGACCGGGGCATGTCAAATGGACTGAGGAGGCCTTGCGCCCTATCGCTCCTCGTCTTCCCTCTCTGCCCTCTGCCCCGCTCAGTTGATAAATACAAAATGAGCTGTGGCTGTAACTGCTGAAAGTTTTGGTGCCGCTGTCGACCCAAATTGATTTTTCGATACTTTTTTTTATGTCTTTCCGTTTGGACCATCAGATGATGCGTGAAAATTGAGCAATTTGATGTTTTAACTCGTGGCTCGTTGGTCATTGCCATTGCCATTGACAGGGGGTCCATAATCAGCCACGCGCCCTGGCCTGGCCTGACCTGGCCAATTTGCATGCGCGCCAAGTGCAGCAATTTTGCAGCACTGATTTATGGCCAACGTGGCGTATGTGTGCTGATTGACTCGAATGGAATGAGGCGGCAACAGCTCAGCTTAGCCCAGCACCCGAGGCAGTTATGAAGTTAATTTCGACAGCTGACCTTTTGTCGTATTGTAAAGCCAGCAGCTGTAAGTGAATGTCTAAACAGAGCAATACAAAACAGAAATATAAAATAAAAAAGGGGCGCAACTTGACCCTTGACGGCTTGTCACATGAATACACACACTCGCACACAATTATGTGGCCAGCCTTTGGCCTGGCCTGGCTGCCCTGGTTGCCCTGCCCTGCCCTGCCTGGCCTGGCCTGGCTTGGCCGGGCTTGGCATTCGTTTGATTGTGAGCAGACTTTTAATTTCAGGCTACAAAATCCTCGACATGCCTTTGACAATCTTTTTTCTTTCGGTGCGTATCTTACCTGAGGCTGAAGCGGCTGAAGGACACATTTACTTATGCACAGCAGGCAGCAGCAACAGCAACAATGAGCACAACAAAAAATGCAAATAAAAATGAAAAGAAAGTGGGCGTGGAATTTGAATGGAGAATGACTATGATATACCCTAGGGAGGGAGAGAGACAGAGTGAGTTTGGTAACTGAGCCTAGGAATATATGAGGGTGAGTTTGAGCAAGAGTAGGAGTAGGAGTATGAGTGTGAGAGTGTCTTTAAGACTTAAATTAAAATATATCGATAAATACGAATAGAGTTTTTTATCGATATTTATACATGGCACTTGATTACTGCATTTTGAGTAGCATGTGACGTGCATATACAATGACTTTAAAAGCATATGAGTTGCTTAAGGCCTGCATTTTGAGCACTTCCAATAGATTTAGATATATAGATATATATGTATATATATATATATATATTCAAAAATGTATATACAATATCTATATCTAGTCAGTCTTCCCTTTTCTAGCTTTCATCTTCCATTTACCATCTTCCATTTTTTATCTCCTATATTCTACCTTCTGTCTGCCATCCACAATTTCCTATCTTCAGTTCGTCTTTCATCTTATGCAATTTCCTATCTTCAATCTATTATCTTCTGTCTTTTACCTGCTCTTCTTTTTTCTCTCTTCTATCTTCCATTGTAATTCTTTCATATTCTATCTTCTGTTTTCTTCTCTATTGTCAGTTGTCTTCTGTCTTCAATATTCTCTCTCTTCTCCAATCTCCAATCTTCTATCTTCCAACTCCCATTTCCCATCCTCTACACTATTCCCTATCTTAAAATCTTCTACATTTTATTTTCTTTCTATTTTCTTCCCTCTTATATCTTTCACGTTTCATCTTCCATTTTCCATATCCCATCTTCTATCCAATATCTTCTATCTATTCCTGTTTCGCCCAACTTTTCCAGGGTATTGCCTGCTTCATTTTCTGTGTGCTGCCCACATTTGCACAACTTTATTAAAACCATTTCCTTCGCATTTTTTCTGTTTAGCGCATTTCTACTGTATACAAAAAGTATATAAAGCGAAAATAAAAAGAAAAGCATTTTCAAGTGTGTCTTTCATTTTTGTGCCATTCTTTGTTTTTGGGACGCCAAGCAGCTTTTCGAGCTGCCGTTGCTGCTGATGCAAAAGTAAATACAACTTGCACAAGCAGCTCACGCAATTCATGCTCGACTACATTCAGGCCAGGACTCGTGACTTGGTCTAAATTCAAACAGCAGCAAAATAAGTGACAGAGGGAAAGAGAGTGGGAGGAGGAGAGGAGCAGAGTGAAGAGTGAAGATGGCCTACAAGCAAAAATGCCGCATAAATCAAAATGTGCTGGCGGCCTAGCTACCCGCCAGCGCTTTGTTTGCCAGCAAAGCCTTTCACACACACACACACACACACACGCTACACATACACATACACACACCCGCTACACACACACATACACACACCCGCTACACACACACACATACATATGTTAACTGGCGTGCTACTTTCCGGTCGCTTGGCAAATTCGATTTCATGCCATTGTCACGTAAAATGTTCTTTACCAAATTTCATGTCAATGAATTTTGTCGCATTTACAAATTTTCCACAAAAAGAGAGAGTATTATATATGTGTAGCTGAAATATATTTAACTGATTGTAAATACAGTTTCACAATGGTAAATACAAATTTTGTGTGCTATTTGCGCATTATTAGCATTAAAGTCAAGAGCTGGCTGAGAGGACTGCTCAGCTTTTTGGGCTATTTAATTGGGATTGAAAGTAAACACAGGAAAGGTGCACGATAAAGCCATATATGGAGTATACATATAGAGTATATATTTATGCCATGTTTATTTAGCTGCTCAATTGACAGCTCGCTGGCTGGGCAAATCAATCAAAGCGCGCGCGCAATCAGAGTTAAATGCGCTTTGGGAAGTCATGTCGACCTGCAGAGCAACGCGTAATTGCAAATATGATAAGCGGCTTTCAAATTAATGATGCGTGCTACGTGCACACACACCTACACAGAGATAGAGAGAGAGGGGGAGAGGGAGAGGGAGGGAGAGGAGCTCCACTCGACTCGACCACTGAAATCACATACAACAAATCATTTTCATTTTCATTTTCATTTTGAGCGCTGCGAGTAAACATGACGCGTTTCTGCTTCAATTATGGGCCAAAGTTCTATCCGTTTTTTTTTTTTTTTTTGGCTAAACCAACAACAACAAACAACAACCAGTTACTACGATAACAGCAGCAGCAAACGTGTGTGGGACCAGCCGCTGCTGTCGAGGGATTAAAAATTATTGATTACCCCAAAAGTGTTCACAAAAGTTTCACTGCCCCCTCTCCGCTCCTCTCTATCACACTCGCTCCCAGTTCAACCGTAAATCAACTTGATTGAGTTATATTTAGTGGGGTTATCCCCGCTGATAAGCTGCCATCGAGCCATACACACAAATCATGTTCATAAAATTCATGATTTGAGCGATAAATAAATTAGTTAAATTACAACAAAAAATTAGAATATATTAATTATTTACTATTATTGTTTAATCAAATTACAGTTGGCAGAAGTTGCCGTTTAACCACTTAACCACACAAGGCAGGATGTCAACTCCCTAAAGAAAATAAACGGATGATGATGTCTGGCTTGAAATTGGTTTGAGTTGGCTTCTCTTTTCGTATTACATAATTATTTGATTATATTTGCAGACAGTTGATGCCTGAGAAGTGTTTTGCTTTGCTCACTTTCAAGTTGGGTATTTAATTGTTAGTCTTAGTGAGTTCACTGTATGTTTATGTTTCATTTGTTGCTATAATAATATGTTTACTACATATATACATAAATTGTAGGCCTTCGTTAATTTTTATTTTATTCAAAATTTTCATATTTATATAAGTTCCCTACTCTCAATTGCTCGCCATCTGTTGTTCTGCTTAACGAAGCTCTACTTTATCTTCTACAATAATAGTCAACATAATAACTTCAAAGTCCATTTAAGCTTCATTGTGCCCTCCCCCCACACATAGTCGTGTCCTTTCAGCACATTTCTCCCTCAAGTATTTTCATTGGTCAGCAAAAGTTTGTAACTCAATTAAATTAGTTGTGCTTTAACTTGTTATAGCCTTAGTTTAGTAGTTAGTTAGTTATTAGAAAGTAATTGATATATTAGACGTGAGCAATAGAAACTTTAAAAGTTACTTTAAGTCTGAAGTTAAAGTTCATTAACATTTCTTCTTAACATTTTACTGCAACAAGCATTAGAGAAATGTTAAGAGTATATGGGTTTTCTAGGTATTTATATATTCCTCGTCTCTCTCCCTCTCTAGCAATTCGTGGCTATTAAAGCTAAGCCACTCGTGCACGCTTTAAGTTCATCTAGTGGGACTCATAGCCTGACGAAATCAATCATCAATTGCCTGAGTAAGTTCATCTCATAAACTATTTATGTTTAGTACATACGCCCACTGGGGGCATGGCAAATGGCTAGCCAATACATTTTTCATAAACGTAAACGCCATGATTCATAGAGCTATTGGAGCCAAGGAAACGAAATTGGAATTGAAATCGTTTATGCCATAGATAGAAATGTCAAGGTTACAGAGCTATGCCCATAGGGAGCAACTGCATGCTCTACATTTCTGTAACTGAATATTGTTGACTTAAGGAATAAATTGACCCAAATATTATATATAAATGACCACGGTGGGTGTGGTAAGTCAACAAATATATGAGTTTCGGTGTGAACCTCAGCCTCAACCTGGCGACATGTATAATAAGCCAAAAGGATGACAATATATATAGCAAAACGAAGATCTGCATGCTTCCTAATAATTAAAAAAAAAAATAAATAAAATATTATTTTCGCCTGTTTTTTTTAACATTTAGCTTGAAAGAGTATTAAACAGTCAGTTATGCCTGCCTTCTGTTATAAATTAAATAATTTTCAAACTCAAATTTGTCAGCCAACTGAACAAACTGCCAACGTAAATTAATATGAATAAGAATTATTTTACGGCCTATATTAAAGTAGGCTGAAATATTAGCTTTAAGTGATATGTGCCCGTATATAAAATATAAGATATTTCTCTAAGACTGCGTGAGCTGAAGTGGGCTCAAGGCAGCTCATAAAGGAAAAGCCATGCAAAGCCTACCCAAAGACAGCTGCTCAGATTATTTGGTTCAAGGAAAACAAATTTAATATAACGAAAGCATTTTTTGTATATATACATATATCAGAGTATTTATATAAAATATATATATATATATATATATATATATATGTATATGTATATAAATATATCTGTGTGAAGGCTGCAAGAGTCTGTAAGAGGCTGCAATTAAGCACGCAAAAAGTCAGTTGGCCAAATTGTTTGCCAAGTCATAAAATAATTTTGTGGCAAGCGGCAACTTCTTGCAGGCGCCAAGTGCAGACAAAGTTCAAAAATGCCTCATGTGGCAAGCGAAGAGCAAAAGTGAAAAGAGAGAGAGAGAGGGTGAGAGAGAGCGGGAGAGGTAGACAACACTTGCTTGTTTCTTGTGGTCTTTCGAGCTGTAAAGAAATTTGCACTTTTCATTAGGCGCATTAAGCGGCAACAACTTTTCCCAAATCAATTTTCAATTTCAAGCTCTCAAATATCAATAAAAAACTATAAAAAAGAGGAGAAGAGCAGAACAGAGGAACAAAGGAAGCAGTCAATTAAGTGGAACATTTCAAGTTGTAAAAGTTGCACAAAAACGCAAAAGGCAAATGGAAATAGGCAAAAACTCAGACATCCTGTCTGGAAAGGCTACTCTGCCGTGTGTGCGTCTATCTCTGTAGGTTTGAGGTAGCTACATGTGTTCTGTCTCTGCATCAACTCATACTCATACACTACTCTCTCTCTCTCTCTCTCTCTCTTTCTCTTAAGCCTTGCAGCAGCTTCAATTCCGAAATTCCCATTACGTTTTGCCCTGTTGCATATGCCAAACGACAGCAATGTGTTTGACCATGCCCTCTTTTTAAGGCTGTCTCACATTTCTCCATTTTTATTTTTTAGTGGGTTGCCCTAAGGCTTGGGCACTGTGCGTGTGGCGCATAGCTCTGCTGCCCAAGTGCCAACATTCATTAAATGGCTATAAAATGGCGCAGATTGCGCAACAGCAATAACCACAACAACAACAACAACAACAACGTCGACAGCAACAACAACAACAACAGCTACAACAATAACCAATAACTAACTACATGTTATGGGAAGCGAATGCAGTAAACGCGACGCCCAAAAGCATGCAACAGTTTATTTATGAAGCAGCACAACACGAAGCAGAGCAACAGAGATGGAGAGAGAGAGAGAGAGAGAGAGAGAGAGAGAGAGTGAGAGTGGAGGTTAAAGTTTTGAGGGGTTTGGGATGACTTCTCATTTCCTTGGAGCCATAAAAATCGCACAGCACGCAATTTGGCATAGTGCAACTCATAAACTGTTCCGTTCTGTTTGTGTTGGTATTTCAGCGCTGTTCTCATTTTTCTCCACTGCGGTTTGATTTAACTTTTGAAGTTATGAAAGAAGTACATAAAGCATATCTATATATATTCAGCTAGATAAATGTACAGCGTTAAGACACAATTTTAAAGAGCGCAGAAGCAAAACTAAAACTTTAAAAGTATTATAAATGAGCTCGACTTAATTGAGTTTAACGCAGAAACTTGAGCAAAACTTGAATTTAGAGAAAAAGAAAGTTTTAACAGCAAGCTGTTGTATATTTCTTAAAATTACTCCAATAAAATTCTTATATATTTTTTTAATTTGTATTATTATTCTAAGACAGTTTTTTTTAAAGAAATTTTTGCAAAGACAGGCAATAAAAATATATTTTATTATACAGCTTTTGTGTTGCAGCGCATTAAAATTTTATGTACCTGTTAACAGTCTGTTAACTTTTATGCTTTATGATAGCCTTTGGTTATAACATTTATGCTAAACATTTTATGCCTTGCATATGAAAATTGCAACAGCTTACGATTCTGTTACTTTAATACTTCTGTTAACAGCCTGCTGTTAACTTACCCAGGTCGATAACAGAGGACAACGTACGAAAACGTGCTGCTTTCAGTATATAACCAGAGCTTTGAAATGTTTTACAACTTTCTAGGTATTTAAATTGGAATTAAACTAGAAACTTTTAATCACAAATTATTAAATTAAAAGTTTTTCGAGTAATTTGTTTTTGTTAGTAAGCTGCGAATAATTGCAAATTTCATGTAAACTTTTTACAAGTAAGAAATTTAATAATGAGCCAGAAACATGTATAATAATTAATTAATGATGATTCATATGTAAAAAAATAATTTAAAACTACAATTTAAAGAATTTTTTTGGCATTAGTTCCAACAGTCATCACGGAAACTTTAAAGTGCTCTTTAATGCCCTAATACACTCACCCGCCAACTATCGATGACTCAAAGTCTGAGTGAACTACACCTCAAAGGCACAAATTGTGTCATTTGCTGAGTTTGCTTGCTGCTTGAGAGATGACTAAAGATCGCAGCAAGCGATACTCCTAATGAAATACATTGTTTCAATTTCTCCGCAGAAAGTTTCAAAGTTTAGAAAACAAAAGCACTCAAAACTTGGCTATCTCTCTGATAGTTGCTGTTCAAAAAAACATTATTCCATTTGTTGTTTTTGCTTAATTAAACACAATTGTTGTTCCCAGGTAAGGCCTTAACTAAGGAAGGCCTAAAGTTGGCAGAGATGGAATATATTCTTCTATGGGAAAGATATGATATGTTTTGAGATATGAGTTACTTAGGCATTATGAGTATATTAGTATATAAACTAAAGTAAAAAAATTTAAAAAATATTTGTAAAAAATATGGGGATAAGCTTATATAATAAATAATAAATAAATGAAAAAATATATTTAAAATGTAATCTCTAATAATAAAAATACTAAAAATAATAATAGTAATACTAAAAATACTAATACTAATAATACTTATAATAATGATAGTAACAATAAATATACTAATACTAATAATACTTATAATAATGATAGTAACAATAAATATACTAATACTAATAATACTTATAATAATGATAGTAACAATAATAACAATCTCCTATAGCTAACACTTTCTTATCTGCTATAAAAATTTGAGCTAAAATAGGAAAACTTTTGATTCAATTTTCGAATGCTAATAAATCGTAGCTAATAAAGTGTTGCAAAACGTGTATAGAAAACTTTCAGTGTGACCCAGTTGAAAGTTTGCGTGTGTCTCGACTGCTGTCGTTGTTGTTGTTATAATAATAATTATTGTTGCTGTTGCTGTTGCTGTTGGTGTTTGCTGTTTGCAGCTGTCTTGGCTGGGCGCAGTTGATATTTAATTAAAATTGCGGCGCACAAACGAAGTAAACTAATTTCAAGACAAGTGCATAAAACAGGGCAACATTTACATATATATATATATATATGTGTGTGTGTCTGTGTTGGGTGTTGAGTGTGTGTGCTTTGTTTTTTTTTTCAATGCTCCGTTTGGCTTATGGTTTACAACGTCATCGTCGTGGCAAATGATAATAATGAGAACGTTGTGCAAATATTTAAAAATCATGAATGTTTTGATTGCGCGATAAGAGCAGCAGCAAAGAGGGAGATAGAGAGAGAGAGAGAGTGAGACTGAGCTGAAAATGTGGCCAAAATTTTCCCTAATTTGCAATTGCTGCACAATAAA
Source organism: Drosophila fulvimacula (assembly GCA_035045555.1). Taxonomy (NCBI): domain Eukaryota; kingdom Metazoa; phylum Arthropoda; class Insecta; order Diptera; family Drosophilidae; genus Drosophila; species Drosophila fulvimacula. The sequence goes on from JAWNOX010000191.1 coordinate 6,147,619, forward strand.
CAGATGCGAAATAAAATCTGCGTGCTCAGTTGAAGCCCCTCAAGAGCAGTCTACCACGCCCAGCACGCGTGTAACTGCGACTCACACACACACACACACAAGGCTAATTTAAGCGCGTGACAAAAAATATGTGCAATGACACGCCCACACACAGCAGCCATCACCCCCCGCGCCACCCACAATTTGACATTCCAGTTGCGATTTGTTTATACGCGCTGTCAGCATTTGTTCATAATTTTTATTCCATCAACTTTACCCGTTACTTGGGCCGCGACACACACCCCCCAGGCTGCCCCCTTTCCTGACGAATCTATTACAGATTTTATTTTTACTATTTTTGGTTTTTGTTTTCGCTAAGGCAACAGCAACAGCTTTTGCCATAATTCATTTAGAGTAAGAGAACGTGAAACATTTTTGCCCCTACTAAAAGCTGTGTGTGTGTGTGTGTGCAGGTAAGTGTGCAGATGTCCGTGTATGTGTGACATTGTTATGAGTTGTGGCAGCGGCTGCTGCTGCTGCTACTGTGGCTGTTGTCTAATGGCGTTGCCTTTTATTAAGTGGTTCGAGTGTTGATTTATAGCACTTTGCAGCGTTCTGCTTAGCCCGACTAAACCGCAGTCACGCCCCCAGGTCGCCCACACGTCGCGTTGAAGGACACTCAGCAGCGACAGCAGCAGCAGCGGCCTGTGCGTGTGTCTGTCCCTCAGTCTACCTTTATATTTTAACTTTATGCGCACATTTTGCGTGAGTGCGAGTGTGTGTGGATAAATGCTTTAAAGCGCATTACCCATACGCCATGTGAGCCGCAGACAGAGCCACAAATATTGAGCGCACACGGCTAAAGAGTGGCGCAGGCCAAAAGGGCCAGACGAATAGAGAGGCCACACTTTACTTAATTGGTGTACCCAAAAACAATTTGATTACGCGCAGAGACAGCGACTGCCAGAGAGGCGAGAGGTAGGGAGAGAGCGAGAGGGGCTGAGAGGGTCACGATATGCTGGGCTATTAGAATAAATTGCTTGCCAAGCTCAGCAAAATATGTTTTAGGCTTTAAAATAACATGTATATCAGGGAGGTAAATTAAATTTAAAATTTTGAAAATCTACAGAATATATATAGATAAAATAATAAAATATAAAATAAAATATAAATAAAAGATAATCAAAAACTAAAAATATATACACAAAATATAATGTTTAATACAATATCTATTAATTAACTAGAAATTACTGTAAACTATTGTATAAATCAAGTATACGTAGTTTAAATTTCTGTATGAATTATTATTTTTTATATTTTTACATAAAATTTGATTTCTATATTTAAAGTTTCTCAAGTGAAATTTTTTCTAAGCGAATTTAAAAGCAAATATATGTAAGAGGCGGCAGAAGGCATGGATAAGTGCATAAAATGTATACAGTGTATATATTTTGCATTAAAGTATGGCAAACCCAATTGGGGCACTGCCATGGCTATTCGTTTCTGTGACCATCTGCCTGAAATAAATAAAAAATATAATAAAAATATACAAAAAAAAAAAAAATTTAACTTAAAATTTGAATTATTCAAGCTCATGAATTTGAGTGTTTATCGTGCAAGCTTTACTGTGCTTTACTCTTCCAACTTTAGCTTTATCCATTTAAAAATGTAGCTGAACTGAACAGCTCGAGCTTTGAATATTATTTGAAGAGATCATTAGAGATTGGTTAGAGAACTTCATGCAAATTAACTGTAATAAACAATATATAATATAAAGAGATATGCCGTATACAAAGTAAGTAAATTCATTCAGAGAGAGCTTATCAGAAATATATATATAATAAATTTATAAATATATGTATATACTATTTAGTAAGAGTAGAAATGTTTATAAAAAAAAAACTAATTATTTCAACTTGTGCTCAGATTATAAATCAATATTTATTTATACTTTTTAACATATGCCAATTTGTTGCTTTGCATTGCCTATCTGTCTGTCCGTCTGTTTGTCTGCGTGTATTTGTGTATTTGTCTGTTCGATTGCTTGTTTGCTTGTGTGAAATTCACACATTATCTAAACGTTTCGAGCAAAGCGTTTTCCACTTCAGATGCGAGTATTTTCGATACATACGTTTCCCTTACGCCTGTTTACGCCGAGCATTGCAAAAGTGCGGATGCAATAAAATTATTACCGCCTAAAACAGAAGCAATTACATGAAACGCAGATAAAACGAAAGAAAAAGAAAGAAAGAAGAAAAGCCAGCCAAGGCCAAGATGGATATGGCTGGGGGGAAAAACCATATGCTGAGCGCGCAGCGGCATGACTCAGCTGCAGTAAATGCTCAATAAAAGATTTATAGTTTCAATGAATATTCAGCTTGAGTGTGTTAAACAACAGCAAGACAAGAATTGCTCAAAAATGAATGACTGTGTGAGATTTAAGCGAAAAGAAACAACAAAAATCAAGAAAATGGAATAAAAATGCTCGCACTTTGCATTCGTTGTGCTCAGAGCGAGTGTGTGTGTGTGTGTGTGTGTGCGTGCAGCATTGAAAATTGCGAATGCAAATATAAACAAGTATTCAATGTTTACAGAGCTCAGAGACAGACAGAGCAACGGCTATGGCAATAGCGCACAGCGCACAGCGCACAACACAAAATTACGCATACGCCAAGGCGGCCCATGAAATTAAAACTGCAAATATTTTTGCCAATTCTCGGCACATACATCTACATACCCCACATACAGCCTAATTGAAGCGTAGCAGTCAGCAATTATAACAGCTTATGGAAATATTTTATTAACATTTATTAATTTGGGTAAATAGTTTCGAAATTTTTTTATTCGTTGTTGAGTTTGAGCTCAATTCAAATTAATTATAAAATATTTTTGCTAAATTGATTTTTTAATTTTAAATTTAAAAATATGTAGAATTTTAAAATTAAAATAAATATAATTATAATGTAATAAACATAATAATAACAATTTAACAAATTTATTTAACTAATAATAATAAAATTTGTAATAATATAGAAAACAATTATAATAATAATAAAATTAGTAATAAGACTAATATAGTCTATACTAATAATAATTATTATTATAATAATATATAATAATACTGTAGTTTCAATAATAAGTTAATCTGTTAGAATAACTCAACAAAACTATATAATTTTAAAATATATTCACAATATACACTCGTTCAGTTCAGCTCTAATGAAGTGTATATGAATATCTAATAAATTTTCCCTACATTCAAATACAGATAAACAACTGTCTTATAAGTAGAACTGACTGTCAGTCAGTGACTGAAGCCTAAATGGCAATTACTTATATACATGTATGTCCCACTCGATGAGCTCTTTGCAAGCAGCATGCCTCCATATATTTAAATGTGCTCTTGGCCCTCATTTCGTATCATCAATAAACATTGCTCTTTAGTTCAAGTTATCTTCACCATATGCCGCCCGCCGTCTACTTTCGGAATGCGTTCGCTCACTTAATTTTCGTTTTCACAGTTTTCTTGGCATAGACAAAAATCGAAGATGAAAAAATTTTGAAAAATTACTTGAAGTATTTTAGAATGGACTACGAAATAAATAAGTACTGATATAAGAGATATATGCTCAGTTACTGGCCGAGATTAAGATGTAATTTTGCTATAAATAATATAAATAAAATATTTAAAAATATTTTTTTAAATGTAAAAATTCTCTTTAGCTACATATCAAATTCAGATAATTCATAACTGACTAGCTGACTAACTGACACTCTTGACTTGCACAAAATATAACGCTCAAGCCCGTCCCACTCGCCCAGCATTTCGCATAAGCCAAACACAGCCATATCCCAATCACATTTTGCCTTTAAGTAACATGATTTTTGCATTTTAGCTGCTGAAATACAATTTATTTTTAATTAGCAAATAACCAAAAAAACAGACAATAGCAAAAAGAAAAGAGATAGCAAGAGGGTGAGAGTGGAAGTCATACAGAGAGAGAGAGAGGTGAACCGCAGCAACAGCTTTTTGGCTGGCTTTAGCATTGGTTCGTGTAAGTCCTTAATTAACCGGCGATTAATTATTTGCCAATTTAACCCTCATCAACTGCTTGCCGGAGCACTAATTAGAAGCGTCGCCGCATGTGCCACGCCCACGCAACGCCTATACATTCCGGCATGCACACACACACACGAGGGGGGCAGGACCTACCGCTGCGCCTCTCTGTTTATATGTAGAGTATCATTTGAGCCACATTTATAAACGCCAACAGCAAAAAAACTTAATTTTATGCCGAGGCATATAGCGTATATATAGCATATATATGCCCATATACCTATACACACTCACACGTTTCTATGCTGCTTTGTCTTGCTGTGTTGGGCCATTGTTTGCGGCACGTTGCTGAAGTTAAAGTTGCCGCAGCAACTTGTAATTAACTGAAAAGCAAAAAAAAACCAGCAACTTGGCCAAAACTTTTTATACTCGTTCGTAGCGAGAGAAGGGCATATAAGTGCTTCTTGGATGTTGCTCATTAAAGCAGAAGTCTTTAAGCTTAGTAGTAGTAGTAAGCTTACGTACCCACGTATGCCCACATTTGATAAAGTATTAAATTTTTTTTGGAACTTGTCCATTGGCAAATCTATCACAGATGAAACATTTTTTTTAACTTATTTACCGTTAGAGACTTGAAATTTGTATATTATATTTGAGTTTGTTTTTGGTAGACATACAAAAATAAAACAATTTTCAAATTTTATAAGAAAATTGAAATTTTATAACAAATTTCAAATTTTATAAAAAAAATTACAAACTTCATAAAAAAAATTCAAAATCAATCATATTTTATTGATTTTGAATTTTTTGTATAAAGTTTTTAATTTTTCTTTAAATTACAAATTTTAAAAAGAAATTCGATTTTTATAGAAAATTTTAAAATCTGATAAAAAAAAATTATTATTTTATAAAAAAAATTCAACTTCTATAAAAAAATTTCAATTTTTAAACAAAATTTACAACTTTATAGAAAAATACAAAATTAAAAAAAAAATCACATTTTAAAATTTATTTTTTTTAAATTTTTAATTACACTTTTTCACAAAATTTTAAATTTCATATATTAATTTTTGGTTTACCTATTCAATAAGTATAGCAAGAGGAAATTTTCAAAGGTTTGTATCTTTCACAAAGTTTCACATCCAGAATTAATCAACTTTTCTGTCACTTCAGGTAGCGGACAAAAATGAAAAACTATATAACATACATATCATTTAAACTATAGTCATAAAAATCTATTGCGCCCAGTTTAATTTTTTAAAATTTAAAATAATATTTAGCTTTAACTTCAGAAAATATATATAATTTTTTAATTTTTGTAAAAAGCTTACTAAATTAATCTACTATAAGAAAAAAAAGTATAGCAGTGATATTTTTGTAGGAAAACCAGCAGAAAATCTAATATATATATATATATATATATTATATTTATATATATATATATATATATATATATATATGTTGAAATAAATTGTATCTATATATTCATAGCCCAAGCGAGCATTAGGCAGTTGCTAATACTATACGTTTCCCAGTTCTTTCCTTTGTGGTACCTAATCTGTGGACTAAGGCTAAGCCAGATCCAAAATGGCAAATAAATGTAATACAGTTTTATGCCCAGTTATATGCATATGGCCAGCTGCGTGTGCCATAAACATTTTTAATGCCAAAAAACAGTTTTTTTAGGTAACAAAGGCGGAAAAAGGATGCGACCGTGTTTATGGCTGAAGACAATGAAAAGCAATGGCAAACGGCAACGGCTAACAGGGTGTTAGCTAGTGCTCTCTCTCTCTCTCTCTCTCTCTCTCTCTCTCTCTCTATGTCTGTCTCTCTCGCGCTTGCTGAGCTATTGGACATTTCAATTAGGTTAATATGGACGCGTGCCTGCTAAAAGCATTTATAGCGCGTGGGCGTGGCAATTATTGGCCTCATTTCCATTTGCGGCAAACTAAAACTAATTACGCGGCAAAGCTTCGCACTCTTGACAGGCTACACAGCCAGCTCTCCCCCTCCCACACACACTCTCTCTCTCCCTCTCTCTCTCTCTATCCCCCCTTTATAGTTTTAAATATAAATTTGCACACTTCAATGCGCTTTTCATTGATCTGCTTAAAGGCCAAGCCATGCTGGTCAGCCAGAGATAAGCTCAGTTTATAGTGAATACCCCTACTCCGTAACTTACTTGAAATATGCTGCTTGCTGAGCGTTGTCCTTATTTGATTTTGCTTTGTTTTGCTTTGTGATTTGCACGATTATCTCATAATTAAATTATATTCATTCACAATGTCCGCTTTGCTATTGTTGTTGTTGCTCTTTAATTACACGAGTTGCGTTAGCGCTAAACGAGTTTGGGGCAACGAGACAAAGTTCAGTTGGACTCTGTGTGGGTGGTTGGGCGTGGGAGGGGTGGAAGGGATGGCTGTGCCCTGCCTGCCAAGTGGTCTGCTCTCATTTACATTTTATGCATATTTTAATTGCTTGCAGGCTACAAAATTCGAAGGCAGCTTTTCACTGTCCGAAACAGAAGCGAAGGCAAAAGAAAAGAAGCGTCGAACAATGAAGCTGGACACAGGCTGCCCCAGGGGGGCAGAGGCAGTGGCAACTGAACGGAAGTGGAGCGCTCGCTGTAAGTTTTTGCTGTGGTCAATGCACTTGGCTGGGGATTTGGCCGCAGGCGAAGCTGAAGGTTTTTATTTTTAATTGAAATTAGAGTGAAGACTGCACAAGTTTGTCCTTGAAGCAGCTCTAGCCTTGCACAATTTATGTTCGTTCTTTCTTTGTTGCTTATTGAAGTTCAATTGGCGAAAGTTTTTCAATTAAAAAACCTGTGCGAAAGCTCTTATATAAATACATACACACACACACACATATATATATAGATATTTTTTAAAGGGTTTTGTTTGACCAAATTGAACGTGGAAGAGCGGGCAGACGGCCGAGTTGGCCTACGAGCTTTGGCATTGCTAACAGCTAATTGGTTTTTTTGTGCTGATAAGAGCTGACACACACACACACACACATCTGTATATATGCACATAAAATTATACATTGACAGGCATTGTTGACATTTTAATATCAATCTCCATCAACGGCACAAGATTACCGCTGCGGATGCAAATTGGGAATTGCGAATGGGCATGTGAAGGGCGAAGACAATGATAAATGCAAACGAATTCCATTCGAAATGAAACAAATAAAAGAGAAGTAAATTCATATATAAATATAAATGCAATGCAGAAAGCCATCAAGAGCGTATACAATAATGAAGAGTAATAAAGGGTATGCAAAGGGGAAGCATACACATAAATTAAGCATATTATTACGCTGGCTAATGGATAACACCTGG